>JALGPY010000002.1:20798322-22282253 GCA_023055425.1 Linanthus parryae | reverse complement strand
TCTGGGAGGACATTTTATTGCTCTCTGTAGTGTTTGGAGTATGGATATTGGTTCGGAGAAGTTACTGTAGGTTGGACTCTCAATGAAAAGTTTGCAGAAGTATCTTCATTTAACTTCATGTAATCAGATTGTACGAGCTCATATATATGGATGATGCAACTTCTGTCATCTCATTTCTTCGCAAAAAGGGTCGCTATGTATGACTGTGTGTGCGTCTTTAATGTGTTATGAGTTCTTGAGTAATAATCAAATTGTCATGTTCATGTATGCCGTTTGCTGATTGCAGTAATTACGGGAATGTAACACATGAGTGGGAGGAAGAATAACTTAATGTAGAAGAATTTTGCTCCTCGGACTGTAAGTTACTTCAATTTTCTGCCGCTCCTTGGATCTCCCATCCATCATCTGTTTTTGAAAAACGTGGCTAATTTTGAGATATGGGGAACAGAGAGCCATGGGGGGATTTCGGTTTGAAAAAAACAGGATATCAAAAGAGAAAAAAATGGGTATTTGATGCTTCTAAAATTTTAACTTTTGAGGATTGCGGGGATTTCAGTATAGCAAATTATGGACACCGACTTTCTGTGGCCTTGAATAGGTATAACTGACTTCTCAACTTCCATAAATCTGTAATGAAGCATATCCTTGCGCAAGTTTTTGCAAGGAATTCACTTTCGATTACAGTTATGTATTCTCGAATTCGTTGGTGCTTTCATAGTCTTGGCTTGAATAATTCTGTTTGTTATGATGACGTAGCGTGAAAGATTTCTTTAGGGAAGTGTGAAAGAATAATTGTTGCACTCTTAGAGAATTTTCAAGAAAGAACATATACTATAATACTAGGTCTATTTGAGCTTCTACTATTTCATCCCATTTATAACTAGGAATAAAAGTCTGAATTACAGAAATGATATGTCCCAAGTCTCTACAGCAAAGTGATATAGCTCAGATGAACTGTTAACTAGTCATTGCGACTTTGAAACCTGTTCAGAGATATCTTGGCCGAATTAGTACAAGTGGCTGATGGGTCTGCTTGTGTCCGTAGTTTAACCTGCTATTTTGAGTCTAACCCAGCCGGGGAGAATTCCGTGTCTTCCTGAAGCTGACCTCATTAACTATTCCCATAGTCCTCATGCCCAGGATGATATGCTGAGCGTGGTCCAATCTGATGATATAATGAGCAACAGTTTGAATAGAGTAGAGTAAGTTTACATCCGCATTACAATCAACAAAATAGTATTGGAGAAAAAATGAAACTATACTCGTAGTTTCAGAAGTTGCAGTCTGTTTAAGTTTGTATATTATTTGTTTGAGATACACGGTCTCAGATACTAAGAAGTTGGAAAGTAAAATCAGAGCATTAGGTATATGATTGCTGCAGGATTGAGTATTAATTGCATTGAAGTAAGTATTAACAACATGCCGAATTGTTGATATATATGCATGTGTGTGTGTATATATATAGGATATGTATGCATGTGTGTGTGTATGATTGCTCATCGCACCGGACGTAAAAAAATGGAGAAGATAGTCAAATGATGAAGGGGCAATTTACAGGAACTACTCCCGTTGCTTGTCGAAAAGGCACTCACGGGCCCTGTGGTTCAGGTCTAGCATGAAGGTCATGAAAATAGTAGGTAGTTTGGATTACTAGAAACTCGGTGACATTTATAGAAGCCACCAGTCCACTAGTAGGTAATGCCCTTAGTGGCAGAAGTGGGACCAACAACGTAATCTACCAACGGAGAAGGGGCTAAATCCTCCTGTGTGCTGCATCATAGTTCTTGTTGGTTGTTACTGCGTTGCATGAACGATTGAGTTCACTTATTTTAACTGGTTACTTTGCACATGTTCCAATCCTCATATTTTTAAGTCTCATTTTGACCAGACCATGTAATTTATGGGTGATTCTTGTTGATTGGGTGAAATTGATGGCTAGGAACCGGCAATTAGAGGAAGCTTTGGACCCAAGCATTCGAACAAGGCCATCATCTGGAGCTCTTAAGCGAGCTCTCCCGACGGCTTTGAGGTGCATTGACGCGGTCTCTACGAGGAGGCCCACCATGAGTGAAGTTGTTCGCATGCTTGAGTCAGATGTAAATCCACTATCGGAACCGGTTAGTTACAGAAGCTTTTTGTAAATTGAATGTTTGGTTGGAATTTAAGGTTATATTAAATATAAATTATCTATATGCGATTTCTAGAGCAAGTTCATGTTATGTTTGTTACTTTAACTTGTTCTGTTGGTTGTGCATTCTTTCGAATTAGCTTTACTTCAATTTTCCGCCGCTACTTAGATCTCCCATCCCTCGTCTGTTTTTGAAAAAACGTGGCTAATATTGAGGTATAGAGAATATAGAACCATGTGGGAATTTCGGTGTGAAAAAAACAGGATATCAAAAGAGAAATAATGAGTATTTTATGCTTCTAAAATTTTAACTTTGAAGGCTTGGGGGGATTTCAGTATAGCAAATTATGGACACCGACTTTCTGTGGCCTTGAATAGATATAACTGAATTCTCAACTTCCATAAATCTGTAATGAAGCATATCCTTGCACAAGTTTTTGCAAGGAATTAACTTCCGATTACAGTTATGTAGTCTCGAGTTCGTTGGTGCTTTCATAGTCTTGGCTTGAATAATTTTGTTCGTTATGATGACGTAGTGTGAAAGTTTTTCTTAGGCAAGTGTGAAAGAATAATCATTGCACTCTTAGAGAATTTTCAAGAGAACATATATACTATAACACTAGGTCTATTTGAGCTTCTACTATTTCATCCCATATATAACATAGAATATTACCGAATTACAGAAATGAGATGTCCCAAGTCTGTACAGCAAAGTGATATAGCTCAGATGAACTGTTAACTAGTCATTGCGACTTTGAAACCTGTTCAGAGATATCTTGGCCGAATTAGTACAAGTGGCTGATGGGTCTGCTTGTGTCCGTAGTTTAACCTACTATGTTGAGTCTAACCTAGCCGAGGAGAATTCCGTGTAATTTCAGTCACATCTATACACTGGTACCTAAGTGGAATTTTCTCTGGTTTGGGAGATAATGCTCATGCAATTCTGTCCGGGTCGCGCAAAGTGCTTACCTAGGGTGATGGCTCCATCACATATTGAACACTTACCCCGATCGCCTTGGGTACCTCAGTGGAATTTTTTATATAGCTTATTAAGCATATTCTAATAGCGTTAAATACACTTAAATTTTTTGCAGTTACTTGTATCCGGATTCTCTTCCAATGTTCGAAAGAACTGAATAGACTAGCCTCAACCTTGGGTGTCACACTCTCAATAGACTTAATATCCCTTCAGCTACCACTAAAAGAAACTGAAATGGATTCTTTAATTATCCAAGGTTTTTTCTATAGCTCAGGTGGATTTCCACCCAACAATCCTAAGCTTTTAAGTAGTGGTCGCTGATGTCGTATTCTCCCTACCTGTCTGGAGTTCTAGACAGTGGACACAAGTCTCTCGTTCTCTCTCTCATTGATGAAGTTCTTCCTTGAGTGCCTAATTTTGGTACTATTTCTGCAGGATCATGTCAACAATTGGAGGGAAACTGCGCTCATTTCAACAGCCATTCTCTTTATCGCAGCTGCTGTATGGTTTATAGGTAATTTTTTGTCAGTTACTTCTTTCTTGGTTTCATCCCTGTTTATTTATGAAGGACCTTGTGATTAAACCTCTGTTGATACGGGTCAAGAAGGCACGTACTCTAAAAATGAGAAACTGGATATTAGCAAATGGAAATACACCATATTAATTTCTTGCTGTGGAACCGAATAACCCGCACCTATTGTTAGTGGTAACGAAGGCACTTGCTCTGGAAATGAGAGATTGAACATACTAAATAGAGAATGCAGAAGGACACCAAAACATGCAAGTCGTTCTCATTTGTACCAGGCATGGTTTCGTGACAAATTTCGTATTCCGAGGATATCAGAATGACATATTCAAACTGCTTCGAATATTGTGATGGAACCCTATGACGCGTTTTTGTGTCTCTCATTTTCTGTTAATAGTTGTAGAGTACTCCTCCACTACACGTCACAAGAATTGTCAGAATATGAACCTTACTGAATGATACTCATGATCTGCCATTCTTCATGTGATTGGTTTGAGTCCGTTTAGATTATGTATTCTGAAGATTCTTGTGGTAGGCCGAAAATGGCTTTTTTGTGTGCCCATGTGATGTTCGAAATTTCCGGCCACCTTTGTTCATGCAATAACACGAACCTCTGTTACTCTTTGCAGGGATCTTTCTTCATGGTGTGGACAGATTTAATGAAGACGGTGAGGTTCCTGCCGGTCCAACGCGACACCCTTTGCTTGAAGGGAAGGCTGCAGAAAGAATTGCTCCTTAGGAAGTATAAACAACTTGTCTTCCCTACTTCTAGTCAACTTCTTCTCAGCTCAGAGTAATGGAAGGGGTTTCCATTGCAGGCTGAAAACAATGAAGCTAAAAGGTGAAGCTTCTTCTGATCTGATCATCCAAGAGAAGGCACTTCAGACTGTATAGATGTTGACATAGGGAAGGTGAAGACTTCTATAGGGCAGTGATTGTTATTTACGATTAGTCCCAGAGAGGGCTTGTTGTCATATCTGTTGGCAGCTACGAATCGATCATTTTATTCATAGCTATTAAAATATGCAACAAAGAGTACGATTCAGATTATCTATCAAACTTGTTTAAGTTTGGGGCGGATAAGCTTAATATGATATTTACAGGAGCGGTTATTTTGCTACGGGCTTTTGAAAAATCATGTCCTATATAGGGTGACTACTGATTGGTTTAGATGCTGTTTACACAGATTCCGTCGTAAGCATCAAACAAAGAAGTGTCACTTCACCTTCCCACTTGGGTATGTATAAGTCAGACTTCTACCACCTCGTAATTTTCATAGACGGGGGAGAATAAATGAAAGAAACTAGAAAGGGTGTAATATATCTCCCGCAGTCTGACACTGGGAAGGTGAAGACTTCCACATGTGGTGATTGCTGCTTGCAATATTCCAGTGTAGTGTGAACACTCCTCCAAAGTGAAGTTTTAGTTTTAGCTTTTTGAGGCGACAAGCCTCTCGTGTACATTAGTAGACTGACATTTTCTCTTTGTAAATAACGTCCCACATTTTAAGCAGTTGTTGTTTCACTCTGTCGGTAAGCTTAAGCAGACTCTTTAAGATCTTTTAGCAGTTCAAATGCTCATGAACTGTAAACAAAATAAGCACACAAGACTCGCCATTCTTTTGTTGTCATTTCAGAACCATGGGAGGAATTTGTCAACCACATACATTTTGTTTGATTGAAGTTATCTATGAATGAGAAAACTTAGGGGTCGGAGAAATACAAGTTCAACCCCGTTGGCGTCGGTACAATAAATTACTCAGTTGATGAAGTAAATGAATGGACTCCAACTCCAATTTTTCTTTTTTTTTTTTGCAAAGTAGAATCTAGTGGTAGGTACTAGGTAGGTATTAAACAGCAGTTTCTAATATTCTTCGGTCCAAACAAGCAAGGCCTCCAGCCAAAAATACTCTCCAGTCCAAACATCTCCACCGTCCAGATATATTATATTAATGGTCAGGATTGTGACACCTAGTCAGTTATAGCACGCACATCCAATCGTGGTCTTGTATTGATTTTGGGGAGTCTCTCTGTTGACGGCAAATCGACGGAAGAACTCAGAGCCTCCACCGGCATCAATCTTGACAACAATTTGTGTGTGGTCACCAGCTCTGAGCATCATCAGAGTTTTGATCGGTGTTGTCTATCTACGGTTTGGCTCGGATTTTTAGGTGTGTTGTTGAAAGGGGATCTTAGTTTGGTATGCCGTCACTGATTTCACCTCCTCCTTGCTAGTAGTTAGTTGCGCCGGCGAATCGACGGAAGAACTCCAGTGGCATCAATCAAGGTTTTAGTCTTGTTCCGCAGTTATTCAAACAAATTAATTCGGGCAAAGTGATATTTAATTTTGTCAAGCAAGCAAACATTGTTCTCGGAGGCGTGAATGAGGGTCGCCGGAGGAAGAAAAGTGTCTCCTATGCAGATCGATTTTGAGCCGAGCATACTGTTGCGATTTGATTTGATTTGATAGATGGTCGTTTCAAACTAATCAGATAACTCAGCAGCTCAGTTGCCATCTACTATCTGCAAGTGATTTGTTTGATCCACCCTCCCCGCCGCCCACTCTCAGGTAACTTCTTCAACCCCGGCCCTACAATTGTTTGTTCAAGTCTCTCTCTCTCTATATATGTTCCTCTTCCTCTTCTAATGTCATGTCATGTCCTGTCCTACTGCTGATCATTTGCTGCTGTAAATCCTAACATCATGTGTTTATTCTTATTCTCAACTACATATATATACATATGCAAGCTCAGCAACAATCTCGCAACTCATGACTTGTTGTATCCATCCCTAAAACATAACCATAACGAAGATATATATCATCAAGGACCAACAACAATAGAATCGACAAAATCACCTGCAGCTATTAGCCCGCCCCCTGGACTTCAGAACAACAATGTATTTATTACCAAACACAGATATATCTGCTGCTAAACACACACACACACACCAAAAAATATATTGTGCCAACTAGTATTGTTTTTCCAACTCTCAATCAGACTCTCTCGCTTAATCGCAGATGAATGAATCCTAAGATTCCGTCGGCATTCAGATAAATTATATTGGTCCTTTTAGATTCCACCCTCTCATTCACAATAGCCAACATACATCACTTGTTATGCTCTCATCATCGCTTGCTTATTATACAAGGAAATCTCCCTCCCACAAAGCGATAAGGAATTTCTTTTCTATTTTCGCACCTGCATGTATTAAAATTCTCGTTTCAGTTGGTTTATTTGGATGGATCTCACTTGTACACAATCTGACCGCACCTTCATTTCTTTTTTTGTAGGAATTGGACCGAAACATGTCCTCGGACGAGCTATTATTGCCGGAGTTGATCGCCGATATTCTATCGAGGCTTCCCGTCAAAGTCCTTCTCCGGTTCAGATGCGTCTCAAAAACCTGGCGCACTCTGATTGACAGCCCACCCTTCGTCAGAGCTCACCTAACTCACTCAACAAGAAACCCATTCCTCATAGTCAGCAAACCTCGCACCGACGATATCAAGTCTGTCGACTTTGAATCTCTTGATCTGGAAAGTGCCGTCGACCTACACAATCCTCTCCACCACTTCCCGTATATATTCCGTCGCCTAGGCGGGGTGTTGATGTCCAAATACCGGCACTTACCAGAGCGAATCCAGGTCATCATTCCGTGTTGGCTACGGTTCAAGCCACAACACCAAGACATGATCCTAGTTTGGGGTACCTGTGACGGCTTGGTTCTCATGTCTAGCCCCGCTTCTACCTGTTGTCTCTGGAACCCGTCGACTCGAAAACACTTCCGTTTACCGAGATTGGAGGTTCCCCCACCATCGCCCGGCCGCCCTCGTGATCTGTATGGCTTTGGGTATGATTGTGCTACGGACGACTATACTGTTGTCAAGGTTTTGCAGTGGACAAGGTATCCCGAAGCCATACAATACAAAGTCTGGGTTTATAGGCTGCGAGCAAATTCCTGGAGACATGTTGCTAGAAATTTCCCTCCAAATGTGAATTGCGAGAGACAACCGGGTGTGCTTGTTTCTGAGGCGTTACACTGGCCTGTGCGGGTGAAGTCTGAGTTGGATCAGGAAGAGTGTGATGTTATTCTCGCATTCGATCTCAAGACGGAGGAATACCGCATGTTTTCTCAACCCATGTGTCGGAATCCCGAGTTTTACTCGAGACTGGGTACCCTAGGTGGATTGCTCTGCTTAGTTTACTCGTATGTACCGGTCGGTTTTGAGATATGGGTGATGAAAGCCTATGGAGATGATGGGTCGTGGACCGAACGGACCTTGACGCTTGGAGAGTTCATCTCTTATCCAGGTGGGTTCACTAAAACTACTCCGACTGCGACCTTGAGCAATGGCAGGCCTGCTCTCTACAACCCTCCGTTCGTTGAGGTTATTCCCGGCTATCTAAACACGCCGGTGCATCTTGGGATTGAAGTTTTTGATCATAGTGATGTTTGCACCGGAAGCCTGGTTTCGCTGGAGGGAGGTGCAGCAAATTGATCAGCAAACCCCTGAAGCGTGGCGGTGTTTGTGGCGTCAGGTAATCAATTTCAGCTCTTCTCTTCACATTTCATTGTTCTATGAGATTAGGGTTCATCTTTGCTATGTCATGGTTGTTGTTCCAATGTTGTCAATCTGAAGACCATGTTATTTCGGTTGATTTGCAGACTGTTGAGCACTTCATTCCACCGATATATCCAGCTATTCCACGGTTCAGATTCACAGTTGGATATGACGAAGAATGCTTGATATCTTGCCTGCTCCAGGAGGTTGTAAAGGAGTTTCTTGATTTAGAAAGTATGAGGAAAGCCTGAAGTACGTAAATGGTGAAGGCGGACCGATTGAAATTAAGAAGGCACTTAAGCACGTGGATGCTTTTCTCTTTGAACATCACTGGAGCATCAAGATCTACTTGAGTTTGGGCTTGAAAATATAGATGGTCTCTAAATGTGTCTTGTTGGAGTGCAATGAGCTTCAGACAGTCGTCAATGCTAAACAACAAACCAAGGATTTTGAATGGACGATATTTGGGTCACTAGAGTACTTGAGCATTCACTACATGAAGAACATGGAGAGAATCTGGAAAGGGCCTGTGGCGAAGGGTTCTTTGTCCAATCTGAAGTCGTTGGCTCTACACACATGCTTAAGTTTGACTACCATTTTCACGCTGGACTTGCTCGCTAATCTCTTGAATTTGGAAAACCTCAGAATTGAAGATTGCCCGAAGATTGAGGCCCTCGTGACTACAAGCTCACCTGACTTGGTTTTACGCTATTTTCTCCCAAATTTGAAGTAACATGTTACTCATAGAGCTACCCAACCTGGGTTGCATCTCCAGTTGTCTACCTGTTGCACCTAAACTTTAAAGGCCGGTGATCTTCTACTGCCCAAAGCTCGATAGGCTATCACCAGTAGAGATCTCAGATAGGAATTTGAAAGTAATAAAGGGAGAGAAGCTATGGTGGGATGCATTGAAGTGGGGTGAATCAGGTCTGATGGAAGATGGACAGGATTATCTGGCTAGTAAATTTATCCCACTCAGGAAGGATGCAGATTTTTAAGAACAATTTACGAGAGATTAAGTTTACTTCAACCTTGAAAGATCTTGGGTTTGAAGCATGAATTCACTTTGAAAGATCTTGAAGTCACGACAAACAGGTTTTCAGAAATTAATATTCTCGGTAAAGGTGGATTTGGAGTTGTTTACAAGGGATGTTTGAGCAATGGGAATCTAGTAGCTGTAAGAGTTCCACACAAATACAGGTATGTTTGAAAAGAAAATATTATTATGAAATATTCACATTGTTTTATTGGCTAATTCTGAAAAAAAAAAACTGTTTTAGCACCCTTGCAGATGGAGGATTAAGAGCGGAAGTTGCAGTGGTTGGTCCTTTGTATCATAAAAATATAGTCCGACTCCTGGGTTGCTGCATTGACGGATCTCATAGGTACCATTAACATTTATTTGTTGCAAAAGTTTTGATTACATTAATGCTTTAATAGAGTCTGGGGAGTGAATTCGAAAGTGTCTTAGTTGTCTTGCCACTAAATTCTCTAACATTATGGAATATATTGCTAGTCTGTCAAGCAGATACAGTGGTAGAATAGGAATCCTACTTGTGTCACACATGTACAAGTCAGGTAGACAGGTGACACACCAAAATAGGTGTTGGGCATGCCGCGTGCCTATTAAGACAGTTCCTTTAGAAAAAGAATGCAGTGATAGTAACCACGTTAGGATGCACAATCAAACCACCATTTCCTCATTTGGAGCTTGTTAAGAGTACATAGTCCTTTCTGAGTTCCTCGTCATCTCTTTACTGTAGGTATTCACTGGACATTTAGATTTAGTTTCACATCTAATTCCATTTCGTTTTGCCAATTACAGGTCATATTATTGGGACCACAGCACATACTTTAGGACACTGAAATGATTTTCTGATGGATTTTGATGGACTCTGAGTTCTAATTTTTGGGGGGATCTGTCTCATTTGTCATGCAGCTTCTCTAGGTTAGTTTGTTTTTGCAAGATTCAAAGATGAGTACAATTTGAATTGCGGAGTAATCTCTCCTGCTTTTTTCTTTAATTTTCCCCAATTTGTGAAATAAAAATTGCTCATTTAATGCTAAAAGTATAAATTCTCTCTCCTTATTTGTCATGTAGCTTCTCTAGATTAGTTTGTTATTGCAAGATTCAAAGATGAGTACAATTTGAACTACGATTTGTGCTTTTAGCTGAATTCAGTAGTTTTCCACATGGGTTTTTAATGAGGAATAAAATTGGTCTGGTCAATTGCTCTTTTGTACTAGCTCAATATCTGATTAGGTTCAATCAGTCTAATGTGATTCAATGAGCCTTGTGATAACTGGACTGTGTTGTAGATGGATCAGTGGCTATATGACCCTTTTCAGCTGCTATCCCTTTGTGGGTAGGGTGGTCGGAGTAGACTGGTGACACTGAAGACAAGAAGAAGGGAGAGAGCCAGGGCATCCTTTAGAAGATGTGGAGTTATGAAGAAGGTTGTCAATCTTTGCCTTGGAGGGGGAGGATGCCCTTTTATAGGCCAAGGCCGTCCAAAATCGGCTGCGCATGGTATCACTGAGTCAGATGTGATCCAATTGGCTTGTTTACTTTTCCCTAGGCGTCTAACAAGCCAATGTGTTGATAGTACTCAGATCACTCTTGTTGGGAGGTTGAACAGCTTTCTCTAATGTTCCCATTGTCCATGATAGGGACTTCGACCACCTCTCTCTCTCTCTCTCTGAAGGTGGCTGATTTATTGGTTAAGACCGAGCATTCTTGGAAAATCTCCACCTCTAATCGTAAATGACTATGGTTCAAATGACTGGTTCGTTGTAAATGATGTTTCTGGTGCTTGACATGTCAGTGTTACTCGATTATTTAAAGAACACAAGTTCGTTATCTTATCGACATGTTCGAATTTTCTTGGTGATGCTTCATTCTAAGCTTTTCTCGATTCTATGGTCTTGGAGCTGTTTTAGCTTGAGTTTGGATTATTCTAATTGATACCTGTAGTGTTTTTCTGGTCCATTGGCTGATTTGCAGATAGAAATTCAGACTTAGTCGATGTTATTTGGGAAAGGGATTCAAATTCTGAAATGTTTATATGACATCTGAAGTTCTGAACCACATTCATACATCTATGTGAATGTGAATTTGATTCAGGTTTTGGATCAGTATCAGCTGAGTAGCTGACTATCTGTTCATGTATGTGTTTATTGTGACGTTCTATTAGAATACATGGATTACTTTGCTCATCCATCCTTGTAATGACAATTTGTAAATGGGAATCTCTTTTTGAGAGTGGTCGATAATGTGAATCAAGCTGTATGTCATACAAGTAATTGGTGTTTTCTTTCTCCATAATGTCTACTGGTTAATTGTGTGGTGAGAATAGATTCAACAATGATGATATTTTTTCTGTTTACTATGTTTTAATGTAGGCTATTTTTCCTTCGAAGATCTGATTTCTGCTCAGAATCGAGCTGCTGGTATCGCGTCGGTCTGATAAGCTACCTACCTTTTGCTATACTGGTTCGGTTGGATTACCAAGCCTTTATTGAAACATGGGTTATATGTGTTATTTCTGTGGGGAGCAAAGCTCGCCGTGGCGGTGCTTCCATTTTCACTACCTCACCACCATTCTCACTACCGCGTCGTCGACCGATCCAGAATTGAGGGTTTTCAACTTAGAGAGTTCGTGGTGGTGGTGTTGGAGTTAATTGCAGAGAGAGAGAGAGAGAGAGAGAGAGAGAGAGAGAGAGAGAGAGAGAGAGAGAGAGAGAGAGAGAGAGAGAGAGAGAGAGAGAGAGAGAGGACGATGGGGAAAGTTGCAAAAGCCACCGTTACAGTCCTTGAAATTTTCACTCTGTGGGTATGCAGATCAGTTTCAAGAGACTAAGCGAATGGGCCCTACAATACCGTGGAAAGCCTTGTCAAATATCTTGCAACTGAATGAGCTCAGCATTGATATGATTCCAGACGGGGATTGGTGGAATATTGATGTAAAAACTGTTATAGATGACTTGGGCAGCTTGCAAAACCTTGAATTTGGAAGACCTCAGAATTGAAGATTGCCTGAAGATTGAGGCCCTCGTGAATACAAGCTCACCTGACTTGGTTTTACGCTATTTTCTCCCAAATTTGAAGTAACATGTTACTCATAGAGCTACCCAACCTGGGTTGCATCTCCAGTTGTCTTCCTGTTGCACCTAAACTTTAAAGGCCGGTGATCTTCTACTGCCCAAAGCTCGATAGGCTATCACCAGTAGAGATCTCAAATAGGAATTTGAAAGTAATAAAGGGAGAGAAGCTATGGTGGGATGCATTGAAGTGGGGTGAATCAGGTCTGATGGAAGATGGACAGGAATATCTGGCTAGTAAATTTATCCCACTCAGGAAGGATGCAGACTTTTAAGAACATTTTACGAGAGATTAAGTTTACTTCAACCTTGAAAGATCTTGGGTTTGACGCACGAATTCACTTTGAAAGATCTTGAATTCACGCCAAACAGAGTTTCAGAAATTAATATTCTCGGTAAAGGTGGATTTGGAGTTGTTTACAAGGGATGTTTGAGCAATGGGAATCTAGTAGCTGTAAGAGTTCCACACAAATACAGGTATGTTTGAAAAGAAAAAATTATTATGAATTATTCACATTGTTTTATTGGCTAATTCTGGAAAAAACTGTTTTCGCACCCGTGCAGATGGATGATTAAGAGCGGAAGTTGCAGTGGTTGGTCCATTATTTGGACCGATATTTCATCGCAAGGAGGTCGCTTTCCCCCTTGGTGAAGTTGGATTGGTTTGTTTCCGTGACCTGGTTTGTTTCACGACTTCGCTAAGCTAATGCTTCTCATTTTGCTAACTCATTTAGAAGTCTTCTTTTCTTTTATCGTCCATGAAATAAGGTCATTCTGTTTCAATTCCAGGTTTACCAAGAGCTAAAAGGGAAAGCAAGGGATGCTGTTATTGATCTGGTAAGTTTCTTGTTCTTACCGTCAGTGTCAGTAGTTCCCTCATTTGTCTTCTCATTTAAATTTTCTGGTCCAGATTGAACAAGAAAGGGAGGGAGGGCATAATCGGCATAGGTTTACTTAAAAACGTCCTGGGTTTATTTGTTGAAATTGGCAATGGCAGCATGGAATTTTACGAGAATGACTTTGTAGCGAGCATGCTCATGGATACTGCTGCTTATTGTTCTAGAAAAGCTTCTAGCTGGATTGTTGAAGATTCTTGCCCTGATTATATGTTGAAGGTTTAGTGTCTTGTATGGCATTTTAGTACACTGAAGTGATTTTCTGATGGATTTTGATGGACTCTGAGTTCTAATTTTTTGGGGGATCTGCCTCATTTGTCATGCAGCTTCTCTAGGTTAGTTTGTTTTTGCAAGATTCAAAGATGAGTACAATTTGAATTGCGGAGTAATCTCTCCTGCTTTTTTCTTTAATTTTTCCCCAATTTGTGAAATAAAAATTGCTCATTTAATGCTAAAAGTATAAATTCTCTCTGCTTCATTTGTCATGTAGCTTCTCTAGATTAGTTTGTTATTGCAAGATTCAAAGATGAGTACAATTTGAACTGTAATTTGTGCTTTTAGCTGAATTCAGTAGTTTTTCCAGATGGGTTTTTAATGAGGAATGAAATTGGTCTGGTCAATTGCTCTTTTGTACTAGCTCAATATCTGATTAGGTTCAATCAGTCTAATGTGATTCAATGAGCCTTGTGATAACTGGACTGTGTTGTAGATGGATCAGTGGCTATATGACCCTTTTCAGCTGCTATCCCTTTGTGGGTAGGGTGGTCGAAGTAGACTGGTGACACTGAGACAAGAAGAAGGGAGAGAGCCAGGGCATCCTTTAGAAGATGTGGAGTTATGAACTAGTTTGTCAATCTTTGCCTTGGAGGGGGAGGATGCCCTTTTATAGGCCAAGGCCGTCCAAAATCGGCTGCGCATGGTATGACTGAGTCAGATGTGATCCAATTGGCTTGTTTACTTTTCCCTAGGCGTCTAACAAGCCAATGTGTTGATAGTACTCAGATCACTCTTGTTGGGAGGTTGAACAGCTTTCTCTAATGTTCCCATTGTCCATGATAGGGACTTCGACCACCTCTCTCTCTCTCTCTGAAGGTGGCTGATTTATTGGTTAAGACCGAGCATTCTTGGAAAATCTCCACCTCTAATCGTAAATGACTATGGTTCAAATGACTGGTTCGTTGTAAATGATGTTTCTGGTGCTTGACATGTCAGTGTTACTCGATTATTTAAAGAACACAAGTTCGTTATCTTGTCGACATGTTCGAATTTTCTTGGTGATGCTTCATTCTAATCTTTTCCTGATTCTATGGTCTTGGAGCTGTTTTAGCTTGAGTTTGGATTATTCTAATTGATACCTGTAGTGTTTTTCTGGTCCATTGGCTGATTTGCAGATAGAAATTCAGACTTAGTCGATGTTATTTGGGAAAGGGATTCAAATTCTGAAATGTTTATATGACATCTGAAGTTCTGAACCACATTCATACATCTATGTGAATGTGAATTTGATTCAGGTTTTGGATCAGTATCAGCTGAGTAGCTGACTATCTGTTCATGAATGTGTTTATTGTGACGTTCTATTAGAATACATGGATTACTTTGCTCATCCATCCTTGTAATGACAATTTGTAAATGGGAATCTCTTTTTGAGAGTGGTCGATAATGTGAATCAAGCTGTATGTCATACAAGTAATTGGTGTTTTCTTTCTCCATAATGTCTACTGGTTAATTGTGTGGTGAGAATAGATTCAACAATGATGATATTTTTTCTGTTTACTATGTTTTAATGTAGGCTATTTTTCCTTCGAAGATCTGATTTCTGCTCAGAATCGAGCTGCTGGTATCGCGTCGGTCTGATAAGCTACCTACCTTTTGCTATACTGGTTGGGTTGGATTACCAAGCTTTTATTGAAACATGGGTTATATGTGTTATTTCTGTGGGGAGCGAAGCTCGCCGTGGCGGTGCTTCCATTCTCACTACCTCACCACCATTCTCACTACCGCGTCGTCGACCGATCCAGAATTGAGGGTTTTCAACTTAGAGAGTTCGTGGTGGTGGTGTTGGAGTTAATTGCAGAGAGAGAGAGAGAGAGGACGATGGGGAAAGTTGCAAAAGCCACCGTTTCAGGAGATGTGTTTTCAACCGTGGCTATCGAATTGCAGGTAAATTCACTCTCTCACATATTTCTGGTCTATAAATTTTTTGAGGATAAGTTTCTACTGGTCAACTCCTATTGTTTTGGATATTCAAGTCCCAGTTTGTGTTTTCTACTGGTCTACAAAATTATTCGGTGGTGTGCTTTGCATTTTTGAAGTTTTGAAGAGAGGGGTTAATTAGAGGTCGATGGACTTGGATTGAAGATAGTGTCTATGGAGTTACCAGCGGCATTGGCTCTTGCCGCTGACGCAATTCCTTCACTTGTCAACACGGCGTTCATCGGACTTCTGGGTAGGTAGTCTCTCAGTTTTTTGTTTTGCCCCTCTCTTCTATTGCGCCTGTTTTTGGTAATTGGATTTATTCGAATGATTGAAAAATGTAGATCCTAGACTTGGTTTTTCACCATGACAATGATCTTACATATTGTGTTTATTATAGTTAGGATTACAATCAATAGGCAGTTCGAATCGTATGTGTTGAGTTCATCCAGCTGGCTAGTCATAGGGATCTTAAGTGGTTGTGCGCAATGCCCAGTTGAACGGAACTCTGTATTGATGCCAATTTGTTTGTCTTTCCCAGTGTCCCCTTAGCTACATGCAGTATTGGTTTTACCACTTATCGTCTCTGCAGTTTGTAAAATTGCGACACTTAGGTCAAAATGGACTAACACCGTTAACTTCCGTTGGTGATTGGAAAACCAACATCACAGTGGCCCTTGAACTTTGAGAGTCTCAATGAAGAGTTCATTATCGATAACCAACTAGGGACGATCACTGAGCCTCAAGTTCCGTATATTTTAGCTCCTGCATTTGGTTACTGCCTTTGTGCTATTGTCTCTGTCGTAGTTACAATTACGATACGAGTTTTTGTTTGTGTAGGGTCCGTAGTTACAATCACAACATCATTTACTGGAACAGGAATTGATTGCCAAGAGAAATGATGAGGATAGTAAAACTGACCAAGGTATTCATTTTACTAGATCTTTTACTGTTTATATACTGCAGAAAGAGTGTTCATTCTTGTAACAAGGGTTTTGTTTGTATTGTTTAGGTTTTGGGTTTTAGGGTTTAGAAAAAGATTTGATTTGGTCGATTGATGGGTTCGACGCTGGTTTTGGTGTTTAAGTTCGATCTGATTGCTTTTTCTGTGGCTGTTGGTGCTGAACTGTGGAAGCCTAAAGTAAGTTACTTTTTTCTTTCTTGCTCTATGTTTTCTTTGCGTTTTTTTTTTTAAATATTATGTTTACTGTTATTTTTGTGTTGTGGATTGGAGTTGTGTTGCTACGTAACCCTTCCGATTTCTATACTCCAATTTCTGGTGTTTTACCTTTTTGTTAATTCAGATTTGGTCTATTTTGGCAGGTTTGATGGCTAGGAGTTTTATACCCACAGAATGATGTTCGAGGTTGTGCAAGAGGAGGTGCAAGCTTCGTGCACAATGCAAAAATAAACTCTGGTAATGGGCTTATTTACGACGTGAAAAATCACATTGACAGGGATTGTTTTGTTGGTATGCCTGCCTCCACTATCATCTACCTCAAGCATGAGCTTCCAATGGTATTCAGTTAATTTGTTTCTCTCTACACATTTCAGGTTATGCGAAGGCGGGGTTTCGGATAGAATTCATGCAAGGTACTGCATTCACTTATTATCTATTTCAATTTTCAGTTTGACATTTTCCTACTGCTTATAGATTTCTTGAAGTTGTTTATGATTTGGCAAATTAAGAACTTCTAAGGACTTCACGACATGAAATTGTGAATCTGAGATGAAGTTGTGCTAAACAGTTATGACCCTTTAAGGTACTGTAATCCTATGTTCTACGTGCCGTGTGTCCCTGTTTCTTTCAATGATATGGATTCTCCACTAGGAACTGTACTAAACCTTTTCTGATGGACAGGCCTAGAATGTGATCAGGTCATGATATATGACATGAATTCCACCTTAAAATTCACAAAAAGAAGCATCTTTTTGGGGACTGGCAATACTGCTCTGAGAATTCATGGAATTGCAAGTAGAGAAAATGAACCTTTCCTGGTAATGTAACTGATTTGTCTTCTTAATTCAGGTTTAGAAGTTGGCGGCAACGCGAAAGCGATCCAGGCTCTTAAGGTTTGCCGAGACGAGACACAGAGACAGGAAATCATTGTACTTCTTGAGAGGCAAGTAGAGTTATTCTCCTGCTTTCACTTTGGTCTGTGTCTGAATTCATTCATGCACTCATTCATTCATTGTTTTCCTTCAGTCCTGTTGAGTATTATGAAGCTTCCGAAATGGTTGAAAGGAAGCTGTGGAAAAACTACGTGGCGCTGGGTTAATTTGGGGAAGAAGAGGGCGGAATTCAACATCTTGAGGCTCTTGTTGATCTCTCGTTATGCTCTGATAAGGTAGTTTTTGTTTCTGTTTTAATTGTTGGAGTAACTGTTTTGGGGGAATGTAGAATCAGTCTGGTCACTTTCTGTTTTTACCATTTAGATTCCTTGTGAGACAGACATAGTGAAGCTCGCGAAAGAAATTTTAGGCCAGGAGGAAGATCACTTTCAGGTATTGACAAGGAAGGTGCATCCTTCGCTGGAAATTGTCTGTGATGGCTGTGTCATATGATTATTTGCAGTTCCATTTTTTCGAGGGAAAACTCTAAAACTGGTAACCATAGACTAAGATGATATGATGAATTGGTCACAGGATGATGAGAAAGCCTTTCTGTCGCTTAACGATCAAAAGTTGCACGACATGGAGATGTCAGAAGGTTATATCGACTTGGCTCTTGGTAAGCAAAGCCTTGGCCTTTTCCCTGGTTGTGAAAGCTCTCTTTATAGAGTGTTATTCCACTGTCATTTGAGTGACTTAAAAGGACTGCATTCATTGCTGCTGGCATTCATCTGAACTTTGACTTTTAACGCCACTGTTTTTTTCTTGTAGGAATCGAAATGTGACACAACAGAAGCAGAGTCCACCACCTAGACAGATACTACTACTACTAAGGAGCAGCCATCAGAAGACAAATGAATTCCTTCCTTCTGAACTAGTAGTAATTCTTTCGTCATCCAATATCAGATTCGTTTTTTTGACAACATCAATGATACTATATAGCATTGTAAATATTTTGGTTCGTTACTTTCAGACGTAGGATTGATTCAAGTGTACATATTGAAGCTTGAAATGGCGACAACTTAACAACATTTTGAAACCATGTTCTGATGTTCAGCATCGTATATATTTCAACAGCTGAACATTTAACATCTAAAATTCATGTTTAACATACTAAAACATGATATGTATTCTTTTGGAGGAAGGGTATAGTGTTGTACTCGCATTTGAAGCTTGTTTATTGGATTGATACAAAAGCTAATGGTACTGTGAATTGGTTTGTTACTAGAGGTGGCAAAGAAGGTTTGAACTTGTCAGTTGTCACCCCTCCAGGTCTAGCTAGTAGACTTGTAAATGACTGTAGTGTAGTGTCCCATCTGTTTTGAGTTAAATGAAATGTAAGAAATGGTTAAAGACCAATTGACATGATGTGGCGAGGTTGGGAGAGTAAAATGAGCGAGAGGTAAGAAAGGGGATATATTAGAAAGTCACGAGTGATAGTTCTGTGAAACTTCATGGGGGGGGGGGGGGGGGATTGTTAACGTAATAATCGAAAACTCTGGGGTTAAGTAGTCATCCCTTCGCCATTTATATCAACCCTTCTTCTTCTCCCCTCTTCTTCTTCTTCTTGTTCGTTTTCTTCTCGTACAGCTCACTACAGAAACACAGATCGCTGCAACACTCCAACAGAGAGAGAGAGAGAGAACTGAAGATAAATGCTAAATCGATTATGAAACTGGAAAGGAGAGGAGATGCATATCTAATTTTGAGTGAGTAAGAAGGTCGAATCGTTGGAAAACCCTACTCATCTCGACTGCAGAGAAGAAAAAGTGTCCGTGCAAAACGAGCTGTGGTTAGTTTCTGTGAAACCGTCAACTCTTTATTCTGATATTCTTCTCTGTGGTTGGATTGTGAAGGTGTTAAAAGTAATTAGCAGGTTGAAAGCAAACATAACTTGACTTGTTAGCCCACTTTGATGAGTATTGAACATTCTTCTTGGTTTGTTACTACTATTCCTTCCTTATAAATGCTTAATGACTGACTGACTCCAACATTCATTACTCGGATGGATGGGTTTTTAGAAATTCTCTCAACATATATGGTAGGAACACCGATGTCGTTAACTTTCAATCAACTCGATTTCACCGTATACCAAGAATTATAATTACCTAATATAAAGTTAGCTGTACAAGATTGCATCTTCTCTTGCCTTCCAAAAAGGAACAACACGTTGGTACTGGAGATGCATACGGTAACTTCTCCACGCCGGTTTTTGGCGAAGAAATTATAGATCTAGGCAAAATCTGGATTTCAGAGGGAAAGAGAGTGAAAAAACTAGCAACGACGGTCATGGACGCACAGTGCGCGTGGGCCAGGAAGAATATAGCACAGATCCGAAGTTCGAGAGTTAACGAAACACCTCGTGATCATGGTGGAAGGCGGCCCGGCCCACCCTAAAATGAGCTAGGTCCGGCCCCGGACCGGCCACTGCAACCCGGACCGGCCACTGCAACCCGGACCGGCCCGGGCCAGTTCGCCCCCCTCAAAACGGTACTTTTTCAGGTTTTTATTAATAATTTTTTTTAATATATTAATAATATTTTTTAACCCGCCCCCCTCCCAACCAGCCCCCACTAAAAGAAAGGCCCGGCCCCCTGACACCTTTACCTCCCGAGTCCTGACGATGATTGCTGCCTCCATCTTCCATCTGTTTCGGCGACCATCGCCGTCCCTCGGGATGACTCGATGGCCGTAGTAGTTAAGCTCATCGCCCATAGAGTCTGTCCACGGGATTCAATACTGGGAAGATACGGAAAAGCAATTTCATCAGACGTCTTTACCTTCAGGCGAACTGTCCCATTTAGAGTGTTCCCAATTTTATTTTATATTATTTCATATCTCGGAGAGCTTTGAAGTTTATTGATCAGGAAATGATGTTAGCAGTGGGATTTTGTCTTATGAGTTTCTTCAAGAGAGATTCATAAGTGGCTCAAAGTTTGTCGGTACTTAGGATGTCTCTAGTCTTTTGTGTACTTCCTTGTGAAAGCCTCTTAAATCATTTCTCTACTTTTTGTTGGTAGCTTGAGTAGAAAGAATCAAGACTGACCAACTTCGGGTACGCAACATACTAGAAATCTGGAATGGTGAGGAGAGAAACTTTCCAATTAAGGCCGTCTCTGAAGCTAATGGCATTTAAGTTATCTACCCTTCGTATGAAATCCGAGAGAGTTTGTAACTTCAGGGAATTAGGCATAAGGATAACGCGACATTTTCCCCAAAGTGGGTTATGTGGAGTTAAGTCTAAAAGTTATTGTCCTCCTTGTTGTTGAACTTCACTTGTGACCTCTTCATTTAGTAGATGGAAGTGTAATTGTATATAGTGTGGTTGTCGGTTGTCCAACGCGCATCAAAATGTTTCAACAAGTGTGCAATACGTTCTCAAACAGGGGAATTTCTTATGATGACAAAATCCTAAAACATGTTTTATGGTCTGCCATCTTCGTGGTATATGGTATCAAGAGAAGCCTGTTTAGTTGCTTGTACTGACTAGATTCAGTTTCTTATCTCATTCAATAACATTGATTGTTTCTGTGTTAGGTGTCACTTGTGACACAATTTCAAAACATTTGCACCTTGAAGAGCCTGGATATGTTATTTAGGACAGAAGTATTCAGCCGAGTCTGGAGATGCAAGATCTACTGTGTTTTTATGAGCTAATGATATCAAAGTGCAATGAAGGTTGGTGCTTCTTGCAAACAAATAGACGACCTACACATTAGTACAATTTTTCTTTGTGATTGATCAGTTGAAGCTCCAGAGTTAGTGTTTGTAACTTGTTTGGATCTTGTTTTGAGCTAATTGTTGGCACTCTCATTGTTCTGCATCTCAAAAAATTTCAATTGACACAATTGGTTACTTGTCAGTCTGTTCAGGGGTCTGGATTGAACCGCCTGAAGGTACCATTTTTCTAGGAGCATGTTTCATTGCAAAGTGTGGAATGCAAAAATATTTTATCATTTCTATTGTGCATCAGTAGCCCAAACTCAGAACAGGGAAAACTAACCAACTTTGAGTATGCCTGGTACTGGAATGGATTGGTGAGTGGAGCAACCTCCCATTTGACGCCCTTTCTGAAAGTACCAGTGCATTTGACATATCAACCATCGATGAAAGTCTTCGTCTCCCTTTTGCATGCATCAACCATCCTTCGGCTAGATAAGTTTCACGAAATATTAAGCTTAGGCTATGTTCTAAGATAGATAGTCTGAGCATGCTAATGCACTTTGGGAAAGGCCTCCGAAAATGGAAAGAGAAATTCAGTAATGACTTGAGTTAATCGAACCATATGAAGGATTATTTTTTAGTTGACACCATCTTTTTACATGATGCTCATGGATTAGCTTGAGAAATCAAATGAGAGATCAGTTAATCACTACAAAAAAAAAGTCAAGTTGAGCAAAAAAGGAAATTATGAGTTCTTTTTTTTAACAAATAGGAGTGGTTGCAAGATTGCAGGATCACGCCGAATTTGTGCAAACTTTACTAAGTTATCGTCACTTGTAACCAAAATGGCAACAAAAAAAGTGAAACAAAAATAAAGCTTTATTGTGTGTGTTCAGCTTTTGGTCATTGGTAAATCTGGCCTGGTCGATCTTATTCTGTTTTGTGAACAAGGAGCTAGGGTATGAAATATTTTCAACTGCCTTCTCTCCCCTTCCCCTAACTCTCCTCCCTCTCTCCTATCCTAATTTGACTCAATCCCTTCTCTCTCTCTTGGTTTCCATTCCCCTTTGCCATTTCTCTCAGTCTCTCCCATAATCTTTATCCATCTCCTAATCGCCGAATTCCTCTCAACCTTAAACTCAGGGGAGTTTAGATTATGACTGAAGCTAAAACTATCACTGTTGCCCGGACAAAAATTTGACGCAATTGATTAATTTTGGTTTGTTCAGAGTTCTGGATTTGAGTGTCGCAAAACATGAAATCATTTATATTGTTTGCCGGTAGCCTAAACTCAGAACAGTATGTTATGTCAGGTAATGGAATGGTGAGGGGAGCCACTCTCCCATTGAGGCCTTCTCTGAAGCTACTAATGGCATACAATTTATCAACCTTCCACATGTTTCTCTGTGTCGTTGACCTGTCACTCCGCTGGTACACACGGTCTGAGATCTTTCAAGGCACACACAATGGTTTAATCAAGAACACATTCATGGGGAAGGGTGTCGAGGTGTTGTTCAAGGAGGGGTGGTAGGTCATCCCAGAATCAGCAAATGTTTGTACAACTAATGCATTGAACTGAGCAAGTTGGTGTTCAACAAAGTGAATGCCATGAAGCGTAGACTAATTGAAGCCAAGCAGCTTTGGCAGGATTCAATGCAGTGAGGATATGAAACAACTTCATCAGCGCGTCTTTTACCTTCAGGTGAACTCTCACATTTGAAGTGTTTCCAATTTTTATTTCATTTCTTAATTCGTATAGCTTTGAAGTTGATTGATGAGCAACGTTGTTAGTGGTGAGATGTTGACTTATGAGCTTCTTCTTCGGAAGATACCTAAACTTGACAGAGAGAATTAGATACCAATTGAATCATGAAACTGATTCTAGGTAATGGGGAACTTCATGAAACCAAACAAATAGGGAAAATGTTGTCTGATCTGTATGGGAAAACAGGAATGACTTGGGCTAAGTTTGGTTCATGGAAAATGAATGGGATAGGAAAATGAATTTCCTGAATTTTTTCATAATGTGTTTGGTGGCGAGACTACTGCAAGAAAAGAAAATGAAAAGGAACAGGAAAAACACAACGGAAAACAATTTTCCATCCAAAACTGACGGGAAAAAAGAAAATACAATTTTACGCCACCTCTCTCCAAAGGTATCGTTATTCTCACTCTCTGGATCCATCTCTCTCACTCTCTGCTTTGATCTGTCTCCTCTATCCCATCTCCATCGTTCTTCTCTATTCCGTCGATGGCTTCCAAGAGGCAAAGTACACTTCACTGCCCTACGACGGCTCAAACCAATCTCGAACTATCTCAAGCGCAGCAGCTCAACGACACAAACTGGGTTGAGATTTTCACGGATCCATGGCGTGGATGAGAGAGATTTCATTGACCCATTGCCACTGGACGGGTCTCGATATGGTGTTGGGTCTTAAGGTGGAGATGAATAACATGTACTATCTCATAATTGGATCTCATATCTCTCATACTTGTATCTCAAAATTGGATCTCGTATATCGTTTCAATTCACATTGGATTTTGGTTCGGTGCTTTTTGGAAAAAAATAGGCGAATTTAGATATGGGGTTTTACTTGTGTGGCTTCTTGTTTGAATTGGTTGTTATTGTTTCAATCGTATTGGTTTTACTGTGATTTGTTTCTTAATCACTCTACTAATTGGTATTGCTAGAGATGCTTACAGTACTTTTACCATGGAGGTATGGTATAGTTTCTACTCATTTTGGTTTCTGATTAGTTCATGTTCTTAGCCTGTTCTCTAATTCAGATTAGTTCATGCCACTAGCCTATTCACAGTTTCATTAGTTAAGTCGATTGATAAGCCTTAGTGAGGTTGAACTTACTACTAACTTTATTTTAGGAGTGATTCACAATAATGATGTTTCAGATTTTGGTACCCTGTGCAGCCATGGTTCTTGGAAACTTTAGCTGACTGTGAGACTTGGTACCTCCTCTTTGCTTCAAATTCTGAAGCACGCAAAAATTAGCTTTAATATTCTGTAATCTCAAGTTAAGATCTGTTTGTGCAAGTTAAGATTTTCATTACAGTTTTATATTTTCAATTTCAGTCTAACCAGACACGAAAAAGAAAAGAGTTGCATTCTACTTCTATTTTCCAACAACCACCAAAGAGATGAAAGAAACTACAATTTTTTTTTCTTTTGCTTTCATTTTCTTTTCCTTGTCATTTTTCAAGAATCAAACAGGGCTTCAAAGAATTCAGAATGAGATCTGCAGGCAACAAAGAAGAAGATAATGGAAAGTGGAATAAAGTTGAATTTCCAGCTTTTGTTCGTTTGATAAACCTTGCTGGATCAATCTCATCTGGGTTCTGTGAACATAGAGTCGGAAGTACAGCAGCCAGATGAGTGTGGACCTGGTTGACATTTTCCAAACATTCCACACAAATTAATATGCAATTATGTGGGTATACTTTTTTTTTTTATTTTTTTTTTTTTTTATATATATATGAAGGTAAGAAATATTATTAATAGCAATGACCGCACCTGGCAGGGCCAATTACAACAAAACTTTAATCCATACAAGCTACAAACCAAACAGACGGGAGACCCCTAACTTCCACAACCATAGAGCCTCGACTATATACAACAAAATTGTCGACAGAGCTAACACTACAATACTAGCAAGCACACATGAAAAGTGTCATTTTTGTCATGTCTATGTAAATCAACATTTGGAATTTTCTCAATTCATTGCAACTGTATACTATTCATTTTTTAGGTCTTTTGTGTTCGAGACTTTCTGGATCAAGTTCTTAAATTCTCACCTTCGTAGGTTCTCACCTTTCTAAAGTATTGTTTTAGACTTTTTGGGTATGGTTCCCTCCGGCATGGGCTATTCCCGATTATGTTTTTTTTTTTTTTTTTGTGTGGCCGTGTCATGGATGAAGTGCTCATTTTACTTCATGAACATTCAACTGGTACAATATTCTTAGTGTTTGTTTGGGTTAGTATCATCGGACACGGACAATCACCTAGTGTCTTATAAACTAGTTCGATTATAGATGGGGTGTATTGAAGTATGGGCTATAAAGCTCTTTGAATCCGGTCAAATGGGCCAAATTATAATATACAATTTTAATTCATATCAAGCAGATTTTGATATATTCAGTTCAGCTGAATTTGTTTGAGTTTTAACTCTAATAATGTACAAATTATTCCCAGTCTACAGTTCATTTTAAACTATTTCTTGGAATAGAGTTCGTATTGCCACGTCAATGCCACATGAGAAGACCATAATAATGGACTAATAAAACTTTTAAATGAAAATTTTCTCGAATTCTTTTACTATTTAAAGCAATTCAAAACTTATCATGTAGGAAATCAACTCAATTACAACATTAGCAAAAATGAAATTGGCTTTTGGATAGAAACAAAATCAAAATATTCCCGTGAGTAGGAAGTAGGAAATGAACCAGTTTCTGGTAATTAGTTAGACCAAACCATGATTTTAAGATGAAAAAAGGAACAAATATCATTCTATTAATTGCTTTTCACAATGTGCAATTGGGTGAAATTGGGCCACATTTTGGTATCCTAATATAGGCTTGTTATGCATCCAATCATCCATGTAATATAAATTAGTGCATAAAAAGAAACACCAACACCAACATGAACGTGAACTTCTAACATAACTTCGTGTGGTCATTGTAGTGCACACATGTTACAGAGTTTGTCATAGGCTTATTAGCACTGCTAGTTTGCAACAAAATGTATGTTGTACAGATTGCTTTCATCGCCGAAATTTGGGCTGATCAATTGTGGCTTTTGTTGCCGCAACATTTTCGCTTTCGAATAATGCTTGATCCATCATATCGTTTATATAGGCCGGCCTTTCATCACCGGTCATTTCATATGGGGACATAAACAAGCCCGTCTCATACTCATATATCGTACATTCGAAGCACCTTTTCTTTCTTGAAGTTTTTCGACAATTCTATACTTTTCTTTGGGGCATAGGTAACTTGATTAAGGCGGGAAGATCGATACTGACAGACATGGATGTTCGATGTTACTCTTAACTGAAAAGATGTTTAATTGTATTTGGACTCCAACTTTTCCTTCTCTATCCTATGTGGCTGATCATGTGATAAATTAGGAAATTAATTTTAAGAGAGCACTAGACTGGGAATTACTTTTCCATCTAACAATATTCGGGTCAAAAACTCGAATTTTTAACTAAATAATTTTCAGCCGGTTCTTTAGTTTGTTTTTATTTTTATTATTATTTTTTTTGCGAACTGGTTGTTTAGATTTTTAGCTGATACCAAAAATGGCCTATACGTAAATGATTTAAATGAGTTTAGCAAATGATTCCGAAATTATTTTCTAAGAAAAATGTCTCTTGCAAGATTTGAGTAGGAAAGGGTTCCTTTATTTAGCGCTAAATTGCACCGGAGGTACTCATAGTTTGAAAAAACAGCGGATCAGGTACCCACAGTTTCAATTTCAGCGCTCATATTCCTAAACTTTGAAATTCATGCAATCGGGTACCCAACCCCAACTTTCGTTCAATATTTTGGATGGATTTGTATAAGAAGAATATAATATCCTCTCAATCTCACACATAAATTTGTAAAATTATAATTGTTATCTTTAAATATAAACTCTATACAAAAATACCACATTTTGTTTTTAATTTTTTTCCGTTGTCATGAAAATAAATATATATATATATATATATATATATATATATATATATTCACTTAAAGTGTCTTTTTTCAATTACAGATATCCCTCTACCCTCAATCCTGGAGAGCTATTTGTAATTTAAAAAACACACACTTTAAGGGAGTATATTTTTCATTTTCATGACAATGAAAAAAAATAAAATGGTTGAATTTTACTATAGATTTTATATTTGAAGGTAACAATTATAATTTTACAAACTTTATGTGCGAGATTGAGAGAATAATTTAGTCTTCTTATACGATTTGCCAAAAGAATTGGACAGAAGTTAGGATTGGGTACCTGATTGCATGGATTTTCAAAGTTTGGGATCGCGAGTGCTGAAAATGAAATTTTGGGTACCTAGTCCACGGTTTTTTCAAATTATGGGTACCTCCGGTGCAATTTAGCCTTCATTTTTATTAGAAAAAAATTTACACAATAGTTTCATATGGAAGACTGAAAATGGTTTCTTCCTTCAATAATCTTACAAGAAATTTCAAGTGAAAAAATTAACACGAGTTTCATATAGAAGTCTGCAAATGGTTTCTTCCTTCAATAATGTTACAGGAAATTTCATGTGAAAATGCCCGAATAGAAATACATAAAATTGGCTATATTTCCAAGAAAATTAACAAAAAAGCTCCATTCTCACCTTGGTGAGGCCACTTTCTTGTTCGAGTTTGATGCAGAGCTTGGTTCCTACAAGACTCCTCCAAGAGATGATTGATAGCAGCAGAGTTAATCAAATTCCTTAAAGAGAAGTTAGGTGTGCGAAATGGTGGTTCAGCTTAGTCAAGTTTTTCATCCTAGTTTGCTTCAGTTCTAGCAGCGGTTTGGATGTGCCTTGAAACAATTTACTTTCTCTCTTTGGTTTTTTCGATTTTCTGTTTTTGGATTTTCTCTTCTTTGTCCTAGTAGTAAACTAGGTCTGCTTTTCAGTTTGGCTTCTAGATTAGTCGTGGTACTATCCTTCTACTGTACTCACTATTTTATGCAAGTTTCATAAGAATCCAAACAAACTACAAAGTTGGAATGTACTTGCAGATTCTGTAAGATCATAGAACAAGATCGTTACTTTGGGTGACATGTGATTACTTTTGAATTACAATATCAGCCCCATCACGTTGTTCATCAAGTTTAGAATGTTATGTAGCATATAGTTTATGGAGATCTTTTTGAACTCCGTATGAGCACATTCATCAACTCTAATTGTTCATACTATGATGACAAAGAATGTGAATGACTTGTAGAAAGGCTTGAAGAAATTTCAATTAGAATTGTTAGGCGTGTGGTTGCAGAAGAACAAGGTGTATATGCGAAGCAACTGTGAGCAAAATATTTTGATTGCATTAAGAAAATTAATGTAACTAAAGTGCTGGCCGGTTGTTGTGTCTGCAGGCCAATATTTCCTCTCTCTGGGCACAAGCCATCCAATTTCTAAACAATGTGACTTACTGTTATGCTGCAAGTATTACAATATTGTAGCGCTCTAAATTCAAAGTTAATGCAATTTCTATTTTGCAAGACTGTTGTTCTCATATTATTGTGGGAAGATGAGACACAATGTGAAGGGCAGGAAGGATCTAACACATTCAGATCTACAACATGAATCAAAGCGGAATTTTCATGTGTTTACCTTGTCTTCCTAAGCTCCTTAATGCAGCGGATGATCGTTGTGTTGCTTGCTTTCACGCGCCTCCTCTTTGATCTTACTCCCACCAATCGAGTGCGAATCTCGAGGACGAACACTGATTTCCACACCACGTTCCACCTCCTTGGATGAAGTTGGAGAGAGACTAGGGTTCTCTACAACTAGTATGAATCTAGACAGAGTAACTTTATTCTCTGGAATAGCTAATATAATATGTAGGAGGCTGCCTCCTTATATAGGCAAAACTTCTCCTAAGTTTGCACATAAACCCCTAGGGTTTGAGCCTTAGCTACTAATCCCTCTAGTTTATGTATTAGTGCAACTAACCCCATAAGGTTATGATAATTGCATTGGGCACCCCACATGGGCGCACCAATTGCTAACATCTCTCACTCGCACAGTGGGGTTGCACAATTCATCTAGTCTCCATCAATCTCCAACTTTCTATCATCTACAAAAGAGTATTGTGTGGCCGTGGCGTGTGACCGGTGAGAGTACCTGCATTTCGGGAGATCCGTACACCAAACTCGTATAGCCAGCATGGGAAGGCACCCTCTCGGGAGATCCACATACCAAACTCGTATAGCCAGCGCAGGAAGGCACCCTTAAAACATAAAACAGTGATAATGCTCTCCGTATCTCTCGTATCCCCCAGATTCCTCCGATTGTCATCTCGTGGATCATGAGCACCTGCCTTGTCCCGAAGGCCATGCTCCAATGAGTCCACATCTCCTTTATATTTTCATATCCTGCATGATCCCATAAGATCGTGTAGGTGGGCCCAATGAAGATAATAAAGAGCGATGCAACGAGAATCTTTCCTTACATACATGTGTCACTCAGATTCGGCTCAGCTGCTTTCCCAGCAGTGTCCGGAAGGCTGAATCATCCATAGCCGTAAGGTGTCACGCCAAAATAGCACCACCGACCCGTCTCCTCATGACACAGACGTAAGTACAAAGGGTATACAGTGTCAATCATCCTCATATGATCGACGAGGCTCACACGATGAGGAATCCCAGGGACTAATTCTACTCATCACCTCATGGTCACTCATAAGCGCGCGTTATTCAAGGGGAAATATGCGCCATAGTGTTTAGACTCTGATCAGAGCGCATGTCTTATCCTTGCAAAGGACCACTATGCAGATGTCTATCCGGTAGCCCTTATGGCCATCAGCCCGAGTGCTGCGACGTCACACTATTGTGAACAATTATCAGCTCTCGCATCTGGCTTTCTCTTCTACGCAGACTATACATGGTTCGGGGTAATAACCATGTTCGATTGGCCATAACCAACCTCACCTTGGAACTTACTTCCAATGCGACAGTTGAATCCGTCTGACAGGCTCCTAGCTCTACTGATAGACATCAAGCTCTTATCATAGGCCATATGCTCATATGAAGAAGGCATCTCATATCCTATCGCAGGCTTTCAGCGCTTATCGGGATTCTGTCTCATCTTCCGCCACACCCAGACATATCCAGGATATTGCGAAGGCGGTTGCTCGTGTGAGTGAGCCAACCTAGTGTCTGCGTGACATGCTCTATGCTAGTACAGGAAATGTAACATATCATACATGTATCAAAACAACATGCTGCTTAAAACAAATCCAATTAAAATCCGGTCAATCAATGTCTCGTGTGCTCATCAATCATATTGCTACTTATCGACAACCAAGTCCCGATTCTCTAAAGAGATCCACAAGGACGACTCTCATGTGGTTTAGGAATGGGATGAGCCAACATCATGGCCCATAGTCGATCCACTCCAGGATTACTCTCTAGGTAGTCATTTCACCTTTTGTGAAATAGTACCCTTGACTATGTGTTTGTCTTTACCGCAGTGTTGTAGCCGTATGCTAGCACTACTCATGGTAATAGGTTTGTTGATAGCTCATAAGCTTACAAGAAACCTTCTCAGTTAAACACATTTCTGCCCTATGGCAGAACAGGCAATCGTGCTTCGCTTCCATGGTTAATGGAGCAGTCCAATACGATCATGCAACACTTATATTGCATTTATTCTATGCGAGTCTATCATCGAACATGGACAATAGCCCGAGTCAGATCCAAGTGCATCTAGGTCCCCACCCTAGTTAGCATATATGGCTAACTAGTTGAAGCATCTTCTTCGATAGATATAGCACGTGATCCATCATATAGAGTATCATGGTTACAATCTTGTGTCTCAAATTGGAATATCCTAAAAACCAATTCTTCCGATTGCATAGCGTTCGCTAGGTCTGAGTATACACCATAGTGCATATAAGACTCATACTGCATCAGGCACTCTGGTCACTTGGTCATTCTTTTATGGTGTCTTTTAGGGCACATGTCTAGGCTCGTAAATTCTTGCGCTGAGCTACAGGAGTACTTTTACTCCTTAGGGGATTCGAACAATCCCTAAGCTCCACTAGCCAATAGTGTGTCATCGATATTAAGTGACGTGATCTTTAACTCTCTACTAGTAAGGGTGATACACAGCGGTTTCCATTTGTTATCGTAAACATATAGTAAACGATCCCTGATGAAATACCACTGTCCAGAGGACTAGCTAAGATCCCATATGGACTTAGTTAGCTTGCACACATTCTGTGCATTTGACCTTAGTCACCTCTAGGATTTCTCCATTGAGAAATTCAGTCATCACGTTTATCGAGAATGGATCCACTAATATTGATGCTACCAAGCGAATCAACGTAATCCTTATCACCCAAAGCCTTGGGAAGGATACCTCGTTGAACCAACGTAAATTCTTCGGATCGACTCATAACCGTCGATGTCTACCCTCGGAATGAGTGTAGACTTATTCGCTTTTACGCAAGTCATATGCCTTACCACGCTTCCGTCTGGGTCTCTGATTGACCTTGGAAATCCATTAATCTCCAATAGTCTTCCATCCAGTTGGAAATCCAACCTAGCCTTAAACTCAGCTGGCCCTTTATAGACTCTAATTCATCCTGTAAAGCTTAATATTCATTCTTCATAATTAGGGAACGATAAGGCATAGGATTCTATCCTATCGTTTATGCAAGGTGATCCTTAAGATCATCCCTTCGATCTCAAGTAGTCGATGGGGTATGCTCCTATGAGCAATTCCTTTGCATAGGAGGATCATCATTTGCTCTCATCCCTTGTGGATGGGGCACCCATCTTGGAAAGTCACTCCCACTGTTCAAAGGATCCTTGAGGGACTAATTCCTCATAATCGATTTAATGAACGGGTATCTTCCAGCGGTATCCTCCATGCTCGTGGAGATTATCATCTCTATGAACATATCCCTTAATTATGGACATCTCCTATGAGAAATCATATATACTGTGAATCCATTTAAGTTATACTACTAATCGGCTGTTGCGTTTCAAATACGCAACCCCTAGGATGCTCCGAATAGCATAAGAAGATACGTTACTCCATGAAGATACGTTTCTTCCGTCTAGGGTCTAACTTCAAATTCTTTCTTGTCAGGTGATGAAAGATCCTGGGACAATATCCTAGGTTCATCATTCTCTTGCGTGGTGACCCTTATGGTCTTCCTTTCGATGTCAATTCATCGACGAGGTACGCTCCAAAGAACGTTCCTACGCAAAAGAGGGTTCCTCCACATAGTCATAATCTATGATGGGCTGTTCACTAGGCATGTTACTCCCACTGTCCTGAAGATCCGTAGGAACTATTTCCTGTTGATCATTCAGGGATGGGGTGTCATCCAGTGAAACTTTTGTTTCGTAGAGACTTATTTCTCAACGAACCTCTTCCTGACTTGAAATTTAGTTAGTACATAAGCTGTCGATCCCCATGGCCTAAGGTGACCTCATTCAGGTTGCCTTTTGGTCCACATCTCGTAGGGTGTAGTGGCTACAGACTTGGTGGACTTATGGTTGCGTATGTTGATAGTCGTTTAGCAAAGTGTCTCCTCCGAATAGGGAACTTGTACTTTGCACGCTCTATCATACTTCAGACCATCTCTTACAGTAACCTATTCCTCTTATTCTCTACAGCCTTATGCTGGAGCGTGGGAATAGCCAACTGCCTTACTTCTCTCCATCACATAGCTCTTGCTAAGATAGATACTTCCAGTCTCTTTCTGGCCAAGGACATATCCTTTTATCCAGACGGTTTTTCTACCTTTTGTAGAGACCTGTCTGAAGCACCCTGTGCCTCAGACTTATGTGGCCCAAGCACACATAGTTGAGACGTGGACAATAATCTACGAATGTGATGGAACAGTAAGCACCATGTCTTAGCTCTAACAAATAATGGAACACAACAATAGAATGAATAATATACAAAGACTCAGTAGTCCTTAACGCTCTACCGGATGATTTTGCGTTTTGCCTTTCATGTCCGGCAAGAACCACACACAAGTAAGGGTACCTTGGGCATAATCCAAGCAGGCCTGCCCTAGCTAGCCTGAACATCCTTTTCTGTCATCGTGTGTCTTAATCTAGCGCGCCACATATCAGAATCTTTAAGTCATACTCTTAAGTTGACATCCAAGAATTCTGAGGCGTTATTCATGCTAGAATCTTAAGAACGCAAACACCATGATATAACCATATCCAAAGTTAAAACTGTTACCAAAACAAATTTTGGTGGCTACTCCCTCAAAGACAATTCTTTGGATCCTTAGACGAGAAGTTAGTGCCAGGTCTGGCCTTTTCTCTTGGTCTTAGGAAGACTCCTTAGCTCCCTTTTGCGTTTGCCAGTGTTGGGTAATATTGGTCATATACCAACATTGCCCCTAAGTTCATTTATCCTTGCCCCACCTGTTGCCTTGGTCCTAATACTGGGCTAGGGACTATATCTGCCTATCATACTTCACTAAGTATGATCATACTTCTCCAACAGCCTTTAGCAATCATATATTGCTTAGACATCCGAAGTATGCTGGACTAGTATTCTTAGCAAGCTCTTTTTGCTTAGATTCTAGAACAGGGTGATGTTTGGCCTTATCCAAACATCTTGACACTTACAAAGTGTGTCATATAACGTTTCATGAAACGTGGCAGAGATTGCAACAAATTACAAATTGGATAGCTTGTACCTGACAACCCTTAACTCTCTTATCATGCATGGCATCAATCTCAGACTTTAAAGTCGAGTTCTCAATATTATGACATGAGCCATAACTCATAGTTAAGGTAGGATTATTATGAGCCAATGCTCACAATTTATGTACGCGAATGGCTAAGATGGATCCAAGATTCTTCTTTGGCTTCCTACAATTTTAAAAGTGGTCTTGAACATGCTGATGAGGTCATTTCCCCACCTTTTCATAGCATGCTCTAGGACATTATCTTGACTGTTGCCTCCCACTATTGGTGAGCCTAAAGATAATGTCTATGTGCTGCTGTGACAACTTATTCATCACAGGTTCGACCATCTTTGTAGGTGGTTTGACAACCTATGTCCAACGGATGGTTACATAGTACGACGGCTTATCATGTCGTTGTTGTCACCATTTAGCCTTTACAGTTTATATTTAGACACGATTGATAGAGACATTGTGGAAGTTAATCACTAGCATTTACTTAGCTCCAAAATAACATGTGGCATTGATTAAAACTTAATAGTTCCTCACAAGGACTCCACCAAAACCTAGCGTATATCCTAGGAATCAAATATCATCACTTGTGATTTCCTATCAATTTTAATCATGTCATCATGTGAGCTCTTTTGTTTTAGTTCTTTAGCATGCGAGGTTAAACATATATATCCAATCACACGCAGTTATAACATAAAACAAGAATAAGCATAAATAAATATGCAATGGATGTGGCCCCTAAGGTGCACTCCCACTATTGAGAGCACTTCTTGAGCAAGTCTTGAACTCCATCTCACGCCATCTAGCCTACTTGAGGACTCCAAGCTTGAGGCTCCATTAGACCGTCTAATTGCTCCATGCACCTTGCGCCATAGCTTTTGGTTTGGCCACCTCTCTTGAAGCTTCAATCTTCAATCTCTACTAACTATCTTATTTCTAATAAGAAGTAACCTCATAGAGGCGAGTGGATGAGAAGAGAAGACACTAGAGTATAGAGAGGCACGACTCGCAGGCCGTATTTTGATTACATATTTAAAAAACAAAACCAAAACCAAAATATGAAACATCTATGCCACATCCGTGCACCAAACACATCCATTCAACCCACAACAGCATGTATAATAACATAATAAACATACTGGAATTTTCTGGAAATTTCCGGAATTAAGCAATAATTACTGGAAATTAATAAGCAATAATCTAATCAACTAAAAAGATCGAAAATTGCTCCCTACCACTTAGGGTCTCACCACCTATGGTAAAACGTAGGGAAAATTTACCTAAGTCTCCAGAAAAAATTTGGGCTCAAAACAGTGTGTTTAAGGTCGTCAAACTGCCTCGGGAAGTGTGCTAAACACTAATTAATTAATCTGGAAATTAATAAAATTTTCCGTCGCTCCAAAAATTATGAAAAAATATCCACAAAATAGGAAATTTAATTTGGAGTCCCTAGGAAAAAACCGGACGAAAAATGACTGCGGGAGGAGGCCGCACGCGCCCTCACGCGCCGCCGCGCGTGGGCGCGTCCGCCTCCGCCACGCGCTAACGTCGGCCCATGTGCCACGTCAGCATGCCACGTGGCATGCCACGTCAGCACCTATGCTGACGTCAGTTGCCACGTCAGCCCGCCGCGTCATCGCCACGTCAGCTGTCACGTCAGCTGCCACGTCATCGCCACGTCAGCCACTTGCTGACGTGGCCCCGCCACGTCATCTGCCACGTCAGCCCTAGGGCCACGTCAGCAGCCGCCGCCAGCCCTTGGGCGCGTGGCGGCGCGTGGCCGCGCGTGGGGGCGGCGTCGGTGGCGCGTGAGGCCCACGCGCCGCCTTCCCGTGCTCTGTTCGCGACGAAAAAATTTTTGCCGTGATCGTCTCTTCGTCCTGATCCCGATTATGTGGTCAAAATCCAATTTTAACAAGTTTTTGAAAACCGTGTTCTAATTATTGGATCTAGCAGTCCAGATTAATACAGTTCCGAAACTTTGAAAAATCATAACTAATTCACCGTAAATCCAAAAAATATAAAATTTATATATCTGGAATCCTCGTGAAAAAACCTACCTACCATATAGGTTTCGTCTACTGGTTATGAAATTTCAGAAACGCGATTTTTAATACAGGTTCAGGAACGCTTATCGAGGCACGAAAAACTAGCCTATGGCTCTGATACCAATGAAGGGCAGGAAGGATCTAACACATTCAGATCTACAACATGAATCAAAGCGGAATTTTCATGTGTTTACATTGTCTTCCTAAGCTCCTTAATGCAGCGGATGATCGTTGTGTTGCTTGCTTTCACGCGCCTCCTCTTTGATCTTGCTCCCACCAATCGAGTGCGAATCTCGAGGACGAACACTGATTTCCACACCACGTTCCACCTCCTTGGATGAAGTTGGAGAGAGACTAGGGTTCTCTACAACTAGTATGAATCTAGACAGAGTAACTTTATTCTCTGGAATAGCTAATATAATATGTAGGAGGCTGCCTCCTTATATAGGCAAAACTTCTCCTAAGTTTGCACATAAACCCCTAGGGTTTGAGCCTTAGCTACTAACCCCTCTAGTTTATGTATTAGTGCAACTAACCCCATAAGGTTATGATAATTGCATTGGGCACCCCACATGGGCGCACCAATTGCTAACACAATGTTTATAAACACTATCTTGTCAAATCAGTTTAGTGGATTTCTTAAGTTTCCTATTGAAAACTTTAATCTTTATCCTACTCTCAACGTACTTTGGGTTTCGTAAGGGAAAAATTTGGGCTAATGTGTTCAGCCCGTTGTCGATCTGCAAAAATTTCTCCTCTTCCAGATACCACCTTCTAAACATTTGCTTTCCATTTCTAAAGAAGGCCCGAGAGGTTCTGGCCCATCACAGCCCTCAGCTTTTGATATTGGTCTTTCAGAACACATGAAAATACAACCCATTGTCATTAAAAGGAAACTTAGCCCAAACAATTTTATGGTCTCTCACAAAAAAACCCATGTTCACCCACTCAAAATGCGGGTGTCACAATAATGTGTTTGATTTGTGCAACATTAACTCAATATTAAAGTACAAATAGTACAATCCAGCTAATACAAATCCCAACTAATACTGCTAATCTTAGAAAACCAAACGTACCCTTCAAGACAACAATTGTGACAATGACAAGGTAACGTTCAAGAATATTTCGTAAAAGAACATCTACTGGTAACTGAAAAAAAATGCTCACTATTTTGTGCAGACGGAATTTTAAAAGATATCAGAAAGGGTCTGGAGGAGTTAAATGCAGCCATTGTGTGGGTGCTTAGATCCCAAAATGTAGCAGCAGATGAAATAGTGAAGTTAGTTAGTTGGAGAATCAATTTAGACTTGATATCAGTAGTTTTGATGTTGTTACGGTTGATAAGTGTAATTTGTCTTTGTGAGTTTTTAATGAGTTTGGTTGGAATCCAAACAAACTACAAAGTTGTGTTGTTACTGTTGTACTTACAGATTCTGTAAGATCATAGAACAAGGTAGTTACTTTGGGTGACATGCGATTACCTTTGAATTGCAATATTAGCTCCATAACACACTTCACCCTAATCAATTTTAGAATGTTATGTAGTAGCATATAGTTTATGGAGATGGCGATCCTTTAAAACTCCGTATGAGCACATTCATCAACTCTAACTGTTCAAACTTTGTCTATGATGACAAAGAATCTGAATTAATTGTAGCAAGGCTTGAAGAAAATTAATGTAAAAAGAAAGTTAATGTAACTAAAGCACTCGCGGGTGGTTGTGTATGCAGGCCGTTATTCCTTCTTTCAGGGCACAAGCCATCTAATTCCCAAAAAATGTGTATTTATGTTATGATGCAGTTATTGCAATATTGTAGCGCTCTAAAATCAAAATTAATACAATTCCTATTTTGTAAGATCGTTGATCTCAGATTATTGTGCGAAGATGAGACACGATGTTTACAAACAATAACACTATCTTGTATCCTACTCTCAACGTAAACCCCCCACTTTGGGTTTTTTGCATGGAAAAAGTTTGGGCCCATTGTCGATCTGCATAGTATTTCATTTAGGACTTTTTGACAGGTTCATTTTTGGTGTCTACTCTTTTCATGGGCCGTGTACCCATCTTTCTCATTTTTCTTTTCTTCCAGATATCACATTCTAATGGCCATTTAAAGAAGGCCCCACAGGTAGGGATGGCATTAAAACTACGGGTATTCGTTTGGCAAGCCCATTAGCGGTAAAAGGAAACTTAGCCCAAACAACTTTTCTAGTCTGTCATAAAAAGCCTATATTCCCACCCCCCCCCCCCCCCCCCCAAAAAAAAAAAAAAAAGACAAAAAGAAGTGTACGCGGTTGGTGCTCTTCTTTGAAGCGACCTCAAGGGTCGGAATCTGACAGAGTGCAATATCTCCGTTTTCTTCAAAAACAAAGTATCACTATTTCCGAGAAAGAAATCATGTTTACCACTATCTTTCTTCTCTTTCTATACAAATTGACTTTTGTTACTATTCACCGGATCGCTTTGACCCGGTGATTTAAACAGCAAAATAATGCAATTTGTTGATAATCTTTTCATGATTTTGTAGAGTAAAAGTTGCTCTATCACACGGTGAAAAAGTTATCAGAAACTCGCATCGTTTTGTGATCCAAATCACCCGGTCAAAGTAACCCAGATACGAGTCAAAAAAAGTCAAATGGATAGAAAGAAAAGGAACATGGTGATATGGGATTCCAATTCGAGTCTTGTTATCATAAATTTTTGTTTTAATCTTGACAATTTATCTATAGTGAAAATAAAAACGCGTTACTTCTAGTTAAATGGCAAAGTTGATGTTCACCTTATAGTTTATACTTTATACTGACCGAATGTCCAAATAATACTACAAAAATAGAAGAACTTGGTAAAATTTATTGGTAGTAGACACAGTATTATTTAGCCATTAAAACTACGGGTATTCGTTTGGAAAGCCCTATTTGCTCAAAATATGATTCCACCCCAATCTGATGAGATCAAAAATTGGGTGTTCGTCGTCTGTCTTTAGAGGTGAAGATGCTGTTAGGATCGATCTCTGGAGCGATTCAACAACGCAACGAAAAGCAAAGCAAAAATAAACGAACAAGAACACGACGATTTACGTAGTTCACCAAATTGGCTACATCCACGGTCCACACCCACTTCACTATAATGAATGAATGAAAAGTACAAAAGATCTCTCAGCCTCTCTCTGTGATGTGATGTGTTACCCTAACCCTAGAGCTAGGTTAATATATATAGAGATAGTAATACATGAATTGCTTGTGAGCCCCTCTACTTTAGACTAGGTTACAAAACAGTCTTCACACTTAACAATCTCCCACTTGAAGACTGATTAACTCTGAGTGTACTTCTCCCAGCTTCAATTCAACATCCTCCATGAGTGTGGACTTGGCCTCTCATCATGCAACTAGGCCAACCGAAGCCGAGCAGGTTCTCAGCTTCTCCAAGGTCACAACCTTGGTGAACATATCCGCAGGATTCTGGCTCGTGTGGATCTTCTCTAATTTTATAACATCCTTCTCCAACAGTGAACGAATGAAGTGATACCTGATGTCGATGTGTTTCGTCCTTGCATGAAAAGTGGAATTCTTCGCCAGATGAATTGCACTCTGACTGTCACTATACAGCTTACAACTCCTCTGCTTCTTCCCAAGTTCCCTCAAGAAACTCTGTAGCCAAACCATCTCTTTGCACGCTTCCGTAGCTGCTACATATTCGGCTTCAGTAGTAGATAGGGCAACAATTTTCTACAACCTCGAAACCCAACTGACTGCTCCACTTCCAAGTGTAAACACATAGCCTGTAGTGCTCTTTCTTCTGTCCACATCACCAGCCATGTCTGAATCAACATACCCTTTCAAACTGATATCCGACCCTCCATAGCACAAAGCTACATCCTGTGTACCTCTCAGATACCTGAAAATCCACTTCACAGCTCTCCAATGCTCCTTACCGGGATTTCTCATGAATCTGCTAACAACTCCCACTGCTTGGGTATCTGGACGTGTGCACACCATAGCATACATCAAGCTTCCCACAGCAGATGCATAAGGAACTTTAGCCATGTAGTTCTTCTCCTCATCTGTAGCTGGCCTCTGGTCTTTCGAAAGTTTGAAGTGACTCGCCAACGGAGTACTCAACGGTTTAGCATCATGCATGTTAAACCTCTTCAAGACTTTCTGAACATAATCAGCTTGTGACAAAACTAGCTTCTTGCCAATTCTATCCCTGTTGATTCTCATGCCAAGGATTTGCTTTGCAGGTCCCAAATCCTTCATTGAGAACTCCTTAGATAAGCTCTCTTTTAGCTTCTGAATTTCCCCCATGCTTGATCCTGCAACAAGCATATCATCCACATATAACAAGAGAATAGTGTAAGAATTCTTGAACCTCCTGAAGTAGCAACAGTGATCCCCTTGACACTTCTTGTATCCTTGCCTAGACATGAAGTTATCAAACTTCTTGTACCACTGCCTCGGTGCTTGCTTCAAGCCATACAAACTCTTCCTTAGTTTGCACACCATATTCTCTTTACCTGCTTCTTTGTACCCTTGTGGCTGTACCATATAGATGTCTTCTTCTAAATCCCCGTGTAGAAAAGGCTGTCTTGACATCTAGCTGCTCAAGGTGCAAATCTTCAACTGCCACAATGCTAAGTACTGTGCGGATGGTGGAAATCTTCACAACTGGAGAGAAGATTTCAGTGAAGTCTACGCCTTCTTTCTGCTGAAATCCTTTCACCACCAGTCTAGCCTTATACCTCTTTGATCCATCATGCTCCTCCTTAAGTCTGTAAACCCACTTGTTGTGCAAAGCCTTCTTCCCTCGAGGCAACTCCACAAGATCCCATGTCTTATTGGAGTAGAGAGACTGCATCTCATCATTCATTGCATGCTCCCACTTGACTCTGGCTTCACTCTGAACTGCTTCCTCGAAGCTCTCGGGTTCACCACTATCTGTGAGCAAAAGATATGACAGTGATGATAAATAACGAGCTGGAGTCTGACCTTTAGTCGACCTTCCTGAAACTCTTCGTGTTGGAGCGACCGCTTCAACTTCTGAGCTTTGTACTGGAGCAGGGGCTTCAACTTGTGGCTGGACATCTCCAATCTCAAGCTCTACCGTTTCCTTCTCATCTAAAACCTGTCCCTGTTTCCAATCCTTGTACATAACTGACTCGTTAAATACCACATCCATACTTCTAACAACTTTGTGCTTATCGAAATCCCAAAATCGATAGCCAAAACTGTTAATACCATATCCAATAAACGCGCACTTCTTCGATTTAGGATCTAACTTGGACCTCTGTTCAGCATCAACATGAACATAAGCGGTACATCCAAATGTTCTCAAATGCGACAAACATACCTGTTTTCCTGTCCAAGCTTCCTCAGGCAATCCAAAATCTAGTGTTGTCGATGGACCTCTGTTGATTAAGTATGCAGCTGTGTTCACTGCCTCAGCCCAAAATGACTTAGGCAATCCAGCGTGTATCCTCATGCACCTTGCACGCTCTGTGAGTGTTCTATTCATGCGCTCTGCAACTCCATTCTGTCTAGGCTTGTTTGGAATTGTCTTCTGTCTCTTGATGCCGTTCTCAGCGCAGAACTCCTCAAACTCATTGCTGCAATACTCGCCACCATTTTCAGATCTCAAACACTTAAGTTTCCGACCTGTCTCATTCTCAATTGTAGCCTTCCACTTCTTAAACACATCAAACACATCTGATTTCTGCTTCAAGAAGTAAACCCATAGTTTTCTAGTGGCATCATCAATAAAAGTAACAAAGTAAGACGCACCTCCATTAGAAGCTACATTCGCTGGACCCCATACATCTGTATGCACTAACTCCAACCTGTTGAGCTTTCTACCTCGGCTAACTTTGGTGAAGCTGACTCTCTTCTGCTTCCCGTAGACACAATCCTCGCAAAACTCCAAATCAAGTTCCTTCAAACCTTTGAGCTTGCCTGTTTTGAGCATGATCTGCATGCCCTTCTCACTCATGTGTCCTAGCCTGTGGTGCCAGGTACTTGCGCCAATATCAGAAGACGCGACAGCTATGGTACTGTCCGTTCCTGAAGTCACATACAAAGTACCCTCCTTCTTACCGTGAGCGATCACCATAGATCCTCTTGTTACTTTCCAGGAATCAACTCCAAAAGTAGTTTTGCAACCTGATGCTGCAAGCTGGCCTACCGAGATAAGATTCCTCTTCAACATCGGAACATGTCTGACATCAGTCAACTGCAAAGCTGTTCCATTATCCAAGTTCAACTGGATTTCTCCCTTCCCAACAATCTTACATGCCTCATCGTCTCCGAGATACACCTTCCCGAAATCACCCTGCACGTAATTATGAAGAATATCCTTTCTACCTGTCGCATGGAACGAAGCACCAGAATCGACCACCCACACATCCTCCTTTGAGGATACAGATAATATTAATGTTTCAGGATCACTTTCAGAAATATTTATAGAATCATTACCTTTGTGGTTGTCTGACTTCTTCTTGCTCGGATTCTTGCACTCCCTTGCAAAATGTCCGCTTTCACCGCAGTTGTAGCACTTGGTGTCCTTAATGTCCTTTTGATACAAATAGTCTTCTATCTGCATCTTCCATAGGCTGAAATTCGTCCCGTCGAATTTCTCAATCTTGAATCTTCCGTCGTCCGCCATCACTCCCACTCAAACCGTGCAGAATCTCAGTAAACAAACTGCGTCAACAGATCCGGAACGTCCAAAAACCCTAAGTTTGACTCCTGTTTCAAGTCAATCAGATTCCTAGATGTCGAGATACGTCCAAAACAAAATTAGACCGAACACGCGCGATTGACCACTAGGCAGCACCGTGTGTGAGAAGCACCTGATTGCTTCTTCTGTGAGACCCACCAGCGCACTACGACAGCTCCTCTTTTATGGCTGTTGCTTTCTTCAAGCTCACGTGCACAAAGGGAACAACCAAAGTACTACCACTCTGTCCCAGCTCTTTCTTCCCAATTTGATTTTTGTCACTATTCACTGGGTCACTTTGACCCGGTGATTTGAATAGTAAATCGATGTAATTTTTTAATAATTTTTTCATGGTGTTGTAGAGTAAAAGTTGCTCTATAATATGGTGAAAAAATTATCAAAAAATCGTATTATTTTGTCATCCAAATCACCCGGACAAAGTGACCCAGATACGAGTCAAAAAAGTCAGATGGGAAGAAAGAGCTGGGACGGACTGGTATGGACTAATTTAATATTAATAATTGTTCACCAATTAATAATAAAAATAGTTACCTTGTCTTCTTGCCGAAAGCGCACACAGCATGTGTGCTTCCTCCACTGTTCGCTGACTCAGAGAACCAAACCAACCCTCCCTCTGGTTGGTCACAAATCGGCAAAAAGGACAAAACCCTTCTTTTGGGTCCACCACAAAACAAGTAATCTGCCTACCCACAATTGAAAAAAAAGATTTAACAATTTTGATTTACAGTTACCTCTTTGCAAACGTACTTGGTTGCCGCCGTCGTCTACCACAAGCGATGTGCTACGCCGTCGATCAATTGAAGAACACAAAAATACTATTTTTTTTTCAATCTGATGCACGATTCTGACCTTGCTCTGATACCAGTTGTTAGGATCGATCTCTGGAGCGATTCAACAACGCAACGAAAAGCAAAGCAAAAATAAACGAACAAGAACACGACGATTTACGTGGTTCACCAAATTGGCTACATCCACGGTCCACACCCACTTCACTATAATGAATGAATGAAAAGTACAAAAGATCTCTCAGCCTCTCTCTGTGATGTGATGTGTTACCCTAACCCTAGAGCTAGGTTAATATATATAGAGATAGTAATACAAGAATTGCTTGTGAGCCCCTCTACTTTAGACTAGGTTACAAAACAGTCTTCACACTTAACAGATGCAGCAATCAAAAAGAAAGTTTGTGCTACTATTTCGAGGATTTGGTGGAACAGGAATAGTGTGAAATTTAAAGGAGGCAAGTTAAGTGAGAAAGATATTGCAGAACTTATTGTTGAGAGGTGTGGAAAAAAACCTAAAAATTAGGATGGAAGAACAAGGGACGAAGGCGTAAAATTGGCAACCACCTCTTTGCGCCGTTAGAGAGGTTAAGGCCAACGTTGACGCGGCGTTCAGTCCGGCAACCAATCGAGCGGCGGTGGGAGTGGTGCTCAGGAATTCGGATGGGATTCTCATCATCGCATCTCCTTGACCGGCAGGTTTCTCTCAAAACGCTACGTCCATAAGTCAGGACAATGGCTGACACTTGCAAGAAGCCGGACGCCTACAAGACCTGGTCGCCGAAAATGGACCAACCTGGGCACCGAACCTCAAGGGACTGCGTACGGGATGTTGATAAAAACAAAAAACTTCTTTTTGGGTTTAGATTTCTAAACCCCTCACTCAAAAACCCCACAAGTCCAACATGCAACCGCTGTTGTCAAGCCTACGAAAAGTGACATTGGACTAGTGAGTTTAGCAACATTGTACACGTACTATGTTTCATAACCCTAGTATTATGTAGAATCACCTCTTTAAATGCAGATGCACTGTTTTGAGCGATGCTAGGTGCTTGCAATATACTACCACCGTTTTACCGGAATCTTCCCAGCGCTCTACTACCTCCGCTCCGTCAGGTTCTTCCTGACTTTGAGGGTCACTTTGACCCGGTGCTATTCATGAAATACCATGAAAAAATACCAAATTCTTGCATTGAATCACTTTCCGAAGGAGGATTTCAGTCAAAAGATGACAGCCTATCAGAGAGCAAGTGTTTTGATTTTGGTTAGACTTGCATATTGTAAAGAGCCCTCATACATGCTTTTCAGCTTTGGTAGATTCTTCAAGTACAAGTGCTCAGTTTCATTTCCTGCATTAACCACGGTTTCAAATGCATCACAACCTTCAACAAGACATGCTTTGAGATTGTTCATGCTTCCAATTTCAATGTCAGAAAGTTGCTTGATGTCCTTGTGGTTGACTAAATCAAATGCATCTGCCACACAGAGGACCTCAATTGGAAAATTGCTCCCCTCATCGTTATTCCTGATAACAGAGTCTAGTTTTGGATCAACAAATAAATTTGCCTTCAACTTGCTTACCTGCTTCTTTAAGTGGGCCTACTCTTTCACCCAGCCTCCGCATCTTTTTCCATCAAGGCAGTCGCTTCATAAAAGCCATTTTGCTTTTCTTGCCACATTTCAGCTGTAGTACATAAACCATGAAGTCCATACTGCTTCTATATCTGCTGGTATTACGCGGCAACAGAGGTAGCTCCTGTTGGAATTGTGCCCTAGAGGCAATCAATTACTTGTGACAAATATATGGATTTACGATTCATTATGTTATCGATATGGAGATATGCTAACATGAATGAAGTCCTTAGAATATAAAGTGTTATATTCTTAAATATCCCTAGTCAATTATAATGATTACTGGGACAATCATCTATAGACTAGTATGGGGTTGGATTGATATGGAGATATCACGATCCAACACATGGGTATGCATTAGGAGTAATGGCATACTGGATGACCCACGACGAAAAGGATACATTAGATTATGTGAAGTCACAATCGCTTTTCGTAGTGCTAATATTATTGCAATCCTTGGACTTGAAGTCACTAGATACTCTAGTTGTGAAATATTGCGCTTTGATGTTATCAAACGTTACACCGTAACTGGGTAATCATAAAGGTGGCTATCGGGCGTGATAGGAAACAAGCTTAGAGATCGTAGTGATGTAGATAGGATTTGTCCCTCCCACATAATGGGGGTAAATATCCACGGCCACTCGAGGGATGAGGCTTATTGAATGTCTGGCCAGACTCAGATAAATTAATATAGAGATATTAATGTTATCTGCAAGCATAAGCATATTCCCAGGATCGAGGAACTATGGATTGGATATACGAGTGTGACTATTTATGTCTCGTGTCCAATCCGGATATGGAGACAAAGGGATAATGCAATATGACATATTGGGCACAAAGGTTTGTCGGGATCACTGACTATTTCTATTGGTTGGGTTACATGGATGTGTTGCTAGACACCGCTCCATGTTAGTAATAGTTACTACCAACTATATAGAAACCTATGGGGTCACACGTCAAATAGAGTAGAGCTAGATTTGGGATTAATTAATATGGATTAATTAATAGAAGGATCATTGTGCAACACCTTGCAAACTTAGTAGGACTAATTTGCAAGGAAGGGAATAATTCTAGTTCATCTAGAATTAGAAAACTCTTTTATGGAAACAACAAGGAGTTGTTGGAGTATATAAAGGAGGCTCTAGCTTCCTTCCCACAATATGAGTTATTATTAGTCATAACACAAAAGTGGGAGAGAGCAAAAGAGAGAGCAAGACAAGGTGCTAGGGCCGAAACCCTAGCCACCCGTCCGCCCCCTTTACCCGACGGCAAAGAGAGGTCGCCCCTCTCTCGTGCCTTTGGTGATTTGTTGCTTTGATCTTCATCCCTCTTCCTCCAAGGTTCAAGCTAGCACTTGATTGAAGGAAGAATCTAGATCTCACCTCTAGACGTGGATCAACCGTAGAGACGAGGACATCATTCTTCGTGTGATCTCACAAATCAAAAAGGTACACATCTTCTATGTCCTTAATCATGTTATGATGTCTCTTCCTGTGATCCTTGGTGGGCTTTGAGTAGGATTAATTTTGTTATTCCGCTGCGTTACCTACGTCAAAACCCAACAGTGGTATCAGAGCCACAGGTCGTAGAGCATAACATGATATTATGTGTTTACGGTTTCAGTTCATACACCGTATTATTGTTTATTACGCGAAAACTGAAAAAATTGGCATAGTAGATGCAATATTGAATTTGATTCAAACAAACAAGACCCAATTTAACATTGGATGTTAGAATTGGTGAGTTTAATCACATGGGATGTGAATAATTGGGTTCTTGAAAATTAGGGTTCATGGGCACATGCTTGGAAAAGGGGTTTTCCAAGTATGAAATTAATTAAACTTGGGCAACAAGGAAGAAGTTGTTTTGGAAACAACTAAAAGTTGGGAAACAAGTAAGAAGTTGTTTATGGAAACAACTAAACTTGGGAACCAAGGAAAGAATTATTTTGGAAACAATACCATAAGGGTGTTTTGGAAACAACCCAACAAGGAAGGAATTGTTTATGGAAACAATTCCATATATTGTTTTTGGAAATAATTCCATGAATTGTTTATGGAAACAATTCCATGAGGAGGTGTGGCCCATGTAGGGACCGCCCCTCTCTCTCCTTGCCGCCCAAGTAACACACGGCACAAGAGGGGCCGGCACACCCTAGCACACGGCCTAGCCGTGTGGGCTAGGGGCCGGCCGGCCCGAGCCTAGTGTGGCGGTTCCTTGGTTGATTTCGGCCATTCTTTGGTAAATCCTTTGGACCGTTGTGAAACCCTAGTTACCCAATTTCATTAAAATTAAACAAGCGCGTTAAAAATTGGTTTTAACTGTATTATGTGCTTTATTGCATGGTGGATGGATATGGCCTAGGATTGTGGATGTTTATTGTTTTGTGGTTTGGTTTACGGCCTGCGAGCTGATCAAATTAATGTAATAATTAATTAAGTTTTGCGGCCTGCGAGTCGTTCTTTTTCTCCTCGACATGTGAGGCTTTTGTTATTTATTTATTCTAGATGCTAGGCTAGAATTAGAAATATTTAGTTGATAGCCAAGAACATGGAGAAGAAGACCGGAGAACCAAAGGAGCCAAAAGACATCCCTAGGCGTGCAGCTATGGTGGAGCACATGGAGATGAGCTTGTCACTTTAGGGCATATAGATATTATCATTGGCTTGGTAATATCTTAGTCTAGGGGCCATATCCATGCCACGTTATTTTCTTTTGTGGATGTTTATTATTTATGTCTTGTTATTTATTTTGTGTGTATGGCGATACTAGCAAAACGTTAACAAGATAATAATAAACAAGGTTGGTCTTTTATTGTGGATAGCCCAATCCAAATAAGTAGACCATGTTGATAAGATCAACCAAACAACTTAAAAAGAAATCCCTCAATTAAATATTGCGTTTTGCCTTCTCTTGCCAAAACACCCTTCATGATCATGACCTATTAAAATTCGGGCTTGCCAAAGCAAGGCGATTTTAAATTTCATGGTGTGTTGCGGACGACGCAAGCTAGTAATGCGTGTATGTTGAAAGCGAGAGGTTGGACGCAACTAGGCAAGAATCAATTGGATTGATGAGCTTAGAGGCATGACAATTAGGTGTTATCTAAAGGATAAAGAATAAAGAGTTATTCACCTAATTGGACCAAGAGTTGCATGGGATGCAATTGGAATGGTTCCTACCTAATAACCAATTCTTGGGTGACTTGCCAAAGCAAGCTCAAGAAGAAGTGAAAAGGGATCTTGGACCCACTAGAAAATATATAAAATATTTTCCGCATTAATGGTGAGGGCTATTAATCCGAGAAAAATAGTGGGAGCTATATTTAATAATTTAAATCCTTGTTGAATATAGTTATACGTCACAATGCTTTGCATAATCCTATAAGTGTTGAATACCCATCGCATTAAACAAACAAACGCGACTTTATGTCCATGAGATGGACAAGATGTCTGGAATCTATTTTCTAGATTGGTATAAAATTGAGAATTGTTCTCAAATAAAGGAAATATGTTGTACATTGTAGAGCATAAATTTCTCTTCCCACCAACTACCAGAACACACTAAAGCCTAATGGAAGGAACATCAAAGAATGGTTCTTTGGATGTAACTTGTCTCATGTCAAGCTCCCATGGACTCTGAGCTTTGGAAGCAAGATGAGAAATTTGGAGGCATGTGATATGATCATACGAGCTTGTCATGAAAGGCTTGAGGAGTTGCTCCACTTTGCAATCTCTTGCTTAGCACTCGTCATGGTCAAGATGGAATAAGTTCGGGTTTGCCAAAGCAAGGCGACTTAGTTCATCGAGATATGACGCGACGACACAAGTTAGTAATGTGTGGCTGCTGAAGCAAGAGGTGAAGCGCAAACTAAACTAACTCAATAGGATTGAAAGCTTAGATGTTGGGAGTTATCTATAAGATAGATAAAGAATATATAGTTATTCTCCCAAGTGGACCAAGAATTGCATTGGATGCAATTACAGTTTTGTTTTAAAGATGATTGAAAAATCACTAAACAAAACACTCATAATGGGCATGGGCAAAAACTGTTAATAGTTAACAGCATGGGTAAGGGCAAATGGTTTGCGCCGAACCCATGAGTATAAAGCAAGCCTGTTGCTAAAATCAAGTTGCCTCGAAGTCCCATAGGTGGTGTAGAGGAAGAGAAACTACCCAAAGTACATGGAAGTAAATAATAAAGGAATTATGAATTCTGACTTGGGTATTTTATTATAAAATTCAATATGTCTATCTCATCATCAAGAGTATATGATACTAGATGAGGATCTCACATTTATAGAAATGTGTAGGATCTCAAGAAACGAAGACAATTGGATAAGGAAGAAATAATCCTACACGTGGGGCTATGAAGCAAAGGGTTGCTGAAAAGCCGTAGGGAATTATTTCTACCTTTCAGAAATTGTTCATGAATTAGACAAAAGGGATAATGTCCCTGCTATGAGTAGGACCATTGTCATAGTTTCTTGTTTGGACAAGAAAGCTCCTTATCATAATAAAAGGACAAATGTTGTTCCATTTATTATGGTATGCATTATTGTAATGCAATTTTGTCTAAGTGGATTCTATATCCATGATCATGATAATTTCAACTATAAGATTAATACCTAGAGGTTTGCATATGATGATATGAACTTCACTTATCTTTAGCATTATCGCTTAGACCCATAAATAAGAGATACATATCTGGAACTCCATTAGGATGGATTTCTGGGACTCATTTGATAATTGAATCATATGAGACATGTAAGACTTATTAGGCAAAGATATGATCTTTTGGGAATCATACATATTGATGTATGAAGGCCGCTAAGCACAAATACTAAAGATGGTTTTAGTACTTCATCATATTTACTGATAGGATCAGAGAAATATGGATTTGTGTATCTTATGAAGAAACAAATCAGAATCCTTTGAATTGTTCAAATTATTCAGGAATGAAGTAGAGAACCAACTTGGCAAAAGTATTTAGACTCTACGATTTGATCATAGAAGAAAGTACTTGAGCCAAAGGTTTGACAAGAATCTATGGGAGTATTGGATATGATCCAAAACTCGCTCCACCTAGCACACCACATGGGTTTGGCGTGTCTAAAAGGAGAGTTCGAACCTTGTAGGACACGGTTCGGACCATGATGAGTCAAACAGAACTTCCAGTTTACCTTTTGGGGCTATGTTCTAATTACAGCAAATTTCGCCCTTAACCTTGTTCCATCAAAAACAGATTATGAAAAACACCATATGAGATATGGACTAGGAAGTGTCCTAGTATGTCATTCATAAATATTTGGGGTTAAGAGGTTTATGTAAAAGAGTTTACAAATAAACTTGGACCCAAGTCGGATAAATGTTTTGTGGGATATCCTGAAAATGATATTATTTCTACAACCTAATCGAGAACAAACTGTTTGTTTCTCGAACCACAGTGTTTCTAGGTAGAGATTGTCTCTAAAAGAAACAGTGGGAGGACAGTAGAACTTGAAAGGTTCAAGAACCACAATAGAACATTGATCCGTTTGATGGAACATGAGCAGGATCACAAGGTGTTGTGGAGCAACCTACTCAGATAACACAAGAACCTCGTAGGATAGGTAGGATATGTCAAGGGACTAGAGAAATAAGAATTTCTCATAACCCGTGATATATTACTCATCGAGATGAGCCTACAACCTATGAGATGGCCACGTGTGGGCCATACTCTCAGAAATGGCTTGGAGTCATAAGATACGATATGGAATCCATGTATACCAACAAAGTATGGACTTTGGTGGAACCACCTGAATGGGTAGGACCCATAGGGTGCAAGTAGGTTATGAGGAAACCAACATGGATAGTAATATGATTACTTTTAAGGGACAACTGGTTTGAAAGGGTTTCATGAGAATTCATAGTATAGGCTATGACGAAATCTTTCCCAGTTGTGATGCTTAAATCCATTCAAATCCTGCTTGTAGCAATCTGTTTATAGATTGAATCAAGCTTCTAGGAGTTGGACTCTTCAAATTAATGATGCAATCAAAGGAGTTTGGTTCCATCAAAATTGAAGATGATACTTGTGTTTACAAGAAGGTTAGTGGGAGCATAGTTAAATTTCTGGTCTTGTATGTAGAGACATACTAATCATTGGGAATAATGTCTCTACTCTGCAATCTATTAAAGATTGGCTAGAGAAATTGATTTCCAATAATAGACTTAGGCGAGACAATCTATAAAATCTATGGAGATAGATTAAAGTAATTGTTCAGCCTGAGTCATGGTACATATATTGACAAGGTGTTGAAATGGTTCAACGTGAAAAGAATATTGATTCTTACCCATGTCACATGGAATTAGTCTTTGGAAGGCTAATTGTCTTACCAATTAGATTGGGAATGGACCGTATGAATTAGATTCACGAGATACGCCATGAGATGTACTAGGCCAGATGTGTCATAAAGCATGACACAAAGATACCAATCAAATCCAAGTGAGGTGTCACTTGATAATTATCAAGATTATCCTTAAGTACTTGAGAAGGAATAAAGGATGAACTCTTGATTAATGGAGGATAGGAAAGGTTTACTGTAAGGGGTTACAGTGATGAGAACTTCCATCTGACAAAGAAGATTTCAGATTATAGTCGAGTTTTATGTTTTGTACTAGTGGGAGCGACTGTGAGCTGGAAAGGTTCCAGGCAAGATTCAGTCACTGATTCTAACATAGAGGACTGAGTAAATTAATGCATAAGATGCATTTATTCAGAATATTCAATCTCAATCAAATTGTTGATAAAGGAGATGTGAAAATTTGCAAGGTGTCAGCATATGTCTCGCCCCTACGCAGTGTAAGCGTGGAGGACCGCGCTAGATCAATAGGCATATGATGCAGGAGATTAACTCTAGTGCAAGTGGGAGACTGTTGGAATTGTGCCCTAGAGGCAATCAATTACTTGTGACAAATATATGGATTTACGATTCATTATGTTATCGATATGGAGATATGCTAACACGAATGAAGTCCTTAGAATATAAAGTGTTATATTCTTAAATATCCCTAGTCAATTATAATGATTACTGGGACAATCATCTATAGACTAGTATGGGGTTGGATTGATATGGAGATATCACGATCCAACACATGGGTATGCATTAGGAGTAATGGCATACTGGATGACCCACGACGAAAAGGATACATTAGATTATGTGAAGTCACAATCGCTTTTCGTAGTGCTAATATTATTGCAATCCTTGGACTTGAAGTCACTAGATACTCTAGTTGTGAAATATTGCGCTTTGATGTTATCAAACGTTACACCGTAACTGGGTAATCATAAAGGTGGCTATCGGGCGTGATAGGAAACAAGCTTAGAGATCGTAGTGATGTAGATAGGATTTGTCCCTCCCACATAATGGGGGTAAATATCCACGGCCACTCGAGGGATGAGGCTTATTGAATGTCTGGCCAGACTCAGATAAATTAATATAGAGATATTAATGTTATCTGCAAGCATAAGCATATTCCCAGGATCGAGGAACTATGGATTGGATATACGAGTGTGACTATTTATGTCTCGTGTCCAATCCGGATATGGAGACAAAGGGATAATGCAATATGACATATTGGGCACAAAGGTTTGTCGGGATCACTGACTATTTCTATTGGTTGGGTTACATGGATGTGTTGCTAGACACCGCTCCATGTTAGTAATAGTTACTACCAACTATATAGAAACCTATGGGGTCACACGTCAAATAGAGTAGAGCTAGATTTGGGATTAATTAATATGGATTAATTAATAGAATGATCATTGTGCAACACCTTGCAAACTTAGTAGGACTAATTTACAAGGAAGGGAATAATTCTAGTTCATCTAGAATTAGAAAACTCTTTTATGGAAACAACAAGGAGTTGTTGGAGTATATAAAGGAGGCTCTAGCTTCCTTCCCACAATATGAGTTATTATTAGTCATAACACAAAAGTGGGAGAGAGCAAAAGAGAGAGCAAGACAAGGTGCTAGGGCTGAAACCCTAGCCACCCGTCCGCCCCCTTTACCCGACGGCAAAGAGAGGCCGCCCCTCTCTCGTGCCTTTGGTGATTTGTTGCTTTGATCTTCATCCCTCTTCCTCCAAGGTTCAAGCTAGCACTTGATTGAAGGAAGAATCTAGATCTCACCTCTAGACGTGGATCAACCGTAGAGACGAGGACATCATTCTTCGTGTGATCTCACAAATCAAAAAGGTACACATCTTCTATGTCCTTAATCATGTTATGATGTCTCTTCCTGTGATCCTTGGTGGGCTTTGAGTAGGATTAATTTTGTTATTCCGCTGCGTTACCTACGTCAAAACCCAACAGCTCCATGCATCAAAGGTCTTGATGGCAAAGAGTTAAGGTTATAGATTGCTATTTAGGTCTGAGGCCTTCAACAACAAGCAACCTGGAGGTGAAGTTACTAGAATAACGGTCTTGAGGGTGTTAAGCTTGTTTGGTTCTTCTGAGTGAATTCGACTTGTTTAATTTCCTATAGAGTTATTTCGTGTTTTTCATGTCTTTCAATGCATTGGCATTTGAACCTTTCATGTGTGGAAACTGCACTGGCTTGTGGCAGTCTCTTGTTATGTACAATTAGATAATCTCTATATTCTATGTGTGTGGTTGCTTTCCATGTCCCTCTCCATAGCCTTTTTACCTATCAGCTGTTTTATCATGGTACCACGATATTTACGTATCTTAGAGAACTCTACAAATGCATTAAACGATGTTTGAACTTCTTTTATGATGTTCTCTCCTGCTTCCGCGGACCATTGGTGATTCCACGTCAACGATAAATTCTTCCGGTCCACAAAGTTTTGAGAGCACATTGTAGCTGGGTGCTGCTTGAGGAATAGCATATCTGTTCTTGGACTGGGTGAATGATACTTGTAAACGCCTCAAACTTGTTAGACTTTCAATTTGAGGAGGTATATTACTGAATCTGCACCTTCGAATATCAAGTGCTTCGAGTTCCTCAAACTTGATGATTTCTGAAGGGAGCTCTTCCAATTTTCCAAATATTTGCAGTTATTCAGATAAAGGATCTTGATTTGATCAACTTGGAAATAGAAGATGGCAACGAAGCGATTCCAGTATGAGATAAATCCAGCACTTCAAGATTTCCCAAATGGTCAAAGAATGAAGTGGGAATGTTCTTCAGATTCATATTTTGATTTATTAAGAGTGCAGTAAGTGCGGAACTGTGAGGGGACTCTGGTAATTGGTGCAATATATTGTCGCCGAAGGAAATTCCAGACATCTCATTCCAGGATATACTAGCTGGGGGCTTGCATAGTCCACTGCTTGTTTTCACCAAATACTTACAAGAGGAGACTCACTTTCTACAACAAACAAGGCCATTTGTCGAACGAAACCGTGCATCATAACATGGTTTTTAATCTTACCCTCCTCAAGCAAAGACACGTTTATAAGGTAACTTAACACATGATATCCAACATCTTGAGCTTCATCCGTATTATCCGCGAGATTTCGGGCTTCCCAACACTCCAATAAACGATTTGTTTTAATGTCGCTGCCTTCAGGGTATAATACACCATAAAGAAAGCACTTCTGCTGATGTTCACCATCCAAGTGATCGTAACAAAACTTCAAGGTTTTATACACCTCTCTGATGCCTTGGCATTCTTTTTTCGGGCCACTTCCTCCAACTATTTAGCCCATGTTTCCAAAGGTGCTCGTTATTCTTCACTTTGAAAGTGCTTGCTACTTTTTCTATGTACAGTGGAACTCCATAGCATTCTTTGCAGACTCCCCAGGCAAGTCGCTTAATTCTTGGATCTTGAGTGAATTCTTGGTTTGCTAAGACATCTTTGAACATCTCTCATGCCTCCTTTGCATCTAGAAAAGGCACACTAACTGTCCGATTCACAAACGATAAGCAAGCTTGACGAAACCTAGTTGCTAATACTACCTTGCTGCCACGGTTCCCGATGTTCCCCCTGAATGCAAACGATACTCTTTGGAAAACTTCCAGGGGACTGCTAGTGTCTCGAACTTTGTCATAATTGATAAGATTCAAAGAACACAAAGAGATAATAGAAAACTGAAACGATTTGTATCGATTTGATCAAGAACAAGGTTCATATGAATCTCAAGAACAGAGACGGAAAATCTAAAGGTTTTCCATAGAAACCCTAGAGCCACAGGAGGCTATAAATACACGGTGAATCCAACGGTCACAAATGTGACCGTTGGATTGATACACTGAACAGTCATTAGCAGAGATGCCTAGCTAGTTTGAGGAGTTTGCAGAATAGTCCTTACAAATTATATTTCAGCACTTGGACTTTGCAGTAGATGACAGAGACATCCCTGGGCTGGTTTGTATTTAGCAGAAATGAATTGGGCTTGAGTTCTTTGGGCTGGGATCATCTGGGCTGGACCTTTCAACAGCAGTTCTTCTATTAGCTCCCCTGCTGAACCATGAGTTTGTGCTTTAAATTCCAGAATTGTGAGTTCAGCAGTGGTTTGGTAAAAATGTCAGCAACTTGTTCTGCACTGGAAACAAAATTAACAGAAATAAGTTTTCTGAGAGCCTTTTCTCTAACAAAGTGATAGTCTAACTCTATGTGTTTTGTTCTAGCATGAAGAATGGGATTTGCAGTCATAGCTATTGCAGAAGCACTATCACACCAAAGCAAGGGTGGTTGAGAAATAAACAACTTTAGATCTTTGAAAAGAATTTGGAGCCAAGATATTTCAGCAGCTGCAGTGGCTAGAGCTCTATACTCAGCTTCTGTGGATGATCTAGCCACTGTGGGTTGTTTTTTTGCAATCCAGTGTATAGGGTTTTGACCAAGATACACCACTAGGCCAGTGGTGCTCCTTCTATCAGTGGGGTTGCCTGCCCAGTCAGCATCACTGAATGCTTGAATGGGCAGGTGCCCTTTTGTGTAAAAAATGCCATGTGTGCTAGTGCCTTTGAGGTATCTAAGTATTCTTTTGGCTGCAACTAAGTGTGTGTGTGTGGGAGCATGCATGAACTGACATAGGTGATTAACAGCAAAGCATATGTCTGGTCTAGTGAAAGTTAAATACTGAAGAGCTCCAAGAAGTTGTCTATAACAAGTAACATCATCAAGAGGAGTACCTTCTAAAGCATGAAATTTAATACCAGGAGCTAGAGGAGTGTTGCATGGTTTAGAATGAGACATGTTAAATTTTGAAAGTAAATCTGTGATATACTTAGTTTGATGCACAAAAATAGAGTCTTGTGTTCTTTTGATTTCTAAGCTAAGAAAGTAAGTAAGGTTCCCCATATTAGTCATGTCAAATTCAGAATCTAATCTTGAAACAAGATAAGAAATGTATGCAGAATCACTACCTGTAAGAATTATGTCATCAACATATAAAAGAAGGAGAGTGAGTTTGTTACCAGAATGCCTTATAAATAAGGAGGAGTCTGCTCCAGAAGCTGTAAATCCAAGAGACAAGAGATATGTAGTGAACCTCTCAAACCAAGCTCTGGGAGCTTGTTTGAGACCATATATGGACTTCTGTAATTTGCAAACATAATGGGGAAACTGTTTGTTTATAAACCCTTGAGGTTGTGCCATGTAAACTGTTTCTCTAAGATGACCATGTAAAAAGGCATTTTTGACATCAAGTTGTTGCAATTTCCAACCAAAAGTGACAGCTAGACACAAAATAACTCTAACAGTTGTGTGTTTAATAACTGGACTGAAAGTTTCATCAAAGTCTATGCCAGGTGTTTGGTGAAAACCTTTAGCAACAAGTCTAGCTTTAAATCTGGATATAGACCCATCTGGGTTATATTTAGTTCTAAAAACCCATTTGTTTCCCACTATGTTTGCATGAAGAGGTGGATTAACTAAAGTCCATGTATTTTGATTTATGAGGCTGTTATATTCCTCAATCATAGCATTTTGCCATTGAGGGAGTTTGGAAGCCTCAGTGAAAGAAGTAGGATCTTTTGATGAAGTAATAACATTAAAACCAAGTTTTCTTTTAAAGATACCTGATTTGCTCCTTGTTTGCATGGGATGTCCTGCTGCCACAGTGGTGTTATTGTGCCTGCCTAGTGGAGTTATGTTTCTTGGCAACTCACAGTCGTATGAAGTGTCTTGAATAGTTGCTCTGCCAATGCCGGAGTCTGAAGGTGGTTGCAGGTTGTGTGCCATGTCAGGAGTGGAAGCACCAGTGGACTGCACAGGTTGTGCCAAGCCAGAAGCTGGAGTTCCATTTGACTGCACAGGATTTGACATTCCTGATCCTGGGACTCCAGTTGGAGGCACTAAAGACTGTGGACAAGTTCTCATCACAGTTGAAGGGTCAGGACTTAGAGGGACAGTGGCAGCAGCAGTGACATCCATGTTAACTAAAGATGGTGAAGTGTAGATGGTGGGAGGACCTGGATCCAAGTCAATAGATGAAGCAGTAGCTGAATTAGTATCAACAGTAGATGAAACAGAAGCAGCATAAGGAAATAATGATTCATCAAATAGAACATCTCTGCTAATGTATGTTCTTTTACCAGACCTGTCATAACAGATATATCCTTTGTATTGTGATGCATAACCAAGAAAGACACATTGAGTAGTTCTAGCATCAAGTTTTGAGTTATTGTTTGGTCTTAGGTAAGGATAACAGGCACACCCAAAAACTTTTAGAAAGGAGTAGTCAGGTTTCTTGTTGAATAAAAGTTCAAAAGGTGATTTGTTAGAGGTATTCTTGCTAGGCATTCTATTAATAAGATAGACAGCAGTATCAACAGCATGAAACCACATAAATTTAGGAAGAGAAGCAGTTTGAAGAAGAGTGATTGCAGTTTCAATAATATGTCTGTGTTTTCTCTCAGCAACTCCATTTTGCTGAGGAGTGTGTGGACAAGATTTCTGGTGTGCAATGCCATGTGAAGATAATATTTGTTGAAAAGTGTAAGACACATATTCTCCTCCTCCATCAGTTCTAAGAACAGTAATATCATTGTTCAAAGACTTTTCAACAAGAGATTTAAACTTAGGGAATAAAGAAACAACTTCAGATTTGTGCCAAAGAGCCAAGTAAACCTAGAGAAATCATCAATAAATAAAACATAGAATTTGTAACCATTCATAGATTTAACAGATGAAGGACCCCAAACATCAGAATGTAAAAGCTGTAAAGGTTTTGCAGAAACAGAAGAAGATAACTTATATGGCTGTCTACACATCTTGCCTTGTAGACAGTATTGACAAACATGATCAGAAGTAAAATTGTGAAATGGAAATATTTGTTTCAAAACAGTATGTGATGGATGTCCCATCCTAGCATGCCATAAAGAAGAAGACACTTTGTGACCCAAGTAAGCTTGAGGAGAAACCATAGAAGTTTTGAAAGGAGTTGAGTGAATGGGGTACAACCCATTTTCACTCTGACCCTGATATAGAACTTGACCCGTAGCTTTGTCCTGAATAAAAAATGAAGAGGCATCAAATGTGAATCTACAGTTGTGTGCAACACATAATTTGTGAACAGAAAGTAGATTTGTAGCCAAGGAAGGAACAAGTAAAGTATGATCAAGATTAAATTGTTTATGTTGTGTGTGAAGAGTAGCAGTACCAGAATGTGTGATAGGTAGGTTTTGGCCATTACCAATGGCAACTTGATCAGATCCAGGATAAGCTTCAGCAGCAGAGAGGTTTTGGTAATCAGGAGTCATATGATTTGTGGCTCCTGTATCAGATATCCAGTACTGGGGTTGAGGATAAACAGGAGCATTGCTAGCAGCATAGGCAGTCAACTGAGTAGAGGGTTTCCTACCCTGGTATGAATAGTCCATTCTATGCCAACAATCTAAGGCAGTATGGTAGTCTAGACCACATATTTGACAATTAACAGGAGCATTAGACCCAGTAGACTGACCATAGCTACGATTAGAAGTGTTTTGACCAGAGTTTCTACCCCTTTAGTTGTCATTACGTCCTCCTCCACGATAATTTCCAGATCTACCCCCTCTATTGAAGTGATTGTTATCAAAACGTCCCCCTGAATGTCTACCTCCACCCCTAAATGAGCTGTTCTGGTTGGGGTATCGACCACCACCCCTTCCTCGGTGACCACGAGAACCAGAGAAGTTTGAATAATTGGCAGAGGCAGTAGAGAGGGAGGTAAAGGCAACAGTTAAATCATTTGCAGAATTTTGTTCAAACATAGTCTCTTCAGCTTTTAACAAAACATGTAATTCCTCGAGAGGCATAGGTGCTCCACGAGTACGAAGAGAAGATTGAAAGGGGTTAAACTCAGCAGGAAGACCTTTTAGGGTATAGAGTAACATATCTTCATCATCGACAAAAACAGATGCAGCAGCAAGTTTATCATGTATTGTTTTGAGTTTAGACATGTATAAATCAATAGAGTCTGATTTCTTCTTGATATTTTGAAGCTCAGATTTGAGTTGCATGATGTTAGCCCTAGTAAGAGAGGCATACCTGCGCTCCAAAACAGACCAAATAGAAGCAGAAGAGGGCTGACCGATGATATGAACGAGAGCTTCTTGAGAAAGGGTAGCGTTGAGAAGCGTCTGAACGGCCTGATCTTGTTGAATCCACTGTGCATGCGCCGGATTTGGAGAAGAAACGCCATCACCACCAAGAAGCAGAAGTGGAGGTTCTGGAGTGGATCCATCCACAAACCCAAAAACCGATTGGGTGCGAAGCACCGCAGAGATCTGGTGCTTCCATAAGAGATAGTTGGTGTTGTCTAGTTTGAATGGAACGAGGTGATTGATGTTTGAGAGAATAGAGAGGGGATTTGAGGAGGAAGACGTTGTGGTGGTTGTGAGAGACATTTTGGAGCAGCAAACGGAGAAGATGAACTCAGAAAGGGGCTTTTATAGCAGGGATCAAATTAATGCTCTGATACCATGATAAGATTCAAAGAACACAAAGAGATAATAGAAAACTGAAACGATTTGTATTGATTTGATCAAGAACAAGGTTCATATGAATCTCAAGAACAGAGACGGAAAATCCAAAGGTTTTCCATAGAAACCCTAGAGCCACAGGAGGCTGTAAATACACGGTGAATCCAACGGTCTCATTTGTGACCGTTGGATTGATACACTGAACAGTCATTAGCAGAGATGCATAGCTAGTTTGAGGAGTTTGCAGAATAGTCCTTACAAATTATATTTCAGCACTTGGACTTTGCAGTAGATGACAGAGACATCCCTGGGCTGGTTTGTATTTAGCAGAAATGAATTGGGCTTGAGTTCTTTGGGCTGGGATCATCTGGGCTGGACCTTTCAACAGCAGTTCTTCTATTAATAATTTTTGCAAAAGAGCAAGTTGCAATTGCTGCGTGCTCAGATTCTCTTTGCTCCCCTCCTTTGAAACTGTGAGCCAGATGATTTTGTCAAATTTTACAACTACTTTCTCATGGCTCATCAGATTCTGATCCCTTCTACAGTGTCACTATTCAGCCAATCCAATATCTTCTCAAATGGCTCTTGAAGTGTTGCAAACTTTGTGATGTCCTCTTTGAGTAAAGCTCAGGTGGTTTAGACGTCAATCCTTCGATTTCATTTCCCTCTTGCAGAAGATCAACTACTTTTTTGTGCAACTTCCTCAAGGCCTTTTTGAAATTTGAACTCGAGGAAGATAATGGATCCTTGGCGCTTTCATACCGGTCCAGTAAAATAGACATTGCATTTTCAACCCTCTGCACCCTGGCCAGATTCTTCCTCCAGAAGCTAGAACAGTAGGATTTGTATTCACTTTGTTGAAGATACACTCATTCCATAGATGATCTTGACTAGCACCTCTTCTTCTATCTTTCTTGGAATTAATTAACCAGCAGAATTTCTTTGAGAATGCTATATCTTCAATTCTGATCCCCACACATAACCAGTAAGGTCTCACCCAGCTACAGTCCCAAAAGAGATGTTCCATATTGTTTCAGGTTTGACACCACAGATCGATTTGGCACAGATTGCAAGTTTTCCATAATTGCCAACGAGTTCCACGGGAAAGTGCTTAACTTTAGGGGGGTATTTTAACTCTCCGCAACACATCCCAATATTCCTTGCTAAATTGAAAATTAAGAATACGAGGGTTTAGAGGTTTTCTTGCTCATACCTAATTTCTTCTCCATATTATTAGCGATAGTGTTGTAATTAGAAGGACATAATTGTCATTACCTATGTAAATACACTATATATAGATGAATAAACTCAGAGCCCTGGAGGGGACACTTTAAGCATCTAACATGGTATCATAGCTAGGGTTCTAGCTAGGTTTCTCCCCGGCCTCACGCCACGACAGCTGATCCGGCTACCATTATCGCCGATCAGCATCGTCCCTCAATCTCTAAGATTTTAGCGTTTCGTTCTCTTTTCGTATTTTCCGTCGATTGCTCCAAATTTACAGTCTTAAGGTCGTTCTCTGATCTCACCACCAATCTTACTCTGCTCGGAATTTAATTCCGAGCAAGTCGCCGAAATTTCACGCCAATCGGGTCCCGGACGCTCTCACACGCTCCGCCCGAAGTTGCTGCTTCACCGCCAGCGACGATCCACGCGCCGAACGCTCCTGCGCGTCCGTTGGCTCACGCGGCTTCCTCTCAGCGCCTCCGGCTCAGTTCTTAGCCGTCGGCTTCCGTGTGCAGATTCGGCTCACTACGCGGCTTGCGGCTTCCGTGTGAGCCACCAGCTAAGTTCTCGGCTCGCGGCTTTCTTCCTAGCCGCTATTCATCATATCGGCTCCATCTCGTCTCGCGGCTCTCTTCTCAGCCGCTGTTCAATATCTCGGCTCCAACTCGGCTAGGCCGGCTTCCTTGCAAGCCGTATTATCTGATCGGCTCAGTTCCAAGCCACCTTAAAATCAAGCCCTGTTTGGTTTTAGACCATTTTTGCCACTGTTTAGGCTTGATTTTGCTCCAAATTGGACCATCTCGGACTGGTTTCCAAGGTTTTTCGGCGTTCTGAAGCCGTTTCCGACCTCTGTTTCGCGAGTTTTAGCCTCTTCAGTATACTTCTACTACTCCATGGCATCCTATAATACATGGACTACACCGAATCAGGGGGGGCAGATGGGTTTGGCATCCTACATTGCCACACACTCCACCGCCTCCTGCCCTCGAACCAAGTATACTTGCGCCGAGATCTACCCAATTCCAGCATGCTCTCACAGAGACACCGGACATCACCTGGTATATGGATTCGGAGGCCTCTTCTCATCTTACATCTCAGACTGGTATGCTTTCTTCTGTCTCCTCAGATAGTCCTATTTCTCATATGTTGGTTGGAAATGGTATGAGTATTCCGGTTCGTGGTTCCATTCAGCAGACTCTTAGTACCCACACCAGACCCCTTCATCTCAATAAAGTTCTTTTCACCCCTCACATTATTAAAAACCTTGTTTCTTTTCGTCAGTTCACTGTTGATAATAATGTATCCTTTGAGTTTGACCCCACTGGTCTCTCCGTCAAAGACCTTCGTACGGGAGAATTGTTGTTGAGAAGTAACAGTACTGGAGATCTTTATCCGCTTAGCTCCCTCCGCTCCACTCACCCCACTTTCCAACCTCAATCTTTTTCTGTTCTCCCGGCCCCTGTGTGGCACAACCGTCTTGGCCATCCTGGAAGTCATGTCTTAGACTATCTTCGAAGTCATAGCCATATCTCGTCTACTAAATCTCATAACACCACTTTGTGCCATGCTTGCCAGACCGGTAAGCATGTCCGACTACCTTTTTCCCTTCTTTCTCTTGTACTGCTGCCCCATTTGACATTATTCATAGTGATTTGTGGACTTCTCCCGTTCTTAGTAAATCAAAGTACAAATACTACCTCTTATTGCTTGATGATTTCTCTCGTTTCCTTTGGATTTACCCCTTGAAACTAAAATCTGAGGCTCTTGCCAAATTCAACCAATTCGGTAATTTTGTTTGCACTCAGTTTCATACACAAATCAAGACCTTCCAATGTGATCTAGGGGGTGAATTCGATAATGGTTCTTTCCATGACTATGCTGCACAAAATGGTATTGTCTTTCATTTCGCGTGCCCCCAAACGTCCCCACAAAATGGTAAGGCCGAACGCATGATTCGTCGTGTCAACAACATCTCTCGTACCCTTCTTGCTCAGGCCTCCCTCCCCCATCCTTCTGGGTTGAGTCTCTTTCTACAGCAGTCTACTTGCACAACATTCTTCCCACCACTGCACTTCAGAACAACATTCCGACTGTCGTTCTCTATCATCGTCAACCCACCTATGATCATCTTTGCACGTTCGGATGTTTGTGCTACCCAAACCTTTCTGCCACAGCTCCTCACAAGCTTGCTCCTCGCTCCGCTCGTTGTGTCTTTCTCGGATACCCTCCGAAATTTATAGGTTATCGCTGCCTTGACCTCTCCACCGGTCAAGTACACATCTCTCGTCATGTCACTTTCGATGAGTCTGTATTTCCCTTCTCTACCCCCAGCTCAGCCTCCCCTCCCGCTCATAGGTTTCCTGACCCTGACGAGAGCCTTCCTCCCGCTGCTCTTCTACGACAGTGTCATTCTCCCTCTTCTCCTCCCACACACGTACCGTTAGGATCACCCATGGGTGCCCCTGGCCTTTCGACCCCCTCCCCTATGGGTCCCTCTAGGCCTTTGTCTCCACCTCTTGCGGTACCCGAACCACCTCCTCCTCCTCCTCCCCCTCCACACTCCCCCACAAATGACCACCCGATCCAAACACGACATCACCAAGCCCATTCAGCGTCTTACTCTCCATGCCCAAACATCTCCCTCCATATCGCCCGTACCTAACTCGCATGTGTCTGCTGTATCGGACCCACACTGGAAGGCTGCTATGGATGATGAGTTTGGCGCTATGGTTAAGAACCACACTTGGGACTTGGTGCCTCGCCCTGCTAAGGGAAACATACTTCGGGCTATGTAGCTTTTTCGACATAAGTATCGGGCTGACGGTACTCTTCAGCGCTATAAGGCCCGTCTAGTTGCCAATGGAAAATCCCAAATGGTCGGCGTGGATTGTGAGGAGACTTTTAGCTCAGTGGTTAAACCTGCCACCGTTCGCACAGTTCTTACACTAGCTGTCTCTAGCTCTTGGCCCATTCGACAGCTTGATGTCAAGAACGCTTTTCTTCATGGTGATTTGGAGGAGACTGTCTATATGCACCAGCCCCTGGGTATCGTGATCCTCATCGTCCTGATTATGTTTTTCGTCTTCGGAAGTCTCTCTATGGACTTAAGCAGGCCCCCCGGGCTTGGTTTCAGCGGTTTGCTACATTCCTCACCGACATAGTTGGTTTTTCTGGTTGCTACAGTGACGAGTCGTTGTTTGTCTACCGGCATGGCTCTGACATTGTTTATCTCCTGCTCTATGTGGATGATATTATCATCACCGACTCATCTTCGGATCTTCTACAGCAGATTACGCACATTTATCCAGTGAGTTTGTCATGTCAGATCTTGGCCCCCTGCATCATTTCTTGGGTATTGCAGTTACTCGGGATTCCTCTGGCTTGTTTCTGTCTCAGCGCCAGTATGCTCGTGACATCCTTCGTCGTGCCTCCATGAGCGCATGTAAGTCTGTTGCTACACCTGTTGAGACTGGTGCTAAACTCACTGGAGAATCCGGCCCTCCAGTGTCTGATCCTTCTCTTTATCGGAGCTTAGCAGGTGCACTGCAGTACCTTACATTCACTCGCCCTGAGCTTTCATATGCAGTCCAGCAGGTTTGTCTCTTCATGCATGATCCACGTGAGCCACATTATCATGCATTGAAGAGAATTCTACGGTATGTCAGCGGTACTCTTGATTATGGTTTCCACATATCTGCTACTGTTCCTGATGGTCTCACTGCATATACGGACGCTGATTGGGCTGGTTGCCCGGACACTCGGCGGTCCACTTCTGGTTACTGTGTTTTCCTTGGTGACAACTTACTCAGTTGGTCATCCAAACGTAAGGTCACAGTCTCTCGCTCTAGTGCTGAAGCAGAATACTGTGGTGTGGCAAACGCTGTCTCTGAGTTATGTTGGATTCGCAACCTCCTGATTGAGCTTCGGCATTCACCCCCCCCCCCCCCCCCCGTGCCTCTGTGGTTTATTGTGATAATGTCAGCGCAGTTTATCTCTCCGGTAACCCAGTACAACACCAGCGCACGAAGCATGTGGAAATTGACTTGCATTTTGTTCGCGAGAATGTACGACTTGGGCAACTCCGTGTTTTACATATTCCTGCCGATTATCAGTATGCTGACATCTTCACCAAAGGTCTACCTCGACATCTATTTGAGCGTTTCAGGTCCAGCCTGAGCGTTCGTCCTACTCCCGCTCCGACTGAGGGGTAGTATTAGCGATAGTGTTGTAACTAGAATGACATAATTGTCATTACCTATGTAAATACACTATATATAGATGAATAAACTCAAAGCCCTGGAGAGGACACTTTAAACATCTAACACATTAGCAGCATAGACCCCAGAATTGACAGAAAAGACTCCAGTACTTGTTTTTGTTTGTTCTCAAAAACTAAAAACAATCAAACGTCATATCCATGTTTGTGTATAAGGAACAGTATAAATATGCACATATCATCGTGTAATAATAAGTATAGGATTAGAGAGAGGACGTACTCGGGAGGGTAATGCGAAGAATTCAAAGAAGTCTTTCTTGCTCCATGTTATCGGTAACTAGGGTTGCTCATTTTTTGGGAAAACCAGACCCTCTCTTGGCACTGTACAACATGATGATGATGATCATTCTGAGCTGGAGGAAATCCATCTAAGAAGGAAAAAGTGAACTGGATATTTGTTTGCTCAGACTCCAACAATTAGGGTATTATTTCCATTTTTTTCGGGTTGACTGATTGTGGAAAGTTGTCGGGACGGGAGGAGATGGTCGTGGTTGTACAGAATTTGCAAGTGGCAAAAATGGCATCCCCATAAATAATTGGCAAAAAGCCCTTACGTTATGTCAAATCTCTTATTTTGTCCCTGATGATTGACAAATTCCAGTTTTGTCCCCGACGACATTACTTACTGCTGTAATCGAACGTTAAACATTCCATCAACAGTAACGTATGGCCGTATGGGAAATAAAGTAAAATTTTACAATAGTGTCATTATAGGTCATAATACTAGTACTAAGTTATACGAGGTGGGGTTGTGATAATTTCTCATAGGTTGCGGATGCAGGTATATTTAGGCCAAACGTCAAGGGGGGTATATGTAGTTTGAAGTTAATTTCTCCTCATCGCTCCCATCAATTCAGCGACTCAACCCGAATTATTGAATGCTCCCCTCAAAAAAAAAAAATATTTAATGCAGCGGCTATCGAGGAAAGAAAATTATTTGCGTTGATTGTATTTTACCCCTCATATGGTTAGTGGTTTGCGTAAAAACACCCCTGGAGTCTCAAATGTTCCATTTTACTTTTGCTGTGATTTCATCAACTACCATTTGACGCAAACCTCTCAAAGAACACAAATCCCATTAATTGCAGGCATATTTTAATTTATTTTGTCTGAAGGGTTTAGATCTCACCTGGACTGACTGTTGTTAAGGGTTTAGACTGAAGAAAAAGAAGAGGAAGAAAAAATAATGAAGACGAAGCGGTGGCGGCGTCCTCCTGAGCAGATCTGGGCTAAGAGGCGGCCGGGACAGACGGTGGCTCCCTCCCTCTTCCTCCTATCATCTTCCAGATCCGTTTTTCTCATCTCTTTTCTTGTTATTTTATAAATACCTTTTAGATATAGTACACATAGTTTTTTTTGACAGATTCCGTTATTAACAACAGAAGTAGTAACGCACGAAGACGAAACTGAGACGTGTTTTGCATCATTTGGCAGGAGTCACAGGGGTGTTTCGCTCAAAAAACAATTAGTGCAAGTGACAGGTAGTATTAAACAATTACGAGTATATTAGTACTGAGCTTTCCTTTTGTTTTTCTTCCTTCTCATCATACAAGAACACGGGTTATTAAAAACAAAAATCATTCATGGAAGCTGGCACAGATTGTATAGAGGAGATGATGGATGCATACAAGACAGTCTCCGATAGATGTGGCTGCTATCAAGCCCTATCCCTCATTGCTAGCAACCCACGAGTTTGCATTGTTACCTAAGAATTCATACATCATTCTATAGAGAAGGTATGAACTCATTTATCTTTTGTTCCTTCATTATGTAAATATCTCAAATTCTAGTTGGCTAAGCTTTGCTAGAAATATTCTGAATATGTAATATGCCTGATGATATAGATGACCTGCCGGAGCATTTATGGGTGCCCGACTTGCTAATGTAAAAGCAAAACCATAATCACAAAACAAGCCCCTTGTGTCAAACGTAGGTTTGCGCCGCGGGATGTCACCTAGGAAGCGGCAACCTCTAAAGAGTGATTTATACAATTATCATTTAGGGTTAAATTACTTAATGCAAACCTGCAATGTAACAAAATTAACACTTTGCAACACCCATTTGTAGAATAGTTTTATTGCATCTCCCATTTGCAATAAATCCTACAAATTAAAACTAGTAAAAAATTATTAGTTACACAATTAACGGAATAGATCGTTAGTTGACCACCACCTCGAGTGAGATTTATGGATGCAAATCGAGAGAACAATGTTGTTCTACTCAAGAAAAGAACCAAATTAGAACACCCATTTAAGGTTTGGGAAAGTAGAACACAAACAAAAAGAGCTGGAGCCAAAGGCTTGGATAAGATAAACAGCTAATTGCAAATCTGAAGGAAGGTGCCTGAGCTCAATAGAACCATCATGTGTCATATCTCCCACAAGGTGGCAATCCACATCAATGTGTTTTGTTTTCTCATGAAGGATGGGATAAACAGCATGTGCAGACCTGATTGACTATCTGATGGGGATCAGAAAGTTCAAATTTTGAAATTCAAGATGGTTAAACAAGGATAGGATTTTTCAGATTCAGTTAGGATTTTTCAGATTCAAATTAGTTTATCTTTCAGTTAGAATTTTCATTTCATATTAGTTTATCTTTTAGTAGTTGATTTGGTTAGGATTTATGCAGCCATCCATCTATAAATTAGATGGGATTGTCAAACGATTTCCCAGCTTTTGATTGAATAAACATTTCACTTCCTCTTACTGTGTGTTTGAGCTTAGAGAGTACTGTGTGTTTCTCAATTGTTCTCACCTGGTTCTACACCAACTTGGTATCAGAGCCACACCTCGATCACCACAAGCTGCTGCTGCCGCTGCTCCAGGAAAGTACTACTTCAGAATTGACGGCCAAGATCCTAGTTCCTCGGGTTTGAATCAGACTTTTGAAGTCTCTTCAGATACCGGCGACTACCCCGCCGCCGTCTCGCTGGCGAGAGCCGTATAACGTTGCTCTCAGGTCTGAACCAGAGGTCCTCGAAGCCACTGCTGCCTAGGCCTCGACGGACACTATCCACCGCTGCCACGCTGAATTAGGCGTAGCCGTCACTTGCGGCCACCAGAGGCGACCACAGACTGCACTCCTCCACGCCGTCGCCATTCGTTTTCTCTCCGTTGCCGAGTCCAACCCACGCAGCCACGACTGCGATCGCCATAACCGCTAGATCGAACAGAGGAACGTTTCCTTTGTCGACCAATTCCGTGATTCCAGGTCTGCAAGAGGCCATTACCGGAACGACAACATCAACAAACATTAACACAGTTGCTGCGGAATCACCTCTCCATTCGGTTGCCGTCCTCTGTGAAAGAAGAGAGACATAACCTAGCCCACCACTAGCTACAAGCCCAACTACCATAAGCCCCATAATCAGCAGCCCACTACTCCACATAAAGCCAGTTTTATTAATTTGGCAGCCACCTCCTCTCATTTTTTTTTCCAGTAGCTTTTAGACCAAAAAAAAACACAAGAAAAAATTAAATTTACTTGGCGAATTTTCCTCCCTGGAATTTTTGTCACATTTCGACTCGTATTCTACGGAATCTCGGGTCACCCAATTGGGCTTATATTCTTCAGAATATTAGGTCCCTACTTTGATTCACTAAATGGCCAATCAAAGTATTGTTGAGAGACAAGATGCTTTGGAAAAACAAGTTCAAACCATTGATAACACGGTTGGAACACTCAAAGGGTCTATTGACGAGTTGACTCGACAGGTAGCTCGTTTGACCAAGTCACTAGGGAAGCAGCCTCAAAGTGTGGAAGCAGTTGAATATGAAGAAACACCCCATGGCAGTCCCACTGTTCAACAACTCGGTTCTGTCAATCGAAATGTGCGTGATAACTTAAGGGGAGAGCGTGACCGCTTAAGGGATCCACGTCAATACCAAAGACCCCGAGATGATTTTGATGAGTTCGAGGATGAAGTTGACGAGAACTCTCACAGACACCATAGATCACATGGCAGACGTCAACACCGGTCTCCAGATAGAAACTATGATCGCTATCGGCGTTATGATGATGAGGATCATGACATTACAAAGAGAGCTCGAGCCGAGGCCCCTAACTTTGACGGACAACTAGATCCTAATGCCTTCCTAGATTGGTTAGATGCAATGGAAGACTACTTTGACTGGCATAACATGACTGATAGAAGACGGATTCGCTTTGCGGAGATGAAACTAGTGGGGTTGGCTAGACGTTATTGCAAAGACGTGGAAGAACAAATAGAGAGGGTAGGTGACGAACCCATCCTTCTTTGGAGTGAGATGAAGAATAAATTGAAGGCAAAGTACCTCCCAAAACACCATGAAAAGCGGTTGCTCGATCAGTTCATGAACCTAAAACAGTTATCCACAAGTTTGACCACTTACATGAGTAAGTTTGACGACTTACGCATACGATGTGGTATTCATGAGAAACCTTTACTGACAATGATGAGATTCATCAATGGACTGCGCTCGGATATGATGCGAGAAGTCAACCTGTACGAGCCAGATACGATTGAGGATGCTTACCACAAGGCATTGGAGATAGAGAGCTATCAGAGAGCCCCAATTCAGAAGCATTGGAATTCTCAAGCAGGGGATACCCAACATAGTGGATCGAGTTCTTTCAAGAGGGCTACCGGTACTACGTTGGGCCCAACAACCTCAATAGCATCTAAGAGTAGTATCGCCTCCAATGCTGCAGGTGGTAGGAGTTCTTTTCCAAACGAGTCTTGTTTGAACACAAATTTTCGATCTGGCAAACTTGTGAGCCTTTTGATTTAGAAAACATGTGAAACAAATTATTTTATTTATGTGGATTCTAGTCTTCCTAATTTTACCCTAACTACGTAGGAACCCCTGATTAATAAGACACAAAATAAAGAATGAAATACGTAAAACAAAAGAAATAAAAGAACGAAAGATTGATTTTATTGATTTGGTGGGTTTTATACCCAAAAGATACAAATGATCTGGAATAGGACTACATTGAATTTCAGATGTAGAAGAAGATACGAAGAGGAGTGTGAAGGAGAGAGGGATTTTGGGGTTTTGGAACCCTTTACCAGTTGGATGCCATAGTCGTTCGTCGGACTTTTGGCTCTGGTGTTTTGCTTCTCAGCTCCTGAAACTCTAAGCTTGGATTTCTCCGACGGCAGGATATGTTTGTATTGCTCTTGTGCGTGCGTGATCTCTTTGTTTCTCTCAGTGGCCTTTTTCTCTCTCTTCAGGCTCTCGAAGTGAATGTCCTCCCCAGGATCTCGGAAAGAAGAGTCTCTGAAAAAGTCCCTTGACGTCTCTGTGAGACCTCTTATTTATAGAGGTTCCCCCAGAGTCAATCTTCTGAGATACAAATATTATCTCGTATCTCGTAGTTTGAATTTGAATTCAAACGTCAGCTTATCTCCTGGCTTTGAAAGTATCGCGGAGATCTCTTATCTCCTCTTCAAGCATAACAAATCGTTATCTTTGAGAGGTGAGAGAAGATACTGGAGATGTCTTCATCTTTTATCCCCTACTACGAGTGTACCTGGGGAGCACGTCCAACTTGGCGAGATTCTCGAATCTCATACGTTAAAATATTTGGTTGAAATTTAAGTGCCAACAAAACCCCCTCGTGATTTGTGCAAGAGACATTTGGTCTCTTGCTCGAATCACGACAACTTGGCACACTTGTCTTTTGTAATGTTGACTTGGCGATTTGAATCGTGGCTTGCCAGGCTAACCTTTTGGCAACATTTGATATAGCGATTAGGATCGCAATTTGCTGGGGCTAACCGTTTTGTTTTTAGTCGAGCGACGTTTGATATAGCGATTTGGATCGCAATTCGCTTAGGCTGACCGTTTTGGTTTTAGCCGAACGATGTTTGATGTAGCGATTTGGGTCGCGGTTCGCTTCGGCTGACCATTTTGGTTTTAGCCGAGTGACGTTTGATATAGCGATTCAGATCGCGGTTCGCTTAGGCTGACCGTTTTGATTTTAGCCGAGCGACATTTGATGTAGCAATTCGGATTGCGGTTCGCTTGGACTGACCGTCGAGCGACATTTGACATAGCGATTTGGATCGCGGTTCGCTTGGGCTGACCGTTGTGGTTTTAGCCGAGCGGCGTTTAATATAGCGATTTGAATCGCGGTCCGCTTGGGCAAATTGTTTTGGTTTTAGCCTGGCGACATTTGGCATAACATTTGACGGAGGATAAGCCGCACAATTCATTTGTTTTTTTTTTTTTTTTTTGAAGTTGCAATTTGTGCTAGATGCAGCCATCTTTTTTTTGTTCGGCATTGACCCATTTGTTTTCTTAGCCCAAATAGTATTCCTAGCCCAAAGAGTGTACTGGTGTGGCCGTGGGCATTAACTTCACACACATATATTTGGTGGGACCCACGACTTCAAAGATTGTATCCCTACATTCACGTGGGTATTTTTTTCCAGGTGGAATGTTTCTTTTTGAGTCCCTTTATGACTGGGTCTCTTCTTTTTGATAAACTCTTGGAGAGTTTTAGTGTTTGAAGGAGTGGGGCTCCCACTTGTATAAATAAGCCTTTTCTATACGATTTGTTGTACCAGTTAACTTCTTCCGTCGACCGCATCGTGCCGCTTCGCCCCTCTGTTTGCTTCAGGTATGCTGCTTTACTATTTGTCTTCTATGTTTTGTTTAAGCAGCTTTTTCGTCTTTTGTTTTACTTCTCTTCTGAAATTTTCAGACCATATTACATGTCCTAGTTTCGTTCTTGTAATACCCTTAGAACAAATCTTTCATGATCACACAGAATAACATATTTCACACCGCGCATTTGTGTGCACTGGACTCATCACAAATCTCATGCATGTATATATATATATATATATATATTTTTTTTAGTTTGCACAGTGGTCAGTGATCCATAATTGATTTCGTGGTCACACGATTTTGCGGTGTTCGACCCTGCTTAATCAATTTTGCAGCGGTGACGGTTCTCCTGTAGACCCGAAGGGTTTTCGATCCCGTTACCTGCTATTACGTCTGCTACTGGCCAGATTTGCTCTTTTATTGCGTTCATTATTTCTTTCGCGGCAGTTTTCGGCGCAACGCGCTTACTATTTTCCTCTTCGTCAATTTCAGAACTGTTCTAGGCTTCACCTCCGATCAGTCGCGAGTTTTTTCACAGCCAGTGACCTTAATTTGGTATGCTTCACTCAAACAATTGGGTTTGATTATCTTTATCACTCCACTACTCTTTCAGCTATTTTGTCAGACTTCTCACTTCTCACTGCCATGCCCATGCACCCTTCTTTTCCTTAAATCCCTTTTTTTTTCTTTTCTTTTTTGTTTTGCAGAAACATATATTGAATTACATGATTTTGTCTCTCCAGGGTTTGGCTTTGAGAGGACGTTTTCTTTGCTTTTCTTCGCAAAAGGCTCGGCGGTGCCACCACCAACCAGGTTTATTTTATTGCACCCATCCTTCTTAAGTAGGGTTTCATAAATTGCAAACCTGTTAGTCTTTTGTTTGCCAATTTTTTTGTGCCCAGTGAGTAAAAAAACATATGTTCCTGTTTCCAGATTATCATTTGTGATAAAATAATATTCAGCCAGTGCTTGCTAAACTTTTTCTTATGAGCCACGTGTCGGTCTCTTCGACCGGTGATGCTTGCGCGGACATTCTCGGTCTTTTTGACTGGTGATGCTTGCGCGGACATTCTCGGTCTTTTTGACTGGTGATGTTTGCGCAAACGTTCTCGGTTTTTTTTTGACTGGTGATTTTTTGCGTGAACGTTCTCGGTCCTTGACTGGTGATGTTCGCGCGAACGTTCTCGGTCCCTTGACTGGTGATGTTCGCGCGAACGTTCTCGGTCCCTTGACTGGTGATGTTCGCGTGAACGTTCTCGGCTTTTTGACCGGTGATTTTCGCGTGAACGTTCTCGGTCCTTGACTGGTGATGTTCGCGCGAACGTTCTCGGTCCCTTGACTGGTGATGTTCGCGCGAACGTTCTCGGTCCCTTGACTGGTGATGTTCGCGCGAACGTTCTCGGTCCCTTGACTAGTGATGTTCGCGTGAACGTTCTCGGCTTTTTGACCGGTGATTTTCGCGTGAACGTTCTCGGTCCTCGACTGGTGATGTTTGCGCTAGCGTTCTCGGTCCCATCGATTGGTGATGCTTGCGCGAGCGTTCTCGGTCCACCTGGACCTTTATTAGGGGGCTTCAACCCTTTCATGACCTTTACCATGGTCTTAGCTAGAACCATGTTCAGAATTGAACGTATTTTCCCTTGCGGACTAATGTTCATTTATTAATTTCTAAACAGATATTCCTTATGGATCGTCGTTCCCAGAATGCTGCTAAGAAGCGTGCTGCTAGAGCCGCTGCCAAGGATGCTGCAAACATTGCTAAGAAACCCCACATGAAGGGTGTTAAGACCGAGTTCCTTCATCGTAGTGATGGCCAAAACAAGAATGGGACAAAAGTCACGAGGCACCTCCCTATGAATCGCCTCATACCGACCTTGACTCCAGACTTGGGTAATATTCTTCATGAACCTTTAACGTATGATGGTAATCGCAAATTTGGCGCGTTCAAACCTGGAAAAGTTGTCACTGCTGGCTCTGAACATGTCTATGTACTTCGCCCATTCTCGCGGGAAGAGTTAAGTCCCACAGTGAGAGCCTCCATTTTCTCTACACTTATGAAGAAAATGAAGAAAGGGACTGTGAAATGGGACTCCCAGTTCAGTGCCCCGTTGATTAATTCATTTTTCCAATCCCCCACATGGCAATTTTGGCTCAAAGAAGTTTATTCACTTTTTAGTGACAAACTAAGGCGCGCTGACATATTTTTGGCGCTGTACATATCACAATTTTCCTATCAGCGTTGTGTTCAGCTGCTTAAAGCTTTTCTGGAGAGATGGAGTCCGGAAAGTAACACCTTCCACACAATGTACGGTGAGCTAGGGATATCCTTATGGGATATCCACCGCATTGGTGGTTTATCCATTCTGGGCGAGTTTTACGACGAGTATTGTCCTGAAAACGAGACACTTTATTCGAAGAAGTTCCCCAAGACCTGCAGAGATTTGTTCCAAATTCGAGGGAATGATGACTCTTCCCGAAATTTCGCTACCTGGGCTGATTATTTCATCGATTCTAAAGGAGGTGCCTTCCGTCGTGTAGAAGGGGTCAGTGATGAACTCTTCTTAGCCGGCTGCCTGTCTTGCTGGCTAAGTGGTTTTGTTCTTCCGACAACCAATGACGTGCGGCCGGCCACCTTTGTTCCTGCGAGTAGGATTGCTGCGGAGGGGACTAGGTATAGTTTGGCTGTTCCTGTATTAGCGTGTTTATATGATTCATTCAATGCGGTTGCCACCTCCCTGGAGCCTGGAAAGAAAGTCATCAGAGGGCCGCTTCAGTATTTCACCGGATGGGTAGCCACATACTTCTGAACGACTTACTCCCGTGATGTCCTCCCGGGGCCTCCTTCAATGAAGGCAAGCGATTTCATGCCACTCCTTGGGGCGATCAGGAATCAGATTGGGTCGAGGTATTTTGTTAACAAGGACCCGTATGTTCATGACTTCTTTTCAGTCGAGTCTCACTTTAATTATGAAGCGATCACTAGTAATGAGCGCATTGAACGCTTTGTTGATGACAAGGATATGTCCACTTATCACCGCAGCTATCTTATTTCTTTGCGCTCGGGAATTTTGACATATCGAAGTGGCTCCAAATTCATCATTGAGCCATACGCACCACCTCGCTATGGCCGACAATTTGGTTTCAGCCAATTTTGCCCAGTGGACTTGCCTGTTTCTGTTCGGACTTTTACCAATCACACTAGTTTCTACGACCATTGGTATAGAATGATGCATACTCGGACAGGGGAGAAGATTGAGCTTCCAAATGGAAGAGCTCATGGTTTATACTTCTCGGTTCCTTATGGTTTGTGGTGGAGGGCGTCTACATTTTCAGCTTTGCAAGTCGTGGCTCCCCCTAAGAAATTTGGGAATGGTCGAAAGAGGCCGCAACATGACGACCCTTCTCCACGACAAAAGAAACATGTTGTTCGCGACCTTTTGAAGGATCTCTCCACAATGAGTGCGTCCGATACTTCTTCTCAAGGTGATAGCTCGTCAGATTCAATTAGTATGTCATCGCATGGGAGTCAAGCGACTGTGAGTGTGTCTTCTGACGGTTCAGGGAGTCTGTTGTCTCATGCTATTGAAAGGATCCGAGCTTCCCCCGATGATGGTCATGTGTACAGTGCAGGCCCTACCTCTTGGACCAACTATCGTTTGCTGCGCATGCTTGAGAATTTATGCCGAGCAAAATTTGGTAAGACCATTCGTTTTGAGCAAGTTGACCCAGACGTGATCACTACTACCCTTGACGAAGCTTTTCCCAAACAAGTTAGGAAAAGCAGATGCATGGGAACTCCTTTTAATCCAACTGAGATTACCGTAACTCCATTTGATCTTTACGAAAACCATTTAACACGATTCCTTGATGGTAAATCTTATGAGGATGTCTTTGGTTTATTTAGTGGGGACGGTCATGAGCTCCCCGTATTGGGTTTGGTTAGGATTAGGGGTGGTTCTGACCCTTCTCGTGCATCAGTTCAAGTTTCTCATGAAAAAGATAATCAAGATCCTGTCCATGAACCAGCCCATGAACCAACTGAAATTATTGAGGATGGAGATGATGAAGATGAGGATTCTTTAAGTGCAGGCGTCTCTTCTGATTATAACCCAGTAACAGACGACTCTCCTGAGAAGCTTAAAGAGATCCAATTGGTCCCACAACCTGCCATCATAGGTAAATCTCTTGGTACTTATCTTTACATTATCTTTCATTTGGGCGGCTTACTTATTTTCACACTTCTCTCCAGGATCTCAAAATGAAGTGTCTTCAAAGGCGTGCTACAAGTGTCGAGAGAAAGGACACATAGCTGCTCAATGTCCACAACGCAATCTGCTCGTCGAATATGAAGACTTTGACGAACAAAACGAGGAGTATCATGTCCAACCATTAGACGAACCTCTAGACTCGGGAGAAGACGAAGAGTACAAAGAAGATGATGGTAAACAAGTGAGTATTATGAGGTGCATTCTCTCCGTGCAAACCAAAGATGATGAGTGGAAACGAACAAGCATCTTTCACACATATGTAAAATGTGGGGATAAAGTTTGTAAGGTTGTTATTGATGGCGGGCGTACAATGAATGTGGTTTCCCAGTCTGCTGTGGCGAGGTTAAACCTACAACCCAAACCACACCCTAAACCGTTTCGAGTTGCATGGATCGATAAAACATCCCTCCCTGTGAAAGAGAGGTGCATTGTTCCTATCCAAATGGGACTCTACAAAGAAAATATTGTGTGCGATGTTCTCCCCATGGACGTAGCTCACGTATTACTCGGACGTCCTTGGATATTTGATGAAGACGTCACTCATCACGGGCGTGCCAACACCTATGCTTTCAAGCATGGAGATAAGATAATCAAGCTTTACCCAGCAAAACCATCTGAGAAGGATAAGAATGAGTTGAAGAGACCCCAAAAACAAAACCTTCATGTCTTGTCCAAGAAGGATTTTGAGAATGAGAGTGGTGAGAGTGGGATTATCCTAGCAGTGGTGGCAAAAACTATGTTCTCAGTTAACTATGACCAGACCTCATTTGCCTCACCGGAGGTTAGTAAGATGTTAGAAGAATTTCAAGATGTAGCTCCAGATGAGTTACCAAATGACTTACCACCACTGAGAGATGTTCAACATGCTATCGATCTTATCCCAGGATCGCAGTTGCCAAACTTGCCCTATTACAGGACGAACCCTAAAGAGCGCACCGAGTTAAACAGACAAGTTGAGGGACTTCTCAAGAAGGGATTCATTCGTGAGAGCCTCAGCCCATGTGCAGTGCCTGTCTTACTAACCCCAAAGAAAGACGGTTCTTGGAGGATGTGCGTAGACAGTCGTGCCATCAATCGAATCACTGTTAAGTACCGATTTCCCATTCCAAGACTTGATGACATGTTAGACCAAATGGCCGATTCAACATGGTTTTCTAAGTTGGACTTGAGGAGCGGTTATCACCAAATTCGTATCAGGCTTGGGGATGAATGGAAAACCGCCTTCAAAACTCAAGATGGATTATATGAATGGACGGTCATGCCTTTTGGCTTATCAAATGCTCCCAGTACTTTTATGAGGGTTATGACCCAAGTCCTTCGTCCTTATTTGGGGAAATTTTTGGTCGTGTACTTTGATGATATACTAATTTTCAGCAAATCCAAGGAAGAACATATGAAGCACCTCCGCTTAGTTCTCACAACACTTCGCGAAGAGAAGTTGTACCTAAACTTAAAGAAATGCTCTTTCCTACAAAGTAGTGTGCTTTTCCTCGGATTTATTGTCTCTCCAGAGGGGATATCAGCTGACCCTGACAAGGTTAAAGCTATAAGGGGATGGCCCGAACCAAAGACCTTGACAGAAATTCGTAGTTTTCACGGACTAGCCACCTTCTATCGGAGATTCATAAAAGGATTCAACTCAATTACAGCCCCGCTCACAGACTGCATGAAGAAAGGAGAATTCAAGTGGACCTCAGCAGCAACGAAGGCCTTTAAGGAAATTAAACTCAGAATGACTGAGGCCCCTGTGCTAAGACATCCTGATTTTTTCAAAGTCTTTGAGGTATCATGTGATGCTTCAGGCCTAGGAATCGGGGGAGTTCTAAGTCAAGAAGGTCACCCTATTGCTTACTTTAGCGAGAAACTCAATGGAGCGAAGTTGAAGTACTCCACTTATGACAGAGAGTTCTACGCTATCGTGCAAGCTCTTCGCTATTGGAGGTACTACTTGCTATCACAGGAGTTTGTTCTTTACTCTGACCATCAGGCTCTTAAGTACCTGCACTCTCAACGTAATCTAAACTCGAGACATGCAAAGTGGGTCGAGTTTCTCCAGGAGTATACGTTTGTTCTCAAGCACCGTGCCGGAGTTGAGAATAAGGCTGCTGATGCTCTCAGTCGTGTTGTTTATGTCCTTCAAACCATGAATGTTCAAGTTGTCGGGTTCGAACGATTGAAGGACGAGTATGACACATGTCCTGACTTTGGTATTATATATCGTGAGGTGAAAGATGGTAATAGACACGAGTATGTTGATTTTTTCACTCGAGATGGTTACTTGTTTCGAGGTTCCAAGCTATGTGTCCCTCGCACATCAATGAGAGATTTCTTAATCTGGGAATTACACGCTGGAGGTCTTGCCGGACATTTTGGTCGAGATAAGACAGTCGCACTTGTTGAAGACAGATTCTATTGGCCGTCTGTGAAAAGAGATGTTGCTCGAGTTGTCTCTCAGTGTCGAACGTGTCAAGTGTCCAAAGCAAAGAAGAAAAACACGGGGTTATACACACCGTCCGCATGAACCCTGAAGGATATTAGCATGGATTTTGTCCTTGGGCTGCCCAAGACTACACGAGCTCATGATTCCATTCTTGTCGTCGTTGACAGGTTCTCCAAAATGGCACACTTCATTCCTTGCAGTAAGACGACAGATGCTTCACACGTTGCCAAGTTATTCTTCAAGGAAGTAGTTCGTCTCCATGGATTACCGACATCCATTGTGTCCGATCGAGATGTTAAGTTTGTTAGCTACTTTTGGAAGACACTGTGGAAGCTCTTTGGTACAAATCTCAAATTCTCGTATGCTTTTCACCCACAGACTGATGGTCAAACTGAAGTTGTCAATCGTAGTCTGGGAGATTTGTTGCGCTGCCTAGTACGAGACAAGCCTGGACTTTGGGATTTGATTCTTCCTACTGCTGAGTTTGCTTACAACAGTTCAGTTAATCGGTCAACGGGAAAGAGTCCTTTTGAGATAGTTCATGGGGTTGCTCCCCGCCAACCAGTCGATCTTGTTCAGTTACCCGTTAGTGCCCGTTCATCAGGACCTGCCGAGTCTTTTGCGGAGCATATTCGCAATTTACATGCTGAAATAAGAAGGAAGATTGCGCTAAGCAATGAGAGCTACCGCCTTGCTGCCAACGCACATAGACGGAAGTTGGATTTTAACGAAGGGGATTATGTGATGGTCCATGTCCGTCCTGAGCGTTATCCAAAGAACTCATTCAAGAAACTTCATGCTAGAGCGTTTGGACCATATCGTATTCTGCGAAAACTTGGGCCAAATGCTTATTTGCTAGACTTCCCTTCAGATTTGGCGATCAGTCCAGTCTTTAATGTGGAAGATCTCTTTCCTTATCGTGGTACATTTGAGCCGCCGGCTGATGCAGTTGGTAACCCTACCTCACCTCAAGCTATTACACCACGCATTCCACCTCTTCCCTCGTTAAAGAATGAGCAGGTTTCGGAAGTCCTGGATACAGAAGATGTTCTCACATCTCAAGGCACTATTCGTCGATTTTTGGTAAAATGGTATAATCGTCCAGACAGTGATGCCACATGGATTACAGCAGATGAGTTTCGCCTTATTGATCCGGAGTTTTTTCAGTCGCTCTCTCCGGAAGAGTGTTCTTTTCAGCCGGGGGAAAATGATGGGGATCAATTGCCAAGAGTTCGTGACAAGTACAAGAACAAGTACGAGAGAAGAAGAAAGATTGGTATCCTAGGAGAAGAAGATTATTAGTAAGGATATGATTTCATTCTATCTCTCCGGAGGAGAGTTCTTTTCAACCGGGGAGAAATGATGGGGATCAGAAAGTTCAAATTTTGAAATTCAAGATGGTTAAACAAGGATAGGATTTTTCAGATTCAGTTAGGATTTTTCAGATTCAAATTAGTTTATCTTTCAGTTAGAATTTTCATTTCATATTAGTTTATCTTTTAGTAGTTGATTTGGTTAGGATTTATGCAGCCATCCATCTATAAATTAGATGGGATTGTCAAACGATTTCCCAGCTTTTGATTGAATAAACATTTCACTTCCTCTTACTGTGTGTTTGAGCTTAGAGAGTACTGTGTGTTTCTCAATTGTTCTCACCTGTTTCTACACCACTATCACTGTATACAACTGGTGCAGTGATGAGAGGGAAGTGAAGTTCACCAAGAAGAGGAACCAACCATTTGAGTTCACAACAAACAGCAGCTGATCCCCTGTATTCAGCCTCAGTTGGGCTCTTTGCCACCACCAGTTGCTTCTTGGATTTCCAGGATACAAAGCAAGTACCCAAGTAAACAAGGTACCCATAAAAGTTCCACTACCAAGAAAACTTGCCCGATCTTAATCTGAGTAGGCTGGAAGGTGAAGAGATGATGCTGATGGAAATAGCGGACCTTGTGTTGTTGTACCCTTAACATATCTCACATGATGAACTGATGAAAGATGATGAGTGGTAGGATATGCAACAAATTGACTTAGCTTGTGTACTGAGTAGCACAAGTCTGGCCTAGTATTGCAAATATACAACAGCTTCCCAATGAGCAGTGTGTAACCAGCACTATCTTGATCATCCAAAGTAGTCCCAATGTGCATACTGAGCTTAATGGAAGCTGCCATGGGAGATGCAGCAGACTTGCATTGCAGGTATCCAGCTGAATACAAAATCTCATGTGTATTTTTGCTGACTTAAAAATATATCATTGGTGTCTCTGCTAATCTGAAAGCTCAAGAAAAAAGTCAAAGGACCCAGATCCTTCAATTTGGAAGTTTTGCTCAAAACATCTTTAAAATGTTGTAGAGTGGGTGTGTGTGTCCCAGTTATAACTATGTCATCAACATAAACCAGCAAGTAAAATTTTGCAGTAGCAGTGAATTTGACAAATAAAGTGTAGTCTCGCTTACATTGCTCAAATCCAAATTGTATGATAGTTTCTGAGAATTTGATAAACCACTGTCTAGATCCTGGCTTGAGCCCATAAGGTGATTTCTGCAACTTGCAAACCAGAAGAGGATCATTGATCTGAGCTTTAGTGAGTGAAAGTCCTGATGGAATAGACATGTAAACTTCTTCCTTCAAGTCACCATTTAGGAAAGCTTTGTTCACACCTAGTTGCAATGTATTCCAATGATGTACTGAAGCCAAAGTATTGAGAACCCTCAAATGTAGATAGTTTAGCAAATGCAGAGAAAGTTTCAAAGCATAATCAACATTGTCTGTCTGTGTATAACCCTTGGCCCCAAGTCTAGCTTTGTATCTCTCTACACTGCTATCTGATTTGTATTTGATTTTGTACATCCATCTGCATCCAGTTTTCTTGTGAGCTGAAGTAAGCGAGTCAAGATCTAAGCACCTTTAACAGTTAAATGCTTTGAGTTACTCATTCGTGGTTTGCACCCATTTGTTATCTTGAATAGCTTGCTTGTATGTGTGAGGTTCAATCTGACTTCAAAAGTTCGCAAATGACACATGTTCATACTGCTCTGGTGAAGATAAGAGTTGAGTGCCAAAGTCATATGTACCACTCCGATTCACCAAGTGCACAGTGGTAGTAGACATCACATAATCTTTTGAGATAAGATGGTAAAGACCTTACTCTGGCTTGTCTTGTCACAGCAAGAGGAGAATGTGAGCTCATGAGTGCATGTTTGTCAGAGGAACTGGATAGACCTACAATCACTTCTTTCTTAAATGAAACACTTTGATCAACACTAATGGAAGGAGGATGAGAGATTAGTATAATATATAGGGGGTAATTTTATCACATTTCAGGGGTAAAGTTGTCTTTTTTTCCACGCTGTTACTTAACCGTTAGCCTCCATCCAAAAAAAGGTGCAGAGTGTCTTTTTCTAAAACACGGGGTAGCAGGATGAAATTTATCCTAAACTCAGGGATGGTCAGTGTCTTTTACCCTTGAATCTTCTATCTGACAATAGTTGATATCACAATGAAAAGTACAAGCATTACACTTTGTCAATTGAGACACAGAAATAAAATTAAATTAAAATTCCGGAACATACATATCATCTTCTAGTGTCAAAGCATAGTTTAATCTCACAATCCAACATGAGTGACCAATATTGTCCTCCCATTTGGCAAATGCACATAAGTGTGTGATACTGGCTTCTTTGAGACAAAGAAATGTAGATCAGAGCACCTATGATCTATAGCCCCACTGCTAATACTCCACAACTGCTTCATATGCTTTGCACCATGTGCTCAAATTTGAAAGGAATAAGAACTCAATACTCCATTCACGAAATGGTGGCTGCTATCCACAAAACTAGCTGAAATTAAAGGTGATTGCAGAGGAGAATCCAAAAATCCTCCATGAGATGAAGCGGCAGTAACTTGATCATGTGAACCTTCCAAATTTGTAACAACCAATTGACTATTCGACAATGACACTAGATGTTGTGCTTGTGCTGGACTAATAAACACATTAACAGAGTTGGCACCACTCCCATGAACAGATACATCTGAAGCAAGTGTATCAGATGACACACTATTAGCTTTCGCTTTGTTGAGCTTAAACTCGGGAGGGAAGCCATGTAACCTATAACATTTAGTTTTTATGTGACCTTCATGTCCAATCCAAAGTGATGACACACTATTGTTTTCCCATATCTTCCAGTATTAGCACCTTGACTTATAGCATTGTAGTAATTTCTTTGCATATTCAAATGGTGAGAGTTAGCACCAAACTTTGAGCTACTAGCTGATGTGTTATAGAACCCTCCTCCAGCACTTACATTCATTGCCATTGTCTGTGACTGAACAAAATTACAATGGAGCTCCATCTGTTTTTCTTGCTGCACTATTTTTGCAGAAATTGCATTCATACGGGTAAAGGATCTGTCAAAAACAATTGGTCTCTTATTGAAGCATACTGTGTGTTTAATTTATTCCCATCAAAAACTGCATTATTCTGTCTTGCTCCTGTGATTGTCTCCACGTATTGGCAAAACCACACTGACATTGAGCCAAAAACACCACAGTCACTGCTAGGCAAAGGCTTATAACTTGATAGTTTATCCCACAAACCCTTCAGGTTATTAAAAAAGCGGAAATCTGATGTGAACGAGTAGACATAGTGTAGTATCAATGGTCTTCACCAATCGCGTTTTTTTCTTCAAGGTAGAATATCACTGCATGACAGAACACACAAAATCTCAAGAAAACATATACTTTCACTTAGTTGCCTTTATACTCACACCATTGGGTGTGTTTGGTTGCCACACATACTCAGGGTTTTTTTTTTTAAAAAAAAAAAATCTGAACACTGTTCCCACCCACATGACGGCTTACATTTGGATAATTCTATTCTAATGCGACTGATACAATAACTAATTTGACATTCAGACTATTTGGTTTTTGATTGGAATGTAGAATTCGTGTAGAAAAATAGGAGGAAGAAGTTTGCATCTTATTCATCTGCTTGTTTACTAAAAGAAGAAAGAAAAAAAGTTATTTATATTGTTACAATTTTGTTAATCCGACAGCATACCCCTATGTGCTTGAATCGCTGTCATTCCATACTAAGAAATCATCTTTATATATGGCTAGTATTAAAAAATAAAGTTATATTCTTTTTATCATGACACATTTTGCTAATTGTTTTTGTTTCAATTAGTTAATCGACGAGAGCTGTAGCTGTTATTGAGGCCGTCAGCTGCCGAAGCCATGACAGGGGTGTGGGACCCAATTGCAGAGATAATATCAACCTCCAAAGACATAGCGGAGATTTATGCAGCTTTACTTCATGCATTGTCAATGGTAATTGCTATAAGGGAAGACATACAGTAACTGCAGAACATGCCTTCCAAAAGATGCAATGAATGGATTCGCCAGGTGATCAAGACTGAAGAGGAAGTGGAGCAGTTAAGAACCAGATATGATAAAATGAATGACAAGTCTAGCTTGTTTTTTGCTCTTCAACGTAAAAATATCAGAAAAGAGATGAAAATAAGGGCGTGATAGTTATCAAACTTCTGGAAGCAGGCCGATTTTTGGAAGAGAGCAAATATCTTCAAGTATTTGTTGATCCACTACCACCACCGCCAAAATCTGTTATCAAGCGGAGAGGTCATGATATTACAAAATCTCCGAATCTTCAAGCTTCATGAAGGATACATTGAAGCTTCTTGAAAATGATGGAGTTAGAGGAATTAGTATCCTTGGGATAGTCGGTATTGGCAAGTCATCCATTCTGAGAAACTTGAATAACCATGTCCAGTTAGCAAAATGTTTGATATAGTATTGCGGATAAAGGTTTCAACAAAGGGGGGTGACAGGCTTCAACAACTTCCATTCCATTTCCCAATCTATATCAAAGGAACTGGATGGTAAAAAGTACTTGCTACTCCTTGATGACTTTCAGAACGATGATATACACCAAACCGGAGTTCCTGATCGCAATAACGGAGCAAGATAGTAATGACAACTAATTGGAGGCATGTAAGTTCCTCGATAGTTGATCGAGTGGTCAATGTTTCTTGTTTATCCGATCACGATTCGTGGATGACGTTTCAAGATCTTATAAATCGCCCAGAGCTTGATCAGGCACTTGTAAGGAGAATACTGTGCGAGTGTGGTGGCCACCAACTGTTGATAGGAGCACTGGCCAACATTTTTAGAACGAAGGACGACGTAAATTGGTGGACAGAAGGTTAAGGATTTAATAATTTAAGAAGATTATCAGAGAATGAACACCGTGGCGTGAGAGAATTTTACGTAGAATTGAACAGACTGATCAAATATTGTTTCTGTGGCCTAAAGGAAAATCAAAGAAAATGTTTTCTCTATGCTGCCGCCTTATATCCTTTAGGTAGTCCCATTTACGTAGATTCTTTGTTGGAATGCTTGGAAGCTGAAGATTTTCTTGGTGACACCTCCGGGCAACATGTATTGGAGCACCTCAAGAATAAGCTATTACTTGAGGAAGGAGAAGATCCAAAGTTCGTCACAATGCACACCTGCATGAGGCAAGTTTCTTTGTATGTTGCGCATGATGATCCTGAATGCAAACATTTGGTGGGCAACCAGTGGAAGTCACCTGGAAAGATGAACACACAATGGAGCGATAAGAACTGGATCTCTTTCGGCAATATCAAGTCTGAGATGTTACCAGATTGTCCAGATTCTGGAAAGCTATCGATGCTATCCCTGCAGAAAATTATGGATTTGTATTCCTCCAACTTTCTACAAACACATGAAAAGTCTGAAAGTCTTGGACTTGTGCCATACTGGAATCAAGTTTTCACCGCCATCATTTTCATATCTGGTTAGCCTCAAACTACTTTACCTAAGCTACTGCACGTCCTTGTTGACACTGCCTCCAGACATCGAGAAACTTAAATGCCTTGAAGTTCTTGACATTCGTGGCAGCGGAGTAAAGAATGTACCTAGCTACATTAAGAAGTTTAAAGGTCTAAGGCGACTCCGTGTATCCTTCTTCTCATCTGAAAATGAAAATGAGGCTGCAGGTGCAATTTTCAATTGTGCCGTGATCTCAAAGCTACATCTACAGAAGTGGTCCTATAAGGTGGTCGGGAGTATTATTGAAGTTGCAGCCACCCTGAAAAAATCGGCACGCCTTCAGGAGTGGTCCAATCAGGTCCTCGGGCATATTATCGAAGTAGTAGATTACCCAGAGAGTGCTGGGAAGATGGAGTTTCTGCTAAAACTGAGAAAGCTGACACTTCTTCGACTGCCAAAACTAGAATGTGTTTCTGCAAATGAGGAGTTGAAGTGTACAGCTATAGAGAAGCTGGAAGTTCGTAACTGCCCAGCTTTGCGGAAACTACTTTTCAGCGAAGACGATCTGAAGAAACTGAAATATGTCAAGGCTGAGAATCCGCGGGCTGATGCTCAGCAATGGTGAATTTTACTGTCGTCGAAATTATTACAGTAAGAAAGAAAAAAGAAAAACCTTGTAACACAACTTTAAATTTTCAGAGTTACCTGCAACTTTAAATATCTACTATACCACAATACTTTTCTTCTACTATTCCAGATTATTGTTAAGACTAAAAATGTTTTTCAATAAACTACTCGCTCAACTATATATACGAATAGCACCTATTAGATATGCCTACATAGTAAACATACTGCATTTTGGTTTGTACAAGCTTTTTACTACACAATTGTCATCTTCTTCTTTTCCAAAATGAAATGATCTTCGTCCTGCTCTGGTGCCTGACTCTGTTTCCCAGTATCTTCTATTATGGGCTCCTACGAAGGAATGCAGTCACCTTGTTGATCTAATGTGTTAAACTTATTGCAGTGGTTCTTCAGAAGACGAGCCAAGTTCATCCCTAAAAAGAAGCATTCACGAGCATTCAAAGCACCACAAGTTGGAGGAAGAACTGAACAATATAGAACATATTGGTTCTGATGACTCACATTGGAATATAAACATTCACGAGCATCGAAAGTACCAGTTGGAAGGAGAACATTTCAATTTAGTAGATATTGGTTTTGGAGACACACCGGGGAAGGCAAACACTCACGAGCGGCCAAAGCACCATTTTGAGGGAGAACATAGAAGTTTAAAAGATCTTGGTTATGTAGACTCCCTTGGGAAGGAGAACGTTCATGAGCAACTAAGCACCAGTGGGAGGGAGAGTATAGCAACCTAGAAGATCTTGGTTCTCAAAACTGTAAGTAAACTTAGTTAAATATCATTCAAACTTTGGCACAATGGCACATAAACACTTCTCCCTTCCATCATTAGTATGCCAAATATCATTTAAACGAAAAATCTGAAGACAGCTGAATTACGCCCATTGGCATGTTTCTCTAGAAGACTAAAACTCATTACCGATTCTGGTGAGTAGTTATACTGCCCTGGGCTACATTGTTTAGAGAAACTAGTGCATGAAGCCAATTTTTTGAGATATTAGTAGTGATTTTGAATAAAGCATGGGTAACATTCTATGAAATTTTACGAAAAAAAAATAAAAAATCAACCTCTGACTGAAGTTTAGAGAATAACAATTACCAGAGATAATTTTCTTGTATATGGTGGACAGCCAGAGACAGAAAACATCTTAGAGTTCTTCAAATTTTTCAGGTGCTCTAGACTGCAGCTACCAGGATGAAGGTTGTTCCACCAAGTTTTCTGGATTAGTATATGGAAAAGAAGAGAGTACTACTAGCACTACCCCAGAAGAATTGGAGGAAGTTCCTTCAATCCCACAAATGGATCTGATTGAAACGAGTATTCAATTTGAACGTTCAAATTTGCCGGATTTCATCTCCAAATTTGTTGCACTGCGGGTATTCAATTTGAGAAGCTGACAACTCTTAACGGAGCTAGTTCCTAAAATCGGAGATCTCATAAATCTTGAGAAGTTTGACCTTGAAGGTACTGAGATCATATATCTGCCGAAGGAGATTTCAAAACTGATCAATTTGAGGTCCTTGAAATTTTCACTCTGTAGCTATGCGGATCAGTTTCAAGAGGCTAAGCGAATAGACTCGATAATTCCTAGGAAAGCTTTGTCAAATCTCTTGAAACTGAATGAGCTATGTATCGATGTGAATCCAGACGGGGACTGGTGGAATACAGAAGTAACAACTCTCATAGATGACTTATGCTGCTTAAAAGAGCTAAAAATGCTACGTCTTTCTATGCCCACTATTGATCTATTGGATAACCTGATACAGCACTTCATGCCATTGATATATAGAACTGCTCCAAGGTTCAGATTTGATCTATTTGATAACTTGGTATGCCACTTCATGCCGTCGGTATCCTCTGGAACTACTCCACGGTTCAGATTGACAGTTGGCTATCACGAAGAATGTTTAGTATCCCGCCTACCCCAGGAGGTTTTACAGGAGTTTCACAATTTGGAGAAGTTTGAGAAAGGGTTGAAGTACATAAACAGTGAAGGCATATGGATAGAAGTTAAGAAGGCGCTTAAGCATGTGGATGCTTTTCTCTTAGAACGGCACTGGAGTATCAACAATCTACTTGAGTGTGGGCTTGATAATATAGATGAGCTGAGATTTTGTATCTTGATGGAATGTAACGAGCTTCAGGCAGTAATTGATGCTAAACAAATATTGAAAATTGTAGATTGAGAGGAGAAGATAATTGATTTGACGAAGAAGATAACAAAACTAACCATTACAATGGCTTTATATCAGCAGCCTTAGGGAAAAGAAAGAAAACGGAAAAGACAAGAAAGCCCTTCAATTTATGTATATATTTCAATATCCCCCCTCAAGTTGGAGTGTGTCTGATCATCACACCCAACTTGAAGATGAGGAAATGAAAGCCTGCAGAATGTAGGGGTTGCAAATCACCATCATCACGGTCAATGCTCTCGGCGATTTAGCAGACTTGAAAGGAATTGTCATCAGCAACACTAAAGATGACCCATGGTTCATTCTTGTTCCATGAGGAATCTGAAACATGTACTTTGTGACCGTCATGAGAGAAGAGAAGCTCGGGATATCATTTTCAGCCTTATCCCTCTTCCTGAGCTCCTCCGTGATGGCGTTTTCTGGGTAGATCTCCATTGTCTTCTTGCTTGACATGTATCCAGCCATGCTAGAGTCTCTTAGAGCCTTAAACAATACTTCATCCCATTCTTCAACACGAAACTTTGAGCGTAGAAGACCGCCGAGGGATTTAGCTGCTAAAGGAAGTACTTTGGACCTTCTCACAATCTTTTTGCCTGATAATTGTGGCAAGTTAATTGCATCTGGACTAGTTTTCATGATAGACTCCGCGTTTTGGCTGCGACTTGTCACAATAATTTTACTTCCAGTTGCTCCAGTCTTGAAGGGTGCCAGCAAGGTGTCCCAGGGGTCATAGTTCTCATTCCAGATATCATCCAAACCAAGAAGAAATTTCCTCCCATTCAGCTGTTTCTCGAGGATATCATGAGTCTGGTTCAGATCACTTCCACTGCATGTACATTCACTGATTGTTTCAAGAATTGATTTTGTTGCCCTCATGACATCAAATGCTTTCATCTCAAAATTCTTGTCTACTCGTGCATCATTGTAACCAATTTGAGAAAGGGTGGTCTTGCCCATACCACCCATGGAAACTATTGGAATAACGCTTATCTCATTGTCTCTCCTCATTTTACTGGAAAGCAAGAGTTTAACTAACTTTTCCTTCTCAGCATACCTTGCGATTTGGGGTCTTCCTGTCTTGATGCACGCTGTTGTAAGGATCCATAAGAGCACTGGCCAAGATCCCCCATTATCGTAACTCGATCTGGTATTTTTGGGATCACAACCTCTCACAATTCGCCATTCATGGCCTTCTATTGCTGGATAACAAACATTTAGAGACATTTCTCCAACCAACTCTTGCCACCGTGATTCAATTAGATACATTATGGCACTAGATTGTTCAGGTGTTGCCAAAGATGACAAAATGGCAGTGCAGTTTCCCAAGCAAAACCAACGAACAATGATGTTTGAAGGAACAATGTTACCAACAAAGTAATTTCCATGTACTGGCCTAAAGTCAAAGATCCATTCTAGCAGAGAGTCTGACATTATGTTGAATATATTCACAGCAGTATGAGAATATTCTTCCGTCTTGTTGCGATAGATATCGTTAAGCTGCTTTAAATCTTGCCAAAAGCAATTTCTCATGTGATAGCTCAAGGCATGAAGATGTTTATCAATCCGTTTTACAAACTCCTTTCCCTCAGCATCTTGCTTCAGTAACACTAAAGCGCATCTCAGAGCCATGAAGAATAATGCTTGTATTTCTATCGGGTACCCATAAACACCCATTTTGTGATCAATCACACTGCACCCCTCAGCACAAAGAACAGTAGGTAATGTATCAAACCCCTTTGAAAGAAATAAGCTAAGTATCAAACGCATGCCTTTCTGGCATTCAGGCATATCAGCCAAGGAAGCGTCACCAGTATACTTTGTGTATGCGCGAAGCAAGATAATCCACCAAAATCCAGAATTAACAAGTGCCACTCTTGTAATAGCACTCTCACCAAAATCATCCATTAATGTTTTAGTATCCCTGACTGGATCGTGAAGCACTTTAAAGCTAACTTGCATCACCCCTTCTCCTAGTTGAAACCTGTTGGTCTTTCTCTCCCAAGACTGTAGGCAAAGTGTCTTTAAAATAAAATTATTGACTATTTTTGGTTCCCGATTCATCAAGAAAGCCAATTCACTTGGAACAAAATCTCTCACCAATATCTGATTATAGTTAGCTTTTTCTTCAGAGGCATCTAGTGCAGCGAATGTCCCGACCGGCTGACCACGAAAAAACACCAACGAATGCCTCAAAACATCCCAAGCTTCTGCAACCATCGGATGAGGCTCAAACCTGTTATGTGACCTCGGGGTATTGTTGGATAGAGTCACAAGAAGAATACTAGTTTCTTCAAGAAATTTCTCTAGAGCTTCCACTTGAAAGTCCTGGAAATCAGCAAAGAGCTCATGAAATGGCTTGAGCAATCTAACTGTTGGACCAGCCACAGAAGAACCACTAAAATTGAGGTGAACATCAGCATTCAACTTCTTTAAGCCCTTTGAGAACCTAGCAAAACCGTTCTCATTTTGATGAATATCTAACCCACAATAAAAAACTCGCTTCAAGACACCAGAAAAACTATTCTTTGCGGTTATTCTCCGAAGAGCAGCAGTACTAGCAGATATGATTTGAGCATAAGGATCCTCCAACAAAATCACATCCCCAAAACATCCCAAAAACACAAGATTATTTGAATCGAAGATATAATAGGTTGAGGAATCAGCAGACAATATGACGAAGCCTCGAGAAACCCTAGAATCTTTGATTGAGATCACAAACACAAATTCCCAACCAACCACAATCAGCTGGTTCAAGGTAGTGCAAAACATCACCAAATACTCAAAAGCCATCACGAATACTTGTGTCAAGCAACCACTACACGGATCAAGATCACCAAATCCACCGTAGAACACTTCAATACAGAAGCTACACATGAGCTCGTACCAAACATAGCGATGGATTTGGACGTGGTGAGTCTGCTGCCAAAGGAGTTGCAGCTTGTCGAAGAGGCCGAAATTCGGAAACTATTGCCTAGGCCTGTCAATGGGCCGGTTCTGAACCAGAACCGACCCGACCCAATAACATAGAAACCCGGAACCGCGGAACCAAACCCGTCATTTTACCCGCTTGACCCAGAACCGGTAGACCCGGATTATACTGGTCCGGTTCTGGGTTAGAGCCGAATACCCAAAGGTTAACCCGCGATTTCTCTGCCTTCCCTCAATTATCATCTCTCCGTCTTCCAGATTCAGTTAGAGCATCTCCAACCCATTGCTTTTTTCCCCTCCCCTCACCTCCCCCTCCCCCTCCCCCTCCCCTCACGGCCCCACCATTTTCCCCCTCCCCCTCCCCCTCCCCTTCCGCCAAACTACTAATCGTCTCCAACCCATTTCTTTCCCCCCACCCAAAAAATTAATTTGTAATATATATTTAATAATTTAAAAATGAATTATTAATACCATAAAAAATAAATGCAAAATTGTTTACCAATATATATATACACACACACATACACACAAAAAAGATGTTAATAATAATAACAATGATATATTTTGTATTGATATCATTGAATAAATTTGACATTTTTAACCGTATTTTTTAATTATTGAAATTATAATTGTTAATAGTTAAAAAATAAGTTTTATTAAATTTCAAAAAAATAAGATAACAATGACTTTTCGTAAATATACTTTCCAATAATCATGAATACATTATTAATTTTAAAAAATAATATAAAATAAAATTTATTAATCATAATAATAAAATACATAATATAATCACAAAATATTAGTATGTGTAATTAAAATTATCAAATAATCAATTAATTAATCATTCCATGTAGGGGGAGGGGGAGGGGATGTCCATGGGAAAATCCCCCCTAACCATCCCTCACCCAAGGCAAAATTTATCCCCATAGCACCCCCTCCCCCTCCCCCTCCCCCCATGGGATTGGACATGAACTGTATTTTTATACGATTTTCCCCCTCCCCCTCCCCCTCCCCCCATGGGGTTGGAGATGCCCTTACAAGTCTGTAACAAATTTATCCCTACTCTCATCTCTCTCCATGATCCATTCCCATTTTCTTCTTCTGGATTTTCTCTTTCTAAATCCTCTCTCCTTAATCTGGTTGTTTGGGTTTTAATTTCGTGGTTCGGGTTTGACCCGACACAGGTCTACCCGGAACCGGCCCATTGACAGGCCTAATCCAACCACCCTGATCTGCTTTGATAACTTTCAGCGTCTTTGTATTTGAAGGGCAAACCACATAGAGATGAGGAGACTCACAAATCTGAAGCTCTTCTACTGATGCCTACTCCAAACTGATGCGTACTACAAACTGTCGACCTAGCAGGGGCGGAGCCATGTAGGGGGGGGGGCCCAAACTTTCCCAGATTAGTTGTGCGAGTACAAATATATATACGTGCCCCCCCCTTTGAAAACAAAACCGTGCCTTGGTCCAGCGGTTACTAGTTTCCCCAGTTCGAGTCTTGCCGGTGCAATCTTTTTTTGAAAAAAACGCGTCTTTCTATTAATATATACTTGTGCTCCCCAAATGATCATGAAGACAACTTTGGTCAAGTGGTTTCAACTCTTGCGTGTGGACGCTAGTTTCCCGAGTTCGAGTCTTCCTAATGCAAGTTCTTTTTTGGAAAAAGAATTCTTTTGTTTACAACTCATTTGTTTTTGGAAAAATGAGTTCACCACTTATTTTTTTTGGAGGAAAAAGTGTTATCTATTTAATATATGCAATTGTCTCTATATATTTTAATAAATAAGAAATAAAATCATGATATTTATTACACCATCATAATTTTTATCTATTAAAAAAATATACAAAAAATCGTGCCTCCCTTCACACAAATTCTGGCTCCGCCACTGCGACCTAGCAGATGCTAGTTAAGGCAGGCATGTCACGAAGTATCAACTTCTTTAGTTTTGGCAGCAATTTTGGATTACCAACAGCCTCAGTTTCTCAAATCACTTCCACAACTCCTGCGCAAGATTCCATTTCCAAATGTTGAATCGCTTCAAGTTGTTTAGTTGTGCCGAGAAAAAAAATCAATTTCAGATCAACACATTCCGTGAAAACTAGTGTTTGTAGTTGGGCAAGGCTTCCACGTTGCAGCTATAGTTTTTTTTAGAGAAAACTTCAGTAGTTGTTCACGTACAAGTCTTCTAAGGACTAGTTTGGGAATGCTGTGGTGGTGCTAAAAACTGCTGTGTGAAAAAACTATGAAAAAGTTGATGTGAATTCTTGATAAAATATTATTTGGTAAATACTACGTAAAAACTGTTGTGAAATATTGATATAGTAATTTCGTTTTTGGTAAATTCAACTGTGAACTTGCTGTGAGAGGGTAAAATAACAAAAATATATGACACGTGTCATCTCTCCGTAAATATAACTATTGATATTTTAAAGTTGTAAAGTTAAAATTGGTTGTAGATAAATAAATCAAAAACACTTTCTGGAAAAGCATCTCCCCCCTTCCTGAAAACTGTTGTGGGACAGCAGAAACTGTCTGAAAAAACATAAATTTTACTTTTACCAAACACACTAAAACTACTTCTGCTGTCGGAAAGCAGTTGTGCTGGTAGCAGAAGCATTCCCAAACTGGCCCTAAATTACAACTTGTGTTGCACTGCCTAGTCATGTCAATGAGTCAGTTACCGACCCGGACCGGAACCAAACCATCATTTCTCGGTTCGGTTCTGGGTCTGCCCGAATGAACAGGTGGGTCTACCCATACCCATTACACTCCCCCGTGAAAAATCCAACGTTCCTTGCTCTAAAAATGAAGAAAGACTTGTACTTTGAGAAGGGCTTTCGCTCTCGACTGAAAGGAGAAGGGAATCATTTGAAGTGAAGCTTTTCGAAAGGGCTTGGTCCAACGCATGGGAGTTTGGGAATGTTGCAGTCTTCTCTTCTATTAAGATATTTCGAGTAGGAACAAGTCCCCTAAAGGAAGGCCTTACCTTAGCCTAGCGAGGTTGCTAATCCGTAAAAGTAGGCGAAAGAGGGATAAAGTCCCTTAATAAGCCCCAGTTTCTTCCTAGGGTTAGGTTCTCTCTATTCAACTATCATTCCCAACTCAAAACTAAATTTAGTCCGCAATTATCTCATCTTATATATCCATCTGTTTTCTTCTCTCTCACCACAAGTCCTTTGATTGTTTTCATGCTTATCCAGATCATATATATATATATATATATATATATATATATATATATATATATATATATATATATATATATATATATATATATATATATATATATATATATATAGAGGGGCGGATCTACAGTGAGCCCTCAGGGGTCACATGCCTCCCACCAAATTTTTTGGTTCCTTCTACAATTGTCTAAATTTCTGGAGTGGTGTTCTTTTAGGCCCCTAAAACTTATCACAAATTGGCCCCAATAGATGAGAAACATTCACATATATCCTTATTAAAGTTGCACTTTCACCTTGAGATGGCAAATTTGCCCTTAAATATTAAGATATACTACCTCTGTTTCGCCTGTTTCAGCCTACTTCACTTTTTGTCACTATTCACTGGGTTACTTTCATCCGGTGATTTGATTAGCAAAACAATACAAGAATTTGATAATCTTTGCATGGTGTTATAGAGGAAAACTTATTCTAAAATACCATGAAAAAATTGTTCAAAAATTACATCGTTTTGGTACCCAAATCACCAAGTCAAAGTGATTGAGTTACGGGTTAAAAAGTCAAACGCAGACGAAACAGACGAAACGGAGGTAGTATGTGTGTGTGAACTCAAAAAATCTAGTCATTTTCAATGTTATATATGCCCCCATAATACTATATTTCTGCGTCCGCCCCTATATATACATATATATATATCATTTCTCTCCATGATTTTCTCAATTAGATTTCATCATGCCATACACACATCTCAGTTCGGGCCGTGATGACTGATGGGTCTCCAGTTCTGAACCAGCGGTTCTGGGTCAAGGCCGGTTCTGGTTCTGGCGGTCTCGATTTATTTGTCCGGGTCCGGGTGGAGGTTTGGTTCTCAACCATGCAGTACCTTATACATTTCATGGTTCCAAAGTCAAATAGCTGTTTGATGTCCGCATGGTCAAGTAATTCAAACTTCAAAGCAAACAGCTATTGCAAGGACTTCGGCTACAAGGAAAAGTGCTTCCTGCACCATTTGCATTGCTTAGTGGTGATGATTGTGGTAGGTACCGTAGGCGGTTGTGTGTTCGGCGGTAATGGTGGGTGGGTTTCAGTAGAGAGAATGGCACAGTTAGATATTAACAAGTTGTGCAGGGCTATTATAGTAAATATGTAAACAGTGGGTTAAAAATTTGGGCTGCAATTAAAATTTGTTGTTTGGGCTTCGATTGAAACTTTTTGATTGTACTGGAGTAAATAAAAACATTTCTTGTTCAGATTGGGCTTAGTTGGGAATACCCATTATTATCCAGTCCTATTAAAAACCAGCCTAGTAAAAATCCATAGATATTTGGGTTTAAATAGGCAATGAACTAATTAAACCCAACCTATATAAACCCAGTCCAAAACAGACCAGCCCGCCCATTCTGCCAGGTCTAAATACTCGTAAACGCCTCAAACCAGTTAAATTTTGCAACGAGTCCACGACTAGTGGTAGCTCTCATAATCCGGTCCTCCGAATATCAAGCGTCTCCAGTTTATGAAGATTAATGATTTGGAAAGGAGCTCTTCTCAAATAGTCTTTGTTAAGAAGGATTCCCCTCCAAATAGGAGAAGAGCAGGATGTCGTACAATAGAAAGTCAAAATATACCAATTAGGTGTTGCAAATGTTGGTCATTAGTCTCTATCTTTAGTTTTTCAATATATTTTTTCTATTTTTTAGATGTGGAAGATGCATGATTTCATGTTCATTGAAATACTCTTATTGCATATAAAAAAATAAAATTTTAGTCAAATAATGCAACCCCGAAACATTAAAAGATGTAGTTTCGACGTCATCCATGTCACTTTGATCCAACTTGACAGTGTCTTCTACAGGGCATGAAGTAAATACGGTGAAGAAAAGAGAGTTCTTATGCCATTGTCAGATCTATAATATCCTTTGCACTGTTGGAAAAGCTGCTATTTCGATTCTTCAACAAGAGAAATTTTTAAGTACTCCAAAAGAGCACCACGTGGTACTCTACAGCCAATGAGTGTCTGCGAATTACTCACAGTGTATTTAAGTGTTGTACTTTAATTGGGTGTAGAGCACCACTTGGTGCTGGAGCACTAAAAAATTGCTCCTTCAACAAGTGAAGCGCTATCATTTTTAGGGGACCCACTCATGAAAAGAATTTTGTATTCGCATGATGAGAAAGAGGTATCTGATGCTTTGGGTGAGGCTGTTGAAGGATTACGAGAATAAAGTCACATTATAGTCCCATCTGAAACTCTTATTTGTTCTGGGCTAACATGGTATGTGAGGTTGAAGAACTAGCAAAAGTATTAAGGGCGAAATGTGGTAAGAAACGCAAACTAGCTTTTTTCTTGAGCGATCCGCTTTAATGCAAGAGATACACAAGCTTGGAAAAAAAGTACGCGAGCTTATAGAAGAAGGCTGTCAGTTTGAAGCCTCATTATTTGGCGGTGTTAAACTGAATTCTGTCATCAGGCATAACAAGACACCAGATATCAGAAAGTACGACACCCTTCAAAAGCGGCTTGAGGAAATATTGTATTGCTTAGTATCAATCAAAGGAGGTATGCAGTCTTATTCACAAACTCTGAATGTGGAAATGCCACTCAAGAAGGAAAATTCAACTACAACGCAGTTTCTGAACTTACTAAACTGTAGGAGTTAGCCATTGATGTAGAAACTCCTGAACCCTGATCATTGGTCCAATGAGGTGGTAGCCTGGTAGGTAACATCATAGATGCAGTGGCTCCCTTGAACAACTTTGAGATTCTAAAATTCTTCTTTTTAGATAAGGTTGTCCATTGCATATATGTTTCACCCTACAACTCTGCGCATGCGCGTTCCTCAATGTTCAGCTCTTCTTAGTTTGATCAAAAGATTTAGACGCGGAGATGTCAGAAGCATCAAATCGTTCCAATTATTTATTGGTGGCCAATGCTCAGATCATCCTCAACTTGTCAAAGTTTGAGAGAGATATCATAAGTATGTCAATTACTGCAACGGTGAGGGGAGCAATTTTCCAATTGAGGTACTTTCTGTGGCTGATGCATTTGAATTAGTTAACCACAAGGACATCATCAAGCAACTACCGGACATTGAAATGAACAATCTCCAAGCTTGTCTAGTTGAAAATTGCAGGAGATTTGAAACTGTAGTCGCTGCAACAACAACAACAAAAGTTGTTCTGCTAAACCTGTAGCACTGGTACTGAGAAGCATATGCGAAAGATCTTTTCAACCTCCTAGAAGCCTGACCAAAATCAAGACTCTTGTTTCTGATAAGATGTCATCTTCTCACCCACCCAAGTCTTCCCTTCTGGCATGCTTGATCAACTCTACCAAATAGAACAATTGGTGATACAACACTGCCAACAAGTTGAACAAGTATTTAGTAGTGACGGGGTCTACCCATGATGTTACGCTTGAGGAAGCTTCAACTTGTCGATCTCCCGAAACTAAAAACATTTTGTAAAGCGAATGTACTGTACTTGCCGCACTTGGAGCAGCTCCAGCTTTCTAATTGTCCAAAACTGAAGACATTACCTATCGATAAATCTTTTGCCCCAACCTGAAAGTAATTACAGCTAAGCAACAATGATGGGATTCAATACAGTGGATTCAACAAAGTACTCGCAGTTGGAACATAGAGAGGTCCATCTGGAGGAACAACTCGATTTAGACGATCTAGATTCTCCAATCTCGCCCTGCTGGCAGGGAAAAGTTGATCACGTGGACTATCTTGAACTTCAAGTCTGTAAGTAAAGTTTGGCTGACGAAATTTTAGCAGATAAACTCTTCTCACTTCCGTCGTTAGTATGCCAAATATGATTTAAATGCAAAACTGAAAACAAATTAATTACTCTCCGCATCACACATATTATACAACCCCCGCATATTGTGAGCGGTAATATTATTCTAGCTTGGAAAAGCTAGTAGCAAACAGGATACATCTGATATTTCCTTACATTCTGCAGCCACACCTAACTACAACAACCGGGATGATCAGGGGTCAACCGAGTTCCCTGATATCTGAAAACCTGTTATGGTTTGTGTAATACTCCTATTTTTAATAGGGTATTTTTGTGAATTATTCTTAAATTAGGATAATTATTATTGTTTTTAAACCGGGGGTGTAATTGTATTTTATTAATCGTAGTTGAGGGGGTTAAAGTGTCTTTTACTTGAATTGGGTGTAAACCCACCTGCTACCTCCCTCTCTCTCTCGAGATCGGGAAAACAAACCCCGCTCCTCCTCCTTCAACGCCACGACTCCACCAACGAATTCACCCACGTCCTCCACCATCTCCACCCCAGTCAACATATATCAACTCACCTTCTCCTACTCGTCATCCTCCATCCCTCTCACTCTCTGTTTTGGCCGAAGAAACAAACCGTGCCGCTGCCCCTGTTTTTCACGAAATTCACCGTCAAACACTATCACCGCCACTACTCCTGAATCCGGCGAAAACCCACCAGAAACAGGACCACCCAATTCGCCTCTCCTCCCTCTCTCGTCCGACGAATCCAACCAGAGAAGCATATCCCTTTCGTCGGCTCTGTTTTTGGCCGACCCGGTTCGGACCCGAGAAGGACCCGACGCAAAATCCGGCGAGTCCATCGCCTTCCTTCGCCTCCCTCTATTTCCGTTCGTCTTCCCTTGCTCCGGCGGACCCATCACCGGAGATTGACAGCCGCAGCAGCAGACGGAAATTTCCTCCACCATTTTTCCGTCGCCGTCTTCTTCTCGTTTCGTCTTCGCTTTCTCAATTGGTAACCACCAAGAACCCATCTTTTATTCTCAATTTAGTTCATCATCCTCTGTTTTCATTAAGATTTGTATATGGCTAAAATTGTTGGCGTTGAAGTGTTGTTGTTGGGTGTGGAAGAAGATGAAGAAGAAGATACGGTTTAGTATAACAGTGTTATGTTTAGGGGGGTCATTTTGGTCATATATGGAAACTGTTGGGGTCGTTGTTGTATTTACAATAAACTATTTTGTTTTATTTAACTCTTATATATCTATAATTATTATTTTTCTATATTAATACTATTTATAACTAATTAGTTCCAATAATATGAAAATAAATATAAATTTTTATAGTATCATTTTGTAAGAAGAGTTTTACTAATAAAAATAGATGTTTTTGTTAATAAGTAAAGTGGTTTCTTAAGTAATTATATAATTTTACTTTTGTGTGTTTAAATCAATATCTTTTCTTATAAAAGTGGATATTAGTTTATAAATATATATTTACTCTTTTAATAAGTAAATATAACTTTTATTTAATACTATTATCTAATTTAAATATTATACTCTTTTCTAAATACTAATTATAAATAGCTTTTTCCTAAGTATAATATTAATAGTTTAAATCCTACCTTTAATTTTCTTAGTTTTATTTATTTTCTTAATTACAATAATTTTACAAATTAATATTATTTTCTAATATTAGAGTTCCGAAATCGATTTTGGGGGTTAATTAAATTGGGAACTTGTCTGGGGAATATTCTTTGCATTTGCATATAGAGCATACTTGCATTTGTTGTATGAGGTTGGTCGTGTATTAATGTTAGGATTATTCGACTATTGTAGGGTTTGTAGACGATCAGTTCATTGAGAACCCGTACGACGAGTACTAGTTTTCGTGCTTGCTTGTGTGTGTGGAGCTTTCTTTAATCCAAGTAAGTTATATGCTAGACTCTTTAACCATCATAATGAGTTTCCAAGATGTGTTATGTGCCAAATTGGTTACTGTTTTGATTATCGTACTATCCATTTGTTGAAACTCTAAAAATCATGTCTACTTTGGCACAAATTGTGAAACTGAGGTCTCTCTCTTGAAAGTATGAGTTATGTTCATCTTGGAACGGATTAGCACTTTAACCCTTGCTTTCCTTATTGGTTTTGAGTACCTGGTTTGGATCGAGAAACACATTCTTTCAAGAAATGCTCATAAGACACTTAAGTAACGTAAAGTGAAATATAACTTGTACGAGCTGTTCGTTAGTTCACTTCGGTGATTATTTTGTTAAGGACCATACGTTCTTGTCAAGAGATTTTGGGAGCCAAACTCTGGCGTACCCTTGGTACCCATAGTCCTACACTACCATGAGGACTTGGGGGTTCCTACTTGTACTACTCTAGCGGAGTTGCTAACCTCTATGGGGTGTCGACACTTAAGGTCTTGTAGGTCAGTATTGAGGCGGGAAGGCCATATTTAGAGGGGCTTTCACAACCGCCGGGTTGAAGTAGGGTTTGTTAGACCCGCGAAGTAACCCTGAGTTATTTATTTCCGAGGCAGGCGGGAACTCTGCATTCGCTCGTACAATGTTTAATTTCTGGGGCTCATGGGGCAGTAGAGCTAGCTGCTCCCGTGGCACGTGGCCAGGTGGCCGCCAGAAAAGTTTTCAGAAGGGGACTTTAATAAGAAAGATTGAGCTGGAATGTCAAATCCAAGTTTATCCCTTTACCTTCCTTGTTTACCTTTGTGATCTCAAACTAAAGCTTTAATCATCTTTTTATTTACTTTTTCCTTTACTTATTCTTGAATTATGTGCCCAATCATCTGTTTACATGTTGAGGTATTTCTTACTCAGTTTAAACTGACTTTTAGAAAAACTGTGGTCGGCTTTTGCTATTTGAAAACCCACAGGTTAACACCGCTGCAGACTCTGGGGGAACGAATCACTAGCTTGGATCAAGGAATCACTTTAGCTCTCACGGAATAAATCACTAGTTTCTTGTTTATTTTCAAACAATTTGGTTTGTTTTCAAGTTTCCACGTTAAGGACCGCGTTCGGTCATTTCCTTTATTGTAATAAAGTTGATTTTGAATTAAATTTGAAGTTTTGTTCTTTATGGTTTGGTACGAGGCCGACGTTCTACTCCGTTCACAATGAGGTAAAAATCCTCGTGCGGGGGACATCTTAGCGGTTTGGGCTAGGTCTGAAATCGCGGGGTGTTGCAGTTTGATAGAGAGAGAGAGAGAGAGACAAAGCTCTCTGTAGAAGATGATACACAACAGAAAGGAAAGAAAATGAACCGCTAAGGTTTCTATCATTACAGAGAGAGATATATAGAGGGTATTCACTTTGAAAGACCGCCAACTTTTAATGGAGCTAGTTCCTGAAATCGGAGAACTCTAACCTTGAGAAGTTTGATCTTGAAGGCACGGAGATCATATCTTTGCCAAAGGAGATTGCAAAACTGGTCAGTTTGAAGTCCTTGAAGTTTACGCTGTGTGGGTATGCACATGAGTTTCAACAGATCAAGCAGATACTGTAATTCCTCAGAAAACCTTGTCAAATCGCGTGCAACTAAATGAGCTAAGTATTGACATGAATCCACATGGCGATTGGTGGAACGCTAAAGTAAAAAACTTTCATAGATGACCTGCACTGTTTACAAGAACTGAAGACTTTACGTCTTTATATCCCAACTGTTGATATCTTCGACGACCTGATACGACACAGAATGCTGATGATATATCAAGCTTCTGCACTGTAGAATAAATGACTTGATATCAAACTTGATAATTACTTTTGGTCCAAGGCAATTAAAGGCAACCAGGAAAGAATTATTTTGGTAATGACTTTCGGTCCAAGGCAATCATAGGCCATTAGGAAATCTTAGTCAAAATTCAAAGTGGACGTCACATGTTTTGGCCATGACAGCAAGGGGCAGTGATTAGCCTTGGCAAGACTATATATAGGCAATAATTTTTTTTTTGTTTTGTAATAGGTCAGGTAGTACAACACACAGAGTACACCGTGGGTTTTTTAGGTTTGAGAGTTTAGTGCTCTGCAAGCTTATGTGCATGTGTGTTGGGTGGGTGTTTCGGGTTGCCGCCGTGGCCGTTGTGGCCACGGCGGCGTGCATTGTAATCGGGTTCTCTTCTCAATAAAATATCTGATTCTGGCCGTGGATTAGCTGGCGGGTTCGTTACGAATTCGTTAGTGAACCACGTTAAATATCTGTCTCGTTCTTGTTTCGCTTTCGTCGTTCGTGCTCGAATACCCGTAGGTTATAACAAACTGGTAACAGAGCTCTGAAACAGGAGTTCTGTTACAACATGCACGTTTCAGATTTACAATAGGGCATTATGAACGCTTAGTATCCCGCCTACCAAAGGGGGTTCTTAAGGAGTTTGATGATTTGGTAAAGTATAAGAAAGGTTTGAAGTTTACCAGCAGTGAAGAAATGTCGATCGAAATTCAGAATGCACTTGAACACATGGACGCTTTGCTCTTAGAACACCACTGGAGCATCAGGAACTTACTTGAATTTGGGTTCAAAAATACAGATCAGCTGAAGTGCTGTATCTTATCAGAATGCAACGACCTTCAGACACTCATCGATACTAAACAATGCACGGATTATGATGGAACTATTATGGGGTCGCCACAATACTTGAAGAGTTGAAGAGCATGTTGCTTCTTGAGCTACGCAGCCTGCGTTGCATCTTCAGTGGTATGTCCATAGCCCAAAATCGGAAAGGCTGGTGATCCTCTGCAACAGAAATCCCCAGTAAGGAGTTGCAGGTATTGAAAGGAAGGAGCATCGAATTGGTATGAATCAGATATGACTGACGCCGACCATTATTATTTGACTACTAAAAATTCGTCCCACTCAGAGAGGATTGAGACTTGGAAGAACAGTTTTTGAGAGATTGAAAGCTATGTTGATGGGTAAGTTTCATTTTTTTATTTTTCGATCCCCAGTTATGGAATTATGACGACTAAGGATAGCTTGTAACTCACCTCCTTTTATGAACCAACAGCATGTTTGTGAGGCTGATGGCTGGCTGGCTGACTGGTTGGGCTGATGCATGTTGTAATTGCGAATAAGGATTGGATGTGGCGACCCATTTCCATCATGTATGTTTGTAATCTTAAACCGTTTGTTGAGATTTGTCCTACATGCGTATGGATTGTTTGAGCCTTGTCATGCGCCTAACCAGTTCCTGGGCTACTCCCCTCATTGACAAATGCCAAATGGCTTTTGAGGTGGAACTCCACGGATTCTTACTCAATTAATTTGTTGCATTTTGCTGAAGTTGGTTATTTTTGTTTCAAAAAGTTGGAAAAACACTCCAATATTGTGATTTGAATAATTTATGTAATTCTGATCTCCTAGAGTTGGTTTGCACACAATGTACGCCATATATCTTCTTAACATCCCACTGCATAAAAGACTAAATTACCTCTAATGTTAGAAATAAATTTACTGGTATTTGTGTTGTAATAGGGAACGCTCCTGGATGGCCAGAACACATGAACATTAAAGGACCAGTTCCGGAGTAGTATTTCTTCACTTCCAGTTTTTTGGTTATGCTCACAATATCTGGGTTGGATATGTGGATATCTTAAATATGGACTACATTACATTACAGTTGATTTAAGTTCGATTTCAGTCAAGAGATATGTTAAGTCGAATACGGCGTCAACAATAGCTTTTTGTTTTATTTCCTTGGTTTCCCCTTCTGTCTTTCCCCTCTGATGTCATGAAGTCTCTAGTTATATTATGTTGTCGTCTTGATGGGGTCACAGTTCACTGCTTAAGAAAGGACGAGATGTGATACAATAGTCGAATCTTTGTGCTTTGAAACCCTCTTCGAGTTTCTCCAGATGGTTTTTTCAATGGTGGGGGTTGCTGCCGGAGTTATATTATTTTCCTGTGGTCGGAACTGCAATGGATTGCTCTCTTCGGTGGCCCTCCTTTCTCAAGTTCTGGGAGCTTGTGCTGGCATGAAGAAGCTTTAATGAAGACCTATTTTCAACTTGCATTGGGAATACTGTTATTTCTTGAAGTTTTTTATTTTTGCTCTATTTGGAGCACTCTCTTCTGATTAAAAAAAAAGCATACGAGTTTGGGAAATAGATTATGAAGCCGAACTGGCAGGCTCACGGTCCTTGAGAAATGGAAAAAGGATTTTGATTATGAGCATTTTAAATCCACTATGGGCTTTAACTCCTCTCTAGCGGATAGGGGGCTTAAATCACCTATTGGGTCTGCGCCCAATCAATCACCCTATGAACCCATGATCTCTATGATTCATACGAAAGCCCAAGTTGCAGAAAAAGAAAGCTCAAAATGTCTCTAGTGAAGCCGAATCCAGTTACACTCAGCAAAATTCCGATCCTACCCCTTATCAATCACCCTCTGAACCCACTATGCCCCATGTCAATAAAGTGTTAGTAAATCCGAGCGTGTATATGTTTTGAGTCAGATGCGTTTGTCCCACCATTCTTATCTTAGGCTACACTGAATCCGCGGTATCCGTCGTTTAAAAGGTTTCTGTCACCGATCTTAGGCTATATTGCGTTAGTGGTTCCCACAGCGTGAATTTATGTATCATCAGTGAAGAACAAGAACCTTTGGAAGATGCAGGTGTAGCACGAGGCTGGTGGAGGCGACGAGGCAGCAGGTGTAAGTGTAAATAGGGGCGACAGAGGATTCACTGTTAGGAGGGACACAATTAACACTAAAAAGTTGTCAAATTTTCTTAGATGAAAGGTGTAGGTATCACATATTTTAAAGTACCTTAATAATTAAGATAAGACTAAGTTTATCATCTTTTGCCCTAAATCTTATATAATTGTGGTATTTTAACAAATTATGTTAGTGTTTTGCCTTTTTTTTTAAAATGAAATTTCTAACTCCACATAGTTACATAGGGGATATTTCCATACATATGTGGACAATGTGGTCATTTGTGTTTTTTAGAGGGTCATATTTTATCATTTTGAAAAAATAAGGAATCTAATATGAAATTATTTACAATATACGAGAAATTGTAAAACGCAACCAAGTTTGAGGGTGGCCCAAGGCCCACCTTGGGTCTCACTTGGCCCTTGGGTGTAACGGCGGTGGGTGGCGGCAATCGCATCACAAGAGAAGTTGAAGAGGAAAGCCCTGGCGCAGCTCCTCCTCCATGGAGCTGCCGCCAGGGAAGGGGGACTGTTGGGGTTTCCAGAGAGGAAAAAGGTTAGAGAGAGAGAGCCAGAAAACAATTCCCGAAAGATCTAACTATATAACTTCAACATAATCAATCTGGTGCTGACCCTACTTCACTCGAATGCATTTGAAGCTAAGCAGTTCGGGTTAACGTAACTCCAGTTTGAAGCTAATGCATTCTAAGCTAAGCAATTCGGGTTAATGTTTCATCATTATACTTTCATAGTCTAGAGTACATTTCAGTTTTCGATTACATTTCAGCTAAGTAGTACTTATTTTGGTAACCTGTAGTAACCTTGCTAGTTGTTGCATGCCCTAAGTTTTCACCCCAAGGAGACTGCGGTTTCAGAAGCCCGTGTGCACGCGTTCCATACTCACTCAAGTGGTCTAGCCTCATTTTCTCTAGACTATACATACCATCCTCCTTTTCGTAAAGAGTTCATATCTCACAATCCATCACATTGGCTCTGGTATTCGATAGAAAGCTCTCTCGAATAGTTTTGAAGAAGACGAGTACTACACAACATGCCCTCATCAAAATCTGACTACTGTCTACTAGAGATATCAAACAGGCCGGTTAACCGGAGTTAACTGGTGAACTGGCCCGATTTTAACCATTTTTTGAGTAACCAAACCCGAGCCCGAACCAACCGAACCGGGACCGAAAGCTTTCTTGCGGACTACGGCCGGTTAGACATTCTGTCGAACCGTGAACCGGCCCGAAACTGGCCCAATAATAACCGACAGAACCATTGACCGAACCCGGCCCGGAACCGAACCGGCACTTTCCCACCTTTCCGACGAGTTTTTTTATATATCGGTTACCCGACCCGCACCAACCCGATATACCCGGTTATGGTTATACAGGCCGGGCCGGTAAGAGGTTTGTGAAATTTCCCGGGCAGGTTAACCGTAACCGAATACCGGGTAACCGAGCCCGAACCGAACCCAGCCCGGTCAGTTCAAGGATTCTCGGGCTGGGTTCGGTTCTGGTTAACCGAAAGTGCAGCTCTATAATGTCTACACTAAAAAATTACATACCCCTGATGAAGAGGGTAAATATATAGACAGCTGGATATCACATGTAAAACAGTCTATCATGTAAATTAGTTAATGATGAAGTGCAGCTCTATAGTGTGATATCTAATGTCTACATAGTGCAGCTCTATAATGTATAGTAACACGAACTCAGAATTCACATTTACTGCTATCATTACAGTTCCTTCATTCTGCACCTTCAAGCTTCACGTATTGGCAAGCAAAATACCGTAAAACAGAAAGAACCCCGTCATTTATGCAAGGTAGAATATTGTAAGGGTTATTAAGAAATATGTGTAGCGTCTCAGAGTAATAATCATGGACCTGCCGCAATCATGGACCTACCAGGCTACCACTATTAATACCTGGGTGCTGCACCACCAAATTGAAACTCAGCTCCCCATAGCTCAGCTTAATAACCATCCGATTCGCACCCTATAAGCAGTGAACACACAGTAAATGCAGGAGAAGATCAATCCATAGTAGGATCTTCCAGCTAGGGACCTGCTGATATAGCCCTGCAAAGATAATGTGAGGCTCCACATTAGCTTCCACTGGCTAAACATGCCTTTGATCCTGGTAAAACATCACAGAAGCATACACAAGGAGGAGCAATAGTGTATTTAAGCTATTAACGAACTGCAAAACTGAATCTTTCCTGGGTACGTTCTACTGCATAACGTCGATAAAGAACACCACATAAAGAGAAAATAAGAAACCAGCAGAACATAGATAATATAAAGTAAATATATTACAAGCTTTTAAAGGCAGTCATGAATAACATAGCTCACCTAAAATTTTAACAAGCAGTCAAATTGAGCAAATTATTGAATGTTCTTATAACGATACAACACAACTATGAGAAAATATCAAGAAAGCAAACAAAACAAGAAAGGAGGACATATTAACTTGTATCATTATCCCCAGCGATACCGAGACCTGATGCATAATGTTTTAACGTTAGATCAAACTACCCAAAACAAGCTAGTAAAATAGCTTTAAGAGTTTGTTGACTATAAATTGATTCTTCGAGACAGACAAGAAAGTAAAAGGATGAGACATGGAGGAGCTTCAGTACATATTCCGCTGTTTCAAGTCACCAACCATCCTTCAAGGAACAGCAGAGAGAGCTTAGCTCATGGTTGCTGGACCTATGGAAAGATATCCTGTCGGCAAGTTTATCAGAGTTTGATGAAGACGAGACAGAAACCGAAAATCAGATACAACCAAAGTACAGTGCCTTATTTCGCAAACAGCAGCAATCAACTAACACTCGAAGGTGGCGATCCATGTTGTCAGTAGTCAAGATCCTATCATGAGATGCACACCGGACAAAAAATGAGACCCGCAGAGGATTTCCAACTCTCCATATCAAAAGCATCTGAAACCATGAAAACATGATCCGCACGCAGATCAGAATAATAGAAGGTATGGAAAATGAATGTGTCGAGAACAAGCACCACTCAAAGGAGTCATAAACCTCAAGAGGTATGCAGAAACGATGAATGTTTTGAAAAAAAAAAAAAAATCAGTATATCTGGAACCTCCTAATACTTCGAACCCCACTTAAAGCGAACATCCCACAACACGTCGTCGCCCTCTCCCCCCTCACTAGCACCCGGACTCCAACAATGAGTCACAAGAGCTAAGGAATCTTGAGCCAGGCAGTAAGGGTTGGTAACCGTCGCGTCCCTAATGATGGGTATAGGGGCTGTTAAACAAGACGCTAAAGCCGTGATCCTAACCGGCTCTGCTGGGCTGGTGGCAGGAGCTTGTAGTATGACAATTGGAGAGTTTGTCTCCGTGTACGCTCCGCGTGACACAGAGGTGGCTCAAATGAAGAGAGACAATGAAGGAAGGGAAGAGGCAGTGGAGAAAGAGCAACTGCCAAGTCCAGCTCAGGCAGCCCTTACATCATCCATGGCTTTCACTCTGGGAGCAATAGTTCCACTACTTGCTGCTGCTTGCATTGCTGACCGTAAGGTGAGGTTGGGAGCTGTGGTGGCAGCTATGAGCTTGGCGCTGGTGGTGTTTGGCGGTGTTGGTGCAGTGTTGGGGAAGGCACCGGTGGTGAGGTCGTGTGCTAGGGTGCGGTTGTGGGTGGGTGGATGGCTATGGCCATCACTTTCGGTCTAACCAAACTGATAGGCTCCAGTAGTCTCCAAATGTGTTGCCCCTCTAAAAAAAAGTGATAGGGTGGGGTTGTGGGTGGGTGGATGGCTATGGTTATCGTTGGGCAACTCCGCTACAAAGGTCAGTGGACCAAAGTGTATTTTCACCAAATAATAGGGGTGGAAAGTGTCTTTTACCCATGAATAAATGAAAACAATATAACTAAGAAGTGTTTCTCACTAAAGGAGCACCACGGGAGAGAATACCATTGATACATCAAGCGTCTGCACGCTTCAGATCTACAGTTGGGCATCATGAACGCTTAGTATCCCGCCTACCCAAAGGGGTTCTTAAGGAGTTTGATGATTTGGAAAAGTTCAAAAAAGGTTTTAAGTTTACCAGCGGTGAGCTAATGTTGGTCGAAATTCAAAATGCACTTGAACACGGGGACACTTTTCTTTTAGAACGCCACTGGAGTATCAACAACTTACTCGAGTTCTTGATGCTCAAAAATAAATAGGGTAAATTTCACTTACACCCCTTCAGTTTAGGAAGATCTTCACTTACACCCCTTCTTGTTTGAAAATCTTCACTTACACCCCTTATAACTTACTGAGACTAACAGTTTATTTGAAAGACTATTATACCCTCAGACAAGAAAAAGATGGAATATAAACCTTATCCTCTTCTAACCCTCCTCCCTCTCTCCTCCTCCTGAACCGCCGTCGCCAACAACCACCACCAAATTGCCACAGCATAGCCTCTCTCTCGTGCGACTTCATCATCCACAAGGCTCTTTGAGAATACGGTGACTGTAGACGCGGTTTCTTGGGTTTGGGCTCGATTAGGAGGTTGTTAAAACTATTATTTTCTTCCCCCTTTTCAACAGCACAATTTATTTCTGAAATTGGGTTTGTGCGTAGAACGATTATCCTCCTCGCTCCTCTGGTGGCTTTTGGTCTGGTTGTGGCCTCAACCAAGTGCAGATCTGGTTTTTGGGAGCTGCTTTGATCTGTCTCCGATGGTTGACTCAGACGACGGCTGCTACAGCAGTGGTTGGGTAGTAGCCAAATGAGCTAGCAACCTATTGTGTAGTTAGTTATCCTTGGTGTTCAATCACCAGTTTCACCAATGGGTAGTGCCAAGTTGGGTTCAGATTGATGTTTTTCTTGTGTGTTGTTCAAGTGCTATTTTTTTTGGAGTTAGACGAGGTGGCCTCACTTGCTGGTGATGTACTGACGTGGAGACAGATTGGTTACTTAGAGTTTTGGAGTCTGGTGATGTACTGCTCGTACATTTTATTAATGGGTTACTTAGAGTTTTGAGGTATTGGATCTTAGTTGGCTTTGGCAATGTCAAAACTATGATATTGAGGTATGTTGGTTAAAGAAGGAGAAATGGATGATGAGTTTTGGATTTTGGTAATTGGGTGGTGGTGGTGGTGGTAGTCACGGTGGGGTGGTGTCATATGGACATTAGAGACTATGTAAGGGCAAAATTGTCCCAAAAAGTTGTTTTGGGAGGGCACCCCACCACTAACTGACGGAAATCCACAGAAGGGGTATAAGTGAAATCAAGTTTGGGTGTAAGAAGGGGTATATGTGAAGATTTCCAAATAAGAGGGGGTGTAAGTGAAGATCTTCTTAAACTGAGGGGGTGTAAGTGAAAATTACCCAAATAAATATCATCTGAAGTGTTGTAGCATATCGGAATGCAACAATACTAAAGAATGCACGGATTATGATGGAACTATTCTGGGTCACTACAATAAATTTGGAGAGGGCCAGTAGTGAAAAAGGGTTCTTTGTCCATGGCTTTGTACATATGCGTAACCTGAGTTGCATCTCCAGTGGTCTGTCCATAGCACCAAATCTGGAAAGGCTTATTAGTTCTTTTTGTTCTTCTTCAATGTCCGATGTGGGACCTCTCAACACGCCCCCTCACATGTGGCATTCTTTAGCCTACACGTGGATCTTTTTGTCTGCGGGTGCGGGTGGCAGTGAGCATGTGGGTTGTTAGACCATTCACGTGTGTAAGCCGTGGCTCTGATACCATGTAAGAATCCATGGGGTTCCACCTCAATACCAGTTGGCAATGAGGGGAGTAGCCCAGGACGCTTATTAGTTCTTTTTGTTCTTCTTGAATGTCCAATGCGGGAGTTCTCAACAGCTGGTTATCCTCTACTGCCAAAATCTTAAGAAGCTATCTACAACAGAAATCTCCAGTACGGATTTGCAGGTATTGAAAGGAACAAAGGGGTGGTGGAATGCATTGAAGTGGTATGAATCGGATGTGACTGAAGCCGATCAGAATTATTTGACCAGTAAGTTCATCCCACTCAGAGAGGATGGAGAGTTGGAGGAACCGTTTTTGAGAGATTAAATTACTTTAAACTGCAAGGCGAGATTAAAGCTATGGTAATGGTGTGGTAAGTTTCATTTTACTTATTTATTCATTCCCCAGTTATTGAATTATCACGAATAAGGATATCTTAAAATTTACCCCCCCCCCCCCCCTTCTTTGAAGCATCGCGATGGTTGTGAGGCTGATGGCTGGTTAGTCTGATTCAAGTTACGAATAAGGATTGAATGTGGCGACCCATTTCCATCATGTTTGTAATTTTTAAACTTTTTTTTTAGACTTGTCCTACATTTGGATTGTTTGAGCCTTGCCTTGTGTGTATTTAATAAGTTCCTGGGCTACTCCCCTCATTGCTAACTGGTTCTGAGGTGTGTGGTTTGAGATAAATCTCCTTTTTGTGATTCTCTAGAACTTGAGGTTAAAACTCTATTTATAGACTGCCTAGAAGAGACAAATCTGCCTAGAAGTCACCTTGATCGCCTTATCTACCAATGATGAGCAAACATGACGAACCTCGTCGTTAATACTACCTTGATGCCATTGTTGCAACCTGGAATCCCAATATCTTGCAGTTTGATATCTTTCTTGACATCATAAAGAAGTAGCAGGCATTTCTTACCTTTCAATGCATTTGATATTCTCTCTGCAACTTCCACAGGGTTGGCAATGTCTCCGACTTTTAGTCTTAATGTTTGTAAAACAGCAAGTTGCGGATGCTCCCTGCTCAAATTCTCTTTACTCCCCTCCTTGGATACTGTGACCCAGATGACTATGTCAAACATTTGAATAACTCTTTCATGGCTAATCAAATTGAGCATCATAGTTGTTTTCCCAATTCCAACTGCTCCATGAATTCTGATCCCTTTTACATTGTCAATGTTCAGCCGGCCCAGTATCTTCTCAAGTGACTCTTGTAGTGTCCTAAATTTTGTGATATCCTGCACCCTTTTTGAGTATGGTTCAGGTGATTGAGAAATGACATCTCGGATTTGATTGCCTTGTTGCAGAAGATCGGTTTACCACTTCTTTGAGCAAATTCTTCAGGCCTTCTATGAAATTTAATCTTTTGTGTATTCGTACTGAGCCATTACACTTCAGTGTCAATTCTCAACACCGTACGAGACCAGGCCACATGTAAGATCCAAAGGCAATGTCATTCTCAAAATCAGTCTTGATATAGTTTAGCTTAAGACACTCTCTGCGAGGCTGGCTTGAGTTAGTGGATCCCAAAATGAGACCTTAGCTTGGCACACAGCCTGTGCTACGGTACCTAGTGCCGAGAGGAGATGGCTTTCCAGCTTAACCATTGCTATAGCTCCAGCCATCACACAACTGAAAACCTAAAAGTGGAAAGTTTTAGAAGAAAAAAGCATTAAGATGAAGCAATGAATATGACGAGGCATCATCAGTAGTATAAAAGCTAACATATAGTTCGTGGAAGCAACCTTTCTCCGGAACCGTATTACATGAGAGCAAATTCAAAATACCAGAACTACTACTCGAGCTACCATGCGTTAAAACTAGTGTTTCTAAATTGTTTAGTAGACATTTTAGGTTACCTAGTTCATTTACAGAATTCAGTATTAATACATTCACCCGGCATCCTAGTAAAAATCTTAGGTGTAGTTTTTGGTGGGAGATTGAGTAGATATAGCCTTCCACGGAGCTTTCAACACAAACTGAATGCATTGAGAACTGCACAATTGACTAACTTTTAGGAACACAGATTCTGATGGGCGAAAGAAAACGAAACAACTTTTATTTAGGGTTAAGGATTTCATATATTTTTTTTACCTGGGATTTAGCAATACAACTTACTGATCAATATACCACTAACAGAAAACAGGAGCAGTCTAGCACAATCATGTGTTGAGATCTATATCACATATATCATGGTATGGAACGCATAAACAGAGTTACTCAGAGAGAGAGGGGGGGGATTACTTGGAAGGAAGAAGCGGAGAAGCTACACCTTCTCAGAATTGAATTGGGGGATAGATAGATACACACACACTTGAGAAGGGATAAAGCGTGTAGAATTAAACAAACTCGGTGAATAATGCGAGCGAGTGGTGAAACACTCTGCAACTCGATCCATTCCTCAAGTCAACCCACACACACCTCGTACTACGGTGTGGGTGGGTAGTAGCCACACAAATGTTGCTTTTCCGTCAAAACGGGGCCTTTTAATTGGGCCGTAGCCACATCGAAGAAGCTATTCGATGCTCCAGGAGCACGATGTGACAGTGCTAGTATTTTTTTTTTTTTTGAGAAACAGTGCTAGTATTGTGTTATTCATTGTACCAAATTTAGAAGACCTTTTCAACAGGTAACAATTATCATCTTTTTATACTGCAAACGGTACACATATAACAAGAACTCCTACAATCTCAAGTTCAATACTAGTACAACTGTGACGCGGCCATGACACCAAATACGATGATTGGTGTGGACCATACCACTCAGTTCAATATTACTAGCAATAAATACTCTTATACTATCTTAAGTGGTGCAGGTCTCCCCACAGCTAAGCTCACTCTGACCAACTGTTTAACTTCTTAATATGTAAAAAATTGTCACTCAGTTTCCTTCATCCCATCAACTCAACATCAATTAATATTTTATTATATTATTTTAATTACACTGTCACTTATGTGTTTTTCAAAACACATAAATCATTTATTTATGTTCTAACAATAAATAATTCGCAATAATTAAATAATTATTTTGATTAAATTCTAGCATGTAGCTTACCATCATAATAAAAGATAATTACAGTTTCAAATTCAAAATTACGCATACATTTATTAGAGCATCTCCCACAGTTGACATCAAATTTTACGCCAAATCCTATATTTGGTGGAGAAAAATGGTTTGACATCCCACAGTTAACCCTCAAAAACACCATTTCACCATTTTTAGTGAAAAAATAGAGCTTTTGGTCTCCCACAGTTTTCACCGAATTTTACATCAAATAGTTATTTCACCATTTCATCAAATTTAGAGAATGGTATTTTTGGCCTCGCACAACAAATCATCAAATTTATCATCGAATTATGAATTTCATAACTACCAAAAAAAAATTTATTACCAAAATAATATTACACGAAATTGTAAAATGATTAAATAACACTTCAAAAATCTAAAATTAACTAGTCTAATCTATTTTACCATGATTATCCCATAAGTGTGCAATGAGTCTTCTTCTTAGTTCGTTGTGAGCTCCTTGTTTATCAAGTCTCGATGTCGACCTAGAAATTGGATAAATGTTGAATTCATTGTATTATGTTCGGCCAAACCTGTTGCAAGTCGAAGAAAAAGTTGTACCCCATCTATCAGTAAAGCGATGGCTCTTGTCCCCGCCTACGAATTAGGCGACATGTTTCACAAATTTACGGAATTGGTTGACTACTGAGGAGGGTCTGCCCGTGTTTTCGCATTGATTCCTCCATCAAGGTGATTGTATTGCATGAAGCAATACGTCCTAGGGAAATCGGTACCCAACACAAACTGAATGCATTGAGAACTGCACAACTGACTAACTTTTAGGAACACAGATTCTGATGGGCCAAAGAAAACGAAACAAATTTTTTCTAGGGTTAAGGATTTCATATATTTTTTTACCTGGGATTTAGCAATACAACTTACTGATCATCATATACCACTAACTAACTAACTAACAGAAAGCAGCAGGAGCAGTCTAGCATCATCATATGTTGAGATAGATCTATGTCCATAATATCATGGCATCGAACGCATAAACAGAGTGAGTTACAGAGAGAGAGAGAGAGAGAGAGAGAGATTACTTGAAAGGAAGAACCGGAGATGTAATACCCCGATATTTTAGGGGGTATTTTAGGGAGTTTAACGAATTTTTCGGGCCCTTATTTGAAACTACAAAAGTTGTTTTCATGCACTAAAAGTTGTTTTTCATTATTATTATCATTATTATTATTATTATTATTATTATTATTATTGTTATTATTTATATTTTTATCAAAAGTTTTCTTTTATTTTTTTTAAGATGTAATTTTTTTTTAGTTAGTTGGGTGTAAATTAGTGGGTGAAGTGTGGTGGGTCGTGTAACGTTGTAGCGTGACCAAAACATATCTTTTTAATAACTTTTACGACACCACCACCGCGCCATGTCGTGCACCCGCCACACCTTAACGCTTCTAAGTCATCTTCCCCATTTACCAATTTGGTAACCAGTGAATGCTTCCCCTTTTTCCGGCGAAACACCATGGCAAGAGCCAAAATTTTGACTTCCTTCTCTCCGAAATCTTGTCCCGATTCGTTCTAATTGAATCAAAGACTCAAATCATTGCAATCAAGTTCACCAATTTGAAGTTTCCAAATTGAACCCAAAAATTTCTCTCGGCGAAATCGATTTTTTTCAATCGGGCTTAGTCAACTAATCTCAGCTCTCTCTCCCTCTCTCGTCCCTCTCTCTCTCACTCGCACGCTGTCTCTCTCTCTCGCTGTCCCTCTCCCTCTGCTCTCTGTTGGCGCCGAGCAAAGACCCAGGCCGAAGCCCAGAACCGCCCGACGCCGTCGCCGAATCGCCCGCCGCCCGTCGCCGCCCGTCGCCCCTCTGCGTCGCCGAACCACCCGGCGTCGTCCTCCCCCTGTTTCGCCGCCATCACCACCACCGTCCGCTCGCCCCTCTGTCCCGGCGAACCCCAAGCAGCGGCAGGAACAAGTCACCGCCGCCGCCACTTTTCCCTCCGTGCTTTTCAATCGGTAAAGACCAGTCAAGTGTTTTGGTTACTATCAATTTCATTTGAATTCTTGGTTGTTCATGTGAGTTGTGGAGTGATTGTGGAGGAACAAATGTTGCAGATGGGTTTTGTTGGAGAAGAAATTGGGTGGGTTTTGTTTGTGAATCAGGGGGTTTGAAAGTGTCTTTTTACAAAAATGGGGGTAGGCTTTTGTATGAAGTGAAACTGTTTAGGGGACTGTTTGTATATCAACAAATTGTAATTTAAGTTATTCTTCATCATAATATAAATGAGTATTTCTTATTTGTATACATATTAATCAATTGTGAGTTAATTATCATTTTCAAAAAAATAAGTTTGCAACTTTATAATCAAATTAAAATAGTATTTTACAAGTGTATATTATTTATACTATATTTTTCTTAAACAACTAAATAGTAATGTTTTCGATTTTTATCGCAAAATAAATTATTTTCACTTATAACATGATTTTTTTCGTTAATATAAATTTATAACAAGATTAGTTAAGCTTTAAATTTAGTTTAAACTCCCATTTTCATTTATCTAAACTTTAAAATTTATATAGCTATCTTTGTGTATATAATTTCACCTTAGTAATTTAAATAAATATTCTAGAACTTCTAATAAAGTTTTCTTTGCCTAAATTATTACTTTTATAATTATAAGTCACTATTTTTCTCATTTTAATTTATATTCTAAACGTAAAATTATAGCTAGTGTAATATATTTTGTTTGGGAATTAATTGGGGATTTCACTTGCATTTCATATAGGACAATTTAATTGCAATTTGTTGTGTGATGTATATGTGTTAATATAGGATTATGTGATTATTGTAGATACCGAGTTCGTAGGAGGCGAGTTCATCGAGGACCCCTACTTCTAGTTCAGTGCTAGCTTGTGTGTGTGAAGTTCTCACCTCATTCCAGGTAAGTTTATGCGCACAATACTTTAACTATCAAAATGTTTCTTGGCGTGTGTACTTGTGTTTCAAACAACGGTTTAAAGTCTTGAAATTTGAGAATCTCTATTGCAAATATCCTTTTTGAAAGATATGTGGTTACTTCTGAATTTCGAACCGATGTTTCTAAAATGATCTTGTGGAATATAAATGAACGATAAATGATATGGGGCGATGTACAGAGGATGTGTGTGAAGGCTATGGCCGGAGGCGCACGTGAGACGACCTCCTAGGGTTTCATACCCTACCCTATACGGGTTTATAAAATTGTGAAAGCTATAGAGTACTACCTATACATGTTTAGGTCATGACTGTATAGGGGTGTCGACACTTAAGGTCCTTTAGCTATGTGATGGGCGGGGTAGTGTCGGGCTACCTACAAACGCCCTGGGTGAATTGGGATGGACTGTGATATCCCAAGAGGTACCTGTGTGATGATATTATTGCATCGTGACCTCTCTGTGGGCAATCGTTACCCGCTGGGCTCTAATACGCCTCAGCTCAACTAAAAATCTAAGTGTGGAATCTCTTCAGTTACATTCTTTTCATTTCTTTCAGCCAAAACTCTGTTTTACATATTGTGGTATATTCTTACTCAGTTTTCACTGACAAATGTTTTTCTGCGTCGGCTTTTGCCATTTGAAAACCCGCAGGTTATGAATAAAGGTGGGGGAACGCGCTCACGCAATTGAAGGCGAATAAGAAGCTAGGAATCACCTAGTTAATTTGTTAACATTTAGTCGTATTTGAAAAATTCAAACTTTGTCGTCGTTGTTTCCTTTAAAACTTTGTAAGGAGGGTTTCTCCTTTACTTTTATGTCAATAAAGTACTCTTGGATATCGTTAAGTTGTACTAGCAAGGAACCGTAGGTTCCGGGTTGTTTCAGTTGGTATCAGAGCCGACGGTTCCAACGCTAGTACGATTTCTCGATTTCCACTAAATAAAGATTCAAAATAACTGGAAGCTTTTCAAAAATTTAAAATGGACATAGGATAACTAAAACCGGAAATAAAATTTGAACAAGCCGGGGTTGTGGGATAGTACAATAGGGTTCCTTGTTATTTGTGATTCCTTTGCTACTTGGATGTGAAATTTGTTATGTGCTACATGTATACCTCAATGTGTGTCATTACAGGGATAATTGTTCTACGCATGTGATTTCTTGATTACTTAAATTATTTGAAATTAGTTCCGTTGAGATTATGAGTGTATACGCGGTCTAGTACACTTCCGAGACTCCTTTTCTCTTCTTTCTGAACATGAACATGGACGAGGACCAAGGATATGGGCAAGACCAAGTCGAAAACCAAGATGAGGACGCATAGGAGGAGCTTATAGATTGGGATGCCGATATGGATGAGATCGATGAGATTGACGAGAAGGAACATGAAGGAAACAATGAGGCGGAAGAGATTAGATCGACGCTGCTGATAGCAAGCTCATGCTCCCCACTGATGACGACGAGTAGTTCCACACCCACCCCACCCTTAGAATTGTCATCTACTGCATTTCTCTTATCACGAGAGCGAACGTTTAGTTAACTTTAGGAGTTACTAATTTACTTTATAGAATTGGGTTGTTCCTTACCATTTAAATGTTTATGTGGATTATTTGATGGATGGATAAATGTATGCTTAAATTTTGAAACTTATAGGCTGCATGTATGTGAACTAGAAGTATAATTCCTTTCGACCTATATTAAGTAAGGTTATATATTTAAACAAAGGTACAATGCAATATTATACCAGGAGACGTGCAAGAGAAGTAGGAACAATGAACCAGGGAGGTCAGCAAACCCATGGCGGCCAAGTTCCACCTGTGGACCCCATTGAATTTCAGGAGATGCGTCAGGCAACTCTAGCTCTCACCCAAATTCTACAGAATACCCACAATGGAGGGGGAAATGTTATGAGTAGGGTAGCTGAACTCCGCCCTGACTTCTTTTATGGGACGGATGACCCCACCACCTTGGAAAACTGGATTAGGGACTTTGGAAAAGTCCTAGTATCTGCGCGCTGCCCTGAAGATCAGCGTGTCGAAGTAGCCCTCTACTACTTCAAGAAGGAGGCTGACAACTGGTGGTCAGCCAAGGGAGAAGAACTTCTCGCCCAGCAGGGATTTGGCTGGGAACAGCTGAAAGCAGCGCTACGAGAACGTTTCTATCCTGAACATGTCAAGGATAGGAAGTTCAAGGAATTCATGAACTTGAAACAGGGAAGTGACAACCCTTATGATTATCATCAGAAATACATGGAGTTGATGAGGTTTGGAAGGGAACTGGTGCCGACCGAGGCAAAGAAGATTAAAAGGTTTATAGGAGGTTTAAACTTCCAACTCCGAATGGCTTTGATTGCAACTCGATTTGACACACTTATGGACGCTTATGGGGCAGCTCAGGACGCCCAGAATTTGATTGATGAGAATAATGAAGAAATTAAGAAGAGGAAGTCTGAGGCACTGGCAGGGACAGGTTTCCAGAATCGTGGTTCAGGAAACAATAGCGGAGATAAAAGGTTTCGTCCCAACCCAGCCCCCACCAATCAATTTGGAAACCAAGGCCAGGTACGAATCTACAACTGCAAGCAATGCGGCATGAACCATCCAGGAGTGGACTGTCGGGGGAACAAAGTTAACTGCCTCAATTGTGGTAAGCTAGGCCATCGAAGGTTTGAATGTCGTTCAAGGCCCTCAGGGAACAACAGCGGTGGAAGCTTCAACAACAACAACTTCAATAACTTCGGGAATAACAATGGTGGAGGATATGGAGGAAACAATGTGAACCGCCAAGGGGGAAATGGAGGATACAACCGTGGAGGAAACAACTACGGAGGGAATAACAGCGGTTATAATCAGGGAGGCAATAACAACCGTGGAAATCAGTATGGGGGAAACAACAACAATGCTGGCAACAGAAACAACAATGGAGGAGGCTATAACCGAGGTAACAACTGGCAGGGAGGAAATGGTTACAACAACCGACCCCAAGGAAACAACAATGCTACTTCAGCAACCACAGTTGCAGGCGCACCTGCACCTGCAGCCACAGCACGCAGCGCAGCTGGAACCATCAATGTGATGAATCAGACTCAGGCAGCACAGGCCAACGTGGTGACTGGTACATTCCTAATCCATTCTACCCCTGCTTATGTGTTATTTGATTCTGGAGCCACATTCTCTTTCATTTCATCTACTTTTGCTAAGAAGTTAGACTTACCAAATCCTACCCCAATATCTATCTCAATCTCTACCCCTACTGGGGAAGTCACACCCTGCAATACCATGTACCCTGGAGTCAACCTAGAAATATTAGGAGCCAAGCTACCTTCTGACCTGATTCCTTTTGATCTCGGCAACCTAGACGTCATCTTAGGTATGGATTGGCTTAGCAAATACAAAGCAACCATAGAGTGTGCCACCCAAAAGGTTAGGTTTCGTGGACCAAAAGGCGAGCGCCTATCCTATAGGGGTATAACTAGAGAACCCAAAATCCAAATCGTGTCAGCCCTAACCATCCTCTCCGATGTGAAGAAAGGGCATAGGGCATACCTCTGTACGATCCATGACCAGGAGAAAGAAGGGGAGAAATTAGAGGATATCCCAGTTGTGAACGAATTCCCAGATGTCTTTCCAGAAGACCTTCCAGGAATGCCACCTAAGAGAGCCGTGGACTTTGCGATAGACTTAGTACCAGGTACTGGACCAATCTCGAAGGCACCATATAGGATGGCACCAGCCGAGTTAAAGGAGCTTCAAGAGCAACTGAAGGAGTTAATGGACAAGGGTTTCATTAGACCTAGTGTTTCACCATGGGGAGCACCTGTTTTGTTCGTGAAGAAGAAGGATGGTAGCCTAAGACTTTGCATTGACTACCGTGAATTGAATGGAGTAACCGTTAAGAATAAGTACCCAATTCCAAGGATTGATGACTTATTCGACCAGCTACAAGGAGCCGATACCTTTTCGAAGATCGATTTAAGGTCTGGATATCATCAGCTTAGGATAGTTGAAAAGGATATTCCTAAAACGGCATTTCGAACTCGCTATGGCCACTACGAGTTTACGGTAATGCCATTCGGTCTCACTAATGCTCCAGCAGCATTCATGGAGTTGATGAACCGCGTTCTCCAGAAGTACCTAGATAAGTTTGTTGTCGTTTTCATCGATGACATCCTAATCTACTCGAAAGGGAAGGAAGAACATGCACAACATTTGAGAGAAGTATTGGAAACCCTAAGGGAAGAGAAATTGTTTGGAAAATTATCGAAGTGTGAATTTTGGTTGGATAGAGTTCCTTTCCTAGGGCATATTATATCCAAAGAAGGTGTGTCTGTAGACCCTGGAAAGATATCAGCGGTAAGGGACTGGCCCACACCAAAGAGCGTAACGGAGATAAGAAGTTTCCTAGGATTGGCGGGTTACTATCGACGATTCGTGAAGGATTTCTCCAAGATCGCGAAACCCATGACAACGTTAATGAAGAAGACAAGCAAGTACGTATGGGACAAGAATTGTGAGGAAGCATTCCAAACCCTAAAGGATAGGTTAACGTCGGCACCTGTGTTAACGTTACCTACTGAAGGAGGAGAATTTGAAGTCTACAGTGACGCGTCCAAGCACGGGTTAGGATGTGTTTTGATGCAAGATGGCAAAGTGATTGCGTATGCTTCAAGGCAACTAAAGTCCTACGAGGAGAATTACCCCACTCACGATTTGGAGTTGGCGGCCATAGTGTTTGCATTAAAGATATGGAGGCATTATCTCTACGGTACGACGTGCAAGATCTTTACCGATCACAAAAGCCTAAAGTACATATTCACTCAAAAGGAGCTGAATATGCGACAAAGAAGGTGGCTAGAATTGGTGAAAGATTATGATATCAAGATTCAATACCATGAGGGGAAAGCCAACGTAGTAGCGGATGCATTGAGCCGAAAGACGGAGCATACGGTAAATGCAATGTGGGTTTTGCCACCAAAGCTTTGCGAAGAGTTTCGAAGACTGGAGATTGAAGTCTGCACGAAGGGAACAACGAACATGTTGTGTAATATGACGATAGTACCGGACATCTTCGAAGAAATAAAAGAAGCACAGAAAGAAGACGCTTTCCTACAAAAGATTAAGGAGAAGATCAACAAAGGCGAAGCACCCGATTTCAAAGTGGAGGAAGACGGAAGCGTGAAATTCAAGGGAAGATGGTGTGTACCAATAAAATGCGCGGAAGTAAAGGAGAAGATTATGAGGGAAACTCATAACACACCTTATTCGGTACATCCGGGAGGAGACAAGTTGTACAAGGATTTGAAGAAGAATTTCTGGTGGAAAGGTATGAAGAAGGAAGTAGCTGATTTCGTATCTCGATGTTTGACGTGTCAAAAGGTTAAGTTCGAGCACAAGAGGCCAGGTGGGATGTTGCAACCATTGGAGATACCGGTATGGAAATGGGATTCCATCTCAATGGACTTTGTCACGGCCTTGCCTGTTTCGACTAATGGGTTGAACCAGATTTGGGTGGTAGTCGATCGATTAACCAAGACGGCAAGATTCATCCCCATGAAGGACACATGGGACATGGAAAAGAGGGCGGATGCATACATCAAGAATGTAGTACGACTACATGGAGTACCTAGCTCGATAATTTCTGATAGAGATCCAAACTTCTTATCACACTTCTGGAAGGAGCTACAAAAAGCCATGGGCACTGAGCTTAGGTTCAGCACAGCATTTCACCCAGCTACGGATGGCCAGACTGAGAGAACGATTCAAACGTTAGAAGACATGCTACGAGCTTGCATTTTAGACTTTGGAGGTTCATGGGTGGACAAGTTACCACTTATCGAATTCTCGTATAACAACAGCTACCATACTAGCATAGGGATGGCACCCTACGAAGCACTGTATGGGAGGAAGTGCAGGACACCACTGTGTTGGAGTGACATCAGCGAGACTATCATTCTTGGACCACAAATGATCGAGGACTCGACAAACCAAATCCGAATGATTCAGCAAAGGATGAAGGCGGCCCAGGATCGACAAAAGTCTTACGCAGATTTGAAGAGAAGGCCATTGGAATTCAAAGTTGGTGACAAAGTGTTCTTAAGGGTTTCACCTACAAAGGGGGTTATGCGTTTCAACCAGAAAGGAAAATTGAGTCCCAAGTTCATTGGACCCTACGAAGTACTTGATCGTATAGGAGAAGTTGCCTATCGCCTGAACCTTCCTAACAGCCTAGGTAGAGTCCATAACGTCTTTCATGTGTCCCAACTCAAAGCTTATGTACCCGACCCGAGCCATATCATTGATCCCGAGCCTGTTGAACTCGATCCCTCTCTTACCTTTGAACAACAACCAATAAAAATCCTCGATACAAAGACCAGGAACACCCGTACCAAGTCCACCACGCTGGTCAAGGTTCTTTGGTCAAACCACCAAACGGAAGAGGAAACTTGGGAAGCCGAGGCAGACATGAGGAAACGTTACCCACACCTCTTCGACAAGGTATGAGCCGAGTGACGGGGACGTCACTCCTTTTAAGGGAGATGTGATTTAACAGCCGTATATTTAATTACCTGTCTTGTCTTGTTATTATGTGCACATTAGAACTGCATACCACATACTTGCATTGGGAGATTCGATTTACTTTAAGCTTCGGGGACGAAGCTTTGTTTTAAGGGAGATGTGATGTAATACCCCGATATTTTAGGGGGTATTTTAGGGAGTTTAACGAATTTTTCGGGCCCTTATTTGAAACTACAAAAGTTGTTTTCATGCACTAAAAGTTGTTTTTCATTATTATTATCATTATTATTATTATTATTATTATTATTATTATTGTTATTATTTATATTTTTATCAAAAGTTTTCTTTTATTTTTTTTAAGATGTAATTTTTTTTTAGTTAGTTGGGTGTAAATTAGTGGGTGAAGTGTGGTGGGTCGTGTAACGTTGTAGCGTGACCAAAACATATCTTTTTAATAACTTTTACGACACCACCACCGCGCCATGTCGTGCACCCGCCACACCTTAACGCTTCTAAGTCATCTTCCCCATTTACCAATTTGGTAACCAGTGAATGCTTCCCCTTTTTCCGGCGAAACACCATGGCAAGAGCCAAAATTTTGACTTCCTTCTCTCCGAAATCTTGTCCCGATTCGTTCTAATTGAATCAAAGACTCAAATCATTGCAATCAAGTTCACCAATTTGAAGTTTCCAAATTGAACCCAAAAATTTCTCTCGGCGAAATCGATTTTTTTCAATCGGGCTTAGTCAACTAATCTCAGCTCTCTCTCCCTCTCTCGTCCCTCTCTCTCTCACTCGCACGCTGTCTCTCTCTCTCGCTGTCCCTCTCCCTCTGCTCTCTGTTGGCGCCGAGCAAAGACCCAGGCCGAAGCCCAGAACCGCCCGACGCCGTCGCCGAATCGCCCGCCGCCCGTCGCCGCCCGTCGCCCCTCTGCGTCGCCGAACCACCCGGCGTCGTCCTCCCCCTGTTTCGCCGCCATCACCACCACCGTCCGCTCGCCCCTCTGTCCCGGCGAACCCCAAGCAGCGGCAGGAACAAGTCACCGCCGCCGCCACTTTTCCCTCCGTGCTTTTCAATCGGTAAAGACCAGTCAAGTGTTTTGGTTACTATCAATTTCATTTGAATTCTTGGTTGTTCATGTGAGTTGTGGAGTGATTGTGGAGGAACAAATGTTGCAGATGGGTTTTGTTGGAGAAGAAATTGGGTGGGTTTTGTTTGTGAATCAGGGGGTTTGAAAGTGTCTTTTTACAAAAATGGGGGTAGGCTTTTGTATGAAGTGAAACTGTTTAGGGGACTGTTTGTATATCAACAAATTGTAATTTAAGTTATTCTTCATCATAATATAAATGAGTATTTCTTATTTGTATACATATTAATCAATTGTGAGTTAATTATCATTTTCAAAAAAATAAGTTTGCAACTTTATAATCAAATTAAAATAGTATTTTACAAGTGTATATTATTTATACTATATTTTTCTTAAACAACTAAATAGTAATGTTTTCGATTTTTATCGCAAAATAAATTATTTTCACTTATAACATGATTTTTTTCGTTAATATAAATTTATAACAAGATTAGTTAAGCTTTAAATTTAGTTTAAACTCCCATTTTCATTTATCTAAACTTTAAAATTTATATAGCTATCTTTGTGTATATAATTTCACCTTAGTAATTTAAATAAATATTCTAGAACTTCTAATAAAGTTTTCTTTGCCTAAATTATTACTTTTATAATTATAAGTCACTATTTTTCTCATTTTAATTTATATTCTAAACGTAAAATTATAGCTAGTGTAATATATTTTGTTTGGGAATTAATTGGGGATTTCACTTGCATTTCATATAGGACAATTTAATTGCAATTTGTTGTGTGATGTATATGTGTTAATATAGGATTATGTGATTATTGTAGATACCGAGTTCGTAGGAGGCGAGTTCATCGAGGACCCCTACTTCTAGTTCAGTGCTAGCTTGTGTGTGTGAAGTTCTCACCTCATTCCAGGTAAGTTTATGCGCACAATACTTTAACTATCAAAATGTTTCTTGGCGTGTGTACTTGTGTTTCAAACAACGGTTTAAAGTCTTGAAATTTGAGAATCTCTATTGCAAATATCCTTTTTGAAAGATATGTGGTTACTTCTGAATTTCGAACCGATGTTTCTAAAATGATCTTGTGGAATATAAATGAACGATAAATGATATGGGGCGATGTACAGAGGATGTGTGTGAAGGCTATGGCCGGAGGCGCACGTGAGACGACCTCCTAGGGTTTCATACCCTACCCTATACGGGTTTATAAAATTGTGAAAGCTATAGAGTACTACCTATACATGTTTAGGTCATGACTGTATAGGGGTGTCGACACTTAAGGTCCTTTAGCTATGTGATGGGCGGGGTAGTGTCGGGCTACCTACAAACGCCCTGGGTGAATTGGGATGGACTGTGATATCCCAAGAGGTACCTGTGTGATGATATTATTGCATCGTGACCTCTCTGTGGGCAATCGTTACCCGCTGGGCTCTAATACGCCTCAGCTCAACTAAAAATCTAAGTGTGGAATCTCTTCAGTTACATTCTTTTCATTTCTTTCAGCCAAAACTCTGTTTTACATATTGTGGTATATTCTTACTCAGTTTTCACTGACAAATGTTTTTCTGCGTCGGCTTTTGCCATTTGAAAACCCGCAGGTTATGAATAAAGGTGGGGGAACGCGCTCACGCAATTGAAGGCGAATAAGAAGCTAGGAATCACCTAGTTAATTTGTTAACATTTAGTCGTATTTGAAAAATTCAAACTTTGTCGTCGTTGTTTCCTTTAAAACTTTGTAAGGAGGGTTTCTCCTTTACTTTTATGTCAATAAAGTACTCTTGGATATCGTTAAGTTGTACTAGCAAGGAACCGTAGGTTCCGGGTTGTTTCAGGAGAAGCTAAAGAATCAAGTACACCTTGCCAGAATTGAATTGGGGGATAGATAGGTACACACACACTTGAGAAGGGATGAAAATTAAGCAAACTCGGTGAGTGCTGGAACACTCTGCGACTCGATCCATTCCTCAAGTCAACCCACACACAAGACAAGAATGTTGCTTTTCCGTCAAAACGGGGCCTTTTTAAATGGGCCGGTAGCCACATCGAAGAATGTTGCTATTCCATACTCCAGGAGCACGATGTGACAGTGCTATTCGATACTCCAGGAGCCACATCGAAGAAGCTATTCGATACTCCAGGAGCACGATCATAGCAGTCAATAACTGCCCGATACTTCCCAAGCCAGTCCATTTCTAGGATCACATCTATGCCTCCTAGGTTAAATCTTATTATGTTAGCAGGTAAGGTGCAGGTTAGGATTTTGAGTTCTACCCCTTTGAATACAATATCACAGACAGTTATCTGGCCATTAGGAGTCGCTACTGGGATAGATATACTAGATGAGCTAAGCAAACCCAATTTCTCAACAAACGAGGACGATATAAAGGAATAGGATGCACCATAATCAAATAGCACGAAAGCGGGTTGCTCATGGATAGAGAAAGTACCCGTGACAACTCCATGTGCAGCTTCTGCCTCAGTCTTTGTCATCACAACAATTCGTCCCACGTTCGCATTCTGAGCTCCTGCTCCTCCTGCTCCCGCTCCATTGTGGTGGTTCCCGTATCCAGCATTGTTGTTTACGATCTTGGGTTAGCCTCCGTTCTGGCCTGCATTGCCTGGGTTGAAGTTCTGCTGCCTGACATATCCAGTGCCTCAATTGTTCTGGTTGCAGTCTTAGGGGGGTGTCGACACTTATGGTATGGTAGCCAGTTATTAGTAGATCTTCCCCGTGTCAACATGGTAATATATGTTTTCTGAATGAGGGACCTTTATGATTGAGAATTGGAAGTCCCGATCGGACAAATGAGGAAGTTTGAGAATGTTTCCCCAATGGAGATACTAAAGTGAAAAGAGTTTGGGAATGTTTCCCGCACAAGTGAAGTGATAAAGGAAATTTGGTGAACTCTTATTTTATACTTATACTCTTACTCGAATTCCTTATTATTCAAACTCATGTGTCATTTTTTTAAAACTGCTTCATAATCTGTTTACATGCTTGGGTGTTGCTTACTCAGTATTTTCAGCTGACTTTGGAAACTGTGGTGTTTCTTTTTGTTTCTGCACCACAGGTTTAGGTGGAAGCATGGCTTTTGGGGAAAATCGAGACACATCACTCTAGTAATTTAAATTTCACATTAAGATTTATTTCATCAAGTAGTTTTAAGTTTCAGTTGGATAAGGCCAATGTTTGTGGCGAGACAAGTTTTGAAGTTTTAAATTGATTATTTTTATGGATTTTTGGGTTAGATATTCTGTTATAAAATCTCCTTGTATTCGGGTTTAATCTCGGGTACGGAGTGACATCCCCGGGCTTCCGGCTTGGCGGTTTTGGGGGTGTTACAGTTGGTATCAGAGCCTGGTTATCCAAAAGGGAAATCTAAAACCTGTAGGGAAATTTTAAATGGACATAGGGAAATTTAAAATTTGACAAGCCGTTGGGAATTTGGGTAGTATTGGATAGGGCTGTTATGTCTTTAGAAATTAGGCTTGTGTGCAAATGCATGTGAAACTAACTTTGATGATCAATGTGTTATATTACTTGATTAGTTGCTCATTACATGCCATGTATTGCATTTTTTTTTACACTTTAGGGTATTGTATGGATGATACAATAGGTTATAGTGTAGGATTATGGCTAATAGACCACACCTTTGAGAGACAACGTGTGAAGCAAGGGATGGTATGAGGATGAAAGTGTCATCACCTTTTTGAAGAGATATTTTGAGTTCCGAGGACGTCACTTCTCTAAGGGGGGAAGGATGTAACCCTTCAGATTTTAAGCACATCATCCTAGTACATCCTTATAGAATTTTGTTCATCGTGCATAGCCTTAAGTTTGAACTTAGTTATTATATTCTAAAGTAGAGACCCATACCTTAGTGGGTGTTGAGAGGTTGGTTTAAGCTTCGAGGACGAAGCTCTCTTTAAGTGGGGAAGGATGAAATACCCCGTTATTTAGAAACGGGTATTTTTAGATAATATTAAGTGTTAATATGTTGAAACGGGTATTTTTAACAAATATTGAGTTTTAGTTTATTAAAACGGGTATTTTATAACCATATTAGGTGTTAAAATAATGTTAGTATAAGCTATGGGTATTAGTTTAATTATTTAAAAGTTAAATTTTATTGTTTTAAGCTTTAGAGGGCTTTAGTGTCTTTTTCGTAACTTAAATAATGCAGTTAATATAATTCTGGTGGGTAAAAAGTGTCTTTTAACTAACTAAGGGGGGTGAAAGTGTCTTTTAAACATAATTGTCATCTTCTTCCTCTCCTGCAACTAGCAGGAGAGTTTCCACCGGCGATTTCGCCGCCACAACTCCACCACCGCCTCAAATCTTGGCCAAATCACCACCAAATAGTCCCAATCAACTGCAAACTTGACAAATCTCGAATATTTAGCTTCAAGCAAACCCAATTTCGCCAATTTCCCATCCCGATACAAAATCGAAACAAACCCGAAATTCTCCTCTTCGCCGGAAAATTCTCCTCCTACCGCCTATATAAACCCATCAAAAATTCTCAGATTTCATCACTCACCACAACCCTCTCAATCTCTCGCTCTCTCTCCCGTTCGAATCGCCAAGCACAAACCCCGCCGGGTCCGGAGAACCGAACCCGACGGCGACCGCCCCGTCCGACGCCGCCACCGTCTCCGGCATCCTCCCCGTCGCCGCCGCCCTTGCCGTCGTCCGCCTCCTCCTTCGCCACCACCGCGAGCCACCCGTCACCATCGTCGTCGTTCTCTTCGTGCTCTGTTCGGGTAAGAAAGAGAGCAAACCCGTCTGTAGTTCTTTTCTTCTTTTGTTTGTTTCTTTTATTTTTTTTATTAAGCATTAGTTAACTGTTTAAGTTATATTAATACTAACTGGGTAAAAACAAGAAGATGGGCAGTGGCTTAGTGGTTAAAGTTGACTGTTAATATTTAGTTGGTCTAGGGTTCGAGTCTCATAGCTAGCAACTATTTTTTTTACTACTCTACACTCAAAATTTGAAAGAGAAGTTTTGGGAGTTTGAAAGCCTTATTAAAATACTTGAGAATTATTTATTTATGAAGTTTATTTTCTTGTTTAAAGGTTAATCTTTTGAAAAATAATACTCTTGAGTTATGCTTTATAGTAGTAAAAATAAGACAATTCTTTTTATACAAGTTTTAAGTAATATTTTTGTACTCACCTTTACTCCAAAATAAAAGTGTAGAATAAGGATGATAAAAATATATTTTTCTTATTTATTTTTATAAGTTTGTAACAAATTAGAATAAGTTATTTTCTTCTAATAAATTTGTTATTTCTTTTAAATGAAAGGTAGTTAGTTTATAACTTATGCTCTCTACTAAGGCTTGTTTGGTTCGGAGGAACTACTATTAGAATTATTATTGTTTTTGGGAAAAACTAATATGCTTCTCTACCCTATAATAAGGGAAATAATTAGTTAATCTTATAAGTTATATTTTTATAACTATAGCTATGTTTTACAATAATAAACGTTAATTCTATAAAGTGTATTTTTCTATAAAAGAGGTTGTTCGTCTTAGTAAAGGTTGGGGAGAGTTAGTACGGGATTTATTTCGTTTACCTATAGGACTTCGTGTACAATGTGTTGATTAGGATATTATTAATTTGTAGGCGACGAATTTCATTGACGAAAGATACGTCGAGTATTACTAGGAAGTGATTTGCTTTGCTTGAGATTAAAGGTAAGTAAACATGCCAGGCCTAGCGTTCATATCTTCTTTCGTGTCTAAACTGTTTTTGTGATTTATTGTTTCAAAATTTGAATATCTACCTGAACTGTTTATTTGAGAAAGTTTACTGATTTTTCAAAGGTGATTCTATCACAACTATCACATGATTAATAAGACGTAAAGACGTAAAGTGGAATAGTTGTACCGGGGATCAATATTTTGAGCTTTGATCGATGTGGACTACGTCACTCGACCCACTTTATATTATTTTTGCTCGGTCGCAACCGCCCCGAGTTCGCTCCAGTACTTACCTCTCTGGCCGCAAGAAGTCTTAGGGGTGTGTCGACACTTATGGTCTGGCAGCCAGTTATTAGTAGATCTTCCCCGTGTCAACATGGTAATATATGTTTTCTGAATGAGGGACCTTTATGATTGAGAATTGGAAGTCCCGATCGGACAAATGAGGAAGTTTGGGAATGTTTCCCCAATGGAGATACTAAAGTGAAAAGAGTTTGGGAATGTTTCCCGCACAAGTGAAGTGATAAAGGAAATTTGGTGAACTCTTATTTTATACTTATACTCTTACTCGAATTCCTTATTCTTCAAACTTATGTGTCTTTTTTTTTAAACTGCTTCATAATCTGTTTACATGCTTGGGTGTTGCTTACTCAGTATTTTCAGCTGACTTTGGAAACTGTGGTGTTTCTTTTTGTTTCTGCACCACAGGTTTAGGTGGAAGCATGACTTTTGGGGAAAATCGAGACACATCACTCTAGTAATTTAAATTTCACATTTAGATTTATTTCATCAAGTAGTTTTAAGTTTCAGTTGGATAAGGCCAATGTTTGTGGCGAGACAAGTTTTAAAGTTTTAAATTAATTATTTTTATGGATTTTTGGGTTAGACATTCTGTTATAAAATCTCCTTGTATTCGGGTTTAATCTCGGGTACGGAGTGACATCCCCGGGCTTCCGGCTTGGCGGTTTTGGGGGTGTTACAGTTGGTATCAGAGCCTGGTTATCCAAAAGGGAAATCTAAAACTTGTAGGGAAATTTTAAATGGACATAGGGAAAGAATTTAAAATTTGACAAGCCGTTGGGAATTTGGGTATTATTGGATAGGGTTGTTATGTCTTTAGAAATTAGGCTTGTGTGCAAATGCATGTGAAACTAACTTTGATGATCAATGTGTTATATTACTTGATTAGTTGCTCATTACATGCCATGTATTGCAATTTTTTTTTACACTTTAGGGTATTGTATGGATGATACAATAGGTTATAGTGTAGGATTATGGCTAATAGACCACACCTTTGAGAGGCAACGTGTTGGAGGCGCTTATCAACTCACCAATGCCGTCCAAGACCACCATTGGAGATGGTCTTATGGAACATTAATACTCACTATTATATCTTAAGTGAGAATTGAAGCTCCATTAATTGAAAGTACCGTTAGTAATTATATTTTTCATAATCTTTACAACTTGTCCTTTTGCTTTTATTGTAGACAAGGGTGAAAAGTTTAATATGTAATACTTCTAAAAAAAGTAATATTACTATAGGGCTTTCATCCTAATTTGATCCATTGACTCAAAAAAAAAAAAAAATTGATCCAAGTTTATGACTAATGTTTTTTTGGTGGATTTTATTTGCCATGACTTTTGAGAGAATTATATAACAATGTTCTACAAACTTATTAATTATCTTACAAATAGAGGTAGGGAAAAGAGAGGTTTGAATTCTATAGGAGGGGATGGTGGTGAGAACAGAATTAATCAGGGTGGCCCTTCCAACAATGGAGAGGTTGTTGGTTTTCCATCCAGCAAGCTTTTTGTAAAGCTTGTCATACACATTTTTAAAGTCCTCTTTTTCAACTCTTTTGTGAAGGAGAGGTGCCCCCAAGTAGGTGCCAAGATTGTTGGTGAGGGGGATACCACACAAACTTAGCTTTCTTGCCTCATGTCTATTGACATTAGGGGACACAAAAAGCTTGGACTTACTGAGGTTAATGGATTGTCCTGAAATTTCACAAAAGTCCATACCTGTACCCATAACCACTCTACACCCCCTCTCATTTGCTTGAGAAAATAGGAGGATGTCATCCCCAAACATCACATGGGATAAAGTTGGGCCTTTTTAAGACACTTTAATGCCCTTCCAAGACCCATCAAGGACCCTTTGGTTGATCATACAAGAGGGTTTATCGACACAGAGGACAAAGAGATATGGGGACAAATGGTCCCCTTGTCTCAATCCCCTTTGAGGGTTGAACTTCTCAAGTCTCTCCCCATGTCAAATCACCTCTTTGGTGGTAGAGGTGACACAATTCATAACCAAATAGATAAAGGCATTGTCAAACCCATAGCAAATCAAGGTATCATGAAGAAAAGACCAAGAGAGCTTATCACAAGCCTTCTCTAGGTCAATCTTAATGATCATGTCATATTTCTTGCCTTTCCTTTGCATGGCTGAATGAAGGACCTCTTGTGCAACAATTACATTGTCAGTAGTGGTTCTACCAGACACAAAACTACTTTGCATCGGGCTAACAAGATTATTCAAAAAAGGTCTAAGTCTACTCACAATGAGCTTGGTGAGAATCTTGTAGTTAACATTGCACAAACCAATAGGTCTAAAGTGGCTTAGCAGAGAAGGGTACTGAATCTTGGGAATTAAGGCAATCAAAGTGTTATTGATTGCTTGAGGAATAGAACCCAAATTGATACAATTATTGATAAAATGGGTGGTGTCATTACCAATAATGTTCCAGAATTTCTTATAAAAGAAAGCCTGAAACCCATCATCAACAGGCGCCTTAAAAGGCTTCATTGTTTTAATCACCTCATGAACTTCCTTAGAAGTAGCTAAAACAGAGAGTGAGGCATTCATGGACAGATCCATTTTTTCCAAAAACAGTGTTGTCACAAGTGTTATCATAAGCAACATGACTATCTCTACAAGTATATAGATCAATGAAGTAGCTTTGAACAAAAGAATTAAGGTGACTTTTATCATTTATCCATCTGCCATCATTATTCTTAATCCATGAAATGTTATTTTTGTTTTTTCTAATGGATGCCGAGAGATGAAATAGCTTGGTATTTCTTTCTCCCTTCGGTTATCCATTCTCTACTAGCCCTTTGCATCCAAAGAATCTCCTCCTCTTTGAGAACATCATTGAATTGTTTAATAAGGTCAATTTCAAGAAGGAACAGGTCATGGAAAATTCTCTTGGACTCAGCCATTTGATTGCCTTTGAGTCTACCCATTAACCACCTTTTCTTTCTGAGGATGTCACCAAATTCATTTTTACTCCATAAAGTGGATTTAGTAGCACATGTAGCAAGCTTAGAAGTGAAAGAGTGTTTCTCGTTCCAAGCACATTTAATAACTTTTTCAAACGACTCCCTTTCTGCCCACATAGCTTCAAAACGAAATATTTAGGACTAGGAGAAGAGATCATGTTACTTTCAGTATTAACCAAGACAGGAGAGTGATTGGAGTAGACACGAGGGAAGTTACTCACATTATAATCAGGAAATATTCTGATCTATTCACCATTCCCCATCGCTCTATCCAACCTTTTGAGAGTGTTGGCAATCCCTTGCCTATTGTTGGACCAGGTAAGCGCCGGGCCAGAGCAGCCAAGGTCGATGAGCTTGCAGCTGTTATCGTGATTGTTAAACCACAAAATTCTTCCATCATCATTCACCTGAGTGACACTTCTCCTTTCACTTGGGCTAGCCACATCGTTGAGATCTCTAGCGATCAACCATGTCTTATCCATTCTAGAAGCAATGCTCTCAATTCCTTCCCACATTTCTTCTCTCCTGGACTGGTTAGGGCTAGCATAAATAGCCGAGTTAGCCCAGTCCGGATAGTTAAGCTCTTAACGATGCCATTGATGCTTTGATTGGTTCTATCGTACACCTGCACGTCGACTTCATTCGTGTTCCAGAAAAGCCAGATTCCTCTGGATCTGCCAATTGGATCAACGTTCTCTTTTCCCCTCAAATTGAGGTTTTCAAAGAAGTCACCCATGTCACCCAAGGGGACTTTTTTCTTCTTCCTCATTGAAGATGGAGAATGAGGAAGAAGAATCGGGACCTGCTATTGATGAAGCTTCAAGGCTCGGTCAAAAGTCATAAAATCCCTTAGTAACTAGCTTCAATCTGTTGTCCGTGCGTGGGCTGAGAAGTCTTTTCGCCCGATGTCTTCGTAGGAAGACAAATGTCTTCGTGCGAAGAGTCTTCGTACGAAGACATTTTGTCTTCCTACGAAGACCTTCTTATATAGATACTGCATGCTGTTATAAGAAGACAATCTTCAGAGCTCAAAAATTTTCTAAGTACAAAGTCTTCATACGAAGGCAATTGTCTTCGTACGAAGACAATGCTGGAGCTTGCCAAAAACATCCTTTTCGTCAAATTTTCGCGTATCCGATCGTGCCTTTGCTTTCCGAAGGATCTCCTCGACCTCGAGACTCCCTTTTCACCTTAAAACACTCCCAAAATCCGGGGAATATTTTGTCAATTTCACGCGTTCCAAGGCACGTTTTGCATTTCCGGATGCTTTTGGCCTCGCTTTACTCTCTAAAGCATCCTTTTTGGCGTAACTTCTTCATCCGGACTCCGATTTGCGCGATCCACCTATCAACAGAAAGCTCTCGACTACCCCCACACGTTGGCACCGTTCAATCCTTATTTCAGTCTGTCCTTCAGAATTGCACCTCGTAATCCGTGCCGGCGTGCTAGCTTTCTCCGTTCACTAATCAAATTCTTGCGCATATCAAGACGGGGAGTCCGGGAACATGATCTTCCCTAGGTGCGTGTGTTGAATATGTGCAGGAATGGCTTATATCTTCAAGTCCTTCACTTCGGATCCCGATACGCGTATTGGGCTGCAAATCTTCAATTTTTACTCTGCTTCGCACGCGCGCATCAAGACGGGGGATCCGAAATAGGCCTTTCACCTCGTAATCCTGCACATACTCATTGGAAATATTAAATCCACTCTCTCGCACCTCTCAATGAAATCAAACAGAATAAAAATCACAAAACAGTATTAAAACCTACTCTACAGCAATAAATAGGTTGGGTTGCCTCCCAACAAGCGCTTTGTAATTTAAGGTCGACGGCCCGACCCAGTTACCTCAGAGATTAATCACATTGCGGGAGTTGCATGAAGCCATTCAATGACTCCGATGAAATTCCCGTCCACATACGGTTTCACTCTCTGGCCGTTCACCTTAAACCTGTTCCCGTTTGCATCTTCCACCTCCAGAGATCCCCATGGATAGACTGCAGTAATCGTGTAGGGACCACTCCATCTAGATTTCAATTTCCCTGGAAACAGCTTTAGTCTGGCATTGAAGATCAGTACTCGCTGTCCAACTTTGAAGTCCCTCGGGATGATGTGCCTATCGTGCCACTGTTTCGTCCTCTCCTTATAGATTATTGCCCTTTCATATGCCATCAATCGAAATTCTTCAAGTTCGAGTAGTGCTTGCTTCCGTAGCTCACCTGAGAGCTTAGCGTCCAAATTGATCTTCTTCAAAGCCCAGAATGCCTTGTGCTCAAGTTCCACCGGAAGATGACATGACTTCCCAAATACTAGCTGATAGGGAGACATGCCTAAAGGAGTCTTGTAAGCAGTCCTATATGCCCATAAGCTATCATCTAAATGCATAGACCAATCCTTGCATCCCGGGTTGACTGTCTTCTCAAGAATCCTTTTTATCTCTCGGTTAGAAACTTCTGCTTGCCCATTTGACTGCGGATGATAAGCCAGTGATATCTTATGTGTCTTTACCCCATATTTGCTCAGGACATTGGCAAAGACTTTATTCACAAAATGCGATCCTTCATCACTAATAATGGCTCTAGAAGTCCCAAACCGTGTGAATATGTTCTTACGCACAAATCTCTCTACAGTAGCTCCATCGTTTTTAGGGCAAGCCATGGCCTCCACCCACTTGGTCACGTAATCCACAGCTAACAGTATATAAAGATTTCCAAGCGAAGATGGGAATGGCCCCATAAAATCAATTCCCCACACATCAAACGGTTCTACTTCTAACACGAAATTTTGAGGCATTTCATTTCGGTTAGAGATATTACCTGTTCTTTGGCACCGGTCACACTGTTGTACAAATAGATGTGCGTCTTTATGCAAAGTTGGCCAAAAGAAACCACTATGAAGTACCTTAGCAACTGTGCGTGATTTGCCGAAATGTCCCCCGCAATTCAACTCGTGGCAGTGTCTAAGGATCTCTAACGTGTCCGGTTCCGCAACACACCTCCGCAATACATTGTCCGCCCCCAACTTGAACAGATAAGGATCATCCCAGAAATAATGTCGCGCGTCTGCAAAGAATTTCTTCCTCTGGTGGTAACTCATGTCCTTGGGCACAATGTTGAGTGCCTTGAAATTTGCCAAGTCAGCAAACCAAGGCACTGCTGCAACCACAACCATAAGCTGCTCATCTGGAAAATCCTCTCGGATAGGCAAATCTTCCTGCTTATCGTTCTCCAGTCTTGACAAGTGGTCCGCAACCACATTCTCTACCCCCTTTTTATCTTTGATCACCACATCGAACTCTTGCATCAATAAAACCCACCGGATCAACCTTGGCTTGGCGTCCTTCTTGGTGAGAAGGTACTTGAGGGCTGAATGGTCCGTGAAAATCGTCACCTGAGAACCCACAAGATATGGACGAAACTTGTCCAACGCAAATATGATGGCCAACATCTCTTTCTCTGTGGTCGCATAATTAACCTGTGCATCATTAAGAGTACGACTGGCATAATAAATGACGTGGGCTACCTTATCTTTCCGCTGGCCCAGCACTGCTCCCACCGCATAGTCACTAGCATCACACATGAGCTCAAATGGTAGGGTCCAGTCTGGTGTGGTGATGATAGGCGCGCTAATCAGCTTTTCCTTGAGCAAATCAAAAGCTGACTTGCACTCCGCATTAAAATTAAAGACTGCATCCTTCTCAAGCAATCCACACAAAGGCTTCGTGATCTTCGAGAAACCTTTAATGAAGCGCCGATAGAATCCTGCATGTCCCAAGAAACTCCTTACTCCTTTGACAGAGGTAGGGTAAGGAAGCTTCTCAATCACCTCGATCTTGGCTCTATCCACCTCTAAACCTTTGCTGGAGATCTTGTGGCCCAAAACAATTCCCTCAGTAACCATGAAGTGACACTTATCCCAGTTGAGCACTAGGTTGGTGTCAATGCATCTATCCAGAACCCGGGCCAACTGTTGCAGACAGTCTTCGAATCCATCACCATAGAGCGAGAAGTCATCCATGAATACCTCAAAATTCTGATCCATCATGTCAGAGAAGATCGACATCATACACCTTTGAAACGTGGCATGCAACAACCCGTGGTTTCCCAAACCTTCCGTTCCGGACCGGAAAGCCCGGGAGGGGCCGATGCTAACAGTGACGGCGGGAATCAAGCATAACATTCCAAAAGTAATTATTTATTATACATCATTAAACTTCATGAAAGTCACTAAACATTACAAAAGTGATTTCCAAAAGCTATACATGATCTTGCTTGCTACCTAACACTACACGTGAGTCCCGTACCCAGCTTCGCCATAGCCTCCTGCCTCTAAGCCTGCGGTGGGAAGGAAAACAGAACCGCAGTTTCTAAAGTCAGCTGTGAAATGCTGAGTAAATAACACCCAAACATGTAAAACAGAAGATGAAGCTTTACTTTATTATTTGCAATAAAACAGGAGGAATAAAACTCGTAAAGAATGAATTTAGTAAATAAAGTAGGAACTCAAATAAACTTCTTCTTATCTTAATATCTCTTCCAAACGGGGATTATCTTTCTCAATCTCTTCTTCCTTTCTTTCAAAAGCTCATGCCAAAACTGTATTGTTAACTTTGTTGATACGGGGAAGGAACTACTAATCTATCACTAGCAACCATGACCTTAACTGCCGGCAGCCCCCTAAGACTTCTTGCGGCCAGAGAGGTGAGTACATGGAGCGACCCGGCAGGTTGCGACCGGGTTAAAATAAAATCTGATCTCTGGTCGAGTGATCGAAGTCACACGACAATAATAAATTGCTTCTCCCGTACAACTCTTTCCACTTTACGTTAATTACGCATTATTATTAATCGTGTGACAAGTTCAGATAAGTAACTTCTTTGAAATAAAAGGAGACTTCAAAATAAAACAAGTAAATAAATAACCAAATAAAACACATTTTGAGACAAGAAATAAAAGTCATATTAAGACACGAAGGAAGCTAGGCTCTAGGCTTGGCATGTTACTTACCTTACTTCCGTAGCACTAGCACGTTCTAGAAATGTCTCGGCCTACAAACCGTCACCTACAACCCGTAACTTTTACGTTAACAAATAATCGAACAAAATACTACACGTCCTAAAAATATTCTCTTTTAATTCTACCCAACCCCTCTAATTAATCTTTTCCCAACATTTTATTTTGTTAAAATCCTCTATTATAAATTATAGAACCACAACTATTATCATTGCTATTATTATTATTATTATTATTATTATTATTGTTGTTATTATTATTAGCTAGAAGTAATTAATTAACTAGATAAATTATTTTATAAAATGCTTGATATAGTAGTGAAAACAAAACTAGTTTATTTTTATGAAAAAGCCATATTATTATTATTTCTATAATTATTTATACAATATTTAAAACTATTTAATTTAAAGAGAAAACTTTTACCAAATACTAACCACCACAAAACAATATTTAAAGCCTAGAAAAATATCAAATTTGCAAGTATTAAACATCCAAGTTAGTAACAATATTTATTTAACAATATTTATTTAAAGTTTAACTAAAAATATTTCTTATTTAATTTTTAACGAATAAACCGCATGCTATTTTAATACCAAAATTACTTTTCTAAAACGAGGTTGAAATATAGTATTTTTAGAAATTATTTATATTCCGAAATTATTATTTTTATTTTTAGCGAAAAGTGACAAGTTTAAGTTAAATACACAAAAACCCCCATTCGTACTAAAAGTCTTCAAATTCCTCAACTAGCCACCAAAACAAGTTTAATATAGTATACTAACAACCCATATAGTTTCTGAAATTACAAACAGAACCCCTAAGTCAAGTTTTAACAGTTTTCAAAAACTACACTTTTACCCCCCTTCTACAACAACTTCATTTTCTTCAATTTAACTATGATTCAAGCTATCAATCTTCAATTCTAACAACATAAATCAACTAATCAGAAGGTATAGGACATACCTAGGCCAAAAATGGCCGGAAATCACTAAGAAACGGGTCGGGTCGAAGCTTGGCGTCGGGGTCGCCGGAGTTGGACCTTCGTCGCCGGCTTTAATGGCTTCTACAGCTGGGTTTGAAGCTCCTAGTGAGCTGGTCGGGGCTCTAAGAGTCGCCTGGAAGCAAAGAAGTCGCCTGGGTGCACCTACGAAGAGCTCGTCGAAATCTGGCCGGAGGTTGGCCGAGAACAATGGCTGCGACGGTGGCCGGATGTTGCAGTGGTTTCTGCTGCTGCTGCTGCTTCCTACTGAACTCTGTTGCTGAACAGAGAAGCTTTTGACGTGAGGCAGAGAGGTGGGAGAAGGCAGGGGATGAGAGAGAGAGAGAAGTGGGTTCTCTCGGTGGTGGTCCGACGGCGGCACTGGTGGCCGTGGTAGCTGCTGCTACTGCCGCTACTCTGTTCTGTAGAGTCCTGAGAGCAGAGAGGGAGGGAGAGAAGGAGAGAGAGCTGAGGGTGGAGGCAGTGGGTGTTCCTTCACTTGGTTTTGTCGCCGGTGGTTGTGGCGACGGTGGTGGTGGTTGGCTGCTGCCACTACCACGCTGCTACTGGTGGGTTTGTTGCGGGCAGAGAGCAACAGAGAGGTGGAGAGATGGAGGGTTGGCTGCTGGTGGTGGCAGGGTGGTTCTTCTCGGGTGATGTTGGTGAAGATGGTGACAATGGTGATGAGGGAGGTGGTGGTTGTTGTGAGTGGCTGCTGGTGGGAGGGGGGGTGGCTGATCAGCTGCTTATATAGGTGAAGTTACTTGGGCTCCAAGCACAAATGATGTGACAAGGGCGGTGCTAGTAGTTTCATGAAGGTGGTGGTGATGATGGTGAAGAATCGTGTAGAAGAAGGAGAAGAGAAAGCTTGCTGGAGACAAAAGTTTTCAAATTAAATAATATTTTTGGCAATAATTGGGTGTGGGTGGAGTACTATGTGGTTGGGTGATTGGGTGTGGCAAGACTATCAATACTCGCGCTATAACTCACTAAAATTGGCGAAACAACTACGAATTAACTATTAACTATTACTCTAATATTATTCTAAAACTTTTTATAAACTCAACTCAAAGATTTATTATTAAAAATATTATGTTGCAAATTAACTATTATTATGCTTCTAAATGACTGTTTTACCCCTGCTAGATAATCGGGGTATTACATCCTTCCCCCCTTAAGCACAGCTTCGTCCTCGAAGCTAAAATCAAAAGACTAATCACAATATTCAAATCATCTAACATGTAACTGTCTAACAGAATTTATATCACATGGATGGCAAGTAACTTCACATAACAAATAATAGCAAGTAGTCAATTTACGACACACGCAATGCAACACGTAAAGTCAAATAAAGTCGTAGTCACGTCTATCTAATTAGGTGGTCATAGTCTCATTTGGATTCTAAGTCTCAGGGTCAATTAAATCTCAAAGGTATTGAAATAGCAGACTAGGGCATAATAGTATTAAACAGAGGGTTGCATCCTCTCCCCCTTAGAGAGTGACGTCCCCGGAACTCCACGTACCTCATTAAATAAGTGTGGGTATTTCTTTCTCATCTCTTCTTCAGCTTCCCAACTTGCTTCTTCTGTTTGGTGATTGGTCCATAGGACTTTGACCAGTTTGACACTCTTTGTTCTTGTATCCCTTGTCTTTGTGTCCAGTATCTTGACAGGTTGCTCCTCGTAGGTTAGTGATGGGTCAAAATCCACTGGTTCTGGATCCAAGATATGAGACGGGTATGGTATATACTTCTTCAGCTGGGATACGTGAAAGACGTTGTGTACTCGCCCTAGGTTCGATGGTAGGTCCAGTCGATACGCAACTTCTCCTATCTTCTCAATAACCTCGTACGGACCAATAAATTTAGGGCTTAATTTTCCTTTCAGGTTAAACCTGGTTACTCCCTTAGTAGGTGAGACTCCCAGGAAAGCTTTCTCTCCTACTTGAAACTCCAGTGGTCTTCTCTTCTGATCTGCGTATGACTTCTGCCTGTCTTGAGCTGCTTTCATCCTCTGCTGTATGAGTCGAACTTGGTTCGTCATGTCTTCAATCATTTGTGGGCCAATGATCACCGTTTCGCTGATGTCACTCCAACACAGCGGCGATCGACACTTCCTTCCATAGAGGGCTTCGTACGGTGCCATCCCGATGCTAGCGTGGTAGCTGTTGTTGTAGGAGAACTCTATTAATGGCAGCTTATCGACCCATGAGCCTTGAAAGTCCATAACGTAGGATCTTAACATATCCTCTAGCGTCTGTATAGTTCTCTCCGTCTGACCGTCTGTGGCTGGGTGGAAAGCCGTACTGAATTTCAGCTGAGTTCCTAGTGCTTCTTGAAGCGCTTTCCAGAAATGAGAGAGAAAGTTAGGGTCTCTGTCCGAGATTATCGAACTCGGAACCCCATGATATCTCACGATGTTTCTGACGTACGCATCTGCCCTTTGCTCCATGTTCCACGTGTCTTTCATTGGGATGAATCGCGCCGTCTTAGTTAGTCTGTCTACGACTACCCATATCTGGTTGAGTCCATTCTTCGAAGTAGGTAGAGCTGTGACGAAGTCCATTGATATGGAGTCCCACTTCCAGACTGGAACATCCAACGGTTGTAGTAGACCTCCCATCCTTTTGTGCTCGAACTTCACTTTCTGGCATGTTAGGCATCTAGCCACGAACTCAGCTACTTCCTTTTTCATATTGGGCCACCAGAACGTCTTCTTCAGACCCTTGTAAAGCTTACCGCCTCCAGGGTGAACTGAATATGGAGTGTTGTGTGCCTCCTGCATCAACTTCTCCTTAACCTCTGAACACTTCTGTGGCACGCACCATCTTCCTTTGTAGCGAATACTCACGTCTTCGTGAATCTGGAACTCCTTGGCCTCTCCTGCTGCAATCTTCTTCTTGATCCTCTCGAGCTTCACATCTCCTGCTTGATTGTTTCGTATTTCTTCGAATAAGTCTAGTACTGCTGTCATGCTCCCGAGCAGCTTTTGCACCGTTCCTTGTTCCACCACTTCGATGTTGAGCTTCCAGAACTCGTGACATAACCAGTCTGATAAGACTACCATGGCGTTCACTGCATGGCTCGATTTACGACTCAGCGCGTCAGCGACTACATTAGCCTTCCCTTTGTGGTACTGGATGCGTAGATCGTAGTCCTTGATAATCTCCAGCCATCTCCGTTGCCTGTTGTTTAGCTCCTTCTGTGTGAAGATATACTTCAGGCTGCGATGATCTGTGTAGAGCTTGCAAACAGCCCCGTAGAGATGATGCCTCCATATCTTCAGCGCAAAGACTACTGCTGCCAGCTCCAGGTCATGTGTAGCATAGTTCTCCTCGTGTGGCTTCAGCTGCCTCGAAGCGTAGGCAATCACCCTTCGGTCTTGCATCAGCACACATCCAAGTCCTTTCTTTGACGCATCGCTGTATACCTCGAACTCGCCAGAGTCGTTTGGTAAAGCTAACACTGGTGCTGTAGTGAGCTTCTCCTTCAGAGTCTGGAACGCCTCTTCACAGCTGTCGTCCCAGTGATACTTCACCGCCTTCTTCGTCAGCGTAGTCAATGGCCTGGCAATCTTCGAAAAATCCTTCACGAAACGCCTGTAGTAACCGGCTAAGCCGAGGAAACTTCGAATTCCGGATACATTCTTCGGTGTAGGCCAGTCCTTAACCGCTGAGACCTTTGCTGGGTCAACGGATACTCCTTCCTTGGAGATGATGTGGCCTAGAAACGGCACACGATCCAACCAGAAGTCACACTTTGAGAGCTTGGCGTACAGCTGCTCTTGCCTCAAGGTCTGCAATACTTCTCGGAGATGCTCTTCGTGATCCTCTTCGTTCTTCGAGTACACCAGGATGTCATCGATGAAGACAACCACGAATCGGTCTAGAAACGGCTTCATTACTCGGTTCATTAAGTCCATGAATACGGCAGGAGCGTTGGTCAAACCGAACGGCATAACCGTGAACTCATAGTGACCGTACCTTGTGCTGAAGGCCGTCTTTGGAATATCTTGCTCGGCTACGCGAAGTTGATGATAACCCGATCTTAGGTCGATCTTTGAGAAGACACTGGCTCCTTGCAGCTGATCGAATAGATCGTCAATCCGGGGTAGTGGATACTTGTTCTTGATAGTGACGCTGTTTAGCTCCCGGTAATCGATGCATAATCGTAGGCTTCCGTCCTTCTTTCTGACGAACAGTACTGGTGCTCCCCAGGGTGACACACTAGGTCGTATGTACCCCTTCTGCAACAGCTCTTGTATCTGCTCCTTCAGCTCCTTCAATTCCACAGGTGCCATCCGATATGGCACCTTGGAGATGGGTGCAGTCCCAGGTGCCAAGTCTATAGTAAACTCCACTTCTCGTCGGGGTGGCATTCCGGGAATCTCGTCAGGGAATACATCGGGAAATTCCCTCACAACTGGTATCTCGTCCAGCACATTTTCCTTCTTGGTTACGTCTTGGACATAACACAAGTAGGCAAAGTTCCCCTTCTTCATCTGGTTGATTATAGTCAAAGCAGACACTAGTCTGATTCGAGGTTCAGTGGTGATACCACGATAGGTGACCTTTTCTCCTTTAGGTCCCTTTAACCGAACCTTCTGATCATGGCAGTCAATAACTGCCCTATACTTCCCAAGCCAGTCCATCCCTAGGATCACATCTATGCCTCCTAGGTTAAATTTTATCAGGTTGGCAGGTAAGGTGCAGGTTAAGATTTTGACTTCTACCCCTTCGAATATGGTATTACAGACAGTTATCTGGCCATTAGGGGTTGCTACTGGGATAGTTATACTAGATGAGCTAAGCAAACCCAATTTCTCAGCAAACGAGGATGATATAAAGGAATAGGATGCACCAGAATCAAATAGCATGAAAGCAGGTTGCTCATGAATAGAGAAAGTACCCGTGACAACTCCATGTGCAGCTTCTGCCTCAGTCTTTGTCAGCACAGCAATTCTCCCCACGTTTGCATTTTGAGCTCCTGCTCCTCCTGCTCCAGCTCCATTGTGGTTATTCCCGTATCCAGCATTTTGGTTTCCGATCTTGGGTTGGCCTCCGTTCTGGCCTGCATTGCCTGGGTTGTAGTTCTGCTGCCTGACATATCCATTGCCTCCATTGTTCTGGTTGCGGTTTCCATTCTGCTGGTTCCCGAACTGCTGGTTGCGGGCAAAGTTGTTCCCGTTCTGCTGACGGTTGCCCTGGTAGTTGTTCTGCTGTGGCCTTCCAAAGTTACCTCCTTGGATCATCAGCTGGTTCCCGACAGGTTGAGATCGGCATTCATAAGCTCGATGTCCTCGCCTGCCACAGTTGTTGCAAGTGACCGGGTTTCCCTCACAATCTGCTCCTGGGTGGTTTCGCGGGCACCATTTGCAGAAATAGCGACGATTCTTCTGAGTCCCAGCATCTGATTTCCCCGATACTGCCCCTGGTTACCTCCTCCATTGTTAGTCTTGAACCTCTGATTGCCCTTGGCAAAGTTGGTGTTGCTTCCTCCTACCTCCTCAAGCTTGCGTTTCTTGCGATTCTCCTCCTGGGTGACACGAACTCGGTAGATATCAGCAGCTCTGTCGTAGGCTTCATGAAGCGAAGAGTAGGTCCTGCTCAGCAGAGACTCTTGCAGCCTTTCGTGCAATCCACCAATGAATCGGGAAACTTTGGAGTCTTCATCTGGCACCATGTTGCCTACGAATCGTGTCAGCTCGGTAAATTTCCGGAAATACTCAGTCACTGAGTCATTTCCTTGCCGCAGGTTCTGGAATTCCTGTTCTTTGCTCCTCTTCACGTGATGAGGGTAGAACCGAGCTCTGAGAGCGTTTTGAAGCGCCTCCCAGTTGAAGTTGGGTTCAGCTAGAAGAGTTTCTCGTACATTTCTCCACCAGAGGTTTGCTTCACTTTTCAAGTAGAAGACCGCGCAGTTCACCTTCCGGTCATCAGGACATTCTATCACCTCAAGAATTTTATCCATTTCCATGATCCAGTCTTCTAACTCGACAGGATCCTCTTTCCCAGTAAACTCCATGGGTTTCATTTCAGCTACTTTCTTGGCCCAGTTATTTCCTGCCTGTCCTCCGTTATTCATCATCTGAGCCATTTGAGCGAGGAATTGCTCCATAGGAATGTTATCAGCCATCTATCCTGGTCAAACTTTCCTATAGTGGTAATGGAACGGTCTATTAGTCACATCCTACGGTATCCTTGGTTAAGGTCACGGGAACTTCAATAATCATATTTCGCAATTAATATATCCAACATTATCACATAAAACTAACATGCAGGAAATAATAATATTGCAATAAAAGCACATAAGGCTCATATCTGCATAACTCAGCTAATCAAGAAAGAACTTCTTGTGCAAGTTAAACTGAAATACCCCGTTTTGTGACAAAGGGTATTTTGGGTATTTGTGATATTCAACTATGGATACTTTGGGTATTTGTGACATGTGACTATGGATATTTTGGGTATTTGTGATATTATTACTTGTGTTGGGAGTGAAATCTAAATGTTGGGAGTCATTTGTAAATCTTTGCTAGCAATTTGGGGTCTTTGTGTCTTTTATCTAAAGTTATTAGTGCCTTTAATTAAGTTGGGGGAGGTAGTTGTCTTATTACCTAAACTAGTGGTGGAAAAGTGTCTTTCTGCACTGATTGATATGATTTTTGACCCAAAATATAATACCAGACAGATTTTTCTCACCCAAAATCACGTCAGTTGTGATTTTTCTTCATCCTCATCATATCCTCTCTCAATCCCTCTCTATCTCTCTTCCTCTCTCACGATCAAGCATCAAAAAACCCTCACGCCTCTCCCTCTCTGGTCGTCTCTCTCCCTCACGGCAACAGAAGCAGCAGCGGCATCACAGCCACCGCCGCCTCTCTCAGGTTCGTCTCTCTCTCTCTCTCTCTCTCTCTCTCTCTCTCTCTCTCTCTCTCTTTCTCTCCTTCTCTGCCCGTGTCTTCTCCTTCTCCTTTTCTTCATGCGTTTTGTTCATCTTCTTCTTCTTCCTCCATGATTGTTGATGTATACTTTTTCCGGAAGCCCTTGATTTGTCGCCAACATCTTCATCTCCATTACTTCAATCACTCGAAACTCTCAAATCTCACGTAAGTAACATGTTACTCGTTAATTTCAGATTTGTTGTACTCACTTTGATTACCGTCTTCACCACGTAGAACATCTCTAATCACTATATTCGTTGTTCAAGTGATTATTCATAAACCCTAGTTTATGTAAGAGGTTAAATCAAGCCGAAACAATAGGGTTAGATAGTAATTACCACTTGTTTGATGTGGGTATTCATGTTGTATTAGGTTTAGTATGAATGTAGGATGAACTAGATGATTGGGGGAAAAGTTTCATGGAAATTGTTATTTCCCGTATGGGTATTTTGAGGGGAATTTGATATTTGAAACGAGCATATCTTTTGATTCAGGAATCGAAATTAAGATCCGTTTGAGGCTAAACTTATTATTTCGAATGTTTTGAATCCAATGGAACTGTTTTTGAGCCATGATCTGTTTGGGAAACTGGAGTAATAAATTGATGAAGTTATGATAGGTTATGTATACTTTAGGTTATGGGATTTTGGAATAAGGTTTTGGTATTGGTTTTGAAGTATGAGATAAGGGGGATGTTGGGTTGGTTTTAGAACCCTAAACCGTTGGGTGTCATGTGCATATAATATAGCTTAGTATTTTTATTACTAAGAAATTGTTTTAATTAGAGTATTGTTAACTTGTAGGCGACGAATTCACCGACGACGCATACGTTGAGTACTACGATTGAGTCGCCGTAATCGCTTGCTAACGGGGTGAGTAAACATGCCAGGCCTAGTGTGCCTAACTCCCTTCGTGTCAAATGATTTTGTTTTACATGTCTCAAAATGGATTACGTGCTATGTGTTTATGTGTCATTTGAACATCCGATTTTACTTGTGAATGCTTTTCTTGAAAATAACATAATAAGTTAACAATTCACGATAACATAAAGTGGAAGAGTTGTGCGGGATTGTCTCATGGTTACTATTGGGCTTGGTCGGGTTATACCCGGCCAATTAATTGTATTTAATCCGGTTGCAAGGCCCCGGATCGCTCCTAGTACTCACCCTTCCGACCGCAAGAAGTCTGTAAGGGGGTGTCGACACTTAAGGTCTTGGATGCTTGCGAAGTGATTGGTTCTTTCCCCTTATCAACTAATTGAAATTGTGATCTTTTGGAATTAATGGATATTTATGGCAAAAGAATGAGTATGAAAATTGAGATTTCCCAACTTGAGTATTGAACTCGAATTTGCGAACTGTAAACTCTCTTGTTTTCTTACAAGTGTCAAATTCAAACTTCCGCTGTGTTTAAAGTTAAAATCCTACTCGCAAAAATGGTCATTGTTTTTATAACTGCCTCATCATCATTTTACATGCTTGGGTGTTTGCTTGCCAGTATTTTTATGCTGATTTTTGTACTGTGGTGTTTCTTTTTATTTCTGCACCACAGGTCCAGGTGGTGAGTATTTGGCTTAGCGGGGGACGCGGTTCATCACCTAGAAAATTAGTAATTTTCATTTCAATAAAAGTTGAACTCTTTTGTTAGATTATAACCCACTAGTTTGTTAAGCGCCCACGTTTGAGGCAGCCTTGGAGTTGTAATAAAGTTCTATTGTTTAACTTTTAATTTGGTTTGTTTGAGATCCACTTTTAAATGTCCTTGTATCCGGGCTTTGTCTCGGGTACGGAGTGACACCCCCCGGGCCTCCGGCTTGGTCATTTTGGGGGTGTTACAGGTGGTATCAGAGCCGGCAATCCAAAAGGGAAAACAAAACCTGTTAGGGTAACTAAAATGAACATAGGCAAAGTGATTAAAATTTGACAAGCCGTTGGGAATGTGGGTAGTATTTCTAGGACTATTATGTGTGTAAATGCTTAGGAAAAATAGGATAGAAGGCAAGTACGCCCACCAACCCACTCCTAACTAAGAACTTTGGCCTACCCGAGATACTAAGAGATTGGGTTTTGAGGCGTTTCAGTGGAGTTCGGGTTAGAAACCTTTGATCATCCAACCTTTTTGAGGCGTTTCGTTGGGAGTTGATTTCAAAAGTCTTGTGGTTATGAAATTTAAGTTTTGGAAAGAAGTGTTTATTTCATGAGAGTAGTAATTTTTATTTACGTTATATACTTTGTGGAGTAAGAGACTTATGAAGTTGTTTTCTTTTGTAGATGGCTAGGACCAAAACGACCCCTAGGAAGCGTGTATTGCCCGTCGAGAAGCACCCGATTGTGACACCATGGGTTGAGGGTGAGGATTTTCCAGCGTTACGTGATCGCGTCGTTCAGTTTTGTGAGCAAAGGTTTGTGGAGTCACAGTTTCCTCGGTACCGGAATCCTGCGTTTCATGCTTATTGTATGGTGAAGGCACTTCCCATGGGACCTTTATTTGGAGACATAATAGCAAAATATAGCAACATCATGGACAACTACAACCGAATGAATGCTAAGGAGTATCTTTACCAAGGTGAATGGAGGGTCAACGCCGACTTCATATGCAAGTTGTTAATGGAGGTCCATGTAAAATGGCAAGGTTACACGGTTATTGAGGTGAATGCTATTGAAGCCAAAGAGGTGATTATCATAGACTCTAGTGACGATGATGAGGTCGAAGAGGATCCAATGGAAGATGTCGATGAATACCCCGAGATTGAAGAAGATCCAATGGATTATTATGAAAGTGAAGAAGACCCAAGTAAGGGTGAAGATATCGAGGAAGACCCCGAGGAAGATGAGGAATTTGATGAGAGCGACGAAGACGAGGATTAAGCATGTTATAATTCTTTGATTTCCTAGACATTGATACAATTTAAAGTTTTGTTTTGTTTTGAATAAGGCTATGATGTCAACAATATTTTGAGGTTCTTGAATAATTTTTGGAATAGCCACTTTTGGGCTAGAGTTAAATCCTTAGCGTTTTGATTTAAGGATGAGGAATTATGCTCATGTTTTGAGGACCCGATTTGGGAGATTAATAAATTTAGTTCTCTGATTTTGGAGTATGACTTGATGAATTAAGATTGTCATGTGTTGTTTTATCATTGATTGAGTAATTAGAAAGTGTTCATGGAGTTAGAACGCGATAACCTTGATCTTTGGTGTTATTGAATCTGCGCAACAGTGAGTTTTTGTTGTAGCAGACGTATTTAATTTTTGAGTTATTTTTCCCTGAATTTTTCCCAGAAAGTAGACATACTCAGGTATCTCTCATAAAAATTTCAGCCCTATATGAGTTCTGTAGAATCAGTTACGAATTTTCAAAGTTGGTGGTTAAGTAGCAGAATTGCAAAGTGACTAGCTGTAGCATTTTTCATTTTTACCTATCTTCCAGATCTTGTTTGGTTCTCAAATTTTTATGACAGTTAGTAGACATGTTTGGCTAATTCTGGGCGAAAGCCTAGCTCATTTTGAGGATTTTAAAGTCATTTTAAGGCCTTTCAAAGTCAACGTTTCTGTTCTGGTGGTCTGTGACAGCAGGTGTAGTATCCTCTATGCAACTTGAGTTCTACAATTTATTTTGAGTTGATTCTTCTTGAGTATGAAAGTAGACTCATAGAGGGTGTTTCACACCAAATTTCATAATTTTTTCTCGTCCGATTGATCATTTTTCCCAATTTTTAAAGAGAGATGACGAAATGAGACGTGATCAGCCTATGGGTAAATACATGCTCATTTGAGTAATTGATGATCAATGTGTGACATTGCTTGCCTAATTGCGCGTTACATGCCATATATTCATGTTTACTTGTATTTCATGATATTTTATGAATAATACAATAGGCTATAGTGTAGGACAATAGACCACCTCCATACAACACTAGAAGGAATTTCCTTGTCAAACAGTGAAGGTAGGAATTTCATGTTGAACCGATCAAGGAGGGACCAAAATAATTTCTCGTACGAGGTAATAAAATTGGAGCAAAGGTTATACGAGCGGGCAAAGAGGATAAATGACCTCATCGCGAGGAATTGTGAAGTACCGCGTGCTATGTCGGTTACGAGTTTTGCAACAAAGTTAGAGTAAGGAAGAACAAGGTGTACTGATATTACGTTCAAGATGAAGGTAAGAAGAGAAATGTGTTTGAGAGATATTGACATAGAAGAATCTTTTGACAAAATTTGTGTTAGAGAAATTTGTAATAGCACCGAAAGGAGTTGTGAGGGCTTCGGTGACATCCCTAGAGATAAAGTAGTTAAAAGAGAACTGAAAATCGAGCTTTCGGAGGTAGGATCAGCTATGTGAGATTTAGGTGCTTCTTAGCTAGTTTTATATAGTTTAGACTATTGAGAAATATGAGTATTTATGTGAAACCCTATTGTTTTGGAGTTGACTACTTTGAGGATTTCGGAATATTATTTTGCTATGGAGAAAGTTTGAGAGTTTTAATATGGCGGGAAATACTAAAATATGGACATAATACTCAGAGTTATATAAATCATTGGTATACCTGGGGAGATTATTTTGTTTTATTGACGGCGGTTTGTTACAAACATCTCATTTAGAGTCTTGTTTGCAGGGATATAGTTTTGAGCATTTTACCATTCATGTTGATTTCGATTTGGGTTTCAGGGTTTTATTATTGAAGAACCTGTTTTGGGATATTAATACGTTACTTAAGAGTTTAATCTCCTACATTGTGTTGTCTCTTATAAATATCGCAGAGTTTTGGGAATTCTTGGGAAAATTATTAGTTGGCAACTGTTAAGTGTGTAATTGATTGGAAGTCAGCTCTAGAATACCCTTGTAGTAGAATAATCTTTATATTTGTTGTATAATAGGAGTATTCTTTGACTCTTGTAGATATGGCCTTCAACCTAGTGAATCCAACAACGGAAGATTTTCAGCTGAGCCACCCAACAAGGACGCCTTTCTTGGAAGGGATGTCAATTTGGGAATTTATCGGAGAAGTCTTGGATAGGTGTGAGCATTGGGCTTACACTTTGTTGGAGGATGGGTATTCAGCAACATACTAGTTCAGAGTCATTGCATTGTGGAGTCTCTACCTAATGAGCAACCTTGGATTTCGATTAAGAGACAATATAATGATTTGGTCGATAAGGAAGGGGGGGTACCTTCCTAATCAAAAATATTTTCATCAAGGTCAGTGGATGATAACGCCGCACTTCATGAAGTGTACTTTGTTGTTAGTTCACAAGCCTTGGGAGGAGCCTGTGGAGGACCCAGGAGAAGTAATAGACTAAATAGCTAGCATGGACGATAGCGGCCTCCCGCCTACCCTCGCCTAGGAAGTGTTTTGGAGAATCGTGTCTTTTGATTTTCTTTGAACATTATAATTCATTTTAGAACATACTTTGAATTTGTAAGGATAATGAGATTTTTGGATTCTAGTTGGACTAGCCCATTAAAGAATATTGGATTCTAGTCATGTCTTATGGTTACATAGTTTTGATGGATCGCGTTAATTTACAAGTGCTTGTGTCTCTTCTTACCTTGTTTATAATTTGTGAAGGTTATATTTATCTTATTTCTCTCATTTTTCTCCTGTATATGACATTATAAGAGTAAAGGAAAAAAAAAAGATTACACATCTGAAACTGAAGTTTGAGGATCAAGGGCTAAGTTTTGTTTGTTATATCTCATACTATTTGATTGGCGAAAGACGATATTTTGGGTCATTAGCATGTTAATGTTTACATTAGAGGTACATGTTCGGAGCTTTGTTACTTATCTATCTTTTGAGGAACTGGATGTTTTCTCCTTAATGGTTCTTCCTTGGTATTATGATAGCTGTTGGGTTGTATCACCTTTATTGTATGAGGCGCAATATAGTTCATTTACTAGTTTATTCACAATCTGACTAAGAGTATAGATGGTCAGCCTTGGGAGATCTTAAGAACTTATTCCTCGTGACAAACAGTTTATGATGTTGTAGCGGTTATGAGTTATTGATTTAGGTTTTGGGTCGCTCTCTATTACGTTGGTACAACAATCAAGACAAGTTTTTGGTGTAATCTAACTTGGTATGGTATAGTCTCACGTTTGGGGTAGCTAACATATATTGTCAACTGATGCGTATGATCAGAGTCTTTTCGTCAAATCGTTGTTTGGATTATGGGTTGGTTATTCACATCTAAGATATTTTGGAGTCCTATGCTTCTATTGGATTTCTGGGAATGCGAAGTCGTATTGAAATTAAGGTTTACATTAGACTTCAATGAGACATCTTACCCGACTCCACCAAAAAAATGTGGATCGAGCCCTCGCGATTCGAATTCGAGTGTTTGTTTGATTTTCGAGATGTATGGTAGATGAGTTCAAGACTTTTGCAGACCAAGAGTAGTGACCCATACTATGAAGTCCCAATTCCTGAGGCCTCGTGAATGCTCAATTCTTTCCGGATAGACCTTTTTTTTTTTTTTTTTTTTTTTGGAGATATCAAGTGGGGGTATTGGGGTTCATTGGATTTACTTTGTGGGGGCCATATGTGAATTACATGGGCCATGTTAAGTTGTTAGTCAACCTAGATGACATGTTTAAGTGACACCTTGCAGACATTATCAAGTGGGAAGAGAATGTAGGCTCCCTATTTGTCGCCTAGGACCGGGAGTCGTGGCTAGTGCCAATCAATTTAGAACCTTCATTTAGTTATGAGGAACACCCTGTCAAGATTCTAGACACCAAGACAAGGGACACCCGCAATAAGAGTGTCAAGCTTGTAAAGGTCTTATGGGCGAATCACCTCACTGAAGAGGCAACTTGGGAAGCGGAGGATGTTATGAGGAAGAAGTATCCTCACCTTTTCGACGAGGTACTTTGAGCTCCGAGGACGTCACTCCTCTAAGGGGGAGAGGATGTAATCCTTCGGTTTTTAATACAGTATTCATTATAGTATATTGCATATCATTCATGACCTTAGGTTGCATTTAGTAATTGTATCCTTGAGTGGAAGTTCATACCTTATTGGTTGTTGAAGATTATGGTTTAAGCTTCGAGGACGAAGCTCTTTCTAAGGTGGGAAGGATGAAATACCCCGTTTTGTGACAAATGGTATTTTGGGTATTTGTGATATTCAACTATGGATACTTTGGGTATTTGTGACATGTGACTATGGATATTTTGGGTATTTGTGATATTATTACTTGTGTTGGGAGTGAAATCTAAATGTTGGGAGTCATTTGTAAATCTTGCTAGCAATTTGGGGTCTTTGTGTCTTTTATCTAAAGTTATTAGTGCCTTTAATTAAGTTGGGGGAGGTAGTTGTCTTATTACCTAAACTAGTGGTGGAAAAGTGTCTTTCTGCACTGATTGATATGATTTTTGACCCAAAATATAATACCAGACAGATTTTTCTCACCCAAAATCACGTCAGTTGTGATTTTTCTTCATCCTCATCATATCCTCTCTCAATCCCTCTCTATCTCTCTTCCTCTCTCACGATCAAGCATCAAAAAACCCTCACGCCTCTCCCTCTCTGGTCGTCTCTCTCCCTCACGGCAACAGAAGCAGCAGCGGCATCACAGCCACCGCCGCCTCTCTCAGGTTCGTCTCTCTCTCTCTCTCTCTCTCTCTCTCTCTCTCTCTTTCTCTCCTTCTCTGCCCGTGTCTTCTCCTTCTCCTTTTCTTCATGCGTTTTGTTCATCTTCTTCTTCTTCCTCCATGATTGTTGATGTATACTTTTTCCGGAAGCCCTTGATTTGTCGCCAACATCTTCATCTCCATTACTTCAATCACTCGAACCTCTCAAATCTCACGTAAGTAACATGTTACTCGTTAATTTCAGATTTGTTGTACTCACTTTGATTACCGTCTTCACCACGTAGAACATCTCTAATCACTATATTCGTTGTTCAAGTGATTATTCATAAACCCTAGTTTATGTAAGAGGTTAAATCAAGCCGAAACAATAGGGTTAGATAGTAATTACCACTTGTTTGATGTGGGTATTCATGTTGTATTAGGTTTAGTATGAATGTAGGATGAACTAGATGATTGGGGGAAAAGTTTCATGGAAATTGTTATTTCCCGTATGGGTATTTTGAGGGGAATTTGATATTTGAAACGAGCATATCTTTTGATTCAGGAATCGAAATTAAGATCCGTTTGAGGCTAAACTTATTATTTCGAATGTTTTGAATCCAATGGAACTGTTTTTGAGCCATGATCTGTTTGGGAAACTGGAGTAATAAATTGATGAAGTTATGATAGGTTATGTATACTTTAGGTTATGGGATTTTGGAATAAGGTTTTGGTATTGGTTTTGAAGTATGAGATAAGGGGGATGTTGGGTTGGTTTTAGAACCCTAAACCGTTGGGTGTCATGTGCATATAATATAGCTTAGTATTTTTATTACTAAGAAATTGTTTTAATTAGAGTATTGTTAACTTGTAGGCGACGAATTCACCGACGACGCATACGTTGAGTACTACGATTGAGTCGCCGTAATCGCTTGCTAACGGGGTGAGTAAACATGCCAGGCCTAGTGTGCCTAACTCCCTTCGTGTCAAATGATTTTGTTTTACATGTCTCAAAATGGATTACGTGCTATGTGTTTATGTGTCATTTGAACATCCGATTTTACTTGTGAATGCTTTTCTTGAAAATAACATAATAAGTTAACAATTCACGATAACATAAAGTGGAAGAGTTGTGCGGGATTGTCTCATGGTTACTATTGGGCTAACCCGGCCAATTAATTGTATTTAATCCGGTTGCAAGGCCCCGGATCGCTCCTAGTACTCACCCTTCCGACCGCAAGAAGTCTGTAAGGGGGTGTCGACACTTAAGGTCTTGGATGCTTGCGAAGTGATTGGTTCTTTCCCCTTATCAACTAATTGAAATTGTGATCTTTTGGAATTAATGGATATTTATGGCAAAAGAATGAGTATGAAAATTGAGATTTCCCAACTTGAGTATTGAACTCGAATTTGCGAACTGTAAACTCTCTTGTTTTCTTACAAGTGTCAAATTCAAACTTCCGCTGTGTTTAAAGTTAAAATCCTACTCGCAAAAATGGTCATTGTTTTTATAACTGCCTCATCATCATTTTACATGCTTGGGTGTTTGCTTGCCAGTATTTTTATGCTGATTTTTGTACTGTGGTGTTTCTTTTTATTTCTGCACCACAGGTCCAGGTGGTGAGTATTTGGCTTAGCGGGGGACGCGGTTCATCACCTAGAAAATTAGTAATTTTCATTTCAATAAAAGTTGAACTCTTTTGTTAGATTATAACCCACTAGTTTGTTAAGCGCCCACGTTTGAGGCAGCCTTGGAGTTGTAATAAAGTTCTATTGTTTAACTTTTAATTTGGTTTGTTTGAGATCCACTTTTAAATGTCCTTGTATCCGGGCTTTGTCTCGGGTACGGAGTGACACCCCCCGGGCCTCCGGCTTGGTCATTTTGGGGGTGTTACATAAACTCTATCTCCTTCTCATAAATATCAACAAAGATATGCATCTCAAATAACTCAGAACCCATAAAGCTGAAAATCAGGATGCGGGTGGGTGGGAGAAATCAAGACCTAAACTACCCGTAACCCCCACGGCTTATCCAATTTTAATTATTTTGCCCTATGTCCAATTTTAGTTGCCCTACAGGTTTTAAATTCCCTCTTTATGGACTGCCTGCTCTGATACCACCTGCAACAGCCCGTGGTTTCCCAAACCTTCCGTTCCGGACCGGAAAGCCCGGGAGGGGCCGATGCTAACAGTGACGGCGGGAATCAAGCATAACATTCCAAAAGTAATTATTTATTATACATCATTAAACTTCATGAAAGTCACTAAACATTACAAAAGTGATTTCCAAAAGCTATACATGATCTTGCTTGCTACCTAACACTACACGTGAGTCCCGTACCCAGCTTCGCCATAGCCTCCTGCCTCTAAGCCTGCGGTGGGAAGGAAAACAGAACCGCAGTTTCTAAAGTCAGCTGTGAAATGCTGAGTAAATAACACCCAAACATGTAAAACAGAAGATGAAGCTTTACTTTATTATTTGCAATAAAACAGGAGGAATAAAACTCGTAAAGAATGAATTCAGTAAATAAAGTAGGAACTCAAATAAACTTCTTCTTATCTTAATATCTCTTCCAAACGGGGATTATCTTTCTCAATCTCTTCTTCCTTTCTTTCAAAAGCTCATGCCAAAACTGTATTGTTAACTTTGTTGATACGGGGAAGGAACTACTAATCTATCACTAGCAACCATGACCTTAACTGCCGGCAGCCCCCTAAGACTTCTTGCGGCCAGAGAGGTGAGTACATGGAGCGACCCGGCAGGTTGCGACCGGGTTAAAATAAAATCTGATCTCTGGTCGAGTGATCGAAGTCACACGACAATAATAAATTGCTTCTCCCGTACAACTCTTTCCACTTTACGTTAATTACGCATTATTATTAATCGTGTGACAAGTTCAGATAAATAACTTCTTTGAAATAAAAGGAGACTTCAAAATAAAACAAGTAAATAAATAACCAAATAAAACACATTTTGAGACAAGAAATAAAAGTCATATTAAGACACGAAGGAAGCTAGGCTCTAGGCTTGGCATGTTACTTACCTTACTTCCGTAGCACTAGCACGTTCTAGAAATGTCTCGGCCTACAAACCGTCACCTACAACCCGTAACTTTTACGTTAACAAATAATCGAACAAAATACTACACGTCCTAAAAATATTCTCTTTTAATTCTACCCAACCCCTCTAATTAATCTTTTCCCAACATTTTATTTTGTTAAAATCCTCTATTATAAATTATAAAACCACAACTATTATCATTGCTATTATTATTATTATTATTATTATTGTTGTTGTTATTATTATTAGCTAGAAGTAATTAATTAACTAGATAAATTATTTTATAAAATGCTTGATATAGTAGTGAAAACAAAACTAGTTTATTTTTATGAAAAAGCCATATTATTATTATTTCTATAATTATTTATACAATATTTAAAACTATTTAATTTAAAGAGAAAACTTTTACCAAATACTAACCACCACAAAACAATATTTAAAGCCTAGAAAAATATCAAATTTGCAAGTATTAAACATCCAAGTTAGTAACAATATTTATTTAACAATATTTATTTAAAGTTTAACTAAAAATATTTCTTATTTAATTTTTAACGAATAAACCGCATGCTATTTTAATACCAAAATTACTTTTCTAAAACGAGGTTGAAATATAGTATTTTTAGAAATTATTTATATTCCGAAATTATTATTTTTATTTTTAGCGAAAAGTGACAAGTTTAAGTTAAATACACAAAAACCCCCATTCGTACTAAAAGTCTTCAAATTCCTCAACTAGCCACCAAAACAAGTTTAATATAGTATACTAACAACCCATATAGTTTCTGAAATTACAAACAGAACCCCTAAGTCAAGTTTTAACAGTTTTCAAAAACTACACTTTTACCCCCCTTCTACAACAACTTCATTTTCTTCAATTTAACTATGATTCAAGCTATCAATCTTCAATTCTAACAACATAAATCAACTAATCAGAAGGTATAGGACATACCTAGGCCAAAAATGGCCGGAAATCACTAAGAAACGGGTCGGGTCGAAGCTTGGCGTCGGGGTCGCCGGAGTTGGACCTTCGTCGCCGGCTTTAATGGCTTCTACAGCTGGGTTTGAAGCTCCTAGTGAGCTGGTCGGGGCTCTAAGAGTCGCCTGGAAGCAAAGAAGTCGCCTGGGTGCACCTACGAAGAGCTCGTCGAAATCTGGCCGGAGGTTGGCCGGTAACAATGGCTGCGACGGTGGCCGGATGTTGCAGTGGTTTCTGCTGCTGCTGCTGCTTCCTACTGAACTCTGTTGCTGAACAGAGAAGCTTTTGACGTGAGGCAGAGAGGTGGGAGAAGGCAGGGGATGAGAGAGAGAGAGAAGTGGGTTCTCTCGGTGGTGGTCCGACGGCGGCACTGGTGGCCGTGGTAGCTGCTGCTACTGCCGCTACTCTGTTCTGTAGAGTCCTGAGAGCAGAGAGGGAGGGAGAGAAGGAGAGAGAGCTGAGGGTGGAGGCAGTGGGTGTTCCTTCACTTGGTTTTGTCGCCGGTGGTTGTGGCGACGGTGGTGGTGGTTGGCTGCTGCCACTACCACGCTGCTACTGGTGGGTTTGTTGCGGGCAGAGAGCAACAGAGAGGTGGAGAGATGGAGGGTTGGCTGCTGGTGGTGGCAGGGTGGTTCTTCTCGGGTGATGTTGGTGAAGATGGTGACAATGGTGATGAGGGAGGTGGTGGTTGTTGTGAGTGGCTGCTGGTGGGAGGGGGGTGGCTGATCAGCTGCTTATATAGGTGAAGTTACTTGGGCTCCAAGCACAAATGATGTGACAAGGGCGGTGCTAGTAGTTTCATGAAGGTGGTGGTGATGATGGTGAAGAATCGTGTAGAAGAAGGAGAAGAGAAAGCTTGCTGGAGACAAAAGTTTTCAAATTAAATAATATTTTTGGCAATAATTGGGTGTGGGTGGAGTACTATGTGGTTGGGTGATTGGGTGTGGCAAGACTATCAATACTCGCGCTATAACTCACTAAAATTGGCGAAACAACTACGAATTAACTATTAACTATTACTCTAATATTATTCTAAAACTTTTTATAAACTCAACTCAAAGATTTATTATTAAAAATATTATGTTGCAAATTAACTATTATTATGCTTCTAAATGACTGTTTTACCCCTGCTAGATAATCGGGGTATTACATGGCAGGTGCGTTGCATAATCCAAAAGGCATCCGTCTAAAAGCAAAGGTCCCATAAGGACAAGTGAATGTCGTCTTCTCCTGGTCAGCTGGCTCAATTGCTATCTGGTTGTACCCGGAGTACCCATCCAAAAAGCAATAATGAGAATGACGTGCCAGCCTATCAAGCATCTGATCAACGAATGGGAGGGGAAAATGATCCTTCAAAGTGGCATCATTGAGCTTGCGGTAATCCATGCAAACTCTCCACCCAGTAACAGTACGAGTAGCAATCTGATCACCTTTTTCCCCTTTCACCACAGTTATACCTCCCTTCTTAGGAACACACTGCACCGGGCTAGTCCATGTGCTGTCGGAAATGGGATAAATGATACCCGCCTCCAACCATTTAAGCACCTCTTTCTTGACCACCTCCTGCATGTGAGGATTGAGGCGGCGCTGAAACTGAACTACCGACTTCTTATCTTCCATGAGCCGAATCTTGTGCTGGCAAACTGTGGGGCTGATCCCCTTGATATCTGCTATGGTCCATCTCATAGCTTCCTTTCTCTCCTGTAATACCTTGAGAAGCTGCTCCTCCTGTTCCCTGTCCAAACATGCAGACACAATCACAGGTAAAGTCTCATTAGATCCCAAGTACAAATATTTCAAATGAACAGGTAAAGGCTTTAATTCTAAAACAGGAGCAGTAATAAGAGAAGGAGTAAGAATTTTCCTGCTTCCCTCATTAAAGAGGGGTAATGGTTGGCGCCAATGAACATCTAAGGCTTGCTCTTTCTCGCTGGAATCAAGTAGAGCAAGCTCCTCATATAGTTGCTCCAACAAAATATCGTCCTCTTCGTCCGGCGTGTATGCTTCCACCCCAAAGCACTGCTCGCTCACCGCGTATGCGGGAAACTTCATATCCTCAAATACATTGAAGGCCACCTTCTCATCGTTGATCTGCACAGTCAGCTCTCCATTGGCCACATCAATGATAGTTCTCCCAGTAGCCAGGAATGGGCGGCCCAAAATAAGAGGAACATCATCGTCAGCCTCCATGTCTAAGATCACAAATTCCGCTGGGAAGATGAGTCCTTCAACTCTTACTAATACATCCTCTAAAACACCCCTGGGGCGTTTTATAGTGCGATCAGCCATCTGCAAGCACATCCTGGTAGGCTTAGGATCTCCAACACCAAGTTGCTCAAAAACCGATGTGGGCATCAAATTAATACTTGCACCAAGATCACATAATGCCCTCCCATGAAACGCATCTCCCAATGTAACAGGGATGATGAAACCACCTGGATCTTTCATCTTCTTTGGTAGCGCTTTTTGAACAACGGCGCTACACTCTTCATTCAGAGTCACTGTCTCAAAATCATCCATGCGCCTCCTATTGGAAAGGAGGTCCTTGAGAAATTTAGCATACTTTTGGCATTTGTGATATGGCCTCTGCAAAGGGAATATTGATATGCAGCTTCTTGAAGATATCCACAAACTTCTTGAAGTGCTTTGCATCCTCTTGGCTCTTAAACCTCTGCGGGTATGGAACACGCATGCTATACTCCTTAGGCTTTTGGTTCTCTTCCGACTTCCTACTCGTGTCCTTTGATTGGGGAATCACGGTAGGCACGGGAATTGCTCCATCCAACGCCTTTTCGGTTGCCTTAGTTGCTTCTGCTCGCGCGTGGCTAGGATATGGGGGATCCTCAGTAGTGATGCCACTGCGAGTTGTGATGGCATTCAGCTGCTCATTAGGAGTGATGGTATTTGCTGGAAGCATACCTGGTGGAAGCTTGATATTTTGATTGGCAATCTGCCCAATCTGAGTCTCGTGGCTTTTCATTGTGGCTTGTATTGAGACAATCGTGCTCTCCATCCTGTCTTGATTAGCTAGGAGCTTTCTCAATAAAGCATTCGTCTCTTGCTCTTCTTTTTGTGGAGCTTGCTGTTGTGGAACTTGCCTTTGCGCTTGATATGGAACATTTGGTCTCTGACCGGGTGCATATAATCCACTGTTCGGATTGGCGTAGCTGAAGTTGGGTTGATTGCGATTGTTGGGATGATAGGTGTTAGGCCATTGCTGCTGTCGCATAAAATTCACATCTTCAACACTATTATCATATCCCTGGCTTTCATCTGCTAGTAATTCACCCATGGGCTTCTGTGATGTAGGGTGCATGCCGTGAAATGCTGAGGTCATGGATTCCAGCTTTTGTTCCATAGATTCAATCTTGTTGACTAAGGCTGCATCCCCCGGTTTGGAGTACCTACGAGTTTCAGTTCGTGTAGACTCTCTCTTTGACACGTTGTTCAGCAGATCTTGAGCTCGCTGTGCTCCAAGCCCCATAAAATTACCTCCAGCTAGCATATCTAACTGGTCAGCTGTCTCCTTGTCTAATGCAGTGTAGAAATAATGGAAGAGCTTGTGCCATGGCTCCCCATGATTCGGACATCTACGGAGAATTTGGCTGAACTTCCTCCAAGCATCTCCCAATGAGCTGTCTGCTTCCTGAGTGAATTTTGCAATCTCAGCCATCTGCTGAGCGACTCTGGATGGTGGCGAATACTTCCTCAGAAACTCATGACAACAATCCGCCCATGTCACTATGCTACCAGCTGGCAGCTCCATAAGCCACTTCTTGGCTTTTCCAGATAAGGAGAAGGGAAATAGTAATAGCTTAACTGTTTCATCTGGAACTCGTTGGTCGTGCATGCTTGATGTGATTTGCTTAAATACCAGCAGATGGTGATTGGGATCATCTCTTGGAGCTCCGTTGAATGCGAACTCATCACGAACCATATTGATCATATGTTGGCGCAACTCGAAGTGTTGGGCATTGATCTGTGGCCTGACAATGGTAGGCTGATAACACGCTGGAGTAGTCCTGAAATAATCCACCATAGGGCGTTCTTCAATCTCGGCATTGTTCTGCCTGTTGTTTTCCCCATTATTCCCATTATTGTTCCCACCGATGTTCGCCACTTGTGCCCCCACACCAGCACGTGGTTGTGGATTTGGGGGAGCCAAGCGATCCATCATTGCCTGCATCTCAGCCATTTGAGCCCTCACCTCCTCAGTTTCTCGTGCTTTACTGGTTGCATCCTCTACAGCTGCTGCTCTAGCTGCCTCCGCATCCTGCATACCTTTGCGAATCCTCTCAAACTCAGCTCTAGTTTCGTCATCCATAGCAACTGAGCTTGTCTTCCTCTTGTCTCTACGTTGTGCGCGTAACAAAGTTTCCGGGTCCTCAAGTGTTGGGTGCAAAGGTTAGTCTCGAGAACGGGACATGCACCGTGAAGTTCAACCTGAAAACACAGATTACACACAGAAAGTAGGTGAGTAATTGATATAAACAATAAAATAAATCCCTAAGGCTAGGAATTATAACTAATTTAGCCGAAGTCCCCGGCAACGGCGCCAAAAACTTGACACGCTCCAACTGCAAGTGTACAGCTGTCGTGTGTAGTAATAAACCGGAAATCCGGGTTGTCGAACCCAAGGGACTTTGTTTAAATTTACTATTATTCTAAACCTTATGTGGGTACGTTGCAAGTTGTGTTTTTATCTAATTCTAATAAAATAAACGCAATATTCTCAATTAACCAAGTGAAGTAGTTCACGATTAATAAAGAATGAATTTTAGGGTTTTTGTAAAATAAGGAAAAAGTACCGGGAATTCTCTAGGTTCACTAAGTTGATCTAAATTTATATTTTGATTTGTAAAACAACCACATGTCATTCACTATTAATCAAGCAATATTAAACTTACCGAGTTACCAAGCAAGTTCACTATACTTTAAACTAAACCAAACCGAGTTACCAAGTCTAGTTTATCTTTAAGCACGCATTGAAACCATATTTCTACTTTCACGATCCTAGTTAACGATGTCGAGTTACCAAACATTGATACGACTAGGTGGATTATTCAATTTACCAACTAATTCTCACGGAGTTACCACGTGAAAACTAATTTAGTTTATCTCTACGTTAGCTACTCACAAAGATAATATAATTATGAACGTAAATAATCCATAATAGTGAATAAACACGCGAGATTAAGCTAGAACATGCATCACAATCATCAAAACATCAACTTTAGATCAAACCCTAGCTACACCAAACGAGAATTCCCAGCAAATAACGTTTAGCTACTCATATTCATGTTCAAAACGACACGTCTAATGAGTTTAAACATAAAAATCAAGAAAAGAGGAGAGTTGAGAATCCAAACGGATGATCCAAAGCTCCTAAGCTCTCCCAATAGCTTCTTGATCTCCAAAAGATGTTCCTTACGTCAAAGCTACTGAAAAAGTCGACCTAGAATGCTTAAATATGTTTCCATAATCCTAATACAAAGTTTGGATAAACTACGAAAAAGCCCCGGAAAAATTCTGCACTTTCAGCGATGTCTTCGTAGGAAGACATTTGTCTTCGTGCGAAGAGTCTTCGTACGAAGACAATTTGTCTTCCTACGAAGGTCTTCTCACTTAGATACTGCAAGCTTGTTCGGGAAGACTTTTTGCAGAGCCAAAATTTGGCTAAGTATATTGTCTTCGTACGAAGACATTTGTCTTAGTACGAAGACCCTCTGTTCCAGCCTTCTTTTCTTTGACTTTCTCTTCCTTACTTTGACTTTCTCCTTCCTTCCTTCTTCCATTGACCTTCCATTGTTTCCATTGACTTTCTCCTTCCTTCCTTCTTCCATTTGACTTTCCTTTGAGTTCCTTGCTTCCGAAGTTCGCTTTCATCTCCCGCATGATCCTCCAAGCCCTGTTTTCCTGCGAATCACAACACGAAAACACAACCCGCGATCATATCACAATAAAAGCTCAAATAACTAAAGAAACGCCCGGATTTAACAAGTAACGCATATGAACTCACATTATCTCATTTAAGTTCAATTTACTCAAAAGACGACGAATTCTCCATGATAAGCACGCAAAACGTAGAAATAAAAGGCATAAAATAACTCCGAAAACGGAGTTATCAGTCGCCGGAAAAAATGGAGGTGGCGGCGGCGTTGTTGGCTGCTGCTGTGGTTTCTGCTGCTGTTTCGTCCTTCGGTGGCTTATTCGAGCAAGGTAGAGAGGGGAGAGAACGAGAGAACAGTGGGAAGGGGGAGAGATGGGTGGCCGTGATGGTGGCGGCCATGGATTCCGGCGACGTCGACGGCAGCGGCAGTGGGTCGCCGCTGCCCTGCTTCGTCTTCTGCGCTGCTTCCGGCATAACAGAGAGGGTGAGAGAGAGGCAGAGGGAGGAGAAGATATGAGGTGGTGGTGGTCGTGGTTGGGGTGGGTCTCTCGGCGGTGGCTTGCGGGAGTTGGCAGCAGCCATTGCAGCTGCTGCTGCCGCTGCTTCCTCGTCGTCAGAACAGGGAGAGAGATAGAGGGTGAGGGTGAAGAGGTGGGGATGTTGTTGTTGGAGATGGTGGTGGTAGCCGGGGGTGTTGGTGGTGGCTGCGGGTTTCTCTCGGCAAAACCAGAAGAGAGAGAGAGAGAGAGATGCAGTGAGAGGGAGATGGGTCGGGAGAGGGTGAGAGCAGAGAGGGAGATGGCGTTGGGGGTGGTGTTGGTGTTGGGAGATGGGGTGGTCTCGGGTGTGGTGGCCGAAGGAGGTGGAGAAGGAGGGAGAAATAAATAGAGAGGAAGAGGGTGAGAGAGAGGGTGACGGGAGAGTGAGAGGGGGAGAAAAGAGGGGAGTTTGTGTGTTGTTGGAAAACACAACATGGCAGGCGTTGGTGAATGGGATACCAAAACAAAGAAGAGAAGATAAAAAAAATTGTTGGGGATGGGGGGAGAAATCTGATGTAGGAGAAAGGGGATAAAATATTATATTTTATTACTATTATTATAAAAGTGTTATAGTATGTATATAGTATAAAATACGTAAAGTGTAAGTATAAATACAAGTATTTACTACATATAGTATAAATACGAAAATACAAGTATCAAATACTACACGTTTCGTAAAAGACAAAATATACCCCCAATAACAACTATATATTATTATCTAAAATTACATCTACCTCCCCAAACTATAACGTTTTGAAAATAACTTATTAAACTTTACGAAAAAAAATACGTCAAAATTTTCAGAAAATACGGGGTGTTACATGTGAATTTTGAGATGTGGATGGTGGATGAGTATTGGACAATGGTAATTTCATAATTGGGACAAATATTATGGATTGGAAAGTTTCATTTGGATAAATGTCTATATGGTACTGTGATGATTTGAGAATACATTTCTGGAAACAAAGAATTAAAAGTTTGGAAAATATATTTCTTTCTCACATGAGAAAATATTTGTTTACTTCTTACGTATCATCCTGATTTATTAAAATAAAAACATGCCTCTTTCCGGTTTACACGTTGGGGTGTTTACTTACTCAGCAATTTTTGTGCTGACTTTGGAAAAACTGCGGTCTTTGTTTCTTTCCCCCGCAGGTCTAGGTGAAGGGAGCTCGGCTTAAGGAGAAACGCGGACTCATCTAGTTGTAATTAGTACTAAATATTTGAGACACTTAGATAATATTTCATCATGTTTAATAGTAGGTATTATTTCACTGTTGTAAACATTAAAGCTTGTAATATATAATCACGGCGATGTTTGTTTTGTTTACCATTCGTTCCCCTTGAACCCGGGAGCCATCTCCGGCGCGGGACGGCATTCCCGCACTTCTCCCCACGGCGAAGTTCGGGGTGTCGCATCGTGCATTCTCTGGAAGTTCTCCCCCACCCCGTTCTTGAGTTCACCATCGCGCTTGTTAGGCGCGCTGGTTTGCACGGTATTCCGGTCGTCATGATTCTCATCCACGACTCTGTCACAAACCATGGGACTTCCACCAGTAGTGGTTCCCTTCTTTTCTCTGCAAGATCGAGATTCAGACCCGACAGACTGAGCCGGCGGACTTCTGTTTCCCTTAGTTCCCACCTCATCTCCTCTGGATAACGATCAATTACCGAACACAATGACGAATTGTGAGCGAAGGAAGGGGGTAAGGGAAGAGGACTCACAGCAAGCGACGAGAGCACACCAGAAGGGAAAATGGGGTCGGAGAAGGAGGGATTCGGATCTCCGGAAACCGTCGCCTTGCCTTTGTCTCGCTATTTCGACCCTTTGTCCTTCTTAGGTTGATAACCCTTATTAGGTTTTCGAAGCGACTTGGACGGAAACGCCACCTTATCCGGTGGTTGGAAGTTTTGCTCAGCTCCGGGCCGTTTGTCCCTCAGGGCTGGGCTCTCTTATTATTCTCGTTCTTCGTTGGGTTGTTGTGATGTGCCTCTTTTGTGTGGGCTTCACTGTTATGGCCTTTGTTGGAATTGTGCCCTATAGGCAATCAATTTGTCGTGACATTTAATGGACTTAATATTCATTATGTTATCGATATGGATATATGCTAACATGAATGAAGTCCTTAGAGTATAAATATTATATTCTTAAATATCCCTAGTCGAGTAATACAATTAATAGGACGAATGTTTTGCATCGAGACTAGTATGTGGGTAGATTGATATGGGGATATCAAGTGTAACACATGGGTACGCATTGGGAGTAATGATGTACTGGATTGACCCACCATGAGAAGGCTACATGGGTGTTATGTGAATGTCACAAGCGCTTCTCATAGTGACAATGGTGTTGTGATCCTTAAACTTGAAGTCACTAGATACTCTACTTGTGAATTATCATGTTTTGATATCGCCAAACGTTACACCGTAACTGGGTAACTATAAAGGCTTTAATCGGACATGATATGAAGCAAGCTGAGAGATGGTAGTGATGTAGAGAGGATTTGTCCCTCCCACATAATGGGAGTAAATCCACCGCCACTCGATGAATGAGACTTAGGGAAATGCATGGCCATGCTCGAATAAATCAATATGAGATATTGATGTTATTTGTTTATCTAAGTCTACTCAAAGATCGAGAAACTATGGATTGGATATACAAGTGTGACACTCCATGTCTTGTATCCAATCCGGATAGATGAGACAAAGGGATTATACAACACGGTAACATTGGTCGCAGAGGTTAGTCAGATCACTGACATTCCTATTACTTGGGAGCATTGATGTATTGCTAGATACCGCTCAATGTTTGTAATAGGGGTGCAACTTGGACGGGTTGAACCCGACCAACCCGAACCCAGCCCGGACTAAAGTCGGGCTTGGGAACATGTTTTGAGTAATTTGGACGGGCTCGGGCAAGAATTCTCAACCCGAATTGCAATTAGGGTCGGGCTTGGGTACGGATATTTAAAGACGGGCTAGCCCGAATTGCCCGATTTGTATACTCATTACCGACAAATGATATATTTGGAGAGTATTATATTGCATTGTTATCAAGAACATATTATTTTTCTATTAAATATTAGTAATATTTTTAATGATGTTTATGTTCTTAACTAATAATTTTTTCTCACAAAATATTTAGTATTGTCTTGTATAAACGGATAATTTTTAAATTCATTCTAACAATATATAGTCATTCTTGTTTAGCCTTAAATAAAAAAAAAATTGAAGTATCTATATTTAGTATCTATTTTTATATGTAAGCTATTAACTTAACTATAAGGGCACAATTTTAATTGAGTTGAATGTGAAAATTATGCTATTTTATTTAGTTTAATGGGCTAGCCCGAATTCAACCCGAACCCGAATTGGTTTGTTCGAATTCGGGCTTGGACGGGTTGGCGATGCTCGTAACCCGGGCTGGGCTGGGCTTGGGCAACCCTGACAGAACTCGGGCTTGGGCTTGGACAAGGGTTACAACCCGCCCAGCCCGTCCGAGTTGCAGTCCTAGTTTGTAATAATTATTATTACTGCCAACGTAATTAGGAACCTAGAGGGTCACACACAATAATAGATCAAGCTGAGATTATTGCTAATTAGTTGGACTAAATAGCAATAATTAATTGATTGGACTAAAGTGTAAATTGTGCTCATTAGTTGGCCTAACGAGCAATTGTGGCCTAGAATGTAACTAGTCCCACAGTGGTGGATTTATGGGCAAAAGTGAATTTCTCTAGCTATAAATAGGATTTGTAGGCTATGAGAATTCATTCATAATTAATCCTACACAACAAAGTTTACTAGAGAGCTAGAGAGAAAAGAAGAAAAGAAGTTTTCTTCCCATAGGGGTTAGGCCAAACCCTAGCCGCCCCTCCCATGGAGCCGTCGGCCACCATTGGCGCCTCCGTCTTGCTGCCCGCGACATGGTGATGCCGTGGCTCTCTCCTGCCGCTACTTGGATGTGATCCAGTCTGCACAAGTCCAAGTTCATCCTTCTCAGATTGCTAGCACCATTGGAGAAGAAGACCGGTTGAGGTATACTCGTGTGGATACTGTAGAGACAAAGATGATATTCTTTATATGTGATCGTCCCAACCTAGTATGGCTGAGGTAACCTTTCTTCCTTCATCATGTTATGATGCTTCACCTGTGATCCTCGGAGGGCTTTGGGCAGGATTAATTTTTTATATTCCGCTGCGTAACCTGCATCAAAACCCAACAACCTTCACCATTCAAGGCCTCATAGCGATTCTAGACCGTGGGCTTTCCATCCTTTGGGCCATTGATGCCAGTTGGGTTCTTAACGGGGATTTTATTGACCCGTTTATTAGGGAATAACCATTTACCATATTCTTCCTCAATGATAGGAGAAATAACACTTTTGCCCCTTGATGATGACTCGTACCTTCCCTTTGGGAAGCAACCGTTGGGGGAGAAGAAGCCTTGTTACCGTTACCCTCGATGTTCGTGCCTGAGTGATCGTCTTCTCCGGCTCCGGTAGGATTTCCGCCGCCAGCGGCGTAAACGGGCAACTCTCCTTTATATGATTAACCTTGCCACACGAAAAGCAAATAGTATTAATGGATTCATATTCCACTGGCTAAACTTTCTTACCAATTCGATATTTGGAGACATGTGATTTGTCGAGATCGACTTCAATGAACAAACGAGCAAATTTTCCTCTAACGTCCCCTTTCAGAGGTTTCCCTAATGTTTTGGCGACAATTTTCAACGAATCACCATTAAAGTGTTCAAAGCGAAGCCGCAACAATCTCACCCAAAACGCGGTAGAGATTGGCGTGGCTTCCGTCGGGGAAAAGTTGGGAACCCATTTATGGATCGTCAAATAATGGTCAAGGATGGCCCAAGAACCCCCTGTATAGATTTTCAGGCGATCGACCGACGATTAGAACTTGAAAATAAAGAAATCTGACTCTATTTCCACATCGTCAAAGCTTTCTCTGAGGTTCCATAGTGCTTTGGCTTTGTTCATCAAAGTTTTGTAACAAATCTCTTTGCCTAACAATTTCACAATTAGGCAGTCTTTCATTTTTATTTTCAGATGCATTTTTGAGATTTGTGGGGAAGATAACTTCTGGGATATGCTTTATATCCTCTGGTATCTTCTCCTCACAAATTTCCTCATAGTCAGAAAAATCTTCGTTTGACAGTAAATCAATGTCAAAATGGGTTTCGTCGAGGTTATTAGTGAAGAAGCCCTTAGACTTGATAGCTTTGTTCAAAGATTCCTTGAAGGATCGAGTATTGACTTGGACTTTCTCTGCATCTCTCCTCTTTATGAAAAATGAGGAGATCTGCCAATTTAGAACCAAGATCAAAAGGGGGATCAGTAGAGGGTAAGATCTCATCAAAGGGATGAGAGGAAGAGCTCCTCGGCTTCTTGCTTGTATGATCAGCACCCTCGCAAGGGGGAAGCCGTTGATCTCATATTAGGATTGAGCTTGGTAGGTTGGGAATCATCCATTTTGTCACCCTCAACCTCAGGGGTAGCAGGGATGGATGAAGCCATCAACATCTAGAGAAAGGGAGTGATGGTACGAAAACCAAGTTAGAGCAAAAAGAAGAGAGATAAATTATGCGAAGGGTTACTATCCTCCTCTGTTGCGGAGTTTGGCATCTTAAGAGCCTCCTTGGGCTAATGAAATGAAATCCAAAAAAAGAGACAATACAGGCCCAATTCTATTTCCAAAATGAGTTCTCTTATTGAGTAATGCTATATGTACCAAAATATTTGTCCCAAATACATCCCAAATTGCTCATGCCAACAAATGGTCCCACTAAGGATTTGTATGTTTAATTTGGACTTTGATATATAGTTGTGGGACAATGTTGTTGACACGGGAAATTTTGAGATGCATTTGGGACAAATATTTTGGGACATATAGCATTACTCTCTCTTATTTGAAAAAGAAAACACTTGCACGTGTGTGTGTCGTAAAAAATCGAACAAGATACGAGTGGGCCAGGAGGTTTAGTAATCAAAGTCTTCCCCTCCACACTACCGTCCACACAAGTTTTGAGCCCAAAATCTTCATATCGTGCTCTAAAACCATTGCTAATTTATAATTTTAGGCTACTCAACTCATCTTACCTAAAACCATATTCATATACAAGCAAAACATTCACTCAAATAATCATGTAACACTTAGGCACCAAAAATAACTATTTAATAATGATCATAATTATGAATAAAAATAAAATATTTAAGGAACAAAAATTCCGGTCGCTACATCTACTCCCACCTAGGCCTGTCAATGGATCGGTCCTAGGTAAACTCGAACCGGACTCATGACAGACCCGCTTACAATTAGACCCGTTTGGAACCGGACCACGAAACCCAGACCCAAAAGCAGTAGAACCGGACCAGACCCGTTTACCCTTTGGGTGAACCGCGACCCAGAATTTGCCTCTCTATGAAACACGTATTTTCACAGTGACATCTGTATCACGTGCACGAACTTGTTACACCCCACGATTCAAATACATGTTGCAATTGCAGTATGAGAAGAGAGAACGCAATTGTCGGAGCGAGAGGGGGTGAGATTTAGAGGAAGAAGTCACCGGAGAGAATGCAATCTGTTAGGAAGAACTCGCCGGAGATGACCGGAGTTAGAGAAGATGACCAGAAGTAGAGGGATAGGTGTTACCTTGGTGGTTGCAACCCAGGACCACCCACCCAACCGCCGTCCGGGAGAGACGCAACCACAACATGCGAATCCTCGATCTTGAATGTTTCAAACACCGATCTGACTTGTTTCATATTTATATCCACAATAAGAGATACGATTTGGAGATAGAGAGAGTAGTTATCATCAACAACATAAGAGGGAGAGGGTGAGAAGAGATAAGGGCGGAGAGAGAATCGGGAGCGAGGGAGAGAGGGGCACAACTGTGATGAGAGAGAATGGATCCACTGCATATTTTTTTTTGTTGGGTTTCAAAATGGACCTTTGGGTAAAAAGTTCGGAACCAGTGGTTCTTGGGTTTGGCGGGTCCAGAACCAACAGGGTCTGGTCCGAATTTTATTTGGGTGGGTCGGGTTTTTAGTGCTTGGTTCCAGGTCGGTTCCGGGTCTGAACCGGCCCATTGACAGGTCTACTCCCACCCCACCACCATCTTCATCATCTATGAACCATCTATCATCTCAGCCACTACCTAGATAAATGATTTGGCGTTTTAAGCCTTTCATCTGGTCTCGGGTTCAAACCTAGATAAATGATGTAATTCTAAAAAAAAAACTAGACATCATTTAAAAATTATGCCCAAGGCCTCCAAAAGTGTTGAGACGACCCTAATGTATTCTTAATACATCCTTTTTGCCATGAAAGTACCGTTAGTAATTATATTTTTCATAGTCTTTACAACTACTCCTTCTGCTTTTATTGTGGACAATAGTGAAACGTTTAATATGTAATACTTCTAAAAAAGTAAGATTACTATAGTGCGTTCCTAATTTGATCCAACTTTATGACAAATGTTTTTTTGGTGGATTTTATTTGCCATGACTTATGAGAGAATTATACAAACAGTGTTCTACAAACTTATTTGCACCCCATTAAAAAGGGTTGTTATCCCCGGTTTGGGGAGTTTGGCAGCATAAGAGCCTCCTTGGGCTAATGATAAAATCCAAAAAAGGACAGTACAGGACTAGAGGCCCATTTCTATTTCCAAAATGAATTCTCTTTATTTGAAAAAGAAAAAAACACTTGCGCTGCACATGTGGTGTGGGTAGTAAAAAATAAAAATCGGGTGGGGCCAGGAGGTTTACTAATCAAATCAAAGTTTTCCTTCCCTTCCGTCCACACAAGTTGAGGGGAAGAAAGTCACGGGAGGGAGCCGAAGAAGAGAAGAAGGTTTGAAGCTCCACCGAGAAGGGTCGCAAATGGTGGGTCTCTTCACCCCCCCACCGATACAGATACAGATAGAAATAAATCCTTGTTAAATTCAGCGGCAGCGATGCCTTTACTGGTTTCCCAAATTCCAACCGCCTCAGGTATTACTTATTAAACCCTAACCTTCACCCTAACCATCTCTCCCTGCGCAATTCACGTTGTTTTAGCTTTAATCCACTTCCTAAAAAAAGTCCCGATAAATTTGGTCTTCTTCACCGAGAAGCTTCTCGATTTGTTTGATACAATATGCTATCTGTTGTGTTGAATCAGATCTGCCATCGTTACTTAAAACTTCTTCTTCTTTGAAATAAAATAAATATAAATATAAATTTGCTGCTTCATCGAATGGTGGTGTCTCTGAGGTTGTGCTTAAATTTAGCCCCAATGAATACTTTCTCCACAAGCAATCTAAGTACAGTATATGCTATCCTGACTAAATAAAATCTTTCCGCTCCGTCACACACACTTACTGTATGTAATTAGCTAGTAAATAAACATGGATATTGAAAAGCTAATCTCTTAGGATTCAGACTCCCTCAAATATAGGGATGGTGTGACTTCTTATCAGGGAGGGGAGCATCACTATTTATTTGGTTATCTTCCAAGACTAAAAGTACTGTGTGACAGGACAAAACTTTGTATAAGCAACTATGTATTATACGAAGCAATTGCAGCAGTGTCAAACTTCTTAGAGTTTATAATATAGCTCAAGTAGTTAGTACTCAATAGCCCAACTGATTCTTGGTGCTCAATTTACTGTAGAAAGTGCCATGACTTAGAATTATCTGACGGGCACACTGCATTAATAGTGAACATTGCAACAAAGATAGACACATCCTCATTTTTACTATACTATGGAGATATCTGCCTACTACAGGAAAAGATGGATTATAATAAAATTATCTGACAAGTTCTTCTTGTGTCTTTTAAACTGAGTATTTTAGGGTGCTTTGACATCTGAAAGATCTGCACTGGACTGAATGCAAAGCTGTCTGAGAAAACGTCCTTATCTTAGCCGTTATCATTTTGGTTTTACCATTCATCTTACTTCCCTGGTGGTTTTGAAGCAAATAAGAGATGTACTCCCATTTAGGCGATTTCCTCTTTCGCTAAGGAGACAAAAGAAATTCTCATGGAACGCGTCTCCACTAATGAAACTTATCCGAACCATGGAGTTCTTGTTACTGGTCCTGTTGGCAAGTGGATAAAAATAGACGTTTTTGGCAATCATAACATCGCTAAATCGAAGGATGGATTCTCTCCGTTGGGTTTGACGCACATATTCACTTTGAAAGATCTTCAAGTCGCGACAAACAGATTCTCAGAAAATCGAAGGATGGATTTGGAGTTGTTTGAGCAATGGGAATCTAGTAGCTGTAAGAGTTCCACACAGATACAGGTATGTTTGAAAGTCGGAAGAAAAAATTATTATGAAATATTCACATTGTTTTATTGGCTAATTCTGGAAAAAACTGTTTTAGCACCCGTGCAGATGGAGCATTAAGAGCATACGTTGAAGTGGTTGGTCCTTTGTATCATAAAAATATAGTCCGACTCCTGGGCTGCTGCATTGACGGATCTCATAGGTACCATTAACATTTATTTGTTGTAAAAGTCTTGATTACATTAATGCTTGAATAGAGTGTAGGGAGTGAAGTCGAAAGGGTCTTAGTTGTCTTGGCACTAAAATTCTGTAACATTATGGGATATGTCGCTAGTCTGTGAAGCAGATACAGTGGTAGAATAGGAACCCTACTTGTGTCACACAAGTACAGGTCAGGCAGACAGGTGACACCCCAAAATAGGTGTTGGGCATGCCGCGTGCCTATTAAATTAGCTAAATATATGAATAGATACTAATATAATATAGAGAGGGAGTTAGCATTTTGGTGAAGTTTTTTCGCTTCCATTAATGTTCATCTTCTTTCACAGAAATTATGAAAACAACAAAAAATAACACATTAATTGAAAAGGGCACAAAATTCTTCCTCTAGTCTCATCCACTACTATCCCACATTTCATTACCCACTTACCACCCTTAAGACAGTTGCTTCAGAAAAGAATGCAGTGATAGTAACCACGTTAGTATGCACAATTGAACCACCATTTCCTCATTTGGAGCTTGTTAAGAGTACATAGTCCGTTCTAAGTTCCTCATCATCTCTTTACTGTAGGTATTCACTGGACATTTAGATTTAGTTTCACATCTAATTCCATTTCGTTTTGCCAATTACATGTAATATTATTGGGACCGCAGCACATACTTTTAGGACACGCCTTCTAACACAAGTGGAGTCTTCCAATGCCTTTTGAAACATTCAAACAAGTAGGTCAACAATGCGATCAACTGAGCCCACACATTGAGTTGTGAACACATCATATTTATAATTTTAGTTTTACAAAAAGAAATGTGGACAGGGAGTAATATGGATGCTTAAAATTAATAAAACTTACACACACATATTATAAGCCAGCAAAGTTGGATCCTTATGTGCCTTCTTTTTAAACTATGAAATATATGTAGACAAGTCTCACTCTTATATGAACCATCTTTCAGTAACTATCCAACAGAATATTTGATGTATAAATCTTAGGTAAAATGTATAATTTCATTTGATGACTATGATTTCATATTTATATTTAATAATAATATGTTAATTGTGTAAGTTACCACCTAACCCAAAGGATACCCATGGTGTTGATGGCCTTGGTATTAGGGGTATGCATTCCCCGATCCATCATTCTATCCTCATGGAAGAAAAAATATCTTGGGGCCACGGAAGCTTTACCCGGTCATTAAGTTTAGGTCCAATTCTCACAAATGCCAAAGCCAAAATCTCGAGGGGCCAGCTAAGACTGACTCTTTCTTTTAGTGAGCAATTTTGTTAGACGAGTGGAAATGTGACGTAGCCTTTCACAACATTTAGGGGGTAGACAAACTAAAATGCGATTATTGTCTTTTATCACCTTCCGTGTCCTTATTTTTGTAAGTTACCATTTTGGGAAACTGCAATTATGCTATGTGTTACTCATGTGCACCCCATGCTTCGTCGATGCTTGTTATTATGTTCCAGTTAGCTATTAGCCTATTACTGAATGTATTGAATGCAAACAGTGGTAATCTCACATATTTTGAGCACTCCAGGTTACTTGTCCATGAATATGTTGGAAAGGGAAGTTTACGAGATTGGCTTCAAGGAGATAAAACCCGGAAGTCACAGCTTTCTTGGGAGTCCAGGATGGTGAAGGTTCTCCTTGGACGCTAAGGCGTATGATTTTCCATCACTAATTTCTTTGTAACTTTGTGGATCTCATTAATAAGGTTCGTCTTGTGCAGTGTTACGTACTTGCAAGACGAAATTGAGCCGAAGGTGGTACACCGGGACATTAATCCGACAATGTTTTGTTAGATGATGAATTCAATGTCAAGTTTTGCAGCTTTGACTGTGCAACACTATTAGCTGCAGGAGAAAGTCCAATATGCACTCAGGTTTCCGGAACCATTGGGTTAGTAATATGTTGTCCTCGTAATAATGAGTGCTAACTGTGGACCCCCACATTTTATGATATTACTACTTTTGTTTTTCCTAAATAGGTTTAATTAGTTTATGTTCTCTCTTAATCAAGATATTCAAGACCAACTGTAGTAGAAATACTGCGTACAAATATTAATTTCTATCTTTGAAATTATACAGATACAATGATCCGGGATATTTCTACTCCGGCCTTCTGAGTGAAAGGAGCGATGTTTATAGTTTTGGGATTCTGCTTCTGGAAACAATCTCTGGAAGATCTTCAACATGTTTTCAACGTAATGATGAAGAGGTAATAAATTGTAGAACTGGAGACAATGATTTTCTGAATGCTAAATGTATCTCAGTAATAATCTTTTGTTTGTACGTAATAAATGTTTGTTCTATGCAGATGTAGAGAGTCAGGTCTTAAAGAAAAAAATGATTGAAATATGACTGTTCTTTTTCTACTTGACGTGGTGGTTGTTAGTTTGAATTTCATTAATGCAGTAAAATCTCGATAAATTAATGCTTGATACGATAAATGAATAACCTCACCAAATGAATAATTTTCTCCAGTCCCGACTTGGGCAAAGGAGCTAAATGAATAACCTCGCTAAGTGCATTAACAAATATCTTTTATATCCCTTAAAGACCCCATATAAATATAAATCAACGATCATTAACATCCATAAGATGGAATACACACACACACACCAAAAAACAAAAAAAAATATTTCTTCCAATCTACCATGTTCATCCAAGAAGTCATTTCTTTACAAAAAAAAAGTCTAAAGCTGTTTGCTTTTTTCCTTCCGTCAAATGTATCACATCTTTGATTTTTACTAGTGCAAACAGAAATCCTGGAATATTCTGCTCGTGTTGTAGGCTTGTAGCAACCATAGAATCTTATTAGTACATGGTGCATGTACTTAGTCTATACGTATATGTTGCATGTATTCCTCATATAGACTCTAAGCATGCCATACATGTAATCTTATTAGTACAAGGTGCATTTACTTAGTCTATACTTTTTTTTTTCAATTCTTTTACATTAGAGGTAAGATAATTAATCATACAAAAAAATGTAAAAAAGACTATCTAAATGAATAAAAATTCATTTATCCAGATACGAATAATATGTTCATTTATCGATAAGTAAGTAACTTCACTTTATCGATAAGTAAGTAACTTCACTAAAGGAATATTTTCTTCTAGGCCCAAGAGTATTCCTGTATTGAGGTTTCAGTGTATTATCTCTCACAGTGTCCTATAATCTTGCGCTTGTTTTTTTGTGGATGTATCTTGTCTTAGAAATCGCTGAACTTTAATGTGGGTCCAGATAATTCTCAAAGAGCAACATACCTAGTTTAAGCATAATGAATTTGTTCGGTAAATATGAGGTTCTTTTCCTTCAAAATAAGTTTCAATAACCATCTGGTGTCTTTCATTACGAAAAAGCATAATATCGTTATGAGCTTGTTCTTGTAAGTTAAACACATCCAATTTCTGTTCATTTTTCCTTCCCTGGTCTTGGTTATGTATAACTTGAACACTTAAAAAACGCCTTTTGACTGTCCACCTCCAATCATTTAGTGTAGCATTACCTCTCATAGTTATATTCTGTTGCTTCATCTTTTCTACTCTCTAGCCTAATGTGGGATACAAGCCATTCTGCGAATAGAGTAGATTAAGTTTACATCCGCATTACAATCAACAAAATAGTATTTGAAAAAAATGAAACTATACTCGTAGTTTCAGAAGTTGCAGTCTGTTTAAGTTTGTATATTATTTGTTTGGGATACAAGGTCTCAGATACTAAGAAGCTGGAAAGTAAAATCTGAGCATTAGGTATATGATTGCTGCAGGAGTAGTAATTGCATAAAGTAAGTATTAACAACTTGCCGAATTGCTGATATATAGAATGAAGAAAAAAAGAAATGGAAACTCCTCCAGATCCTTCAAGATAACAATATTCAAGAATTCAAAGTACGATATGTATGCATGTGTGTGTATGATTGCTCATCGCACTGGAAGAATAAAAAAGGAGTAGATAATTAAATAATAAAGGGGCAATTTATAGGAACTACTCCCGTTTCTTGACGAAAAGGCACTCGCTGGCCCTGTGGTTCAGGTCTAGCATGGAGGTCATTAAAACAGTGGTACTGGAAACTCGGTGGCATTTATAGAAGCCACCAGTCCACTAGTATATCCTCCTGTGTGCTGTATCATAGTTCTTGTTGGTTGTTACTGAGTTGCATGAACAATTGAGTTCACTTAGTTTAACTGGTTACTTTGCACATGTTCCAATCCTCATATTTTTCAGTCTCATTTTGACCAGACCATGTAATCCACGGGTGATTCTTGTTGATTTGGTGAAAATGATGGCTAGAAACCGGCAATTAGAGGAAGTTTTGGACCCAAGCATTCGAAAAAGGCCATCAACTGGAGCTCTTAAGGGAGCTCTCCCGACGGCTTTGAGGCGCATTGACACGGTCTCTACGAGGAGGCCCACCATGAATGAAGTTGTTCGCATGCTTGAGTCAAATGAATATCCAATATCAAAACCGGTTAGTTACAGAAGCTATTTGTAAATTGAATGTTTGGTTGGAATTAAAGTATAATAGGTTATAATAAATATAAATTATCTATATGCGATTTCTAGAGCAAGTTCATCTTATGTTTGTTACTTTAACTTGTTCTGTTGGTCGTGCATTCTTTCGAATTAGCTTTCCTTCAACTGTCTTCCAGACTGAGTGACATTTCATGAAGAGCTTATGTGGTTAGTGTTAGTCTGTTAAATAGCTTAATATACATTGTCAAACGACTAACCACCAGCAGCTGACAGTGTAAACTAAAATAAAGCCATCATCTATCCTTAAGCGAGACTTATTTTTTTGATTTAAGGGAAAATATGAGAAATTATATCATTCATTCATGTTCCCTATTACTAGATTTTAAGTAAACTTACCTGTTTTTGTCATGTTCCCTCTAGTTTTTGCGTTTTCTCTGTCCTTTGAAAAAGAAGAAAATGCAAGAATGCATCCTCCCTAAAATCTAAACCAACAATACTAGGATTTTAGTAGCAAAAGGTAATTCATTGTCTAAGTAGAGACCTTAAGTTGCCATGACGAGGTCATTTTCCATTTATAATTTGATGGTCTGTCGTAATTTCTATCTCTGTGGTGATGAGAAGGGTGATAGCGTGATGCCCTTTCTTTTTCACCAATGGTATCATACTTCTTACAGCCTGAACCTATGGAGAATCCATCATTTAGGATTAAAAAATTGACACTCATGGAAATTTTGCCTGAGACTGAATAATCAGAAATGTTAGTCCTGAATTATCAGACATCCTAGCTATCTAACACGTCATCTGCATGTATTATCAAATTCATAAAATACAGTTACTTATAAAAATACAGCTTCATACCTGATAACGAACTCTAAGCAAATTAAGCAATCAACCACATTAAAGCTTAGGTAATGTAACTCTATTCAGTCTAAGTGAGCATATTATCTACTTCCATTCTCCCGCTGGTGCTAGTTGTCAACTTGTGACAGATGAAAAATTAGAGGAAGACACCGGCGACATGACAATTCAGTTTCTTAAGCGACTTCTAAGTTCAGGAGGAATTTATGTGGATTAGGGTGTTTAAAACTTTTATGTTGTTGGTGCGAAAGTCCTTATGTAATTTGTAGAATTTATTATATATAAACAGAGAGAGCTAACCACGAGGTGAGGCTCACAGTTATCCAAAACAATTGATCAAATAGTAAATGGTATGGCAGGGTGGATATTTGGTTTTTTCTCTCAACTTTTTGTTGTTTGAAGGCCACATGAAGCAGGTTACGAACACTTAAACAAAACTAATGTGTAGCATGTTACCTATGTTTTTATCTTACTGATGTGACTACCCGTGAGCAAAAGGATTCGAGGCAAACCCCATACAGAACAGTTTAGTTATCATCAACTACAACCACAAGAATTGGTAATGAAATGATGCAACTGGAGAAGAGTGAATAATATAGCTGATCTGAAGTAAATGTGAAAAAGGCTTATCTGGTTATGTAGAATTGTGTAAACAGTGTTTTGGATGTGTTCCTAGTTTACAACAAGTTTCTTCTTTATTATGGTTGTAAGTTGTAAGGATTAAGAATCTATTTAAGGATTAATGAGAGTAAACTGGGTCATACTTGCTAGAGTTTCTTGGCTTTAGGATTGTCTTGGTTGTTCCAAATGTGTGTACTAGAGGTAAATATGCATAGCTTTTTATTACAATAAACATAAAATGCAATCTGTTCGTGAATTATTCTGACATCTCTCATATATATATTTTTTTCTTTCAGATTCTCAGCTCGTTGAACATTGACTATGCTAGTTACTACAGGAGGTATTTGTTATTAATCTCCTCTGTATTATGTCAACTTTAAGGTAGGTTTGTGAATCCTGCTAGTAAAAGCTTATTTATATTTTTTCGTCTCAGCTCTAGTTTGATCTGAACTTCCTTTCATTGTTAGTACCTAGTTTAAGATGCATTGCTGTCAAGTTCTGTTCTAAACTAATGGATTGAACATTGTTTGAAATAAACTAAGGTGATGTACAATCTCTATCATTATACTGATGCAAAAATAGCTCGAACTCGAGCATGACAAGAGGAGAACGATTTTAGTTATTATGAGCAAGTAGTGTCCGGAACAAGTACCTTAGGACCATATACCTTTCTACCATTTTAAGGATGCAGTTCATTTCAAATGTCGTTTTATCGTATACCTGAGCGTTAGTACTAGACCAAAGTAACTTTAACATGAAAAATATAAGATTGATAAGGTGAGAAAATATCTGGGAGGCCATTTTATTGCTCTCTGTAGTGTTTGGAGTATGGATATTGGTTCGGAGAAGTTACTGTAGGTTGGACTCTCAATGAAAAGTTTGCAGAAGTATCTTCATTTAACTTCATGTAATCAGATTGTACGAGCTCATATATATGGATGATGCAACTTCTGTCATCTCATTTCTTCGCAAAAAGGGTCGCTATGTATGACTGTGTGTGCGTCTTTAATGTGTTCTGAATTCTTGAGTAAGAATCAAATTGTCATGTTCATGTATGCCGTTTGCTGATTGCAGTAATTACGGGAATGTAACACATGAGTGGGAGGAAGAATAACTTAATGTAGAAGAATTTTGCTCCTCGGACTGTAAGTTACTTCAATTTCCCGCCGCTCCTTCGATCTCCCATCCATCATCTGTTTTTGAAAAACGTGGCTAATTTTGAGATATGGGGAACAGAGAGCCATGGGGGGATTTCGGTTTGAAAAAAACAGGATATCAAAAGAGAAAAAAATGGGTATTTGATGCTTCTAAAATTTTTCAGTATAGCAAATTATGGACACCGACTTTCTGTGGCCTTGAATATATATAACTGACTTCTCAACTTCCACAAATCTGTAATGAAGCATATCCTTGCGCAAGTTTTTGCAAGGAATTCACTTTCGATTACAGTTATGTAGTCTCGAATTCGTTGTTGCTTTCATAGTCTTGGCTTGAATAATTCTGTTTGTTATGATGACGTAGCTTGAAAGATTTCTTTAGGGAAGTGTGAAAGAATAATTGTTGCACTCTTAGAGAATTTTCAAGAAAGAATATATACTATAATACTAGGTCTATTTGAGCTTCTACTATTTCATCCCATTTATAACTTGGAATAAAAGTCTGAATTACAGAAATGATATGTCCCAAGTCTCTACAGCAAAGTGATATAGCTTAGATGAACTGTTAACTAGTCATTGCGACTTCGAAACCTGTTCAGAGATATCTTGGCCGAATTAGTACAAGTGGCTGATGGGTCTGCTTGTGTCCGTAGTTTAACCTGCTATGTTGAGTCTAACCCAGCCGGGGAGAATTCCGTGTCTTCCTGAAGCTGACCTCATTAATTATTCCCATAGTCCTCATGCCCGGGATGATATGCTGAGCGTGGTCCAATCTGATGATATAATGAGCAACAGTTCGAATAGAGTAGAGTAAGTTTACATCCGCATTACAATCAACAAAATAGTATTGGAGAAAAAATGAAACTATACTCGTAGTTCCGCTGAAGTTGCAGTCTGTTTAAGTTTGTATATTATTTGTTTGAGATACACGGTCTCAGATACTAAGAAGTTGGAAAGTAAAACCAGAGCATTAGGTATATGATTGCTGCAGGAGTGAGTAGTAATTGCATTGAAGTAAGTATTAACAACATGCCGAATTGTTGATATATATGAATGAAGAAAAAAAGAAGTGGAAACTCCTCCAGATCCTTTAAGATATCAATATTAGAGAATTCAAAGTAGGATATGTATGCATGTGTGTGTATGATTGCTCATCGCACCGGACGTAAAAAAATGGAGAAGATAGTCAAATGATAAAGGGGCAATTTACAGGAACTACTCCCGTTGCTTGTCGAAAAGGCACTCGCGGGCCCTGTGGTTCAGGTCTAGCATGAAGGTCATGAAAATAGTAGGTAGTTTGGATTACTAGAAACTCGGTGGCATTTATAGAAGCCACCAGTCCACTAGTAGGTAATGCCCTTAGTGGCAGAAGTGGGACCAACAACGTAATCTACCAACGGAGAAGGGGCTAAATCCTCCTGTGTGCTGCATCATAGTTCTTGTTGGTTGTTACTGCGTTGCATGAACGATTGAGTTCACTTATTTTAACTGGTTACTTTGCACATGTTCCAATCCTCATATTTTTAAGTCTCATTTTGACCAGACCATGTAATTTATGGGTGATTCTTGTTGATTGGGTGAAAATGATGGCTAGGAACCGGCAATTAGAGGAAGCTTCGGACCCAAGCATTCGAACAAGGCCATCATCTGGAGCTCTTAAGCGAGCTCTCCCGACGGCTTTGAGGTGCATTGACGCGGTCTCTACGAGGAGGCCCACCATGAGTGAAGTTGTTCGCATGCTTGAGTCAGATGAATATCCACTATGGAAACTGGTTAGTTACAGAAGCTATTTGTAAATTGAATGTTTGGTTGGAATTAATAGGTTATATTAAATATAAATTATCTATATGCGATTTCTAAATCCACTATCGAAACCGGTTAGTTACAGAAGCTTTTTGTAAATTGAATGTTTGGTTGGAATTTAAGGTTATATTAAATATAAATTATCTATATGCGATTTCTAGAGCAAGTTCATGTTATGTCTGTTACTTCAACTTGTTCTGTTGGTTGTGCATTCTTTCGAATTAGCTTTACTTCAATTTTCCGCCGCTACTTAGATCTCCCATCCATCGTCTGTTTTTGAAAAAACGTGGCTAATATTGAGATATAGAGAATATAGAACCATGAGGGAATTTCGGTGTGAAAAAAACAGGATATCAAAAGAGAAATAATGAGTATTTTATGCTTCTAAAATTTTAACTTTGAAGGCTTGGGGGGATTTCAGTATAGCAAATTATGGACACCGACTTTCTGTGGCCTTGAATAGATATAACTGAATTCTCAACTTCCATAAATCTGTAATGAAGCATATCCTTGCACAAGTTTTTGCAAGGAATTAACTTCCGATTACAGTTATGTAGTCTCGAGTTCGTTGGTGCTTTCATAGTCTTGGCTTGAATAATTTTGTTCGTTATGATGACGTAGTGTGAAAGTTTTTCTTAGGCAAGTGTGAAAGAATAATCATTGCACTCTTAGAGAATTTTCAAGAGAACATATATACTATAACACTAGGTCTATTTGAGCTTCTACTATTTCATCCCATTTATATCATAGAATATTACCGAATTACAGAAATGAGATGTCCCAAGTCTGTACAGCAAAGTGATATAGCTCAGATGAACTGTTAACTAGTCATTGCGACTTCGAAACCTGTTCAGAGATATCTTGGCCGAATTAGTACACGTGGCTGATGGGTCTGCTTGTGTCCGTAGTTTAACCTGCTATGTTGAGTCTAACCTAGCCGAGGAGAATTCCGTGTAATTTCAGTCACATCTATACACTGGTACCTAAGTGGAATTTTCTCTGGTTTGAGAGATAATGCTCATGCAATTCTGTCCGGGTCGCGCAAAGTGCTTACCTAGGGTGATGGCTCCATCACATATTGAACACTTACCCCGATCGCCTTGGGTACTTAGTGGAATTTTTTATATAGCTTATTAAGCATATTCTAATAGCGTTAAATATACTTAAATTTTTTGCAGTTACTTGTATCCGGATTCTCTTCCAATGTTCGAAAGAACTGAATAGACTAGCCTCAAACTTGGGTGTCACACTCTCAATAGACTTAATAGCCCTTCAGCTACCACTAAAAGAAACTGAAATGGATTCTTTAATTATCCAAGGTTTTTTCTATAGCTCAGGTGGATTTTCACCCAACAATCCTAAGCTTTTAAGTAGTGGTCGCTGATGTCGTATTCTCCCTACCTGTCTGGAGTTCTAGACAGTGGACGCAAGTCTCTTGTTCTCTCTCTCATTGATGAATTTCTTCCTTGAGTGCCTAATTTTGGTACTATTTCTGCAGGATCATGTCACAACAATTGGAGGGAAACTGCGCTCATTTCAACAGCCATTCTCTTTATCGCAGCTGCTGTATGGTTTATAGGTAAATTTTTGTCAGTTACTTCTTTCTTGGTTTCATCCCATGTTTATTTATGAAGGACCTTGTGATTAAACCTCTGTTGATACGGGTCAAGAAGGCACGTACTCTAAAATGAGAAACTGGATATTAGCAAATAGAAAATACACCATATTAATTTCTTGCTGTGGAACCGAATAACCCGCACCTATTGTTAGTGGTAACGAAGGCACTTGCTCTGGAAATGAGAGATTGGACATACTAAATAGAGAATGCAGAAGGACGCCAAAACATGCAAGTCGTTCTCATTTGTACCAGGCATGGTTTCGTGACAAATTTCGTATTCCAGGGATATGTCAGAATGACATATTCAAACTGCTTCGAATATTGTGATGGAACCCTATGACGCGTTTTTGTGTCTCTCATTTTCTGTTAATAGTTGTAGAGTACTCCTCCACTACACGTCACAAGAATTGTCAGAATATGAACCTTACTGAATGATACTCGTGATCTGCCATTCTTCATGTGATTGGTTTGAGTCCGTTTAGATTATGTATTCTGAAGATTCTTGTGGTAGGCCAAAAATGGCTTTTTTGTGTGCCCATGTGATGTTCAAAATTTCCGGCCACCTTTGTTCATGCAATAACACGAACCTCCGTTACTCTTTGCAGGGATCTTTCTTCATGGTGTGGACAGATTTAATGAAGACGGTGAGGTTCCTGCCGGTCCAACGCGACACCCTTTGCTTGAAGGGAAGGCTGCAGAAAGAATTGCTCCTTAGGAAGTATAAACAACTTGTCTTCCCTACTTCTAGTCAACTTCTTCTCAGCTCAGAGTAATGGATGGGGTTTCCATTGCAGTCTGAAAACAATGAAGCTAAAAGTTGAAGCTTCTTCTGATCTGATCATCCAAGAGAAGGCACTTCAGACTGTATAGATGTTGACATAGGGAAGGTGAAGACTTCTATAGGGCAGTGATTGTTATTTACGATTAGTCCCAGAGAGGGCTTGTTGTCATATCTGTTGGCAGCTACGAATCGATCATTTTATTCATAGGTATTAAAATATGCAACAAAGAGTACGATTCAGATTATCTATCAAACTTGTTTAAGTTTGGGGCTTATTATTAATTATAAGCTTAATATGATATTTACAGGAGCGGTTATTTTGCTACGGGCTTTTGAAAAATCATGTCCTATATAGGGTGACTACTGATTGGTTTAGATGTTGTTTACACAGATTCCGTAAGCATCAAACAAAGAAGTGTCACATCACCTTCCCACTTGGGTATGTATAAGTCAGACTTGTACCACCTCGTAATTTTCATAGACGGGGGAGAATAAATGAAAGAAACTAGAAAGGGTGTAATATATCTCCCGCAGTCTGACACTGGGTATGTATAAGTCAAACTACTGATTGATAAAGTTTCGCTGTTAGTTTTCTAAAAGATTACTACAGCAAATCCATAACAGTCTAGTTTGATGAACTCTAGATTGTTTTTCATTTTCATGCCGTCCTTTTTATTAAATTTAACTAAAAGATAATTATTTTTTCTGAAAAAATTTATCAGTTGTTAATTCGTTATTTTATTTTTGTAGAAAACATCAGTTTGGAAAAAGAAAGTATCTGCTAAGTTCTTTTATATTTGTACAAAATAACGTTTTGAAGCGAAGTATGTTTTCCAAAAACATAAGGTAAATCTAACTTTTATGTAACATGAGTAGTATAAGACAAAGTTTGTTTTCTAAATGTAGGTTCATCATCTCGAGCAACATAATGCCGCAAAACTTCTTATATTCTGATTTTCAAAGAAGGATCATCGTAAAAGGAGGTTTTAGTAGCTTTTTTCTCAAGATCAGATTCTCAAACTCCATTTGCCTATTCATAGGTCATATGTGTAAAAAAAATTGTGGCAAATATTGTAAAATATGTGTTAATTCCCTTTTGAGTGTGTAAACAGTGAACTTGACATTTAATTTATTTTAAAATAATAGCAAACTTTAAAGTGTGCTATCTAGCTATACGTTTACTCTCAATGAGTTATAAGAATAGACATTCTTCGCATAGATCGTTAATGAACTTAACAGAACAAAAATGTATCGTCCACCATAATCTTAACATGGAAACAACTTCTCAAAAATGAAACATTCTCTCCCCAGGCTAAATCCTCAAAATTTATTCATGGTTTACAAATATAACCAACTACAGACGAAAGTGAAAAAAATGAGTGATTCTCAAACTATGGCACGAGGACTTCGAGCGCATTATTCTTCAATCCATCGGTACACAAATTACTCCTGTAAATCAAAAAAGCAAAAATAGTATACGAGAAATGAATTAGTCTTATATGTTATGACTTATTGCAAACATGATTGTACTTAAGGTTACAAAAAAAAAAGCATATAGCAGGAAGGGAGTCAAGATGTAATAAGGAAAAACTTGATCGCGGCGCGATACTTCAGAACATTGCTGAAGCATCTCCGTGAATGACAAGTTCGACTGAGTTAGGTTGTAACACGATATGATATCCTGAAAAGAAAGATCTCAGCTAACTTCAATCAACCCAAACCTCTTCAAGCGTTTACAATTCTTGACGTTACTGCACATACCTCTTCAGTGGGAGTAGTGGTGCTTGATATCATGATTGGATTAACGGTCAGAGAATCTGTTGTCTGGATATTGTGTGTTCTTTCACAATCTTTTGAAATTCCGGGTGCATTGAATTTTCTTCCGTTGCCTAAAAAAATAATTTAGTAACAAAATTCTATAAACATGGAAAAATAATCTAGTTACCACATAACCTTTCCTTTATCTTTTTGATTTTGCCGACGAGTTATCTTTTCCAATTGACTCTTCATTCGGGCCTTGGTCACTCCTTTCTCTCGTACACGAGGAGGGTTTAAAACTTGTGTGTTGTTTGATGAATCTTGAATATCATATGATCTCTGAGTAGCACTAGTACCATCGTCAGTACTATTAACAAATCTTTCTGCTTCAATTTGCAGTTCATATATTTTTCTTTTGGCAATTCTTTAGCCTTCTTCCGTTGCAAGGAGTTGGTTGATTGATCGATAAACTTGTTGCATCAAGCTACTTCTGTCGATGATTAAATATGTCTTCTCCTTATTTCTTGTGACACAATTCTCTTGTTCTAGATTTCTACCCTTCTTTACAGATTTTGTCCATCTAGTTAAGATATATTGTTTAGGAATTCTTGTACAGTTCCACAAGTTAAGCACTTTCAGAGCATGACGGCACAACCAGCCCACCGATTCAAACAACTTGCACGTACAAGATATCATAGAAGCTGAAGAGTTATACTTCACAAAATAGATTATGTTGAGTGCTTCCTCCTCTGCTCTGTAAGTGTTAAGTGTGTCCACACAAGAAATATGCTTCAAATGCACAACCAAGCTTGACATGAATTCTTGAGAAAATAAGTAATAAAAGGTTATCGTATAGACATTAGCAGCTTGCATCAAAATTTTGCTTCCTCGCACTGCAATCTGTGGAGTGCCAGACTTACAACGATAGTCCTCATTTTTTTCAGCTACACGCATTTTCGCACATTGCTCTTCATAATGTTCATAAAACTCAGTTAAATTTGTAGTTTTTTTCGTCATCAAGTGGAACACATTATTCATACTCTCGCTTCTCTGCGTGGACTGGATACGCAACGATAAAGTATCAAGAGAAAATCCAGGACACCACTTCTCCTTTAACTTATAGAGCGACTGGAGCCACTTATTTTCTGCAAGATTAAACTTTGCAATCATCTCATTCCAAACAACTTGAAACTCTTCTTTTGTTTCACAATCGTACAAACAGTTGTTGAATAACCTTCGAAATTCACTATTTGAATACAAACTTCCAAGTCTCTGAACAACATTTTTAGATATAGGCCATGAACAAAGGCGGTGATGTGTGCCAGGAAAAACTTTCTGAATGGCATTAGCCATTGCTTGACACTGATCAGTGAATATAGTTTTTGGTGGACGATGACCCATTGCCTCTAGAAATGTTTCGAACAACCAAGTGAAGCTCTCAGTCGTTTCATCTAGTAAAAATGCACAAGCAAAGAGTGTTGTTTTCCGATGATGATTGACCCCAATAAATGGAGCAAAAATCATATTGTACTTATTTGTTCGGTATGTAGTATCAAATATCACAACATCACCAGAAGTTTCGTAATCTAACTTCGAAATTCCATCCCTCCAGAAAAAATTTGCCAATCTCCCATCTTCATCTAGTTCTTCACTATGATAAAACATTTGATCTTCAACCTGACGGGTCTGCGATTAATAAAATTTTAACAATCACGCTGTGTAAATCCAACATTCTCAACACCACCCAATTCCTTAACAAAATACGAGTATGCCTGCGTTTCTCTAATACCCGCATCGACCATGGACCCAATGATGTTTCCATTAACACGATTAATATTTCTACTTATTTTGAGGAGATGCTTCTCATTCTCTTGAACCATCCTATTGTTATGTTCATTGTAAAAATGACTAACCTCCCAAACACCATTCCTTAAAGTGAAACGAGCAAAAGCTTTGCAACCTGTCCGCGTCATTAGTCTATGAATTTTTTTTGGTTCAGCAGAATCACTACTTCGGGAAAATCCTTCACATGCACATAGAAACTCTCGTTGATGAACTTTTTTATCAGCATCACGTCTAATGGTACATTTTCTAACATCGAAACCTGTATTGATGGCAAACTTACAGTATTTTATATATGCATCGTCTTCGTTCAAAGCCGTGGTTCCAACTTTGAAATCAACTGTAGCTTCCATACATGTCAACAAAAAACATTAAGTAAACGAAAACAACAAATCTAATATTCGGATGGGGTTAGAATAAATACCTATATTCCCATCTTCCATTTCGTTAAGGTTGCTTATAGAGTAACAACTGAAGTATTAAGATGATGAAGAATTAATGTCCATGGAGGAAAGTGCAGAAAATTATCAATATATGAGGTTTGACTATTGGAAATTTGGTAAATGTAGAACCTTATCTTTTTTAGAAAAATGAAAAAATATTTTTCTTAAGAAAGCAGATAGAGGACAGCAAAAAAGGCCAAAAAAAAAAAACAAACACGATACTATTTTCACAGAAGTGAAACCATACAGATTTTTCCTCGAAAAAAAAACCTATACAGATTAAAGATGGATAATATTTTGAGAAAAAAAGAATTATCCTTTCGTTAAATTTAATAAAAAAGATGGCATGAAAATGAAAAAGAACTTAGCAGATACTTTCTTTTTTCAAAACCGATGTTTTCTACAAAAATAAAATAACGAATTAACAACTGATAAATTTTTCAGAAAAAAGAATTATCTTTTAGTTAAATTTATAATAAAAAGGACGGCAAGGAAATGAAAAACAAGCTAGAGTTTATCAAACTAGACTGTTATGGATTTGCTGTAGTTATTTAACAGCGAAACTTTATCAACAAAATAGAGAAAAAAGAAAAAGAAAAGTTAAATGAATTTACAGTGTTTGTTGATAATCCACTTTAATCGATGAATTAGAGAATCATCAACCAATAAAAACCATCCGTGGTAGTACTCAATAATATATCCTCTCACTCCAGCGGCATCAATCAATTTGTGTGAAGACATGGTCACCAGCTCTGAGCCTCAAATCGGTGTTGTCTATCTACGATTGTTCAAAGGGGATCTTAGTTTGGTATGCAGTCACTGATTGCGCCGGCGAATCGACGGAAGAACTCAGAGGCATCAATTTGGTCTTGTATTGGGGTTTTAGTCTTAGTTTTAGAGCAGTTAATTCGGGCAACTTCTGCAAAGTGATATTTAATTTTGTCAAGGAAGCAAACATTGGCGTGAATGAGGGTCGCCGGAGGAAGAAAAGTGTCAGATCGATTTTGAGCCGAGCATCTATCTGCAAGTGATAACTTTTCACTCAGTTGCCATCTACTATCTGCAAGTGATTTGTTTGTTCCACCCTCCCCGCCGCCCACTGCTTATTAGGTAACATTTGTTTGTTCTTGTGTCAACAGTTTATTCTTATCTTTGTGGCATTGATTATAAATGTTCGTGATTCTCAACTACATATATACATATATGCAAGCTCAGCAACAATCTCGCAACTCGTGACTACTTGTATCCATTCCTAAAACATAACCATAATGAAGATATTTATCAACGACCAACAACAATAGAATCGAGAAACACAGATATATCATCAAGGACCAACAACAATAGAATCCAAAAATCACCTGAAGCTATTAGCCCCCTGGACTTCAGAACAACAATGTATTTATTACCAAACACATAGGGATCTGCTGCTAAACACACACACACACACCAAAAAATATATTGTGCCAACTAGTATTGTTTTTCCAACTCTCAATCAGACTCTCTCGCTTAATCGCAGATGAATGAATCCTAAGATTCCGTCGGGATTCATATCAATTATATTGGTCCTTTTAGATTCCACCCTCTGATTCACAATAGCCAACACAGCTAATACATCACTTGTTATGCTCTCATCATCGCTTGCTTATTATACAAGCAAATCTCCCTCCCACAAAGCGATAAGGAATTTCTTTTCTATTTTCGCTCCTGCATGTATTAAAATTCTCGTTTCAGTTGGTTTATTTGGATGGATCTCACTTACTAGTACACTGATCAGGCTTAAATTCACAATCTGACCGCACCTTTTGTTTTCTTTTTCTTTGAAGGAATTGGACCGAAAGATGTCCTCGTACGAGCTATTATTGCCGGAGTTGATCGCCGATATTTTATCGAGGCTTCCCGTCAAAGTCCTTCTCCGGTTCAGATGCGTCTCAAAAACCTGGCGCACACTGATTGACAGCCCACCCTTCGTCAGAGCTCACCTAACTCACTCAACAAGAAACCCATTCCTCATAGTCAGCAAACCTCGCACCGACGATATCAAGTCTGTCGACTTTGAATCTCTTGATCTGGAAAGTGCCGTCTATCTACACAATCCTATCCACCACTTCCCGTCTATATTCCCTCGCCGGCGCGGGATACTGGCGTCCAAATACCGGCACTTACCAGAGCGAAGCCAGGTCATCATCCCGTGTTGGCTACGTTTCTTGACACAAGCAGAAGACATGACACTAGTTTGGGGTACGTGTCGCGGCTTGGTTCTCATGTCTAGCCCCGCTTCTACCTGTTGTCTCTGGAACCCGTCGACTCGGAAACACATCGGTTTACCGAGATTGGAGGTTCCCCCACCATCGCCAGGGCGCCCTTGTGATCTGTATGGCTTTGGCTATGACTGTGCTACGGACGACTACACGGTTGTCAAGGTTTTGCAGTGGACAAGGTCTCCCGAAGCTGACATACGATACCAAGTCTGGGTCTATAGGCTGCGAGCGAATTCCTGGAGACAGGTTACCAGAAAATTCCCTCCAACTATGAAATGCGAGAGACAACCGGGTGTGCTTCTTTCTGAGGCGTTACACTGGCCTGTGCGGGTGAAATCCGAGTTGGATCAGGAAGAGTGTGATGCTATTCTCGCATTCGATCTCAAGACGGAGGAATACCGCATGTTTTCTCAACCCATGTGTCGGAATCCCGAGTTTTACTCGAGACTGGGTACCCTAGGTGGATTGCTCTGCTTAGTTTACTCGTATGTACCGGTCGGTTTTGAGATATGGGTGATGACAGCCTATGGAAATGATGGGTCGTGGACCGAACGGACTTTGGAGCTTGGAGAGTTCATCTCTTATCCAGGTGGGTTCACTAAAACTACTCCGACTGCGACCTTGAGCAATGGCAGGCCTGCTCTCTACGACCCTCCGTTCGTTGAGGTTATTCCCTGCTATCTAAACACGCCGTTGCATCTTGGGATTGATGTTTTTGATCATAGTGATGTTTGCACCGGAAGCCTGGTTTCGCTGGAGGGAGGTGCAGCAAATTGATCAGCAAACCCCTGAAGCGTGGCGGTGTTTATGGCGTCAGGTAATCAATTTCAGCGCTTCTCTTCACATTTCATTGTTCTATGAGATTAGGGTTCATCTTTGCTATGTCATGGTTGTTGTTCCATTGTTGTCAATCTGAAGACCATGTTATTTCGGTTGATTTGCAGACTGTTGAGCACTTCATTCCACCGATATATCCAGCTATTCCACGGTTCAGATTCACAGTTGGATATGACGAAGAATGCTTGATATCTTGCCTGCTCCAGGAGGTTGTAAAGGAGTTTCTTGATTTAGAAAGTATGAGGAAAGCCTGAAGTACGTAAATGGTGAAGGCGGACCGATTGAAATTAAGAAGGCACTTAAGCACGTGGATGCTTTTCTCTTTGAACATCACTGGAGCATCAAGATCTACTTGAGTTTGGGCTTGAAAATATAGATGGTCTTCTAAATGTGTCTTGTTGGAGTGCAATGAGCTTCAGACAGTCGTCAATGCTAAACAACAAACCAAGGATTTTGAATGGACGATATTTGGGTCACTAGAGTACTTGAGCATTCACTACATGAAGAACATGGAGAGAATCTGGAAAGGGCCCGTGGCGAAGGGTTCTTTGTCCAATCTGAAGTCGTTGGCTCTACACACATGCTTAAGTTTGACTACCATTTTCACGCTGGACTTGCTCGCTAATCTCTTGAATTTGGAAGACCTCAGAATTGAAGATTGCCCAAAGATTGAGGCCCTCGTGAATACAAGCTCACCTGACTTGGTTTTACGCTATTTTCTCCCAAATTTGAAGTAACATGTCACTCATAGAGCTACCCAACCTGGGTTGCATCTCCAGTTGTCTACCTGTTGCACCTAAACTTTAAAGGCCGGTGATCTTCTACTGCCCAAAGCTCGATAGGCTATCACCAGTAGAGATCTCAGATAGGAATTTGAAAGTAATAAAGGGAGAGAAGCAATGGTGGGATGCATTGAAGTGGGGTGAATCAGGTCTGATGGAAGATGGACGGGATTATCTGGCTAGTAAATTTATCCCACTCAGGAAGGATGCAGACTTTTAAGAACAATTTACGAGAGATTAAGTTTACTTCAACCTTGAAAGATCTTGGGTTTGAAGCATGAATTCACTTTGAAAGATCTTGAAGTCACGACAAACAGGTTTTCAGAAATTAATATTCTCGGTAAAGGTGGATTTGGAGTTGTTTACAAGGGATGTTTGAGCAATGGGAATCTAGTAGCTGTAAGAGTTCCACACAAATACAGGTATGTTTGAAAAGAAAATATTATTATGAAATATTCACATTGTTTTACTGGCCAATTCTGAAAAAAAAAAAAAAAACTGTTTTAGCACCCTTGCAGATGGAGGATTAAGAGCGGAAGTTGCAGTGGTTGGTCCTTTGTATCATAAAAATATAGTCCGACTCCTGGGTTGCTGCATTGACGGATCTCATAGGTACCATTAACATTTATTTGTTGCAAAAGTTTTGATTACATTAATGCTTTAATAGAGTCTGGGGAGTGAATTCGAAAGTGTCTTAGTTGTCTTGGCACTAAATTCTCTAACATTATGGAATATATTGCTAGTCTGTGAAGCAGATACAGTGGTAGAATAGGAATCCTACTTGTGTCACACATGTACAAGTCAGGTAGACAGGTGACACACCAAAATAGGTGTTGGGCATGCCGCGTGCCTATTAAGACAGTTCCTTTAGAAAAAGAATGCAGTGATAGTAACCACGTTAGGATGCACAATCAAACCACCATTTCCTCATTTGGAGCTTGTTAAGAGTACATAGTCCTTTCTGAGTTCCTCGTCATCTCTTTACTGTAGGTATTCACTGGACATTTAGATTTAGTTTCACATCTAATTCCATTTCGTTTTGCCAATTACAGGTCATATTATTGGGACCACAGCACATACTTTAGGACACTGAAGTGATTTTCTGATGGATTTTGATGGACTCTGAGTTCTAATTTTTGGGGGGATCTGCCTCATTTGTCATGCAGCTTCTCTAGGTTAGTTTGTTTTTGCAAGATTCAAAGATGAGTACAATTTGAATTGCGGAGTAATCTCTCCTGCTTTTTTCTTTAATTTTTCCCCAATTTGTGAAATAAAAATTGCTCATTTAATGCTAAAAGTATAAATTCTCTCTCCTTATTTGTCATGTAGCTTCTCTAGATTAGTTTGTTATTGCAAGATTCAAAGATGAGTACAATTTGAACTGCGATTTGTGCTTTTAGCTGAATTCAGTAGTTTTCCACATGGGTTTTTAATGAGGAATGAAATTGGTCTGGTCAATTGCTCTTTTGTACTAGCTCAATATCTGATTAGGTTCAATCAGTCTAATGTGATTCAATGAGCCTTGTGATAACTGGACTGTGTTGTAGATGGATCAGTGGCTATATGACCCTTTTCAGCTGCTATCCCTTTGTGGGTAGGGTGGTCGGAGTAGACTGGTGACACTGAAGACAAGAAGAAGGGAGAGAGCCAGGGCATCCTTTAGAAGATGTGGAGTTATGAGCAAGGTTGTCAATCTTTGCCTTGGAGGGGGAGGATGCCCTTTTATAGGCCAAGGCCGTCCAAAATCGGCTGTGCATGGTGTCGCTGAGTCAGATGTGATCCAATTGGCTTGTTTACTTTTCCCTAGGCGTCTAACAAGCCAATGTGTTGCTAGTACTCAGATCACTCTTGTTGGGAGGTTGAACAGCTTTCTCTAATGTTCCCATTGTCCATGATAGGGACTTCGACCACCTCTCTCTCTCTCTCTGAAGGTGGCTGATTTATTGGTTAAGACCGAGCATTCTTGGAAAATCTCCACCTCTAATCGTAAATGACTATGGTTCAAATGACTGGTTCGTTGTAAATGATGTTTCTGGTGCTTGACATGTCAGTGTTACTCGATTATTTAAAGAACACAAGTTCGTTATCTTATCGACATGTTCGAATTTTCTTGGTGATGCTTCATTCTAAGCTTTTCCCGATTCTATGGTCTTGGAGCTGTTTTAGCTTGAGTTTGGATTATTCTAATTGATACCTGTAGTGTTTTTCTGGTCCATTGGCTGATTTGCAGATAGAAATTCAGACTTAGTCGATGTTATTTGGGAAAGGGATTCAAATTCTGAAATGTTTATATGACATCTGAAGTTCTGAACCACATTCATACATCTATGTGAATGTGAATTTGATTCAGATTTTGGATCAGTATCAGCTGAGTAGCTGACTATCTGTTCATGAATGTGTTTATTGTGACGTTCTATTAGAATACATGGATTACTTTGCTCATCCATCCTTGTAATGACAATTTGTAAATGGGAATCTCTTTTTGAGAGTGCTCGATAATGTGAATCAATCTGTATGTCAAACAAGTAATTGGTGTTTTCTTTCTCCATAATGTCTACTGGTTAATTGTGTGGTGAGAATAGATTCAACAATGATGATATTTTTTCTGTTTACTATGTTTTAATGTAGGCTATTTTTCCTTCGAAGATCTGATTTCTGCTCAGAATCGAGCTGCTGGTATCGCGTCGGTCTGATAAGCTACCTACCTTTTGCTATACTGGTTGGGTTGGATTACCAAGCTTTTATTGAAACATGGGTTATATGTGTTATTTCTGTGGGGAGCAAAGCTCGCCGTGGCGGTGCTTCCATTCTCACTACCTCACCACCATTCTCACTACCGCGTCGTCGACCGATCCAGAATTGAGGGTTTTCAACTTAGAGAGTTCGTGGTGGTGGTGTTGGAGTTAATTGCAGAGAGAGAGATAGAGAGAGATAGAGAGAGAGAGAGGACGATGGGGAAAGTTGCAAAAGCCACCGTTTCAGGAGATGTGTTTTCAACCGTGGCTATCGAATTGCAGGTAAATTCACTCTCTCACGTATTTCTGGTCTATAAATTTTTTGAGGATAAGTTTCTACTGGTCAACTCCTATTGTTTTGGATATTCAAGTCCCGGTTTGTGTTTTCTACTGGTCTACAAAATTAATCGGTGGTGTGCTTTGCATTTTTGAAGTTTTGAAGAGAGGGGTTAATTAGAGGTCGATGGACTTGGATTGAAGATAGTGTGTATGGAGTTACCAGCGGCATTGGCTCTTGCCGCTGACGCAATTCCTTCACTTGTCAACACGGCGTTCATCGGACATCTGGGTAGGTAGTCTCTCAGTTTTTTGTTTTGCCCCTCTCTTCTATTGCGCCTGTTTTTGGTAATTGGATTTATTCGAATGATTGAAAAATCTAGATCCTAGACTTGGTTTTTCACCATGACAATGATCTTACATATTGTGTTTATTATAGTTAGGATTACAATCAATAGGCAGTCCGAATCGTATGTGTTGAGTTCATCCAGCTGGCTAGTCATAGGGATCTTAAGTGGTTGTGCGCAATGCCCAGTTGAACGGAACTCTGTATTGATGCCAATTTGTTTGTCTTTCCCAGTGTCCCCTTAGCTACATGCAGTATTGGTTTTACCACTTATCGTCTCTGCAGTTTGTAAAATTGCGACACTTAGGTCAAAATGGACTAACACCGTTAACTTCCGTTGGTGATTGGAAAACCAACATCACAGTGGCCCTTGAACTTTGAGAGTCTCAAGAAGAGTTCATTATCGATAAGCAACTAGGGACGATCACTGAGCCTCAAGTTCCGTATATTTTAGCTCCTGCATTTGGTTACTGCCTTTGTGCTATTGTCTCTGTCGTAGTTACAATTACGATACGAGTTTTTGTTTGTGTAGGGTCCGTAGTTACAATCACAACATCATTTGTTACTGGAGCAGGCATTGATTGCCAAGAGAAATTATGAGGATAGTAAAATTGACCAAGGTATTCATTTTACTAGATCTTTTACTGTTTATATATTGCAGAAAGAGTGTTCATTCTTGTAACGAGGGTTTTGTTTGTATTGTTTAGGTTTTGGGTTTTAGGGTTTAGAAAAAGATTTGATTTGGTCGATTGATGGGTTCGACGCTGGTTTTGGTGTTTGAGTTCGATCTGATTGCTTTTGCTGTGGCTGTTGGTGCTGAACTGTGGAAGCCTAAAGTAAGTTACTTTTTTCTTTCTTGCTCTATGTTTTCTTTGCGTTTTTTTTATTAAATATTATGTTTACTGTTATTTTTGTGTTGTGGATTGGAGTTGTGTTGCTACGTAACCCTTCCGATTTCTATACTCCAATTTCTGGTGTTTTACCTTTTTGTTAATTCAGATTCGGTCTATTTTGACAGGTTTGATGGCTAGGAGTTTTATACCCACAGAATGATGTTCGAGGTTGTGCAAGAGGAGGTGCAAGCTTCGTGCACAATGCAAAAATAAACTCTGGTAATGGGCTTATTTACGACGTGTAAAATCACATTGACAGGGATTGTTTTGTTGGTATGCCTGCCTCCACTATCATCTACCTCAAGCATGAGCTTCCAATGGTATTCAGTTAATTTGTTTCTCTCTACACATTTCAGGTTATGCGAAGGCGGGGTTTCGGATAGAATTCATGCAAGGTACTGCATTCACTTATTATCTATTTCAATTTTCAGTTTGACATTTTCCTACTGCTTATAGATTTCTTGAAGTTGTTTATGATTTGGCAAATTAAGAACTTCCAAGGACTTCACGACATGAAATTGTGAATCTGAGATGAAGTTGTGCTAAACAGTTATGACCCTTTAAGGTACTGTAATCCTATGTTCTACGTGCCGTGTGTCCCTGTTTCTTTCAATGATATGGATTCTCCACTAGGAACTGTGCTAAACCTTTTCTGATGGACAGGCCTAGAATGTGATCAGGTCATGATATATGACATGAATTCCACCTTAAAATTCACAAAAAGAAGCATCTTTTTGGGGACTGGCAATACTGCTCTGAGAATTCATGGAATTGCAAGTAGAGAAAATGAACCTTTCCTGGTAATGTAACTGATTTGTCTTCTTAATTCAGGTTTAGAAGTTGGCGGCAACGCGAAAGCGATCCAGGCTCTTAAGGTTTGCCGAGACAAGACACAGAGACAGGAAATCATTGTACTTCTTGAGAGGCAAGTAGAGTTATTCTCCTGCTTTCACTTTGGTCTGTGTCTGAATTCATTCATGCACTCATGCATTCATTGTTTTCCTTCAGTCCTGTTGAGTATGATGAAGCTTCCGAAATGGTTGAAAGGAAGCTGTGGAAAAACTATGTGGCGCTGGGTTAATTTGGGGAAGAAGAGGGCGGAATTCAACATCTTGAGGCTCTTGTTGATCTCTCGTTATGCTCTGATAAGGTAGTTTTTGTTTCTGTTTTAATTGTTGGAGTAACTGTTTTGGGGGAATGTAGAATCAGTCTGGTCACTTTCTGTTTTTGCCTTTTAGATTCCTTGTGAGACAGACATAGTGAAGCTCGCGAAAGAAATTTTAGGCCAGGAGGAAGATCACTTTCAGGTATTGACAAGGAAGGTGCATCCTTCGCTGGAAATTGTCTGTGATGGCTGTGTCATATGATTATTTGCAGTTCCATTTTTTCGAGGGCAAACTCTAAAACTGGTAGCCATAGACTAAGATGATATGATGAATTGGTCACAGGATGATGAGAAAGCATTTCTGTCGCTGAACGATCAAAAGTTGCACGACATGGAGATGTCAGAAGGTTATATCGACTTGGCTCTTGGCTCTTGGTAAGCAAAGCCTTGGCCTTTTCCCTGGTTGTGAAAGCTCTCTTTATAGAGTGTTATTCCACTGTCATTTGAGTGACTTAAAAGGACTGCATTCATTGCTGCTGGCATTCATCTGAACTTTGACTTTTAACGCCACTGTTTTTTTTCTTGTAGGAATCAAAATGTGACACCACAGAAGCAGAGTCCACCACCTAGGCAGATACTACTACTACTAAGGAGCAGCCATCAGAAGACAAATGAATTCCTTCCTTCTGAACTAGTAGTAATTCTTTCGTCATCCAATATCAGATTCGTTTTTTTGACAACATCAATGATACTATATAGCATTGTAAATATTTTGGTTCGTTACTTTCAGACGTAGGATTGATTCAATTGTACATATTGAAGCCTGAAATGGCGACAACTTAACAACATTTTGAAACCTTGTTCTGATGTTTAGCATCGTATATATTTCAACAGCTGAACATTTAACATCTAAAATTCATGTTTAACATACTAAAACATGATATGTATTCTTTTGGAGGAAGGGTATAATGTTGTAGTTCAAACAGTATTCTTTTGGAAGTGTGTAATGTTGTACCACTCCGTTCCCTTTCTTTCTCCCCCTTTCTATTTCTGTCCGTTCCCTTTCTTTCTCCCCCTTTCCCTATTTGGTAAGTTTTTATGCAAAAGGACCATTTTACCCCCAGGTCAATACCCCACTTTTTTGTTCCAATGTTGTCAATCTGAAGACCATGTTATTTCGGTTGATTTGCAGACTGTTGAGCACTTCATTCCACCGATATATCCAGCTATTCCACGGTTCAGATTCACAGTTGGATATGACGAAGAATGCTTGATATCTTGCCTGCTCCAGGAGGTTGTAAAGGAGTTTCTTGATTTAGAAAGTTTGAGGAAAGCCTGAAGTACGTAAATGGTGAAGGCGGACCGATTGAAATTAAGAAGGCACTTAAGCACGTGGATGCTTTTCTCTTTGAACATCACTGGAGCATCAAGATCTACTTGAGTTTGGGCTTGAAAATATAGATGGTCTCTAAATGTGTCTTGTTGGAGTGCAATGAGCTTCAGACAGTCGTCAATGCTAAACAACAAACCAAGGATTTTGAATGGACGATATTTGGTCACTAGAGTACTTGAGCATTCACTACATGAAGAACATGGAGAGAATCTGGAAAGGGCCTGTGGCGAAGGGTTCTTTGTCCAATCTGAAGTCGTTGGCTCTACACACATGCTTAAGTTTGACTACCATTTTCACGCTGGACTTGCTCGCTAATCTCTTGAATTTGGAAGACCTCAGAATTGAAGATTGCCCGAAGATTGAGGCCCTCGTGAATACAAGCTCACCTGACTTGGTTTTACGCTATTTTCTCCCAAATTTGAAGTAACATGTTACTCATAGAGCTACCCAACCTGGGTTGCATCTCCAGTTGTCTACCTGTTGCACCTAAACTTTAAAGGCCGGTGATCTTCTACTGCCCAAAGCTCGATAGGCTATCACCAGTAGAGATCTCAGATAGCAATTTGAAAGTAATAAAGGGAGAGAAGCTATGGTGGGATGCATTGAAGTGGGGTGAATCAGGTCTGATGGAAGATGGACAGGATTATCTGGCTAGTAAATTTATCCCACTCAGGAAGGATGCAGACTTTTAAGAACAATTTACGAGAGATTAAGTTTACTTCAACCTTGAAAGATCTTGGGTTTGAAGCATGAATTCACTTTGAAAGATCTTGAAGTCACGACAAACAGATTTTTTCAGAAATTAATATTCTCGGTAAAGGTGGATTTGGAGTTGTTTACAAGGGATGTTTGAGCAATGGGAATCTAGTAGCTGTAAGAGTTCCACACAAATACAGGTATGTTTGAAAAGAAAATATTATTATGAAATATTCACTTTGTTTTATTGGCTAATTCTGAAAAAAAAAACTGTTTTAGCACCCTTGCAGATGGAGGATTAAGAGCGGAAGTTGCAGTGGTTGGTCCTTTGTATCATAAAAATATAGTCCGACACCTGGGTTGCTGCATTGACGGATCTCATAGGTACCATTAACATTTATTTGTTGCAAAAGTTTTGATTACATTAATGCTTTAATAGAGTATGGGGAGTGAATTCGAAAGTGTCTTAGTTGTCTTGGCACTAAATTCTCTAACATTATGGAATATATTGCTAGTCTGTGAAGCAGATACAGTGGTAGAATAGGAATCCTACTTGTGTCACACATGTACAAGTCAGGTAGACAGGTGACACACCAAAATAGTTGTTGGGCATGCCGCGTGCCTATTAAGACAGTTGCTTTAGAAAAAGAATGCAGTGATAGTAACCACGTTAGGATGCACAATCAAACCACCATTTCCTCATTTGGAGCTTGTTAAGAGTACATAGTCCTTTCTGAGTTCCTCGTCATCTCTTTACGGTAGGTATTCACTGGACATTTAGATTTAGTTTCACATCTAATTCCATTTCGTTTTGCCAATTACAGGTCATATTATTGGGATCACAGCACATACTTTAGGACACTGAAGTGATTTTCTGATGGATTTTGATGGACTCTGAGTTCTAATTTTTGGGGGGATCTGCCTCATTTGTCATGCAGCTTCTCTAGGTTAGTTTGTTTTTGCAAGATTCAAAGATGAGTACAATTTGAATTGCGGAGTAATCTCTCCTGCTTTTTTCTCTAATTTTTCCCCAATTTGTGAAATCAAAATTGCTCATTTAATGCTAAAAGTATAAATTCTCTCTGCTTCATTTGTCATGTAGCTTCTCTAGATGAGTTTGTTACTGCAAGATTCAAAGATGAGTACAATTTGAACTGCGATTTGTGCTTATAGCTGAATTCAGTAGTTTTTCCACATGGGTTTTTAATGAGGAATGAAATTGGTCTGGTCAATTTCTCTTTTGTACTAGCTCAATATCTGATTAGGTTCAATCAGTCTAATGTGATTCAATGAGCCTTGTGATAACTGGACTGTGTTGTAGATGGATCAGTGGCTATATGACCCTTTTCAGCTGCTATCCCTTTGTGGGTAGGGTGGTCGGAGTAGACTGGTGACACTGAAGACAAGAAGAAGGGAGAGAGCCAGGGCATCCTTTAGAAGATGTGGAGTTATGAGCAAGGTTGTCAATCTTTGCCTTGGAGGGGGAGGATGCCCTTTTATAGGCCAAGGCCGTCCAAAATCGGCTGCGCATGGTGTCGCTGAGTCCGATGTGATCCAGTTGGCTTGTTTACTTTTCCCAAGGTGTTGATAGTACTCAGATCACTCTTGTTGGGAGGTTGAGCAGCTTTCTCTAATGTTCCCATTGTCCATGATAGGGACTTCGACCACCTCTCTCTCTCTCTCTGAAGGTGGCTGATTTATTGGTTAAGACCGAGCATTCTTGGAAAATCTCCACCTCTAATGTCCATTCTTAGGGTATCATCTTAGTTTCACGCCGACATGTAATCCACAAGGAGGTCTATTGGAACTCGGCTTTGGGTCTTTGGGAAGTTCCGTCAGAGATTTAATATCTTGGCAGTTTCACCCTGAGACTTTGGTTTCATGCGGTTAGACCTATGCCTTACGGTTTATGAACTAGGATTAAATTCCGGGAACTTAATCACATCCCGTGTTAGTTTCATGTTCTGTTAATCAAGATAAGAAGTCAAGAACCAGTGGAACGCAGCTTCTGTCTTATTTTGTTGCCAATAAGTAGTCCACTATCTTGGTAATGTTTTATATTAGTACTACTCCATCTTTTAGCCTTTGCGAATCATGTGGTGTTATTATTTGTAGATTTGCAGCAGATATTATTTATGGATTACAAGAAGTGATGAATACATGTTCTAGAAGTCATAAACTAAAGATTCGTGTGGAACGCATTTGAGGCTGCACTTTCTCCACTTGAGAAGCCAATCCTGGCTCAAAAGAGTCTCTTACATCTAACCTATACGGCATGTATGAATTGTGTGTTCTTTGATCTTTTTCTGTGAACTAAACCGATTGGCCGATGCGGATTATGCACATCTGATTGAGTGAAAGTTAACCTATTTGAGTATCCCCCTCCTTTAGCCGCATTTGCTGAAAGGGAGAAAAGCGTGAAATTATGATAGAGCATTCATCGTTCTGCTACAGTATCAAATTAATGCAAAACTACTGAACTGAACTATGAGGAACTTATCATAAGCTTTTGTCGACTCTCTTGATCTAAACTTATGTAAGGATACGGGGTGACGTTTTTGTTTCCCTTTGCATGCGTTGTTCTCTTCTTTCAATGTTTCTGAAAAGTAAATTTACTATCATTTGGTTATTTCATTTACTCTGTACGATTTGCCAACTTTCAAATCCTTCATTTTATTTCTGGCGACTTTCCGTATTCTATTTCTCCTTGTTGATTTCTACATCTCTGTGTTTGGATGTTAGTTGTTGAACTCGATTTATGTCTCCTCTCTCTTTCTTTGAAGATTGAAGTGGGTTCTCGATTTCTTGGTTGCAGATTTGAATGAACTGGCAAAATTCCCAGCTTTCGAGTTGGCTGAATCGTCATCGTCTTTCTGGTACTGTGTCCACTCCTTGCTATCGGTTCATGGATTTAATTTGATATTTGATATCCCAACACTTGGTTTTTGTACAATCTGCATAAAATTTTCTTTTACGGTTGAATTTAATTCCTGGAACCTTTTGAGAACTGAGTTAATAGCACACCATGGTGAAGTAGTAGAGGTGTGGCAAGAATGACTATGGTTCAAATGACTATGGTTCGTCGTAAATGATCTTTCTGGTGCTTGACATGTCAGTGTTACTCGATTATTTAAAGAACACAAGTTCGTTATCTTATCGACATGTTCGAATTTTCTTGGTGATGCTTCATTCTAAGCTATTCCAGATTCTATGGTCTATGTGTTGGAGGCTTGGAGCTGTTTTAGCTTGAGTTTGGATTATTCTAATTGATACCTGTAGTGTTTTTCTGGTCCATTGGCTGATTTGCAGATAGAAATTCAGACTTAAACGATGTTATTTGGGTAGGGGATTCAAATTCGGAAATGTTTATATGACATCTGAAGTTCTGAACCACATTCATACATCTATGTGAATGTGAATTTGATTCAGGTTTTGGATCAGTATCAGCTGAGTAGCTGACTATCTGTTCATAAATGTGTTTATTGTGACGTTCTATTAGAATACATGGATTACTTTGCTCATCCATCCTTGTAATGGCAATTTGTAAATGGGAATCTCGTTTTGAGAGTGCTCGATAATGTGAATCAAGCTCTATGTCATACAAGTAATTGGTGTTTTCTTTCTCCATAATGTCTACTGGTTAATTGTGTGGTGAGAATAGATTCAACAATGATGATATTTTTTCTGTTTACTATGTTTTAATGTAGGCTATTTTTCCTTCGAAGATCTGATTTCTGCTCAGAATCGAGCTGCTGGTATCGCGTCCGTCTGATAAGCTACCTACCTTTTGCTATACTGATTGGGTTGGATTACCAAGCTTTTATTGAAACATGGGTTATATGTGTTATTTCTGTGGGGAGCAAAGCTCGCCGTGGCGGTGCTTCCATTTTCACTACCTCACCACCATTCTCACTACCGCGTCGTCGACCGATCCAGAATTGAGGGTTTTCAACTTAGAGAGTTCGAGGTGGTGGTGTTGGAGTTAATTGCAGAGAGAGAGAGAGAGGACGATGGGGAAAGTTGCAAAAGCCACAGTTACAGTCCTTGAAATTTTCACTCTGCGGGTATGCAGATCAGTTTCAAGAGACTAAGCGAATGGGCCCTACAATACCGTGGAAAGCCTTGTCAAATATCTTGCAACTGAATGAGCTCAGCATTGATATGAATCCAGACGGGGATTGGTGGAATATTGATGTAAAAACTGTTATAGATGACTTGGGCAGCTTGCAAAACCTTGAATTTGGAAGACCTCAGAATTGAAGATTGCCCGAAGATTGAGGCCCTCGTGAATACAAGCTCACCTGACTTGGTTTTACGCTATTTTCTCCCAAATTTGAAGTAACATGTTACTCATAGAGCTACCCAACCTGGGTTGCATCTCCAGTTGTCTTCCTGTTGCACCTAAACTTTAAAGGCTGGTGATCTTCTACTGCCCAAAGCTCGATAGGCTATCACCAGTAGAGATCTCAAATAGGAATTTGAAAGTAATAAAGGGAGAGAAGCTATGGTGGGATGCATTGAAGTGGGGTGAATCAGGTCTGATGGAAGATGGACAGGAATATCTGGCTAGTAAATTTATCCCACTCAGGAAGGATGCAGACTTTTAAGAACAATTTACGAGAGATTAAGTTTACTTCAACCTTGAAAGATCTTGGGTTTGACGCACGAATTCACTTTGAAAGATCTTGAATTCACGCCAAACAGAGTTTCAGAAATTAATATTCTCGGTAAAGGTGGATTTGGAGTTGTTTACAAGGGATGTTTGAGCAATGGGAATCTAGTAGCTGTAAGAGTTCCACACAAATACAGGTATGTTTGAAAAGAAAAAATTATTATGAATTATTCACATTGTTTTATTGGCTAATTCTGGAAAAAACTGTTTTCGCACCCGTGCAGATGGAGGATTAAGAGCGGAAGTTGCAGTGGTTGGTCCATTATTTGGACCGATATTTCATCGCAAGGAGGTCGCTTTCCCCCTTGGTGAAGTTGGATTGGTTTGTTTCCGTGACCTGGTTTGTTTCACGACTTCGCTAAGCTAATGCTTCTCATTTTGCTAACTCATTTAGAAGTCTTCTTTTCTTTTATCGTCCATGAAATAAGGTCATTCTGTTTCAATTCCAGGTTTACCAAGAGCTAAAAGGGAAAGCAAGGGATGCTGTTATTGATCTGGTAAGTTTCTTGTTCTTACCGTCAGTGTCAGTAGTTCCCTCATTTGTCTTCTCATTTAAATTTTCTGGTCCAGATTGAACAAGAAAGGGAGGGAGGGCATAATCGGCATAGGTTTACTTAAAAACGTCCTGGGTTTATTTGTTGAAATTGGCAATTGCAGCATGGAATTTTACGAGAATGACTTTGTAGCGAGCATGCTCATGGATACTGCTGCTTATTGTTCTAGAAAAGCTTCTAGCTGGATTGTTGAAGCTTCTTGCCCTGATTATATGTTGAAGGTTTAGTGTCTTGTATGGCATTTTAGTACACTGAAGTGATTTTCTGATGGATTTTGATGGACTCTGAGTTCTAATTTTTGGGGGGATCTGCCTCATTTGTCATGCAGCTTCTCTAGGTTAGTTTGTTTTTGCAAGATTCAAAGATGAGTACAATTTGAATTGCGGAGTAATCTCTCCTGCTTTTTTCTTTAATTTTTCCCCAATTTGTGAAATAAAAATTGCTCATTTAATGCTAAAAGTATAAATTCTCTCTCCTTATTTGTCATGTAGCTTCTCTAGATTAGTTTGTTATTGCAAGATTCAAAGATGAGTACAATTTGAACTGCGATTTGTGCTTTTAGCTGAATTCAGTAGTTTTCCACATGGGTTTTTAATGAGGAATGAAATTGGTCTGGTCAATTGCTCTTTTGTACTAGCTCAATATCTGATTAGGTTCAATCAGTCTAATGTGATTCAATGAGCCTTGTGATAACTGGACTGTGTTGTAGATGGATCAGTGGCTATATGACCCTTTTCAGCTGCTATCCCTTTGTGGGTAGGGTGGTCGGAGTAGACTGGTGACACTGAAGACAAGAAGAAGGGAGAGAGCCAGGGCATCCTTTAGAAGATGTGGAGTTATGAGCAAGGTTGTCAATCTTTGCCTTGGAGGGGGAGGATGCCCTTTTATAGGCCAAGGCCGTCCAAAATCGGCTGTGCATGGTGTCGCTGAGTCAGATGTGATCCAATTGGCTTGTTTACTTTTCCCTAGGCGTCTAACAAGCCAATGTGTTGCTAGTACTCAGATCACTCTTGTTGGGAGGTTGAACAGCTTTCTCTAATGTTCCCATTGTCCATGATAGGGACTTCGACCACCTCTCTCTCTCTCTCTGAAGGTGGCTGATTTATTGGTTAAGACCGAGCATTCTTGGAAAATCTCCACCTCTAATCGTAAATGACTATGGTTCAAATGACTGGTTCGTTGTAAATGATGTTTCTGGTGCTTGACATGTCAGTGTTACTCGATTATTTAAAGAACACAAGTTCGTTATCTTATCGACATGTTCGAATTTTCTTGGTGATGCTTCATTCTAAGCTTTTCCCGATTCTATGGTCTTGGAGCTGTTTTAGCTTGAGTTTGGATTATTCTAATTGATACCTGTAGTGTTTTTCTGGTCCATTGGCTGATTTGCAGATAGAAATTCAGACTTAGTCGATGTTATTTGGGAAAGGGATTCAAATTCTGAAATGTTTATATGACATCTGAAGTTCTGAACCACATTCATACATCTATGTGAATGTGAATTTGATTCAGATTTTGGATCAGTATCAGCTGAGTAGCTGACTATCTGTTCATGAATGTGTTTATTGTGACGTTCTATTAGAATACATGGATTACTTTGCTCATCCATCCTTGTAATGACAATTTGTAAATGGGAATCTCTTTTTGAGAGTGCTCGATAATGTGAATCAATCTGTATGTCAAACAAGTAATTGGTGTTTTCTTTCTCCATAATGTCTACTGGTTAATTGTGTGGTGAGAATAGATTCAACAATGATGATATTTTTTCTGTTTACTATGTTTTAATGTAGGCTATTTTTCCTTCGAAGATCTGATTTCTGCTCAGAATCGAGCTGCTGGTATCGCGTCGGTCTGATAAGCTACCTACCTTTTGCTATACTGGTTGGGTTGGATTACCAAGCTTTTATTGAAACATGGGTTATATGTGTTATTTCTGTGGGGAGCAAAGCTCGCCGTGGCGGTGCTTCCATTCTCACTACCTCACCACCATTCTCACTACCGCGTCGTCGACCGATCCAGAATTGAGGGTTTTCAACTTAGAGAGTTCGTGGTGGTGGTGTTGGAGTTAATTGCAGAGAGAGAGAGAGAGAGAGATAGAGAGAGAGAGAGGACGATGGGGAAAGTTGCAAAAGCCACCGTTTCAGGAGATGTGTTTTCAACCGTGGCTATCGAATTGCAGGTAAATTCACTCTCTCACGTATTTCTGGTCTATAAATTTTTTGAGGATAAGTTTCTACTGGTCAACTCCTATTGTTTTGGATATTCAAGTCCCGGTTTGTGTTTTCTACTGGTCTACAAAATTAATCGGTGGTGTGCTTTGCATTTTTGAAGTTTTGAAGAGAGGGGTTAATTAGAGGTCGATGGACTTGGATTGAAGATAGTGTGTATGGAGTTACCAGCGGCATTGGCTCTTGCCGCTGACGCAATTCCTTCACTTGTCAACACGGCGTTCATCGGACATCTGGGTAGGTAGTCTCTCAGTTTTTTGTTTTGCCCCTCTCTTCTATTGCGCCTGTTTTTGGTAATTGGATTTATTCGAATGATTGAAAAATCTAGATCCTAGACTTGGTTTTTCACCATGACAATGATCTTACATATTGTGTTTATTATAGTTAGGATTACAATCAATAGGCAGTCCGAATCGTATGTGTTGAGTTCATCCAGCTGGCTAGTCATAGGGATCTTAAGTGGTTGTGCGCAATGCCCAGTTGAACGGAACTCTGTATTGATGCCAATTTGTTTGTCTTTCCCAGTGTCCCCTTAGCTACATGCAGTATTGGTTTTACCACTTATCGTCTCTGCAGTTTGTAAAATTGCGACACTTAGGTCAAAATGGACTAACACCGTTAACTTCCGTTGGTGATTGGAAAACCAACATCACAGTGGCCCTTGAACTTTGAGAGTCTCAAGAAGAGTTCATTATCGATAAGCAACTAGGGACGATCACTGAGCCTCAAGTTCCGTATATTTTAGCTCCTGCATTTGGTTACTGCCTTTGTGCTATTGTCTCTGTCGTAGTTACAATTACGATACGAGTTTTTGTTTGTGTAGGGTCCGTAGTTACAATCACAACATCATTTGTTACTGGAGCAGGCATTGATTGCCAAGAGAAATTATGAGGATAGTAAAATTGACCAAGGTATTCATTTTACTAGATCTTTTACTGTTTATATATTGCAGAAAGAGTGTTCATTCTTGTAACGAGGGTTTTGTTTGTATTGTTTAGGTTTTGGGTTTTAGGGTTTAGAAAAAGATTTGATTTGGTCGATTGATGGGTTCGACGCTGGTTTTGGTGTTTGAGTTCGATCTGATTGCTTTTGCTGTGGCTGTTGGTGCTGAACTGTGGAAGCCTAAAGTAAGTTACTTTTTTCTTTCTTGCTCTATGTTTTCTTTGCGTTTCTTTTATTAAATATTATGTTTACTGTTATTTTTGTGTTGTGGATTGGAGTTGTGTTGCTACGTAACCCTTCCGATTTCTATACTCCAATTTCTGGTGTTTTACCTTTTTGTTAATTCAGATTCGGTCTATTTTGACAGGTTTGATGGCTAGGAGTTTTATACCCACAGAATGATGTTCGAGGTTGTGCAAGAGGAGGTGCAAGCTTCGTGCACAATGCAAAAATAAACTCTGGTAATGGGCTTATTTACGACGTGTAAAATCACATTGACAGGGATTGTTTTGTTGGTATGCCTGCCTCCACTATCATCTACCTCAAGCATGAGCTTCCAATGGTATTCAGTTAATTTGTTTCTCTCTACACATTTCAGGTTATGCGAAGGCGGGGTTTCGGATAGAATTCATGCAAGGTACTGCATTCACTTATTATCTATTTCAATTTTCAGTTTGACATTTTCCTACTGCTTATAGATTTCTTGAAGTTGTTTATGATTTGGCAAATTAAGAACTTCCAAGGACTTCACGACATGAAATTGTGAATCTGAGATGAAGTTGTGCTAAACAGTTATGACCCTTTAAGGTACTGTAATCCTATGTTCTACGTGCCGTGTGTCCCTGTTTCTTTCAATGATATGGATTCTCCACTAGGAACTGTGCTAAACCTTTTCTGATGGACAGGCCTAGAATGTGATCAGGTCATGATATATGACATGAATTCCACCTTAAAATTCACAAAAAGAAGCATCTTTTTGGGGACTGGCAATACTGCTCTGAGAATTCATGGAATTGCAAGTAGAGAAAATGAACCTTTCCTGGTAATGTAACTGATTTGTCTTCTTAATTCAGGTTTAGAAGTTGGCGGCAACGCGAAAGCGATCCAGGCTCTTAAGGTTTGCCGAGACAAGACACAGAGACAGGAAATCATTGTACTTCTTGAGAGGCAAGTAGAGTTATTCTCCTGCTTTCACTTTGGTCTGTGTCTGAATTCATTCATGCACTCATGCATTCATTGTTTTCCTTCAGTCCTGTTGAGTATGATGAAGCTTCCGAAATGGTTGAAAGGAAGCTGTGGAAAAACTATGTGGCGCTGGGTTAATTTGGGGAAGAAGAGGGCGGAATTCAACATCTTGAGGCTCTTGTTGATCTCTCGTTATGCTCTGATAAGGTAGTTTTTGTTTCTGTTTTAATTGTTGGAGTAACTGTTTTGGGGGAATGTAGAATCAGTCTGGTCACTTTCTGTTTTTGCCTTTTAGATTCCTTGTGAGACAGACATAGTGAAGCTCGCGAAAGAAATTTTAGGCCAGGAGGAAGATCACTTTCAGGTATTGACAAGGAAGGTGCATCCTTCGCTGGAAATTGTCTGTGATGGCTGTGTCATATGATTATTTGCAGTTCCATTTTTTCGAGGGCAAACTCTAAAACTGGTAGCCATAGACTAAGATGATATGATGAATTGGTCACAGGATGATGAGAAAGCATTTCTGTCGCTGAACGATCAAAAGTTGCACGACATGGAGATGTCAGAAGGTTATATCGACTTGGCTCTTGGCTCTTGGTAAGCAAAGCCTTGGCCTTTTCCCTGGTTGTGAAAGCTCTCTTTATAGAGTGTTATTCCACTGTCATTTGAGTGACTTAAAAGGACTGCATTCATTGCTGCTGGCATTCATCTGAACTTTGACTTTTAACGCCACTGTTTTTTTTCTTGTAGGAATCAAAATGTGACACCACAGAAGCAGAGTCCACCACCTAGGCAGATACTACTACTACTAAGGAGCAGCCATCAGAAGACAAATGAATTCCTTCCTTCTGAACTAGTAGTAATTCTTTCGTCATCCAATATCAGATTCGTTTTTTTGACAACATCAATGATACTATATAGCATTGTAAATATTTTGGTTCGTTACTTTCAGACGTAGGATTGATTCAATTGTACATATTGAAGCCTGAAATGGCGACAACTTAACAACATTTTGAAACCTTGTTCTGATGTTTAGCATCGTATATATTTCAACAGCTGAACATTTAACATCTAAAATTCATGTTTAACATACTAAAACATGATATGTATTCTTTTGGAGGAAGGGTATAATGTTGTAGTTCAAACAGTATTCTTTTGGAAGTGTGTAATGTTGTACCACTCCGTTCCCTTTCTTTCTCCCCCTTTCTATTTCTGTCCGTTCCCTTTCTTTCTCCCCCTTTCCCTATTTGGTAAGTTTTTATGCAAAAGGACCATTTTACCCCCAGGTCAATACCCCACTTTTTTGTTCCAATGTTGTCAATCTGAAGACCATGTTATTTCGGTTGATTTGCAGACTGTTGAGCACTTCATTCCACCGATATATCCAGCTATTCCACGGTTCAGATTCACAGTTGGATATGACGAAGAATGCTTGATATCTTGCCTGCTCCAGGAGGTTGTAAAGGAGTTTCTTGATTTAGAAAGTTTGAGGAAAGCCTGAAGTACGTAAATGGTGAAGGCGGACCGATTGAAATTAAGAAGGCACTTAAGCACGTGGATGCTTTTCTCTTTGAACATCACTGGAGCATCAAGATCTACTTGAGTTTGGGCTTGAAAATATAGATGGTCTCTAAATGTGTCTTGTTGGAGTGCAATGAGCTTCAGACAGTCGTCAATGCTAAACAACAAACCAAGGATTTTGAATGGACGATATTTGGTCACTAGAGTACTTGAGCATTCACTACATGAAGAACATGGAGAGAATCTGGAAAGGGCCTGTGGCGAAGGGTTCTTTGTCCAATCTGAAGTCGTTGGCTCTACACACATGCTTAAGTTTGACTACCATTTTCACGCTGGACTTGCTCGCTAATCTCTTGAATTTGGAAGACCTCAGAATTGAAGATTGCCCGAAGATTGAGGCCCTCGTGAATACAAGCTCACCTGACTTGGTTTTACGCTATTTTCTCCCAAATTTGAAGTAACATGTTACTCATAGAGCTACCCAACCTGGGTTGCATCTCCAGTTGTCTACCTGTTGCACCTAAACTTTAAAGGCCGGTGATCTTCTACTGCCCAAAGCTCGATAGGCTATCACCAGTAGAGATCTCAGATAGCAATTTGAAAGTAATAAAGGGAGAGAAGCTATGGTGGGATGCATTGAAGTGGGGTGAATCAGGTCTGATGGAAGATGGACAGGATTATCTGGCTAGTAAATTTATCCCACTCAGGAAGGATGCAGACTTTTAAGAACAATTTACGAGAGATTAAGTTTACTTCAACCTTGAAAGATCTTGGGTTTGAAGCATGAATTCACTTTGAAAGATCTTGAAGTCACGACAAACAGATTTTTTCAGAAATTAATATTCTCGGTAAAGGTGGATTTGGAGTTGTTTACAAGGGATGTTTGAGCAATGGGAATCTAGTAGCTGTAAGAGTTCCACACAAATACAGGTATGTTTGAAAAGAAAATATTATTATGAAATATTCACTTTGTTTTATTGGCTAATTCTGAAAAAAAAAACTGTTTTAGCACCCTTGCAGATGGAGGATTAAGAGCGGAAGTTGCAGTGGTTGGTCCTTTGTATCATAAAAATATAGTCCGACACCTGGGTTGCTGCATTGACGGATCTCATAGGTACCATTAACATTTATTTGTTGCAAAAGTTTTGATTACATTAATGCTTTAATAGAGTATGGGGAGTGAATTCGAAAGTGTCTTAGTTGTCTTGGCACTAAATTCTCTAACATTATGGAATATATTGCTAGTCTGTGAAGCAGATACAGTGGTAGAATAGGAATCCTACTTGTGTCACACATGTACAAGTCAGGTAGACAGGTGACACACCAAAATAGTTGTTGGGCATGCCGCGTGCCTATTAAGACAGTTGCTTTAGAAAAAGAATGCAGTGATAGTAACCACGTTAGGATGCACAATCAAACCACCATTTCCTCATTTGGAGCTTGTTAAGAGTACATAGTCCTTTCTGAGTTCCTCGTCATCTCTTTACGGTAGGTATTCACTGGACATTTAGATTTAGTTTCACATCTAATTCCATTTCGTTTTGCCAATTACAGGTCATATTATTGGGATCACAGCACATACTTTAGGACACTGAAGTGATTTTCTGATGGATTTTGATGGACTCTGAGTTCTAATTTTTGGGGGGATCTGCCTCATTTGTCATGCAGCTTCTCTAGGTTAGTTTGTTTTTGCAAGATTCAAAGATGAGTACAATTTGAATTGCGGAGTAATCTCTCCTGCTTTTTTCTCTAATTTTTCCCCAATTTGTGAAATCAAAATTGCTCATTTAATGCTAAAAGTATAAATTCTCTCTGCTTCATTTGTCATGTAGCTTCTCTAGATGAGTTTGTTACTGCAAGATTCAAAGATGAGTACAATTTGAACTGCGATTTGTGCTTATAGCTGAATTCAGTAGTTTTTCCACATGGGTTTTTAATGAGGAATGAAATTGGTCTGGTCAATTTCTCTTTTGTACTAGCTCAATATCTGATTAGGTTCAATCAGTCTAATGTGATTCAATGAGCCTTGTGATAACTGGACTGTGTTGTAGATGGATCAGTGGCTATATGACCCTTTTCAGCTGCTATCCCTTTGTGGGTAGGGTGGTCGGAGTAGACTGGTGACACTGAAGACAAGAAGAAGGGAGAGAGCCAGGGCATCCTTTAGAAGATGTGGAGTTATGAGCAAGGTTGTCAATCTTTGCCTTGGAGGGGGAGGATGCCCTTTTATAGGCCAAGGCCGTCCAAAATCGGCTGCGCATGGTGTCGCTGAGTCCGATGTGATCCAGTTGGCTTGTTTACTTTTCCCAAGGTGTTGATAGTACTCAGATCACTCTTGTTGGGAGGTTGAGCAGCTTTCTCTAATGTTCCCATTGTCCATGATAGGGACTTCGACCACCTCTCTCTCTCTCTCTGAAGGTGGCTGATTTATTGGTTAAGACCGAGCATTCTTGGAAAATCTCCACCTCTAATGTCCATTCTTAGGGTATCATCTTAGTTTCACGCCGACATGTAATCCACAAGGAGGTCTATTGGAACTCGGCTTTGGGTCTTTGGGAAGTTCCGTCAGAGATTTAATATCTTGGCAGTTTCACCCTGAGACTTTGGTTTCATGCGGTTAGACCTATGCCTTACGGTTTATGAACTAGGATTAAATTCCGGGAACTTAATCACATCCCGTGTTAGTTTCATGTTCTGTTAATCAAGATAAGAAGTCAAGAACCAGTGGAACGCAGCTTCTGTCTTATTTTGTTGCCAATAAGTAGTCCACTATCTTGGTAATGTTTTATATTAGTACTACTCCATCTTTTAGCCTTTGCGAATCATGTGGTGTTATTATTTGTAGATTTGCAGCAGATATTATTTATGGATTACAAGAAGTGATGAATACATGTTCTAGAAGTCATAAACTAAAGATTCGTGTGGAACGCATTTGAGGCTGCACTTTCTCCACTTGAGAAGCCAATCCTGGCTCAAAAGAGTCTCTTACATCTAACCTATACGGCATGTATGAATTGTGTGTTCTTTGATCTTTTTCTGTGAACTAAACCGATTGGCCGATGCGGATTATGCACATCTGATTGAGTGAAAGTTAACCTATTTGAGTATCCCCCTCCTTTAGCCGCATTTGCTGAAAGGGAGAAAAGCGTGAAATTATGATAGAGCATTCATCGTTCTGCTACAGTATCAAATTAATGCAAAACTACTGAACTGAACTATGAGGAACTTATCATAAGCTTTTGTCGACTCTCTTGATCTAAACTTATGTAAGGATACGGGGTGACGTTTTTGTTTCCCTTTGCATGCGTTGTTCTCTTCTTTCAATGTTTCTGAAAAGTAAATTTACTATCATTTGGTTATTTCATTTACTCTGTACGATTTGCCAACTTTCAAATCCTTCATTTTATTTCTGGCGACTTTCCGTATTCTATTTCTCCTTGTTGATTTCTACATCTCTGTGTTTGGATGTTAGTTGTTGAACTCGATTTATGTCTCCTCTCTCTTTCTTTGAAGATTGAAGTGGGTTCTCGATTTCTTGGTTGCAGATTTGAATGAACTGGCAAAATTCCCAGCTTTCGAGTTGGCTGAATCGTCATCGTCTTTCTGGTACTGTGTCCACTCCTTGCTATCGGTTCATGGATTTAATTTGATATTTGATATCCCAACACTTGGTTTTTGTACAATCTGCATAAAATTTTCTTTTACGGTTGAATTTAATTCCTGGAACCTTTTGAGAACTGAGTTAATAGCACACCATGGTGAAGTAGTAGAGGTGTGGCAAGAATGACTATGGTTCAAATGACTATGGTTCGTCGTAAATGATCTTTCTGGTGCTTGACATGTCAGTGTTACTCGATTATTTAAAGAACACAAGTTCGTTATCTTATCGACATGTTCGAATTTTCTTGGTGATGCTTCATTCTAAGCTATTCCAGATTCTATGGTCTATGTGTTGGAGGCTTGGAGCTGTTTTAGCTTGAGTTTGGATTATTCTAATTGATACCTGTAGTGTTTTTCTGGTCCATTGGCTGATTTGCAGATAGAAATTCAGACTTAAACGATGTTATTTGGGTAGGGGATTCAAATTCGGAAATGTTTATATGACATCTGAAGTTCTGAACCACATTCATACATCTATGTGAATGTGAATTTGATTCAGGTTTTGGATCAGTATCAGCTGAGTAGCTGACTATCTGTTCATAAATGTGTTTATTGTGACGTTCTATTAGAATACATGGATTACTTTGCTCATCCATCCTTGTAATGGCAATTTGTAAATGGGAATCTCGTTTTGAGAGTGCTCGATAATGTGAATCAAGCTCTATGTCATACAAGTAATTGGTGTTTTCTTTCTCCATAATGTCTACTGGTTAATTGTGTGGTGAGAATAGATTCAACAATGATGATATTTTTTCTGTTTACTATGTTTTAATGTAGGCTATTTTTCCTTCGAAGATCTGATTTCTGCTCAGAATCGAGCTGCTGGTATCGCGTCCGTCTGATAAGCTACCTACCTTTTGCTATACTGATTGGGTTGGATTACCAAGCTTTTATTGAAACATGGGTTATATGTGTTATTTCTGTGGGGAGCAAAGCTCGCCGTGGCGGTGCTTCCATTTTCACTACCTCACCACCATTCTCACTACCGCGTCGTCGACCGATCCAGAATTGAGGGTTTTCAACTTAGAGAGTTCGAGGTGGTGGTGTTGGAGTTAATTGCAGAGAGAGAGAGAGAGGACGATGGGGAAAGTTGCAAAAGCCACAGTTACAGTCCTTGAAATTTTCACTCTGCGGGTATGCAGATCAGTTTCAAGAGACTAAGCGAATGGGCCCTACAATACCGTGGAAAGCCTTGTCAAATATCTTGCAACTGAATGAGCTCAGCATTGATATGAATCCAGACGGGGATTGGTGGAATATTGATGTAAAAACTGTTATAGATGACTTGGGCAGCTTGCAAAACCTTGAATTTGGAAGACCTCAGAATTGAAGATTGCCCGAAGATTGAGGCCCTCGTGAATACAAGCTCACCTGACTTGGTTTTACGCTATTTTCTCCCAAATTTGAAGTAACATGTTACTCATAGAGCTACCCAACCTGGGTTGCATCTCCAGTTGTCTTCCTGTTGCACCTAAACTTTAAAGGCTGGTGATCTTCTACTGCCCAAAGCTCGATAGGCTATCACCAGTAGAGATCTCAAATAGGAATTTGAAAGTAATAAAGGGAGAGAAGCTATGGTGGGATGCATTGAAGTGGGGTGAATCAGGTCTGATGGAAGATGGACAGGAATATCTGGCTAGTAAATTTATCCCACTCAGGAAGGATGCAGACTTTTAAGAACAATTTACGAGAGATTAAGTTTACTTCAACCTTGAAAGATCTTGGGTTTGACGCACGAATTCACTTTGAAAGATCTTGAATTCACGCCAAACAGAGTTTCAGAAATTAATATTCTCGGTAAAGGTGGATTTGGAGTTGTTTACAAGGGATGTTTGAGCAATGGGAATCTAGTAGCTGTAAGAGTTCCACACAAATACAGGTATGTTTGAAAAGAAAAAATTATTATGAATTATTCACATTGTTTTATTGGCTAATTCTGGAAAAAACTGTTTTCGCACCCGTGCAGATGGAGGATTAAGAGCGGAAGTTGCAGTGGTTGGTCCATTATTTGGACCGATATTTCATCGCAAGGAGGTCGCTTTCCCCCTTGGTGAAGTTGGATTGGTTTGTTTCCGTGACCTGGTTTGTTTCACGACTTCGCTAAGCTAATGCTTCTCATTTTGCTAACTCATTTAGAAGTCTTCTTTTCTTTTATCGTCCATGAAATAAGGTCATTCTGTTTCAATTCCAGGTTTACCAAGAGCTAAAAGGGAAAGCAAGGGATGCTGTTATTGATCTGGTAAGTTTCTTGTTCTTACCGTCAGTGTCAGTAGTTCCCTCATTTGTCTTCTCATTTAAATTTTCTGGTCCAGATTGAACAAGAAAGGGAGGGAGGGCATAATCGGCATAGGTTTACTTAAAAACGACAATCAAACCACCATTTCCTCATTTGGAGCTTGTTAAGAGTACATAGTCCTTTCTGAGTTCCTCGTCATCTCTTTACTGTAGGTATTCACTGGACATTTAGATTTAGTTTCACATCTAATTCCATTTCGTTTTGCCAATTACAGGTCATATTATTGGGACCACAGCACATACTTTAGGACACTGAAGTGATTTTCTGATGGATTTTGATGGACTCTGAGTTCTAATTTTTGGGGGGATCTGCCTCATTTGTCATGCAGCTTCTCTAGGTTAGTTTGTTTTTGCAAGATTCAAAGATGAGTACAATTTGAATTGCGGAGTAATCTCTCCTGCTTTTTTCTTTAATTTTTCCCCAATTTGTGAAATAAAAATTGCTCATTTAATGCTAAAAGTATAAATTCTCTCTCCTTATTTGTCATGTAGCTTCTCTAGATTAGTTTGTTATTGCAAGATTCAAAGATGAGTACAATTTGAACTGCGATTTGTGCTTTTAGCTGAATTCAGTAGTTTTCCACATGGGTTTTTAATGAGGAATGAAATTGGTCTGGTCAATTGCTCTTTTGTACTAGCTCAATATCTGATTAGGTTCAATCAGTCTAATGTGATTCAATGAGCCTTGTGATAACTGGACTGTGTTGTAGATGGATCAGTGGCTATATGACCCTTTTCAGCTGCTATCCCTTTGTGGGTAGGGTGGTCGGAGTAGACTGGTGACACTGAAGACAAGAAGAAGGGAGAGAGCCAGGGCATCCTTTAGAAGATGTGGAGTTATGAGCAAGGTTGTCAATCTTTGCCTTGGAGGGGGAGGATGCCCTTTTATAGGCCAAGGCCGTCCAAAATCGGCTGTGCATGGTGTCGCTGAGTCAGATGTGATCCAATTGGCTTGTTTACTTTTCCCTAGGCGTCTAACAAGCCAATGTGTTGCTAGTACTCAGATCACTCTTGTTGGGAGGTTGAACAGCTTTCTCTAATGTTCCCATTGTCCATGATAGGGACTTCGACCACCTCTCTCTCTCTCTCTGAAGGTGGCTGATTTATTGGTTAAGACCGAGCATTCTTGGAAAATCTCCACCTCTAATCGTAAATGACTATGGTTCAAATGACTGGTTCGTTGTAAATGATGTTTCTGGTGCTTGACATGTCAGTGTTACTCGATTATTTAAAGAACACAAGTTCGTTATCTTATCGACATGTTCGAATTTTCTTGGTGATGCTTCATTCTAAGCTTTTCCCGATTCTATGGTCTTGGAGCTGTTTTAGCTTGAGTTTGGATTATTCTAATTGATACCTGTAGTGTTTTTCTGGTCCATTGGCTGATTTGCAGATAGAAATTCAGACTTAGTCGATGTTATTTGGGAAAGGGATTCAAATTCTGAAATGTTTATATGACATCTGAAGTTCTGAACCACATTCATACATCTATGTGAATGTGAATTTGATTCAGATTTTGGATCAGTATCAGCTGAGTAGCTGACTATCTGTTCATGAATGTGTTTATTGTGACGTTCTATTAGAATACATGGATTACTTTGCTCATCCATCCTTGTAATGACAATTTGTAAATGGGAATCTCTTTTTGAGAGTGCTCGATAATGTGAATCAATCTGTATGTCAAACAAGTAATTGGTGTTTTCTTTCTCCATAATGTCTACTGGTTAATTGTGTGGTGAGAATAGATTCAACAATGATGATATTTTTTCTGTTTACTATGTTTTAATGTAGGCTATTTTTCCTTCGAAGATCTGATTTCTGCTCAGAATCGAGCTGCTGGTATCGCGTCGGTCTGATAAGCTACCTACCTTTTGCTATACTGGTTGGGTTGGATTACCAAGCTTTTATTGAAACATGGGTTATATGTGTTATTTCTGTGGGGAGCAAAGCTCGCCGTGGCGGTGCTTCCATTCTCACTACCTCACCACCATTCTCACTACCGCGTCGTCGACCGATCCAGAATTGAGGGTTTTCAACTTAGAGAGTTCGTGGTGGTGGTGTTGGAGTTAATTGCAGAGAGAGAGATAGAGAGAGATAGAGAGAGAGAGAGGACGATGGGGAAAGTTGCAAAAGCCACCGTTTCAGGAGATGTGTTTTCAACCGTGGCTATCGAATTGCAGGTAAATTCACTCTCTCACGTATTTCTGGTCTATAAATTTTTTGAGGATAAGTTTCTACTGGTCAACTCCTATTGTTTTGGATATTCAAGTCCCGGTTTGTGTTTTCTACTGGTCTACAAAATTAATCGGTGGTGTGCTTTGCATTTTTGAAGTTTTGAAGAGAGGGGTTAATTAGAGGTCGATGGACTTGGATTGAAGATAGTGTGTATGGAGTTACCAGCGGCATTGGCTCTTGCCGCTGACGCAATTCCTTCACTTGTCAACACGGCGTTCATCGGACATCTGGGTAGGTAGTCTCTCAGTTTTTTGTTTTGCCCCTCTCTTCTATTGCGCCTGTTTTTGGTAATTGGATTTATTCGAATGATTGAAAAATCTAGATCCTAGACTTGGTTTTTCACCATGACAATGATCTTACATATTGTGTTTATTATAGTTAGGATTACAATCAATAGGCAGTCCGAATCGTATGTGTTGAGTTCATCCAGCTGGCTAGTCATAGGGATCTTAAGTGGTTGTGCGCAATGCCCAGTTGAACGGAACTCTGTATTGATGCCAATTTGTTTGTCTTTCCCAGTGTCCCCTTAGCTACATGCAGTATTGGTTTTACCACTTATCGTCTCTGCAGTTTGTAAAATTGCGACACTTAGGTCAAAATGGACTAACACCGTTAACTTCCGTTGGTGATTGGAAAACCAACATCACAGTGGCCCTTGAACTTTGAGAGTCTCAAGAAGAGTTCATTATCGATAAGCAACTAGGGACGATCACTGAGCCTCAAGTTCCGTATATTTTAGCTCCTGCATTTGGTTACTGCCTTTGTGCTATTGTCTCTGTCGTAGTTACAATTACGATACGAGTTTTTGTTTGTGTAGGGTCCGTAGTTACAATCACAACATCATTTGTTACTGGAGCAGGCATTGATTGCCAAGAGAAATTATGAGGATAGTAAAATTGACCAAGGTATTCATTTTACTAGATCTTTTACTGTTTATATATTGCAGAAAGAGTGTTCATTCTTGTAACGAGGGTTTTGTTTGTATTGTTTAGGTTTTGGGTTTTAGGGTTTAGAAAAAGATTTGATTTGGTCGATTGATGGGTTCGACGCTGGTTTTGGTGTTTGAGTTCGATCTGATTGCTTTTGCTGTGGCTGTTGGTGCTGAACTGTGGAAGCCTAAAGTAAGTTACTTTTTTCTTTCTTGCTCTATGTTTTCTTTGCGTTTTTTTTATTAAATATTATGTTTACTGTTATTTTTGTGTTGTGGATTGGAGTTGTGTTGCTACGTAACCCTTCCGATTTCTATACTCCAATTTCTGGTGTTTTACCTTTTTGTTAATTCAGATTCGGTCTATTTTGACAGGTTTGATGGCTAGGAGTTTTATACCCACAGAATGATGTTCGAGGTTGTGCAAGAGGAGGTGCAAGCTTCGTGCACAATGCAAAAATAAACTCTGGTAATGGGCTTATTTACGACGTGTAAAATCACATTGACAGGGATTGTTTTGTTGGTATGCCTGCCTCCACTATCATCTACCTCAAGCATGAGCTTCCAATGGTATTCAGTTAATTTGTTTCTCTCTACACATTTCAGGTTATGCGAAGGCGGGGTTTCGGATAGAATTCATGCAAGGTACTGCATTCACTTATTATCTATTTCAATTTTCAGTTTGACATTTTCCTACTGCTTATAGATTTCTTGAAGTTGTTTATGATTTGGCAAATTAAGAACTTCCAAGGACTTCACGACATGAAATTGTGAATCTGAGATGAAGTTGTGCTAAACAGTTATGACCCTTTAAGGTACTGTAATCCTATGTTCTACGTGCCGTGTGTCCCTGTTTCTTTCAATGATATGGATTCTCCACTAGGAACTGTGCTAAACCTTTTCTGATGGACAGGCCTAGAATGTGATCAGGTCATGATATATGACATGAATTCCACCTTAAAATTCACAAAAAGAAGCATCTTTTTGGGGACTGGCAATACTGCTCTGAGAATTCATGGAATTGCAAGTAGAGAAAATGAACCTTTCCTGGTAATGTAACTGATTTGTCTTCTTAATTCAGGTTTAGAAGTTGGCGGCAACGCGAAAGCGATCCAGGCTCTTAAGGTTTGCCGAGACAAGACACAGAGACAGGAAATCATTGTACTTCTTGAGAGGCAAGTAGAGTTATTCTCCTGCTTTCACTTTGGTCTGTGTCTGAATTCATTCATGCACTCATGCATTCATTGTTTTCCTTCAGTCCTGTTGAGTATGATGAAGCTTCCGAAATGGTTGAAAGGAAGCTGTGGAAAAACTATGTGGCGCTGGGTTAATTTGGGGAAGAAGAGGGCGGAATTCAACATCTTGAGGCTCTTGTTGATCTCTCGTTATGCTCTGATAAGGTAGTTTTTGTTTCTGTTTTAATTGTTGGAGTAACTGTTTTGGGGGAATGTAGAATCAGTCTGGTCACTTTCTGTTTTTGCCTTTTAGATTCCTTGTGAGACAGACATAGTGAAGCTCGCGAAAGAAATTTTAGGCCAGGAGGAAGATCACTTTCAGGTATTGACAAGGAAGGTGCATCCTTCGCTGGAAATTGTCTGTGATGGCTGTGTCATATGATTATTTGCAGTTCCATTTTTTCGAGGGCAAACTCTAAAACTGGTAGCCATAGACTAAGATGATATGATGAATTGGTCACAGGATGATGAGAAAGCATTTCTGTCGCTGAACGATCAAAAGTTGCACGACATGGAGATGTCAGAAGGTTATATCGACTTGGCTCTTGGCTCTTGGTAAGCAAAGCCTTGGCCTTTTCCCTGGTTGTGAAAGCTCTCTTTATAGAGTGTTATTCCACTGTCATTTGAGTGACTTAAAAGGACTGCATTCATTGCTGCTGGCATTCATCTGAACTTTGACTTTTAACGCCACTGTTTTTTTTCTTGTAGGAATCAAAATGTGACACCACAGAAGCAGAGTCCACCACCTAGGCAGATACTACTACTACTAAGGAGCAGCCATCAGAAGACAAATGAATTCCTTCCTTCTGAACTAGTAGTAATTCTTTCGTCATCCAATATCAGATTCGTTTTTTTGACAACATCAATGATACTATATAGCATTGTAAATATTTTGGTTCGTTACTTTCAGACGTAGGATTGATTCAATTGTACATATTGAAGCCTGAAATGGCGACAACTTAACAACATTTTGAAACCTTGTTCTGATGTTTAGCATCGTATATATTTCAACAGCTGAACATTTAACATCTAAAATTCATGTTTAACATACTAAAACATGATATGTATTCTTTTGGAGGAAGGGTATAATGTTGTAGTTCAAACAGTATTCTTTTGGAAGTGTGTAATGTTGTACCACTCCGTTCCCTTTCTTTCTCCCCCTTTCTATTTCTGTCCGTTCCCTTTCTTTCTCCCCCTTTCCCTATTTGGTAAGTTTTTATGCAAAAGGACCATTTTACCCCCAGGTCAATACCCCACTTTTTTGTTCCAATGTTGTCAATCTGAAGACCATGTTATTTCGGTTGATTTGCAGACTGTTGAGCACTTCATTCCACCGATATATCCAGCTATTCCACGGTTCAGATTCACAGTTGGATATGACGAAGAATGCTTGATATCTTGCCTGCTCCAGGAGGTTGTAAAGGAGTTTCTTGATTTAGAAAGTTTGAGGAAAGCCTGAAGTACGTAAATGGTGAAGGCGGACCGATTGAAATTAAGAAGGCACTTAAGCACGTGGATGCTTTTCTCTTTGAACATCACTGGAGCATCAAGATCTACTTGAGTTTGGGCTTGAAAATATAGATGGTCTCTAAATGTGTCTTGTTGGAGTGCAATGAGCTTCAGACAGTCGTCAATGCTAAACAACAAACCAAGGATTTTGAATGGACGATATTTGGTCACTAGAGTACTTGAGCATTCACTACATGAAGAACATGGAGAGAATCTGGAAAGGGCCTGTGGCGAAGGGTTCTTTGTCCAATCTGAAGTCGTTGGCTCTACACACATGCTTAAGTTTGACTACCATTTTCACGCTGGACTTGCTCGCTAATCTCTTGAATTTGGAAGACCTCAGAATTGAAGATTGCCCGAAGATTGAGGCCCTCGTGAATACAAGCTCACCTGACTTGGTTTTACGCTATTTTCTCCCAAATTTGAAGTAACATGTTACTCATAGAGCTACCCAACCTGGGTTGCATCTCCAGTTGTCTACCTGTTGCACCTAAACTTTAAAGGCCGGTGATCTTCTACTGCCCAAAGCTCGATAGGCTATCACCAGTAGAGATCTCAGATAGCAATTTGAAAGTAATAAAGGGAGAGAAGCTATGGTGGGATGCATTGAAGTGGGGTGAATCAGGTCTGATGGAAGATGGACAGGATTATCTGGCTAGTAAATTTATCCCACTCAGGAAGGATGCAGACTTTTAAGAACAATTTACGAGAGATTAAGTTTACTTCAACCTTGAAAGATCTTGGGTTTGAAGCATGAATTCACTTTGAAAGATCTTGAAGTCACGACAAACAGATTTTTTCAGAAATTAATATTCTCGGTAAAGGTGGATTTGGAGTTGTTTACAAGGGATGTTTGAGCAATGGGAATCTAGTAGCTGTAAGAGTTCCACACAAATACAGGTATGTTTGAAAAGAAAATATTATTATGAAATATTCACTTTGTTTTATTGGCTAATTCTGAAAAAAAAAACTGTTTTAGCACCCTTGCAGATGGAGGATTAAGAGCGGAAGTTGCAGTGGTTGGTCCTTTGTATCATAAAAATATAGTCCGACACCTGGGTTGCTGCATTGACGGATCTCATAGGTACCATTAACATTTATTTGTTGCAAAAGTTTTGATTACATTAATGCTTTAATAGAGTATGGGGAGTGAATTCGAAAGTGTCTTAGTTGTCTTGGCACTAAATTCTCTAACATTATGGAATATATTGCTAGTCTGTGAAGCAGATACAGTGGTAGAATAGGAATCCTACTTGTGTCACACATGTACAAGTCAGGTAGACAGGTGACACACCAAAATAGTTGTTGGGCATGCCGCGTGCCTATTAAGACAGTTGCTTTAGAAAAAGAATGCAGTGATAGTAACCACGTTAGGATGCACAATCAAACCACCATTTCCTCATTTGGAGCTTGTTAAGAGTACATAGTCCTTTCTGAGTTCCTCGTCATCTCTTTACGGTAGGTATTCACTGGACATTTAGATTTAGTTTCACATCTAATTCCATTTCGTTTTGCCAATTACAGGTCATATTATTGGGATCACAGCACATACTTTAGGACACTGAAGTGATTTTCTGATGGATTTTGATGGACTCTGAGTTCTAATTTTTGGGGGGATCTGCCTCATTTGTCATGCAGCTTCTCTAGGTTAGTTTGTTTTTGCAAGATTCAAAGATGAGTACAATTTGAATTGCGGAGTAATCTCTCCTGCTTTTTTCTCTAATTTTTCCCCAATTTGTGAAATCAAAATTGCTCATTTAATGCTAAAAGTATAAATTCTCTCTGCTTCATTTGTCATGTAGCTTCTCTAGATGAGTTTGTTACTGCAAGATTCAAAGATGAGTACAATTTGAACTGCGATTTGTGCTTATAGCTGAATTCAGTAGTTTTTCCACATGGGTTTTTAATGAGGAATGAAATTGGTCTGGTCAATTTCTCTTTTGTACTAGCTCAATATCTGATTAGGTTCAATCAGTCTAATGTGATTCAATGAGCCTTGTGATAACTGGACTGTGTTGTAGATGGATCAGTGGCTATATGACCCTTTTCAGCTGCTATCCCTTTGTGGGTAGGGTGGTCGGAGTAGACTGGTGACACTGAAGACAAGAAGAAGGGAGAGAGCCAGGGCATCCTTTAGAAGATGTGGAGTTATGAGCAAGGTTGTCAATCTTTGCCTTGGAGGGGGAGGATGCCCTTTTATAGGCCAAGGCCGTCCAAAATCGGCTGCGCATGGTGTCGCTGAGTCCGATGTGATCCAGTTGGCTTGTTTACTTTTCCCAAGGTGTTGATAGTACTCAGATCACTCTTGTTGGGAGGTTGAGCAGCTTTCTCTAATGTTCCCATTGTCCATGATAGGGACTTCGACCACCTCTCTCTCTCTCTCTGAAGGTGGCTGATTTATTGGTTAAGACCGAGCATTCTTGGAAAATCTCCACCTCTAATGTCCATTCTTAGGGTATCATCTTAGTTTCACGCCGACATGTAATCCACAAGGAGGTCTATTGGAACTCGGCTTTGGGTCTTTGGGAAGTTCCGTCAGAGATTTAATATCTTGGCAGTTTCACCCTGAGACTTTGGTTTCATGCGGTTAGACCTATGCCTTACGGTTTATGAACTAGGATTAAATTCCGGGAACTTAATCACATCCCGTGTTAGTTTCATGTTCTGTTAATCAAGATAAGAAGTCAAGAACCAGTGGAACGCAGCTTCTGTCTTATTTTGTTGCCAATAAGTAGTCCACTATCTTGGTAATGTTTTATATTAGTACTACTCCATCTTTTAGCCTTTGCGAATCATGTGGTGTTATTATTTGTAGATTTGCAGCAGATATTATTTATGGATTACAAGAAGTGATGAATACATGTTCTAGAAGTCATAAACTAAAGATTCGTGTGGAACGCATTTGAGGCTGCACTTTCTCCACTTGAGAAGCCAATCCTGGCTCAAAAGAGTCTCTTACATCTAACCTATACGGCATGTATGAATTGTGTGTTCTTTGATCTTTTTCTGTGAACTAAACCGATTGGCCGATGCGGATTATGCACATCTGATTGAGTGAAAGTTAACCTATTTGAGTATCCCCCTCCTTTAGCCGCATTTGCTGAAAGGGAGAAAAGCGTGAAATTATGATAGAGCATTCATCGTTCTGCTACAGTATCAAATTAATGCAAAACTACTGAACTGAACTATGAGGAACTTATCATAAGCTTTTGTCGACTCTCTTGATCTAAACTTATGTAAGGATACGGGGTGACGTTTTTGTTTCCCTTTGCATGCGTTGTTCTCTTCTTTCAATGTTTCTGAAAAGTAAATTTACTATCATTTGGTTATTTCATTTACTCTGTACGATTTGCCAACTTTCAAATCCTTCATTTTATTTCTGGCGACTTTCCGTATTCTATTTCTCCTTGTTGATTTCTACATCTCTGTGTTTGGATGTTAGTTGTTGAACTCGATTTATGTCTCCTCTCTCTTTCTTTGAAGATTGAAGTGGGTTCTCGATTTCTTGGTTGCAGATTTGAATGAACTGGCAAAATTCCCAGCTTTCGAGTTGGCTGAATCGTCATCGTCTTTCTGGTACTGTGTCCACTCCTTGCTATCGGTTCATGGATTTAATTTGATATTTGATATCCCAACACTTGGTTTTTGTACAATCTGCATAAAATTTTCTTTTACGGTTGAATTTAATTCCTGGAACCTTTTGAGAACTGAGTTAATAGCACACCATGGTGAAGTAGTAGAGGTGTGGCAAGAATGACTATGGTTCAAATGACTATGGTTCGTCGTAAATGATCTTTCTGGTGCTTGACATGTCAGTGTTACTCGATTATTTAAAGAACACAAGTTCGTTATCTTATCGACATGTTCGAATTTTCTTGGTGATGCTTCATTCTAAGCTATTCCAGATTCTATGGTCTATGTGTTGGAGGCTTGGAGCTGTTTTAGCTTGAGTTTGGATTATTCTAATTGATACCTGTAGTGTTTTTCTGGTCCATTGGCTGATTTGCAGATAGAAATTCAGACTTAAACGATGTTATTTGGGTAGGGGATTCAAATTCGGAAATGTTTATATGACATCTGAAGTTCTGAACCACATTCATACATCTATGTGAATGTGAATTTGATTCAGGTTTTGGATCAGTATCAGCTGAGTAGCTGACTATCTGTTCATAAATGTGTTTATTGTGACGTTCTATTAGAATACATGGATTACTTTGCTCATCCATCCTTGTAATGGCAATTTGTAAATGGGAATCTCGTTTTGAGAGTGCTCGATAATGTGAATCAAGCTCTATGTCATACAAGTAATTGGTGTTTTCTTTCTCCATAATGTCTACTGGTTAATTGTGTGGTGAGAATAGATTCAACAATGATGATATTTTTTCTGTTTACTATGTTTTAATGTAGGCTATTTTTCCTTCGAAGATCTGATTTCTGCTCAGAATCGAGCTGCTGGTATCGCGTCCGTCTGATAAGCTACCTACCTTTTGCTATACTGATTGGGTTGGATTACCAAGCTTTTATTGAAACATGGGTTATATGTGTTATTTCTGTGGGGAGCAAAGCTCGCCGTGGCGGTGCTTCCATTTTCACTACCTCACCACCATTCTCACTACCGCGTCGTCGACCGATCCAGAATTGAGGGTTTTCAACTTAGAGAGTTCGAGGTGGTGGTGTTGGAGTTAATTGCAGAGAGAGAGAGAGAGGACGATGGGGAAAGTTGCAAAAGCCACAGTTACAGTCCTTGAAATTTTCACTCTGCGGGTATGCAGATCAGTTTCAAGAGACTAAGCGAATGGGCCCTACAATACCGTGGAAAGCCTTGTCAAATATCTTGCAACTGAATGAGCTCAGCATTGATATGAATCCAGACGGGGATTGGTGGAATATTGATGTAAAAACTGTTATAGATGACTTGGGCAGCTTGCAAAACCTTGAATTTGGAAGACCTCAGAATTGAAGATTGCCCGAAGATTGAGGCCCTCGTGAATACAAGCTCACCTGACTTGGTTTTACGCTATTTTCTCCCAAATTTGAAGTAACATGTTACTCATAGAGCTACCCAACCTGGGTTGCATCTCCAGTTGTCTTCCTGTTGCACCTAAACTTTAAAGGCTGGTGATCTTCTACTGCCCAAAGCTCGATAGGCTATCACCAGTAGAGATCTCAAATAGGAATTTGAAAGTAATAAAGGGAGAGAAGCTATGGTGGGATGCATTGAAGTGGGGTGAATCAGGTCTGATGGAAGATGGACAGGAATATCTGGCTAGTAAATTTATCCCACTCAGGAAGGATGCAGACTTTTAAGAACAATTTACGAGAGATTAAGTTTACTTCAACCTTGAAAGATCTTGGGTTTGACGCACGAATTCACTTTGAAAGATCTTGAATTCACGCCAAACAGAGTTTCAGAAATTAATATTCTCGGTAAAGGTGGATTTGGAGTTGTTTACAAGGGATGTTTGAGCAATGGGAATCTAGTAGCTGTAAGAGTTCCACACAAATACAGGTATGTTTGAAAAGAAAAAATTATTATGAATTATTCACATTGTTTTATTGGCTAATTCTGGAAAAAACTGTTTTCGCACCCGTGCAGATGGAGGATTAAGAGCGGAAGTTGCAGTGGTTGGTCCATTATTTGGACCGATATTTCATCGCAAGGAGGTCGCTTTCCCCCTTGGTGAAGTTGGATTGGTTTGTTTCCGTGACCTGGTTTGTTTCACGACTTCGCTAAGCTAATGCTTCTCATTTTGCTAACTCATTTAGAAGTCTTCTTTTCTTTTATCGTCCATGAAATAAGGTCATTCTGTTTCAATTCCAGGTTTACCAAGAGCTAAAAGGGAAAGCAAGGGATGCTGTTATTGATCTGGTAAGTTTCTTGTTCTTACCGTCAGTGTCAGTAGTTCCCTCATTTGTCTTCTCATTTAAATTTTCTGGTCCAGATTGAACAAGAAAGGGAGGGAGGGCATAATCGGCATAGGTTTACTTAAAAACGTCCTGGGTTTATTTGTTGAAATTGGCAATTGCAGCATGGAATTTTACGAGAATGACTTTGTAGCGAGCATGCTCATGGATACTGCTGCTTATTGTTCTAGAAAAGCTTCTAGCTGGATTGTTGAAGCTTCTTGCCCTGATTATATGTTGAAGGTTTAGTGTCTTGTATGGCATTTTAGTACACTGAAGTGATTTTCTGATGGATTTTGATGGACTCTGAGTTCTAATTTTTGGGGGGATCTGCCTCATTTGTCATGCAGCTTCTCTAGGTTAGTTTGTTTTTGCAAGATTCAAAGATGAGTACAATTTGAATTGCGGAGTAATCTCTCCTGCTTTTTTCTTTAATTTTTCCCCAATTTGTGAAATAAAAATTGCTCATTTAATGCTAAAAGTATAAATTCTCTCTCCTTATTTGTCATGTAGCTTCTCTAGATTAGTTTGTTATTGCAAGATTCAAAGATGAGTACAATTTGAACTGCGATTTGTGCTTTTAGCTGAATTCAGTAGTTTTCCACATGGGTTTTTAATGAGGAATGAAATTGGTCTGGTCAATTGCTCTTTTGTACTAGCTCAATATCTGATTAGGTTCAATCAGTCTAATGTGATTCAATGAGCCTTGTGATAACTGGACTGTGTTGTAGATGGATCAGTGGCTATATGACCCTTTTCAGCTGCTATCCCTTTGTGGGTAGGGTGGTCGGAGTAGACTGGTGACACTGAAGACAAGAAGAAGGGAGAGAGCCAGGGCATCCTTTAGAAGATGTGGAGTTATGAGCAAGGTTGTCAATCTTTGCCTTGGAGGGGGAGGATGCCCTTTTATAGGCCAAGGCCGTCCAAAATCGGCTGTGCATGGTGTCGCTGAGTCAGATGTGATCCAATTGGCTTGTTTACTTTTCCCTAGGCGTCTAACAAGCCAATGTGTTGCTAGTACTCAGATCACTCTTGTTGGGAGGTTGAACAGCTTTCTCTAATGTTCCCATTGTCCATGATAGGGACTTCGACCACCTCTCTCTCTCTCTCTGAAGGTGGCTGATTTATTGGTTAAGACCGAGCATTCTTGGAAAATCTCCACCTCTAATCGTAAATGACTATGGTTCAAATGACTGGTTCGTTGTAAATGATGTTTCTGGTGCTTGACATGTCAGTGTTACTCGATTATTTAAAGAACACAAGTTCGTTATCTTATCGACATGTTCGAATTTTCTTGGTGATGCTTCATTCTAAGCTTTTCCCGATTCTATGGTCTTGGAGCTGTTTTAGCTTGAGTTTGGATTATTCTAATTGATACCTGTAGTGTTTTTCTGGTCCATTGGCTGATTTGCAGATAGAAATTCAGACTTAGTCGATGTTATTTGGGAAAGGGATTCAAATTCTGAAATGTTTATATGACATCTGAAGTTCTGAACCACATTCATACATCTATGTGAATGTGAATTTGATTCAGATTTTGGATCAGTATCAGCTGAGTAGCTGACTATCTGTTCATTAATGTGTTTATTGTGACGTTCTATTAGAATACATGGATTACTTTGCTCATCCATCCTTGTAATGACAATTTGTAAATGGGAATCTCTTTTTGAGAGTGCTCGATAATGTGAATCAATCTGTATGTCAAACAAGTAATTGGTGTTTTCTTTCTCCATAATGTCTACTGGTTAATTGTGTGGTGAGAATAGATTCAACAATGATGATATTTTTTCTGTTTACTATGTTTTAATGTAGGCTATTTTTCCTTCGAAGATCTGATTTCTGCTCAGAATCGAGCTGCTGGTATCGCGTCGGTCTGATAAGCTACCTACCTTTTGCTATACTGGTTGGGTTGGATTACCAAGCTTTTATTGAAACATGGGTTATATGTGTTATTTCTGTGGGGAGCAAAGCTCGCCGTGGCGGTGCTTCCATTCTCACTACCTCACCACCATTCTCACTACCGCGTCGTCGACCGATCCAGAATTGAGGGTTTTCAACTTAGAGAGTTCGTGGTGGTGGTGTTGGAGTTAATTGCAGAGAGAGAGAGAGAGAGATAGAGAGAGAGAGAGAGGACGATGGGGAAAGTTGCAAAAGCCACCGTTTCGGGAGATGTGTTTTCAACCGTGGCTATCGAATTGCAGGTAAATTCACTCTCTCACGTATTTCTGGTCTATAAATTTTTTGAGGATAAGTTTCTACTGGTCAACTCCTATTGTTTTGGATATTCAAGTCCCGGTTTGTGTTTTCTACTGGTCTACAAAATTAATCGGTGGTGTGCTTTGCATTTTTGAAGTTTTGAAGAGAGGGGTTAATTAGAGGTCGATGGACTTGGATTGAAGATAGTGTGTATGGAGTTACCAGCGGCATTGGCTCTTGCCGCTGACGCAATTCCTTCACTTGTCAACACGGCGTTCATCGGACATCTGGGTAGGTAGTCTCTCAGTTTTTTGTTTTGCCCCTCTCTTCTATTGCGCCTGTTTTTGGTAATTGGATTTATTCGAATGATTGAAAAATCTAGATCCTAGACTTGGTTTTTCACCATGACAATGATCTTACATATTGTGTTTATTATAGTTAGGATTACAATCAATAGGCAGTCCGAATCGTATGTGTTGAGTTCATCCAGCTGGCTAGTCATAGGGATCTTAAGTGGTTGTGCGCAATGCCCAGTTGAACGGAACTCTGTATTGATGCCAATTTGTTTGTCTTTCCCAGTGTCCCCTTAGCTACATGCAGTATTGGTTTTACCACTTATCGTCTCTGCAGTTTGTAAAATTGCGACACTTAGGTCAAAATGGACTAACACCGTTAACTTCCGTTGGTGATTGGAAAACCAACATCACAGTGGCCCTTGAACTTTGAGAGTCTCAAGAAGAGTTCATTATCGATAAGCAACTAGGGACGATCACTGAGCCTCAAGTTCCGTATATTTTAGCTCCTGCATTTGGTTACTGCCTTTGTGCTATTGTCTCTGTCGTAGTTACAATTACGATACGAGTTTTTGTTTGTGTAGGGTCCGTAGTTACAATCACAACATCATTTGTTACTGGAGCAGGCATTGATTGCCAAGAGAAATTATGAGGATAGTAAAATTGACCAAGGTATTCATTTTACTAGATCTTTTACTGTTTATATATTGCAGAAAGAGTGTTCATTCTTGTAACGAGGGTTTTGTTTGTATTGTTTAGGTTTTGGGTTTTAGGGTTTAGAAAAAGATTTGATTTGGTCGATTGATGGGTTCAACGCTGGTTTTGGTGTTTGAGTTCGATCTGATTGCTTTTGCTGTGGCTGTTGGTGCTGAACTGTGGAAGCCTAAAGTAAGTTACTTTTTTCTTTCTTGCTCTATGTTTTCTTTGCGTTTTTTTATTAAATATTATGTTTACTGTTATTTTTGTGTTGTGGATTGAAGTTGTGTTGCTACGTAACCCTTCCGATTTCTATACTCCAATTTCTGGTGTTTTACCTTTTTGTTAATTCAGATTCGGTCTATTTTGACAGGTTTGATGGCTAGGAGTTTTATACCCACAGAATGATGTTCGAGGTTGTGCAAGAGGAGGTGCAAGCTTCGTGCACAATGCAAAAATGAACTCTGGTAATGGGCTTATTTACGACGTGTAAAATCACATTGACAGGGATTGTTTTGTTGGTATGCCTGCCTCCACTATCATCTACCTCAAGCATGAGCTTCCAATGGTATTCAGTTAATTTGTTTCTCTCTACACATTTCAGGTTATGCGAAGGCGGGGTTTCGGATAGAATTCATGCAAGGTACTGCATTCACTTATTATCTATTTCAATTTTCAGTTTGACATTTTCCTACTGCTTATAGATTTCTTGAAGTTGTTTATGATTTGGCAAATTAAGAACTTCCAAGGACTTCACGACATGAAATTGTGAATCTGAGATGAAGTTGTGCTAAACAGTTATGACCCTTTAAGGTACTGTAATCCTATGTTCTACGTGCCGTGTGTCCCTGTTTCTTTCAATGATATGGATTCTCCACTAGGAACTGTGCTAAACCTTTTCTGATGGACAGGCCTAGAATGTGATCAGGTCATGATATATGACATGAATTCCACCTTAAAATTCACAAAAAGAAGCATCTTTTTGGGGACTGGCAATACTGCTCTGAGAATTCATGGAATTGCAAGTAGAGAAAATGAACCTTTCCTGGTAATGTAACTGATTTGTCTTCTTAATTCAGGTTTAGAAGTTGGCGGCAACGCGAAAGCGATCCAGGCTCTTAAGGTTTGCCGAGACAAGACACAGAGACAGGAAATCATTGTACTTCTTGAGAGGCAAGTAGAGTTATTCTCCTGCTTTCACTTTGGTCTGTGTCTGAATTCATTCATGCACTCATGCATTCATTGTTTTCCTTCAGTCCTGTTGAGTATGATGAAGCTTCCGAAATGGTTGAAAGGAAGCTGTGGAAAAACTATGTGGCGCTGGGTTAATTTGGGGAAGAAGAGGGCGGAATTCAACATCTTGAGGCTCTTGTTGATCTCTCGTTATGCTCTGATAAGGTAGTTTTTGTTTCTGTTTTAATTGTTGGAGTAACTGTTTTGGGGGAATGTAGAATCAGTCTGGTCACTTTCTGTTTTTGCCTTTTAGATTCCTTGTGAGACAGACATAGTGAAGCTCGCGAAAGAAATTTTAGGCCAGGAGGAAGATCACTTTCAGGTATTGACAAGGAAGGTGCATCCTTCGCTGGAAATTGTCTGTGATGGCTGTGTCATATGATTATTTGCAGTTCCATTTTTTCGAGGGCAAACTCTAAAACTGGTAGCCATAGACTAAGATGATATGATGAATTGGTCACAGGATGATGAGAAAGCATTTCTGTCGCTGAACGATCAAAAGTTGCACGACATGGAGATGTCAGAAGGTTATATCGACTTGGCTCTTGGTAAGCAAAGCCTTGGCCTTTTCCCTGGTTGTGAAAGCTCTCTTTATAGAGTGTTATTCCACTGTCATTTGAGTGACTTAAAAGGACTGCATTCATTGCTGCTGGCATTCATCTGAACTTTGACTTTTAACGCCACTGTTTTTTTTCTTGTAGGAATCAAAATGTGACACCACAGAAGCAGAGTCCAGCTAGACAGATACCAAGGAGCCACCATCAGAAAGACAAATGAATTCCTTCCTTCTAAACTAGTAGTAAATATTTCGTCATCCAATATCAGATTCGTTTTTTTGACAACACCAATGATACTATATAGCGTTGTAAATATTTTGGTTCGTTACTTTCAGACGTAGGATTGATTCAAGTGTACATATTGAAGCTTGAAATGGCGACAACTTAACAACATTTTGAAACCATGTTCTGATGTTCAGCATCGTATATATTTCAACAGCTGAATATTTAACATCTAAAATTCATGTTCAACATACTAAAACATGATATGTATTCTTTTGGAGAAGGGTATAATGTTGTAGTTCAACCAGTATTCTTTTGGAAGGGTATAATGTTGTAGTTCATAAGTAAGTTTGGCATGGACATTGTACTTGCATTTGAAGCTTGTTTTTGGTCAAGTCCCTTGCCCGCAAATCTGATGCAATTAGTTGAATTTGGTTGGCGGATAGCAAGTCGGTTTGTTCCACCAAATATTCAAGACATCCAATATATTTGTAGACGTACGAGACGCGAGTGGGATAAAAACTAGTAGCTGGTAAAGTGATCAAGATTTATTGGATTAATACAAAAGCTAATGGTACTGTGAATTGGTTTGTTACTAGAGGTGCCAAAGCAGGCTTGAATTGGAATTGGCTGGTCTTGTCAGTTGTCACCCCTCCAGGTCTAGCTAGTAGACTTGTAAATGAATGTAGTGTAGTGTTCCATCTGTTTTGAGTTAAATGAAATGTTTTGGTCAAAACAAAGACCAGCAACCCATGGAATTGGACCGGGTATGACCCATTAGGACATCGTCGGTGAAAGGCACCCCTCATTTTCTGTTTGGCCCAAACTATGGCCCCTGGTTTCATTTTTTTTTTCACCGGCAACGAAAGATTAGATAGATAAAAATACGGGTTACCAAGGAGAGGTCCGGGGGACATATCCCCCTAAAAGCATCAACCAGATGCAAAAGAAATACTAGAAAGCAACTTAGAAGCATACAGAGCTTACCAACTACCTATTAATAACAGTGAGCTTAATGGATAAAGGCTCAAAGGCCCCAATACAACCCAAAAGCAGAGAAATGGCTAGTAAGGTCCAAGACCTTCCAAATTCCTCTAATGGGCCCAAAACGAAAACGTCCCAATAACCAGAACATACCAAGCAAAACAGGCCCAAACCAAAGACCAACAACCTCTCTAACCCTAAATAGAGGCTGCTGCTGTAACACCCCCAAACTGGCCAAGCCGGAAGCCCGGGGATGTCACTCCGTACCCGAGATTAAACCCAAATACAAGGAGATTTTATAACAGAATATCCAACTCAAAATCCATAAAAAATAATTAATTAAAACTTTAAACTTGTCTCGCCACAAATATGGACATTATCCAACTGAAACTTAAAACTACTTGATGAAATAAATCTAAATGTGAAATTTAAATTACTAGAGTGATGTGTCTCGATTTTCCCCAAAAGCCATGCTTCCACCTAAACCTGTGGTGCAGAAACAAAAAGAAACACCACAGTTTCCAAAGTCAGCTGAAAATACTGAGTAAGTAACACCCAAGCATGTCAACAGATTATGAAGCATTTTAAAAACGACACATGAGTTTGAAGAGTAAAGTATTTGAGTAAGAGTATAAGTATGAAACAAGAATTCACCAATCTTTTCCTTTATCACTTCACTTGTGGGGAAACATTCCCAAACGCTTTTCACTTCAGTATCTCCATTGGGGAAACATTCCCAAACTTCCTCATTTGTCCAATCGGGACTTCCAATTCTCAATCATAAAGGTCCATCATTCAGAAAACATATATTACCATGTTGACACGGGGAAAATCTACTAAGACTTCTTGCGGCCAGAGAGGTAAGTACTGGAGCGAACTCGGGGCGGTTGCGGCCGAGTAAAATAAATAAATGGGGTCGAGAGACGTAGTCCACATCGACCAAAGCTCAAAATATTGATCCCCGATACAACTATTCCACTTTACGTCTTTACGTATTATTAATTCATGTGATAGTTGTGATAGAATCACCTTTGTAAAATCAGTAAACTTTTTCAAATAAACAGCTCAAGTAGATATTCAAATTTTGAGACAATAAATCACAAAAGCAGTTTAGACACGAAAGAAGATATGGGCGCTAGGCCTGGCATGTTTACTTACCTTGAATCTCAAGCAAAAGCAATTCACGTCCTAGTAATACTCGACGTATCCTTCGTCAACAAAATTTGTCGCCTACAAATTTAATAATATCCTAATCAACACATTGCACACAAAGTCCCATAGGTAAATGAAATAAACCCCTTCTAACTCTCCCCAACCTTGCTAACGTGAAGAACCTCTTTTATAATAAAATTCGCTTTATAACGCTAACGTTTATTATTTGTAAAAACATACTAGGCTATAATTATATAAATATAACATATAAGATTAGATAAAATATCCTTTTTATTATTTAGGGTAGAGAAGCATATTATTTTATCTCAAAAACACTTTTAATTCAAATACTAGTTTTTCCCAACCAAACAAGCCTTAGTAGAGAATAAATTATAAACTAACTAACTTTTATTTAAAAGAAATAACAAATATATTTATGGAAAATAACTTATTCTAATTTGTTATAAACTTATAAAAATAAGTAAGAAAAATATACTTTTATTTTGGAGTGAAGATGAGTAAAAATTAAATGTCTCTTGTGATACTTGAACCCAAGACCTAATTCTCATAACCACCAAGCTTAAAGTACTAACATTTAACCACTGGGCCACAACCCCTTTTGTTAAATTGTTCCCAACTACTATTATTAAATAGCTAACCAAATAAACTAATGAGAAAACCAAACAAAAACAAAAGAATGAGAGAGAGAAAAACGGGTTTGTTACCCGATTGAGGAGAAGAGGACGCCGACGATGAGGGACGACGGAGGTGGCGGACGTGGCTGGGCACGGCGGCGACGCCGTCGGTGGGACGCGGCGGTGGCGACGGCGGGCAGTGGCGGAGGCGGCGGTGGGCAGCCCCTCCGGTGGGAGAGAGAGAGAGATTGAGAGGGAGAGTTTGAGAGAGAGCTCTAGGGTGAGGGAGATTGAGAGAGCTAATGTTGGTGTGAGAAATCTCTGAGATTGAGGGGCTTTTTATAAGCTTTGGGTGTAGAATTTGCCGCCAAGGAGGAGACCCACTTGTTGTTCATCGATTCCGAATTGGGACAAAAAATTGGCGAAATTGGGTTGCTTGATGCTAAATTATCGATCCTTGATGAGTTTAAATCGAATAGGGAGTGATTTGGGACAAACATCAACGAATTTGGTGAAGATTCGGAGTGATAATGGTGGTGTTCGGGTTGGAGTAGTACTCTTCCATCCATGGAAGAGTTGGAGGAAGAAGATGACAATTTTTAGGGTAAAAGACACTTTCACCCCACTAACTTTAGGCTTAGTACAACCACCACCCCTTTAGTTATATAAAAGACACTATAATAGTTATAGGAAAATACATAAAAGCACCTAGGTAGTTTATAACATTAAAATTAACTTTCTAAATAATAATAACTAATGCCCAAAATTATCCCAATGTCATATTAACACCAAATAATATCATAAAATATAATAGTAGCATATTAACACCCAATACTTATAAAAATATTATATTTACACTCAATAATTTCATAAAATAACCGTTTCAACATATTAACACTTAATATTATCTAAAATACCCGTTTCTAAATAACGGGGTATTACAGCTGCAGTGCTGCTCGTGAGGGCGCCGACGGCCGCCGGTGACGTCCAAAACCTGTCGCTAGAACCGGGGGGGGGGGGGGGGAGCAAACTGGTGAATCTTGTTAGGGTCCTTATCCTCACCCATAGACCGGAGAGTTGTGGGAGGCTCCTGGCAGTGCAGGAGGGTGGTGAGGGGACTGCTCCGGGAAGCTCATTTCGGCCGGAGATTCGGCCTAAACGAGGGGGAGGGGGAAGGACCAGCCCTACAACTGGGGGAGGGGGAGGGCAGCCACCAAGGAGACGGGTCCATTTCTCAACCGGGGGGAGGGGGAGGGGGGGGTGAAGACAAAGGAAAGACCCAGGGAGGCACCTGAAAACGATCCCGGACCTGGAGACCCTGTGGACGATGGGACAGAGCAGCCGATGTTGGAGGAGCATCGGCGGCAGATATGAGACGGGGGAGGTCCTCTTGGCTGCGACCTTCATGGCGGCGACCTTCTTGGCTGTGACGGCATCAGGGCGGAAGCGGGCTTGTAGAAGAAGACGGGGTAGTTGAAATCACTTACCAGAGCTGCGATGAGGGGCGACCCGACTTCGGTACCGACGGAGAGCCGGCGAGGCGTCCGAATCTGCTGCGAAATCGGCGAGGGCAGGGCCTCGTTAGAAGCCGGTGGGAAGCGGCATAGACTGTTTAGGGAGTGGGCACTAGCGGCATAAGCTTCGAATGGGACAGAGAAGTTTCATTTGCTTTATCTTTGTAGCAAATGATGTTTAAACAGTCCATTATTATTACTAGTAAGCAACACGTATGTTGCACGTGTGTCTTCTCCTTTTAAGAAGGATGTTAGATAATCGGACACTAAATGAGCCACTGGAAACGGAATTAACTTTCAAGTTTTGCTTAAAACTATGAAAACAATTAACGATCACTTTTTACTTAATAAAAAAGGTAATGAGATACAAAATTTCTCTGATGGCGGAAGATAAGTGTCGAATAAATCTTCCATCAGTCCTTTTCTATTTCGATTTTTCTTCTCATTTGTGGAATTATCATCATCGTCATCCTCTTCCTCCGCAACGCCTCTTCCCAATCTACAGTGTTTGTCCACAGTCTTATCAAATTCTTCGTGCACTTCCTAGACCACGTTATAGTCCGCTTTGGTCTCTTTCATCATACTACCGGGAAATAAAACGAAGCTTAGCACAATATCTCCTGACCTTTCATTCATCAGCATGAGAGCACAATGTCATGTTAGAAACAATTGAAATCACAATATCAGACAGAATAGTCCAACCTCAAGCTGAAACTTATGTTAGGCCTAAAGTTAAATAGCACAAATAATAATCTGACAACTCAAAAAGATTATACATTTGGAATTATGTACAGGACTAACATCACATTATCATACTCAAATCACACTGTCATACCCCATATTTGGACCATTACACGCCACTGAGGCAACAACAAGCCAGCCCACAAAGATTTAGAAGGATACCGGACAGAGATGGGATGAAGAATCATAAAGCATATTAAATGGATTCATTAGCAACTACAAATAACGAGTTAGCAGATGAGACCTCAAGTTCTCCTAAGCTTCCATTTGAAAATAGACCAGTTTCCTTGGTGCTTGTAGCAGCATCCGCTCCCAAGGGCTCATTAACTCCATCTTGAGAATTGTTACCTACACTTGCAACTTGATCATGATCATCTTCAAGCTCCTCAACTTCACCAGGAAAGGCTTGGTGGGCAATATACGGCCCAGACATTATCTTCTCTACCACAATGCCCTCTGCTTCTTTACAGCTCGACAATGCAACTGTAACAGGTGGAGTTACATCTTCGCTACTCGGAGAAAGAAGATTCGCCTGATGCCTCTCAAGATGCATTCGGTTCTGGACCATTTGGCCCGATAACCCGCCTACCGGGTCCGGATTGAGCATTTGGATGGGGAACCCGCCTACCAAGTCCAACTGGTCTTGTGGGACGGGGGCACGGGGCGGTCTAACTCATCCAGGAAATAAAAAAAAAAGAAAAAACTTGTATGTTTCTCCGCTTTACATAATTTACATTTATCTCCATCCCGGGTTTCTAAAGCGTGTACAAGCCAACAAAATGCTTAAATTCCTCAACAATCAACATTATATCAAACTGCTCGGACTCCTTACTTACGTGCAACCCCATGAAGTAACAGTGGTGGAACGGTTTGGGTTCGTCTGAAAAGTCACCTGGATGTGGATGACATTGAAGCATGTTGAAAGTGTCTCTTTCAATCTAAACATACACACATACACAGTTGTAGTTAGGGCAAGAGCATTCCTGGTGAAACTGATAATTTTCTTTTTAAGGGAGAGTATTCCACCTTCAATGTGAGCTGCCAAAGAGGAGACTCAACCCAGCCTTCCCGTTTCCTCAGGTCAACCTCATTTGTTGCAGAAATATCAATATGAAAATAGTTTTTGTACGCTTCAAAGAAAGGATTAGGCTCAAATAGTGCCTTCCGATCAGACTAGTTCGCCGCAACTGCCAACAGTTTTGTGAACATTAATTTCGGTCATTTGGGAGAAATAATTAGTATACACTGAGAGTAAGCATATGGGTCAAACCTCACAGATCTCATTTCCCCTCTGAAACTCTTCTGTCAACACCACTTACTCAACTAAACATTGCAGCCAGAATTCATGTAAGGTTAGGCGGGAGTAATGATAGGCATCAAATGGAACCTTACCTTGGGATATCTTCTAGGATCCCAGAATTGCAATCCAAAAGATTTTTCTTCAATATCACAGAGCGTAACCGGGTTTGGCCAACGCCATTGAGTAAACCCATAAGAAGCGAGACACCAACATACTGGATAATGCATTTGGATAAAGTTGGCATATACGAGGAATGAGCAATGTCCAGTTAATACCATCAAGAAATCCGGCAACCTGATCAACATAATAGAGCACTCTTAAGATAAAAACAAAGATTCTAGACTACAAACTACGGAGACCCAAACCACCTGCGAGTGAAACCATACTCATAGTTGAGATTCCATAAGCTCAAAACATGAAAGCTCCGCTTACCTTTTTTTTCCAGGTATGCTGAGAATGATTGACGGTACACCAGACCTCTTCTTCAATTTTGTTTTGTTCAAATATTTTCCAAATTAGTACTTTTGTTAAAATATCATAGCTCATAGTCTCATACATTCAAAATGAAGTAGTTTCTTTCCAAAGTGTAGCATTATATACTTGTTTTTTTTTTGTACTTTGTTTGTATCAAATGGAACTTCAGCATGAGGACGTGATCAATCTTATATTAAGTCCAGCGGTTCTTGAAAAAACATAAACAACCAATGAAAAATTACCTGAACTTTGCCTTCATATGAAATCAGCGTACCACCTTTCACATCAGCCAATGCTATGGGAGTCACCTGTCAATGGTGAAGCAATGAGAACATTCCCAAAAAACGATAATGTATCATTATGCACAACATTATCTTGTTATCTCATAACATTACCTCACTACATATCGATATGGACTCTCAGCCCATCATGTGCAAACAGAACAAGAATCCCTTCCCTAAAGCAAATGAATTCACAAGCATTAAAGATCAGTCATCAGTCAGATGAAAATAGAAGGATAAAATTGGGAGAATTGCTTCTTGCCTTTTTCTTCTGCTCTCCGACTTCTTTTCATAAGGTCTCCCTGCTCTGTGGCTGATAGTCCAGCATACAGGATGTGGGTTCCCTGAAAGCCAGAACTAAGAATAGAAGAGTAAATACACCCATTCCGGCGAAAACCGAAAAAAAATCGTAGGTCTTGGATAATCACAAAGCGAAATCGGAATCGTAGGGGATGAACATATGCCATGAATTTGCCAAATAGGAATCACCGGCTGAACGAGGCGTCGTTTGGTTGGAGAAGGAAAAGGGGGAACGACGGAGTTGTATTGGGCGTGGGTGTATAAAATCGCATCCTGCTATAACTATCGGGTTATTTTTCTAAACATATAAATTATGTGGGGTGTTTTTAATATTAGGAACACTTTTTTCATTATTCCTTCTTTTATAAGAGTACAGATATAATTTTTTTGGTCAACCTTTGATTATTTGGGCAAGTAAGCATGGCAAACTAGTTGCAAGTCAACAAGACCTTTCACTATGCTTCTGAAGTTTTTAGGGTTACATAACAAAGTTGCTGGAGTGATTGTGAGAAAACAAGCCTTGTATTCACAAAAGAAAAGGCGTAGGCTGAAATAATCAAATGATCAAAATATCGAGTTGACATTTACGCTTATTACTTTTTTAGTTTAGAAGATATTACTTACGTTTTAATCTTGACAATTTATCTATTGTGAAAATAAAAACGCGTTACTTCTAGTTAAATGGCAAAGTTGATGTTCACTTTATAGTTTATACTTTATACTGACCGAATGTCCAAATAATACTAGGAAAATAGAAGAACTTGGTAAAATTTATTGGTAGTAGACACAGTATTATTTAGCCGTTAAAACTACGGGTATTCGTTTGGCAAGCCCTATTTGCTCAAAATATGATTCCACCCCAATCTGATGAGATCAAAAATTGGGTGTTCGTCGTCTGTCTTTAGAGGTGAAGATGCAGCAATCAAAAAGAAAGTTTGTGCTACTATTTCGAGGATTTGGTGGAACAGGAATAGTGTGAAATTTAAAGGAGGCAAGTTAAGTGAGAAAGATATTGCAGAACTTATTGTTGAGAGGTGTGGAAAAATACCTGGAAATTAAGATGGAAGAACAAAGGACGAAGGCGCAAAATTGGCAACCACCTCTTTGCGGCGTTAGAGAGGTTAAGGCCAACGTTGACGCGGTGTTCAGACCGGCAACCAATCGAGCGGCGGTGAGAGTGGTGCTCAGGAATTCGGATGGGACTCTCATCATCGCATCTCCTTCACCGGCAAGTTTCTCTCAAAACGCTATGTCCACAAGTCAGGACAATGGCTGACACTTGCAACAAGCCGGGCGCCGGAAATGGACCAACCTGGGCACCGAACCTCAAGGGACTGCGTACGGGATGTTGAGAAAAACAAAAAAGTTCTTTTTGGGTTTAGATTTCTAAACCCCTCTTCCCAAACAGACCCACTCAAAAACCCCACAACAAGTCCAACATGCAACCGCTGTTGTCAAGACTACGAAAAGTGACATTGGACTAGTGAGTTTAGCAACATTGTACACGTACTATGTTTCATAACCCTAGCATTCTACTACCTCCGCTACGTCAGGTTCTTCCTGACTTTGAGGGTCACTTTGACCCGGTGCTATTCATGAAATACAATGAAAAGATTCTTGCATTGAATCACTTTCCGAAGGAGGATCTCAGTCAAAAGATGACAGCCTATCAGAGCAAGTGTTTTGATTTTGGTTAGGCTTGCATATTGTAAAGAGCCCTCATACATGCTTTTCAGCTTTGGTAGATTCTTCAAGTACAAGTGCTCCATAATTGGTAGAACAGTTTCATTTCCTGCATTAACCACGGTTTTAAATGCATCACAACCTTCAACAAGACATGCTTTGAGATTGTTCATGCTTCCAATTTCAATGTCAGAAAGTTGCTTGATGTCCTTGTGGTTGACTAAATCAAATGCATCTGCCACACAGAGGACCTCAGTTGGAAAATTGTTCCCGTCATCGTTATTCCTGCTAACAGAGTCTAGTTTTGGATCAACAAATAAATTTACCTTCAACTTGCTTACCTGCTACTTTAAGTGGGCCTACTCTTTCACCCAGCCTCCGCATCTTTTTCCATCAAGGCAGTCGCTTCATAAAAGCCATTTTGCTTTTCTTGCCACATTTCAGTTGTAGTACATTGACCATGAAGTCCATACCGCTTCTATATCTGCTGGTATTACGCGGCAACAGAGGTAGCTCCATGCATCAAAGGTCTTGATGGCAAAGAGTTAAGGTTATAGATTGCTATTTAGGTCTGAGGCCTTCAACAACAAGCAACCTGGAGGTGAAGCTACTAGAATAAAGGTCTTGAGGGTGTTAAGCTTGTTTGGTTCTTCTGAGTGAATTCGACTTGTTTAATTTCCTATAGAGTTATTTCGTGTTTTTCATGCCTTTCAATGCATTGGCATTTGAACCTTTCATGTGTGGAAACTGCACTGGCTTGTGGCAGTCTCTTGATGTGTACAATTAGATAATCTCTATATTCTATGTGTGTGGTTGCTTTCCATGTCCCTCTCCATGGCATTTTTACCTATCAGCTGTTCTATCATGGTACCACGATATTTACGTATCTTAGAGAACTCTCCATATGCATTAAACGATGTTTGAAATTGGTTGAGGATTGTTACACCACTTTCAGAGTCTTAAATTAGAAGACAGCTAACTTAAATGCAATATTCATGTTTTAAGTGAAATCAGGAGAGCAGAATACCTTGTTCCTTCATGAACTAGCTAGTCTTTTGTTTAGCCACAACATTTTCAGAAGAATTGCTATATGCAGTACCCAGGAATCAACGTAGTCGCATAACCACACTACTATGCCTAAGAAGGCTTCTTTGATGTAATAACATTGATCAAACAGCATAAGTTACATAACGTCTTCAAACAAATGCAAACATGATCTGACAACACAAGTTTTCGTATAGATACATAAACATTGTCACGCAGCAGGTCTCATACGTAACATATTAAACAAACCAAGCAATAGAATTAGCCCATACCAATTCTCTCCTCCGCTTTTATTCAGCAACAGAAGTAATGTAATGCAACACCCAGAACTCACACACCCAGAGTCGAGGTGAAGTAAATTGCCTTGTTTTACATATTTATACGATCCTGAAAAGATTAATAGATGAAATTAAGACAGATAACCGAAACAGAAAATGCATGGGAAGGCCTTGTCCAAGACACAAAGTAGTAGCGACCCGACAGATGCACGATACTGAAAAGATTCCAATATTAACAAATCCAAACCAAGAAGAAAGTTGTATACCATTTGGATTGCTGGAGCTTCTCGTACAAAAAACCCTGAAAGCAGCATCACAAGTCACCTGCAAGATATTTAAGGGAATTCAGGTCTTAGGACTGAGGAAATCAGGAAATTATCATTGTGACATTTGGTTGAGAATCTATAAGAAATGCTTAGATAGAATCAGGGGAGGGTTTATGGGAAAGGGTGGGAGCAGCAGTGACTCCAGTTTAAAAGGACTTGAAATCTGAATTTAACTGTAAATGCCAATTTCTAGTACTGAGTTAAAAACCATAAGTGGTAGAATCTCAAGTTTGAATCATTCAAACATATGATTCAGAAAAACCTCGTATTATGAGGTACTGTGAGTCCATTTATCTCAACATCGGAAATTTAATCTCCCCATCTCATAGAAGGTAAGATAAGAACATACCAGATGGTTCAAAGAATTGTTGCAGTCTCTCTTTAACCTCCTGATTTAGGAAGTTGATTCCACCCCTATAATCCTGCTCTGCTCGGATAACTCTCAGCTTCTCTGCGTTTCTGCTGGTTAGGGCAAAATTACAGAGATTATCACAAGTATTAATCTCCAGCTCCTCCAGTGATGGCCACTCCAAATTTTCAATCTCGCATATGCTAGTTAAGATGGGCATCTTGCAGACTATCAGCTTCTTTAGCTTTGGCAGCAAGTGGGCATTATCAAATTCCGCAACCACTTCTACAATTTGCGAGCAAAGTTTGATTTCCAGATGCTGAATCTCACAAAGTTGTTGAACTGAGCCAGGGGGGAAAACATGTTTCAACTCTAGGCAGCTTATTAAAACTAGAGTTTGTAAGTTGCCAAAGCTTCCAGGTTGCAGCAGGTCCCTACAAATGCCTTTAAACTTTGGTAGATTTTTCAAGTTCAAGTCTTCTAAGTTAGGTAGCACAATTTCTGCTGCAGTTCCTACTATGGTTTCAAGCACCTCGCAGTCTCCAACTAGACAATATTTTATGCTGTTCATGGTTCCAAAGTCTGATAGCTGTTTGATGTCCTTGTGTTCAAGTAATTCAAAGGCATCAGCTACCGCAATGACTTCAGCTACTGGAAAGCTGGTTCCAGTACCTTTGCAGTATTTTATGTACCTTTCGCTCTCATTGTCGAGATTACCATGTAGCAAAGGTTCTTCTTCTGTGTCTTCGCAACCAATAAGAATCCTGAAAGGAGTCAAATAATCATCATCTGTCCATAGAATTTTCTCAATACAACTTTGAAGGATTGTTGCTTCTGATTTAGAGATGTGCAGACGTAGTTCGCTTACTACTTCAATGAGATCTAGAACCGTGTTGCCAATGCAGAATTTCAGAGTCCTTAACTTTTCCAATGTAGCAACTTCTTTTATGATGTTCTCTCCTGCTTCCGCGGACCATTGCTCTGGTGATTCCACGTCAACGACAAATTCTTCCAGTCCACAAAGTTTTGAGAGCATACTGTAGCTGGGTACTGCTTGAGGAATAGCATTTATGTTCTTGGACTGGGTGAATGATACTTGTAAACGCCTCAAACTGGTTAGACTTTTAATTTGAGGAGGTATATTACTGAATCTGCACCTTGGAATATCAAGTGCTTCGAGTTCCTCAAACTTGATGATTTCTGAAGGGAGCTCTTCTAATTTTCCAAATATTTGCAGTTATTCAGATAAGGATCTTGATTTGATCAACTTGGAAATAGAAGATGGCAACGAAGTGATTCCAGTATGAGATAAATCCAGCACTTGAAGATTTTCCAAATGGTCAAAGAATGAAGTGGAAATGTTCTTCATTTCCACTTCATTCTTTTGATTTATGAAGAGTGCAGTAAGTGCGGAACTGTGGGGGGACTCTGGTAATTGGTGCAAGATATTGTCGCCGAAGGAAATTCCAGACATCTCATTCCAGGATATACTAGCTGGGGGCTTGCATAGTCCACTGCTTGTTTTCACCAAATACTTACAAGAGGAGACTCACTTTCTACAACAAATAAGGCCATTTGTCGAACGAAACCGTGCATCATAACATGGTTTTTTATCTTACCCTCCTCAAGCAAAGACACGTTTATAAGGTAACTTGACACATGATATCCAACATCTTGAGCTTCATCCGTATTCTCCACGAGATTTTAGGCTTCCCAACACTCTAATAAACGATCTGTTTTAATGTCGCTGCCTTCAGGGTATAATACACCATAAAGAAAGCACCTCTGCTGATGTTCACCATCCAAGTGATCGTAACAAAACTTCAAGGTTTTATACACCTCTCTGATGCCTTGGCATTCTTTTTACGGGGCACTTCCTCCAACTATTTAGCCCATGTTTCCAAAGGTGCTCGTTATTCTTCACTTTGATAGTGCTTGCTACTTTTTCTATGTACAGTGGAACTCCATAGCATTCTTTGCAGACTCTCCAGGCAAGTCGCTTAATTCTTGGATCTTGAGTGAATTCTTGGTTTGCTAAGACATCTTTGAACATCTCTCATGCCTCCTTTGCATCTAGAAAAGGCACACTAACTGTCCGATTCACAAACGATAAGCAAGCTTGACGAAACCTAGTTGCTAATACTACCTTGCTGCCACGGTTCCCGATGTTCCCCCTGAATGCAAACGATACTCTTTGGAAAACTTCCAAGGGACTGCTAGTGTCTCGAACTTTTAGTCATAACTTTTGCAAAAGAGCAAGTTGCAATTGCTGCGTGCTCAGATTCTCTTTGCTCCCCTCCTTTGAAACTGTGAGCCAGATGATTTTGTCAAATTTTACAACTACTTTCTCATGGCTCATCAGATTCTGATCCCTTCTACAGTGTCACTATTCAGCCAATCCAATATCTTCTCAAATGGCTCTTGAAGTGTTGCAAACTTTGTGATGTCCTCTTTGAGTAAAGCTCAGGTGGTTTAGACATCAATCCTTCGATTTCATTTCCCTCTTGCAGAAGATCAACTACTTTTTGTGCAACTTCCTCAAGGCCTTTTTGAAATTTGAACTCGAGGAAGATAATGGATCCTTGGCGCTTTCATACCGGTCCAGTAAAATAGACATTGCATTTTCAACCCTCTGCACCCTGGCCAGATTCTTCCTCCAGAAGCTAGAACAGTAGGATTTGTATTCACTTTGTTGAAGATACACTCATTCCATAGATGATCTTGACTAGCACCTCTTCTTCTATCTTTCTTGGAATTAATTAACCAGCAGAATTTCTTTGAGAATGCTATCTCTTCAATTCTGATCCCCACACATAACCAGTAAGGTCTCACCCAGCTACAGTCCCAAAAGAGATGTTCCATATTGTTTCAGGTTTGACACCACAGATCGATTTGGCACAGATTGCAAGTTTTCCATAATTGCCAAAGAGTTCCACGGGAAAGTGCTTAACTTTAGGGGGGGGGGTGGTATTTTAACTCTCCGCAACACATCCTTGCTAAATTAAAAATTAAGAAGAGGAGGGTTTAGAGGTTTTCTTGGTCATACCTAATTTCTTCTCCATATTAGCAGCATAGACCCCAGAAAAGACTCCAGTACTTGTTTTTGTTTGTTCTCAAAAACTAAAAACAATCAAACGTCATATCCATGTTTGTGTATAAGGAACAGTATAAATATGCACATATCATCGTGTAATAATAAGTATAGGATTAGAGAGAGGACGTACTCGGGAGGGTAATGCGAAGAATTCAAAGAAGTCTTTCTTGCTCCATGTTATCGGTAACTAGGGTTGCTCATTTTTTGGGAAAACCAGACCCTCTCTTGGCACTGTACAACATGATGATGATGATCATTCTGAGCTGGAGGAAATCCATCTAAGAAGGAAAAAGTGAACTGGATATTTGTTTGCTCAGACTCCAACAATTAGGGTATTATTTCCATTTTTTTCGGGTTGACTGATTGTGGAAAGTTGTCGGGACGGGAGGAGATGGTCGTGGTTGTACAGAATTTGCAAGTGGCAAAAATGGCATCCCCATAAATAATTGGCAAAAAGCCCTTACGTTATGTCAAATCTCTTATTTTGTCCCTGATGATTGACAAATTCCAGTTTTGTCCCCGACGACATTACTTACTGCTGTAATCGAACGTTAAACATTCCATCAACAGTAACGTATGGCCGTATGGGAAATAAAGTAAAATTTTACAATAGTGTCATTATAGGTCATAATACTAGTACTAAGTTATACGAGGTGGGGTTGTGATAATTTCTCATAGGTTGCGGATGCAGGTATATTTAGGCCAAACGTCAAGGGGGGTATATGTAGTTTGAAGTTAATTTCTCCTCATCGCTCCCATCAATTCAGCGACTCAACCCGAATTATTGAATGCTCCCCTCAAAAAAAAAAAATATTTAATGCAGCGGCTATCGAGGAAAGAAAATTATTTGCGTTGATTGTATTTTACCCCTCATATGGTTAGTGGTTTGCGTAAAAACACCCCTGGAGTCTCAAATGTTCCATTTTACTTTTGCTGTGATTTCATCAACTACCATTTGACGCAAACCTCTCAAAGAACACAAATCCCATTAATTGCAGGCATATTTTAATTTATTTTGTCTGAAGGGTTTAGATCTCACCTGGACTGACTGTTGTTAAGGGTTTAGACTGAAGAAAAAGAAGAGGAAGAAAAAATAATGAAGACGAAGCGGTGGCGGCGTCCTCCTGAGCAGATCTGGGCTAAGAGGCGGCCGGGACAGACGGTGGCTCCCTCCCTCTTCCTCCTATCATCTTCCAGATCCGTTTTTCTCATCTCTTTTCTTGTTATTTTATAAATACCTTTTAGATATAGTACACATAGTTTTTTTTGACAGATTCCGTTATTAACAACAGAAGTAGTAACGCACGAAGACGAAACTGAGACGTGTTTTGCATCATTTGGCAGGAGTCACAGGGGTGTTTCGCTCAAAAAACAATTAGTGCAAGTGACAGGTAGTATTAAACAATTACGAGTATATTAGTACTGAGCTTTCCTTTTGTTTTTCTTCCTTCTCATCATACAAGAACACGGGTTATTAAAAACAAAAATCATTCATGGAAGCTGGCACAGATTGTATAGAGGAGATGATGGATGCATACAAGACAGTCTCCGATAGATGTGGCTGCTATCAAGCCCTATCCCTCATTGCTAGCAACCCACGAGTTTGCATTGTTACCTAAGAATTCATACATCATTCTATAGAGAAGGTATGAACTCATTTATCTTTTGTTCCTTCATTATGTAAATATCTCAAATTCTAGTTGGCTAAGCTTTGCTAGAAATATTCTGAATATGTAATATGCCTGATGATATAGATGACCTGCCGGAGCATTTATGGGTGCCCGACTTGCTAATGTAAAAGCAAAACCATAATCACAAAACAAGCCCCTTGTGTCAAACGTAGGTTTGCGCCGCGGGATGTCACCTAGGAAGCGGCAACCTCTAAAGAGTGATTTATACAATTATCATTTAGGGTTAAATTACTTAATGCAAACCTGCAATGTAACAAAATTAACACTTTGCAACACCCATTTGTAGAATAGTTTTATTGCATCTCCCATTTGCAATAAATCCTACAAATTATAACTAGTAAAAAATAATTAGTTACACAATTAACGGAATAGATCGTTAGTTGACTACCACCTCGAGTGAGATTTATGGATGCGAATCGAGAGAACAACGCTGTTCTACTCAAGAAAAGAAACAAATTATAGAACACCCATTTAAGGTTTGGGAAAATAGAACAGAACCAAAAAGAGCTAGAGTGTAAGGCTTGGATAAGAAAATCAGCTAATTGCAAATCTGAAGGAAGGTGCCTGAGCTCAATAGAACCATCATGTGTCATATTTCTCACAAGGTGGCAATCCACATCAATGTGATTTAGTTTCTCATGAAGGATGGGATTAGCAGCAATGCGCTGAGCTGATTGACTATCACTGTATACGACTGGTGGAGTGATGAGAGGAATTGAAGTTCACCAAGAAGAGAAACCAACCATTTGAGTTCACAACAAAAAGCAGTTGATTCCCTGTATTCAGCCTCAGTTGGGCTCCTTGCCACCACCAGTTGCTTCTTGGATTTCCAGGATACAAGGCAAGTACCCAACAATACAACAGATTTGGTCTTTAGTGACTAGTTTTTTTTGCCACAGTCAAATTCTTGTCACTAAAGGTTTCAGTGACAGAACTTCGGTTTCACAGAGTTGTCACTAAAAATATGCCACTAAAGAGTGAAGTGACAACATGAACTAGCAACATAATTGATATGCAATAAGACTAAAGAGTTGTCACTAAAGATTTAAGATAGCAATCCACACATGAACTAGCAATCAACTAGCATAATGTCGATACGTATCCTATCACCCATTGGTTTCATTTACAATCGGAGACTTTCTTGTTAGCTTGCTAGGATTCCAAAATTTGAAAGAAAATGATAAACTACCTTACCTTTAGGATAAGTAGAGTAAACCAGCACAAAGCAGACAATCGAAGTCGAACAAGAGAATAAGCCTACATACTTATAGGGTATGATGGAGACAGCATAATCACACTCTACACCCTGAAACATGGAGACAAGAGATGGGGTCTTGCCACTAATCTCAACATATAATTGAGAAAACATAATTGATTAGAATAGATTAGTGGAGAGGCTAGATATTCGATGGACGAAGGCTTACACACATTTGAAGACGCGAGAACCTAACATTGAAGGGGGCGATTCACTTCCCTTGCAAAGATCTTCGGTGCTCTAGATCTGCTCTAAGCTGATGAAGGAGCGGTGTTCTTGAGCAATTCTGGTCCATTGATTTCGTTGTGCAATGTGAGGCCGTTGAGCAATCCGTTGGAACTGGAGACCGCCTATGAACTCGGCAATGAGAAAAGCTGGATCTAGAGGCTTCATCGTTCAGATTGCGAAGCTTAGTAATAAAAAGTAAAATCCTAGTCGATATACTCCTGTGATTGTGGCGAGAGTTGAGGTCCATTAAGTGCCTAAAGTTCCAGAAATTTACAAGTGTGCCACCAAAATTTAATTTTTTCTTGTTCCTTTGGCAAAAATTATTATTGTCATAAAATGCTCACATTCAATGACAAAACTGTTACTGCCCACTTACATTCTTGTCACTAAACACCCATCTCTTGTAGTGCAAGTAGACGAGGTACAGATAAAAGATCTTCTACTACCAAGAAAACATGCCCATCTGAATCTTAGTAGGCTAGAAGGTGAAGAGAATGCTGATGGAAATAGCGGACCTTGTGTGCTTGTACCTTAACACACCTCACATGATGAAATGATTAATGATGAGTGGTAGGATATGCAACAAATTTACTTAGCTTGTGTACTTTTTTTTCCAGTAGCTTGTGTACTGATTAGCACAAGTCTGGCGCTATGCTACTAGAAACGTAAAAATAGCTGCATTTCTCGTTCCGAATCGTTCGTACCGAAACGCAGAAAGTATCGACCCGAATGTTTCATAGAGTGAGTACATAACTAACCTATTTGTATTACCATATCGTGGGACTTTTTCAGTAACTGTAGGGCAAAAGGTTCCAATTAGAGTTCCTAGTTCATAGTAATTGTATTTCGTCCTGGAAAACGTTCCAGAGAAGCCTACCCCTAGAATACCCCATACCGTCACATATCGCGTTTCCCCTTCCCGTTTGCGTCCCACGTACCGCATCATACCACGTTTCTGGTAACATAGGTCATAATGGACCTGAGAATAACTATTTTGATTGATATTGTGGGACTTTTCCGGTAACTGTAGGGCAAAAGGTTCCCAATTAGAGTTCCTAGTTCCTAGTAATTGTATTTCGTCCCGGAAAACGTTCCAGAGAAGCCTACCCCTAGCATACCCCGTACCGGCACATATCGCGTTTCCCGTTCCAGTTTCCGTCCCACGTACCGTATCGTACCACGTTTCTGGTAACATAGGTCTGGCCTAGTATTGCAAATATACAACATCTTCCCAGTGAGCAGTCTTGTAACCAGCACTATCCTGATCATCCAAAGGAGTCCCAATCTGCATACTGAGCTTAATGGAAGTAGCCATGGGAGATGCAGCAGACTTGCATTGCAGGTATCCAGCTGATTACAAAATCTCACGTGCAAATTTGTGTTGACTTATAAAAATACCATTGGAGTCTCTGCTAATCTCAAAGCCCAAGAAAAAAGTCAAAGGACTCAGATCCTTCAATTTGGAAGTTTTGCTCAAAACATCTTTAAAATGTAGTAGAGTGGGTGTGTATGTCCCGGTTATAACTATGTCATCAACATAAACGAGCAAGTAACATTTTGCAGCAGCAGTGACTTTGACAAATAAAGTGTTTTCTGGCTTACTTTGCTCAAATCTAAAATGTATGATAGCTTATGAGAATTTGTTTGAACCCATAAAGTCATTTCTGCAACTTGCAAACCATAAGAGGATCATTGAACTCAACTTCAGTGAGTAAAAGTCTTGGTGGAATGGACTTGTAAACCTCTTCCTGCAAGTCACCATTTAGGAAAGAATTGTTCACACCTTGTTGCAATGTATCCCAATGATGTACTGAAGACAAAGTATTGAGAATCCTCAAATGTAGATAGTTTAGCAACTTGAGAGAAAGTTTCAAAGTAATCAACATTATCTGTCTGTGTATAACCCTTGGCCCCAAGTCTAGCTTTGTATCTCTCTTCTGTACACCCATTTGCATCCAATTTTCTAGTGACCTGAAGGTAAGTGACTCCAGATCCAAGTACCTTTATCAGTTAAATGCTTTAAGTTAATCATTCAGGGCTTGCACCCATTTGTCATCTTGAATAGCTTGCTTGTATGTGTGAGGTTTAATCTGACTACAGAAGTTAGCAAACGGCACATGTTCATACTGTTGTAGTGAAGATAAGAGATGAGTGCCAAATTCATAGGTACCACTCCGATTCACCTAGTGCACAGTGGTAGTAGGCATCACATAATCTTCGAGATAAGCTGGTAAAGACCTAACTCTGGTGCTTTGTCTTGTAACAGCAAGAGGAGATTGTGAGTTCATGAGGGCATCTTTGTAAGAGGAACTGGATAGACCTGCAACCACTTCTTTCTTACTTAAAACACTTTGATCAACACTAATGGAGTGTAACTGCCAGTACCAGAACAATCCTTGTTTAAAGGAAATACTGTCTCATGAAAAATCACATTTTTTGAGACAAGGAAAGTGTGATTAACCAGATCATATACCTTATATTCTTTAATTCCATACACATAACCAACAAAAACACATTTGATGGCCCTGGGTTCAAATTTGGTTCTGGCATGCTGCAAAGTACTAGCATAACAAAGGCAACCAAAAAAATTTAACAAAGAACAACCAAAAAATTTCAACAAAGAATAATCTGTCTTGACCGCATTGAGTATATGTTGGTGTGTTCTTTGAACAACTTAGTTTCGTTGAGGTGTTTCAACACAACTGTACTGGCAAACTCAGTGTAGAATTGCACCAATTCCAACTCATGAGCATTGTCATTCCTAATATTTCTGATAGGCACCTGAAATTGAGTTAACACCAATTGATAGAAAGCTGGAATGATCAGATGTACCTCACTTTTGTTGTGCATGAGATATATCAATGTGCTTATAGTTGAATCTCCACTAAAGCAAGAAAGAATCTTTGTCCTGGGTGAGTAGGCACTTTATAGGGTCCTCATGTGTATGTGTACCAGTTCAAACAAGATATTGGAAATGTGACCTTCATTAAGAAAGGGTAGCTTCTTCTGTTTATCAAGAGGACACATGTCACAGTGATTTATCACATTTGATCTTCACAGACTTGTCAAAGGATGATGAAGCAGTTTTAGTTTCTTAAAAGAGGGGTGTCCCAGTCTTCTGTGCCACAAAGCTGAAGTGTCCGTTGCAACATTGTTAGAAATGTGCAATTTAGAAGCATCATCTTTGTCATTACTATTGAAGAAATATTGACCACCCTCTCTGCTACCTGTCCCGACAACTTTCCCATTTGAATATTTTATCCGACAATTGTTGATATCACAATGGAACGTACAAGCATTACAATTTGTCAATTGAGACACAGAAATAAAATTAAAATTCCGGAACATACATATCATCTTCTAGTGTCAAAGCAGTGTTTAATCTGACGCTCCCACATGAGTGACCAATGTTGTCCTCCCATTTGGCAAATGCACAAAGTGTGTGATACTGGCTTCTTTGAGACACAGAAATGTAGATCAGAGCACATATAATCTATAGCCCCACTGTTAATACTCCACAATGGTAAGTACAAGCATTACTATGTTATTTATTACTACATATATTAAAAATATATCCCATGTTCTTAAAGACTTTTAGCTAATTGGTAAGGTAAATCAATAAATACAAGATTTAATTTTTCTAGAAGGAAATAAAATCACAAGTCTCCAAGAGTCAAATTCAATGCTATAAATGCAGTCTCCTAACGGATTACATCAAGAAATGTTACTTGAGTAATACTATATGTCCCAAAACATTTGTCCCAAATACATCCCAAATAGTTCATGTCAACAACATGAACTATTTTGGGACAAATGTTTTGGGAAGTTACTTTTCAACAGATTAAAGTCAAAAATTACATTGATAATTCCAGAAATATTTAACTTTGGGGTCTTAGTCTATGTTATGGTAATTGGTTTTGAGAATACTAGTATTAACGTGCATAAATTATTATTATTATTATTATTATTATTATTATTATTATTAGCTTTTTGGTTAAATGTAGGACAAATCGCCAAATTAGTTCCCACTAATCATTTTTCGTCTCGGACATCGTTCCGAAGAAGCCTACCCCCAGAATACCCCGTACCGAGACCTACCGCGTTCCTGTTCCTGTACCACTTACCGCAACATTCCCCGTTTCTGGTAACGTAGCTATAGCCCCACTGTTAATACTCCACAACTGCTTCATATGCCTTGCACCATGTGCTCAAATTTGAAAGGAATAAGAACTCAATACTCCATTCATGAATTGGTGGCTGCTATCCACAAAACTAGCTGACATTAAAGGTGATTGCTGAGGAGAATCCAAATACCCTCCATGAGATGAAGCGGCAGTAACCTGATCATGTGAACCTTCAAAATTTGTAACAACCAATTGACTATTCAACAATGACACTAGATGCTGTGCTTGTGCTAGACTAATAAACACATTGACAGAGTTGGCACCACTCCCCTGAACAGATACATCTGAAGCAAATGTATCAGATGACACACTATTAGCTTTAGGTTGTTGAGCTTATACTTGGGAGGGAAGCCATGTAACCTATAACATTCAGCTTTTATGTGACCTTCATGTCCACAGTGATGACACTCCCTTGTTTTCCCATTTCTTCCAGTATTGGCACCTTGACTTGTAGCATTGTTGTAATTTCTTTGCATATTCAAATGGTGAGAGTTAGCACCAAACTTTGAGCTACTAGCTGATGTGTTATAGAACCCTCCTCCAGCACTTACATTCATTGCCATTGTCTGTGACTGAACAAAATTACAAGGGAGCCCCATCTGTTTTTCTACCTTGCTACACTATTTTTGCAGAAATTGCATTCATAGGGGTCAAAGGATCTGTCAAAAACAATTGGTCTTTTATTGAAGCATACTGTGTGTTTAATTTAATCCCATCAAAAACTGCATTATTCTGTCTTGCTCCTGTGATTGTCTCCACCTATTGGCAAAACCACACTGACATTGAGCCAAAAACACCACAGTCACAGGTAGGCAAAGGCTTATAACTTGATAGTTTATCCCACAAAACCTTCAGGTTATTAAAAAAGCGGAAATCTGATGTGAACGAGTAGACATAGTGTAGTATTAATGGTCATCACCAATCGCATTTTTTTCGTCAAGGTAGAATATCACTGCATGACAGAACACACAAAATCTCAAGAAAACATATACTTTCACTTAGTTGCCTTTATACTCACACCATTGGGTGTGTTTGGTTGCCACCCATACTCAGGGTTTTTGTAAAAAAAAAAAAAAAAAAAAAAAAAAAAAAAAAAAAATCTGAACACTGTTCCCACCCACATGACGGCTTACATTTGGATAATTCTATTCTAATGCGACTGATACAATAACTAATTTGACATTCAGACTATTTGGTTTTTGATTGGAATGTAGAATTCGTGTAGAAAAATAGGAGGAAGAAGTTTGCATCTTATTCATCTGCTTGTTTACTAAAAGAAGAAAGAAAAAAAAGTTATTTATATTGTTACAATTTTGTTAATCCGACAGCATACCCCTATGTGCTTGAATCGCTGTCATTCCATACTAAGAAATCATCTTTATATATGGCTAGTATTCAAAAATAAAGTTATATTCTTTTTATCATGACACATTTGGCTAATTGTTTTTGTTTCAATTAGTTAATCGACGAGAGCTGTAACTGTAATTGAGGCCGTCAGCTGCCGAAGCCATGACAGGGGTGTGGGACCCAATTGCAGAGATAATATCAACCTCCAAAGACAGCGGAGATTTATGCAGCTTTACTTCATGCATTGTCAATGATAATTGCTATAAGGGAAGACATACAGAAACTGCAGAACATGCCTTCCAAGAGATGCAATGAATGGATTCGCCAGGTGAGCAGTTAAGAACCAGATATGATAAAATGAGTGACAAGTCTAGTTTGTTTTTTTGCTCTTCAACGTAAAAATATCAGAAAAGAGATGAAAATGAAGGGCGTGATAGTTATCAAACTTCTGGAAGCAGGCCGATTTTCGGAAGAGAGCAGATATCTTCAAGTATTTGTTAATCCACTACCACCACCGCCAAAATCTGTTATCAAACGGAGAGCTCATGATATTACAAAATCTCCGAATCTTCAAGCTTCACCGAAGGATACATTGAAGCTTCTTAAGGATGATGGAGTTAGAGGAATTAGTATCCTTGGGATAGTCGGTATTGGCAAGTCATCCATTCTGAGAAACTTGAATAACCATGTCCAGGTAGCAAAAATGCTTGATATAGTATTGTGGATAAAGGTTTCAACAAAGGGGGGTGAGGAGAAGTTGAGCATTCAACAACCGCAGAAGGCTATTGGGAAAAGACTGAATGTGGAAGTGACAGGCTTCAACAACTTCCATTCCATTTCCCAATCTATATCAAAGGAACTGGATGGTAAAAAGTACTTGCTACTCCTTGATGACTTTCAGAACGACCTTGATATACACCAAACGGGAGTTCCTGATCGCAATAACGGAGCAAGATAGTGATGACAACTAATTGGAGGCATGTAAGTTCCTCGATAGTTGATCGAGTGGTCAATGTTTCTTGTTTATCCGATCACGATTCGTGGATGACGTTTCAAGATCTTATAAATCGCCCAGAGCTTGATCAGGCACTTGTAAGGAGAATACTGTGCGAGTGTGGTGGCCACCAACTGTTGATAGGAGCACTGGCCAACATTTTTAGAACGAAGGACGACGTAAATTGGTGGACAGAAGGTTAAGGATTTAATAATTTAAGAAGATTATCAGAGAATGAACACCGTGGCGTGAGAGAATTTTACGTAGAATTGAACAGACTGATCAAATAATGTTTCTGTGGCCTAAAGGAAAATCAAAGAAAATGTTTTCTCTATGCTGCCGCCTTATATCCTTTAGGTAGTCCCATTTACGTAGATTCTTTGTTGGAATGCTTGGAAGCTGAAGATTTTCTTGGTGACACCTCCGGGCAACATGTATTGGAGCACCTCAAGAATAAGCTATTACTTGAGGAAGGAGAAGATCCAAAGTTCGTCACAATGCACACCTGCATGAGGCAAGTTTCTTTGTATGTTGCGCATGATGATCCTGAATGCAAACATTTGGTGGGCAACCAGTGGAAGTCACCTGGAAAGATGAACACACAATGGAGCGATAAGAACTGGATCTCTTTCGGCAATATCAAGTCTGAGATGTTACCAGATTGTCCAGATTCTGGAAAGCTATCGAGGCTATCCCTGCAGAAAAATATGGATTTGTATTCCTCCAACTTTCTACAAACACATGAAAAGTCTGAAAGTCTTGGACTTGTGCCATACTGGAATCAAGTTTTCACTGCCATCATTTTCATATCTGGTTAGCCTCAAACTACTTTACCTAAGCTACTGCACGTCCTTGTTGACACTGCCTCCAGACATCGAGAAACTTAAATGCCTTGAAGTTCTTGACATTCGTGGCAGCGGAGTAAAGAATGTACCTAGCTACATTAAGAAGTTTAAAGGTCTAAGGCGACTCCGTGTATCCTTCTTCTCATCTGAAAATGAAAATGAGGCTGCAGGTGCAATTTTCAATTGTGCCGTGATCTCAAAGCTACATCTACAGAAGTGGTCCTATAAGGTGGTCGGGAGTATTATTGAAGTTGCAGCCACCCTGAAAAAATCGGCACGCCTTCAGGAGTGGTCCAATCAGGTCCTCGGGCATATTATCGAAGTAGTAGATTACCCAGAGAGTGCTGGGAAGATGGAGTTTCTGCTAAAACTGAGAAAGCTGACACTTCTTCGACTGCCAAAACTAGAATGTGTTTCTGCAAATGAGGAGTTGAAGTGTACAGCTATAGAGAAGCTGGAAGTTCGTAACTGCCCAGCTTTGCGGAAACTACTTTTCAGCGAAGACGATCTGAAGAAACTGAAATATGTCAAGGCTGAGAATCCGCGGGCTGATGCTCAGCAATGGTGAATTTTACTGTCGTCGAAATTATTACAGTAAGAAAGAAAAAAGAAAAACCTTGTAACACAACTTTAAATTTTCAGAGTTAGCTGCAACTTTAAATATCTACTATACCACAATACTTTTCTTCTACTATTCCAGATTATTGTTTAAGACTAAAAATGTTTTTCAATAAACTACTCGCTCAACTATATATACGAATAGCACCTATTAGATATGCCTACATAGTAAACATACTGCATTTTGGTTTGTACAAGCTTTTTACTACACAATTTTCATCTTCTTCTTTTCCAAAATTAAATGATCTTCGTCCTGCTCTGGTGCCTGACTCTGTTTCCCAGTATCTTCTATTATGGGCTCCTAAGAAGGAATGCAGTCACCTTGTTGATCTAATGTGTTAAACTTATTGCAGTGGTTCTTCAGAAGACGAGCCAAGTTCATCCCTAAAAAGAAGCATTCACGAGCATTCAAAGCACCACAAGTTGGAGGAAGAACTGAACAATATAGAACATATTGGTTCTGATGACTCACATTGGAATATAAACATTCACGAGCATCGAAAGTACCAGTTGGAGGGAGAACATTTCAATTTAGTAGATATTGGTTTTGGAGACACACCGGGGAAGGCAAACACTCACGAGCGGCCAAAGCACCATTTTGAGGGAGAACATAGAAGTTTAAAAGATCTTGGTTATGTAGACTCCCTTGGGAAGGAGAACGTTCATGAGCAACTAAGCACCAGTGGGAGGGAGAACATAGCAACCTAGAAGATCTTGGTTCTCAAAACTGTAAGTAAACTTAGTTAAATATCATTCAAACTTTGGCACAATGGCACATAAACACTTCTCCCTTCCATCATTAGTATGCCAAATATCATTTAAACGAAAAATCTGAAGACAGCTGAATTACGCCCATTGGCATGTTTCTCTAGAAGACTAAAACTCATTACCGATTCTGGTGAGTAGTTATACTGCCCTGGTCTACATTGTTTAGAGAAACTAGTGCATGAAGCCAATTTTTTGAGATATTAGTAGTGATTTTGAATAAAGCATGGGTAACATTCTATGAAATTTTACGAAAAAAAAAAATCAACCTCTGACTGAAGTTTAGAGAATAACAATTACCAGAGATAATTTTCTTGTATATGGTGGACAGCCAGAGACAGAAAACATCTTAGAGTTCTTCAAATTTTTCAGGTGCTCTAGACTGCAGCTACCAGGATGAAGGTTGTTCCACCAAGTTTTCTGGATTAGTATATGGAAAAGAAGAGAGTACTACTAGCACTACCCCAGAAGAATTGGAGGAAGTTCCTTCAATCCCACAAATGGATCTGATTGAAACTATAGCAAGCAAGGTATATGGTATCTACACTCTAGATTTATCTTATACCAACATAAAATCTTTGCCGGATTTCATCTCCAAATTTGTTGCACTGCGGGTATTCAATTTGAGAAGCTGACAACTCTTAGCGGAGCTAGTTCCTAAAATCGGAGATCTCATAAATATTGAGAAGTTTGACCTTGAAGGTACTGAGATCATATATCTGCCGAAGGAGATTTCAAAACTGATCAATTTGAGGTCCTTGAAATTTTCACTCTGTAGCTATGCGGGTCAGTTTCAAGAGGCTAAGCGAATAGACTCGATAATTCCTAGGAAAGCTTTGTCAAATCTCTTGAAACTGAATGAGCTATGTATCGATGTGAATCCAGACGGGGACTGGTGGAAAACAGAAGTAACAACTCTCATAGATGACTTATGCTGCTTAAAAGAGCTAAAAATGCTACGTTTTTTCATGCCATTGATATATAGAACTGCTCCAAGGTTCAGATTTGATCTATTTGATAACTTGGTATGCCACTTCATGCCGTCGGTATCTTCTGGAACTGCTCCACGGTTCAGATTGACAGTTGGCTATCACGAAGAATGTGATATATAGAACTGCTCCAAGGTTCAGATTTGATCTATTTGATAACTTGGTATGCCACTTCATGCCGTCGGTATCTTCTGGAACTGCTCCACGGTTCAGATTGACAGTTGGCTATCACGAAGAATGTTTAGTATCCCGCCTACCCCAGGAGGTTTTACAGGAGTTTCACAATTTGGAGAAGTTTGAGAAAGGGTTGAAGTACATAAACAGTGAAGGCATATGGATAGAAGTTAAGAAGGCGCTTAAGCATGTGGATGCTTTTCTCTTAGAACGGCACTGGAGTATCAACAATCTACTTGAGTGTGGGCTTGATAATATAGATGAGCTGAGATTTTGTATCTTGATGGAATGTAACGAGCTTCAGGCAGTAATTGATGCTAAACAAAGCAAGGATTTCAATCAAACAATGCTGGGCTCACTAGAACACTTGAGCTTTCACTACATGAAGATAATGAAGAGAATCTGGAGAGGGCTGGCAACAAAGGGTTCTTTGTCCAATCTCAAGTCTTTGGGTTTACACACATGCATAAGTTTGACTACCATTTTCACGCTAGACATGCTTGCTAATCTCGTAAATTTAGAAGATCTCACCATTGAAGATTTCCCAAAGATCAAAACCCTGGTAAGTTTGAAGTCTCCGAAATTGATTTCACGCCATTTTCTCCCCAACTTGAAGAGAATGTTACTCCTTGAGCTACCCAACCTGGGCTGCATCTCCAGTGGTCTACCTGTTGCACCAAAATTGGAAAGACTAGTAATCCTCTACTGCCCAAAGCTCGATAAGCTATCTACAACGCAAATCTCCAGTAGAGAATTGAAGGTAATCAAGGGAGACGAGGTATGGTGGGATGCATTGAAGTGGCATGAATCAGATATGACGGATGACGAACAGAATTATTTGACCAGTAAATTCATCCCACTCAAAGATGAGACTGGAAGATACTGGAGTGGTAAGTTTCATTTAGTAGTTTAGTATTTCTCTTTATGACATTTTGGAAGTATCACTTGTTAGGCCATCATCTGGATTTTCAGAGCTGCTTGCTGATGCTTTGTCAGTGTAAATTTACTTGCCCCTTCTTCTATGAACCAACAGGATGTTTATGAGGGTTGTGATTTGCATTTGTTTCACTTATTTACACAATCCTGAAGAAAGGAGGTCAAGTTTAGACTAGATAACCCTAACAGAAGAGCATGTTGTTTTTTGTTGTATAACAAGTCAAAGAAACAAAGACAGTATCGAGCTATAAACTGTTTTCTTGCCAGCTTAGAAAGAAGCACAGGCAATAAAACGAGTTGAAACACGAAGAAGCTCAAATGTCAACAAGTTCAAACCAACAAGAAATTAAAGTTCTATACCATTTTGCTTTCCTGAGCTTCTGCTCCTTCAAGACCTGGAGCAAAAAATCCTTGAAGCAGCATAGCATGTGACCTGCTACAAGATATTTAAAAGGGATCCAGATCACGGACTTGACGGAAATGTGAAAAATGATAAATTGGATGTTTAGTCAATGGATATAAGATTTGACCATCAGAACTGAGTCTCCTCTAGCATTCACCGCGTTCAATAACTGCAGGTAGTGGACAAAACGGTGGTCGCAGCAGTGACTCAGTGATTTAAGATGAGATCACAGTCGTCAAATTTAGAGAATTTCAATTTGGAATTTAAACTTACATCCCAACTTTTTAAGAGTTAAAACCCAGAAAAGTTTTGAATGTCAAGTTTAAAATTTTCCAACATATTACTAAGGATGTTTAAAGTCTTCTATGTCACCCCATGTGACTTCGCTAGCATGAGTCTTCTAAGTTAGGACTTACAACCGCTATTGCACAGTTTCTACAATGGTTTCCAGAACACTGTTTCCTGCACCTTTGCGGTATTTGATATACCCGGTGGGTGTCCAGTTTACCAGGAGGCAACAGTTCTGAGCATTTGTAGAGCATAGATAAGCGCATTCTCTCCTCTGGGCTTTGGCTGAGGCAAATGAGTTTGTTGGAGAGAAACCAGGAACAAACACCATAAACATTATTAACTATTCTTCAGCTTTAAAATTTACGTATGCAAACATAGCGATGGATTTGGACGTGGTGAGTCTGCTGCCAAAGGAGTTGCAGCTTGTCGAAGAGGCCGGAATTCGGGAACTATGGCCTAGGCCTGTCAATGGGCCGGTTCTGAACCAGAACCGACCCGACCCAATAACATAGAAACCTGGAACCGCAGAACCAAACCCGTCATTTTACCCGCTTGACCCAGAACCGGTAGACCCGGATTATACTGGTCCGGTTCTGGGTTAGAGCCGAATACCCAAAGGTTAACCCGCGATCTCTCTGCCTTTGGGTTATATGTCAATTGTTATATTGATATATCAATTTTGTTTTTGGTAAATTCAACTGTGAACTTGCTGTGAGAGGGTAATATAACAAAAATATATGACACGTGTCATCTCCGTAAATATAACTATTGATATTTTAAAGTTGTAAAGTTAAAATCGGTTGTAGATAAATAAATCAAAAACACTTTCTGGAAAAGCATCTCCCCCCTTACTTCCTGAAAACTGTTGTGGGACAGCAGAAACTGTCCGAAAAAACATAAATTTTTTACTTTTACCAAACACACTAAAACTGCTTCTGCTGTCGGAAAGCAGTTGTGCTGGTAGCAGAAGCATTCCCAAACTGACCCTAAATTACAACTTGTGTTGCACTGCCTAGTCATGTCAATGAGTCAGTTACCGACCCGGACCGGAAAGGCGGAAACTAAATGACCCGACCCAAGAGAACTGAATCCGGTGCAGGATCCGTGAGAACCAAACCATCATTTCTCGGTTCGGTTCTGGGTCTGCCCGAATGAACCGGTGGGTCTACCCAGACCCATTACACTCCCCCGTGAAAAATCCAACGTTCATGGATCGCCAAATATCTTCTCTCTCTTCGATATTCAACTATCATTCCCATCTCAAAAACTAACTTTAGTCCGCAATTATCTCATCTTATATATCCATCTGTTTTCTTCCCTCTCAGCACAAGTCCTTTGATTGTTTTCATGTTTATCCAGATCATATCCATATATATATATATATATATATATATATATATATATATATATATATATATATTATTTCTCTCCATGATTTTCTCAATTAGATTCCATCATGCCATACCTTCACAATGGTGGAAAATTCTCTGTGGCTTCAGCTTATGAAGAGATTGAAAATCAAAAAGTTAGGCCTGCTGTTGATTCTGGGTGGAAAAAATTGTGGAAGATAAAGGGCTACCAGAGGTGGAAGTCTTTTATTTGGCTTCTGAGACATGATAGACTTTTAACTCAACAACTAAAAGCTCTAAGAGGTATTATTTCTTCTGCTGAATGTTTGTTGTGTAGACATGTTTGTGAATCTTCTTTACATGCTGACACGAATTCTTACGTGTGTACGCAAGTGCACGGTCAAAGTAATAAAGATGAGTATTAAGCTCAGGTTGTCGAACCCACAGGGACAGTCTCTAGATTATTTAGCTAAACGATTAATTTAGAGTTGAAGTAACCAGTAAGAAAAAGTTGTGACTTCAGAGTTCGTCACCCTCAAACAAGTGACTGAAATTAAATAAACGAACTAAACTAATATTTTTGTAATTTTCTGATTAATATGAATATGGAAAACACTAGATAGTTTTAGGGCCCCTAGGGCATTTAGACGTTTCCGGACTATGATTTGAAACACTCTACCTACGTCCAGTTATACCGGGTCACACTCATTACGATCTTCTGTCGATCTCACGTAAATCTGCGTTACGTTCTACTTCGGGTCCTGTCGGTCCACCTCTGTCTACCGTTACGTTCTAGTCAGCTAGCCAGGTTCACTCACCGGGTCCTGTCGGTCCACCGATTACGCTAATCCTAACTACGACTAACCGAAACAACCCACACACGGTCATTCAAGTCTCTATCTCCTGTCGGTCTCAAGAAACTACAAGAATGTCAACAACGTTCTTCACGAACCCGGGTTATGTTCACTGTCGTGCAACAAACCTAGATAACTAGCATGTATTGGGTGATCAAACCAAACAAACTAAGAATTAAGAACAAGAACTTGTCAAATACTAGAACAATACGTAGAATTAAGCTCAAGACATGAATCAAATCGCAAATCCGGAAAATCTAAACAAACCCTAGTTCTCCATAAACTATCTAGCTATGAAAGCTTAGCTAGACATAACCTCGTTTAGCTTTACAAAGTTCTCCATAGAATTGAATAAAAGAGAGAGGGAAGAGAGATCAAACACGAAATCGGAGCTTTGTCGTCTCCGTCTTCTTTCTTCGTCTGCTCCTCTATGCGTTCAATGGCCTGCCTCCCAATCAGTCCCCTTTTCTCTTCTTTAACCCGATGAAGTAAAAAAATTCAATTATTCACAAAACAACCCCTCCAAGAATGTGGGAAACACTCTCAAACCCTAAGGCTGCTAGAGATATAACCCCGTGGCTTTTATTTTAATACACTTCTCATTAATTCACTTCTTCCCCAGGAAGATATAGCCGTCTGGAACCACTGATCGCGCGATCAATCCATCTGGTCGTGCGATCTGGAGTTTATGGCTTCTGATCGTGCGATCTCCAGCTGTGGTCGTGTAAAACAGTGAGTTCTCTTCTTTTCTTCTCCGAATTTTCGCTAAGGATTGGTTCTGATCGCACGACCACGAACCCAAGTCGTGCGATCTGCTGGGTTTAATTTCTTCTTGCTCTTTCTTCTTTTCCTCTCTGTTCTGGGTTTGCTCTGTTGCGGCCTTTCTCTTCTCTCTTTCTCTGCTTCTTGTGCGCTGCTGTGCTGTTGTTTGATCGGTGATTGGGATGTCCAGGTTGAAGGCTGGTGGCTCTGGTTTGGTCGCGGTTTTGGTCTCAGGGATTGGCTGCGGTTGGCAGCGGCTATGGCTGCAGGTGGGTCACGGTGGTTATTGGATGAATTTAAGGTGGTTAGGAGGTGTTATGGTGGTGTTGATTGCTGGGTTTAGTCGTGGCTGTTATGGTGGAATTAGGTGGGTTGATTGGTAATTTGGTCTTGTTGGTTTTGTGTAGCAGTAGCTTGGTTGGGTATTATGGTGAAGGATTGTGTCTAAAATGGGGAGATAGCAGGTGGTATAGGGACGTTAGTTTGCTTGATTGTTATGTGGGTTGTGGAGGTCTGATGGTGGAGTTTGGGTGTATAATGAGTTGTGAAGCTGCAGGTGGGTACTGGTTGTGAATTGGAGGTCTGATGGTAATTTTGGGTTTGTGTTGGTGATACTGGATGAAGGGTAAGGCAGGTTGTTTGGTGGTGGTTGTGAATTGGACAAAGGAGAAGGAGGCAGTGGCGTATTGGTGGAGTTGAGGTGAATCAGGGGCTGGTTTGTGATGGTTTGGATGAATTGATTTGGGGGTCATTGGTGAAGGACTGGTAATGGGGCTGATTGTAGGTGGTGATGGTGGTGGAATTGGCTGGTGACTATTTGGTGTACTGGTTGAGTTGTTTAGGTAGTTATGGCCTGGGTTTATTTGCAGATTATGGTGGGGATAAGGTTGGGTTCAGGGAGGTGGCAGTTTGGTGTATTGCAGGTGTATGGTGAAGGCAGTGGGTGAAGGTTTAGGTGGTAGAAGGTTGTATGTATTGATTTGGAGTTTGGCCATGGTTAGGATTTGGAGTTTGCAACAACTTTCTTCATCATTCTTAATTCACTTCAGCCCATTCTTGAGCTTCATCGTTTCCGAAGTTCGTCTTCCCCTCTTTGCTTAATCTCACGAGATCGTTTCCTGTCAAAACAACACGAACACAACCCGTGCGATCAAACGTGACAATTAAAGCTCACATCAACGCGAGAAACACCCGGACTACACAATTATGCACAAATAACTCAAGTACCCGCATACTTCACAATCATAGCATAAATATAATTTATTTTACCCGGAAATCACACAAAACGGCAGGTTTTCAAGTGTAAATATAACACCGTAAACGGAGTTATCAAATACCCCCACACTACCTTTTTGTGCGTCCCGAGCAAAATCTCAATTAAACTCCCACATTATGATTTCTCGATCCACCGTTTTGCATACAATTCCACTAGCCATGTGACACAAACGACTCACACACACGACTATGCAATCTACATGCTCTATACAATGCAACTCGATTATTTCACAATGCAAATATGGAAACAACACCAATTTTTTTTTTTTAGTTAGAGATTGGGCAATCTCAAAAAGTAAACCGGCAAGTCATAAGGCTCTCATATTTCCTCGGAAGTTCTATAACTTTGGTGATCGGTAGAACTTGCGGCCAGTTTCGTTAGACAGAACGGGCACGAACACAAAAAAATGTTGCTTCCGCACACTCATCAAACGTATCCCTAGAACTTACCATCCGAGCTATTTATCCACGGGTTAAATTGCTGACGGTTTAGGACGGGTAGGATAGGATATTTAGAAGCGTAGTCCTAGACGTCATGATCTAACTCACTAAACCCGATTCTCACACTCCCTCCCCAAAATCCAAGGAACCACACCGAATCTCACTACTCCGACCCTCATTCCCTCAATCTTGGTGCAACGCCGTTCTCGCGGCCACAAATGTGAAGAAGTGATCTCGAACAATAGCTAATCTCCCCGGTCTTCAATTTCAAGCTTGCTCCTTTATTCCCTTTCAATTTCACTTTCACTTTCTATTTTACTTTTTTTTTCTCTCTTTTTTTTTTCCATTTCCACACAATAACATTAAGCACATGGAGCCGACAATACGATAGTAATACCCGAGGAGATCAAATGTCAAAATTAGATAACATGGGGGTGGAATGTGTCAAATTAGTGATGTAATAACATAGATGTCGACACCCCCACACTTGATGCAAAGCAAATCACGAACCCAGTAGTCAATGTGTAAACGTGCTTTTCCAACCGATCCTCCTCATTACCTAAGATATAGAGAATATAAATAAAGCATAAGCACATCCTCCTATAAGCTCAACCAAACCCCACCCCATGACGTGCAGAAGAAATATCACGCACTACGGTACCCCACCTGTGATCGTGGTGTAAGGACACGACTCACCTCCACACCGAAGTGTGCTACCGTCTCTAACTCACCCTGACATCCCCTCAAAAGACGACATGTAAGAGAATCCACGTAAGATGTATCAAATCAACTCACCCTCATCGAACCTCCCTAACTCAACTCCCTCTATCATGACGCATATGAAAGGACCATTCTAACAAGTGATGAAAGTCACAATGAAAGGCTTCCTAGGCTAGAGGTTGTGAATAAAAGGGGTAATCGGATCAATAGGGGTAACTAGTGGACCTAGGAGATGGAGACGGGACGTGAGGCCCCCATAAGCATCACTCGCACAGCTGTTCCGTTGCCACTACGAGGAGGGTTGACGACTACCTAAGTGACGGTGGTGTAGCGCTAGTAGGATAACTAGTCTGAGAGGCAGCTACTCGCATTTCTAATGTGCATTAGCCCTATAAGTCTTCCTACTCCAGATTCTCGCGTCTACCTCACCTCAGATTTTCATACTCCTAAGGAATTCTATCATTAAGCCCTCTCCACATTCACTCTCTTCGATTGCCCTTTCTCAAAAATTTAATTTTTTTTTTTTTTGATTTTTTTTTTTTTATATTTCCTAACTCTATATGCTTTTGGCCAAGTCGATTAAACACAAGTTTTGGGTAGGGGACTCAATAACGTAAAAGTGCTAACAAAATTCATAAACTACACACTCCTACCACAAACCAACACAATATGAACACATACTATATGTAACAAGGCGATGCAAACAAAGACATGGCTAGTGAAAATAGATACAAACTCCCCCACACTTAAGCGTTTCGTTGTCCTCAACGAATTTAGAGATAATGAAGGAGGACTCATCGCTTAAATGTGTAGGCGGTGGATTGCAACATTCATCGCTCAAAAATGTAGATTTGAAAGATAGTGTTAGAGGTACCTGGGTGCCCGGACCTACATGGGCACCGTTGCCGCGAAATTGCAACAAGAAGGGGTCTTGTGGACCGTTGACAATTTCCGGAGAAGTCTCGACGCGCCCAGATTCCGATGTGCGGCTAAGATATAAATTCTAGCCCTTTAATGCGTGTGGCAACCAACATATTGGAATCGCTCCTCGACCTCGAGCAATTCTCTATTCTTTTATGCATAATCCTGTGGGGCTTTTTCTTCCCCCAATTTCGTGCAATCTCTAGCATGCACATCAAGAAGGGGAATCCGGTGCGTCTTCTGTACCTGTGTCCCTGCAAACTGATTGGAAAAATAAGTCCACTCTCTCTCACCCCTCATAGTCAAATATAGAGAACTAAAGCAAAAAGAAAACAAATAACATCCTACTCTACATTGGGTTGCCTCCCAAGAAGCGCTTTGTAATTTAAGGTCGACGGCCCGACCATGTTACCTCTGCCACCTCATGAGGGTGGTCTGGCACATTGTGCCGCTTCCAGCTTAGCTTTCCTGTGCTGAATTTGAAGCACTGCTTCTTGTGCTTGCACAGCAGATGGCTTGTTCCTTTCCCAATAATCAGGAGGATCCCCTTGCGAAAACTCTGGGATTTGGCGCTTCATTGGCACAGAAAATGGAACCCCTGGCTGATACTCCCACGAGTATTGGGGCGTCGGTTTGAAGACCCGAAACGTCTCCATGTCATCATTGACCCTCATAATCAGCTCCCCATTCTCTACATCAATGAGAGTACGACCTGTCGCCAAGAACGGTCTGCCCAAAATGATAGGCACATCACCCGCTGGCATGTCTAGTATTACGAAGTCAGCTGGAATTATCAGGCTCCCAACTCTCACAAGCACATCTTTTATCATCCCACATGCTCTCTTGGTCGATTTATCTGCAAATTGGAGAGTTATCCAGGTTTTCGGGGGCTCCCCCACACCTAACTTTTTGAATACCGACAACGGCATCAAATTCACGCTCGCTCCCAGATCACAGAGATCCCTTCCCGTGTAGGCGTCAGCCAAGGTAGCTTCAATGACAAAACTACCTGGATCCTTCTTTTTCTTAGGTAGTCCATGCAAAACACATGAACTAACCTGTTCATTTAAGTTCACTCTCTGAAATTCATCCACCGCTTTCTTACCAAGGACTGCATCTTTAATAAACCTAGCATATTTTGGCATCTTTTGAAGTGCCTCAATCAACGGAATATTAATGTGAAGTTTTGAAAATACGTTTAGAAAGCGCCTGTATTCCTCAGAGTCGTCCCCGGCAACGGCGCCAAAAACTTGACACGAATTCTTACGTGTGTACGCAAGTGCACGGTCGAAGTAATAAAGATGAGTATTAAGCTCAGGTTGTCGAACCCACAGGGACAGTCTCTAGATTATTTAGCTAAACGATTAATTTAGAGTTGAAGTAACCAGTAAGAAAAAGTTGTGACTTCAGAGTTCGTCACCCTCAAACAAGTGACTGAAATTAAATAAACGAACTAAACTAATATTTTTGTAATTTTCTGATTAATATGAATATGGAGAACACTAGATAGTTTTACGGCCCCTAGGGCATTTAGACGTTTCCGGACTATGATTTGAAACACTCTACCTACGTCAAGTTATACCGGGTCACACTCATTACGATCTTCTGTCGATCTCACGTAAATCTGCGTTACGTTCTACTTCGGGTCCTGTCGGTCCACCTCTGTCTACCGTTACGTTCTAGTCAGCTAGCCAGGTTCACTCACCGGGTCCTGTCGGTCCACCGATTACGCTAATCCTAACTACGACTAACCGAAACAACCCACACACGGTCATTCAAGTCTCTATCTCCTGTCGGTCTGAAGAAACTACAAGAATGTCAACAACGTTCTTCACGAACCCGGGTTATGTTCACTGTCGTGCAACAAACCTAGATAACTAGCATGTATTGGGTGATCAAACCAAACAAACTAAGAATTAAGAACAAGAACTTGTCAAATAACTAGAACAATACGTAGAATTAAGCTCAAGACATGAATCAAATCGCAAATCCGGAAAATCTAAACAAACCCTAGTTCTCCATAAACTATCTAGCTATGAAAGCTTAGCTAGACATAACCTCGTTTAGCTTTACAAAGTTCTCCATAGAATTGAATAAAAGAGAGAGGGAAGAGAGATCAAACACGAAATCGGAGCTTTGTCGTCTCCGTCTTCTTTCTTCGTCTGCTCCTCTATGCGTTCAATGGCCTGCCTCCCAATCAGTCCCCTTTTCTCTTCTTTAACCCGATGAAGTAAAAAAATTCAATTATTCACAAAACAACCCCTCCAAGAATGTGGGAAACACTCTCAAACCCTAAGGCTGCTAGAGATATAACCCCGTGGCTTTTATTTTAATACACTTCTCATTAATTCACTTCTTCCCCAGGAAGATATAGCCGTCTGGAACCACTGATCGCGCGATCAATCCATCTGGTCGTGCGATCTGGAGTTTATGGCTTCTGATCGTGCGATCTCCAGCTGTGGTCGTGTAAAACAGTGAGTTCTCTTCTTTTCTTCTCCGAATTTTCGCTAAGGATTGGTTCTGATCGCACGACCACGAACCCAAGTCGTGCGATCTGCTGGGTTTAATTTCTTCTTGCTCTTTCTTCTTTTCCTCTCTGTTCTGGGTTTGCTCTGTTGCGGCCTTTCTCTTCTCTCTTTCTCTGCTTCTTGTGCGCTGCTGTGCTGTTGTTTGATCGGTGATTGGGATGTCCAGGTTGAAGGCTGGTGGCTCTGGTTTGGTCGCGGTTTTGGTCTCAGGGATTGGCTGCGGTTGGCAGCGGCTATGGCTGCAGGTGGGTCACGGTGGTTATTGGATGAATTTAAGGTGGTTAGGAGGTGTTATGGTGGTGTTGATTGCTGGGTTTAGTCGTGGCTGTTATGGTGGAATTAGGTGGGTTGATTGGTAATTTGGTCTTGTTGGTTTTGTGTAGCAGTAGCTTGGTTGGGTATTATGGTGAAGGATTGTGTCTAAAATGGGGAGATAGCAGGTGGTATAGGGACGTTAGTTTGCTTGATTGTTATGTGGGTTGTGGAGGTCTGATGGTGGAGTTTGGGTGTATAATGAGTTGTGAAGCTGCAGGTGGGTACTGGTTGTGAATTGGAGGTCTGATGGTAATTTTGGGTTTGTGTTGGTGATACTGGATGAAGGGTAAGGCAGGTTGTTTGGTGGTGGTTGTGAATTGGACAAAGGAGAAGGAGGCAGTGGCGTATTGGTGGAGTTGAGGTGAATCAGGGGCTGGTTTGTGATGGTTTGGATGAATTGATTTGGGGGTCATTGGTGAAGGACTGGTAATGGGGCTGATTGTAGGTGGTGATGGTGGTGGAATTGGCTGGTGACTATTTGGTGTACTGGTTGAGTTGTTTAGGTAGTTATGGCCTGGGTTTATTTGCAGATTATGGTGGGGATAAGGTTGGGTTCAGGGAGGTGGCAGTTTGGTGTATTGCAGGTGTATGGTGAAGGCAGTGGGTGAAGGTTTAGGTGGTAGAAAGTTGTATGTATTGATTTGGAGTTGGCCATGGTTAGGATTTGGAGTTTGCAACAACTTTCTTCATCATTCTTAATTCACTTCAGCCCATTCTTGAGCTTCATCGTTTCCGAAGTTCGTCTTCCCCTCTTTGCTTAATCTCACGAGATCGTTTCCTGTCAAAACAACACGAACACAACCCGTGCGATCAAACGTGACAATTAAAGCTCAAATCAACGCGAGAAACGCCCGGACTACACAATTATGCACAAATAACTCAAGTACCCGCATACTTCACAATCATAGCATAAATATAATTTATTTTACCCGGAAATCACACAAAACGGCAGGTTTTCAAGTGTAAATATAACACCGTAAACGGAGTTATCACATGCTGTTAGAGATTGTCCTACAGCTAGTAATATTTGGCAGCAGTTGGTGGCTGAGGATAAATGGCAAAATTTCTGCAACAAAAATCTTGTTGATTGGGTGGATTCAAATATTAGTTCTCATTGGGGTAGGACTACTGAATTGGATTGGCAGATGATTTTTCTTGTTACCATTTCCCAGATCTGGTTGTGGCACAATTTGATAATGCATGATACTGCTTATCAAAAACCCAGTGGATTATTTGTATGCTCAAGTTAGAAGAGTGGTGCAGGGTATTTCTTTTGATGTGCAGAATCTCAAAAAGCCTCCTCTTATTGTTAAATGGCTGTCTCCTCCTTCTGGGAAGATTAAAATTAATGTTGATTGTTCTATCAACATGGAAGGGAAAACTTCAATTGGTGTGGTTTGTAGGAACCATGAAGGCCAATGGATGTGGGGTCTGCAACAATGTATTGTGCCTACTTCCATTTTATAAGGTGAATTATGGGCTATTTCGGCTGGGATAACAGCTATGAAAGAAATGGATCTAGCAAATGGGATTGTGGAATCTGATTGTAAGGAAGCTGTGGCCATGGTTGTGAGTTCTAGTTTGGATTGGCCTCTTCTGGGTATGATCAAGGTAATTCGAGCTCTTCTCTTGGAAACTCAAAGTGCAGTGCATCATGTTTGGAGGGAATGTAATAGTGTTGCTGATTGTTTAGCTAAATCCTGCACTTATAGTGACATGGATAAGCATTTTTTGTTTTTTTTCCCCCCACTTGTTGTGATGGGGCTTTACAGTTTGATAACTCTGCAGTAGGATGTATTAGGTCTCTGTTCTAGGCTTTTGGCCTCCTGTTTTTATCCAAAAAAAGATTCCATCATGCCATACACATCTCAGTTCGGGCCGTGATGACTGACGGGTCTCCGGTCCTGAACCAGCGGTTCTGGGTCAAGGCCGGTTCTGGTTCTGGCGGTCTCGATTTATTTGTCCGGGTCCGGGTCCGGGTCGAGGTTTGGTTCTCAACCATGCAGTACCTTATACTCCATTTCATGGTTCCAAAGTAAAATAGCTGTTTGATGTCCGCATGGTCAAGTAATTCAAACTTCAAAGCAAACAGCTATTGCAAGGACTTCGGCTACAAGGAAAAGTGCTTCCTGCACCATTTGCATTGCTTAGTGGTGATGATTGTGGTAGGTTAGGTACCGTAGGCGGTTGTGTGTTCGGCGGTAATGGTGGGTGGGTTTCAGTAGAGAGAAGTGCACAGTTAGATATTAACAAGTTGTGCAGGGCTATTATAGTAAATATGTAAACAGTAGGTTAAAAATTTGGGCTTCAATTAAAATTTGTTGTTTGGGCTTCAATTGAAACTTTTTGATTGTACTGGAGTAAATAAAAACGTTTCTTGTTCAGATTGGGCTTAGTTGGGAATACCCATTATTATCCAGCCCTATAAAAAACCAGCCTAGTAAAAATCCATAGATATTTGGGTTTAAATAGGCAATGAACTAATTAAACCCAACCTATATAAACCCAGTCCAAAACAGACCAGCCCGCCCATTCTGGCAGGTCTAAATACTCGCCTCAAACCAGTTAAATTTTGCAACGAGTCTCCGGTCCTCCGAATATCAAGCGTCTCCAGTTTATGAAGATTAATGATTTTGGAAAGGAGCTCTTCTCAAATAGTCTTTGTTAAGAAGGATTCCCTTCCAAATAGGAGAAGAGCAGGATGTCGTACAATAGAAAGTCAAAATATACTCACGTATGATAGACCAATTAGGTGTTGAAAATGTTGGTCATTAGTCTCTATCTTTAGTTTTTCAATATATTTTTTCTATTTTTTAGATGTGAAATTATGCATAATTTCATGTTCATTGAAATACTCTTATTGCGTATAAAAAATAAATTTTTAGTCAAATAATGCAACCCCGAAACATTAAAAGATGTAGTTTCGACGTCATCCATGTCACTTTGATCCAACTTGACAGTGTCTTCTACAGGGCATGAAGTAAATACGGTGAAGAAAAGAGAGTTCTGATGCCATTGTCAGATCTATAATATCCTTTGCACTGTTGGAAAAGCTGCTATTTCGATTCTTCAAGTGTATTTAAGTGTTGTACTTTAATTGGGTGTAGAGGTGCTCTTTTGGAGCACTAAAAAATTGCTCCTTCAACAAGTGAAGCGCTATCATTTTTAGGGGACCCACTCATGAAAAGAATTTTGTATTCGCATGATGAGAAAGAGGTATCTGATGCTTTGGGTGAGGCTGTCGAAGGATTAGGAGAATAAAGTCACATTATAGTCCCATCTGAAACTCTTATTTGTTCTGGGCTGACATGGTATGTGAGGTTGAAGAACTAGCAAAGTATTAAGGGCGAAATGTGGTAAGAAACGCAACTAGCTTTTTTCTTGAGCGATCCGCTTTAATGCAAGAGATACACAAGCTTGGAAAAAAAGTACGCGAGCTTATAGAAGAAGGCCATCAGTTTGAAGGCTCATTATTTGGCGGTGTTAAACTGAATTCTGTCATCAGGCATAACAAGACACCAGATATCAGAAAGTACGACACCCTTCAAAAGCGGCTTGAGGAAATATTTGTATTGCTTAGTATCAATCAAAGGAGGTCTCCAGTCTTATTCACCAACTCTGAATGTGGAAATGCCACTCAAGAAGGAAAATTTAACTACAACACAGTTTCTGAACTTACTAAACTGTAGGAGTTGACCATTGATGTAGAAACTCCTGAACCCTGATCATTGGTCCAATGAGGTGGTAGCCTGGTAGGTAACATCATAGATGCAGTGGTTCCCTTGAAAAACTTTCAGACTCTAAAATTCTTCTTTTCAGATAAGGTTGTCCATTGCACATATGTTTCACCTACAACTCTGCGCATGCGCATCCCTCAATGTTCAGCTCTTCTTAGTTTGATCAAAAGATTTAGACGCGGAGATGTCAGAAGCATCAAATCGTTCCAATTATTTATTGGTGGCCAATGCTCAGATCATCCTCAACTTGTCAAAGTTTGAGAGAGATATCATAAGTATGTCAATTACTGCAACGGTGAGGGGAGCAATTTTCCAATTGAGGTACTTTCTGTGGCTGATGCATTTGAATTAGTTAACCACAAGGACATCATCAAGCAACTACCGGACATTGAAATGAACAATCTCCAAGCTTGTCTAGTTGAAAATTGCAGGAGATTTGAAACTGTAGTCGCTGCAACAACAACAAAAGTTGTTCTGCTAAACCTGTAGCACTGGTACTTGAAGAATCTACCCAAGCTGAGAAGCATATGCGAAAGATCTTTTCAACCTCCTAGAAGCCTAACCAAAATCAAGACTCTTGTTTCTGATAATTTGTCATCTTCTCACCCACCCAAGTCTTCCCTTCTGGCATGCTTGATCAACTCTACCAAATAGAACAATTGGTGATACAACACTGCCCACAAGTTAAACAAGTATTTAGTAGTGACGGGGTCTACCCATGATGTTACGTTTGAGGAAGCTTCAACTTGTCGATCTCCCGAAACTAAAAACATTTTGTAAAGCGAATGTACTGTACTTGCCGCACTTGGAGCAGCTCCAGATTTCTAATTGTCCAAAACTGAAGACATTACCTATCGATTCTTTTGCCCCAACCTGAAAGTAATTACAGCTAAGCAACAATGATGGGATTCAATACAGTGGATTCAACAAAGTACTTGCAGTTGGAACATAGAGAGGTCCATCTGGAGGAACAACTCGATTTAGACGATCTAGATTCTCCAATCTCGCCCTGCTGGCAGGGAAAAGTTGATCACGTGGACTATCTTGAACTTCAAGTCTGTAAGTAAAGTTTGGCTGACGTTAAATTTTAGCAGATGAACTCTTCTCACTTCCGTCTTTAGTATGCCAAATATCATTTAAATGCAAAACTGAAAACAAATTAATTACTCTCTGGCGGTATTTCTCTTTAAGACTAAAATTCAGGCCATCTCCGCATCACACATATGATATTAGCCCCGCATATTGTGAGCGGTAATATTATTCTAGCTTGGAAAAGCTAGTAGCAAACAGGATACATCTGATATTTCCTTACATTCTGCAGCCACACCTGACTACAACAACCGGGATGATCAGGGGTCAACCGAGTTCCCTGATATCTGAAAACCTGTCATGGTTTGATAGAGAGAGAGAGAGACAAAGCTCTCTGTAGAAGATGATACACAACAGAAAGGAAAGAAAATTAACCGCTAAGGTTTCTATCATTACAGAGAGAGAGAGAGATATATAGAGGGTATTCACTTTGAAAGGCCGCCAACTTTTAATGGAGCTAGTTCCTGAAATCGGAGAACTCTAACCTTGAGGAGTTTGATCTTGAAGGCACTGAGATCATATCTCTGCCAAAGGAGATTGCAAAACTGGTCAGTTTGAAGTCCTTGAAGTTTACGCTGTGTGGGTATGCACATGAGTTTCAACAGATCAAGCAAATACTGTAATTCCTCAGAAAACCTTGTCAAATCGCGTGCAACTAAATGAGCTAAGTATTGACATGAATCCACATGGCAATTGGTGGAACGCTAAAGTAAAAACTTTCATAGATGACCTGCACTGTTTACAAGAACTGAAGACTTTACGTCTTTATATCCCAACTGTTGATATCTTCGACGACCTGATACGACACAGAATGCTGATGATATATCAAGCTTCTGCACGTTTCAGATTTACAGTTGGGCATCATGAACGCTTAGTATCCCACCTACCAAAGGGGGTTCTTAAGGAGTTTGATGATTTGGTAAAGTATAAGAAAGGTTTGAAGTTTACCAGCAGTGAAGAAATGTCGATCGAAATTCAGAATGCACTTGAACACATGGACGCTTTGCTCTTAGAATGCCACTGGAGCATCAGGAACTTACTTGAATTTGGGTTCAAAAATACAGATCAGCTGAAGTGCTGTATCTTATCAGAATGCAACGACCTTCAGACACTCATCGATACTAAACAACGCACGGATTATGATGGAACTATTCTGGGGTCGCCACAATAGTTGAAGAGTTGAAGAGCATGTTGCTTCTTGAGCTACGCAGCCTGCGTTGCATCTTCAGTGGTATGTCCATAGCCCCAAAATCAGAAAGGCTGGTGATCCTCTACAACAGAAATCCCCAGTTGCGTTTCAGGTATTGAAAGGAACGAAAGGATGGTGGGATGCATCGAATTGGTATGAATCAGATGTGACTGAAGCCGACCATTATTATTTGACTACTAAAAATTCGTCCCACTCAGAGAGGATTGAGACTTGGAAGAACAGTTTTTGAGAGATTGAAAGCTATGTTGATGGCATGGTAAGTTTCTTTTTCTTATTTTTCAATCCCCAGTTATGGAATTATGACGACTAAGGATAGCTTGTAACTCACCTCCTTCTTTTATGAACCAACAGCATGTTTGTGAGGCTGATGGCTGGCTGGCTGACTGGCTGTGCTGATGCATGTTGTAATCGCGAATAAGGATTGGATGTGGCGACCCATTTCCATCATGTATGTTTGTAATCTTAAACTGTTTGTTGAGATTTGTCCTACATGCGTATGGATTGTTTGAGCCTTATCATGCGCCTAACAAGTTCCTGGGCTACTCCCCTCATTGACAAATGCCAAATGGCTTTTGAGGTGGAACTCCACGGATTCTTACACAATTAATTTGTTGCATTTTGCTGAAGTTGGTTATTTTGTTTCAAAAAGTTAGAAAAACACTCCAATATTGTGATTTGAATAATTTACGTAATTCTGATCTCCTAGAGTTGGTTTGCACACAATGTACGCCATATATCTTCTTGACATCCCACTGCAAAAAAGACTAAATTACCTCTAATGTTAGAAATAAATTTACTGGTATTTGTGTTGTCATAGGGAACGCTCCTGGATGGCCAGAACACATGAACATTAAAGGACCAGTTCTGGAGAAGTATTTCTCCACTTCCAGTTTTTTGGTTATGTTCACAATATCTGGGTTGGATATGTGGATATCTTAAATATGGACTACATTACATTACACTTGATTTAAGTTCGATTTCAGTCAAGAGATATGTTAAGTCGAATACGGCGTCAGCATACATATCACTGCAGCCTATGGCTTCTGTATTTGTTCTTCTGAGTGATTTCTAATTGTTTGTTTTCCACCATCTGGAAACAGCACTGGTTTGAGATAAAGGTCTCCTGATACACGTCCAGTTACATGATCTTACCACAGTTGCTACATGTGTGTGATTGCTTCCATGTCCTTCTTCTTTACTAGCTTTTCTGTTATAGTACCACAAGATTTGCACTGGAGTACTCTTCGCATGCATTTAATGGTGTTTAAAGTTGGTTTAGTTTAGGGTCTGTAGACTAATCTCAGATTTTTCAACTTGTTAAGTAAACTAACGTCAAAATTAATACTTGTCGATTAAGTGAAGTCTTGAGAAAGAGAGCAGCTTAGTAACGGGTCCCCGTGAACTCAGTCATCTGTTTCAATCAATTAGCTACTAATTACTCAGAAGACCTGCTATTTGCAGTATCAGGCATCAACTTAACCAGACTATTACAGATTTTGTCAACAAATGCTGAAATTGAGGTTTGTCTGCTCCTGGAATTGACCCTGCTCCAGTTTAACTCAAGGTTGTTCCCCGCAAAATAAGACATGGACTAGATTACTTTTGCCCAGAAAACTAAGAAGTAATCAGGTACATAGTGAAGATTATTTAACAGAAGCAATGAATTCAAACACTACTTTAATCAAACAATAAGCAGAATCAAACAATAAGCAAAGCAGCTTAAATTTACGTGAACGGCATCATGGATTTGGATGCAGTGATTCTGCTGGCAAAGAAGTTGCAGAAAGTTGAAGATGTTGGCACCTGGGAAAGTTCTCGAATATGCGAGTGAACCGATGATTTGTATATTAAGTCTGCTACGAAATTTATGTAATTGAACTGTGTGAAACTTACTGTTGGGGATTGACTTGCATCAAATTGGCAAGTTGGTGGAGGGTCAAAGTCAAAGGCAGAGTATAGTCACATGGAATTGTTTCCATGTTGGAGGCGGTCCTCTTTTGGCTTTGTGCCCAAGACACATGTGGCTATATATAAAGGTGGCTCTTTATGGTACTAGAACACACACGGGTTTATTGGTCTCAATCAGAGTTGCTTATTTTTGGTGTGTCGGGTGGTGTGTTTCGGGTTGCCGCCGTGGCCGTTGTGGCCACGGCGGCGTGCATTGTAATCGGGTTCTCTTCTCAATAAAATATCTGGTTCTGGCAGTGGATTAGCTAGCGGGTTCGTTACGAATTCGTTAGTGAACCACGTTAAATATCTTTCTCGTTCTTGTTTCGCTTTCGTTGTTCTTGCTCGAATACCCACACATTATAACAAATTGGTAACGGAGCTCTGAAACAGGAGTTCTGTTACAACACTTACAACATTACAAAGAAGCTAATCGTATCTATAATTCTATATCCGTGTTGGTTTCACTCAGAAATCTAGTTACAAGTGGCGGAGAACTCTTCAATCTTTCAGAACAACCACAGGATATTGAAAATCTTTCTGTACCCAATGTAGTGGGAACTGGAAGGACTGTGCATTCCTAATGAAACTGCAAAATTGGAAAAGTTTCTACAATTCATCAAGTTCTGATTTCTTTTTATGGCAAGAAAATGTTCATTGCAACTGAGATACAATGATGCGGTACAGAGGAACTGCCACATCATCGTATCCCTGACTTAAGGAACATTTTTGTCAGAACGGAAAAAGTGGGACAAGAGGAAGTAAAATAGAAAAAAGATTTCCAACCTGAACAGTCTGCAAGAACTTGAGCAGCTGAATATGAAGATGACGGTGAATGGAAATCTGATGCTGGAATTACCGTACATCATCTCTCTGTGAGCCAACGGTTTCAGTATAGGTCCGAAGTTGGAAATGCTGGTAATCTTCTTCTATTTGCCCAAACCTTAAAAGAAAATCTGCGGAAGATGGTGAAAGTTTGAAGGCAATCCAAACGAGAAACTAAATGTTGGGACTTCTAATGCACAAAAAGTTATTTGGAAAACTTTCAAGAGCCTCCTATGCCCACTAGACAAAGGAAATCCCAAAAGAGGTAGCCCAAGAGACCACAAAGCCTAAAACTCGAAAAAAAGAACATAAAGCCCAAAAGAAGGCCCAAAACCTGAAAAGGAACCCTAAACTTCTGGAAGTCTGCAGCAACTTCCTTGCTCGGCGATGGAGGTGGCGTAGATGTCGGTTGGCAGTGACGGAGGCCCTTCTCCTCGATGGGACCAGCCACAGGGGGGAGGGAAAACGAAAGCTGCATCGGTCAAAGAAGGCCGTTCTGCCTCCCAAACCGGCGAGACAAAGTCGGGGGGAGGGGGAGGAGGTTAAAAAGAGGTTAGTAATAATGTGCTTGAGAATGGTTTTTGCCTTCTGGGAAATGACCTTGCAAACAAACCAGTAAACCTAACTGGGGTTAGGCATACCTTCTTCTTCGTATGGGGAAGCTCCTGCTGGCCTGAGCCTGGAGTTTTCAAGTTTCATTTTGAAGAGGAAGGCGATCGAGATTAAGTTATGAAAGGAAGACCGTGGTTTTTTAACAATAGGCTTTTTGGTCCTTTCCCTTTCGAATTCCCTTGATGAGCTGGAAGAGTCTCTCTTTAAGTATTCTCCACTCTGGATTCAGCTCTGGAATGTGTCCTCGGCTTTCTTTCGTAAAGATCCAATCCGAAAGATTGCGAGACCTTTAGGTGATGTTCAGGAAATGAAGCTCTACAATAAAGCAGTTGAGGATGGAAGATTTGTTCGTGTTAAGGTGGATCTTGACGTTACGAAACCAATTAAAAAATGTTTCAAGATTAAGGTAGACACAAAAGTGTAGAAGTGTAGATTACTTGTGTTTCTTCTGTGGGATCTTTTGCCATGATGACAGTTCATGAAGCTCCAGAACTGAAGCCTTGAATGAAGGTAATGAAGCTACTAATACTTTTAGATGTTGGCTTAGGTCAAAGCCTGTTGCCGAATTGTTGGCTCCAGAGCCAGCCAAAGTCTTCGCAAGATCCTCATCTCCAACGGATAGAAAGGTGACAATTCTTGGTCTCCCTTGACGGCAGTGGTGCTCGTTTCGCCGGACAAGCTCGCTTACCTTCTCGATCCAACTCTTTGTTTCCATCCATTGAGCAAAGAGCTCCTAAACACGTGGCAAAAAAAGCAGACGAGTCAGACATAAATGCATGTAGAGTTCTCTGCACTTTCCTATAGAGACTATAGAGAGAAAGCTAGAGAGTGTACTCCCAGAGGAGTTTTCTTAGTCTTGCTCCCCGGCAAGTTTTTTTTTTCCTCTTCTCCGTTCTCCTCTGCAGCTACACATCGCCGTGAGATCCGGGCTCCTGGTCGTCACTGGTTCTCGCCGCCCGGTTGGCCATAGCCGCCTCTCTTTGCGGCGTCAAGCCCTCAAATCTTTTTTTCTTCTTGTCTTTTTCGACAGATCCGGCGCCAAGATGCTCACCATCGGAGGATTGACGCTGTTTTTCCGGCTTGGGGGTGTCGGGGCAAACAAGTTTTGTTTAGCTCCTCTTCATGTGGCCGTCGTGACCCTTCTTCCCCCTTCCCGGCATACTCGTCGACCTATTCCTGCTAGGCTGATTAGTTTCCAAATCTGGGTTTTTAGTGTCTTTCTTAGGGTTTGTTTTAGCTTTTTGTTTTATTTCCTTGGTTTCCCCTTCTGTCTTTCCCCTCTGATGTCATGAAGTCTCTAGTTATATTATGTTGTCATCTTGATGGGGTCACAGTTCACTGCTTAAGGAAAGACGAGATGTGATACAATAGTCGAATCTTTGTGCTTTGAAACCCTCTTCGAGTTTCTCCAGATGGTTTTTTCAATGGTGGGGGGTTGCTGCCGGAGTTATATTATTTTCTTGTGGTCGGAACTGCTATGGATTGCTCTCTCCGGCGGCCCTCCTTTCTCAAGTTCTGGGAGCTTGTGCTGGCATGAAGAAGCTTTAATGAAGACCTATTTTCAACTTGCATTGGGAATATCTACTGTTATTTCTTTAAGTTTTTTATTTTTTGCTCTTTTTGGAGCACTCTCTTATGATTTTTTTTAAAAAAAATACGAGTTTGGGAAATAGATTATGGCCGAACTGAGAGGCTCACGGTCCTGGAGAAAGGAAAAAAGGATTTTGAGGATGAGCATTTTAAATCCACTATGGGCTTTAACTCCTCTCTAGCGGAAAGGGGGCTTAAATCACCTATTGGGCCTGCGCCCAATCAATCACCCTATGAACCCATGACATCTATGATTCATACGAAAGCTCAAAATGTCTCTAGTGAAGCCGAATCCAGTTACACTCAGCAAATTCCGATCCTACCCTTTATCAATCATCCTCTGAGCCCACTATGCCCATGTCAATAAAGTGTTAGTAAAGCCGAGCGTGTATATGTTTTGAGTCAGAAGAAGGACGTTTGTCCCACCATTCTTATCTTAGGCTACACTGAATCCGCGGTATCCGTCGTTTAAAAGGTTTATCTCATTGATCTTAGGGTATATTGCATTAGCGTGAATTTATGTATCATCAGTGAAGAACAAGAACCTTTGAAAGATGCAGGTGGAGCACGAGGCTGGTGGAGGCGGCGAGGCAGCAGGTGTAAGTGTATATAGGGGCGGACAGAGGATTCACTGTTAGGAGGGACACAATTAACACTAAAAAGTTGTCAAATTTTCTTAGATGAAAGTGTAGGTATCACGTATTTTAAAGTACCTTAATAATTAAGATAAGATTAAGTTTATCATCTTTTGCCCTAAATCTTATATAATTGTGGTATTTTAACAAATTATGTTAGTGTTTTGCCTTTTTTTAAATGTATTTCTAACTCCACATAGTTACATAGGGGATATTTCCATACATATGTGGACAATGTGGTCATTTGTGTTTTTTAGGGGGTATCATTTTGAAAAGATAAGGGATCTAATATGAAATTATTTAAAATATACGAGATTGTAAAACGCGACCAAGTTTGAGGGTGGCCCAAGGCCCACCTTGGGTCTCACTTGGCCCTTGGGTGTAACGGCGGTGGGTGGCGGCAATCGCATCACAAGAGAAGTTGAAGAGGAAAGCCCTGGCGCAGCTCCTCCTCCATGGAGCTGCCGCCAGGGAAGGGGGACTGTTGGGGTTTCCAGAGAGGAAATAGGTTAGAGAGAGAGAGCCAGAAAACAATTCCCGAAAGATCTAACTATATAACTTCAACATAATTAATCTGCTGCTGACCCTACTTCACTCGAATGCATTTGAAGCTAAGCAATTCGGGTTAATGTAACTCCAGTTTGAAGCTAATGCATTCTAAGCTAAGCAATTCGGGTTAATGTTTCATCATTATACTTTCATAGTCTAGAGTGCATTTCAGTTTTCAATTACATCTTATGTACTTATTTTGTTAACCTGTAGTAACCTTGCTAGTTGTTGCATGCCCTAAGTTTTCACCCCAAGGAGACTGCGGTTTCAGAAGCCCGTGTGCACGCGTTCCATACTCACTCAAGTGGTCTAGCCTCATTTTCTCTAGACTATACATACCATCCTCCTTTTCGTAAAGAGTTCATATCTCACAATCCATCACATTGGCTCTGGTATTCGATAGAAAGCTCTCTCGAATAGTTTTGAAGAAGACGAGTACTACACAACATGCCCTCATCAAAATCTCCGACTACTGTCTACTAGAGATATCAAACAGGCCGGTTAACCAGAGTTAACTGGTGAACCGGCCCGATTTTAACCGTTTCTTGAGTAACCAAACCCGAGCCCGAACCAACTGAACCGGGACCGAAAGCTTTCTTGCGAACTTCGGCCGGTTAGACATTCTGTCGAACCGTGAACCGGCCCGAAACTGGCCCAATAATAACCGACAGAACCATTGACCGAACCCTGCCCGGAACCGAACGGTTAACCGAACCGGCACTTTCCCACCTTTCCCACGAGTTTTTTATATATCGGTTAACCGACCCACACCAACCCGATATACCCGCTTATGGGTATACGGGCCGGGCCGGTAAGAGGTTTGTGAAATTTCCCGGGCCGTTAACCGTAACCGAATACGGGGTAACCGAGCCCGAACCGAACCCAGCCCGGTCGGTTCAAGGATTCTCGGGCTGGGTTCGGTTCCGGTTAACCGAAAGTGCAGCTCTATAATGTCTACACTAAAAAATTACATACCCCTGATGAAGAGCGAATTCGGTAAATATATAGACAGTTAGATATCACATGTAAAATAGTCTATCACGTAAATTAGTTAATGATGAAGTGCAGCTCTATAATGTGATATCTAATGTCTACATAGTGCAGCTCTATAATGGATAGTAACAAGAACTCGGAATTCACATTTACTGCTATCATTACAGTTCCTTCATTCTGCACCTTCAAGCTTCACGTATTGGCAAGCAAAATGCCGTAAAACAGAAAGAACCCAGTCATTTATGCAAGGTAGAATATTGTAAGGGTTATTAAGAAATATGTGTAGCGTCTCAGAGTAACAATCATGGACCTACCGCAATCATGGACCTACCACTATTAATACCTGGGTGCTGCACCACCAAATTGAAACTCAGCTCCCCATAGCTCAGCTTAATAACCATCCAATTCGCACCCTATAAGCAGTGAACACACAGTAAAACTTGCAGGAGAAGATCAATCAATAGTAGGATCTTCCAGCTCGGGGCCTGCTGATATTAGCCCTGCAAAGATAATGTGAGGCTCCACATTAGCTTCCACTGGCTAAACATGCCTTTGATCCTGGTAAAACATCACAGAAGCATACACAAGGAGGAGCAATAGTGTATTTAAGCTATTAACGAACTGCAAAACTGAATCTTTCCTGCCTACGTTCTACTGCATAAAGTCGATAAAGAACACCACATAAAGAGAAAATAAGAAACCAGCAGAACATAAATAATATAAAGTAAATGTTGGGGAATCCGGGCTCAAAACACGACTAAATCAAAAAGCCGTAGCGGAAGCAAGTAACCCAAAGATTCAAAATTTCCCCACGAATATGCAACTAAACGGAGAGCACCACAATTGCAAATTGAAGACAATAAGCTAAAAACGAGACAAGACAATTTTTAACGTGGAAAACCCGAAAACGGGAAAAACCACGGAGCCTCTCTCGACTCAAAGCTTCCACTATAATCAACAATAGTAGGATACACCTCTCTAGTACCACTAGAGTATAATCACATCCAAGAAATTAACTATCTTGGGATCAACAACCCCCACCAACACCAACAAGGTGAACAAGCAAAGTAGAAACCCTACTCTACTAACAATTGGGGATAACACAAAGAGAGCGAGAGAAGATAATCCGAACCGGTAGATTGAAAGAGCACGCCGCAAGGATCAATCCCCTGAAATCTTAGACGAAACGGGCCAAGTTTCACCGTTGAACTCGCCGGAGAAACCCGCTGGTCGTGGCCTTCAAAAAACCCAGAAACTCTCTGCCTTTTGCTTTTTTTTTCGAAGCAAAAACCTTCACTCTTTGTTGCTGCTCCCGTGTGAGACACCACACCCTCTCACAAATCATGTGAGACACAATTCAAATACTTGGATGTAGTCATGCCACGTCGCCCAAGCAAAAACATATCACCCCGCATTGAATTCGTGGGCTGCTGGATAATCCAGCCAACAAAAAACATACCTTTTTTTTTTTCTTTTTTGATTTTCTTTAATTACTCTACTACGAGAAATCATCCGGTGTGGCGAGTCCACCATTGAGTGGACCACACACCAACATTCTCCCCCTCCATCTCATATGGAGGACTCCATACCCGCGATGCTTCTACACACTTCAAGCTTCGCGACGGGTACGGACTTCATCATCATATCAGCACCATTGTCGTCGGTATGAATCTTAACAAGTTCAACCGACTTCTCATCCAACACATCTCGTATCCAATGATACCTCACATCGATGTGCTTGGATCTCGAGTGAAAACTCGAGTTCTTGCTGAGATGGATCGCACTCTGACTGTCACAGTACAGAGTATACTTCTCTTGCTTCAACCCCAGCTGCTGTAACAGCTTCTTCATCCAAAGCAACTCCTTGCAACCCTCAGTAGCTGCAATAAACTCAGCCTCAGTAGTAGACAATGCAACGCATTTCTGCAACCTAGACTGCCACGACACTGCTCCCCCTGCAAAAGTGTTCAGATACCCAGACGTAGACTTCCTCGAATCGATATCCCCAGCCATGTCAGCATCCGTGAAACTAACAAGAGTAGGATCACCATTTCCAAAGCAAATACACAACTGAGAAGTACCCCTGAGATACCTGAATATCCACTTAACCGCAGACCAATGCTCTCTGCCAGGATTGGAGAGAAACCGGCTGACAACGCCAACCGCGTGAGCTATGTCCGGCCTCGTACACACCATGGCGTACATCAAACTACCCACCGCTGAAGCATACGGAACCGACATCATGTCTTCCTTCTCTGCCTCAGTCTCGGGACTCTGCTTTGAGCTCAACTTGAAATGACCAGCAAGAGGTGTACTAACTGGCTTCGCCTTGTCCATATTGAACCTCTTCAGGACCTTCTCAATGTAGGACTCCTGAGATAACCAAAGCCTCTTGGCTTTCCGGTCACGCGAAATTCTCATACCAAGAATTTGCTCCGCGGACCCCAAATCCTCCATAGCAAAGGATTTGCCCAACTCCTTCTTCAACCTCGCAATCTTGCTGGCATCACGACCAACGATCAACATGTCATCGACATACAGAAGAAGAATGATCGAATCACCGTCAGAGAAATTCTTCACAAACACACAATGATCTGAAGTTGTCTTCTTATATCCATGCTCCCCCATGAATGAGTCAAACTTCCTGTACCACTGCCTTGGTGCCTGCTTCAAGCCATACAGACTCTTCTTCAGTTTGCATACCAGATTCTCCTTTCCCTGAACTCTGAAACCCTCCGGCTGTTCCATGTAGATCTCCTCCTCCAAATCACCATGGAGAAACGCAGTCTTGACATCAAGCTGCTCAATCTCCCAGTCTCTGCTGGCAGCTATACCTAGAACAACCCGGATAGACGACATCTTCACCACCGGTGAGAATATCTCCTTGTAGTCTACTCCTTTCTTCTGCCTGAACCCTTTCACGACCAATCTTGCTTTATACCTTGGTTCTGAGTTCTCTGACTTCAACCTGTAGACCCATCTGTTCTTGAGTGCTCTCTTACCCTTAGGTAACTCCACCAACTCATATGTGTTGTTCTCATGTAAGGACCGCATCTCAGATTCCATGTCTTTCAGCCATTTCTCTTTCTTGTCAACTGTCATGGCCTCATCATAGCTCTCTGGCTCCCCCTCATCTGTGAGTGTCACATACTCAGACGGAGAATACTTCCGATAGGGTTGCCGATCTCTGCTAGATCTCCTCAACTCCGTAACAGCTGGAGCTGGTGGCTCTGGAGGTACCTCCTCATCCTGTGCATCTGCCTGATCATCAACTAGAGGTGGATCAACATCACCTGCATCACCCTGATCATCCTGCACTATCTCATCACCATGCTCGGCTGGAGTAGGAACTGGACTCATGTCCACCAAATCATCACCATCAGCCTGAGGCTTATCACATCTATCAATGTCCTCAATAGTCTGATCTTCGAGAAATACCACATCTCGGCTCCTGACAATCTTCTTGGTAACTGGATCCCATAACCGGTATCCAAACTCCTCATGGCCATAACCCAGAAAGATACACTGCTTGGATTTGTCGTCAAGCTTTGATCTTTCATCTTTCGGGACATGTACAAATGCCCGACACCCGAACACTCTCAAGTGATCATAAGACACATCTCTACCTGTCCAAACCCTGTCAGGTATATCTGTCTCCAAAGGAACTGAAGGAGAGAGATTAATCAAATCCACAGCTGTTCTCATCGCCTCACCCCAAAAGGTTCTTGGCAGCTTTGCCTGTGACAACATACATTTGATCTTCTCAATCATGGTCCTGTTCATCCTTTCTGCTACACCATTATGCTGTGGGGTCTTGGGAGGTGTCCTCGGATGCTTAATCCCATGGTTCCTGCAATACCAGTGAAAGGAACCCTTGTACTCACCGCTATTGTCAGTCCTGATGCACTTCAATGGCTTTCCAGTTTCCCTCTCAACACTAGCATGAAACTCCTTAAACACATCAGCCACTTGGTCCTTACTCCGAAGAGTGTATGCCCACACTTTCCTTATATGATCATCAATGAAAGTGACAAAGTATCTCGCACCACCAAGTGTTCTTGTCTTCATGGGTCCACAAACATCAGAATGTACCAGTTCTAGAATAGCAGACTTTCTAGAACCATAAGAATGCTGAAAACTCAATCTGTGTTGCTTTCCAGCTAAACAATGAGTGCAATGCTTCAAAGGATTACCTTTAATACCAGGGAGCTTCTCTCGCTTGGTTAGGACATCAAGTCCTTTCTGACTCATGTGACCCAGCCTCTTGTGCCACAACTCTGTAGAGGAATCATCAAATGCATTTACCACTGAACTGGTAAGCTTCGCGTGCATCACATACAGTGAACACTCCTTCATCCCTCTAGCAACAACCAGCGAGCCCCGAGTAAGTCTCCATTTCCCATCACCGAAATGATTGCTATACCCGTCTTCATCAAGCTTCCCTGCAGAAATCAAATTCAGCCGAATATCTGGAACATGTCTGACATCCCTGAGAACAAGCTTGCTTCCAGTGTTAGTCTCCAAGAATACATCACCCATGCCAATGATCTTTGACACACCATCATTCCCCATCTTGACAACACCATAGTCACCTGGTCTGTAAGATGAGAAGAAATCCCTCCTGGAGGTAACATGAATGGAAGCCCCGCTGTCAATAACCCAGCTGCTTCTCTGACAAGCTATACTCACAACATTCTCCTCACAGACAATGAGAGTATCATCCTTAGTCGTTGTAGCAACTGTCTTCTCATTCTTGTTGTCTGACCCTTGCTGTCCCTTGTTCTTCAGCTTCCTGCACTCTTTCTTGAAATGTCCCATACCCCCACAATGGTAGCATTTCACACTTTTCTTCCAATCACTCGACTGGCCTCTCGAGTTGTTCCTGTTTTTCTTTGGACCCCTGCTGTGACTTCTCCCTCTATCCTGTTTCTTTTCTGAAACCAGTGCCTCAGCCTCCGAGTTCATGCCTGACTCGGACCGTCTAGCTTCTTCATTCAACAAGCTATCCTTGACCATGTCATTGGTCAACTTTCCATCCGGAGCTGAATTGCTGAGAGCCACTGTCAAAGTTTCCCAACTGTCCGGCAAGCTACTAAGGAGAAACAATGCCTGAATCTCATCATCAAATACAATCCGCATCGCCGTCAGCTGATTCATGAGCTCCTGAAACCTGCTCATATGCTCAGACACACTTTGGCCATCCCTGTACCTCAAATTCACAAGCCGCTTCATCAGGTGCATCTTGTTCTGAGCTGTCTGTCTCTCATACAAAGATTCAAGCTTTTTCCACAATACGTCCGCTCTTGTCTCTTTGGCGACGTTGTGAAAAACGCTTTGGTCAATCCACTGTCTGATAGTGGCCACAGTCTTCCTATGCAATGTGTCCCAAGCTTTGTCAGTCATAGTGGCCGGCTTCGAAGAATCACCTTCGACAGGATCATACAAATCTTTACAGAATAGCAAATCCTCCATCCTTGGCTTCCAAATTGAATAATTTGCCGAAGTCAATTTTATCATCGTACCACCAACACTATGCTCATCCATTTTAGTCAACGCTACAACCGAGCCAACAACAATGAACCAGGCTCTGATACCACTTGTTGGGGAATCCGGGCTCAAAACACGACTAAATCAAAAAGCCGTAGCGGAAGCAAGTAACCCAAAGATTCAAAATTTCCCCACGAATATGCAACTAAACGGAGAGCACCACAATTGCAAATTGAAGACAATAAGCTAAAAACGAGACAAGACAATTTTTAACGTGGAAAACCCGAAAACGGGAAAAACCACGGAGCCTCTCTCGACTCAAAGCTTCCACTATAATCAACAATAGTAGGATACACCTCTCTAGTACCACTAGAGTATAATCACATCCAAGAAATTAACTATCTTGGGATCAACAACCCCCACCAACACCAACAAGGTGAACAAGCAAAGTAGAAACCCTACTCTACTAACATTTGGGGATAACACAAAGAGAGCGAGAGAAGATAATCCGAACCGGTAGATTGAAAGAGCACGCCGCAAGGATCAATCCCCTGAAATCTTAGACGAAACGGGCCAAGTTTCACCGTTGAACTCGCCGGAGAAACCCGCTGGTCGTGGCCTTCAAAAAACCCAGAAACTCTCTGCCTTTTGCTTTTTTTTTCGAAGCAAAAACCTTCACTCTTTGTTGCTGCTCCCGTGTGAGACACCACACCCTCTCACAAATCATGTGAGACACAATTCAAATACTTGGATGTAGTGATGCCACGTCGCCCAAGCAAAAACATATCACCCCGCATTGAATTCGTGGGCTGCTGGATAATCCAGCCAACAAAAAACATACCCTTTTTTTTTCTTTTTTGATTTTCTTTAATTACTCTACTACGAGAAATCATCCGGTGTGGCGAGTCCACCATTGAGTGGACCACACACCAACAGTAAATGTATTACAAGCTTTTAAAGGCAGTCATGAACAACATAGCTCACCTAAAATTTTAACAAGCAGTCAGATTGAGCAAATTATTGAATGTTCTTATAACGATACAAAACAACTATGAGAAAATATCAAGAAAGCAAACAAAACAAGAAAGGAGGACATATTAACTTGTATCATTATCCCCAGCGATACCAAGATCTGATGCATAATGTTTTAAAGTTAGATCAAACTACCCAAAACAAGCTAGTAAAATAGCTTTAAGAGTTTGCTGACTAATAAATTGATTCTTCGAGACAGACAAGAAAGTAAAAGGATGAGACATGAAGGAGCTTCAGTACATATTCCGCTGTTTCAAGTCACCAACCATCCTTCAAGGAACAGCAGAGAGAGCTTAGCTCATGGTTGCCGGACCTATGGAAAGATATTCTGTCGGCAAGTTTATCAGAGTTTGATGAAGACGAGACAGAAACCGAAAATCAGGTACAACCAAAGTACAGTGCCTTATTTCGCAAACAGCAGCAATCTCGAAGGTGGCGATCCAAGTTGTCAGTAGTCAAGATCCTATCATGAGATGCACACCGGACAAAAAATGAGACCCGCAGAGGATTTCCAACTCTCCATATCAAAAGCATCTGGAACCATGAAAACATGATCCGCACGCAGATCAGAATAATAGAAGGTATGGAAAATGAATGTGTCGAGAACAAGCACCACTCAAAGGAGTCATAAACCTCAAGAGGAATGCAGAAACGATGAATGATTTGAAAAAAAAAATCAGTATATCTGGAACCTCCTAATACTTCGAACCCCACTTAAAGCGAACATCCCACAACACGTCGTTGCGCTCTCCCCCCTCACTAGCACCCGGACTCCAACAATGAGTCACAAGAGCTAAGGGATCTTAAGCCAGGCAGTAAGGGGTTGGTAACCATCGCGTCCCTAATGATGGGTATAGGGTCTGTTAAACAAGACGCTAAAGCCGTGATCCCCTGGTGGCAGGAGCTTGTAGTATGACAATTGGAGAGTTTGTCTCCGTGTACGCTCCGCGTGACACAGAGGTGGCTCAACTGAAGAGAGACAATGAAGGAAGGGAAGAGGCAGTGGAGAAAGAGCAATTGCCAATTCCAGCTCAGGCAGCCCTTACATCATCCATGGCTTTCACTCTGGGAGCAATAGTTCCACTACTCTGGGTAATAAGACCAATTTGGTATAGTATAGTGGCTGTAGAAAATTGGTGATTATGGGAACCTGGTTTGGCTAGTTTCTTTTAGAGTTCTGGATAAGGTGAGTGATAACTCCCAACTACGAGTTATCTTATAGCCTGAAAAGATGTGTATGTGTGCCGAAAAACGGTGTTTTAGCCAGAAATTACCTAGAGAAAGTCTCGGAAATTAGAACGAGATGTTTATAAGCTCTTCATGAATTTATGCTTATTTTTTGCATTTCAAGATATGATCGCGGGTTTGCTCATGTTGTCTTTACAGGAACAGGTTCGGAAAGTGCATTAGGATGCGTGCCGAGACAGAACCGGGATCGCCTCGGGAAACGTGCAGAAAATGCTCGGAGCAGGATTTGACCGAGACTAGTAAAAATTAGAGTGGAATGGAAAACGGAAAGACTGGAGGAAAAACGAGCAGGGAAAACCGACGGAGGAAGATGAAAATGCCAAAACCAAGAATCACCGGGATGCGCTCGGTTGACAATATCTTGACCTTGACTTGGAATTTTGAAGTGAAACCAGGTGCAAAAGAACGGAGACGTCAAGGGCTTTCCGAAAACAGGTTATAATGCTGAAACGGAGTCCGGCCGAAAAACCGACTCCCGTCAAGTGTGGGTCCCAGACAGACCACGCCCAAGTAAGGAGTCTCGGTTTCCGGTGTCCGGAATCAGGAGCAACTATTTCATGTTCATGACAATTTCCGGGACAGTTTTTGGCCTAGGGGTATTTTGGTCATTTTGGCACCGGGCCCGTGTTTCCGGAGTTAAGTTCAGATTTTGTCGCCCAAATTCAGTCAGCAGTTTTCCTATGGCCAGAGTCAGGATTGGGCATAATTTGGAGCAGTTTTGACCCAGGGGTATTTTGGTAATTTCGACAAGTTTCGGGTCAAAACGCAGGCCGATGCAGAAAAGAGCAGTTTCCCTTGCTGTCTGCGTATTATACGCAGGGGGATGACCCTGTCTGCGTATTATACGCAGCATCCTGCGTATTATACACAGCCAGGGGAGAAAATACGCAGGAAAATGGAGAAAAAGGCACAGAAAAGCACCCTGTCTGCGTATTTTACGCAGAGGGCTGCGTATTATACGGAGACAGCACAAAATTTGAGGCGGTTTCGGTCAGTGGCAGTTTCGTAAATAAAGGCAAGTTCCAGAAACATCTTCAGCACTATATAAAGACTCGTCCAGACTCGTTTTATAACACATCAACACATCCAAGGAGAAGTCGAAGCATCCCTGGAGAGCACGGAAACGTGAATCCAGATTCAAGACACCCGTTTGCTCTTATTCTCTCTCTCATTCAAAAACTGTGTTATTTACGCTATGAATTTTAGTAGCTAAACTTTTACCTAGGTTCTCGGTGAACCTAGGGTTTCCTACTCAGAGATTAGTTCTACGTTTTGACTATGAATTCATGATCGTACTATCTTAATTCATCAGTTTTTATCAGTTATTCTGTCTTTGAATTTTACTGTTCATGCATGCTCGACTTGATCACCCAGAATTGCTACAGACCGGAGCCGGTAGGTGAAAACGTGCGGTTAGGGTTAGGAAGAGAAGACAGAATTTAGCACCTTACCCCGATGGGCCGACTAGCGAAGGGGAGTTAGGACTAGCCTGAAATCGTTGAGACCAACTGTTAGAGAATCTGACCCGGGCCATCAGGACAGGTTAGAAACCCTAGCAGCCTTAGAACGAGACTGTAGACTTAGGCAGCTTAACAAGAATCCGACAGTTTGCAGGATTGTGATAACGTGCAGGAAAAAGAAAAGATACTGCACAACTGGTACGTGACACGGATAACGAGACTGTTGTGTGTTTTCATGTCAAACAAAGAACGAAAATCTGAAGAACCCTAGGAGATCCTGGAATCTAGTATCTTAAACCCTAGATTTACAGAACGTACAATTAGTCAGAAAACTCTCACAAAAAGATTTACAATTTTAGTCTTTACTTTTAGTACTTAGTTTACAACCATAATCTCAAACTATTCCTCCTTTTTACACTCTGCAACTTAAAACTGATCACTAGAAAAACCTGCAAAGTCCCTGTGGGATCGATAATCCGAGTCGAAAATACTCTCTATATTACTTGATTCGTATACTTGCGAATAGCACGCTAAAAAGCGCATCAGTGAGAAAAAGAAAGGTGAAGAAAGGAAGAGGGATTCCGATTTGTGGAAAATACCGGGTTATTGGTGTTTTGAAGATGTATTTTTAGGGATACAGAAAGGTATAGAGAAATGGATAAGTGAAGTTGAGTTGGAGGGTACTTTCAAAACATACATTTAAAACCTCTGTACCTACAGTGATTTACTTTTTTTTTCTTAAGTTTTGCACACACAATGGTAATTTCGAAAATGAAGTCATGGTCTTTTTCCTTCGATTGAGATTTCGGATGAGATAACATTCTTTGCTGGGTTTTGGTTGCACAGACTTAGTACCATGTTTGAAGATGTTGGTTGTGGGTCTTAAAATGGAAAAGAATTAACATATGGAGTAGGATTGAAAAATGAGAGAAAAAGAAGAAGGTTTGTTAGCACATGTTTCAAAATCCGGTTCTCACTGTATAAGAAAGGCCCTTTCAATTGGATGGGGAAGACAAACTGAATGCTGATAGCTGTAATCCTACGAAATCACCAGGTGAATGGCTAAACATTATCGGTGGTACTTTCGTAGACATTTTAAGTAAAACTCTCGGGTCAATGTTTCAAGTTGTCGATATTTATATTCATTGTGTTGGTTGGGTGAGTAATAAGAACATCTTTTTTTGGCAAAATAGATGTATTTGGAACCTGGAGATATGTGAACATTGTTTAGTTTAGGTATCACAGGCAATTAAAATTTCGAGTGGGGTGAACCTATATGTTCTTGTCTTTAAAAAATAGAGAGAGAAGGAAATCGTTTAAAAAGAAGCAGGGAACCAGGTAATAAGCAATAGCTGAAAAAGGGAGGGAGAGTGTATTTTGTGTATTATAAGGTGGCGGCCATGCTTTTCAAAGAATAATTACTGTTGAAGTTATAAAGGAAGGTACAGAGAAGCTAGTAAGGTAAAGTTGTGATAGTAGTAGAAAAGTTATATTTGTTTCTTCATACTTTTGAAATTTTGGAAGAGAGATGGTGGTACATTGAACTTTGGTAATTGGTAGTGTGAAGGAGCAGAGATGATGATACGTTGCGATTTGGTAGTGTGGATCAAGTAATTTTCTCTAGTGTTGTTCTGGATATTAGAATGTGGATTATGTTAAGTTGATCTTCGTTCACAAAACGCAAAGCCTCGCAAGAAACATAACTTGAGAGGAAAATGTTTCGTTTAATTTACCTTACCCACTTCTATTTAGTAACTCAAGTGGACTCCTGCTCAAGAGCCGAACCCTTCCGGTTGTTTGGTATATTTTTACCAATTTATGCCCTATGTTGCGCCTTCCTGTAACAAGCCACCTTTGGAGAAGAGCTTCTCCAGAAAGAGAAGCTTAGTGACCTCTGACGGTTCTGGCTTTGAAACAGAAATCTCCTCTAAGGATATTCACATTATCACATATAAGTTAGTAACAGTCAGACACATTCCACATAGTACTTGTTATTAGAAATCTGTCCAGATTTGTTCTTACCAAATAAAAACAGCAAGTAAGTTAAGAATGAATGAACTTACGGATCGACAAGTTGACGAATGCAGTGATAATTTGTCCAAGAACAGCCTCGTGCATCGACGATCTCCGTAAGACAATTTTCGCCACCCACTGGTTGTGCTTTCGGGTTATGCAATTGGCGAAATGTCCCCCAGGATAGAAGTTCTTGCTGTGTTGCAGCGTAGCACGGTACTGCAACACACGGCGAACGAGATTTTTGCGGGCGAGAATGGATAATTTGTGGAGAACTGTCTGAATTCGGAATGCAGAAACTGGAAGAGGAGACTGGCTTTTATAGGCTCTGAAGGGGAACGATGAACGGTCATAACCGTTCTGAACGGTTACAACTGTTGGCAAAACAGTTGTTGTTAATAAATCCGATTTGGGTTTATTTTTCCTGTTTAAAAGGTTGTTTTTTGGCCCAAAAAATAAACAGTCCAGAATAAAGCCCAACAACTCAAACCCACGTCACGTCACGACCCGGCCCGAACCCGAGACCGAGCCGAGCCGGCCGGACGGACGGCGGCGGCGGCGGCGCGCGTGTGGTGGTTCGATCTTTGTCTAGGTCGTCTCCCCTGCAATAAATTGCTACGCCCAAAGGACGTATCCTTTAGTTGTCATGTTGGAGTAGATAAACACTCCAATTCTTCTCTTCCTCATGATGTGGGATGATTTCTTTTGGGAAATTAAACCCAAACGTAAACCCCCAACTTTAACGGCTTATTGAGCATTCATTACTTAATGGTTTTCGACGAATGAGTTACCGAAACGATTGCCAAGTTACCCACTATACGGTGGCGCAAGTAGTTTTGTTCACTCTTATACGAGCCGGGTTAAAACCGAGCTCAAAGTCGGGTGAAAATTAACATGTCGAAGACCATTTCCCAACAATCCCCCACATGAATGATCAATCAGCTTTGAACGATCAAATCAGTGTGGTGAATCCAATTCTCATTGTTGGTAATTAATTGCTTAAAGAAGAGTAGCCATAGGCCTTGAACTTTTCCATTAGTGAGATACCATAGGGTATACTGGCTTGGTCAGTATGCGAAGCGCTTTGAACTGCCTTGCCGTGGTGTATACCTAGTCGATAGTAACCACACAATTAATACCGTAGCAAAATCTGTTCTCATGGTTGTGCTCATTTTGGCCTTGAGACACTGATGCCTGGTTTCATGAGTAGTCTTAGAGGAGTATGCCTGTCATCCTCCTAGAACCGGCCCCAGTTCCTACTCACATAGGTGAGACACATTTAAGGGTATCTATCCATACTCGACTTAACATGTGATCTCATTAAAAGCATACCTTACCCTGGTCCTATCACTCGTCGCCCTAGGAATGAGATTGAAACATAGTTTCTTTCGTGAGTGACTTTAATTTGCACAGATAGTTAGGTTGTCCCTTTTGAACCTAGTTATTGGGATCTCCAATCTCGTAGGTTGGGTTTTCCTCTATCGTGCAACTCTTTACGAGATTGGCATTAGCCCCATTCCCCTTGACGAACTTGCAACTAATTCTCTCGATAGACCTTTGGTCAGCGGATCCGCTAAATTTTCTTTATACTTCACATAATCGATCGATATAATTCCTTGTGAGAGAAGTTTCCTAATGGTATTATGTCTTCGACGCATGTGTCGAGACTTACCATTGTATATACTATTTTGTGCCTTGCCTATTGCGGACTGACTGTCGCAATGAATGCAAATAGACGGCACTGGCTTTGGCCATATTGGAATATCCTCGAGGAAATGGCGAAGCCATTCAGCTTCTTCCCCTGCCTTGTCTAATGCTATGAATTCCGATTCCATAGTAGACCTTGCAATGCACGTCTGCTTTGAGGATTTCCAACATATTGCCGCTCCTCCGAGGGTAAATACATAACCACTCGTAGACTTGGAATCTTTTGTATCAGATATCCAATTCGCATCGCAATATCCTTCCAATACTGCAGGATAGTTGGTTATCCAGTGATCCTTTCCAGGGTTACTGGTGAAGCGACTAAGTTTTCCAACAGCTTGTGCGATGTCCGTTCTTGTACAATTCATAATGTACATAAGACTTCCTATTATTTGAGCATACTCTAATTGCTTGATAGCCGAGCCACGATTTTTGGCGAGATGCATGCTCACATCAACTGGCGTCTTTACTGGCTTGCTGTTAGTTTGGTCAAACTTTTCGAGAACTTTCTTGATATAGTGAGACTGAGTTAGCGCATAGCCATTTTGAGTTCTAGAAATTTTTATTCCTAGAATAACATCGGCCTCCCCTAAATCCTTCATATCGAAGGTTGTGGACAACATCTTTTTGGTGGCACGAATTATTGTCTCGTTACTTCCGAGAATTAACATATCGTCTACATAGAGACATATTATGACACATCCATTGTTGACGGTTTTAGAATAGACACATTTGTCACATTCGTTTGCTCTAAAACCATTGGTTGTCATAACCCTGTCGAACTTTTCATGCCATTGTTTGGGAGCCTGCTTTAATCCGTATAAGGATTTCTTTAATCGACAATATTTTCCTTCATTTCCTGGAACTCGGAACCCTTCAGGTTGTTCCATGTAGATTTCTTCGTCTAATTCTCCGTTAAGAAATGCAGTCTTGACATCCATTTGATGGATTTCAAGATTAAAGATTGCTGCAATAGCAATTAACGTACGGATGGTAGTTATCCTTGTTACCGGAGAGTAGGTATCGAAGAAAACTATTCCTTCCTTTTGCTTATAACCCTTGGCGACTAGCCTCGCCTTATATTTTTCGATGGATCCGTCGGGTTTCAATTTCCGCTTAAAAACCCACTTGCAACCTAATGGTTTACAACCTTGAGGTAGGTCCACTAATTCCCACATATTATTGTGCAATATTGATTCTATCTCGCTTTTAACGGCTTCTTTCCAGTAAGCAGCGTCCACACTTTCCATTGCTTCCTTATAGGAAGTAGGATCATTTTCAAGCATGTAAGTAAGGAAATCAGGTCCAAAAGACTTTTCGGTCCTTTGTCTCTTACTCCTCCTTGGCTCTTCATCTTGGTTGTCTCCAAATGTAGAGTCGTATGTACGTTTTTCCCTTTCAGGCGTCTTTTCTTTGTAAGGAAAAATATCTTCAAAGAAAGATGCGTTTGATGATTCAATAATCGTATTTTCGTGAATATCTGGTATCTCCGATTTATGAACCAGAAATCGATATGCACTGCTATTCAAAGCATATCCAATGAAGATGCAATCGACTGTTTTGGGACCGAGTTTCACTTTCTTAGGAAGTGGTGTAGCCACTTTAGCGAGACATCCCCAAACTCGTAGATGTTTGTAAGAGGGCGTTCGTCCTTTCCATAATTCATATGGAGTTTTATCAGCCTTCTTCTTAGGTATTCTATTGAGAATATAATTGGCACTAAGTGTTCGAAAACAGAACAAGGGAACAAACTGTAATTAACAAGAGAACCACAGGGAAGCAATAAACTGTTCGGTACAAAGCAGAATAAAGCATCAAACTGTTTGAACAATAACAAACTGATTGACTAACAAAAATTTGAACGAAGTAGAAATAAAAGGAATAGAAAACTCTGTTGTTTAACAACAAGTCTTGAAGACAAAAATGTTCAACAAGGCTTCTTTAATGTTTTCTTACAAGCAGACTATAAAAGACACAAGGGTTAGCAGAAAGTAAATGTCAACTACGTCCTTAATTTGTTTTACCACCAAAACAGATTGTAAACAGAGTGCAAAATACACTTTTCAAATTGATATTAATACACAGAAACAATCTGTTCCAACTTTTCTATTAAAATAGTCGAAGAAACAATCTGTATTATCAGCAACAGACTATAATTGACAGAACCGACCAATGAAAGGAACAGATTACTAACAAGAAAGGATTTTGTTGTTAACAGACTACAATTGGTCTTACTGTTTTCAATTAAATGAAGAACAAAAAAGGATGTGAAATTGTCTTACGATTGTTATTAGAAATCTGTCCAGATTTGTTCTTACCAAATAAAAACAGCAAGTAAATTAAGAATGAATGAACTTACGGATCGACAAGTTGACGAATGCAGTGATAATTTGTCCAAGAACAGCCTCGTGCATCGACGATCTCCGTAAGACAATTTTCGCCACCCACTGGTTGTGCTTTCGGGTTATGCAATTGGCGAAATGTCCCCCAGGATAGAAGTTCTTGCTGTGTTGCAGCGTAGCACGGTACTGCAACACACGGCGAACGAGATTTTTGCGGGCGAGAATGGATAATTTGTGGAGAACTGTCTGAATTCGGAATGCAGAAACTGGAAGAGGAGACTGGCTTTTATAGGCTCTGAAGGGGAACGATGAACGGTTACAACTGTTTTGCAAAACAGTTGTTGTTAATAAATCCGATTTGGGTACAGTCCAGAATAAAGCACACGGCGAACGAGATTTTTGCGGGCGAGAATGGATAATTTGTGGAGAACTGTCTGAATTCGGAATGCAAAAACTGGAAGAGGAGACTGGCTTTTATAGGCTCTGAAGGGGAACGATGAACGGTTACAACTGTTTTGCAAAACAGTTGTTAATAAATCCGATTTGGGTACAGTCCAGAATAAAGCCCAACAACTCAAACCCACGTCACGAACCCGAGACCGAGCCGGCCGGACAGACGGCGGCGGCGGCGCGCGCGTGTGGTGGTTCGATCTTTGTCTAGGTCGTCTCCCCTGCAATAAATTGCTACGCCCAAAGGACGTATCCTTTAGTTGTCATGTTGGAGTAGATAAACACTCCAATTCTTCTCTTCCTCATGATGTGGGATGATTTTTTTTGGGAAATTAAACCCAAACGTAAACCCCCAACTTTAACGGCTTATTGAGCATTCATTACTTAATGGTTTTCGACGAATGAGTTACCGAAACGATTGCCAAGTTACCCACTATACGGTGGCGCAAGTAGTTTTGTTCACTCTTATACGAGCCGGGTTAAAACCGAGCTCAAAGTCGGGTGAAAATTAACATGTCGAAGACCATTTCCCAACAGTACTCCCTGTAGAGCTTTCCCCTCTGCTGAGCTCTGCCTATGGGAAAAGCTCACGCAGATTTCGGGAACCTTACCTTTGCAATCACAAGTGTTATTTATGACTTTTTGTTCTTCTTTATGCATTGAATGATTTAGTTTGAAAAAATTGCTCATGTGGATTCACCCTTGATTGATTGCACAAAGTTAAGCATTAAAAAATTCAAATTAGAGTCGTCTTTAAAGTAACCTGATTTTAGGTATGCTTGATTGGTCTCCTATGCCTGTATGTTTCCCTCGGATGTCCAACATTAACAAAGCATATAATTTGTCTAGAAGTGAGCTGCTTCACACCATGTATCACTGTTTTATGGATCCTATCACTGGATATTAGGTCTAAAAATCCTTACCTTAAAAGGTTATGCAGCAAATGTTGAAGTTGCCTATAGGCAGAAAGCTGCCTTTGTTATAATGATTCTGAAATTTTATTACCCAATAAAATGACAAGTGATTGTAATTGAGGTGAACTGACGAGGAAAATTAAACAGAGAACTTCAAGTGAGTTATTAGGGTGGGTAAAATCTGTGTGTGGTGAGACTGAAAATCTTGTGAATATGGGTGCTGGTAGTGGTGTTGGTGTTAAAATAAGGGAACTGACGAGGATTTGCTGCTGCCAGTTTTCTCTGAGCTAAATTTCATCCGGGTTCAACATTCAGCTCCTTAAAGTGGTTAATATGCTTACCATAAATGTTGTCAACCACACGCCTTGACAACATGTGTAATTTATCCGTACATAACAACACTTTTGTTAATGATGGAGGCGTGCAATCTTTCATGTGATGTGCTAATTGATTTTATGCGTATTTTTGCAAAAAAAATTAGCAGATAGAGATGTTATGCGAAGTGAACAATCTGTATTCATTGGTTTAGCCAACGGTAGGGGTGTTGAAGTGACGTGTAGAATCTAACTACTGAGAGAAGAAGACTAAAGTAGAATGGTGGTTGATCAAGAAACAGTCATGGCTGTCTGTAAGGGCAGCTGATAGTTGTCGCAGAGGAGTGGTAAATCATTTTCTTTTTCGTTTGTTGAATATTGTAAACATTCTGTCTTACTCGCCCACTCACCAAATAATTCTCTGCAGTGAATTAGAAATGGCCACACCCCCTTCTCTTTCATTTCAAGGCCGGTGAAGGTCTACTTTGCAGTGAATAAGAAAGCTAACATCATCTTGCACCAAAAAAAAAGAAAGCTAACATCATCAACTGCGTCCGAACTCTACATTATTCTGCTTTGATCCTCTGATCAATGAGTTTGTATGTTATGATGCATGGCCATCGCGATTTGTTCTTTTGAGAGAATGGCCATTTTGTATTTGGGTGTCAAAAGTCCAAACAAGTGGTGGATACATATTGTACCTGCGTTATCACCTCCTCACACAGGCCATGATCGAATTGGTTGCGGCGATGATACAAGCAGCCAGCTATGGTGGTGATGTGAGTTGACTGTTTCAACTCTTTCATATTTTTTCGTAATCACAAGTTTTTTTCGAAAAGAAGCCACTGGAACCTCATCTCTTTGTAAGCTGCATTCAATTGGCTTGCAAGAATCTCATCCATGTTTTTTTTTTTTTTTTTTTTTTTCTGAAAAGCTAAAGCAGGAGGAGCAGAGACAATGGATTGTGCTTTACCTGTGCTTGCGCCGAAGAATGATTTTCCGGAGAAGCTCTCTTTTTTGTTTCGGATCATGATCCAGAAGATGGTTTTTTCGCTTAATTACTCATGGGTACTTGGGCCGAAGAATTATTCTCCTTTTCGAAAGTGGCTGGATTTCGATTTGTAACATGAGCATTGTCTGTGAGTTAGGAGCTGGAAAGTATTTGGGTTTTGGGCTTGGTTTAAATCTTTCATTTGGGCCTCTAGATGATTTGTATTTGGGCTTGGGATTCTGGGCTGTCAAATAGAAGGACTGGAGGGGGTTTACTATTAACAGAAAAGCGGCCCAAACCTCATAGTAGGGCTTCTTTAATAATAATAATAATAATAATAATAATAATAATAATAATAATAATAATAATAATAATAATAATAAGCGTAAAAGACATTTTCCACTCTCCGACTATGGACAAAAGACATTTTACCTCCTGATTTATAGAAAAATATATTTTGCACCCTTGTTGAAGGATGGATAGTGGACATATACCACCCTTATGTTACAATCCGTTAGTGGAGGGTGCAAACTGAATTTTTGTGACCATTTTACTCGTACAAATTGTGGACAGACATAAATTAGACCTTATGTTGTCACTCAATTAGACATAAATTTAGAAAGTAATGTAGGAAGTTTTATTTCTTAGACTTATGTTGTCACTCAATTAGACATTCAGCTGAATCGAAGGTGAGTGATACGATCAGTCTGAATCGCATTGAATCATAAGATTCGAACTCTTGAATTGGGATTCAAAAAGTAGTTTGTCCATTAAAGATTCTCTAAGGAATTCGCATCGTTTCATGGGTGAATTGAGTCGAATCGTAGGATACGTAAATCAGAAGATTCTGACACCTTCCAAAAACTCCTTCGATACACAACTAGTCACACACAGTTCTATTCAATCAGCCAGTTTCATGTGGAAAGGAAACCCAGAAGGAACTAATATTTCGCAAGCTCTCCACTTACAGATTTTGCATGCAACAAAAAGAAACCAATGCCACGAATCATGTTAGGATTGAAAAGAGTCAAGAATGTGTCTTCTAATAAATAAAGTGGTTTATGGAATAAGAATGCAAATCTGCATTTTTTATGGTGTGGTCGCAGATCTCAATAGCGAACCACATTGAATATGTTGGAAAACTTTAAATTTTGGATAGTAAAATATGTAGAGTTTAATTCTCATTCGGAGATGGTAAATCTACAATTGAGAGTTGTCCAAAATAAGTTACGGGTGAATGAAAATTATTGTAAATTATGGGTGTACAAATAGGTCCTTCGATGGACGCAATTTAACTTTGTGTGCGTTATTAATTAAAGTCGCAAATAAATAATTGTTGGAATTGCTAATAAGTTTATTAGTTATCGAACAAAGTTAGTTATTGTTAGTTAATAACGTCCAGAGTTAGTTATTACCATGAATAGACACATCTATTCATTTGCACCCCTTTGAAGGGCCACCTACTCTATTATAAATAGATGGCTTATCTACCCATTTGTGCATTCCAACATTTCCTTCTACTCTCCTAATTCCCTACAAAGTGCTCCTAGACTTTGTAAAACCTTCAACTTTCAGAATTTGAATTCCTATATTCTAATTCAATTTCTTCAAGAGAGGTACCATGCCATTGCGGTTCGTAGGGTGTAAGTGGTGTACTGACTTCTTGCACGGTGAGAGACGATTATCCTGGGAGGCGGTTTGTTCCGGATCAAGCAGTACCAAAGGGAGCAAATAAAGCCTTAAGGACATCGAGCCAATGCTCGAGATCATTTCTAAAACTATTTATATTCGACGACATTTGTAAGTATTTCAATTCGTCTTTATTTAGTTACTTTTTTTTCATGCGATTCTTTTTCTGCTTCTTCTCCATCTTCTTATTTTCAGCCCAGTTTCGATTGTTCTCCAACACTCTTAAGGCTTTATTTGTCGAAACTGGTTTTTGGCGCTTCTTTGGTTTTCAAGTCGGGTTTAATTATTTTTTTTTTGTAAATCTGAGAGTTTCATAGTACTCACAGATTGTTGTATTAAAGAGTTTTTATAGCACTCATTAATACAGCGGGTTGCAAAGAGTTTTTATAGTACTCATTGCATGAAAAAAAAAATGGTTTACCGATTTGTATCATTGGAGAGCGAATTTTGCTACGCAAAATTTCAGCATGCATAAGTTGAGGGCAGAATTGTATTTTGTCGTTTAGACATTGATAACGATCTCGGATCAGTTTTCGTAAAACATGAAAATTGTAGATAACGAAAATGAAGCTCTGGGTGAAAACGGTGCATCAATCGGAGTTGAAAACTCAAGATATCGTTGTTCAAAGCTGCTGGTTCGTAACAGAATTTTATACAAATTCCGAGTTCGGTTTTCGAAGTATATCTGGAGCTATAGACCTCGGATCAAGGCTAGTCATATATGAAAATTGTGTATCTCGACGAGACAAATCTAATGGATATGGTCTTGATGTCAGATTCATAAAATCAAGTTTCCAGAATCATGGTCAAAGTTTCTGAAAAATGATATCGTACCAAGCCGAATAGTCTATGCAATTAGATTTCGGAAAGTTGTCACGTCTAAAAGTGTAGGCCATATTTTGAAACGTAAGAATTTGGTTTCTTCATATGTGACATCTTAAAAAGGATCCAAACTTAGTCTTGAATCCGAAAAAAAAAAAGTTTCAGTAGTTGTTACGCACGACATGTGTGTGGGCAATGGAACATTCAAAATTAAGAAAATCAACGTGATACTCTACAATAGAGTAGGTCGCGTCATGTTAATTTTGATTTAATTCGCGAATTCATTGAATGTGATTATTCAATGTTTTGGGATATGTCGAAATAAAAGTTTGTATGAGATGATTTTAAACTAACATAAGTACGGTGTTGTCATCCGTTAGTTTAAAGCATGTTGATCTTGAATATTTACGTATTCAAATATTTTCGTTGTAAAAGGGAAACATGTCGTATGCCTTGTGGGGGTCTCTTTATCAATAGATCGATTATTGGACGTACCAAGAGTTTCAAGCACTCATGGAAATCCAAGAGTTTCAAAGTACTCATGGGTCATCGATTTAGTTTCTTGCAAATCAAGAGTTTTTATAGTACTTATGGTTTGTTATTAAACTTAATCACGACGTCATTTGGTAGAGTACATATATCAAGAGTTTCAAAGTACTCATGGACATTGGTAAATAAAACAAGTGCTTCATAGCATTTATGATTTATTTAATCAATGTGTATATGTACTTGAATTAGGCATACGAATGGAACCACTTATATTTCGGCATCCTTTCGACCAATTGAAAACAAAATTACTACGCCTCTTGAATTAATCCATACGGATATTTTTGATTTGAAGTTTCTTCAAACAAGAGGTGGAAAGAAGTACTTCATTACGTTTATTGATGATTGCACACGATATTGCTACGTCTATCTTCTACGAAGTAAAGATGAAGCAATTGACATGTTCAAACACTATAAAAATGAAGTGAAAAATCAATTGGGAAAGGAAATTAAAATGGTGTGTAGCGATCGTGGTAGAGAATACGAAGTCCCGTTTAAGGACATATGTCTAGAAAGTGGAATTATCCACCAAACTACAGCACCCTATTCGCCTGAACAAAATGGCGTAGCCGAGAGGAAGAATATGACTTTAAAAGAGATGCTAAATGCATTACTCCTAAGTTCGTGATTACCACAGAACTTGTGGGGGGAAGCCATATTAACGGCCAACCATATCCTTAATAGGATACCTCGGAAAAGTGTTGGCAAAACCCCATATGAATTATGGAAAAGAAAACTGTCTTCTTACAAATACCTCAAAGTGTGGGGGTGTCTCGCAAAGTTTGCAATACCATTAACTAAAAAGGTGAAACTTGGACCAAAGGAAGTAGATTAGTTCTTTATCGGGTATGCTCATAATAGTAGTGCATATCGATTTTTGGTTATCAAATCAGAAATCGAAGACATACACGAAAATACTATTTTTGAGTCATGCAACGCATCATTCTTCGAAGATGATTTCCATACAAAGAGAAGAATGAAAAAATTTCTAGTGAAAGAACACGGGAACCAACGTCCCAAGAGTCCGAAATGGAAAACAAACCTAGACGTAGCAAGCGGGCAAAAGTTGCTACAACATTTGGCCCGGATTTTATAACCTACTTGGTAGAAAATGAGCCTCAAACCTACAAGGAAGCGATGTCTAGTACCGAGGCATCATATTGGAATGAAGCAGTCAATATGGAAATTGAATCCATACTTCAAAATCATACTTGGGAATTGGTGAGTCTTCCACCAGAAATTAAAGGGTTAGGCTGTAAGTGGGTTTTTAAGTGGAAGCTTAAACCTGACGGTTCAATTGACAAGTATAAGGCTAGACTTGTCGCAAAAGATTATAAACAAAAGGAAGGTATTGATTATTTCGATACCTACTCACCAGTTACAAGGATAACGTCCATTCGCATGCTTATAGCTATTGTAACTATAAATAATCTTGAAATTCACCAAATGGACGTTAAGACTGCATTCTTAAATGGTGAATTAGACGAAGAGATTTACATGGAATAACCTGAGGGTTTTTTTGCTCCTGGGCAAGAAAATAAGGTACGTCGTTTGGTTAAATCTCTTTACGGTTTCAAACAAGCTCCGAAACAATGGCATATCAAATTTGATAAGACCATGTTATCAAATGGATTTCATATTAATGAATGTGACAAGTATGTTTATACTAAAACCACTCGTGATGGATTTGTCATCGTGTGCTTGTACGTTGATGATATGTTAATTATGGGAAGTAATTCAACTATCATTAAAACAACTAAGAAAATGTTGACAACAAAGTTCGGTATGAAGGATATGGGTATTGCTTACGTTATTTTAGGGATGAAAATCACTAAAACGATGAATGGATACTTATTATCTCAACAACACTATTATGGGAAGATTCTTGATAAATTCGACAAGAACGATGGCAAGATGGTTCAGACTCCCGTGGATCTTAAGTTACATCTCGCCAAGAATCATGGTTCAAGTGTAAGACAAGTTGAATATGCTCAAGTAATTGGCTGTTTAATGTACCTTGTGAACTGTACAAGGCCCGATATTGCTCAAGCAGTTGGAAAGTTAAGTCGATTCACTAATAATCCAAGGGACAAACATTGGAGAAGAGTGAATCGAGTGCTAAAATATTTAATACATAATTTAGCATATGGACTACACTATACTAGGTATCCTGCGGTACTGAAAGGGTATAGTGATGCCAACTGGATATCGGACACATTGGACTCTAAGTCCACAAGCGGGTATGTGTTTACCCTTGGAGGAACAGTCGTGTCTTGGAAATTTTCTAAACAAACTTGCATCGCAAGATCCACAATGGAATCGGAATTCATTACTTTGGATACGACAGGAGAGGAAGCCGAATGGCTTCGTCAATTTTTAGAAGAACTTCCGATGTGGCCAAAATCGGTGCAGGCTATCTGCATTCATTGCGATAGTAAGTCGGCAATCGAAAATGGCCAAAGCACCATCTACAAATGGCAAGTCTATACATATACGTCGTATACATAGCACCATTGGACATTTGCTCTCGAACAAAATTATATCGATCGACCGTGTGAAATGTAAGTAAAAACTAGTGGATCCGTTGCCCATAGGGTTAACAAGAGAGCAATTGTTTACGTCGTCAAGGGGATTGGGATAAAGCATATCTCTCTGAGTTGCACGTAACGGAAAACCCAACCTAGATGACTGGAGATCCCAAGAACTAGGTTCAAAAGGGACAACCTAATTACTATGCAAATATAGTCACTGTAGGAAATTTTATTTCCAAACCCATTCTTAGGACGACATCGAGTGACGCTTGCATTGGTAAGGATAAGCGATTAGCTTTTAATGAGCTCATACCTTGGGAGGTAAAACCAAGTGGGGTATGACAAGATACTCTTTATGAGACTCACCTATATGAGTGGGAGCTGGCGGCCGATTCTAGGAGAATGACGAGGCTAAATTCTCTAAGACCACTCACGAAACCAGGATTAAGTGCTCCAAGGCCAAAACGGACACGACAATGAGAACTTAATATGGAAGAATGATAACCGTGTGGGTACTATTGTCTAGGTATACACCACGGAAAGCAGTTCAAGGTGTTTCACCACTGACAATCCAGTATATCCGATAGTATTCCACTAAGAGAGGTTCAAGGTCCTTGGCCACCTTCTCAATGCGATTATCATTCGTTTGGTATCTCTCTAATCTCTTCTTTTATTATTCCAGCTTTTATGCCAATTTTTCATTCATGTGGGAGATTGTTGGAAAACTTTAAATTTTGGATAGTAAAATATGTAGAGTTTAATTCTCATTCGGAGATGGTAAATCTACAATTGAGAGTTGTCCAAAATAAGTTACGGGTGAATGAAAATTATTGTAAATTATGGGTGTACAAATAGGTCCTTCGATGGACGCAATTTAACTTTGGGTGCGTTATTAATTAAAGTCGCAAATAAATAATTGTTGGAATTGCTAATAAGTTTATTAGTTATCGAACAAAGTTAGTTATTGTTAGTTAATAACGTCCAGAGTTAGTTATTACCATGAATAGACACATCTATTCATTTGCACCCCTTTGAAGGGCCACCTACTCTATTATAAATAGATGGCTTATCTACCCATTTGTGCATTCCAACATTTCCTTCTACTCTCCTAATTCCCTACAAAGTGCTCCTAGACTTTGTAAAACCTTCAACTTTCAGAATTTGAATTCCTATATTCTAATTCAATTTCTTCAAGAGAGGTACCATGCCATTGCGGTTCGTAGGGTGTAAGTGGTGTACTGAATTCTTGCACGGTGAGAGACGATTATCCTGGGAGGCGGTTTGTTCCGGATCAAGCAGTACCAAAGGGAGCAAATAAAGCCTTAAGGACATCGAGCCAATGCTCGAGATCGTTTCTAAAACTATTTATATTCGACGACATTTGTAAGTATTTCAATTCGTCTTTATTTAGTTACTTTTTTTCATGCGATTCTGTTTCTGCTTCTTCTCCATCTTCTTATTTTCGGCCCAGTTTCGATTGTTCTCCAACAGAATATAGTGGTCGTGCTTCTACCAAATTGTATCCATCCTTCTATAAAACTAATTACTTGAGCCAGCAAGCTCAAAGGATACAAACTGGAGAGTTTGAACTGATCTGTATACATGGACTTTTGTTTCTCTTTCCTAGTGACGAATATGAAATGTCTGAACTTATGCATCTATATCAGACAGTGGAGTCTTCAATGTGTTATAAATTATGTATCCACATCAGACAGTAATCACAAGCTATGGTCAAGGGAACTATCAAAAGTGCACGTTAAGATGTTACGTGCGTGTATCGTATGGTGAGGGAAAAGGATTGATCTGGAAGCACGTAAAAAAAACCCTAATGTAGAGAAGAAAAATTTTCTCCAAATACATGTCCAAGTATTTCCAAATGGGATTTAGTAGCAATAATTGCTCCAAATACATGTTGGAGCAATTTCAATCTCGACAAGCCACATCCACTAGAGAGCATCGGTTCAAATATATGACATCACTTCCATGAAGAAATGCAAAAGCCTCCAGGAAACCTGAGCAAGCCAAATGTACTGGGATTTAATAATCTGTCTAGGGAATTTGCTCCAAATAGATGGAATCAGTTCCATATACTAAACGAAGAAATGCAAAAGCTTCCAGAAAACCTTGGACAACTTGGTACGTTATTGACCCACTTTTTAACACCTCGCACCGATGGAAACTTTCAAAAGGGTTTTCCATCGTGACAATGATTTAGAAGCGTGATACTGAACCAAGGAGATCTACTCGATGTTTACAGTTTTTTAAAAGCATGTGCAGTTATATTGCCATGTCAAAACTTTGCCTAGCTTTGGTGATTAAACGTTGTATTGATACGTGTGGACACATTTTGTTTGAGTCCCATTGTCACACCCTCTCCCAACAACCCCGATTAACGGGAGGTGCAACAGGTACCGGTGTGGCATCAACTCGTCGAGGGGCTAAACAAGTAATTTATAGAAATAGTTTTGATTTTTTTTCGTTTTTTAGTTAGCGGGAGCGTGATTAAAGAAACATATAGGGATCGTCAAGGATAAGCCATTTCATTTGTAAAAGAAATAAAATATTGTTTGAGGGAGGAAATTTAAAACTTGTAAATAAACGATCATATAGCCCGCTCGACTTGTGACATGACAGAGCATAACTCGGGGGATATTGAGGAACAACAACACAACAAGGTTATGAGTCATACATACATAGTCCCAGTTTAAACATACACCAACTTAGAAATAAATCTCCTTAGGTCAAAACACATGCCAACACAATTTACACCTTCTAACAAGTTCATACATATAATAAACAACATAGCCTAGATCTCCAAAACAAACGAGTGCCACACGTCATGCCAGTTACCACTCTTGGGCATTCTCGATTTTCATGTTCCTTGAAAAGGACAAAGTCCCAAAAGGGTAAGCTCAACTACCTCAGTGAGTTACATACCGTGGACATAAATTAAAACATTGCATAGAATTGAGAAGAACTATTATTACATAAAAGTCAAAGACGCAATTGTTGAACACAAATAAGGAATGCCCATCTTTGATAATTTTTTCAGTAACTGAAAACACATTTGCATAAATCATACTAGTTGTCTTAAGACCGTGATAACCTTCGTCACATACTTAAACATGTGTTATGTCCATACGCGACGGGTCGCGCGTGTACATGTTTATATCGTCCTGGAAAAAGAGCCCTACCTGCCGATACCCGACATGGGGTTTTCACTATAGTACCAGAGCCTTAAGAATGTGTCTCGAGTGATAACGTAATTTCTTAAACCGTGTCCATGAAATCATAACGATCATTTGTGAGTATAAACCATGTTGGATATAACAATTGAACATTTATCACTTAGAAAAGTCAAGATAAATATTGGAATCGGTAGACAGCGTCGTTAACGGGACTAATTAAAAACATGTACATATCAAAAATATCAGTGAGGCTGGGTACAAAAATTGGGAGGTAAAGCGATTCACCTTGCAATGCCCGAATTAGTCTCGAACTCTAAAAATCTTACACCGGAGTCTAGCTAGGTTCTAACTTGATCTTGACCCATGTGACACAAAATATAAAAAATAAGGGTCGCGAACCACATGTACTTTCTACTATATTCAATGCAATCTAGTAAGTGCTACTTACATTATGAGTATTGCCTAGTTAGCGAATACACGTGCTAACATAACGTTTTACTATGGGAACTACCTTTTTTTTTTAGGAACTATGGGAACTACTTACTAAGCCAATAGTATTTACTTAATTTTTATATAAGTACTTGACAAAACATGACTAAACTGTTTTATAAATCTGATATAAAGATATTTTGGACCCAAATTCCAAATTTGTGAAATTTATTTTAACAAACTTCTAACTTCAGGTCATAAACAAAGTGTAACTATCATTGGTTCAAAAATTCATAAGTGATTCAAAATAATTACCAGGACCCGAAATTTTAAAACTATAAATTATCGATATAATTGAAAATTTCACCCTCCGGAAAATGGCCTGCAGGTTCTAATTTTGTAAACCATTTAACATCATTGGAGTGAAACCTTTTACTTGGTAAAATATTCTACTGTACGAATTGCAAACCAAACACTTAAACAAAGGAAAATATTTCACCACCAACCAAACGGAGCCGAAGTGAAGAAAAATTATTTGAAAGGAAATGAAAGAGAAGAAACTTCATAATTGCCGTGTTCTCCTTCTTCATCCTATGTTCTTAAGCATGTCAATAGTGATTAGGGTGAAGTCCCGGATTGACGAATTTATCCCTTACAAGAGAGTTAATTCCTTCGGAGCCCCTGATGAGACGACATCGTTCATAACTGCTTCTGACCTGAACCGTTGACAGCTCTGGATGTATCTAACGGTAATGATACGCCCCGGCTTAACTTAATTACATTCACACCCACCCAATTTTATACAAACTGCACTTAAGACCCCGATCATGACAATGCCAAGCCCTTGAAATCAACCATGTCCTCATGGGTGAGTGCTGCTGTATCATACTTCTCCTGGATGTAAATTGAGGTGGACTGAGAAATTAGCTTAACCCCTTGGTGAGGTTGGTTGACTCAAAACTTATTTCCCAATGTGAACTCTTGTACCACCTGGTTCTGGACCCTCAACAAGGTCATGATGAAGCCAATATAGCAGTCTTGAGCAACAGAACACTCAACAAACAACAGATTCTTAAAATTAAACCCTCCATATCGTTATGTTTTCTAGGGATGTCACACTGTTGCAGAACCAACAATTCCGTAACAACATATTCAGTCAAGTGATAAATCCATAATGTTGCTCACCTGCTTGTGGAGGCCATGACGGTAGAAAAGGTTTTTGTGGCTCCCACGATTTTAAACTGTAAATTTCTGTAGGAGAATTCAAAAAAATAGTGAAGACCAAACACATGTGAGGACAGAACCTACTAGAACATAGCACTAGCAAAGTATTCAGTTCCCATCCAGTCTTCAGCTCTGTGTCACTCTCACTCTCGCATGATTGCTTTGCTTCAAAGGTAGAGAACCTGGAGCTGTTGCGTGCTTATGAAAGTACTCTTGACCGCATCACATTCCATTTTCTAACCCCCTTATCTATGAGAGGGTCCTCCTCCATTGGATCGATTAAGCTCTAAGTCGTTCCTTATGGACTGCCCTGAACTCATAGTGCTCATTTGCATCAAGGATAAGATCCACACTTGTTTTAGTTACAAAAAAAGAGTTCATTTCCTCATCAGCATCATTTCCCCCCTCCAATTGGTTCTTCAAATCTCATCTAATGCAATACGGAGAGTGAAATAGCAAGAAACAAGTTCCGTAATATATTGAGGTATGAAGTTTCTTTTGATGCCCAAGAAGAACATAATTGAAGCCCTTTTATTGCCCTGTACCTGGATTTCAAAAGCTGCAAGAGAGAATTCCCTCGTTGCAAACAGGACTGATCCTTCAACATCAACATGTTTCAGTTCTGTTTTGCCAGTCGCCCCAAGATCAATGACGTCCAGAGTGTTCACAGAGCAATATGAATTATGAAGTGTAAAAAGTTCGTGAAGTAACCCGTTTGAGATGTAGGTTGAACAACCCTTTCCTCAGACAATAAAATAATGTACCCGATGGCCACCAAGCCATCAATATTGAACTTAGGAAAAATTCATAGAAATACATTTCAGCATGTCTTAAATTAAGAAAATATAATCCGGGCATATGAACTTTTTTGACCTTCTCTTTACGGAGATAACTCCCTGAACAACCAAGTAATCCTTGCAGCCAACAGCACACAGATGCTAACTTATCGCAATTCGTCAAAATTCCCATTTTGGGCACCTAGTGATTAGCACTAATTAACACTTAAACTAGTAATTAGCACTAATTAACACTTAAACTAGTGATTAACATTAATTAACACTTAGACTAGTGATTAGCACTAATCATTCCCTAATTATTTTTATCTTTAATTTAGAAATAGAATAAGAAATTACGACTTTCGGTGTATTTCTGGTCGAGCTTAACATTTATAGTTTAGCAATTATGAGTACATCTATCAACTACTAAACAATTAAATATGAAATAAACTGATGTAACATAAGCTTAAGAAATGCAGTTTTTACATTCTTCCCTCCTTAATAAAATTTCGTCCTCGAAATTTGAATTTTAATTATAGTGGGTTTCTATTTCAAAAACCATTCTTATCATGACATAAACAATTTCATTAGCAAGTTGACAAGCATGCTTCCACGGAAAGAAGTCCAAATCAACAAAGTAAAGCTGAAAAAAGATACTACCTCCGTTTCTTCTCTAAGTTCATGTTTTTACTTTTACCGGTATTCACTGGGTGATTTGGATAGCAAAACGATGCAATTTTCGATAATCTTTTCATGGTTTTGTATATTAGATTTTACTCTACTACAACATGAAAAAAAAACCGACAAAATTACATCGTTTTGCTATCCAAATTTCCCGGTCAAAGTGACACAGTTACGATTTACGAGTCAAAAAGTCAAACTGTGGACGTAGAGAAGAAACGGGGGTAGTACGTAGTTGCTCTTGCTTCTTCATAACAGTTGTCACAAAATCAGGAGGTCTTCCCCAACTAGGGTCTCGTAACCCGTCCGTGTATCTCATGTGCAATCTTAAAACAAGCAGGTTGTCTAGGAAGGGATTTCCAAGTGGCGACGGGCTACATTGCAGCACTCTAGGTTTCCTAGGAAGGGATTTCTGCAGTTTTTTACCTTACTACTATCCACTTTAGTGCCTTCAGGATTCAGTCCTCTTAACCATGCTCAAATTGCTCAATGAAGCAATTATGTGCATATGTAGCCCATCGCCACTTCTGTATGTTCTCATTGTCCGTGGGTTCTTTACTCTCCTCCATCAAAGTGCCCAGCGCCGTGGCTACCAATTGTACTTCCACAACCAAGTTTTTTTCAAGAACAGTGATTACATAATCCTCAACTTCAGCGGGTGTGAACTCATTACCTCCTCATTCAGTCAGGATATACCCCTTCGGTGTTGGAAGTTGGTGAGCCGGGCTTTGTGATTTGTTAGACAAGATAGGGTAGCCAATTAGTTCAATTACTGCCCATGTTTCTGTTTCATCAACCTTCAAATCACCAGCAAACTCAGTGCTATGTTTTCCATTTTCTACCTGTATATCCATCATCCACCTTCCAGGAGGTTGTGAAATCACGTAAATGACAATCCTCCTGGCTTGTAAACCCACAGTCAGTATTGGGCTAAATCTTAGCACACCCTTCATGGAGCTGAAAACCATTTGTGATCTGTGCTTCATTGTCTGTTAGGCCGTGTCCACTGACACTTGACGTATTGTTAAGAACTAATTCAGTAGCAGCTTCAGTCTTACCTTCAATCTGCCCTATCTCAATATGGAGCTCTTCGTCTTCCTCATGTGATTTTTTCACAATTAAATTGTTGTCAAGAGCCACATCAATCTTCTCTGTAACTTCATCATCAGTTAGCTCCCAAGTATCAACTCTAGTGTCAGCAACATGATCTACATTTGCTATGAGAACTGGTATATCACCTGGACCACTGTGACCACCTTCGTCCTCATGGAGAGGCAGAACATCTGGAAATGACAACGCAGCTGTAGTTTCTACTTCGATATACGCTGTCACTGGAGATACTTGTTGAATTGGTACTTGTGATTCCAAACAGCCTTCCACCTGAAAGAATTGAGAGAAGAAGAGGGTGTAAACCCTAGTTTTGCAGTGAGGAAGAAGAAGAGGCTGTAAGTGTATATGCACAAAATAATGAATTGATTGATTAATGTTGATACAGCCGAGGAGCCTTATATAGTTTCCCTCAAAAAAAAAAAATGAGCCTTATATAGTGGCTCCTCAACAGTCGGATATTGTACTATCACATCCAACGGTGTGAAGCACAGGTAGGGTTTCGTACAGTAGGCAGAATGACTATTATACTCTTATTAGTTAAGGGTATTTACACAGAAATATATGAAGGTAAAATGTTGGGCTTCATCTTGTGGACTTCTTGTTATACTTGAGTCTTGTGGGCTTTTGTATCTGGCCCAAAGAGTCTTCTGAGTTTGTGACGAGCCCATCCGTTATTACGCCCCCTTAAATTGATGGTGAAGGCTGAACCATGAGTTTATCCTTGAACTTTTGAAATTGAGCAGCAGGAAGAGATTTCGTAAATATATCCGCGATCTTATATGCACCTGAAATTGGAACAACAGTAAGATGTTTTAAAAGTGTTTGTTCACGTATATAATGGTAATCTAATTCTATGTGCTTAGTGCGGGCGTGAAACAAAGGGTTAGCATTAAGGGCTAATGCAGATAAGTTGTCAGTCCATAACAGAGGTGGATGATCAAGAAAAATATGCAGATCATAGAACAATTGTCGGAACCAAGATAAATCAGTTGCCCCAGTAGCTAGGGCACGGTATTCTGCTTCAGTAGACGAACGCGAGCATGTGGGCTGCTTTTTAGCAGACCAATGGACCGGGTTTGGGCCAAGATAAAGGACTAGCCCAGTGGTACTGCGACGATCCGTTGGATCGCCAGCCCAGTCGGCATCCGTAAAAATTTGAATAGGCAAGTGCCCTTTTTGGTAAAATAAGCCATGATTTTTTGTTCCTTGAAGGTAGCGAAGGACTCGTTTTGCCCCACTTAGATGAACAGCAGTGGGTTGGTGCATGAACTGACATAAGTGGTTTACCGCAAAAGCTATATCGGGACGACTAAACGTTAAGTATTGAAGAGCCCCGGGCAGTTGTCGGTAAATAGTAGCATCTGGTAATAATTCACCTTGAAGAATATGATACTTGTTACCACTAGCAAGTGGAGTTGGACTAGGTTTACAATTACTCATATTAAAATGAGCAAGTAAATCAGTAATATATTTTTCTTGAGTTACTAAAATACCAGCAGAAGTGTGTTTAATTTGCAACCCAAGAAAATAGGTCAAGGGTCCCAAATCTGCCATAGAGAATTCAGTGTTTAGGTTGCTGAGAAGTTGTGAAATGTAGGGAATATCATTCCCAGTAACTATTATGTCGTCAACGTACAACAATAAGATGGTGAGCTTATTGTTGATGTGTCAAACAAACAAAGAACTATCGGCAGAAGAGGCTTTGAAGCCTAAAGAGAGAAGAAAGGTAGTGAACCTTTCAAATCAAACCCTTGGGGCCTGTTTAAGCCCATAAATAGATTTATTTAAACGACAAACATGATTTGGAAGATGTGGATGTGTAAAACCAATGGGCTGTTGCATATAAATAGTTTCACGAAAAAAGTCGTGTAAAAATGCGTTTTTAACATCGAGTTGGTGCAAGGACCAAGAAAAATTAGAAGCTAAAGCAAATATCGTACGAACAGTAGCATGTTTAACTACTGGACTAAAGGTCTCATCGTAATCAATTCCTTGATTTTTATGAAAACCCTTAGCCCCTAAACGGGCCTTATACCGAGAAACAGAACCATCAATATTAAATTTAGTACGATAGACCCATTTATTGCCAATAATATTGGCATTAGGAGGAGCAGGGACTAAACTCCAAGTGTTTTGCTGTAACAAACTAGTAAATTCATCATTCATGGCTTTTTGCCAATGAGGTAATTTAGCTGCCTCTTTAAAGGAAGTAGGATCAGAAAAGTGTGTGTGTGAGTGTGCAGTTGCTGAAAAACCTACAGAGGATGTAAGAGCCACATAGTAAACTAATTTGCGTTTCCTGATCCCTGATTTACTTCGTGTTTGCATGGGGTGACCTCCATGTGAAGCAGGGGGAGGGGGGAAGGGGGAGGGGAATGTCATCACTGGGCTCACAGGCTCAGCCAAGCCAACATTATGGGTCTGTGACATGCTTCCACCACCTGAATCAAGGGTAGTATATGTTGTTTGTAGAGGTGGCTGAGCAGGTGGTGGAGTAGCAACAGGGGATCCATGTGGCTGCTGAGTGTCATTGCCCTCAGAAATAGGTGTGTCTGGTAATAAACCAGAAGAGACCATTGTAGAACAAGGGTCAGCAGAAGTAACTGGATTGCCTGAAACAGAAACACCAGAATGCGAGTTTGCAGCAGAAGAATTAGAGACAGAGAAAGGAAATGAAATTCATCAAAGTAAACATCTCTGCTGATAAAAAATTTGTCAGCAACATTATTATAACAAATATAACCTTTGTATCCAGAAGCATGGCCAAGAAATGTGCATTTTCTAGTTTTTGGATCAAGTTTTGAGGAGTTGTAATTAGATAGTCTAGGAAAGCAAGAGCAACCAAAAACACGTAAGTGTGTATAATCATGTTTAACCTTAAATAACAATTCATAAGGTGATTTGTGTGAAGTGGTAGAACTTGACATACGATTTATCAAATAAGTAGAAGTTGCAACTGCATGATACATAATTTTTTTTGGGTAAATATGCAATTTCAAGTAAAGTAACAACAGTCTCAATGATGTGGCGAAATTTTCTTTCAGCTAAGCCATTTTGTTGTGGAGTATAAGGGCAGGATTTTCTCTGAGTAATGCCATTATCAGTTAAAAGTTTCTGAAAAGTGAAAGCTGTGTATTCTCCTCCTCCATCAGATTGAAAAATCTTAATTGGATACCCAAGAAGTTTCTCAATAAAAAGTTTGTAAGTGGCAAAAACATATTTGACTTCAGATTTGAGTTTTAATGGAAATAACCAAGTAAATCTTGAAAAATTGTCAATAAATAGAACATAATAACGATAACCAGAATAGAAAATTGTAGAGGCAAGACCCCAAACATCAATGTGTACTAAATGAAGTGGAGTAGAAGTGACAGTTTCAGATAGTTTATAAGGTAAACGAGCAATTTTGCCGGCTAAACAGGCTTCACAAATAGATCCATTGTTCTTAGCAAAAACAGAAATACATGTAACAAAGTGAGACAAAACAGTTTCAGAAGGGTGACCCAGACGAGAATGCCATAGTTGGGACTTGACTTTGTGGCCTAAATGAGCTTGAGGACCTTGAAGAGATAGAGAAGAGAATGGGTACAGTCCATTTTTACTCGGTCTCTGAAAATGGATTTTGTCTGTATCCTTGGCCTGGATACAAAATGAGTCTAAATAAAAAATAAAACAAGTATTGTGGTCCGAACAAAACTTGTGGACAGATATCAAATTAACAGTTAATTTAGGCACATGTAGTGTATTAGATAAAGAGTATGTGCAATTAGAAGTTGTAAGAAAGGCAGTACCAAAATTTTGTATGGGGAGAGAGGAACCGTTACCTACAGTTACACAGTCATTTCCAGCATATGGCTCTGCGAGAGGGAGGTTGCGGAAGTCGGAGGTCATATGATTGGAAGCTCCGGTGTCAGTGAGCCAGAGATCAGAGTGTGGAGCATGCTGTTGAGAGGAGGTGGCAGCCATGGCAAAAAGCTGCTCCGGCAGATGCCTACCCTGGTAGGCATAGTCCATTCGGTGATAGCAGTCAAGTGCGGAGTGGTAATCGAGTCCGCAAATTTGACAGTTTACCGGTCCAGAGGCTCCACGACCCGAACCAGAATAGCGCTCCCTTGAACCGGAGCAACCCGAACCACCGCGACCCGAACCGGAACCATACCCGGATCCGAATTAACCGGACCCGTACCCAGATCCATACCCGGTCCCAGATCCGGACCCAGTTTCTGAGCCATAGGGTTGACCAGACCCGGATCCAGGACGACCGCCCCCTCTGAAGTTAGATCGACCGCCGCCACGTGAGCTCGATCGACCCCCACCACGAAACCAAGAGGGTTGACGGCCACCTCGACCGCCGCGGTAATGATAGAACGCCGTCGGAGTGGACAGATCTGGGGCTGGAGACTGCGAGGCAAGCATCTGTTCTTCTTCTTTGAGCAGGACATGGAGTTCCTCAAAGGATATCGGCTCAGATCTTGTGCGGAGAGAAGATCGGAAAGGGTTAAACTCCGGTGGAAGGCCATGAAGGGTGTAGAGGAGCATATCCTCATCATCGATGAGCACAGAGGAGACAGCAAGGCGGTTTCGAATCGTCTTGAGGCGCTACATGTATGAATCAATGGAGTCTGAACCCTTTTTGATGTTTTAGAGATCACCTTTGAGTTGCAATATGTGGGATCTGGTGAGAGACGCATAACGCCGCTCAAGTATAAGCCAAGCTTCGTGAGAGGTAGAAGATCCAATCACCTGAGTGAGAGATTCGGGGGATAAAGTGGCGTTCAGGATCGTCAGGACCGCCTGATCCTGTTGATGCCACGCCGTGAAGGCTGGATTGATCATCGGAGGGTCAGATCCAGTGGTGGAGGGTAAGAACTCGGCGGGACATAGAGTGGTGCCATCAAGAAACCCATAGAGGTTGTGTGTGCGAAAGATGGAAGAAATCTGGTGCTTCCATAAAACAAAATTGGAAGCCTCAAGTTTGAATGGCAAGAGGTTTTGTATATTGGTCAAAAGGTATAACGGCGGTGAAGCCGGGGTGGTGGTGGTGGTAGTGAGCGACATCACTGCTCTGATACCATGAAAGAATTGAGAGAAGAAGAGGGTGTAAACCCTAGTTTTGCAGAGAGGAAGAAGAAGAGGCTGTAAGTGTATATGCACAAACTAATGAATTGATTGATTAATTTTGATACAGCAGAGGAGCCTTATATAGTGGCTCTCAACGGTCGGATATTGTACTATCAGATCCAACGGTGTGAAGCACAGGAAGGGTTTCGTACAGTAGGCAGAATGACTATTATACCCTTATTAGTTAAGGGTATTTACACAGAAATATATGAAGGTAAAATGTTGGGCTTCATCTTGTGGACTTCTTGTTATACTTGAGTCTTGTGGGCTTTTGTATCTGGCACAAAGAGTCTTATGAGTTTGTGACGAGCCCATCCGTTATTACCACCTTGCTCATGTAATTTTTTATCCCAGTGTCAGCATTTGCTTTAGCATACCATTCTGCAGTCTCTGGTTCATCACTCAATTTGGTGACGTCGTGACCCAAATACCTATGTTTCTTCTCTTTCAGCCTACTTTACTTGTTGTCACTATTCCCCGAGTCACTTTGACCAGGTGATTTGATTAGCAAAACGATATAAGAATTTGGTAATCTTTGCATGGTCTTTTAGATTAAACTTTACTCTACAACATCATGAAAAAAAATCAAAAAATAATATTGTTTACTATCTAAATCACTGAGTCAAAGTGTCTCAGTTACGAGTTGAAAAGTCAAAATAGGATAATCCAGAAAAAACGGAGTAAGTAGAAGGCACCAAAATAACATTATCCCATACCACATTAACTTGCATAGATAATTGTAATTGATGAGTCAACACGAATTAAAAAAATGTATTTCTACACAGCTCCTTGTTTTAGTAAGGGGGAAAGCATTGATGTTACAAGACAGACAACCAAACCTTGTTTCAGCAGAGGTTGATTTCCCATCTACGGAGGTATGGATGCAGGTTCATGGAGTGCCCACGGAGTATTTTGTTTTTCAGTTGGCAGAAGACTTGGGAAAGCTTGCAGGAGAAATTGTGGAGATAGATTGGAATGATCAGAGAGTTTTCAACATGGATTATTTTCACATCCGCATCAGAATAGACCCACATCAACCATTGATGTCGGGTGCTTTTCTTCACTTGCTGGATGATGCTCCTACATGGCTATTCTTCAGGTATGAAAGAGTTTTTAAAGTTTTTTTGAAGTGCGGATTGGACACAAGATCTCCTCCTGTGACTGGGAAGAGTGGATGGTAGTGGACAATTTAAATAACGGGTATCAAGAGGCTGGTTTTGGGAACGTAGTTTCCATAATGCTTGAGCATCAATACCCCTTCTTCACCCCAAGTTTGCGAGCTTTCCGAATCTATGGCCCTAACAGATCTACCAAAGTTATGGTTCATGACCTAAACGAACCAATAGCACCAGTGTCCCCCCTTTTATAGTGAATGAGTCCAACCTCGTTTTTGGAGTCAGCTCGTCAGGTTCATCTTCTGAAACGGCTTCATCCTCTTCATCTTCCCCTACTTCATTCAATTCACCCACCTCGGTTTTATCCCCTCTGCCTCTTCAGTCACCACCACCACACCAAAACATTAGATTAAATGAACCAATTTCAACTTCCACAGTTCTGCAGCAGGTGGCATTAAAGCTCAGATCCCTAATTGCAACCGGTGAAATTTCGGCGGACAGGGTTGGAGAAGTGGAAAGGTTTGGAAAAACGGAACAGTTGCAGGATGAAGGGCTGAGCCAGCCCCCTTTGGTAACCGTGCAGGTGGGGACAGGAGGCAGGGCATATATTGCACCGGGTCCCGAGGTTCATGAATGTGGGAGTTTTACGGTCCCGATGCAGGCACAAGATGAATTGCTTCTGGGAGAAGCCCAAACCTTTGGTCTTCCTGCTCAACAAGATATAAAAGGGAAGAAAGTGGTTCAAGAGATGGTTTCGCCAAGTATGGAGAAAGGAGAGAGCTCTATGATCACATGGAAGGTGAACGGTGATAATGAAACCGGCATCATATCTATTCCAAAAGGGAAAGAAGAGAACCAGAAGATGGAAATAGACAGAGAAAAGAGTGAGAAAGCACAGAGCACAAATGCGTGCAGGGCTATAATTGTAGGGTTTTGATTCATGGATCGCGCAAACGGAAGCATAATCAAACAAATAGCCATGCAAAACCCTCAAAGGATCACAAGTCTAGATGCATAACGATAGTGAAGGTAAGAAATCATAAACACACCTTTGGGTTCTCCTTGATGACTTCAAACGCGAATAGTGTCACGTTCTCTATAGTTGATCCACGCCTAGAGTTGCTCCTAGATCTCCAATCTCCTTGGTGCTAGCCCGGAATGAGAGGAGGGTGAAGGAATCACGCAAAACGAGACAAAAAGAGGGGCTCGGCCCTCTTTTGGCCGACGGGGTGAGGGGGTGGCGGCAAGGGGCGGCGGCGGCTCCTTGTTGCTTGCTCTCTCTCTCCTTTTGTAACACCCCGTATTTTTCGGAATATTTTGACGTATTTTTTCGTAAATTTAAATAGCTATTTTTGAATTATATGACTAGTTGGGGAGGTAGATGTAATTTCAGATAATATTATATAGTTGTAGGTGGGGGTATTATTTGTCTTTTACTAAACTTTTAGTATTTAATACTTGTATTTGTATTTACACTATACGTATTTTATACCTACATGTATTTTATACCTATACGTATTTTATACCGTATTTTATACTGTATAATACTGAATATTTTATACTATTACAATAACTTTAATAATAATAATAATAATAATAAAATGTTTTTTTTTAAACAAACCCTTCCTCCTGACTTCTTCCCCCCGTTCCCCAACAAATCACCACCCCCAACACATGTTTCCCAAACCCCAACACCCTCATCTCTCCCTCTCTCACGTCTCTCTCTCTCTCCCCGTCTCTATCTCTCTGCTCCCTCCCTCTATTTAACCTCTGCTCTCCCTCTTCTCCTTCAACACCACCCCACCCGACACCACCTCCTCTCCCCATCCATCTCCCTGCCTCACTCCCCCTCTCCCTCTTCTGGTTTGCCGAGAGATACCCACAACCACCACCAACACCTTCGGCGACCACCACCATCGCCAACAACAACATCACCACCTCTCCACCCTCTCCCTCTTCCTCTCTGTTTTGCCCGGCGAGAACCCAGAAGAAGCACGGCAGCAGCAGCGGCGTTGAGCCGCTGCCATCTCCGACGAACCCCAACCACGGACACCACCACCCCGACTCTTCTCTCCCCTCTGCCTCTCTCTCTCATCCTCTCTGTTCTGCCGGAAGTAGCGCAGGAGACGAAGCAGAAGCAGCGGCAACCCACTGCCGCTGCCGTCGCCGGAATCCATGGCCGCCACCACCACGGCCTGTCACACCTTCTCCCCCTCAACTGCGATCTCTCTCTCTCCCACTCTCTGCGCGACCAGAAGAAGAGAAAGAAGAAAACAACAGCAGCTGCAGCGCTGCAACAGCCAACCGCAAGCCACACCGCCGCCACCTCCATAAATTCCGGCGAGCTTCTCGCCGGAGTTCAACCGTGACGACCCGAGCCTCCAAACCGGTACCAATGGACTCAGAGGAGTCCGACTAAGCTCCAGGAGGCCTCAACCGAAGACGAGAACGACCGGAGAACGCCCAGGCGAGCTCCAACTCCGGCGGCCCCGACGGCGATCTTGACCCGTGCGAATTCTTGACCGTTTCTCGCGAAATTTGATATGGGTATGCTCGAAATCTTCCCCTGAGTTGTTTTTAGGAATCAAAACCAAGTTTTAAGGCCTCGAATCCACGTTTTAATTGGTTAGTTTGAAAGTTCATGTTTAGGGGGTTAAAGTGTCTTTTTCAGAAAGTTTTCAGGGGGTTATAATGTCGTTTCAGAAACTTTGGGGGAGGCAGTTGTCATTTCAGAAACTTTTAGATATTATATGCAGTTTTTAATTTCAGATTTATTTATAAAATTATTTTCTCTTAAATTTATTTAGATTATTATTTATAAATTAATAAGTATATTTTTGGGGTAAATATTATTGAATAAAATATATTTTTGGGTTTGTAAATGGGTTAAAATTAGTATTGTCTTGAGAAAAATAAAAGGAGCTAGAAATAAATATAGGTTATATATTTGTTGAGATTGTATTAAGATAGAAGCTCCGATTTGTAGGTGACGGTTCCGTAGACGAGAACGAATTAGGACGTGCTTGGATTATTGGTAAGTTAATATGCCTAGTCTCGCGTGCCTTTCCTTCATTTCGCGTATCGCGTGAGTTATTTGTGAAATTACTGCCGTACTTGATTTATTTGAGTTGTTTATTTGTTTTGAAATACTCCTCTTTGTAGTCTCGTTTGAAATTGGTATCCAAATCTAAATAACAATCCGAAAGTGAAACATCTAAACGATATTGCGAAATACTTGTAAAATTGATCCCCAAGACGGACCACGTCATGGGTTGGAAGTACGAAATTTCAAATCGTTGCCTCGGTTACCAAGAGTAGCACACCGCTCACTTTTTGGTCGAATCTGAATATCTCTCAATCATACATCGATTACTTTATTTTGTGCCACACCGGCTTTTTGTTCGGAGCTCCTTACACGATTCTATACCTTGAATGAAAATACGTAATTATGTAAAGTGGAAAGCCGTTGTGCGTGGGTTCGTGCCATATCCCTGATACGATACATTTCTGACATATTGTGTTGGTTACTGATTATGAGATTATGAGATTATGAGGCTCTGACCTCCTGTGATTGAGTTATGGTTATGAGGCGCTGTGATGCGAACCTCCTGTGTTTGAGTTATGGTTGTGATAGTGCTTTTGCACATATGAGAAAGAGGTTGTGGATTGGATATGGTCACGCCCCGTATCAACTAGTTACTAAAATGGATTTCTGGACTTGTTTCCCTATGGACTTGATTATGGATATCTTGAGATTACGGTGATATTGTGAGTAGTGAGTTCCCGAGATGGACCACATCTTCGGGTTGGAACACGAAATTTGAGATCGTTGAGTTGGACACACCGAATCAGTTGTGAACGCTTTTCCCGCGAGTGTTTGATATTTATTATTTATTTCTAGCGAATTGGTTATTCCTGCTACATGCTTCATCATCTGTTTACGTGCTATGGGTGTTAGCTTACTCAGCCGTTTGCTGACTATTTCTGTAAAAACTGCGTCGGCTTTTGCTATTTTAAAACCGCAGGATGGCTTTCGAGGTGGGGAAACGTTCACGACACAGCAGGATAGAGAAGCTTAATGCTTAGATCATCGATCACGTAGTAATTTGTTTCATATCACTGGAAAGTGTATTCTTGACTTTTCAAATGTCACCGTTGTATTGGAATTGTAATAAATTGTATTTTGAGTTATCGATGGTTGTACTAGCTGTGAACCGACGATCCTTATCCGTTCCCAATGAGGCTCATCACCTCGGGCGGAGGCATCTCTTTCCAAATGTACGGTTAGGCCGACCGTATAATTTGGGGGGGTGTTGCACCTTTGTTCTCTCCCACTCTTGTTATGATCTCTAAAGAGCATAAGTTATGAGGAAGGAAGGAAGGAGGGTCCTTTATATAGTCCAACAACTCCTTGTTAACTACCTAAAGGACTTATTCTAGTCCTACTAGAATTCAATTTAGTCCCTTCCTTGCAAATTAGTCCCTACTAAGTTTGCAAGGGTTTGAAAAATGATCCTTCTAATTAATTAATCCAATTAATTAATTCCAAATCTAGTACAACTCTATATAGCGTGTGACCCCATAGGTTCTATCTAGTTGGTAGCAACTATTTGCTAATATGGAGCGGTTTCTAGCAAAACATCCATTCTAGCCAACTAATAGAATAGTCATCTAGACAACCTTGTACAAGTAATTGTCTCATCCCTTTGCCTCCATATCCGGATTGGACACGAGACATACAAGTCACACTCGTATATCCAATCCCTAGTTTCTCGATCCATGGAATAGCCTTATTCGTGCAAATAACATCAATATCCCATATATTGATTTATTTGAGTCTGGCCAGACATTCTATAAGCACTATCCTTCGAGTGGCCTAGGATATTTGCTCCCGTTATGTGGGAGGGGCAAATCCTCTCTACGTCCACTACGATCTCTAAGCTTGCTTCTCATTGTATCCAGTACACGCCTTTATAACTACCCAGTCACGGTGTAGCGTTTAACGCTACCAAGATCACAATGATCCACAACTAGAATATCTAGTGACTTCAAGTCTAAGGATGACAATACCATTGCACCCGAGAAGCACTTGTGACTCAACATAACATGTATGTAGCCTTCTCGGTGATGGGTCAATCCAGTGCAACATTCCGTAATGCACACCTATGTGTTGGATCGTGATATCTCCATATCAATCCAACCCCATACTAGTCTATAAATGATTGTCTCATTTAATCATTATACTTGACTAGGGATATTTAAGATAAACAACACGATTGTAAATCTAAGGACTTCATTATATTAAATATCCAATAAATAATAAATGAATTTTCTAGCCATATACAAATTCATACTAAACTAGATTGCCTCTAGGGCATCTATTCCAACAGTCTCCCACTTGCACTAGAGCCAATCTGGCGCATCTCGTATGCCCATACTCCTAGTGTTCCCTTCATGCTTCCACTGCGTGAGAGGCTTCGTAAGTGGGTCTGACAGATTATCATCTGTAGGAATCTTGCATATCCGAACGTCTCCTCTATCGATAATATCTCGAATCAGATGAAACTTCCTGAGCACATGCTTGGACTTCTGGTGCGACCTGGGTTCCTTCGATTGCGCGATCGCCCCAGTGTTGTCACAGAACAACTCCACTGGATCCGCAATGCTAGGGACCACACCAAGTTCAGAAACAAACTTTCTGATCCAAACAGCCTCCTTTGCTGCGCCATTTGCTGCAATGTACTCAGCCTCTGTTGTAGAATCAGCTACCGTCTCTTGCTTGGAACTCTTCCAGCTCACCGCTGCTCCATTCAGGCAAAACACATATCCCGACTGTGATCTAAAGTCATCTCTGTCGGTTTGGAAGCTTGCATCAGTGTAACCCTTTACACGCAACTCTTCCTCACCGCCAAACATCAAGAACGCATCCTTAGTTCTTCTCAAGTACTTTAGGATGTTCTTGACAGCAATCCAGTGACTCTCACCTGGATTGGATTGGTATCTGCTTGTCATACTCAAGGCATATGACACATCTGGTCTAGTACATAACATGGCGTACATGATAGATCCTATGGCCGAGGCATAGGGAATCCTACTCATGTGTTCCTTCTCAATCTCATTGGAAGGACAACCACTCTTCGAAAGAGTGATTCCATGTGACATGGGCAAGAATCCCTTCTTGGAATCTTGCATGTTGAACCGTTTCAACACCTTGTCAATATATGTACTTTGACTTAGGCCTAGCAACCTTTTAGATCTATCTCTATAGATCTTTATACCGAGTATATAGGCTGCTTCCCCTAAGTCCTTCATTGAGAAACACTTTCCTAGCCAATCTTTCACAGATTGCAGCATGGGAATGTCGTTTCCAATGAGTAGTATGTCATCCACATACAAGACCAGAAAAGCTACAGAGCTCCCACTAACCTTCTTGTAAACACAAGACTCATCTTCGTTTCTGATGAAGCCAAACTCTTTGACCACTTCATCAAAACGTCGATTTCAACTCCTAGAAGCTTGCTTCAATCCATAAATGGATCGTTGCAGCTTACAGACTTTGTTGGCCTGCTTTGGATCTTCAAAACCCTCCGGTTGTATCATATACACGTCCTCGAGGAGATTCCCATAAAGGAATGCTGTTTTGACATCCATCTGCCAAATCTCATAGTCGTAGTATGCTGCAATCGCAAGTAGGATTCGGATGGATTTGGTCATTGCGACTGGTGAAAAGGTTTCATCATAGTCAATACCATGAATCTGTCTGAATCCTTTAGCCACCAATCGGCCCTTATAGGTAATCACATTACCATCCATGTCGATCTTCTTCTTGAAGACCCACTTGCACCCTATGGGCCGCGCCCCATCAGGTGGTTCCACCAAAGTCCATACTTTGTTGGCATACATGGATTCCATCTCGGATCTCATGGCCTCAAGCCACTTCTGCGAGTCTGGGCCACTCATGGCCTCCTCATAGGTAGTAGGCTCATCATCTATGAGCATCGTGTCACCGGAATCAGTTACGAGAAGTCCGTACCTCTCGGGTTCCTGGCGCACTCTACTAGATATACGAAGCTCTTGTGTTACCTGAACAGGCGCCTCCACAACTGCTTGTGGTTCCTGTTCATGTTCCATAATCGGTTCGGTGATTTGTGGTTCTTGAACTTCTTCAAGTTCTACATTCCTCCCACTTGCTTCTTTAGAGACAAACTCTCTTTCTAGAAACACGCCGGTCCGAGCAACAAACACTTTGTTCTCGGTTGGATTGTAGAAGTAGTATCCCTTAGTTTCCTTAGGGTACCCCACAAATTTACACTTATCCGATTTAGGCCCTAGCTTGTCTGATTGTAAACGTTTTACATAGACATCGCAGCCCCAAATCCTCATGAACGACAGTGTGGGACGCCTCCCACTCCACATCTCATATGGTGTCTTCATGACTGATTTAGATGGAACACGGTTCATGGTGAAAGCTGCACTTAATAGAGCGTAGCCCCAAAATGATAATGGAAGATCGGTTTGACACATCATAGACCGAACCATATCCAATAGGGTTCGATTCCTCCTCTCAGACACGCCATTCCATTGTGGCGTTCCGGGTGGAGTGAGTTGGGATACGATCCCACACTCTCTAAGATAGTCGTCAAACTCTTGGCTCAAGTATTCCCCTCCTCGATCCGATCGTAGAGCCTTGATACTTTTGCCAAGTTGCTTTTCTACTTCATTCTTGAATTCTTTGAACATTTCAAAGGATTCGGATTTTGCCCTCATGAGGTACACAAATCCATATCTACTGTAATCATCAGTGAATGTAATGAAGTAAACATAACCACCCCTGGCAGGTGTGGCAAATGGCCCACACACATCGGTATGTATGAGCGCCAATTGCTCACTAGTCCTCTCACCTTTCTTATTGAAAGGGGACTTTGTCATTTTTCCCAATAAACAAGCCTCACATGTCTCATATGATTCAAAATCAAATGAGTCTAGTAATCCATCCTTATGGAGTCTAGATACACGTTACACGTTTCTCATTTATGTGGCCTAAACGACAATGCCATAAATAAGCAGGATTTAAATCATTTATTTTAATCCGCTTGGTATTAATGTTGTAGACAGGATTGCTTAGATCAAGGACATAAAGTCCATTAAATAATTGCGCACTAAAATAGTGAATATTATTCAAATAAAAGGAACAACGATTGTTCTTTATTGAAATAATAAAACCTTCCTTGTCCAAACAAGAAATAGAAATAATGTTTCTGCTCATAGCAGGCACAAAATAGCAATTATTTAATTCTAAAACTAATCCTGAAGGCAGAGATAGCTCGCACACGCCTATGGCCAACGCAGCAACCTTTGCTCCATTCCCAACGCGCAGATCTACCTCCCCTTTAGCCAATCTTTTACTTCTCTTTAGATCCTGCATATTTCGACAAATATGAGATCCACATCCAGTATCTAATACCCATGATGTAGAGACAGTTAAATTGACATCTACAACAAAAATACCTGGTGGTGGTGGAATCACTATTCCAAGCCTCTTGTCCTCCAGATATTTTGGGCAGTTCCTCCTCCAGTGTCCAGGTTGACTGCAGTAGTGACATTCACCCTTAGTCACGACCTTGGCAATGCCACCAACAGGCTTAAGGGCTTGTTCCTTGGACTTGGCAATTGACTTGCCTTTGCCCTTGGAGGAAGAGGCAAACTTTTTGCCCTTTCCTTTGTGCACCATCATTATGGCCTTGCCCTTACCCTTGTTGATGCTCTGTTCAGCCGTCCTCAACATGTTGAGCAAATCTGGCAGTGGTTTAACGATCTCGTTCATGTTATAGTTCATAATGAACTGTCCATAACTCTCCGGAAACGATTGCAACACGAGATCGGTTGCCAACTCTTGGCCGACCGGGAACCCAAGCCGGGCGAGATTCTCCAAGTACCCGATCATTCGGAGTACATGGGGTCCCACCGGGTTCCCTTCTGCCAGATGACATTTGAACAATGCCTTTGAGACCTCATACCTCTCTACCCTCGCCTGCTCTTGGAAGAGCTGCTTTAGATGTTCGATCATATCGACAGCATTCATGTTCTCATGTTGCTTCTGAAGCTCAGAGGTCATGGTGCAAAGCATTAGGCAGGCCGCATCATTTGCGTCATCAACACGCTTTTGATACGCCTTTAAGGCAGCAGGTGTTTGATTCTCTGGACCTTCTGGAACATGCTCCTCTATTGCGTACAGTTTCTTCTCTTGCTTGAGAACAATTCTCAAGTTTCTGTACCAATCAAGAAAGTTGGTTCCAGAGAGCTTGTCCTTCTCAAGGACAGATCGTAGGGAATGTTGTGAACTCGATGAGTTGTTTGCCATTTGGAATTCTACAAAAAGGAAAATACGCAAGTTTTAGTATTTGTGAATTTTTTGACTATATTTAATAATGGCTAGTTTATTAAATATAGCTCCCACTATTTTACTACGGATTAATAACCCTCAAGATATTAATGCGGAAAATATCCTTATATTTTCTAGTGGGCCAAGATCCATCTTTTCGTCTCCTTATGAGCTTGCTTTGGCAAGTCACCCATAATTCGACTACTTTTAGGTAGGAACAATTCCAATTGCATCCCGTATGCAACTCTTGGTTCAATCGGGCAAATAACTCCTTATTTATCCATCCATATGGATAATCCCAATTGATTGCCTCTAGGTTTCTTAATCAAATTAATAGCCTAGTTGTGTTCAACCTCTTATCTAAACAATTGCACATTGTTACGTGCCATCGCATTCCATCATTATGAACCAAGTCGCCATGCTTTGGCACGCACGAACTTGATAAATAATGATGATAATGAGTGTTTAAATAACGAGAAGGCAAGAACACAATATTTAGAATTTGAGGGACTTTCAATTCTTTTAATTATTTTGTTGATCAATATCAACTAATCTATCTATTTGAGTTTGGGCACAACTCCAAATAATAGATCCGGGTTGTCTAATTATCTTATTATCCTAATTTCATGCATCATCCATACACCAACCACACAAATAATAAGACAATAAATAAACAACCACAAAGCAGAAATTAAACGTGATGTGGATATGGCCTTTTCTAGACTAAGATAATTCCAAGCCAATGGAATTATCTATGAACCCTAAACAAACACATCTCCATGCGTCTTGATTTCTTGGTCCATCCTTCATAGTCATGTGGAATGCTCCATGCTCCATGCTCCATCTTTTGTGGCTTCTTTGACTTTTGGGCTTCTTTTCTTCAATCTTGGCTAACAATCTACTTTATCTAGTACTAACTAATATCTATACTAAATAAAATAAATCTCACAAGTTGAGAGAAAAAAAATGGCACGCAGGCCATAAAACCCTAATTAATTATTACAATTAATTGATCAGATCGCAGGCCGTAAAACCAAACCACAAAATTAAACATCCACATCAAACCACATCCTAAGGCCATATCCAATCACCATGCGATTTGCACATAAACAGTTAAAATCCAATTTTAACGCGCTTGGTCAATTTTAATTGATTTTAGGATTTCTAGGGTTAAAACGGTCCATGGGCCCAACAATCCAATTGCCCGGGCCCAACAAAGTGAACCATAAGGCCCTAGGGCCGGCCAGGCCCAAAACCCGCAAGCTAGGCCCGCGGGTTAGGGCCGCCCGGCCCTTTAGGGCGGCCAAGCTTGGGCGGCAAGCAAGGGGGCGGTCCCCTAGGGGGCCGAACCTCCTTATGGAGGTTGTTTCCAAAACAACCTCCTTGCTTGGAGCCCAAGTTTGGTTGTTTCCTTGTTTGGGAGAACTCCTTCTTCCCCAAGGATGCCCAAACCCTAGATCTAAGATCCTAAAATTTCTCAAACTCACCAATTCATGCATCCAATGCAAAAATTGGGTCTTGTTATGATTAATTGTTGACAAATTGCATCCCATGCTTGATTTGTCTTGTTTTACGTGATAAACAACAAATTAAGGTGTAAAACAACAAGAATGTAACACATAAACTACGTTTATGCTCTATGACCTTTTGCTCTGATACCACTGTAGGGTTTTGATTCATGGATCGCGCAAACGGAAGCATAATCAAACAAATAGCCATGCAAAACCCTCCAAGGATCACAAGTCTAGATGCATAACGATAGTGAAGGTAAGAAATCATAAACACACCTTTGGGTTCTCCTTGATGACTTCAAACGCGAATAGTGTCACGTTCTCTATAGTTGATCCACGCCTAGAGTTGCTCCTAGATCTCCAATCTCCTTGGTGCTAGCCCGGAATGAGAGGAGGGTGAAGGAATCACGCAAAACGAGACAAAAAGAGGGGCTCGGCCCTCTTTTGGCCGACGGGGTGAGGGGGCGGCGGCAAGGGGCGGCGTCGGCTCCTTGTTGCTTGCTCTCTCTCTCCTTTGTTCTCTCCCACTCTTGTTATGATCTCTAAAGAGCATAAGTTATGAGGAAGGAAGGAAGGAGGGTCCTTTATATAGTCCAACAACTCCTTGTTAACTACCTAAAGGACTTATTCTAGTCCTACTAGAATTCAATTTAGTCCCTTCCTTGCAAATTAGTCCCTACTAAGTTTGTAAGGGTTTGCAAAATGATCCTTCTAATTAATTAATCCAATTAATTAATTCCAAATCTAGTACAACTCTATATAGCGTGTGACCCCATAGGTTCTATCTAGTTGGTAGCAACTATTTGCTAATATGGAGCGGTTTCTAGCAAAACATCCATTCTAGCCAACTAATAGAATAGTCATCTAGACAACCTTGTACAAGTAATTGTCTCATCCCTTTGCCTCCATATCCGGATTGGACACGAGACATACAAGTCACACTCGTATATCCAATCACTAGTTTCTCGATCCATGGAATAGCCTTATTCGTGCAAATAACATCAATATCCCATATATTGATTTATTTGAGTCTGGCCAGACATTCTATAAGCACTATCCTTCGAGTGGCCTAGGATATTTGCTCCCGTTATGTGGGATGGGCAAATCCTCTCTACGTCCACTACGATCTCTAAGCTTGCTTCTCATTGTATCCAGTACACGCCTTTATAACTACCCAGTCACGGTGTAGCATTTAACGCTACCAAGATCACAATGATCCACAACTAGAATATCTAGTGACTTCAAGTCTAAGGATGACAATACCATTGCACCCGAGAAGCACTTGTGACTCAACATAACATGTATGTAGCCTTCTCGGTGATGGGTCAATCCAGTGCAACATTCCGTAATGCACACCTATGTGTTGGATCGTGGTATCTCCATACCAATCCAACCCCATACTAGTCTATAAATGATTGTCCCATTTAATCATTATACTTGACTAGGGATATTTAAGATAAACAACACGATTGTAAATCTAAGGACTTCATTATATTAAATATCCAATAAATAATAAATGAATTTTCTAGCCATATACAAATTCATACTAAACTAGATTGCCTCTAGGGCATCTATTCCAACAATAATTCCGGTCATTGATGAGGAGCCCATTCTCGCATGGCCAGCGTTTAAGATGGAGGTGCCGGAGTTTGGAGATCTCTCATATGATGATGTTTCAGAGTGGGAACTAAAGGAAGCGGCCATGGAGGATTTGATGGAAAGGAAGTTGGATATGCTGGAGGCGTTGATACCAGAAATTGAGGGAGAGCAGATCAATCAAAAGAAGGACGGTGAAGATCCAGAAATTATCATCATCAGCGATGACGAAGAGGAAGCAGAAGGACATGCAGAAAATGAGGAGATCAATGACATTAGTAAGGACACGATGGATCCAAGCTCAAAAAGGACAGATCTTGCTGGGGAAAAGGAAAGGGTGATGCCTCCAAGGAAGCGACGACAGTGGAGAATGGAGGACAACATCAATCTAGGTAAACGACCTCGCTTATCCCCTATTCCGCACCTTGTCAATCCTCCGGGTTTCTGTTTATTTCGTCTATGTTTCCTCTTTTCCAATTTATGATAATAATGACTGCAAAAACCAAAACTGTTTAGGAGGGGTTACCAGGGATTCAAGGGGTAGAGTGAGTTATGGGTTTAGGCAGGTTGTCCCTCAACAACCTCCAAAACCGCCGTGAACGTTATAGCCTGAACTGCAGGGGAATTGGTTAGAGACCTGCAGTTATAGATTTGTTCAAACTAACCAAACAAACAAATGCAAACCTCATCTTCCTCTTTGAAACAAAACACTCATTTAAATTTACTACTAAAAAGCTTAGGAAATTAGGTCTTAATTCCTTTGGGGTTGACTCTGTTGGGAATTTAGGTGGACTGTGGGTTGGAGAAGCAATATTGTAACACCCCTCATTTCCGAGAAAATATTCTTAGTGCAATATCAAGACTTTGGGGGGCAAATTTGTAAATAGTTTGTCACGGCTTTAAAGTTTGAATTTCTGGAGTGTTAGCAATATTTGGACGTTGTTAGAATGATTTTGAAGCACTAGAGATGTTCGGGGTGGTTGTGCAATTATTTAAAAGTAAGTAGAAGCTCTAATTCTAGTTGTACCCAAAATTTTAGAAAACTACACTTTGACCCCTTTGCATGTGAGACACTTGTCAATGGAGTTTTGACACCTCATTAGTGAGATTTCATCATCCCCTCTCTCTCCTCTATCAGTTGCTGGGGACAATGGCACCTTCATCAATTTCTTTGAATTTCATCTCCTTCATCATCTTCACCTTCATCACTTACACCCATGAACCACCAACACCACCACTTGAACCACCACCACCGTGCAACTTCCTTCAAAACTGATTCTACCCAAGATTCTCCTCTGTTTGGTGATCAAAACGCACAAACCAATTCAGAATTTCGTTAAGTAGGGAGGAAGAAATCGAAGATAGAAGGTAAGAACCCTAGCGCGATAATTAGCCAAATTCTTCGTCCATGTCGTGAATTGGTGTAAATAACCAACATATTGTTGATCCTCACCTCCAGGCGAGCTCGGGAGTACCGAATACGGACTGTAACTCGCCAGATTTCGCTCGCCGGATTCTGGGCTTGAAACCCGACGGGGACGGCGGCAGGGACGGCGTTGCTGATTTCTTCGTTTTTTTTGGCCAATCCTTCCCTCCCGTAGGTTGCTCCGAGGTCGCAGATAGTCGTGGTGAACCCAGGCGAAGCCCGAATCACCGGAATTAGCTCGCCGGAATCTGGGTTCGAAAACCCGTCGGGAACACCACCGGTGGCTGGGCTTGGTGGTTCTGTCCGTTCTTGGCAATCTCTTTCCCTTCCAGCAGTTGATTTGAGGCCTATGAGCATCGTGGACAATGCTGGCGAACCCAGAAGCACCAGGGGACGCGCGGAATCGACGGAAACCGAGCGACGAGTCGCCGGAATCCGCCATGGCCGCCGGAAAAGCTCGAGCTCGGTACGGCTTCGATTCTTGCTTGTTTTGATCAATTTAAAGCATGAGCATGCTCCTAATCACGTCCACAACATGTTTAGATCATCAAATCGTGACTGTAACAACAAATCGTTATAGTTTGATTCTTGTAGTTCATGTTTTTGGGTTCATGAATTTGCCCTGTTCGTGTGACTGTAAATCTCTCAATACTTGATGTCTTGACCTGATTCTTGTTGCTATGGATTCCCTGCATGTAGTACTCCAACTTTCGTGTTGATTTCTTGGTCCAATTCGATCTCTAAACCCCCTGAAATTGGGCTTGAACATGGCTAGTTAGCTAGGTATTTGATGTGTTCTTGGCTGTGAGTGCTCAAAAATTTTCTAAGTATGGAAGGCTATGGTGAAACACCCATTTTCTAACACTTGTATCTTCTTCAAAACTTAACATAATTTGGATCTGTTTTCTCCTGTGTAAAGATGATACATAATACTTCAAATCATCGTCTCTGGGTCATCTTCAAATTTATAACGGATTTCTCACAAAACGAGCCTAAAGTTGCTAGTTTGAACTCGCGAAGCACTATCGAATTTTTCTAAGTATTGAATCGTGATTTTCATCCAACTTTAGCTAGCGATATTTCCTTGAATACTTGGATTTTTTAGGAGTTCAAATATGTTCTGGAATCCTTGAACTATCGTCTTCAAACTCTTATTCTCAGATTTTCAAGTATCCCCCTCAATTGATTACAAATCAGCTCTAAAGTTGACTAGTTGAGTCGATTTTCCTCTATATTTGACTTTTGAATTCGACACTCTAAATGACATTTCTAGCTTTAGTGTTCTTCACGAAACTTGCTCGTATTCATATTCTGAGTCTAAATATCAAGTTTGACCAAGTTTGACTTTTTGCAAACCCTAGTTTGACTGAACTGTATAGGAGGGGCAAAACAGTAATTTCACTTAAACTTTGAATTGAGATTAGTTTAGTAACTTGGAGTTTGTCAGCATGTCTTGTATGCGTGTTTGGAGTACTCGTATATAATTCAGGGCTAGTGTTGACCAAGTCAAATGTTGGGGTCTTTTTGCAATTTTACTAAACTTTAGGGGCCTAAGTGCAAATTATTGAAAGTTGTAGATTTCGATGCTAAGTACATATGGGAGAGTTTAGAGTCATTCTTACATGTTTTTGGCCCAGTATGATTATAATTTGAGGACCGGGCAACTAGACAGTTTTGGAGTATGAGGGGCGTTTTAGTCATTTATCTTGCATGACCCGCATTCCATGGCATTCTTGCATACAACCTCATATAGTGGGTAAATGCTAATAGACTATATACTTGACTTGTTTATATCCAGCCGACGTTAAGGATCGTACGAAGTAGACGTATGTATTGTGTTGCTGCATTTACCGTAAGACCCGGAACCAATATGGGACGAGAGTTGTAGGAGTGCTAGCTTTGCGTTGCGCCTTTCATGGCTCCGAGGTAAGTACATATGTACGGCCTTTTCATATCAAAATGTGCGTATGTGGTTGATGTTTCAAATGAATGTTGTTATATGAAATAGTATGAGAATGCATGTTTTCCACTCAAAAGTTGTTAAATTATTTTATTCATCTCCTTTGAGAACTCTCGGAAATTACTTGTGAAATTTTGATATTCCGATTCTGGTTATGTGAAAGGGAAGAAATAAAATACCTCTAATAGACTTAGGACGATGTACAGAGTACTCTTATTAATGGGAGGCGTCAAGCGATCCTCCATTTTCTTATGGCTAAGACCATTGAAGCAATGCTTCTTATTGTTGGATAGAACGTCAATGTTCAAAAATCCGCCCCCGATGAGCCAAAATGTACCAAGATATTGAGGCCAAGGGTTTTATAGAGCTATAGAGTGCTACTTATACTTATAAGGGTCACTACGGTATAGGGGTGTCGACACTTAAGGCATTTTAGCTAATGTTATGAGCGGGGTTGACGAATGGGCTCCCTTAACGCTCGGGTGAAATAGGGTTTGATAGACCCTAGAAGGAACCCTTAGTGATTATTTCGTGATCCCTCTGTTTACATCGATCCTGCTGATGGCTCTTGACACGCCTCAGCTAAATTAAACTATTGTTTGAAGTCGAAATTAAAAATTGACTACTTATTAATGTTGTTTGTGGCTCTTCATATGCCCTAATCGATTGAAAAGAATTGAAATGCTTTGGCTACTCATGAACTAAATTATTCTCTTAAATGGACTTGTTTACCCTGAATATGTTACCAACTACTTGTGGTTTCTCAATGTTATTAAATTGAGCAGTTTTTGTTACTCGGTTACTTCAATTTGATCCAAATTCTCCAATATGATAGTTTTAATGTTTAAGTCTCCTGATTTGTTTCAACTCATGCTTACGTGCCACTCGTTGCTTTACATGTCGTAGTGTGTACTTACTCAGTTTTTACTGATCAATTTCTTCAAAACTGCGTCGGCTTTTGCCATTTTAAAACCGCAGGTTATCACTCAAGGTGGGGGATGAGAACGCGCACCGAGACAAAGACGTTTAGTTTAAGTTATATCACTTAGTAGATAACATAGATTATCTCACACATTGCTTTTGTAAACTTTTCTTTTCAAAGATAGTTTTATTAGCTAAATTGTAATATTCTTAAGATAATATTCTACTTTTGAAAGTCGATTGTCGCATTAACCCTGAACCGAGATCCGGGTAGTTTCAGCTGGTATCATAGCCACGGTTCTCCGGTTAAAGTGACTTTTCGATTTCCATTAGTAGAGAATACGAAGATAAAATGTTTTCAAAATTTATAATTGATTAGGATAACCCAATTTGGCAATAAGGAGTAAACAAGCCGTCGGGGAGTTTGGGTACTTACGTATTGTTCAACTCGATTTGTATTTACTTGTTGATTAACTGTTAACTACTTGTTGATATGTGATCTATCCGAAAATCACTTGTTAATTATATGTTGGTTATTCTATGGGCCTGTTTTGTTGCTATATAGAATGATTTATCATTTTCGTGTGATGCGTATCCGCGTTGTTTGATTATGTTAATTAGTCGACGAGAGAGTAGCGACGCTTTGATTTAGAAGACCATGAGACCATTCATATTATACCTATGAGCGTGACTTTTAAGATTATATTTTGTTCTGTTTCATTTTGAGTTTATTTGACACGATCATTTCCAAATTAGGAAGTGTAAACAATAAAATTATTTGTTTAAACAAAAATAGTTTTCCAAAAATATTGGGGTGTCGAGCTACCAAATCCCAAGTGACATGGACCACTTAGTTTATCAGTCCGCTGGCGCGACTCTTAGTACGACGGTACTATAAGTTGTACCCGCTGTGTAGACTAAGTTGGAACATTTGAAACACATGCGAGTTGTGTTTGAGAGGCACGATGTGTGACGACACATAGTGTTATTTCTCCCTTGTATGTGTGGAACACTTGAGGTGTTTGGTTTATCTAATCCTGTAAAGGTAGTACAACATTTTTCATGAGGATGAGCCAAGCGAAATGATATGTTTGTGGCGATCAAAGTATTTTCTAAAAGTCGATATTTGTTTAAATGCTAGAAAATTTTCGGATTGCTTTGTAGACGTGAGAAGTTGCATTTTGGTCCAACTTTTCAAAATTCAGTGCGACCCTTTAACTTGAGCTAATTTTATATGAAATCCTAATGTGATGCGAGTCTAGGCTGGATAGTAATATAGACTCATAATATACCTCGTCCTGCGGAGAGTAAGAATGATAAATTTCTTTCAGTTAAGGTGTTTCTAGCTGACCATCCAAGGAAGCCATCTTTTCAGGGCAGAACATTCGACCAGAGCGGTTTAGGTACTTGTCTGGCTAAGTCAAATAGACTGAGTCACTGTGCTGCATTTCATGTATGTGGATAAGTATAGTATGAGATCTTCGGGGACGAAGATTCTTTTAAGGTGGGTAGATTGTAACACCCCTCATTTCCGAGAAAATATTCTTAGTGCAATATCAAGACTTTGGGGGACAAATTTGTAAATAGTTTGTCACGGCTTTAAAGTTTGAATTTCTGGAGTGTTAGCAATATTTGGACGTTGTTAGAATGATTTTGAAGCACTAGAGATGTTCGGGGTGGTTGTGCAATTATTTTAAAGTAAGTAGAAGCTCTAATTCTAGTTGTACCCAATATTTTAGAAAACTACACTTTGACCCCTTTGCATGTGAGACACTTATCAATGGAGTTTTGACACCTCATTAGTGAGATTTCATCATCCCCTCTCTCTCCTCTATCAGTTGCTGGGGACAATGGCACCTTCATCAATTTCTTTGAATTTCATCTCCTTCATCATCTTCACCTTCATCACTTACACCCTTGAACCACCAACACCACCACTTGAACCACCAACACCGTGCAACTTCCTTCAAAACTGATTCTACCCAAGATTCTCCTCTGTTTGGTGATCAAAACGCACAAACCAATTCAGAATTTCGTTAAGTAGGGAAGAAGAAATCGAAGATAGAAGGTAAGAACCCTAGCGCGGTAATTAGCCAAATTCTCCGTCCATGTCGTGAATTGGTGTAAATAACCAACATATTGTTGATCCTCACCTCCAGGTGAGCTCGGGAGTACCGAATATGGACTGTAACTCGCCAGATTTTGCTCGCCGGATTCTAGGCTTGAAACCCGACGGGGACGGCGGCGGGGACGGCTTTGCTGATTTCTTCGTTTTTTTGGCCAATCCTTACCTCCCGTAGGTTGCTCCGAGGTTGCAGATAGTCGTGTTGAACCCAGGCGAAGCCCGAATCGCCGGAATTAGCTCGCCGGCATCTGGGTTCGAAAATCCGTCGGGAACACCACCGGTGGCTGGGCTTGGTGGTTCTGTCCGTTCTTGGCCATCTCTTTCCCTTCCAGCAGTTTCTTCGAGGCCTCTGAGCATCGTGGACAATGCTGGCGAACCCAGAAGCACCAGGGGACGCGCGGAATCCGCCATGGCCGCCGGAAAAGCTCGAGCTCGGTACGGCTTCGATTCTTGCTTGTTTTGATCAATTTAAAGCATGAGCATGCTCCTAATCACGTCCACAACATGTTTAGATCATCAAATCGTGACTGTAACAACAAATCGTTGTAGTTTGATTCTTGTAGTTCATGTTTTTGGGTTCATGAACCTGCCCTGTTCGTGTGACTGTAAATCTCTCAATACTTGATGTCTTGACCTGATTCTTGTTGCTATGGATTCCCTGCATGTAGTACTCCAACTTTCGTGTTGATTTCTTTGTCCAATTCGATCTCTAAACCCCCTGAAATTGGGCTTGAACATGGCTAGTTAGCTAGGTATTTGATGTGTTCTTGGCTGTGAGTGCTAAAAAAATTTCTAAGTATGGAAGGCTATGGTGAAACACCCATTTTCTAACACTTGTATCTTCTTCAAAACTTAACATAATTTGGATCTGTTTTCTCCTGTGTAAAGATTATACATAATACTTCAAATCATCGTCTCAGGGTCATCTTCAAATTTATAACGGATTTCTCACAAAACGAGCCTAAAGTTGCTAGTTTGAACTCGCGAAGCACTATCGAATTTTTCTAAGTATTGAATCGTGATTTTCATCCAACTTTAGCTAGCGATATTTCCTTGAATACTTGGAGTTTTTAGGAGTTCAAATATGTTTTGGAATCCTTGAACTATCGTCTTCAAACCCCTATTCTCATATTTTCAAGTATCCCCCTCAATTGATTACAAATCAGCTCTAAAGTTGACTAGTTGAGTCGATTTTCCTCTATATTTGACTTTTGAATTCGACACTCTAAATGACATTTCTAGCCTTAGTGTTCTTCACGAAACTTGCTCGTATTCATATTCTGAGTCTAAATATCAAGTTTGACCAAGTTTGACTTTTTGCAAACCCTAGTTTGACTGAACTGTATAGGAGGGGCAAAACAGTAATTTCACTTAAACTTTGAATTGAGATTAGTTTAGTAACTTGGAGTTTGTCAGCATGTCTTGTATGCGTGTTTGGAGTAATCGTATATGATTCAGGGCTAGTGTTGACCAAGTCAAATGTTGGGGTCTTTTTGCAATTTTACTAAACTTTAGGGGCCTAAGTGCAAATTATTGAAAGTTGTAGATTTCGATGCTAAGTACATATGGGAGAGTTTAGAGTCATTCTTACATGTTTTTGGCCCAGTATGATTATAATTTGAGGACCGGGCAACTAGACAGTTTTGGAGTATGAGGGGCGTTTTAGTCATTTATCTTGCATGACCCGCATTCCATGGCATTCTTGCATACAACCTCATATAGAGGGTAAATGCTAATAGACTATATACTTGACTTGTTTATATCCAGCCGACGTTAAGGATCGTTCGAAGTAGACGTATGTATTGTGTTGCTGCATTTACCGTAAGACCCGGAACCAATATGGGACGAGAGTTGTAGGAGTGCTAGCTTTGCGTTGCGCCTTTCATGGCTCCGAGGTAAGTACATATGTACGGCCTTTTCATATCAAAATGTGCGTATGTGGTTGATGTTTCAAATGAATGTTTTTATATGAAATAGTATGAGAATGCATGTTTTCCACTCAAAATTTGTTAAATTATTTTATTCGTCTCCTTTGAGAACTCTCGGAAATTACTTGTGAAATTTTGATATTCCGATTCTGGTTATGTGAAAGAGAAGAAATAAAATACCTCTAATAGACTTAGGACGATGTACAGAGTACTGTTATTAATGGGAGGCGTCAAGCGATCCTCCATTTTCTTATGGCTAAGACAATTGAAGCAATGCTTCTTATTGTTGAGCCAAAATGTACCAAGATATTGAGGCCAAGGGTTTTATAGAGCTATAGAGTGCTACTTATACTTGTAAGGGTCACTACGGTATAGGGGTGTCGACACTTAAGGCCTTTTAGCTAATGTTATGAGCGGGGTTGACGAATGGGCACCCTTAACGCTCGGGTGAAATAGGGTTTGATAGACCCTAGAAGGAACCCTTAGTGATTATTTCGTGATCCCTCTGTTTACATCGATCCTGCTGGTGGCTCTTGACACGCCTCAGCTAAATTAAACTGTTGTTTGAAGTCGAAATTAAAAATTGACTACTTATTAATGTTGTTTGTGGCTCTTGATATGCCCTAATCGATTGAAATGAATTGAAATGCTTTGGCTACTCATGAACTAAATTATTCTCTTAAATGGACTTGTTTACCCTGAATATGTTACCAACTACTCGTGGTTTCTCAATGTTATTAAATTGAACAGTTTTTGTTACTCGGTTACTTCAATTTGATCCAAATTCTCCAATATGATAGTTTTAATGTTTAAGTCTCCTGATTTGTTTCAACTCATGCTTACGTGCCACTCGTTGCTTTACATGTCGTAGTGTGTACTTACTCAGTTTTTACTGATCAATTTCTTCAAAACTGCGTCGGCTTTTGCCATTTTAAAACCGCAGGTCATCACTCAAGGTGGGGGATGAGAACGCGCACCGAGACGAAGACGTTTAGTTTAAGTTATATCACTTAGTAGATAACATAGATTATCTCACACATTGCTTTTGTAAACTTTTCTTTTCAAAGATAGTTTTATTAGCTAAATTGTAATATTCTTAAGATAATATTCTACTTTTGAAAGTCGATTGTCGCATTAACCCTGAAACGAGATCCGGGTAGTTTCAAATATATCCATTGTTGTTAAGTACTTCTCCAAGAACTTCATAATGCTTCATGCTTTCCTCCCTACAAAGGAAGATTGCCTCCTAGGACTGCTTTATGGACACCCAAATCTGCAAGATAGAAATTCAGTTTGGGAAGAGATTAACTCCCAGGTGGACAATATCTCCCTTCCCTTTATTATGTTAGGAGACTTCAATCAAGTAATCTTCCTAGAGGATAAGATAGGTCCAAATGGTCACCACATTCCTGGTTCGGATGCTCTACAGGATTACCTTCACAAATGGGGTATGATGGAGCTAAAACATGTGGGACCTTGGTTCACCTGGTCAAATAATAGGACCAGTGCCACACCAACCTTCGAGAGGCTGGATAGAGCTTGGTTCAACGCTGCATGGCTATCTTCTATGCCAAATAGTCACCAACAGAACCTAGGCTTCTTCTCATCCGAAAACTGTCACATCCTAGTTACCACCCAACCAATGCATGTTAGAGCTGGAAGGACGTACAAGTTTAAGGCCCGGTGGATAAACCACCAAGCAGTGAATGAGATTCTAAATTTCGTTTGGACCGTTGACATCCCCGGATCCCCACTGTTCAAACTTCAACAACTGCTTGAGATTAGTGTTAGAACAGTTAGTCTTTGGGCAAAGCACAATGGCTCTTTACAAAATCTGATTGAAGAGCAAAGGAAAGCTGCTTTACATTATCAAAATCTCCTACCTGATCCTATTGCCATGGGGAAATTTCTAGAGGCAAGGCAACATCTAAATCAGCTTCTTTTAGATAATGAGCTCTTCTGGGCTCAGAGAGCCCACAGCAAATGGCTCAACCATGGCGACAAGAACACCATATTTTTTCCATTTGTCCACTAAGCTTCGTAGACATAGGAATCATATTTGGGCTCTTACTACGGATCAGGGGTCTAAAATCTCTACTCAGATTGAAATTAGCAATGCTTTCACTTGCTACTTCAAAAGCCTGTTTCAGAACCGTAGTAGAGGAGAGCAAGAAAGTACCTTCCCCATCCTTGACTCTATTGGGGTTGCTCTCAATACACAACAATGTCAAGAGATTCTGAAGCCTTTCACCTTCAAGGAGGTTGTTAAGGCTGTTTTCTCCATGAGTCCCCTTAAAGCTTCTGGCCCTGAGGGTATTCCACCAATTTTCTTTCAGAAATATTGGCATTTGGTGGGAAACCAGACGATAAGAGCTGTGATTTCTTTTTTAAATTCGGGCCATATGCTGAAGGAATCCAATAAAACTGTCATTGTCCTCATCCCTAAGGGAGAGCAGCCTGAGACAGTTGGGGATTATAGACCCATTAGCCTCACAAATGTCATTTACCGCATCATTGCAAAAAATTTAGCAAATAGGTTAAAACTTGTTTTCCCCCACATTGTTAGATGGACTCAATCAGGCTTTGTCTCAGGTAGAATAATACATGATAATACTGCTATTGCTTCAGACCTGATGCATTTCATCACTAAAACAAATCTCCCACCCACTGAGGCCTATGCAAGCCTCAAAATTGATATGTCGAAGGCATTTGATAGAGTCAGATGGGACTTTCTAAGATGCACCCTCGTCAAATTCGGATTCCCAGAGTCTTTCATCAACTTAATCATGGAATGTGTTACTACTTCTTCTTTAGCTGTCAATGTGAATGGTTCCACTTCTGATTACTTTAAGCCAGAATGTGGCCTTAGGCAGGGAGAACCCCCTATCCCCCTTCCTGTTTTTCCTTACAGCTGAGGCTCTTTCATGGTCTCTTGTAAGAGCTGAGGAAAATAACATGATTCATGGTATACAGCATAGTCTCCATGGCCCCTCAATCACACACCTGCAGTTTGCTTATGACTCCATTTTCTTCTTTAAAATTAAAGAAGAAAGTGGAAGGAACCTAACAAAGATTTTCCAAGACTATTGTCACCAATCTGGTCAGGAAATAAATTTACAAAAATCAACTCTAACTACAAGCCCTAACTGCACTTACCATGCGAAGTTGATCCTGAAAAACCAATTACAGATCACTCAAGGGGAATCTTTAGGGCAGTACCTAAGTCTTCTACTGTCAATGGGAGTGAGCACTCAGGAAATCACAGAACAAACTATAAGAAAAATTGAGCGTAGATGTGCTGGCTGGGTTGGATGTTGCCTAAATAAGACAGGGAGAATAACTTTGGTTAGATCAGTCCTTTCTAGTATCCTAGTCTATCCCTTTACAAACATAAAATTTCCTCAAACAGGCCTTAGAAAGATTGAGAAAATATTGTCATCCTTCATTTGGAAAGGAACTGAAGGGGAAAAGAAAATCCATTGGATCTCTTGGAAACATATGTGTAGGCCAAAATCCATGGGAGGTCTAAATTTAAAATCCCCAAAACTACTCAACCAGGCTCTCATAGCAAAACAAGCCTGGAGGATTGCCACTGAGAAGGATAGCCTTTTAGCTAGATATTTCAAGTCTAGATATTGCAAAAGAAAATATTTTCTTACTAGAAAAACAAATCAGAAGTCATCCAAAATTTGGAACAGCTTATCTTCTGTGAAAGACCTGATTAGACAAGGGATATCATGGGATATAGGAAGAGGGGATAGGGTGAAAGTTTACAAAGATAGATGGATCCCTGATACTCCAATCCTGTCTAGCCTTCAGGGCACGCTTCCTAGCAATAGTGGTGTAACTGTTGATGATGATAAGGTGGATTCCTGGACTTACACAAATAGCCAAGGAGCAAGAAAGTGGAAGCCTGAAAAAGTTAATCAATTACCACAATGGATTCAGAAACAGATTTATAAGCTTCATTTGCCTAGAACTGATCAGGATGATACACACAGATGGATTTTCTCAAACACAGGTGAGTTCACAGTGGCCTTAGCTTATAAGCAATTGTGGAAAAGTGATTTCTGCCATGATCTGGCTGTCTCAAATGAGGCAGGATAGAAAGGCATCATCCTAAATTTTCCCAGGGATAGTTTTTGACGCCTTAAGCTCCCTTTCAAGGTCATTTGCTTCTTGTGGCAAGCTACCTACAAACCTCAAGGTTAGTCAAATCATTAGAGGCAAATCCTCAAATTGCTCACTCTGTCATAAACATGAGGAAAGCACTGACCACCTTTTGCTTCATTGTAAATATGTCAAACCATTGTGGTCCTTGTCCCCCTTCTCGTCTCCTAGTCATCTCACTCTTTCTCAATTTACAAATGACCTCATTACCAAATCTGGCATGCAAGATCTTCCTAGGCACCTAAGATGGCTAGCAGCAATAACTTGGACAATTTGGTTGTTAAGAAACAGCTTGGTTTTCGCAAAGGAGGACCAGGACAAAGATAGGAACCCTGTTTCCCCATTTTATCTGGCAAAGCTGCTAACTAGTCAATTCCTGGAAGCTTGGAATTCTCAAAGCATTCAGCACCCGCAAGTACAAAAGGAAACATTGGTCACTTTCAAGGTCCAAGGCAGTACCTGCTCCCATCCTACTGTGGAGGTGTGCTTCAAGACCAGGAAGTCTACGAGAGTAAAAACAGTGTCTTGGGAGGCAACTTTCATGGGAAGGATGATTTTTTCGCAGAATTTTGATACTGTGGAAGATATCCCAAATGCAACTTTGGATGCTATTGCTTCAGCCATTACAGTATTAACCAGCATTAATTATCTTCATATTACTATTCATCCTAATAATCTTTGTGTTTACAATCTGGTGAAGCAGATGAAGCAGAAGCAGGTCACCCAGGAGCTGATTTGGCCTACCAAGTGGAGGAAAAGGATGAAGGATCTTCAACACATTAGTACCAGAACTTGTTGCCTCACTTTGCTTTTGAAAACTATAATATTTAGTAATGGTTATAATGTTTTTAGGTTGTGCTTTGGTTTGAGGGGTTGCATAAACAGTTTCTTTGCTTGCCCCTTTTTGTTTATGCATGTAAACTTGTGGTTCATCTATGGTATTTCTCTCTTCGTTTAAAAAAAAAAAAAAAACATTACCTTGCATAGAATCTGCCAAACGACTTGTGTTAAATGGTGGACATTTTGAACACAAAAACTTGCGACAATCATGAATCATGGACTGTAATTGAACAAAATCGGAGTAGACAAGCCGTAGCTATGAAGGGAAGAACAAATTACTCGTCAATACTGACTGATTTGGGGATTGAAAAATGTATTGGCTCAAAAAGAGTTAATTTCTTCGGAGCCCCTGATGAGACGACATCGTTATTTTAAATGCTTCTAATCTGAGCCGTTGAACAGCGTATCTAACGATGATGATAATGCCCCAGCTTAACTTAATTACATTCGCCCCCACCCAAATTTATATAAACTACACTTAAGACCCCAGATTGTGACATTTGATCGACCAAAGGGGAATGTCGATGAATCTTCGCCTAGGTCACCAGAACTTGATTAGAGAGAGGTTGAACCGAAAGCAATTGCAGTCGTCGTGGTCTTCATCTCACTCCGTCGTGCAGGTATGTTCATCTCTATCACTCACTGAACTCACACTCTACATTCGCCTCCTCTTCTGACTCTTTCTCTAATTGCTTTTTTTTTTTTAATGTTTAGGGTTTATGTAATTGCGCTTGATTTGTTCAACAAGTTTATAATCAGCAGCGCTAGTAGCTTCGACCCCAGTTCAGTCTCAGAATCAAAAGGAGGATACTTACTTGGTTAGTCTTATTCCCCCACATTCACTTATGTAATGTTTCTAGAAGACATTCGTATGATTGACAATTGGGGATTTAAGTTAACCAATTTGCTTAGCTTCCACATCCTACTTTTTAGCATGGTTCCTTCCCTAAGTACAGAATCATACCAATAAGAAACTCCTTTGAAAAATGCATTATGGGAGAAAAAGGAGTACACGTGTTCAGGGTTATTGAAGGTACCATAGACCTTATGAAGGCATATCCTGATATCGAGAATGTGCTGGGTCATTTTGATTGAGTTATGAAGGTTACTGGTTCTATAATGATTCCATACTGGCAACAAATCTGATACATAATTTACTCTTGGGATGTTAGAAAATACCTATTACTGCAGCAGCCTATGATGCTAAAACTGAAAACTTGCCTTGGAATGCATCTTGTGGATGATAATCTGTCCTTAAGCAACCAAAATGCGCCTCCAATAATGAAATGTTAGATATTAGAGACTACCCGGCCCGCGTGCACCTTTCATATACAAACTTGTGTTTGGACAATCCACTTCTTGCCTATTCCTTTTCTGACTCTATCTATACACTTGAGGACTTGCAAAAGATGAATTAGCTTCTCGTCGTAGCTTATTACAGCAGAAGATGAATAAGCTTATGTTCTTAGCTTATTCTTGCCTATTCATTCTAACATGGCCTATTCCAGCTTTGTCAAGCCCCAAGTTGTTAAAATCTCTAGGAGTTTCATTTAGGACCCACCTTTGAATCCACCCTGCAGGGTCCAGAAAGTACTGTACCAAAAAATGAAGTCAATAAACCAAATTTGTATCTCAAGAATTTACTTAATAAAATTACTATACTACATGGTACGTACCCTATCAATGTGAGAGAGGTAGTACTGCTTGTATTCTCTTTCAGTTTTCGCTCGCTCATAAGCTTATTGTTCATGATGAAACTTCACTGTTTAAAAATATTGAGATGGCATTGACTTCATTTCATGTCGCATGATTCAGTAATGAGCAACTGAATTAACCCTGAGTATGTAAACATAGAGTGCAAAGGATACTTCCCTAGTTCCCTTTGTGTTTTATCGATAGGACTTGATGATGACTTTTGTGGTTTTATTTCACAGCTTGTAACAAGCAACAAGTTTAGGTTCCGTGAAATGACCAATCATTTCTACTAGAGAGGCAGATTCGTCTATATCTTAGATTTTTCATTTCTTACCATTTCAACAGTGAATATGAACATTAAAATTTTCACAGAATATGATTAGATGAATAACTGATCCGTTAGAATTGTTTGAAATTCAGTAAAGAATCAATTTCTAAATATAAGTGATTTTTTTTTTCTGGGTTTAAGTCTCTAAATATAGAGACTTAAACCCAGAAAATGTCAGATATACCCCCTCTGTCAGCGACCTGTTTCATCCCCGAAGAGATACTTCCCAGTATACTCTCGTACCTACCCATCAAATCTCTGTTGCGATTCCGGAGTGTATGCAAGCTCTGGCTAACCTTGATCTCCCCCGAATTCGTCAAATCGCAGCCCCTCCGATCAATCTCTACATCCCGAGAAAAGGTCATTTTCTCTACCAAACCTCTAACATCACCCATTGAGCATCCGATCCATAGTCAAATTGTCAATCTCGATTGTCCCATCATAGATCCCGAACACTATGTTCAAGTTTTGGGCGCTTGCAATGGTTTCGTTTGTTTGTTAGTAACTAAGTCCCTTAAAAAATACTTTGTTATCTTCAGCCCATCTACGGGAAACTTCAAGCACTTCCCGCCTGTGCCCGATCCAATGCTTATGGAGACCGGGGTGGGTGTTCGGATATATGAGGATGTATTCGGTGGGTTTGCTTTCGATCCATCTATAGATGACTATAAGGTTGTTTTAATAGGCCAAAGACTTGCTGATTCTTCTCCGAATAGAGTTATGGTACATCACTTGAGGGAGAGCAGTAGTAATTGGAGAATTACTGGCGTGTACAGTGACGGGTTCTTTGCGGATTCCAGCTCTTTTATTCTTATTGATAAAACACCACCAAACGGGGTCTTCTTAAATGGAGCTCTTCACTGGGTCGGGGGAAATCACGATCCTACCTTCTGGCGAGGTCCGGTAGGGAAAATAGGGGTTATTGTTTGTTTCCATTTGGCCGAAGAGGTTGTTAGCAAGATGGAACTGCCGGATGAGATATTTCACCCATACGGTTTAGGGGTTTTAGGGGGATACATTTGTGCATATCGTTACGGCCGAACGTCTATTGAGATATGGACGATGCAGGAGTACGGTGTGAAGGCATCTTGGGCCAAACTATACGACCTACCTCGTGATGTTATTTATAAGACACCAAATTATCGGCGGGGTACGGGCAACTTTGTGCCTGTGTGCTTTCTTAGGAGTGGTGAACTTCTCATAATCGTGAATGGCCAAAGAAGCCGCACAAGGAATAGGCTGCGTCGCCAGATTCATATTGAAGCCATCGTGACATTGTTAGTGGCTTACAATCTTGGGAACGGTGTGCTTCAAAGCCTTATTAGTGATGGTCACCCTGACATGCGTGTAGCTGTTTTAGATACAGAGGATGGGTTTCCACCGAACGGTCATTCAGAAAGCGTGTTTCTGCTCAGTGATAGTCCTCAATCCGACCAAGAACTTTCACCAGGTATGTACTTAAAACATTCTCTGAATTTGCACCATAATATAGCACATTGGCAGCTATTGAATATGTGAATGTTTGCTGACTTTGTTTTGGGCTGAAAAGGAGTTACATTGTTTTTGTTGCTGTTGATTATGTTGATGCTTACAAAACCAAAATATGAAACCACCTACCTCAATAATATTATAGGCGTGACTGCAGCTTTAACAACAGTCTTTTCTATGGTTTATTTGCAGGTGAGGTGCAGAGGCAGTGGCCGTCTCATAGTAAACAGAACCGCAACCCCCGAGGCCCCACAGGAACCAGCACGTCAACCCCGGGCCCCAGTAATATATGAAATCTGTGTAGGTGGAAAATGAGCTTCTTGTTTTAAGCTATTTTGCTGAGAGCTAATATCTGATAATATCTGTTGGTGATCTTATTTCATGACTTATCTGTTGATGCTACCAGACTGCAACAGAAGCCTATTCTTGTTTCTTGGATTAAACCTTCTCAGGGTCAGCCGAAGTTAAATGTGGACTGTGGAGGGGGTGGTCAAAATGGGGTTCTAGCCATTGGTGGAGTGTGTAGATATGAGCTAGGTGATTGGCAATGGGGTTTCCAGCAATGTGTCGGAAGAATTTCTGTTTTGAATGGTGAGAGTTGGGCTCTTTTTGAAGGTTTGAAAATCATGCAGCAGTTTGGGTTGAAGCGTATGAATGTGGAATTTGATTCCAAAGAAGCAGTGGATCTAGTTCAGATAGGGAAGCCTTCTTTGCCTTTCTGGTCTTTGATTTCTGAAATTCAAGATCTTCTGGTTATTTCTCAGAGCTCTCTGACTCACATATGGAGGGAAGGAAGGAAATCAGCTTGCTGACTTATTAGCTGGTAGATGTGACTTAGCTGTTAGTAGGAGTATTTTGTTTGCTTCTCCTCCTTTCTGCCAATCTGTGTTGTTAGCAGATCAGGCAGAAACTGGAAGTTTGAGAACGGTTAGTTAGTTTTTGCTTTCTCTGTTTACCAAAAGAAGAAAAAAAATTAACTCATCAGGAATCAAACTTCTAATGTACTCTTATAAATATGGCATATAAGTAATATAATCTATCATCTCTTTACTGTCCAGGTATATATGCAGCATTAGGGAGTAGAAAGATCAGATTTTATAGTTTTTTTTTTTTTTTTTTGAAAGAGAAGATTTTATAGTTACTAGTATCAAAGATGCGCAGAGATATTCGTTGTAGGATTCAGAAGAAAAAAGTAGCTTCTTGCTGTTATCCCAATCCCCCCCCCCCCCCCCCCCCCACGAAATCCTGTGCCAATTCCTAGGCATGAGCCTTCCCAAGATATCTCTGCTCTCTCGGTAGAAAGACTTGTCTTCTCTTTCGGTAGTTCCTTCTCCTCCCATTCTGTCGTCTACAGTTCCTCACTACTTGTACAGCCTTCTCTTGAAAGGATATGGTTCAGCTGGAAGAATTTCTTATCTATTCTGAATGCCTCAACTGCTTTCACACCAGGAAAAGAAGAGTGATCGGCCTGAACTATCTGTTGATGATAGATGCAGGTTACTTATCTCAATAAAGTCATATGAATTAACTGATGCTGAATTAGAAAGATCAAACATAAGAAGAAGTGTAACCACCCAGAGTATATTACAGCAGACAAAAGAGAGAGCAAGGGAATGAAACCGTTCTTGGTATCTGATCTCGGGACACTTCTGGTCGATAACAAGCAAAGGCCTTACACATGCTTAATTACAGTTATTCAAGTATTAAAACAATTAATGCAGTGTACACTATGATAAACTTATTGAACATGGGATGTATATACACCTTCATATAATATTAACATATTGTGCACACGACATTTAGAGTGCAGTCATGTATTATATCAGGTGATACCTGCCTGTGTCTTCCATGCATGTTTTCTCTTGCGGAAAGGCCTTCTGGGGGATCCATCTCAATGAGGAAAAAAAAAGAATAATAAGCAACCAATTAAATGAAGAAAGAGGTGGAAGAAAAATACATGGAAATCAGGGAGGTAATGCATCGACAATGATAATTCGATGTTAGGTTGTGAGAGACATCAACCAAAACAACAAAAGAAACAATTCAAGTAAACATACCACTGCTTCTTTTGAATTTGCACATACCAGTAGTGAGAACTGAATTGAACACTCTGCCAAGAGGAATCATTATCAACTTAGTACTCCTAAGTATTAGACTGACGAGTGGCATCAACTGAAGCGAATTTCATGATTTTGAAATCGATACGGGCATATTGATGCATTATGAAAGATACCGGGGTCGGATTGGTAGACCAGAAGAGTCTTCGTAGAAGTTGGGGGAGCAAGAGAGCAATTTCCTTATAATTAAGTGGAGCGACATCGTTTAGGGCTTGACGAAGCCGTTTCAATCATCTTATTAATCGGTTCTTGTCTTGTTTGATGAGTGATGAGCTGCTGTTAAACGGGTCACAAAGAGAGAAATGGCCACCTGGAAGATACGCAGCAGAATCCAAGCTCAATCCAAACTCGTTGTTCTTATGGCATAGGACGTACAAAGAGGACTACAGAAGTACAGATGAGGATACTGAAAAAGCCGCTTTCATAATGCATCTCCTCGTGATATCGAAGCCATCACCATTCTTCATGTATTGTATGAAACTCGTCATTAACAGAGGTTACAATTCGGTTGTGCTGGAATCAGATTACAAGGGTTTGTTTGATTGATCGACTTCAAAGAGGTGAAATGGGAAGTGGAAGGACTTGCCGGAAAGTGCCAATGTTATTCATGAATGTCGGCTTTTAGTTGGTTGACTCTCGAGAATTTTTTTCTGCTACGTGGGTGAAAGTACCGTAGCACATCAGTATGTCAATTATGGGCTTTCTTTCCCTGATATGTATATCTGGCTCAATCTGGAGCCCAGCTAGGCTAACCAATTTCTAGAATTGATGAAAGGGGCGTTCACCCCAATTTATGACCTCTGCAGTCGAACCGGCCTTCAAGGCTAATACATGTTTCCTGTAATTTAGTACTCAAGAAGAAACATACACAATTACATCTGGCCAAACAAGGAGTAACTGCAGACCAACAATATAAACAAAACACAATCCACATTAAGCTCCAAGTGACCAAGTATCAACTCAGACAGAGATGCCTCTCTGTTACCTTCTCCCTCCTAATCAAGTTTTCTAGGACCAAACTACAAGAGCCAGAGAACAAAATTCACAATTTCTCAGGCGCACGTCCTAATTTTTAGAGACAATAGAAAGCCCATCGAAAATGTTCATGTGTCGTCAATTCCAAATGTTCCTTCGTTGACCGCGTCATGGGACGGATTTCGCTTCTTTCGGTTGGTTGCCAGAGCAGAAGGCAGCATGATTGAATGGAAGCTTTGCACTGGAGAGTTTCTTTGCCCCCTCTCTTGACCAGATGAGGATCTTCCTCACCAAGCGGCAGAACTCACTGTAAACAAAACCACGAGTACAGAGAATTAGAGCCCCTAACCAACCAAATCTCAATGATACTAAATGATATCCAAACAATGTTAAAATGTCTTTGAGCATAGATCTACAACACTGCTTTCATGGATAGTATTGCTTTACACGAGTAAACAAACATCTGACAAAAGGAAATACAGAGAGGCCGTTACTTAACTGCCACGGGGTATCCCCAATCATCATTATGTCATCCTTGTCATCTGCGTAAACAACCAACCACTTCTTTGTCGACCCACAAAGTTACCCTTCAATCTCAAACAACTCCTCTAGTTTCCTGAGCAGCTCCTCATAACTACCCAGTCCTCCCAGATCAACCTCCCTTCCAACGGCAATTCCTTCCATGTGCACCTGGTGGTCAAATAAAGACACAAACACTAGTAAATAATCTTCACTCCAAACGAGCATGATATGTCAATTCTTCCAGGCAAGTTCCTTCCTTTCACTTTCATTTCATTTTCCGGCAATAGTTTTTCAGAAATTTGTTGAATCTCAGGCACTTTTTTTTTGGTAACAATCATATTTGAGGAACCTACACGAAGAATTACCATGTTTACCAATGGCATGCAGACAGTATGCAGCTCATTAGGGTTCTAATAAAGATCAACTAAGCATATATGCAATGGAAGACGCAAGACTAGAATAATTTGGGCTACTAAACCTTAATGTAAGCATAGAAAGAATAGGACCAAGTACCTCAGTGCTCCTGCTCCCAGCTCTGCTTTGTGACTCCTGTGTGGATATCGAACATGAATAATGATCCTGCTCCGAGCTAACCGATGAGAGATCAGATGAAGGTTCATCCCACTGGCCCTGTACACAGGAACAACATTGTGTGGGTGACATCAACATATAAAATCTAACATGCTGAACAAACTATGCGAATGAATCCGTGCCATGAAAGAACTATCATATACACACCTTTCTTGGATTGCAGAATAATCATATCAAGGACAATTGACCCTAAAACCTACACACACAATGTCAATTTACAAGTAAAACCTACCTACAGTTTACTAATTGTCACCAATAGCCGTAAATTATGAACGACATTAAACCAAAACTAACGGTTGAAGGGCAAAATGGTAATTGGAATATCCAATCGCTACCACCACCACCACTGAAGTCTCTCTCGGTCTGTGATATCTCTCTCTCTCTCTCAACATTTGCTCCCTCCCATCTCTCTCTCAACCTCTCTTACTACCCGCAACCACCCAGTCTTTCGACCTCTGTTACTACCATCGTCGCTGCTGCTACATCAGATTCAACCTAGCACACCACCACCATTACAATCTCACAGGAGGCCAATGAAGCAGAAGGAAATTAACCCATTCTGAACTTGACTTACACATACAGCACCAATTAACTAACACCTGACGACGCCTACCAAATTGTTAATCGTCGAGATCCTTTTGAGAGCCTCATATCACACAGGAAAGGGTGTAGCAGACCCTTGGTGGAGCTCCTACCCTCCTCGAGATGGAACTTGGGACACATGCCCCGTACAAACAATCCAAAGACTCTTACCCTCCTATAGGAGTTCCAATACGATAAAGATCACTATGAAAAGTGGAGTTCCAATACGATAAAGATCACTATGAAAAGTGGAGTTCCAATACGATAAAGATCACTATGAAAAGTTGCAAGGCTCTGGGCCTCTCAATCATGTAAGTTCCGCCTAAGGGAACACTGACTCACTAGAGCCTTAGGGGCCTGAGCTATTCGATAAAGAGAAGGAAATTGGTGAGACAGAGAAACCACTGCCCAACTATCCTCCCAGAAACAAACGCAATTCCCTCAACCAACCTTAAACCTCAACCTCTCCAAGAACCTGTCCCACCCCGTTCAAATCCTTTTCCACAACCCGCACCAAAAAGACCCAACAACCACTTTAGAACACTAGCCTTCCTGAACCAAACCTAAGCATCAATCACCCTCCTCAAAGACTTTCTCTGCTAGATGCTCAAAAGACACATCCACTTCACCAACAAAGCTTGATTAAAAAGTACCATACGTTGGGGAGCGGCTTGTATCCGGTTTACATCTGTGTGGTTTTGTACAGTTAAGATCGAATGGTTGAAAAAAGGTCACATGGCATAAGAAAACACAGGACTAATCTACATTAGAAGTCTTCAACACCAAACCCACTCGCTCTGTTCATCCCTACCCATTTCCTCCCTCATCCACCTCTGCTTATTGAAGTGTTTTTCCGCCCCACTCATTCCCCAACAATCATGTAAGGGTTGATTCTTGTTGTCGTTAGATTTCAATTCGTCGTTCATGCTATTGAACTGTTTCCTCTCTCAATACCGTATTTGCTTTCTTCCAACATAGCTTAACAGATCATTCTTGTTGTATATTGATTTCATATAAATGCTTCTACAAAGATGGCGTTTGATCGTAAAAAAAAAAAAAAAAAAAAAAATCAAAAATCAAAAATCAAATGTCTTGGATCTGTATTTCATTTTTACTGTATTTCAATTACAAGATACCTGAATCCTTAAACCAACCCAATCGAATAGAGAGATCTGAAAAACAATGACAAGAAATTAATGAGATTCATTGTTTTAGACTACGTTACCTGGACTCGGGTGCGGGTGTCATATCCGGTGTGTATCCGAGAGTCGGATTTGCCTATATTCCAAAATTTAGGATCCGGGGACTCGTCTAAAAAGTACCCAAAAATTAGACACGGGTGCGGGGATACGGTATTTTTGTGTATTTTATATGTATTTGTAAAATGGTCTCGTTGTTTATTATCAGGAAAAAGGTAATTAAGTAGGGACTTCTTTTTATGACCTGAGGACCATTGTGAAATGATTGTTATATTTCAAGGTGTATTTCAGGGTTAATATAGATTTATAGGCCCAGATATGATATATAATGAATGGGCTTTGGGCTTCAGAAAAGAAATAAGAATTAAAAGTAATAATGAAGCCCATTACTACACAACTGAACCCCATAGTTCCAGCCCAAATAAATAGAATAGGGTTATCCATTCCGTTGACTCACGAGAACAAGAAGGAAAAAAGAAGAAAGAAGAAGAACGAAGATGAGGGACCAGAGATTAGGATCGTCGGCGCAGCAGAAGACAAGAGACGGTCGATCCAGCAAGCCCGGAGTTCGACCCAACTGCCTACGCAACATCCTCTTCTCCGGCGCCGGTGAGGCCATCTCCTGCTCGACCGACTCAGCCGCGTCGGGACGGCTTCCCAGGAACCCGCCACACATACCATACCCGAACCCGTGTCGGGTCGTATCGACCCGGGTATGGCAGGGATTTTGAAGAGTCCGGGTAACGTAGGTTTTAGAGATGATGGCGATCTAAGATACCGGAGAGAGAGAAACGGACTCTCGAAAACACAGAGGCGAGGGAAGAGGGATGAAGTGATATAAAGACGAGGATGACCAGAAGAAAGAAAAGCGCGTGGGTTTCGGTGTTGAGGACTGCAAACGTGCATCAGCACATTAGTTTTTTATGCCACGTGGCCTTTTTCAGCCATTCGATACAAAAAACGCACAGATATAAACCGGATACAAACCGCTCCCCATACGTTGTATGCCCAATCACCCACTCTCAATTAGTATACACACCGTGTCCAAAATAAACCAAATGGTACTTAAACTCATCCCGCATACCTCCATAAGAAATCACGTAGAACTTCCTCTAACCTCCTCACCTCGGACATAGGCATTAGTATACAAAGAGAGACATAAAGTAGGTAGGGGGATTCGACAAGGTGCTGATTATAAGCCGCTCCCCAACCTACCACGATGACGCTCATGGTACAACTCTAAGGGAAAACCCAAGTACGTCATCCGAAGTTTAGCAACCTTAACCCAAAATACTAGCAAACTCCGCAGTTTTAGACACATTACCAATTGGAATCACCTCGGGCACGCACACTGCACCGCTCTATCCATCGTCCTACTGGAGGCCTCCATTAATATGATAATTAATGAAGGAGAGAGAGGATCCCCATTAATAAAGGTTGAAACAACAGGACTCAATCCACCATATCCAACAGACTAAAACCGATCCTACCAAAAAGATAGAGATGAAATTTCCAATTTACACGACCATAAGCCCTCTCAACTATGTAGCACAGAAACGGGAACGGGGACGAGACGAAACGGGGACGGGGACGACAATTTTCAAAAATTTAAGAGACGATACGCCGGGGGAACGGCAATATATATATATATTAAACATAAATTTCTTTTTTATTTACATTTTGTATGATGTATACGACACAAAGCCCAATCATGCAAGTCCACACAAGCACAGAAGCCCATTAGGGCTTTTATGAGGACTGGCATGTTTGTAAAATCAAGAAAAAATATGTGTAATACAGTAAAAATAAGCAAAAAGTGGGTTTTCTTCTCCCACGGCATTTAGAAGCTGCTATTACAGCGATGCCGCAGTCTTCTTTGTTTCTGTTTGCGACAAAAAACATCGTTCCCGTCGCCAGTGAAGTCACCTGACGTTGCTCGATCTGGTGGAGGTCGAAGTCGCACGTCTTGAAGGTCGCCGATCTCTTGAAAGACGGTTAGGGACGTTTCCCAGGAGTTCCAGAAAAGCCGGAACGAGCTCCGGCGCCGTTCCAGGTATGTTTCGAATGCCAGTTTTTTTCCGGGAACGCCACCTGTCACTCCGGGAACGTTTCTGGGCTTCCCGGGGTTCCGGATGGGGACGAAACGGGGACGATGGCCCATAAGGCGTTCCTGTGCTTCATAGCGTCTCAATATCCCACTTGCAGAGAACAACTGACTCACCTCATTTTATCCGATAATCAACACTCTCATCATTTAGCCACCAAAACTGCATCCATGATATTCCTCCTCAGGGTTACCAGAAATGAGAAATGGAAGTAGTCGCTTCCACCTCCGCGCATGCACTTTGGCCGAAAAAAAGTTACGAGCTGTCTGCTAAAAAGCACGAATACTTGCCGCCCAGTTTTTTAGGAATCAAGGCTACAAACGTAGTATTCAAGTCTCTGAAAGATGGAACGCATGCATCATAGCCGTAGCTTCAGAGCCATAACATCAGGTTCTACAACATTCCAATTTTGCTGAAAGAATGCAGTCGCCAACAAACCTGGCCCTGACACTTTATCCCCTCCCAATGGAAACAAGGCTACCTCACCTCGTCTTCCTCAAACAGGCCATCAAGCCCTACAACTAAGCCATCCAGTAAAATTCCAAATTCAAACCCCTCTAACTTAGGTATATCTACTTCACTCTTCTGGAAATGCCTTAATAGGACAAGGCAATTGCCTGCCAACCTCCTGACCCTCAAAAACTGAATCACCCACCTCGATTCTAGCAGTAAAATTCGAGCGACTGTGGGAAATAGCTAAGCTATGGAGTAACTTCGTGCACCTATGACCCTATTTCAGCCACAAAGCCATGGACTTTTGGCGCCAACGAATAGACTCAAGACTGGTAATCCAAGCAAAATCCCCTCTCAAATAAGCGTAATCGTACTCACATTCTCACATCTGTCCCTTTCCCCAACTCCATGATCTAAAAGAGCTAGCTCAGCCAAGACATCCACCTTCTGAAACTCTCAAGTTTGGAACTCTTCCTTAATTCTACTGTGAGACATCATCTTTCAAAAGGGAAGATTTGCTAACAAGAACAAAACGTTTATACCCTGAATATCATAACCCTCGACTTGTAACCACATTCTTGGTAAGCCCTTCCCGAACACAGAAGCACAAGGCAATGGTCTGACAAGGGGACGAGGATGAACTGACTGACCCACAAACTCCGAACCTCACTTCCTGGTACACTAACACTACAAAAGTTCTGATGCAGGCCTGAAAACCCCAAACCAGGTGAAACTCCCTCCGGCTAGAAACCACTAGATTCAACTCATCAACAAGAGAGGAGAACTTATGCATGCCTATCGTGAACCCCTCTCTCCCAAGCCGTTCAGATGGATGGCAAACCACATTAAAGCCCCCTCTGACGTATTCAGATCCATCCCATATAAACGCAATGGAGGAAAACTAATCAAAAAGTCCCATCGTCCACACCACAAAAAAGACCCGACAAAGTCAACTCCCCGACCTCTCCATCCACCCCCTCAAAAACGCGTACGTCCCACATAATTAAAATGCCTCCAGAGGACCCTACCACCACATATCGACTCCAACCAAAAAACAACCACCCCCCCCCCCCCAACCCAAAAAAAAACTGACAACTCTGTCTCCTGCAAACAAACTATATCAACTTGTAAATCATGCAGAAAACAACTCACCAACCTTCGCCGACCTGGGTCATTCCAAGATAAATGTTCAAGCCCTGTAACATATTATTTCACCCCCTTTGAACCCTGATACTTTCTCAAATAACCCTAAGGTCCCAGAGAAAACTCGGTCGCTCTACGAACGAGCGACCTCTCCAGACCTGCAACCTGACTAACTAAATTCAAACCCTCCCCTGAAACCACTTTGACCTTAATCCCTCTCAGACCACTCCCTCCATCCTTCAAAGCGCCACAAGAACTTGGGAGGAACAGAAAGTTAACGGATAGACAAACCATTGCAGAACTCCCGTAAGGGATGACATGGGAATCAGCATAAAAGAACAATCTCATTATCCCTCTTATTTAAACTCGGTTCCGCTCCTCTGTTGTATAGGTGGTCCTCGCATTCCCCAAACAACTGAGGTACCTCTTGCATTAAAGGTATAACTCAAATTGACCTCTATGACCTTAGTCATTCCTCTTGACCCAGGTTGTCTCACACTTACCTTTTTTTGAACCATCGGTACCCATCTGCCTCACTCATTTTTGTGAGCATTCTGTTGACCTGCTGTCTATTGACTGACTACCATGCTTCCCCTCCATGCCTAACACCCCTGATACCTCCTCGTCGATGGCAAGAACACCCTCGAACTACGAATACCTGGATCACAGTGGACCCACACTGCACTAAGTAACACCACTCCCCGGATCCGATGGGGTATAGTCGAACCATCTCCACTGACCCTCAGCTTGGCCCACGCAAAATGCTCCTTGACTGTTGTGTCACTATTAACTTCCAATAAACCGGTCAGGGAATCCCCTATTTGTCGAAGACAGAGGGAACAGAATACATCCCCCCCCCCCCTACAAACCCCTCAACAACCAACAAAAAAGACATTACCCTCACTGAATCATGTTGAACTGGTGATCCGACCGACCAAGACTTTCAAGGTTCGACTTCTGGTCCGGTTTTTAAAGACTATAAACATATAAAGTCACACAACACAAAGAACCAAACGGACTAACATCATAAATCAAGAATGATGCAAGGGTAGAATAGAATGTAAGCAGCTCTGTCATTCAGTCCTGACACAAAAACATTACATAAAGTTGCAAAAGAAATACTCTAAGAGAGAAAATCAAAATTATGACGTCGGAAGAGTAGTCACTAATATAGCTGCTATCAGTAATAGTATATTCGCTTGCATAGTTTACATGTTCCACATGCTATCTGCAGTCAAAGGAACAGGCATACAGAGTTCAACTAAAAAAGAAAATCTGAATGTACCTGCTCCATATGGCCTTCAGGAAAGTAATGCTCTCGTTCCCCTACAAAAGGCACATTAAGAAGAGGATCAACACATGTGGAGCCTATAGTTCCTAGCAATACACTTTTTACCAATAAAGGAGCAGAGTAGTAACAAATACAGTATATGACAAGAACCACAGCATGTGTAAGTAATACTGAAAAAGTAGCATATCATTTACTTATCTTCACACAAAAATAAAAATACCCTCACATGCTGCTTACAACATGAAAAAGTAATGCACACAAAACAGTTGAATGGGGGTTCAGATAGATACAAACATACAAAAACCAAAAAAAGAATCTACCAAGTCCTAGAGAGAGAAAATGCTAGAGAGAGGTTTCTCTGCTCAGCGTTTTCTTGGCTTCTAGTGTTTTTTAAGTCGGATGACGTTTTAACGTCGACTGTGTTTAGTCCGGTGTGCAGGCCGGATCAGTTTTTCTTCTTGCCGTTTGACTACTCTCTCTACCTCTCTCCACTCCTTAGTTTCACGGTTCTCTTGCTCTCCTTCTGGTAACACCACTCAACAATGGTGATTAGATCTGGCTCTGGCTCTGATATGAACATGGATCTGGGTGTGATATCTAATCCATCTAATCAGAGTGAGGGTGGTGGGCCGGAATCGGAATCAGTCCTGGTTCTGGATCTCGGAGATGAGGAGCACTACTCTAGAAACCTCGAAAAAAGGTGTATTATAGGGAAGATCTTTGCTAAACGAGAAATCCGGTTACAAAGTGTGCAAGGACTCTTTGGTAAGGTCTGGAAACTGAAGGAGACCTTCACTGTGGCGGCTAGAGGAGAAAACACATTTGTCTTTGTGTTTAAGGATGAAGAAGATTGCAGAAGGGTTTGGGAAGGAATACCCTGGTTTATGATGAATAAGCTGATGGTAATGAAGAGATATGAAGCAGGTGTCTCGCCGGAAAATATGGTGTTCAACAGATCCCCTTTCTGGGTTCAAATCAGGGGTCTCCCCTGGAGAAGATGACACTGAAGAATGCAGAAAAGATTGGAGAGAGTATTGGCTGTATCAAAGATATCGATGTCAATGATGAAGGAAGCTTTGACGGCTGTGCTTTCATGAGGCTGAAGATCGAGATGGATACACAGAAACCATTAAATCAGGGTTTCAAGCTCACTCTCAATTCTCAAAGATGGGAGTTACATCTGGATACCTTTCAAATATGAAAAGTTGGGAGACTTTTGTTTCCGATGTGGAAGATTGGATCATGAGCAGTATGAGTGTAAATGGCTCTCCCAAAAACAGGGTTTTAACTCTGGATTTGATATGCATCTTCGCGGTAAGGAACAGAAGAGATTCTTTCCTCTTCGAGGCAAATCCGGGCAAGATAGGGGGAGTAATGAAGGAAAGGGACAGGGATTGTGGAAATCTCTGAAAACGCAGTCACCGGCAGGGTAGAAGATGGTGGCGCGTGGCGAAGAAGCTGAGCAAGGAATTAGGGGCGCGTGCCTTAACGTCCTGGTGACAGATAGTGCCAGTAACCAAGCGCCACGTGGTTTTGAAAAGGACAGTACGGAAAAGCGAAGAGGCCAAACGGATAATGACGATGAAAGAGGGTGGAAGGTGCATCTGAAGGACGGAGTACTGACGGGCACAAATAACGACAAGTTAATTCGGCTAGGAAAAAAGAATACGTTGGAAGACGAGGTGAGTATCTGTGACAACGAATTAGAGGAATATTCCTCTGGGGGGCAAAATTGGAAATCTAGACTTCTGGGAGGATACCTAATTCACCAGTTCTTTAATGGGCTGAATAAGCCTGATGGACTGGTCAAAGCCCATACCACTCAGAAAGAATTAAACCCAAACGGGGGAAGACCATTAAGGCTCCGAAGTAGGGATCCATTAAGGAAACTGGGCCAGTATGTCTCGGAATACATAAGCCCAATGAATTTCAAGATAATGGAAGAAAATTCAGGCCCATTTTTTGAAGAAGAAGCTGAACAAGACGTTCCCAATTCTGAGAAACAGAAACCGATCCTAACGGAGGAAGATCTGAAGGACACAAGAAATTGGGTGATCAACACTAGTTTGGCGCATGATTTGAAGCAGAAAGTTCAATTAAAGAGAGAGTTTCAGAAAATTATGTACAAGTGTCCAGTTCAACTGAAGAGGAGAGGGATTGATCGGAATGGTGTATGTAAATGGGTTCCGGAGAGACTCGAGGAAATAATAGAAGAAGAAAACTGGAATGAAGAAGATAAAGAAACTTTCATTACTACAAGGGTTGTTGATGCAAGGAAGTTTTACAGAAGAGACAAGGACGGGGTTTTCAGAAGAGTGATTGTGTCAGCATAGGACTTCATGATCAGGGATGAGGAAGATGTTGAAGACAATGGGGAAAGCTCTAGCTCTATGGCTGAGGAGGCGGGCCTAAGCACGCCCCCAAGGTCTTTATGAGAGGAATAAGCTGGAATCGCAGGGGGATAGGGCAGGCCACTGCAATTCGACAGCTCAAAGCCCTGGTGAGACAAGAGGATGCTGATTGGGTGTTCTTGTCTGAAACAAAGGTAAATTTTGAAAAGTTCAAGTTTAGCTTAGTTAATAGTGGTTTTAACAACAATGTTGGGATTGATCCGGAGGGTAGGAGTGGTGGGCTTAGTTTCTCTTGGAAGGAGGCATGTAATTGTGAAGTGGTCTACTCTTCTAAATACATTATCGCTGTGTTATTTCATCAAGTGTTGGATAAGCCTGCTTGGCTTCTTCAATGTATTTATGCCCCTTGTGCTGCTAAGAGAAGGAGGGAGGTCTGGGATGAGCTGATTTATAGCACAAATCTATGCCAACTCCCAACAGCCTTTATAGGAGATTTTAATAAAGTTTGTTTTCAAGAAGAAAAGAAGGGAGGTAGGAGGGTGAGTAACAGTGAAAAAAAAGGGCTGCAGAAATTTGTGGATGATCTAGGACTTATGGATCTTGGTTTTGTTGGTAGCAAATACACTTGGAAGAATGGTGGGACTAATGGTAGAATTATAAGGGAGAGATTGGACAAGTGCTATGCCAATGTGGAGTGGAGAACTGCCTTCAATAATGCTACTGTCTATCATAAAGTAGCCAGTCACTCTGACCACAATCCTATTCTGCTAGACACTGATAAAAGGAAGGATGGTGTGTGCAGGCCTTTTAGGTTTGAGGAGATGTGAACCAGAGACAAGACTAGCTGGAGTGTGGTTGCAGAAAGTTGGGTGGAAATGCCAGAAACACCCCTGGATCCAACTGGTATAAACAACTGCTTGAAACCAGAAGAGCTCTAAAGGAGTGGAATAAAAACCATTTTGGTTGGATTATCACCCAACTCAAGGAGGTTACTGCTCAGCTTGAAATGGTGAACCAGCAAGACTACTTAAATCTTGAGCACGAGAAAGCTCCAGAACCAATTAAGAGAACTGCTGCTTAGGAAGGAGATCCTTTGGAAGCAGAAATCTAGGACTCAAGAACCACTTAAGAGAACTGCTGCTTAGGAAGGAGATCCTTTGGAAGCAGAAATCTAGGACTCAAAGGCTGAAGGAAGGATACTCTTACTTCCACACAGTTGCAATAGTAAGGGGGAAAAAGAACAAGATAGAAGGAATTTTGAAGGATGATGGTACCTGGAGTTATAGCAGAAAGGAGATTGGAGATCTATTTGAGGATTACTACAAGAATCTCTTTTCCTCTAGCAATAATGAGGTTTATGATTGGCTAGCAGATATAGTGCCTCCTGTTATAGATGAAGGAGAATGGGGGGAATTATGTAGACTCCCTACTGATGAAGAAATTAAAGAAGTTCTTTTCCAAATGGGGAGCCACAGAGCTCCTGGTCCTGATGGGATGTCAACTTTATTCTACAAGCACTACTGGCCTATAGTGCATTCTGATTTATGTGGGGTGGTCATAAACTTCTTCAAAACTGGTAAACTTCCCCCTCAACTCAATTGCACTTTCGTATCTTTAATTCCTAATGTTGAGGTTGCACATAAAGTCAATCAATTCAGACCAATAAGTTTGTGCAATGTGGTCTACAAAGTGATAGCTAAAATCATTGCTAACAGACTCAAGCCTCTTCTAGATAGAATTGTGTGTCCTATGCAAGCTGCTTTTGTACATGATAGGCACATCCAAGACAATGTTATTCTACTCCATGAGGTACTACATACTATGAACAAGAAGAAGTGTAAAGGGGGCCTTATGGCTATTAAAGCTGATATAGAAAAAGCTTATGATAGAATGGAGTGGAATTTTATTGATGCTATGCTCAAATGGTTGAATTTTCCCCCTACTATGAGACTTTGGATCATGGAATGTATCAGTTCAGTGAGATTTTCTATTCTCTTAAATGATGGTCCTGTTGGTTTTTTCAAGTCAGGAAGGGGTCTCAGGCAGGGGGACCCTCTATCCCCCTATTTGTTTATTATTGGGTCTGAACTTCTCTCAAGAATACTCAACTTTGCTAAAAGTAACAACTGGGTATCAAGCTAGTCAGGAACTGTGAGCCTATTCACTACTTGATGTATGCAGATAATTTGATCATCATGACAAGGGCCAAAGAGGAGGAAGCTGGTTACATTAACTTGTGTTTACAATTATATAAAGAGGTCTCTGGTCAGAAAGTTAGCAAAGAGAAGTCAGTGATTTTCTTCAGCAATAACACTAAAGGAGAGCTTAAGAGAAAGATTAGAGCTGGGATGCAGCTGAAAAAAGGTACTAAAGAGGCCATCTACTTGGGTTTACCAATGTATTTGAGAAGATCAAAAGCTAGCACTTTCCATCCTACTTTTGAGAAAATGGCTAAGAAGACTGCTAGCTGGAAGGAGAAGATTTTGTCTTTTGCTGGTAAGATGACACTTATTCACTCTGCAGTTTGCTCCATCCCATCTTACTTAATGTCCATTTTTTTGCTTCCCCAAAATTTGTGTAAAAAAATGGATAAGGTCTGTGCTGACTTCTGGTGGGGTAGGAAGGATGATCAAAAAAAGGCTCATTGGCTCAGTTGGTCTAAATTGTGTACTCCCAAGTCTGATGGAGGTTTGGGGTTTAAGGAGCTTTCAAGTTATAATTCTGCTTTGATATCTAAGCTTGCTTGGCAGCTTTGGTGTGGAAGAGACAAGGTATGGGTGAATCAACTTCTCAATAAATATTGTAGTTTGTTGAGTTTTCAGAAAATTGAAAAAAGAAACACAGATTCTTTCTTTTGGAAAGGAATCTTGAAATGTAGGGATTTGTTGGAAAGTGGTGCTACCATGGTGGTGGGGAATGGAGCTAATATTGATGTGTGGCAGGACCCCTGGATGCCTAATCTTGAAAATGCCAAGCCCAAACCACCAGATGACATAACCTATGCCCCAAAGAAAGTAAGTGAGCTCATAAATACTACCACTAGAAGTTGGAAGTCTGATTTACTAGAGGACTGGTTTGATGAAGATGATAGAAATGAGATTTTGAGGCTCAAGATTCCAATCAGAGAAGAGGAGGATAAATGGATTTGGAGGTTTGAAAATAAGGGAGAAGTCACTGCAAAAATGATGTACAAAAAAATCAGAGAGAGAAGTGGTATGCAAGGAACTGCTGACTTTAGCTGGAAAAAAATTTGGGGTTTGAAGATTCACAACAGATGTAGAATGATCCTTTGGAGAGCTGGTAGGGATATTCTCCCAACAAAAAAGAATATCACAAAAAGAGGTATAGTTATGGAGGATGATTGTGTGTTTTGTAAACAAGCCAGAGAAACAGTGGGACATATCATGTTACAGTGCAGTTTTTTGCCAAGGCAGTATGGTTGCAGTGCACTGGCTTAAAAATGGAGTTTTTTAACTGTAACTCTATTACAGACTGGTTCAAGATTATAGAAGATAACCCCCAAGAATGGCATTGGAAAAAAAGGGAGATCTACCTGCTTACTAGCTGCATTTTTGATTGCATATGGAAACTCAGAAACAACATCAATTTGGGAAAGGTGAAAACAGTGACAAACCTAGAGGAAGTACTGAATTTTTGTGATCAAGTGAAGACAAAGTTTGAAGAACATCTCCTCCCAGATAGTACAGGCACTCTGGATCAGGAAGGAGAAAATTTACAGAAGAGCACAAATTCAGAAAAGTGGGAAGCTCCTAGTAGAGGTGGGTTTAAAATTAATTGTGATGCTAGCTTTGATGCAAACACCTGCAGTGCAGGTATGGCCTTTGTTGTTAGAAACTCCCAAGGTGAGGTGAAGTATATGGAGACTGCTTGGAGTTATCTGAATTCAGCAATGGAGGCTGAGATTACTGCCATTGAAAAAGCTTTAATCTGGATAAGTTGCAACAATTTTTCTGAAGGAATTTTGGAGTCTGATTGCAAAAGAGTAGTGGATGCCATTTCTAAGGAGAGTGGAGCTGACTGGTGTTGGAGTATCAGGGCTCTTGCTCTAAAAAATTTTGTTAAATCTGTCCCTGGTTGGCAGATCAAGTTTTGTCCTAGATCAAAGAATAGATTAGCTCACTCAGTTGCTAACTGGGCTAGATACAGTAAGAATAGTGGAGAGGTTAATTTGTGTAATCTGGACTCTGTTTGTGTGGAGATCCAGAAGCTAGAAGAATGTTTAGAGTGTTCTGTTGCTTAGTTTAGGTTGATTTTCTTTATGAAATTCCTGAATTTATCAAAAAAAAAAAAAAAAAAAAAAAGGGGGGGGGGGGGGGGGGGTTCAGATAGTGAATCGAATTTCACCTTCACTGGGTGAATCGAATCATAAAGATTCAGCTTGCACTACTTTTATGTAGATATGATAAAATAGAGGTATGAAAACAGACTCCAGACTCCACCAGTAACCCTATTCAGCTACTCTTCCTCTCCACCTCCCCTTTCTCGCATTTTCATCTATCTATCCCTCAACAAAGAACAGACGGAAACCAAGACTCAAGCTGGCCAATCGCCCATCGTTCCCGATAACTTGGTGAAGTTGGGAGTTAGATATCTACTTCCTGCTCACCATCAACTAGCCCCTTGGGCCAAGTTGGTGATCAATTTGAAGATTATCTAAAACCCTTCAATCTCTTGAGATTTTTTTACTTCTAGTCTCTTGTTTTGTTCACGCGCCTTCCTTTTACCAATCAAGGTTAAGATTTGGACGGAATGTGTCGTTCAGTGGTTGTTTACTTATTTGATATTTTATCAAACTTAATCATTATAAACTCGACACGTAAGGGTTTCTCTAGGTCTAGGTCTATAACACCTGAAATACTAATTTATACGGTAGATGTTTGAAGTGCGTGGCATGTGATGAGAACCTGCTAATCTTTAAAAGGATATGTATCTTGATCTGGTAACTAAGCCCAGCCAGCTTAGCTTCTGAAAATTATGTCGTAAATATATTTTAGCTAAGGCTTGGTACATACCAGAAGAAAATAAAATCTTTAGAAAATTGTTAAAAAAATGAACCGCAAATGATTGTTGTACTATTCACATCCCCAGTTTCCTTGTGTTCACTGTCTTAATCATCATATATTGTGGGAGTCTATATGATCTTATTCATGATACAATAGTATCGATTGTAACTTCTCTATACAATGTGCAGAGTCAATGTTGCACTTTCTTACTATTGTTACTTTTCTTATATTGAATATATGTCCCTATATTGAAGCATCACATGTTTACAGTATGACATAAAAAGAATACTCGTGGGAATCAAGTCCATATGCAGGAAATAAGCACACCAACAATTCTTCCATGGAAAATACAACCCTCCATTTGGTAATGAGAAAACTCATTTTTGAGAGAGGAAAATCCTCAAAATTTTGATATTTACACTGTGACTATTCCCTGATTGTTTAATAATAGTTCCATATAAATAATTAGGAAAACTGGTAACAAACTTGATATTCTTTTCCCGCAGAGCTGACTAAAATGATCGAAGAAAATAATAATAATTATAGAGTGAAAACAATACCACTTGTGTCGTCTGGATGTAAACTCTTCAGAGTAAAGCTCCCCTTAAGTTAGTACAGCAATGTGTTCAATTTTGAGAATGGAGGTGAACCTTTGCAGTTGACAAGCGCTAGACACTGCCATCACATTTTACGACAACAGAAACCACGGCCCCAAAGAGATCAATCTTCTAAAATTGAACCATTAGAAGAATCTTTAAGAGTATCCAGCCTCAGAAACCGGTCGAAGCCCCCAATTGGTCCTGGTTCGATGAAGACGGAACGGTTCAGCTGTAGTATCACACAACAACACGTAGTATATCACTGTTTGTATAATAGACTGAATTTGATGGTTGAAGGTAATGAATCAATGCTGGAATGGTACCTTGAATTGTTGAGTACTGGTTCAAATATGATCCTACACCAAGAACTTGAAAGATTGCAGGGGAGACTTTTATCCTTGTGAAATGATCTTTAAATGGTGTTCTTCTTTCAAATTTTGGGTAAAGCCACAACCTCCTGATCATCACAACAAGAGGAAGACTAGTCAAAACAACGGTTCTAAATAGATACTCTACAATGAAAAAATTTACAAATTCCTCTCAACCACCAGAAGAATTGCAATGATTGAAAGAGGTCAAAAGAAGGGGGATTTTATCAAACAAAGGGGAAATCTCGTACCAGAGGCGCACGTTGTTGGTCTTCTCCATCGAGGAAACACGTCTTTTTTCGAATCTCCATGATTGCCCAGTCCAGAATTCAACCACGAACCAGAGAGGGCAATGCAAACTGAGATAAACCCTAACCTGGGCTCTGAAAATATTTTGCAGCAAAATTGGTGATCGAACCACACGCCACGAATTCATCTTTGCCAACCTCAGTTGACTTCTCCTGTAGTGGCTGAGACCTTTGATTTTAGGGTAAAAGATAAAAACCACCCTCCATTTATGGATGAAATACATTTTGCCCCCTGATTTATGGGGAAAATACCCTTTGCACCCCTGCCAGAGTTAAATACTAACACCACACTAACGGAGCAGTGAAAAGACAAAAATACCCCTGACGTGTTGAGAAATTACCCCTCTATAAATGTCTTTCCTCCTCATTTCTAACCTAACAACCCTATCTCTTCTCCTCTCTCTTCTCTCCTCTCTTCCGATCTGCTCTCTCTGACCCCCCCTCTTCCTCGCCGCCTCCTCTGTCGAGATCCACCAGACCTCCATTGAAGCAAGCAAGGAAAAACCAAAGAACCCACCAGACCTCTACTCTATTTCTCCTCTTCCTCCTCTACCTTCTGAATCGAGGAATTGAAGAACACCCATATCGAAGAATAAAGAGAGGGAAAAACAGAGAGATAGAGAGAGAGAATCGGGAAAGGGGAGGAGGGAGGAAGAACCAGATCGAAGACCCTCTCCGTCGTCGCCGCCCTCTCGATTCATCATCGTCGTCCTTTCAGTTCCTCTCTATTCTCCGCTGTTGTTCTTTGTTGTTTTTTCGAACTACTCGTGGTTCTCCGATGTCCTTGCTCTCTCTCTCTTCTGAGTTGGAATCCGACCAAAAATTGGGACATAGCAGGTGTTTTGGGGGAAATTCTTCCAAACTCAGAGGTATGCCTGTCTCAACAGTTTTGGAAGCTTTGAGAGATGACTGGGGCTAACTGAATTAAATTGAGCTGATTAGTCTCGTTTAGAGTTCGATTTGTGGGTGTTTGCAGTTTTTTGTTTATGAGAATTGCAGCTGAGTGGGGTTTGTGAAATAGACTGTTATGATTGGGCGATTTGTATATTTTTTCTTCTTGATAATCCTGTGATGGGTGTATAATGGGGGTGAAATTTGGAGCTGAAGTTGCATAACTGAGGTTAATCTTACTCTGGTGATTGCTTCCTAGTGAGCTGCAAGTGTGTGTTTACATAATTCTTTGATTGGGATGCTCTAAACTCACTTGTTGTCATGGGGGTTCAAAGAGAAAAGGGCCAATTCAAGAGGCGCCGAATGCTTGTATGGATATAATGTCATTCTATTGTATTTTAATCTAAACTGTTTTCGCTGTTGATAATGGGATTGAATGATTTGACAATCTATGTTTCTGATTGTCAGAAAACAATTGTGTTTGACCAGTTTTTTTGTACCAGTGGCATTTTCATCTTGATGAAATTGTGTTTGTCCATTTTTTTAGCAACAGTAGCTTGTTTTATCTAATTATCATTTAATTTGTTGTTGCTGTTGTTGTTGTTGTTGTGGTGGTGGTGGTGGTGGTGGTGGTGGTAGTGTTGTTGTTGTTGGTGGTGGTGGTGGTGGTGATTTGGTGGTAGTAGAGGTGGTGCTCAAGAACACCAATAACATCAAGAAAAAGATGAATTCAATAATAAACAAAAAAAAATGTTATTTGTCCACAAATCTGTAAGGGTAAAATGGTCACAAAAAGTCAGTTTGCACCCCTCCACTAACGGATTGCAACAGAAGGGTGGTATCTGTCCACCCTCCATCCACTGACAGGGGTGCAAAAAGTATTTAGCCCATAAATCAGGGGGCAAAATTTATTTTCCCCATAAATGGAGGGTGTTTTTTGCCTTTTACCCTTGATTTTATTTCTTTTGCAAACTTTTTTATAGGGTAAAAGACAACTTTCACCCCTTCAGTTTGGATTAATTACCAATCCCCCCTATTGTTTGGGTAAATACAATTACCCTAGTAACGAAAAAATACCCCCGTCAGTGGATGGAGGTTGGACGAATTTGTGAAAATTCTACCCTTGTAAGGGTGGATTTACATAAATGCCCATATCACTAATCTGTCCCTTGTTTTTGGTGTTCATATTTTATGTTCTTGGTGTTATTGTCTCCTCATCCTCCTCCACCTCCACCTCCGTCACCGAATGCCCACCACCACCACCACCTACAACAACAACAACAACAATTCCTAAACCAAATTCGAGGTTCTCTGTCTTACCATGTTTCACATTCATAAACTAAATTCCATGTTCCAAACATAGCCATAATGATAGAGAGAGTAAAATGACAAAAAAAAATGACATGTATAACATCTGTAACGGTAAATTTATTTTTTTAAAATATAATGCTAAAATAAGTTAAGATAAGTTAAATAAGTTAAGATAAGTTAATCAAATAAGTTAAGATAAGTTAAGATAAGTTAATAAATTTGTCATGAAGAATTATTATTAATTTGTTTTTCCAAATGTGCTTCCTCCTGTAAAAAACAATTTTGCTGCTAGTAGAAGTATTCCCTAACTAGCCTAACTACGGTATTTTTTGCACTTCAAAAAAAAAAAAAAAAAACTATGGTATTTTTGTTTGGCTAGCTGCCAAACTATGGTACTAAAGCAGTTATATTTTGTAGTACATTTATTATTCTATGGAGAAATATGCAATATTGCAATCTGGTAGTACTTCCCAGGGAGAAGGGTGATTTACTGTGCACCAATTTAGTGTTGTCAATTTCTTGACCATTGGATTAATTCACAATGGAAGGTTAAGATTGATCCCAATCATGCCTCTCACTATATATGTAGCCCTCGATTGACTTTAAACGCGAGCGATGAGACCAAGTGCCACGGGCCATTATCTAGTTTACAGTAGTAAGAGAAACGGATGAACTCATAAACAAACCCTAGATCGCAATTACACAGCTGCTGCGAAGAAAAGGATTTGAAACTTGAAGATCCAAAGCCGAATCTGTCAGAAAAGGGTACGATCTTCTTTGTATCAATAACATTTGCTGCTAATCGAACGAAGTCGTTCGCAAGAAGCTCGCAAGATTACGTTTGGCTTCGCTGTTTTCACAGTCGCTGTTTCTTTCAGATATCAATGGGGGTTGTGTGGTCGGTGCGCAAGCATAAGAAGATGAATACAGAAGCAGCAGAACAGAAGAAACAAAGAAGATGATAATCCACAAACTACTTCAATGCAAGACCTTCCATTAGACGATTTCCTCAATTGGTAAGTTTTTGCTTGAATGAAAAATGTTATGTAATTGTGATAGTATCAATCAATATAATCACAATATAGGGTTTGCATATATGATCCATGTTGAAAAGACTACAAAAAGATTGATGTTGATCCACCTTACCAGCATTTTGGGTTTGAATTAACCAAATATCTCAAGACTATACAAGGTAGTGAGAAGATTTTGGAGGATTTAAATGGAAGAGTAGGCTGATAACGCATCGTGGGAGATATTCACAGGCTATGCAGGAGAGATCCATCATGTTTTTTTTTCTGAAGTCTTCATATGAAGCATGTAAAAAACCTTTAGACATATTTTTGTTTCATTTTCCTTGACCAAAGACGAAACCATCAAGCTTAAAGCTCAAGCGGCGAAGAACGGGTGGGTTTTGTCAGTATTGGTCCCTTTTGAATTATCACCCAAATACGCCTGTTTGGGCTTTAAGATATCCAACTGATCCCTATCGAAAGGATAATACCAAAATATGCTCGTTTAGAAACCGAGTATCCGAGTATATGTTTCAGGGTTAACTTTTAGCAGGCACAATTCCAACCTATAGTCCTACCAACTGTATTAACTACCCCTTATAACCGATATTTAGTGTATCTATTTTTTTTAGATGCTAATTAGTGCAGCGGGTTGTCTATTATTTTCGACGACTCCCTCATTCACTGACCCTGGGTCCCTTCAGTGGCTTTGACGAAGGCGAAGAAGGATTTCAATGGTTGCTGGACTTAGTCCGGAAATCTCACCCTCGACATGAAGCCCTCTCTCTCTGAATCCTCACCTGTAGATCCTCAGTTGCAGATATACAAAACTCTAAGTCCTTTCTCACTCTTCTCTCTAAAATGCACCAGGTATGAAACATATACATTAACTATCGGCTTTAAGACATAAGAATCGATTCTTAAATTATCGATTTTAATTGGTTGTTGAACCCGACGGTACGAGTATAGATTTCTACTCGAGAATAAGAACCAAGTCTTCAAATCTCATTTTTAAGCCCTGAAAATTCTACTCGAGTATAGATTTCTACTGTTTGGGTGGTTTGTGGCCCAAACAGGACTTTTGGGTGGAAAATTCGCCCTTCCTATTTAGGAAGAAACACAAGTTCATGAATGATTGATGAAAGAGTCAGGTGTTATCTTGGGCTGAAGAGTATATACTTATATGGGAAATTATTGTGGGGAGTATTTCGAAACAGTTGATAAAATTGCTTTCTTGGTTTCTTAAGGCAGTTAAATCTGATTCAGTCCATAGTCCATACAGCTCGTCTCTTGGGAGTCAGGGTTTAGCGCTTGGGTTGGGGAAACTATTCATGAATGAAGAAACAAATAAAACTCCTTGCTTCAGTAAGAAGAAGCGGGATCCTTTTTAAGCATTCTAAAAGGTAAAACCTTAATATATCGGGAAATCTCTTCCAAATAAGTCATTATTGGTTACCTTAATTTGTAGAATTTGATAGTGATAATATTATCAGTTTATTTCATCTTCCAGTATCTAGTTGTTCAAGCTTTTAGGGTTACTGATTGTGGGTGGTATTAACCTACTTTTCAAGCTTTTTTGATCTTATGTCTTAACCTACTTGTTCTTTTTGGCTGGTTTACCTCTTTCACATGGTCTAATAACGATTAATTTTTTAATTTTTGTTTGAAATGTTTGTTTTTATTTACGCAATACGGATTTCTTGAGTCAAGGCTGAGAAACTAAGGCGTTTTGGGCTAGAATCAGCTTAGCACATGAAAAATTAACCTCAGCAAGCAGCTAATATAAACTACCCATAGAACGCACACCCAAGTGAAGTGCAGATTGTTGAGAACAATTTTTTGTCCCACATAGAGATTTTCTTAGTTTATATATGCCTAATAGGCTCATTACCAATATGGATATAAAGTGTGACTGCATGATTCCGAATATGGTATAACAGTCTAGTTTATCTGCTCTGTCAGAATATGCATTGAGATTCTTGGGTCGTCGCACTACGTGTTTCTCTACGTATTTGAGCCGTATGTTTGTTGATCCTTTGGAGAATCTACTTGTTCAAGCTCGTTCAGTATTTTATAGGGCTTGATTTCAAAACTTCTAGTTCAACTTTAGGCTCAGGGCTTCAATTTTTAGCCCAACCGCATGATAACTGTTTTATGGAAAATGATAACCGCTGTATGGCGAAAGAACCACACCAAAGTGGAGGTAGTTCAACCGACAATGTGAAGCAGCATAGCACTAATTAAAAGTAGAAGTAAAATCTTTAACTGATCAAATCAATATATATGTGTAAAATTTGGTTGCCTCAGTATGTATGAATTCATTGAAACCAAACACTGAGAGCACAATGAGTCCTCCTTGAAAGTTGAAACGTACTGGAAACTATAAAAGATGAAAACCTAGATACTGAAACTTAGATACTAAAACTCGAAAACCATAAAAATATGTCCGGTTTGGGCCATATTTCCTTCACTAAAACATTTTTTGAACATGTGATGAACACATGTATGTTAATATGCAAATTTTCAATCCTTTTTCTTGGTGCAATTACATTGAATAGTTAATGTTTCTCATCTCCAGACAACCCAAGTCTGTCAATCCATTGTCAGACGCGCAGGCATTAGAAGGACAAGATCAATGCGAAGCAGCTCAAACTATTGGAGAATTATTTTTTACATGTCTGAATGCTTTTTATTGAAAATATATATATATATATATATATATATATATATATATAATATCAGCCTATTGGCATTTACATCAAAAATCTAGAGCTAAGCTTCAGCACCTACTAGCTAGGAGACTAAATCCAACTACTAGCACACCAGCTCTTAACATTAACACAAGAGTTTTCTGTATTTTTTCCGCATATTCAGCTCACAAGCATAAGAAGATCAATGCGGAAGCAGAAGAACACAAGAAAGAAAGCAGTTGACATTCAACCTACTAGCTCAATCGAAGATCTTCTATTAGACGATGTACTCAACAACTACCCACATTTACGCCCACCATCCGAATTGGTAACAAAAAACCCTTCTCTTCTTTTATGGTCTTATGACTTAATAAAGTTCTACTTGCATGAAAAAGGTTTTGCATAGCGACAAAATCAATTTCTATATTTTCAATATCAAGTTTTGATATATGATCACCTCGGTCAGAAACTATGCCATGTTACTAGCTTATCAGTTCCCTCAAGCCAAATGGAAAAAAGAAATTGATGTGAGGAGTGAAGATTTTGGAGGAATTACAATGGAAAATATTTGCTCATGCTACATAACTTTGTGCCAAGTAAGAGGAGAACTATGTAGGTTTTTGAAGTCTCTGATGAAGTATTGTCAGAGCTATTCACAGGCTATGCAGGAGAGATTATGAGAAATCCCTCATGTTCATTTATGAAGATCCTTATATGGAACATGTAGAAAAACTTAGACATTTTGTTGTTTCATTTGCCTTGACCAAATATGAATATGTCATTCGACGTAACTTATGAATCTGTCATTCGACGTAATTTATGAATCTGTCACCGTCCTTACGAAGTCAGGGAAAACCTCTGAAATTGTTTCAATATTCGACCTTGAAAGTTTAATATTTCCAAATAGGCTTAGCTTCACCAAAAGAGTTTAATGAGGCCAAATGTTATATCTAAGTATTTTACTACTAATTATTCTGATTTGAGCAAGAATATACCATCAAATTGCTTTGTGGCCTTGTGGTAGACTAGTGAGCTTCCCAAGTCTTATTCTTCTCAATTTCATTGATCTCCTCATTCATCGACTTCTCTAATTTTCTTCTTGTATTGCTTCTTCAAATTGAAGCAGAACAAACTCCATAAATTAGAAATATAAATTCAAATCTTCACCATCATAGTGTTCGTGCACCGGCCTCATCTTTCTAGGCCTTTCGCTTGAGCATTCTTCCATTGGAGAATTTGGTGGTGATACTGGATTATGTTATGGTGTAGATGGGCAACCAACTTCTGGACTTTGTAGAGGGGAACAATTTTCAAGCGTTGGTGGCTCAATAAGACCTTCTCTTACTTAAACATTTTCCTCATTCTTTAGTACAAGTTCAATACTATTTAGGATTTGCATTTTTGTAATACTTAGTGTAACATAACAATCAGTTTTGTTTTAGTCAACAATAGCATTACATTTTTTTAATTAATACAAACTTAAATCCTGTAAAAGAGATTCGATGAGAAATGAGATCATTAGTACATCAATGATAATATTCGAACCTGAGCAAGTTTGTGGCAAAACTATGGATTACCACCAAACTAGCATATAATTTGTAATAATAAATAAGTAACCTTGAGCAAATCTAAGCTTTCATCCTAAATTTATTCCAAAAATTCCAAGGACAGTTTCTCAAGATTATCAGTACATACAATCTTCCTCATCTTCATTTTCCTCATGTTGGTTCTTGAATTGGTAAGACCGTTGAACAACAAGCGCAAAGGAAAATTTTTTAGAAACGATTTTGGAAAGATTGAACCTTGAACTTTGAGCTTGATTTCAGCTTATCTATCTGATTAACCAAATCGAATCTTGAAGCGTGAACTCGATTTCAGTTGATTTACCTGTTATCCTAATTTATTCACTCCTTTGTGCCTCATGTATGTTCTAAGTAACAGAATATAATAACACACATCTTTTTAGAAAGGATTTAATGTAAGGATGGAAATGTTTTCATGGAAACTTGTCTTTATTTTCATCTTTTTCATGTCCATTCTCGTACTGGTTAAGGCACTCGAGTCCTAGGCGTGCAACTAATTTTCAATTGGTCAGCTGCATTCTAGGCACCCTTCCTTCCAGCATATAGCTAGAATCCATGGGTAAAGAGGAGGACTTCACTCGTGTATCAACTGAAAAACTTACTCAGTTCACCGTGGAACACAATTCTATCAACTACTCTAAAACTGGCAGAGGAAACTAATCTTGAATGCCAAACCCTATTATCATAAAATTTATAAGTTGATTACTAACAGAAACAAAACATTGTTTAAAATATGAAAAGGTTCACGACATCATGACAGCAAAAGAAAAATCTTAAATTATCTCTGGAAATCAAAATGAACCATTACGATGGAGAGAATAGGACTGGCTTGTAAGGGAGCACCATGAGCTTGCGAAGCTTGAGCGAGCGGGTATCAACAACTTCAAATGACCTTTGCTTCGGGTGATAGACATAAACAACATTGTCATCAATCAGATACCATAATAATGTCTCCGTTATTCATCAAGCACACAGGCCGAATGAATAGCATTTCAAATAGATGTGGTACAATCTCGTACTTCTTAGTCCACAATTTTGTCGCACCGTCCTTCATCCAAACATCGAGTTGACGAGGCATGAACTGCTGATTCATGAGTACAAGTCTTTCACCCAGCACACCCAATTCAGTGCCAAAGCACATCTCTAAAACTGGCGTCACAACCTCATAAAACTTCTCTTCTGCCAAGTCAAATGCAACGATAAGACGTGAGTGTACCTTATTGCACAACCAATGAATTGCCCCATCCACAACGACATTAGACGACTTCTGAAAGTTTCCAATAGGCTTCTCGGTTACAGACCTCCATGACCCTCCTTTTGTCACAGTTATAACCTGGGCATAATTGATGATTCGACCCATCTCCGCAATGCCTTTAATCAATACAACCTTATACTCGTTGATTCCTCGAAGAAACCCGAATCCAAAGTAGTGGGAAACCAATTCCTTTACCTCGAGAGAAGGCAGTTGATGATGTACTCTGCTTAAAGGGTTTTATATGCAAGCCCTCAACTTCAAATCCAATGAAGAATGTAATGATGACAACATGCAAAGTAAGCCATTGCATGAGAGCACACAATCCATATCACATCTCAAACCCTTCGCAGGTGGCTTTATCTTTGTAGCTCCAAGCGCTCTATCATACAGGTAAACCTTAAAAGCGTTTTTACCTAATATGATCATATTGGGGTCGCGAGGGGTGTTCACAGTCTTATCATTGCGATATAGGTGGAACAACTTGTTCCACGATTTGCAGACTAACTTGAACTGCATCAGGGAGAAAATGGGAAGTAGACTGAAGATTTTGAAAAGTGCATCGACACCAATGTCTTCCAGCAAAGTCCTTCGGTCTTCATGTTGGCCTTGCTTCTTGGTGGTACGTGCATGCTTACTACGTGACATCTTCAATGCTACAAACAATGAAAAAAATATATTATAGTCTCTTCAAAAACATGAAATCATAGACCATCACCATCTCCATTTACTCCCCCATTTTCTTCGAAAACATTAAAACACATGAACCATGATGGTGCATTCTTGGGGGATTTTGCATTGACTCTTTTCATGTAGAAAGAAGTATTATTCACTTTGACATGGAGAATTCAACCAAGTTCTATGCTGAACATTCTCTTAATGCATATTTCTTAGCCACACAACATTATATTGGATATGTTGATCAAATATGATGAATGAAAAGTATGAGAAGAAAATTGCAACTAAGTGTAGATTTGAAATGGTTTAACGGCATATATAATTATCTTGGAACAATCATTGCTACATAAAAATATACATGCATTCTAAATTTCTCCCATTTGGAATTTGGCATGCATTGGAAGGTGGCGATTTCACTTATGTAGTGACATGGTAACAAGTAAATATTTTCTTGCTGTAAATATGTCAGTATAATCCTACAACATTTTGGAGAGTAATAACAATACACTGTGTTATATTACATTTAAAATAGTAACCTTAAAATGCGGGCAAAAGTTAAATCGGTATTTAATTGGGATTATAAAACAATTTTTTCGAGAGTATTGCAGATATCCAGTAGTTCATAGGGTGCTAGTGAGTCGAGCACCACAATATGATAATCCTCGAATTCCTCAAATCTTTTCTTGATGTAATCTGCCTGATTTAACACAGTTTGGGCTCAACTCCTCAAACATAAGGAGACTAAATGTAAGCTCTGCCTCAACTCTTCTAGCACACAAATACAATTTCGATTGAGTTCAATTTTTTACTGATCTGGTTTCTTACGACCTTAATGCCAAATACAACTTTCCATTCTGTATCGAGATGAAAATTTGTGAAATTTCTATATAAAACAGACACAACTAGATACAAGAAAGTTATTTCGTATAAGGCGAATTTGGTGATATTTCAGTTCTTTTAATTAGTTGACAAAATGAGAGTGCCATAAAGAGAGCCACATTTTTCTAAGGAGATTGCAAATTCGATACTGATACCTATTTCACCACCGATTTCTGAAACAAAAACTTCACTAAACAATCATGTAAATTATAGAGACTGATGTATTTGAACATTTGAAAAGGAAAACCATTCACAAAACAAGTTAAATAATTAGCAAATCGAGCACGTGAGAGGTACCCGTTTTTATTTACGTAGATGCAGTGGTCTTACCAAAAGAAGAGAACTATCCAAAAGTCTTGTAAAGCCGCGTACACCCGTTGATCTAATGATTTTCTCACCGAAGTCGCAAATCAAATGAGAGCGATTGAAAGAATCGAGAGTGGATGATCAACAAAATATGATTAGGGTTTCATTGTAAGGCTGTTCCTCTTGGCAGAAACAGGTCCTACCGGAATGTGGTTTAGATTTTAGGTTTACGCAGAGGTCCAGTTCGATTAGTACATCATACCAACTTGTAAGGCCAAGCCCAAGCCCAAGCCCAAACCTAAGTTCGCGAACTGGGCTTGAGCGACAGTCTGAAATCTTCCATCTCAAGCCCACCCATAGTTCATCTCAAAACTAATATCGGTGTCACTAGATGATTAAATATTACTCCCTCTATCCAATTTTAAGTACAATCTCCCTCTATCCAATTTAAGGTACAATCCTTGGCTAAAATGGTAGCGCTCAAATAAGTGACTGACGATAAAAAATACTCCCTCCGTCGCACTTTCTGCTTCCTCTTTGACTTATCAAGTGGATTAAACAACAATAGTAACTGAGTGAGCCATGGATGAATGCCTATGACAATCGTGGCAGGGGCTTTATTTTTTTGATAAAAATAAAACAGTTGCGAGTAGCGGTTTCTCCCATCATTTCATAGAGGGGGCCAACATGCGAAGGTAATGTTTATGATATGATAAATCTGGATGACGCCACCCAAGGAAGAGCTCCACAGTCATAGTGAAGGGGTGAGAGTAGGCCTCCCTTGAAATCCATCCCCCATTGAGTACTCTCCTAAGACAAATCAATGATTAATAAGTGTGATTGAGGGTACACTTGGTTAATTTAGACCTAGCTCATTTGCAGGCTTTTGGTGCATTCTTGTATGCTTCTTCTCCGTCTTCAATAAACGATTTTGCCCTCACACTTCCAAATTTGGATACTCTAACTCCCTACAAAGGTCGGTGTTACATCTAAAACCTAGCTCATCAGGTTATGACGAGATATGACCAGATCATTTCACAAGAGACCCTGTAGCTTTGATATGTTTATGTTGTATCTTCACTTCAGTGTAGTTTATTAATCATTTGTTTGTCTTAGGAGAGTACTTAAGGAGATTTGGAGTTCAAGGTCGGCCTACCCTCACCCCTTTACTATGCCCCTAAGGCTTTCCCTTTGGTGGCGTCGTCCTGGTTTATCATATCATCCACATTACCTTAGGATGTTGCCCCCCCCCCCCCCCCCCCCCACCCCACCCCTCCCTATGAAATTATGGGAGATATGGACTACTTGAAACAGTATTATTTTTAAGCAAAAAACAGTGTCTCTGCCTCTGATTGTTATGAAGTCATTTATCGCTGGCTCACTTTTCTCAATTAATCCGCTTGAAAAGTCAAGGAGGAGACGCTAAATGCGACGAAGGGAGTAATTTTTGGTAGTGTCTCACTTATTTGAGGGCTATCATTTTAAATAGGGAAAGTACTTAAATTAGATAGACAGAGTAATAATAATCGGGTGGCAACAATATCATTTTTAAGAGAAACTATGGGTTGGCTCGTGATTGGGGATTTTGTAATTTTCTTTGTTTCTTCATCACTACCATTTTCTTCATTTGCGACGGGAGATTTAAGCCGGTTGCTTGAGCCCAGTTCACATTTAAGCTGGTTGCTTGAGCCCAGTTCACAAAGTTGGGTCTGGACTTTGCCTTACAAGTCGTCATGATGTATTAATCGAACAGGACTTCTGCTCAACCTTAAATTCTCAGCCTCCTTCCCGTTAGACCTGTTTCCGCCAAGACAGACTAGCTATACTATGAAACAAAATTAGATTTTATTGATCATCCGCTCTCGAGTCTTTGAATCTCTCACATTTCATCTGCGACATCGTAGAGAAATATATTTTCGAGAGAAAATCATGAGGTGTACCTGACTTTACAAGATATTTGGATATATTTCTTTTCTTGGCAAGACCATTGCATCTATATAAATTAAAAGTTTCTCTTCTAACATGCTTGATTTGAGGAGTATTTAACTTGTTTTGTAAATGCTTTTCCTTTTCAAAGTTAGGTGATCAAATGTATCTGTTTCTATATTTTTCATGTTTGATGAATGCTTTTGTCTCAGAAATTGATGAATAAATAGGTATGGGTATTGATTTTGCAATTTCCTTAAACATATGTGGATCACTTTATGGCACTCTCAGATTCATTCAGAAAATTTAGCACTCGGGTAATGTCATCTCTGTCAACTAATAAAAGAATTTGAATATCACCCAAGTCGCCTTATACAAAATAACTTCAATGTCTCTAGTTGTGTCTTTATATTAAGAAATTTAACCAGTTCTTCTTGATGCACATGGACAAGTTGTATTTGAATTTTGACATTAATGCTGTTAATAAAATGAGCAGTAGAAGATTCAATTTAATCCAAACTGTATTTGTGTGCTAAAAGAGTCAAGCCTGAGATTACGTTTGATCTTCTTAGGTTTAAGGAGATGAGCACAAACTGCGTTGAATCTTACCCATAACTTTGATACCAACGTGTCCGACTGTTGACATTCTGTTCTGCTCGACTCACTAACACCCTATTGAACTACAGGAAATCCGTAATAATCTTCAGAAAAAAAGGTTTCATGCATCCCAAAATTAAATTCCAATTTAACTTAAGCACGCATTTTAAATGTAGCATTATACTAATATATTTACAGCAAGAAAAGATTTACAAGTTACCATGTCACTTCATAGTGAAACTGCCATCTTATAATGCAAGCAAAACTCGAACAGGGAGAAGTTTAGTATACATGTTTATTTTTATACTTTTTTGTTCATGATAGTTGATCTTTATGTTGTCTGGGCAAGAAATGTTCTTTAGAGAAGGTTCAGCATATAATTTGCTCGATTCCCCATGTCAAGGTGAAAAATATTTCTTTCTACACAATATAAGTGCACCATTATGGTACGGGTTTTAATTTTTTGAAGAAAATATGGATTAAAAGGGTGGCAATCGTGGTATGTGGCTTTTAAGTTTTGGAAGAGACTGATATTTATTTATTTTTTTCCTTGGTTGTTGCATTGGAGATTTTACGCGCAAGCTTGCAGGTACCACCAAGAAGCAAGGACAAGATGGAGTCGGGAGGACTTTGCTGGAAGACATTGGTCTACTTCCCACTTTCTCCCTGATGCAGTTCATGTTACTCTGCAAATCGTGGCACCACATGTTCCACCTATATCGCAGTGATAAGATCTTGATCACCCCTCAGGACCCCAACATGCTCATACTAGGTAAAAATGCATTTAAGGTTTACATTTATGATAGACCGCTTGAAACAACAAAGATATAGTCACGTGCGAAGGATTTGAGGGGTCAGATGGACAGTGTGCTCTCATTCATTGGCTTAGTTTGCAAGTTGTCATCGTTACATTCTTTATTGTTTTTAAAGTTGCATGCTTGCATGTACAACCCTTTAACTAGAGTCCATCATCAACTGCATTCTCTTGTGCTGAAGGAACCGGTTTCTCATTTCTTTGGATTCGGGTTTCATCGAGGAATCAACGAGTACAAGGTTGTTCTGATTAAATGGGTAGAAAAGATGGGTGGAATCTGCAATTATGTGGGGGTTATATGTGTGACAAAGGGAGGGTCTTGAAGGTCTGTAACTGAGAAGCCTGTTGGTTACTTTCAGAAGCCCTCGGATGTCGTCGTGGATGGGGAAATTCATTGGTTGTGTAATGTGGTACGCTCACATTTTATATCGCTGCATTTGACTTGGCAAAAGAGAAGTTTTATGTCGTTTTGACGCCTGTTTCGGAGATGCGCTACAGTAGTGACTTGGGTGTGCTGGGTGGTAGTCTTATACTCATGAATTTGCGGTTCATGGCTCGTCAACTTGATGTATGGATGAAGGATGGTGTGACAAAACTGTGGACTACGAAGTGTAAGATTATACCATATCTGTTTGAAATGCTATTCATTCAGCCCGTGTGCTTGAAGAAAAAACGAAGATATTATTATGGTATCCGAACGATGACAATGCTATGTATGTCTATCAAGCAAAGCAGATTTCATTTTAAGTTGTTGGCACCGGCTCGCTCAAGCTTCGCCAACTCATGGTGCTCCCGTACAAGCCGGTCCTTTTCTCTCCATTGTAGCGGTTAATTTTGATTTTCGGAGAAAATTGAAGAATTCCCTTTTCCGTTATGATGTCGTAAACCCTTATTGTAAACAATCTATTGTTTTAGTATGTAATCGACATTTCGATTTTACGAAGATACTGTTTGGCATTCGAGATTAGTTTCCTCTTGGGAACTTTATAGTAGTTGATGGAAATGGCTTTTTTGTGGATTGAGTAAGCGTTTCTACCTTTACACGAGTAGTATTATCCTGTTTGGGCATGAATTCTATATGTTGGAAGGAGGGGCATTTAGAGTGCAGCTAAATTTATTTGGGAATAATTTTTTCTCCAGTACTTATTCTGCCAATTATTATGAATTCCTGGTGAGGTTTCTCCTCTTTGGTTGCTGCTCTGATTCACCGTGTAGTGGTTGGTGTCAAATAAGCTAATCCGGTAAGTCTATGTCAGGGAAAGAAGAGATCCTTGAAGTTTCTCATTTCTTCACTGTCTTGTTTCTGCATGAACGTCTGAAACACGTAGGTTGACTTGCGTTCTGTTTGTGGTAATTGGGCGAGAGCTTTGAGGTCTCATTTGCAACAAGTCAGAGTACGAGTAAAGAGTTTGCTCATTCCCCAAACAGAGGTTGGTTGGCTGTGATCCTTTTCCAAATCGCTGAGCTTTTCTCTTTTAAGAGGCCTGACTGTTTGTAATATTTGTGATGCAGGATCCGTGCCACTAGGGACTTGGGGATAGTTTAGCAGTCTCCAGTACTTTGCCAAAAGGGCGATACTGAAGCGACGCAGATCGCAAAAGTGTAAGCCTTCTCTATTTTTTTCCTTCATCTTCTCCCAAGAATTCTACTGTTTTCGCTTTTCTTCTTCCAAACAATACCACCAGAATTTACTTACTGCACTCTCAATTTTTTGTCAAAGTTGTTTTAGAGTTGAAAGCAACACATAATGTAGTTTGGAATCATCGAATATTCGATTTTATCAAAATCTCCCTCCAAATGACAATGTATTTTCTTTCCAATTTTTAAGCATTGACTGCACTATGTCCAGTATTTGTTGGAAACGATTCATTTTCTTCCTCCCTATAAATGTTGGTAGGCCCAGATCCTTCTTGTGTAGGGTTGCTAGTTGCACACCACACAAATTTACTTAGCTCATATTGCTGCTGCTGGGTATTATTAGTACTAGAGAAGACAATAATTGACATCTCTATATTAATTTTTTATACTATATCTTTCTCGTAGTCATGTAGTAGGTCTCTCAGATATGTAATCTCCGATGTAATAACTCTAGTGAAAAAAGTACTGTCATCCAAAGAGGTGGGGGACAACAGGACCCTCTCTTGATGCGATAATGTCCGACAAGTGCCCATTATGAACCGCAGGCGCGAGAGCATGAGTCAATCCTCTTTAGATGGTGTCAATATATAATTTTCTTGTAACTATGTAGTGTCCTTTTTGTTAGATGGATGTAGTGTCGTTTTGGGAACTATTTTTCAGTGGCGACTTTTTCCCTGGGCATATTCATTGGCTGTGTTTGGATGAGCTTAAAGGAGATGAAAATTTATGAGATTATTGAAATGAGTGGCTGGCTCTCTCCTCACCTCGGCCACCATTGCCTCTCCCATCACCTTAGTCACTCATTCCAATTATTTCATTAACCCTCCTTCATTTTGTATCATCCAAACACACCCATTATCGTCCTACCTACTGTTGATTTGTGATGCTCTGTCAGTTTTCTAGTATCAATATTTTTGATGATTGATTGATGGCCTTGCATGTATGTTTTCGATTGACAGTTTGGAGTCCAGGCTAATTTTGGTTATTTATGTTGACTCGGTGAATACTATAAGTATAAACTATACATTAATGTAATTCAATCTAGGTCATCCAAGTTGTAGAATACATAATCTATTACCTCCATATAAAAGGAGCCGAGCTCCATGACACATCAGCGCCACGTAGGCATTTTTAAGGGATTGTTCAATCACGTTTCGCTGAGTCAGCCTTATTTCCATTTGGCTTAATGACGTTCTTGCCCCTGGAAGACCTTAGTATTTTCCATGGCTGCCCCTGTAAGTTCTGCGTTGGTGGTTGTACGTATAGGGTTCGGTAACCATTTATGGGGTCTATTTCTATACGGGGTCTATTTCTACGGAACTCCTTTGCCGCCTTCGTTTCTTGGGGAGGACGGATCGTATAGTATATGAATTTTGTTCTACTCGCCAGTTATTCCAAAAGCGGTGCCAGGTGTCTCTGTTTCTTCCCTCGCCGGTCTCTGTTTCTTCCAAAGGCGGTGCTAAGTTGCCTATTTTAGAAGCTTGCCGGCCATTGTTTCTTCCAAAGGAGGTAGTAATCATTGATGTCCTTAAAGACGATTCATGTTAAGTTGCGCCCCTCAGTAAAAGTCCTCAAATTACCCCCTACACCATGGCATTAATTTTCCATCGAGAGACAACCTGGACATCACACTAAATCTCATTACCATTCCAAAACCCTCCAGCAAAGAAAACTAGATTAGTCACGAAACGCCTTTTGTTTTCTTTTTGCACTGTGTAGTTGGTCTCTGGATGATCTCCTTGACAAAGATTATATTGTGGACAGTGTTGTTATAGTTGAAGTGGAGATCCATGGCATTTCTTCTTCCAATGAACTTAGTGCTGAGGACTGATAATTTCCCCCCTACAAAGGATTACCAGGCTAGTCATGAGTGGCATGACTCACTGTGGTGACACAGTGAGTCATGCCACTCATGACTAGCCTTTGCGTGCTGATTAGAGTTGTCAAACAGGCATCTTGGGATAATTTGATAAATCAGAATCGGGGTTGTGTATGTGTTCAAGTATATGCAGACAGTTTTTTCTTCAATGATTATAGGGTGTAGGTCCTCACATCCAATATTATTGAAATAAAATTGGGTTTACCTAGCTCTTATTTATTGTACTATGTTAGAGGTTTAATAAAGCCGATTCACAAACCCAGTGTAGCCCGTTTGTAAATGGGTTTAAATGAACGAGGTTATGTGAATTCTTGAATTTAAAGGAACGGTGCAACTTGAACGGGCCAAACCGAAACCCAACCAAATCGGGATTGGGCACGTGTTTTAATTAAATTGAACTGGTCCGAAAAAAACTAACTAGCCCATTTGCTATTAGGGTCAGGCATGGGTCACATTTTTAAAAATAGCCCAAATTGTACTATTTCTATAAATATTACCACAAATATTTAATTACAGAACTAGAGGTAAAATTGCACCGGTGGTACCTAACCTTTCTATGTCACAGTTTAGTGCCCACAGTTTAAACTTAACCTTTAAACTTTGACATTGATGGTACCCAAATTTTAATTTTGTTCAACCCATAGTACCCATTGTTACTAAAAACTGTGATGTCTTTAACATTATTTCACATCATCTCCATTGTTTTTTTTTGGCCAAACGCGATATTCACATTATATTACATACAAAAGATACATGAGGCCGAAGCCCCGAGACAGTTGTTTGACAAAATATACAGTGAACCAAAAGAGGAAGACAGACATGTGATATACATTAGAACCAAAAGGCATGATACTAAGCCAAAAGATATCCCACTTGCTAAGAACTGAGTTGATGCTAAGTTGGTTTTGTAGGATCATGATTGTCAAAATCCAGCTGCTGCATGATGTAACCTGGAGGAGCTGAGGTACTCAAAAGAAAGGTGATGCTGTCTTCCTTTCCTAGCTAGTTGATCTGCACTCTTGTTAATCTCACGGGAGGCATGGTGGATGCTCCATCGCGGGTGGTGCTTGAGAAACCATCATCATCAACAAGCGAGATGAGCCAAGGAGAAACTGGAATATTGGAATGTATATAAGATAAAGCAATTTGCGAGTCTGTTTCTATTTGAAGAGAATCAACATTCAACTATGTTGCAATAGAAAGACCGTCACGTAAATCAATTATTCCTGCAAACAAAACACAGTTAGTATTTAGCTTACGAATATAACCCCCACGCCAATCACCATTACTATCTCTGAAGAGTCCTCCGCCACCAGCAGTACCATTTGTTATGTCAAGACTACCGTCTGTGTTTAATATAATACTACCAAGGGGAGGAGGTTGCCAAGTTTTTTTTAATGATAGTTGTAGGTGAAGAAGGATTTTTGGTATGAAAAAGTGTAATTCAACAGCCAAGTTGATTAGCTGATGGGTATGGCAGTCAGCGTGTTCGATTTTATTTATTTTCTTTATTTCGACTTGTCCAGATTGTCCAAAGAGTGAAGGTAAATTGTGTTACCAAGAAGGTTGAGGATAGGGGTTATGGTAAGATTGGCTGAGTCTGGTTAGAGATTCAATCTTTAACATTAGTGAACCCCCAAAAGTCACGGTTATTCAAATGTAAGATACTTTGCCAAATCTGTTTACTGAAATCGCAGTCACGGAAAAGATGAAGAGCAGTTTCGCGGTCAGTTTGGCAGAAAGTGCATTGGGAGGAATAAAGAGGACCTAAGTTTATGTTTAAAGGAAGTCGACCGCAGACAAGTCGCCATATAAAAGTTTGAAGTTTTGGGGAAGTGTCAGTTCGCCAAATCCAACTAAAATCCTCCACAGATGTTAAAGGAGCACTCTCCATTCCTAGAATTCCAGTGGATTGAATCTCTTTGAGGTGTTAAAGGAGAGACAATCTGATTCATATAAGATAGAATTGTAGGGGGTAGAGGGAAAGGCATGGAGGTGATATTCCAATGTCCCGAAGGAGAGCGAAGGTGTTCAACTGTTATGTGCTCAAAGTCTCGAGGTAAAGGGCCTGAAACAACTTTGAACAGTGGACCACAAGGTAACCAATAATCAACCTAGAAAAGAAATCGAAGACCCGTGTTGATTCAAAGACTCTTGAGTGTGTTTTAAATGGTAATTGTTTTGAGTGATGAAAGACAAAGACAAATACATAAGCAACAAAGTATCTCCAAGGCCTTGAGATACTGACAGAACTTCAAAGCCTTGAGAGTTGTTTTATTCTGCTACATGTTCTAACAGTTCTGTGTTGTAGATTGAATATCTGATTATACAGATCAAGGATTTACTGTATATACTTGTAGTTTACACTATTTACATATCTAACACAATTGCAGATGATCAGAATAGGAAGAATCAAAGTTATCTGGATTTAACTTTGAATATCTGTGAAGCAGGTTCAGAGCTCCAAGGCCTTGAGATGTGCCTTGAGCTGCTGACAGTTTTTACAGAACTAAGTTGATTCTTTCTTGCAGGTTGTGATTCTTATTATGGTGATTATTCATTGACTTCTAAGAGTCTTAAACTTGTTTTCATGATTTATATGTATTAGAAATTATACAGGTTAATGTTCTAATCTTTTAACCAGATTTATTAGAAGCTGGATAACCAAACAGTCATAGCACTGTTATCTTTTTAGATTTTGTTGTTGCTGTGTTTCAATGCTGTTGCAGGGATGTTAAACGTGCAAGAGCAATCTCAACAAACTCCAACGGATATCCACTTAGAGCTGTTTGAATTTCAGTTGAAAACAGAAAGAGGATTTGTAGGAACTGAGATCCTAAAATCTCTCAATCAGTTGCAGCTGTGGATAAAATAGACTGGTTTGAATTTTGAAGGAAGAGAGGCTTGCAGAATACTCAAAAAGGTGTGACAAATTCGTGGGAGATCATTCATTCAAACACACAAGAATTCAAGCTTCAATCCAGATTCCAGAAGATCAAATCAATCCAGTTTCCAGAAGAACACATCCAGGCTTCAGCAGCTTATTTCTTCTATTGTGTTCTTCACTTGTATTTTAATCTGTGTATATTTAAGTTATCTTAAACCTCACTTAACCTAGTGGTTGGTCGTTCAAGTGAACAACAAGAGGTTCTTGTTAGCTCAACAGTTAGTAGCTGGAACTAGATAGGTTTGGAACCACAAGCTAAATAGGTGTAAGGGAAATCACTTAGGCTTGAAGATCTAGGGTTGTTTCTGTGTGAGTAATAAGAAGTATTTGCCCAATCCTGGTGGAATTAGATCCCTCAGGCAGAGATTAGGTCCATTGGGACTGAACTCTGTAAATTGCTTTGTGTTCTTTACTTTACAGTTTGATTTTTATCGCTGCATACAACTCAAATCAAACTAGGGTTCATAAGCTGTTTAGAATTGATTTTAGTTCAAGGCCTTGAAGCTTTCTATTTTGCCTTGGGAAGTTTCAGACAGTTTACTAAAATCTCAAGGCCTTGAGATTTGAATTTCACACAAAGTTATTATGTTAAACTTTGAGTTTTGCAAAAAGTTTCCATACTCTATTCAACCCCCCCCCCCCTTCTAGAGTATTTTGGTCCTGTATTTAGTCTACATTACACACTTTCAATTGGTATCAGAGCTTGTGTCACTATTTTAGATCTAACAATCTGGTGACTATGAGTAATGTAGGAGATGGTGGATTCTCACAAGGAAGGGCAGCCAACAGACCTCCGTTGTTCCGTGGTGATAACTTCATGCACTGGACGGCATTGATGAAGATGTTCATCATAGATCAAGACATGGAACTATGGTCAATAGTTCATAATGGTCCTCATGAGTACTACACTACAATTGATGGAGTCAGATGTATTAAGTCTGAGGAAAATCTTTCAGTTACTGAACTGGAAAAGGTATCAAAAAATTACAAGGCTATGAATCTGTTATATTGTGCTCTTAATGCAGATGAGTTCAACATAGTGTCAAATTGCAAGAGTGCCAAAGAAGTATGGGATAAACTGGTGGTGACATATGAAGGAACTAGCCAGGTTAACAGACCAAAATGAACATACTTCTGAGTCAATATGAGTTGTTCAAGATGAACTCAGATGAGACCATCAAGGAGATGTTCAAAAGATTCACTGATGTGGTGAACAATCTGGAGTCATTGGGAAAGAAGTTCTCAAATGAAGAGAAAGTCGAAAGATTCTGAGAAGCTTGCCAAAAGCCAAGTGGGAGCCAAAGACAACAGCCATTGAGGAAGCTCAGGACTTGAGTCTTCTTCAGCTAGATGATCTACAAGGAAAGTTGCTCACTCATGAAATGTCTATGAAGTATGTGGAAGGTGATTTGAGTGAAAACATCAGGAACCTAGCACTTAAGGCAAAAGACAGAAAAGTCTCAAAGCCTTGAGACTGAAGATGAGCCTGATGATGAAGAGGCTTTAGCATTGATCTCCAAGGCCTTGGCCAGGATTCTCAAGAAGAAAAGAAACTCTGGTAACAGGGATTACAACGGGGAGAGATAAAGACCCTCAAGCAGCAAGGACTACAAAGGTAAACCTTCATCACAGTCACATAAAACTAAAGTAATGAATTGTTTTGAGTGTGGTGATGCAGATCATTTAGTAAGGGACTGTCCACAAAAGAAGAAGAACAGGAACTTTCAGAAGAAAGACAGTGACAACAGAAGGAAGAAAGCAATGATGGCTTCCTGGAGTGATTCTGATTCATCAAGTGACTCAGACACAAAAGAAGATCAAGCAAATTTATTCTTCATGGCAAAGCATGATGATGAAAATTCACCAGACAGACATATTGAAGATATGGTAAAAAATCTACTTGATAGTCCTTCTGATGTACTTCCTGAAATTCTTAAAAGTATGTTTTTAAATGAGGAAAGTTATAGAAATGAGATTTCTGCTCTAAAGATTAAGATTCATGAGCAGGTAAAAGAAAACCTGGACCTAGTTTTTTCAAACAAAACTGTTGAAGTTTCTAAGACAAAGCTTGAAAAGGACTTCAAGGCCTTGGACAGCAGGTTCAAAGCCTTGAAGGCACAGATAAAAGAGGTTGTTGATCAAAACACTCTTTTGACTGAAAGATATGTTGATCTAAAGACTCATTCTGGGAATTTAGAACAACATATCTGTTCTTTGACTGAGAAACTTCAAGAGTCCAAGAAGGTCCTAGCTAGGTTTACAGGCTCAGAACATAATCTGAATCTCATTATAGGAGGAAGTCTGAAATCAATGCATAAAAGTGGGATTGGCTATAATCCAAATTTTCCAAAGAAAGGCTAAACTACTTTTGTCAAATCTGGTAGCAGACATTCTCCAAAATGTCATTACTGTTGAAAAATTGGTCATGTCAGATTAACTTGTCCCTTCAGAAGATCAGAACCTCACATTATGAGGAATACTTATCCTTATCAGCTTAAGGGACAGGTTAGGCAGATTTGGGTTCCAAAAGGAATTACGCCACCAAACATGGCTGATTCTGAGTATGACTCAAAGTTCTGCACTTGGTCTAACAGACTGTTGAGGCAATGATTTGTTCTTTGCAGGATGTCACAGAGGCCTTGAAAGATCAGAAATGGATATTAGACAGTGGATGTTCCAGACATATGAGTGGAAAGAAGTCTCTTTTTACTGAACTTACAGCAAAATCTGGAGGAACAATCACGCTTAGTGACAAATCAAAATGGAATATCATTGGTATTGGTAGTATTGGTGACAAGCTAAAATGCCTCAAGGCCTTGAAGGAAGATTCAAAGATTTGGCACAGAAAGCTTGGGCATATTAGTATACATACCTTGAATAAACTCATCTCAAAGGACTTGGTAAGAGGTTTACCATCACAGAAATTTTCAGATGATGAGGTTTGCAAGGCATGTATACAAGGTAAGCAAACCAGAAGCTCATTCAATCCAAAGAACTTTGTAAGTACTCTAGACCCTTAGAATTGCTGCATATGGACTTGTGTGGTCCTATGAGAGTTCAGACCCCAAAAGGTAAGAGGTATATGCTTGTTATAATTGATGATTATTCTAGATTTACTTTAGTGATGTTTATTAGAGACAAAACTGAAGCTTTATCTGAATTTTCTAGACTGTGCAAAGAGCTTCAAACTTTGAAAAATTTACCTGTTGCATCTATTAGAAGTGATCATCAACTTGACTTTGATTTGTTTTGTGCAAAGCATGGCATTTCACACAACTTTTCTGCACCTAGAACACCACTGCAAAATGGAGTTGTTGAAAGAAAAAATAGGACACTTGAGGATATGTCCAGAACCATGCATCTTGAAAGTAATTTTCCAAAGTTCTTATGGGAAGAAGCTGTTAACACTGTCAATTATGTGCTGAATAGATGCTTGATAAGACCTATCTTGAAAAAGACCCCCTATGAACTGTTTAAAGGTAGAAAGCCTACTGTTTTTTATTTCAAACATTTTGGTTGTATGACTCAAAGTTCTGCACTTGGTCTAACATCATGTTGATGCAATGATTTGTTCTTTGTAGGATGTCACAAAGGCCTTGAAAGATCAGAAATGGATATTAGACAGTGGATGTTCCAGACATATGAGTGGAAAGAAATCTCTCTTTACTGAACTTACAGAAAAATCTGGAGGAACAATCACGCTTAGTGACAAAGCAAAATGCAATATCATTGGTATTGGTAGTATTGGTGACAAGCTAAAATGCCTCAAGGCCTTGAAGGAAGATTCAAAGATTTGGCACAGAAAGCTTGGGCATATTAGTATACATACCTTGAATAAACTCATCTCAAAGGACTTGGTAAGAGGTTTACCATCACAGAAATTTTCAGATGATGAGGTTTGCAACGCATGTGTACAAGGTAACCAAACCAGAAGCTCATTCAAGCCAAAGAACTTTGTAAGTACTTCTAGACCCTTAGAATTGATGCATATGGACTTGTGTGGTCCTATGAGAGTTCAGACCCCAAAAGGTAAGAGGTATATGCTTGTTATAACTGATGATTATTCTAGATTTATTTGGGTGATGTTTATTAGAGACAAAACTGAAGCTTTATCTGAATTTTCTAGACTGTGCAAAGAGCTTCAAACTTTGAAAAATTTACCTGTTGCATCTATTAGAAGTGATCATCAACTTGACTTTGATTTGTTTTGTGCAAAGCATGGCATTTCACACAACTTTTCTGCACCTAGAACACCACTGCAAAATGGAGTTGTTGAAAGGAAAAATAGGACACTTGAGGATATGTCCAGAACCATGCATCTTGAAAGTAATTTTCCAAAGTTCTTATGGGCAGAAGCTGTTAACACTGTTAATTATGTGCTGAATAGATGCTTGATTAGACCTATCTTGAAAAAGACCCCCTATGAACTGTTTAAAGGTAGAAAGCCGACTGTTTCTTATTTCAAACCTTTTGGTTGAATCTGTTTTGTGCATAATAATGGTAGAGACAATCTTTGTAAGTTTGGTGCTAGAAGTGATGAAGGTGTATTTCTTGGATATTCTCAAACTAGCAAAGCCTATAGAGTTTGTAATAGAAAAACCAAGATTGTGGAAGAGAGTATTCATGTAATCTTTGATGAAAGTACTAAGGGTTCTCTGAGTGAAAGTTTTGCAGATCTAGATTTGAACAAGCATGAATCAGATGATGATGCTGTGAAAGAAGACAAAAGCAAAACTAATGTGCAGAATCAATCAGCAGAATCTCAAGGCACCTCATGCAGAACCAAAATCTCAAAGCCTTGAGACAGAAGCTGAAACTTTCTATGATGCTCCCTCTACTGTTTCAAGAACTCAAAGCCTTGAAGGAGAATATTCCTAGGTACCAAGAAAGAAGTTTAAGTACCTTGCAGACCATCCAGCTGATAACATTATATCAGATCCATCAACTGGAACTCAGACAAGAGGTTGAAGAACTAGTGTGCTTTTAGTGCTTTTGTATCTTTGATTGAGCCTAAAAATACCAAGGAAGCACTAGAATATGAAAACTGGATCATTGCAATGCAGAGTGAGCTGAATGAGTTTGAAAGGAACAAAGTATGGAATCTGGTTCCCATACCTATAGATAAATCAGTTATTGGAACCAGATGGGTATTCAGAAACAAGCTTGATGATAATGGCAAAGTGGTAAGAAATGAAGCCAGACTGGTAGCTCAAGGATATAATCAGGAAGAATGTATAGATTATGAGGAGACTTTTTCTCCTGTTTCCAGGTTAGAAGCTATTAGAATACTTCTTGCATTTGCATCTCACAATCACATAAAGCTTTATCAAATGGATGTTAAATGTGCTTTTCTGAATGGATATTTATAAGAAGATGTTTTTGTGGCAATACCACCTGGTTTTGAAGATGAAAACTTTCATGATCATGTTTATAAACTGGACAAAGCTCTTTATGGTTTAAAACAAGCTCCAAGGGCTTGGTATGACAGACTTTCAAAATTTCTACTTGAAAACAATTTCAAAAGAGGCCTAGTTGACAAAACTCTTTTCATTAAACATCATCAAAGTGATTTGTTAGTAGTTGAGATTTATGTAGATGATATTTTATTTGGTGCTACTAATGATGCTCTTTCAAAAGAGTTTTCTAGTCTGATGTGCAGGGAGTTGAGATGAGCTTAATGGGTGAACTGAATTTCTTTCTTGGACTTCATATCTTACAAATGAAGAAATGAATTTTTGTACATCAAGAAAAGTATACCAAGGACTTATTGAATAAGTACAATATGTCACAGTCCAAGGTGCTTAAGACCCCTATGAGTTCATCACTCTCTTTAGACAAAGATTCAAATGGTAAGAGTGTGAATCAAAAGGAATACAGAGGTATGATTGGATCACTGTTGTATTTAACTGCTAGTAGACCTGATATTATGTTCAGTGTCAGTATGTGTGCTAGATTCCAAGCAGATCCTAAGGAAAGTCATTTAACTGCAGTCAAAAGAATTTTTAGATATTTGAATGGAACCAGAGAATTAGGGTTTTGGCAAGAAGATCTAATTTTATGTTGAGTGGATATTCAGATGCAGATTTTGCAGGATATAAAGTAGACAGGAAAAGTACTTCTGGATGCTGTCAATTTCTTGGATATTCATTGATCAGTTGGCATTCCAAAAAGAAAAATCTGTAGCATTATCAACTGCAGAAGCTGAATATATTGCAGCTGGTGCTTGTTGTTCACAAGTGTTATGGATTGCTCAGCAACTTAGAGATCTTGGCTACAATTTTAGAAATGTGCCTATTCATTGTGACAACACAAGTGCTATTTCAATCTCTAAGAATCCAGTTCAGCACTCAAGGACTAAGCACATAGATGTGAGACATCACTTCCTTAGAGATCATGCAGAACAAGGTGATGTTGTTTTAAATTTTATTTCTACTTCAATGCAGATTGCTGATATTTTCACTAAACCTTTGCCAGATGATAGGTTCTCATCTCTAAGGCTTGAATTGGGGATGTTAAACAAGGATGCATTGGTTTAGGGGGAGTATTAGTACTTATATGTGATTATGTGCTGAAATCTCAAAGCCTTGAGATTATACTTTCTGAAGCCTTGAAAGTATAGCTCAAAGCTTTGAAGTTTCTCAAACTACAAAAAATCTCAAGGCCTTGAGATTGTTCTCCAGGTCTTGATAATATCTGTAATTTTTTTTAAAAAAAATGGATCATCAAATATTATATCTTATCTTTTTAGATAAATGTATAATATTTGAATTACTCAGAGAATTTTCTAAAATATCCCAAAAATATTTTCCAAGATTCTATTTTGCATGTTCATATAGCAGAGTCCTTTTATGACTCATCCTTTTCAACCTACTTAAGCTGAAAGTCAGGGCTTTTTCTTCTCATTCTCTCTCAATTCTCTACGACTCTACTCTCTCTCTCTCAGTTTCTCTCAATCACATTCTCTTCTCAAATCCCTAAACCCCAAAATGGAGCGCAAATCAGCCAGAATTCAGCAACAGGGAAAGCCCTCTGGCAGATCCAAGAAGAGAGCAAATAAGAAGGAGAATATAGTGATTTCTGATTCAGATTCAGAAAACACTCAGAGCTTGCATGAGGACACTCCTCCTACAAAGAAGTCCAGAACAGAGAAGGGAGATGAAGGCTCAAGCATTGATCCACAACAGGAGACACAGGGTGGTGATCAACCTAGGTCAGAGAAGAAGAAAGGGGGAGAAAAGAAAAAGACTGGTGAAGAGGAAAAGGGGAAATCAGCACAAGAAAGCAAGAATAAATCATCTGAAGGAGAACAAGAAAAGACCAAACCCTCAGAGAAGAAAACTAGGGTTAAGCAGGTTGCTGCTGCAACCAAGAAAGGTTATCAAGGTAAGAATGTACTTCCTACAGACTGGTTTGTTAGTTCTGAGGTTAGAACTGTATGGATGCAAGGTTATGCTTCATCTAAGGTAGCTTTCTGTAGTATGGTTTCTTAAGAATTGTTGGATAAATTGGATATAGACTGCATGAGAAAGTTAAGAAAAACTGATGTTTGGAAGGTGTTAAATCCTAGTTCAAAGGCCTATCCTAGGTTAACTAGGTTGTTTTATTTGAATTTGGTTTCTGAAGGTGATGATAAAATGGTGTTAACTTCTAAAGTGGCTGGAGTGGATTTGAGGTTAGATCATAGGACTTTTGCCAAAGTCTTGGCATTCCTAGGAAATACAATGTTGGAGATTACCCTGATAGGAAGGAGTGTCTGGATAAGGCAAAGGAGATGTTTTTATTGAAGGTGTACCCTCTGGTCCAAAGCAGTTGACACACTCTGTGCTCAACTGTGAAGCCAAAATCCTATTTACAATTCTGATGAGAAGTGTAGTTCATAGGGAGAACTCAAGGGAGTTAGTGACTGATAAGGTTCTTATTTTGATGTATCTGATATCTCAAGGGTTTGAGATAGACTTGCCAACTGTTGTTATGGAGCATATGATTTATTGTGCAACCAGGACTAGAAACCATCCTCTTCCATATGCCAACATGTTACCTCTTTTCTTTGAATACTTTTATGTACCTGTGAAAGGAGAGGAAAAGATTACTAGAGGTTTTGGGTTGATTGATGAGACTGCACTTCAGAGGATTGGGGTAGTTCATACTGGGAAAGGACATTGGAAGGTTTATTCAGATTTGTCAAAGGAGGAATTTGCTTAGAAGGAGTTTGTGAAGCCTAAGGGGACTACATCAGGGAAAGGACAAACCAATGAGGATTACTCTTTGTTGGTTGAGAAGTTAGAAGATCAGCAGGTTGAGATTGAAGATCTCAGACAAAGGTTATTTGACCTGTCAGCTGAATTCAACCAGTTCAAGGGCTTGATGAATGTTATTAATGGGAAGCTGGATATTGTCATCAAGGGTTTGAATTTGAAGAAGATACCTTCTGCTACTAGTCATGACACCAGTGTGAATTCAGATGAAAGGCTGGGAGATTTTCTGAAGAAGAAAAATAAGCCAATTCCAGTGGTGCTTACTTCAAAAGATTTGTATGAACAAACTGATGAAGAAGATGCTGGTGAAGACACAGGTGTTGATGCAGCTACAGAGGGGGATTCAGTACTGGCTAAGAAGAAAGTGGATGAGATAATTCAAGAGCTTGTTGCAGAAGTGGAAGCTGAACAAGAAGGTAATCAGTCTGCTGAAGATGTTGCAAGTGAAGAAGAAGTTGGAGAAGGCTCAGAGAAAGGCCAGACATCAAAGAAGAAGTGGAGATCAGAGAATGCCAAAGCCTTGACCTTCTATTTCTTTCTCTTCTTCTTTTATATTCTCAAGGCCTTGACTTTTTAGCAATAATTTTGTTTAAGTTTTTTTTAGACTCTGAGTAATGATCCAACATTTCTTTATCCTTATTTGATGAAAGTCAAAAAGGGGGAGAAATTATGTGGTTTTGTGTTTGCAGTATTTGAATAATAAATACTTAGTGGTTTTGTGGTTTAATAATCAGTTGTGTTTATATTTCTGGGGTTATATGTAATTTTTAAAATTTTGATTATCTGTAGTATACTGGTTATTGTATTTGCATTTTGTGGTTATCTAATTTTAAATCTGAATGGCAGGAAAATCTATACAAGACTGTAGGTTTTGACTTTCAACAAGGGGGAGATTGTTGATTCAAAGACCCTTGAATGTGTTTTGGATGGTAATTTTTTTGAGTGATGAAAGACAAAGACAAAGACATAAGCAACAAAGTATCTCCAAGGCCTTGAGATACTGACAGAACTTCAAATCCTTGAGAGTTGTTTTATTCTGCTACATGTTCTAACAGTTTTGTGTTGCAGATTGAATATCTGATTATACAGATCAAGGATTTACTGTATATACTTATAGTTTACACTATTTAAATATCTAACACAATTGCAGATGATCAGAACAGGAAGAATCAAAGTTATCTGGATTTAACTTTGAATATCTGTGAAGCAGGTTAAGAGCTCCAAGGCCTTGAGATGTGCCTTGAGCTGCTGACAGTTTTTACAGAACTAAGTTGATTCTTTATTGCAGGTTGTGATTCTTATTATGGTGATTATTCATTAACTTCTAAGAGTCTTAAACTTGTTTTCATGATTTATAAGTATTAGAAGTTATACAGGTTAATGTTCTAATCTTTTAACCATTTTTATCAGAAACTGGATAACCAAGCAGTCATAGCACTGTTATCTTTTTGGATTTTGTTGTTGCTGTGTTTCAATGCTGTTGCAGGGCTGTTAAACGTGCAAGAGAAATCTCAACAAACTCCAACGGATATCCACTTAGAGCTGTTTGAATTTCAGTTGAAAACAGAAAGAGGATTTGTAGGAACTGAGATCCTAAAATCTCTCAATCAGTTGCAGCTGTGGATAAAAGAGACTGGTTTGAATTTTGAAGGAAGAGAGGCTTGCAGAATACTCAGAAAGGTGTGACAAATTCGTGGGAGATCATTCATTCAAACACACAAGAATTCAAGCTTCAATCCAGATTCCAGAAAATCAAATCAATCCAGTTTCCAGAAGACCACATCCAGGCTTCAGCAGCTTATTTCTTCTATTGTGTTCTTCACTTGTATTTTAATCTGTGTATCTTTAAGTTATCTTAAACCTCACTTAACCTAGTGGTTGGTTGTTCAAGTGAACAACAAGAGGTTCTTGTTAGCTCAAATGTTAGTAGCTGGAACTAGATAGGTTTGGAACCACAAGCTGTATAGGTGTAAGAGAAATCACTTAGGCTTGAAGATCTAGGGCTGTTTCTGTGTGAGTAATAAGAAGTATTTGCCCAATCCTGGTGGGATTAGATCCCTCAGGCAGAGATTAGGTCCATTGGGACTGAACTCTGTAAATTGCTTTGTGTTCTTTACTTTACAGTTTGATTTTTATCTGCTGCATACAACTCAAATCAAACTAGGGTTCATAAGTTGTTTAGAATTGATTTTAGTTCAAGGCCTTGAAGCTTTCTATTTTGCCTTTGGAAGTTTCAGACAGTTTACTAAAATCTCAAGGCCTTGAGATTTGAGTTTCACACAAAGTTATTCTGTTAAACTTTGAGTTTTGCAAAAGTTTCCATACTCTATTCAACCCCCCCCCCCCTCTTCTAGAGTATTTAGGTCCTGTATTTAGTCTACATTACACACTTTCAACCCGGTTCCAAAAGTTTTGATAATATTTTGTTTAAGAACCTCTTGTTTAAGTTTGATCAAATATTTCAAAAAAGGGCTATCTGTTTGTTTACTGGTCGCATGAATGAAGTTGCCGTTAGGGAAATATTTTTGACGGAGAATGGAAGTCCACCAAGCATGAGGGTTCTTAAGAATGCGCCAACACACATGAGTTAGAAAAGCTTTGTTAGTTCGACCGGCATCCTTAATACCCAAGCCACCATTAGTTTTACTTTGGGTGATTTTATCCCAAGCTGCACCGTGAAAGAAGAATTCTAAAGGAAATTCCTCTGAATCTTATCAAGTTGGGATTTAATAGTAGTAGGAAGTTTTGTCGATTCCATTGTTGTTTACTACTATGTTTTACCACAATTATATTTAGAGTTAGTTTCAATCCTGCCCTTAAAAAAGGGTAAAAGAAATTTTCAACCCTTCGAATATGGAGAAAATACATTTTACCCCTGATTTATGGATTTGCACCCTTTAAGTGGATGGAGGGTGGACACATACCACCCTTCTACCCTTCTGTTACAATACGCTAGGGGAGGGGTGCAAACTAATTTTTTGTGACAATTTTACCCTTGTAAATTGTGGACAAATAACACTCTTTTTTTGTTTGAAAAAAAATCATGATCTTGATATTCTTCTTCGTGTTCTTGAGCACCACCTCCACTACCACCAAATCCCCACCAACAATACCACCAGCACCACCACATCCCCACCTCCACCACCACCACAACAACAACAACAACAACAAAACAATTCAATGAAGACTATCACGACGAAGGATACGACCAGATTTCACATCCAAACCTTAATTCTTTGAATCAAAATGAATTCAGTATCAGATCCACATGAAATTCCGATAGAGAACAATAAATTGAAACTAGATCAAACAGAAATGCAGACATGAAACATGAAATCAGAATTAGACCTCCTGAAGAACACATGAATAATGCTTTCTCGTGAATCTTTGATGTAGAACAGGAAGAACAAGAAGAAGAAATTATTTTTTATCAACTATCACTATCTTTCTTACCCTCTATCTCCTTTCTCCTTCAGCAGACCCTGCTCCAAAAAAGTTGAACGCTTCCTACAACTATTCCAATTGTAACATGGCGTGCTCAATTGGTCGCAGACGTTCTCTTAAACCAAGTCAAACAAGCTCCGACCAACCTTGGGGGTCGTCTTTGGACTCTGCAGAATCTCAAAACCGCAGAGGTAATAAGGAACCCACTTGAACCCAACTCGTCCTTGATCTCGTCGCTGGTTCTACGAGGTTTGGAGAAGATGTCAGTCAATATGACGGCGTGTCTGAATCCTTGTTGTGGATCGCAAGTTCTGATGTCGAGAAACAACAGAAGCTGGGGCTCTTCAGTTCTGGAATCTCGAACGGCCACCACAACCCACACCCACCTTTGACCACAACACCAATTTCCATGATCAACATGCCTGACGAATCAAATAGGAAGACGAAAAAAAAGCCCTGATTTTTCAATTCATATCAATCAAACAACAAATTTCAGACAATAATCGATATTTTATGAGGCATTCACTTACCTCGTCTTCGAACGCAACGAATTAGGTAAATCACGAAAGAGGAGAAAGAGATGATGCTGCTAGGGAGAGGTTTTGGATTTTGATTCGAGCAAATCTCAGTCGGAATACATGGATGAGGTTGTTGTTGCTGCCGTGAAGGGAGAATGAGGAGGAGGCGGTGGAGAGAGTAGGCAGAGGAGAGAGAAAAAAAATATTTTAGGGTTAGAAGAAATGAGAAGGAGGAGAGAATAAGGACTTATATATCTGTGTAATTTTTCTTCAATGTGAGGGTACATATGTCATTTATCCCATTTCGTTAACTCCATCAACTCTCCATCTACTGACAAGGGTACACAAAGTATTTATCCATAAATCAGGGGGGAAATGTATTTTCTCCATACTCGGAGGGTGGAAAATGTCTTTTACCCCTTTAAAAATTATATAAAAAATATTTTCTTTTTGAGAAATATATAAAAAAAAAAATTAAAACCAAAACAAACTAATTATAACAAAATTAGAAGATAAATGATAAATGAAATCACAATAATGGAAAAAGAATTGTTAGCTTACAAAAGAAAAAAAAAGAAAAAAAAAATATAGAATAAGGGTATATTTAAGAACAGTATGAAACGGGGGTGAGGAATAAGCTCAAGATTATTTTCCGCAAAGCATTATGATCGAGAAACTTAACTATAATAAATATTATACGGGTTGTTTAGCTAATATATATTTTTAGATATATTTTTGCATTTTATATATAGATTTTGAGATACTTTAAACATACACCATATCTCTTTTGAGAATTTTTCATGGATAATTCACTTTGACGATTTGAAATATAATTTGAGATTTCACAACTAAAATTGTATAAATAAAATAAAAAACATGAAGTGTGCAAGCCAACACGAAGTTAGCACGTACACTGCACAACATGTTTTCACATGTAATCTTTGCAACAAAACATGTTGAATCAATAATTTCAATGTTCATAACTCGGATGTAAATTCATACATGCATGAGATTATTCTCACCTTGTGTGTGCCCCTTCAATCATATGATTTTTCTGACCACACTTAATTTTTTTTTGAATGAATTGTGCCCACTATCTGTCTGAAAAATGTTGTAGGAGCTATTTCCAGAGTTGATGGTTGATATATTCTGTAGGCTTCCAGTAAAAGTCCTTCTCCAGATAAGGTGCGTCTCAAAAAATTGGCGCACATTGATTGACAGCCAAGCCTTCATCAAAGCTCACCTGAGTCTGTCAAGAAGAAACCAATTCCTTATATTAAGCAAAATTCGCTCTGATGATATGAAGTCTGTATACCTTGAATTTCTTGAGAGTGTTGTTGAACTACACAATCCTCTCCATCACTTCTCGTCTAGATTTGGTCGCCAGTGCGGGGTGTTTCCGTCCAAATACCAACATTTACCAGAGCAATCCCAGATTATAATTCAATGGTTACGGTTCATGCAGGGCCGTCTTAAGAAATTCGGAGGCCTTAGGCAAATTTCGTTATTGAGGCCTTGATGAAAATTATAATCCTAGTTAAAGCCTGCATTTCTTACTTTCTTGGATGCACATATGTTAATTGTAGTTTCAAGATCACTTTTTTTAACAGCACCTTCTCAATCAATGAAAACCAAGTCTAAGACATGTTAGTCGTTCTTGTGAGAATTTATCAAATTTTGTATTCTTATTTTCTCAAGTTTTTCGTAATCGGATTCAAATTTTCTAGCTGGCATGATAACATAAGAGACTAAAAGCAATATAGTAATGTAAAAGTATTAAAACGGTGGACCCGTAATTGAACTTGTGTAGATTATTTGAAGTATTGAACTTACAAGTGCGGGAGAGGGATTGAATTCGACGCAAAGCCCAAACTGTAGATGGTAGAACTCACTATCTTCAGTTTCAAGTTACCCAAAGGAACTCAATGATAATCAAACACATACGAGTATCAAGAACACATAACAGCTGGTTGATGAACATTAATTTTTGCAGACGATTAAAAAGAGAAAAATTAGAATACACAGAAATATTTACCCAGCGGTATAAAGAAATAAGAAAACGAATTAAAATCTCTACAGATATGCTCCTCAAAAATATCTCTAAAGATTTTGGGGGCAAAAAAATTACCAATTTGGGGGAATTAGTATCAAAAACTGATCCCAAAATACTCTCTCATGACAACCCATCTCCACCATCATCTCCTTATTTATCTCCTAAATATCCGCTCTCGCATCGTTTGTAAATATTCCATTATTATTTTTTTTGCAGTGTGTTTTTTATGCTATTAATTTTCCAAAATTAATCAAATTTATACGAAATTAGTTATAACTACCATAAAAAATGAGGCCTGCCAAAATCCGAGGCCTTAGGCAACTGCCTAAGTTGCCTAGGGTTGAGGCTGGCCCTGGTTCATGTCACGAGATGGCATGATTCTAGTTTGGGGTACCTGTAACGGTTTGGTTCTAATGTCAACCCCCTATTATACTTGTCTGTGGAACCCGTCAACTCGATAACACATCAGTGTACCGAGATTAGAGGTTCTCCCACCATCTCTCGGACGCCCTCGTGATCTATATGGCTTTTGGTATGACAGTGCTATCGATGTTATACGGTTGTCAAGGTTTTGCAGTATTAAAATCGGACAAGGTCTCCCGAAATTGACATACAATATCAAGTGTGATTTTATAGGCTGCGAGCGAATTCCTGGAGATAATTTGCTAGAAATTTCCCTCCAAATATGAAATGCGAGAGACAACCGGGTGTGCTTATTTGTGAGGCATTACATTGGCCTGTGAGGGTGAAGTCTGAGTTGGATCATGAAGAATGTGATGTTATTCTGGCATTTGATCTCAAGCCGGAGGAATACCGGATGTTTTCGCATCCCATGTGTCAAAATCCTGAGTTTTATTCAAGACTGGGTACCCTAAATGGATTGCTCTGCTTAGTTTACTCATATTTACCGGTCCGGTTTGAAATATGGGCGATGACAGATTATGGAGTTGATGAGTCGTGGACCAAATGGACCTTGAAGCTTGAAGATTTCATTTCTTATCCAGTGGGTTCACTAAGACTGCTCGGACTGCGACTTTGAGTAATGGCAGGCGTGCTCTGTACAACCCTCTGTTCATTGCGGATATTCCCTGTTATGTAAACACACCTTTGCATTTTGAGATTGAAGTTACCGATCATAGTGATGTTTGCACTGGAAGCCTGGTTTCGTTGGAGGGAGGTGCTTGTTTTTGAGGATATTCCCTGTAACGAAATGCGAGAGACAACCGGGTGCGCTTCTTTTTGAGGCATTACTTTAACAGCCCTGCATTTAATTACATGCGTTGTCTTATTATATGTGCACATTAGAACTGCATAATTGCATTGGGTGATTTGATTTATGCTTGGGCGATTCAATTTATACTTGCATGGGAAGATTCGTTTTACTTTAAGCTTCGGGGACGAAGCTTTGTTTTTAAGGGAGATGTGATGTAATACCCCGATATTTTTTCGGGGGTATTTTGGGAGTTTAACGAATTTTCGGGGCCACTATTTGAGATTTATAAAAGTAATTCTCCTTTATTAAATAGTTTGTTTTATTATTATTATTATTATTACTATTATTATTATTATTATCAATACTATTTTTATCATTACAATTAATTTTAACAAAAAGTATTTTTTTGTTGTTTCTTTTATTAAATAGTCTTTCTTCCTATTACTATTATCATTATTATTGTTATTGTTATTATTACCATTATTATTTTATTTTTTTATCAAAAGTATTTTCTTAAGATGACTTTTTTGGTAGTTAGTTAGTTGTGTGTAAGTTAGTGGGTGAAGTGTTGCGGGTCGTTAGATGTTTTTAACGTGTCCAAAGTGTAGTTCTGATTATTGTTACGTAACGAACCACCGCGTAGAGTGACGCAACTGCCACACCTTACATCTTCTCCCCATCACCCCCTTCATCCCTACCATTTTGAGCAGAGTGATTCTCTGCAAATTTTCCGGCAAGAACACCATCATGGCAACACACCAAAATTCGACCTCCTCCCTTGAAATTAAAGTCCCAATCCACGCCAATCAAGCGAAGATATCATCTTTGCATCAATTCGCCATTTTGACATACCAATTTGGACCCAAAAATGCCCCGCCGGATTTGATTTCTCGACTGAGTTTTCACCCAAATACACCAGCAACTCTCTCACCCTCTCCCTCTCGTGTCTCTCTCTCGCTCCACCTCTCTCTCGCTCTCTCCCTGTTCTCTGTCGACCGCCGAAGCAAACCCGACGCCGACGGCACCAGGCCGAAGCCCAGAACCGCCGGCGGACCCAGCCCCGGCGTCGTCGTCCCTCTGCGTCGCCGAACCCCGACGCCGCTCCTCCGCTCGAATCGCCGACGCCACCACCGCCCACTCTCTTCCCCTGTCTTCTCTTGTCCGACGAACCGGAAAGCCACCAACGCCGCCGCCTCCTCTTTGTCCTCTCCAATTGGTAAACAAAAATAAAAACCCTTGTTTGTTTTCAGATTCATCCCCTTGATTCATTTTGTTCCAAAGTGTGTAGGTGAATCTTAGTTTTTAATCAGTGTATAGGTGCTTGGGTATGAATTAGTACCTGCGTGTCTCCGTGGTTGTTTACTGTAGGTGATTGGAGAAGAAGGGAGTCTGATATGTGGGTGTAAAAGCAGGGGGTGTAAAAGTGTCTTTTACAAAAATTGGGGGTAGGCTTTTATATGAGGTGAAACTGTTTAGGGGGCTGATTGTATATCAACTTATTGTAATTTAAGTTATTTTCTTTAGCATAATATAAATTAGTATTTCTTATATGTATATATATTTTTATCAAATGTAAGTTAATGATCCTTTTCAAAAAAAAATAAATATGCAACTTTATAATCAAGTTAAAATAGTATTTTATAAGTGTATATTAATTATACTATATTTTCCTAAACAACTAATTAATCATGTTTTCGATTTTATCGCAAAATAAATTATTTTTCACTTATAACATGGTTTTCGCTAATATAACTTTATAATAAAAATAGTTAAGCTTTAGCTTTAGTTTAAGCTCCCATTTTCATTCATCTAAACTTTAAAATTTATATAGCTATCTTTGTTTATATAATTCTACCTTAGTAAATCAAATAAATATTCTAGAGCATCAAATAAAGTTTTCTTTACCTCAATTATTACTTTTATAATTATAAGCCACTATTTTCATTTAATGTGTATTCTAAACGTAAAATTATAGCTAGTGTAATATATTTTGTTTGGGGAATTAATTGGGGATTTCACTTGAATTCATATAGGACATTTTAATTGTGAATTGTCGTGTGGCGAATTTGTGTTAATAATATAGGCCTATTTGATTATTGTAGATTCTGATTTCGCTGACAATCAGTTCGTTGAGGATCCCTATTACTAGGACGTAGCTTGCTTGCGTGTGACGATCTATTTTCATTATCAGGTAAGTTATATGCACAACATCTTTAAATATCAAAATGTGTTGTTTCGTGTGCGTTATCTCAAACTTCAAATTCAATCTCCGCTTTACAATACTTTGAATTCTTTTAGCGCTTTATTTTTGAACGATTTGAGAAGCATGTGATCACTATTTAAAATTGTGATTTATTACTCCCGTGGAATCTCGAACAATAAATGTACGATAATAGAATTGGGAACGGTGTACAGAGGATGCGTGTGAAGGCTAAGGCCGGGAACACCTATGTGTGATTTCCCTAGGGCATTGTACCCTCTTATCTACTGTGAAAACTAGGAGTACTACCTATACATGTTTAGGTCATGACTGTATAGGGGTGTCGACACTTAAGGTCTCACTAGTTCTTTTAGGGAGAATCGGGATGGACTGTGATATCCCGTAGAAGTACCCTACTTTATTATTATTCCATCGTGACCTCTCTGTCCACACCGTACCTGTTGGGGCTCGTGTTATGCCTCAACCAAATAAAAGAATAAAATTGTGGTTACTGCTTATCTTTCTGTGTATATTCTCTTGTTAGCCAAAAACTCTGTCTTTACGTGTTGTGGTATAATCTTACTCAGTTTTTACTGATAAAATGTTTTGCTGCGTCGGCTTTTGCTATTTTAAAACCGCAGGTTTGGATAAGCTAGCTGGGTGGGACGCGCACACGAGTTAAAGAGTAGGATTGACTAGAACACATATTTTAGTAGATGTTTCCTTCAGATTCAAACATTGTTTTATTATTTTCTTACAGAAATGTTGGAGGTTTCCTCCTTTAATTTCAATAAAGTATTATTTGGATTATCGTTAAGTTGTACTAGCAGGAACCGTAGGATCCGGGTTGTTATAGATGGTATCAGAGCCGACGGTTCCAACGCTAATACGACTTTCGATTTATATTTAAATAAAGATTAAAAATAATTGGGAACTTTTTCAAAATTTAAAATGGACATAGGACAACTAAAACCGGAAATTAAAACTAAACGAGTCGGGGATGTGGGTTAGCTTAATCGTTGTTTAAATTTTCTATGTGTTTTATGCTTATTTGAAAATCCATGTTCGTTAAGAATAGATAAATTGCTATGTTAATGCAACTTGTTAATTTGTTAGTTATCCCTGTTACATATTTGCTTTAATTTCTTTAAGTTTAGTTCTGTCGAGTAATGAGTGTATACGTGGTTTAGAATATTTCTGAGACTTCTCTTTTCTTCTTTCAGATGGCCAAACCACGCGCCCCTGCTCATCCTTCATACATCCAGCCTCTATTTCAGCCGGAAGACTCACCCTTACTCATGACCTACCGGGAAGGCCAAGAGACCCTTACCGAGTACTATATCCGAGTAACGACCCGGTGTAATGACTGGAGTTTCTCGAACCTTGGGGATGACCGCTTCCAGCACCCTCTCATGATAGGTCATTGCCTTCTAAACGGACTCCCCAATACCCAACCATGGTTGTGGGTAAAGGAGGATTATGAGGATTTGGTACATGAGAACGAAGATGGAAAGTTAGTTCCCAATGAGGACGAATGGAAGGTAGAGGACCAGTACATATTTAGCACAAAAGTCTTACGCCAAGATTTGGAAGAAGCAGCAAAACGTCTAGACAAAGTGAAGGAGCCTGAAGAAGAACCAATAGGGAAGGACGAAGGAGAGTCTGACGATGAACCCGATTCCGATCCTGAAGAGGAAGAGCCCGACGAGGAGCCCGATTCCGATCCGGAAGAGGAGGAGCCGGAGGAAGAGGAACAAGCACAAGAGGAAGAGATTCCCGAGGAAGAGGAAGTACCCGAACAGATTCCCGAGATTTATGGAGCAAATAGACAGCCTATCCCCGCCCCTATGGACCTCGCTGCTATACACCGACCGGAGCTAGTGACGTACCAACCCGAGCATGAGACCATAGCTCAGTATTGCGCATATGTGAGAGCTATTTGCATTGCATGGAGCCATCTTGATGCCATACATAGTCACCCGCTAACCATTTGCCACTTCATACTCCGAGGATTGCCAGATGTACACCCTTGGATAAACCTGAGGCACGAGTACCGTGATGTGCTAGTTTGGAATGCGTGGGGGGAAGCTGTACCTAATGAGTCTAGGTACAAGCACCGTGAGTATGACATCTTTGAGATTAACCCACTCGAGCTTCGGGGACGTATGGAGGCATTAGCAGCTCAAGCCATACAACACGAGGCAGCGCAGCAGGCGCAGGACGCCGAGAACCAGGAAGGAGAAGGTGAAGATGGCGAGGGAATGGAAGATGACGAGGTAATGGAAGATGACGAGGGAATGGAAGATGACCAAGAAAATATGGACTTGGATGAAGATCTAGGGGAGGAACAAGATCAGGGTGGAAACCAAAATGAGGATGGAGAGGAAGAATTTGTAGACTGGGATGCCGACATGGACGAGATTGACGAGATCGACGACATTGACCATGAAGAAGTCAACGAAGCAGAAGAGATCGAGATTGACGCCGCTGAAATCGAGTTTATGTTCAACACTGACGATGAGGAGTAGTTCCACGCCCATCCCACCCTTAGGGTCACAGTTTATTGCATTGTTTTTATCACGAGAGTGAACGCTTAGCTTACTTTGTGTTTGATAGTTACTTTTGAGATTGAGTTGTTTTTCTACCATTTAAATTTTCATGTGGATTATTTGATGGGTGGATTAATAAATGTTTACTTATTGAAAACTTATGTGGTGCATGTATGTGGAATGGAGTAGGTTATTTTCTATCTGGAGCAACTTTTTCCTTCATATCATCTACTTTGCTAAGAAGACAGACTTACAACCTCCTACCCCAAATACCTATCTTCATCTCTGCGCTTAGTGGAAAAGTCACATCTTGTAATACCATGTACCTCGAAGTAAACCTATAAGTCTTAAGAGCCAAGCTACCTTATGATCTGATTCTTTTCAATCTTGGTAACCTAGACATCACCTTAGATATGGACTGACTTAGCAAATACAAAGCAACCATAGAGTGTGCCAACCCAAAAGTTAGATTTTGTGGACCCAAAAGGTGAACGTCTATCCTATAGGGGTATAACTAGTGGACCCAAATTCCAACTAGTGTCAACCCTAACCATCCCCTCAGGTGTGAAGACTTAGTCGATAAGCAACTATACAATCCAGCACTTTGCATGATCCAATGAACTTTGGGCTCAACTTTCCTTTCAGCTTAAAATCATTACCCCTTTGTAAGTGAAACCACTGCGAACACTTTGTCTCCAACCTTGAACTCCAATGGCCTTTTTCTTGGAAAATTCCTGTAAACCTCTTGTCGGTCATGGACTTCCTTCATCCTTTGCTGAATCATCAAAATCTGTTTTGTCGAGTCCTCGATCATTTGTGGTCCAAGAATAATTGTCTCGCTGATGTCGCTCCAATTCAGTAGTGTCCTACACTTCCTATCGTGCATTTCTTCATAGAATGCCATCCCTAAGCTATCATGGTAGCTCTTGTTATAAGAAAATTCGATTAGTGGCAACTTGTCCATCAATGAACCTCCAAAGTCCAAAAATCCATGCCCGTAGCATGTCTTCCAACGTTTGAATCGTTCTTTCAGTCAATCCATCCGTAGTTGATTGAGATTCCTTGTTGAACCTAGTCTCAGTGCCCATGGCCTTTGTAGCTCTTTCTAGAAATGTGATATGAAGTTTGAATCTCTATCAGAAATAACCAAGCTTGGTACTCTGTGTAGTCTTACCACATTCTTGTTAAATACGTCCGCCCTCTTTTCGATGTTCCACGTTTCTTTCACGGGAATGAACCTTGTCGTCACGTTCAGTCAACCGACTACCACCCAAATCTGGTTCAACCCATTCGTCGAAACAGGTAAAGCTGTAACAAATTCCATTGAGATGGAGTCCCATTCTCCAATTATTGCAATATTCCGCCTAGTCTCTTGTGCTCGAGCCTGACCTTTTGACAAGGCAATCACAGAAAGTTCCTTTTGACAAATCAACTATTTTCCTTCTTCATATCTTCCCACCACAAGTACTATTCCAAATCCTTGTATAACTTGCCTTTTTCTCGATGTACCGATTATGGTGTGTTATGAGTTTCCTTCGTAATCTTCTCTTTTACATCCGCACATTTCATTGGTACACACCATCTTTCCTAAAATTTCACCCTACCATCTTTCTCCACTTTGAAATCGAGTTCTTCGCCCATGTTGATTTTCTCCTCGATCTTTTGTTCGAAAGCACCCTCTTTCTGTCTTCCTTTTATCTACGTAGATTTCCATTACTATCGTCAAATTACACAGCATGTTAGTCGTGTTTCTCTTCATGCAAACTCAAACCTCTAGCCTTCGAAACTCTTCGCAAAGCTTATTTGGCAAAATCCACATTGATTTGACCGTATAATTCGTATTCTAACTCAATGCATCCGCTACTACAGTTGCTTTTCTTTCGCGGTATTGGATATTAATGTCGTAGCCCTTCACTAACCCTAGCCAACTTCCTTGTCGCATATTCAACTCCTTTTGCGTTAATATGTACTTCGAGCTCTTGTGATATCTATATTTTTGCAATTCGTACCTTTGACATAATGGCTCCTGATCTTCAGTGCAAACACTTTGGCTGCCAACTTCAAATCATGAACACGGTAATTCTCCTCATAAGACTTTTGTTGCCTGGAAGCCTAAGCAATCACCTTGCCAATTTTTCTTTTCATTAAAACACATCCTAGCCCATGCTTGAATGCATCGATATGGACTTCAAAATTCTCATCCTTCATTAGGTAATGTTAACACATGTACTGACATCATCATATCCTTCAGCGTTTGTATTGGGTAGACTCCATAACGTTTTCCATGACCCAAACTCAAAGCTTATATTCCTGACCCGAGTCATATCCTTGTTTGCGAGCCTGTCAAACTTGATCTCTCCCTTGCCCACACCTCTTCGACCGGATTCGATTCGAGTGACGGGGACGCCACTCCTTTTAAGGGAGATGTGATTTAACAGCCCTGCATTTAATTACATGCGTTGTCTTATTATATGTGCACATTAGAACTGCATAATTGCATTGGGTGATTTGATTTATGCTTGGGCGATTCAATTTATACTTGCATGGGAAGATTCGTTTTACTTTAAGCTTCGGGGACGAAGCTTTGTTTTTAAGGGAGATGTGATGTAATACCCCGATATTTTTTCGGGGGTATTTTGGGAGTTTAACGAATTTTCGGGGCCACTATTTGAGATTTATAAAAGTAATTCTCCTTTATTAAATAGTTTGTTTTATTATTATTATTATTATTATTATTACTACTATTATTATTATTATCAATACTATTTTTATCATTACAATTAATTTTAACAAAAAGTATTTTTTTGTTGTTTCTTTTATTAAATAGTCTTTCTTCCTATTACTATTATCATTATTATTGTTATTGTTATTATTACCATTATTATTTTATTTTTTTATCAAAAGTATTTTCTTAAGATGACTTTTTTGGTAGTTAGTTAGTTGTGTGTAAGTTAGTGGGTGAAGTGTTGCGGGTCGTTAGATGTTTTTAACGTGTCCAAAGTGTAGTTCTGATTATTGTTACGTAACGAACCACCGCGTAGAGTGACGCAACTGCCACACCTTACATCTTCTCCCCATCACCCCCTTCATCCCTACCATTTTGAGCAGAGTGATTCTCTGCAAATTTTCCGGCAAGAACACCATCATGGCAACACACCAAAATTCGACCTCCTCCCTTGAAATTAAAGTCCCAATCCACGCCAATCAAGCGAAGATATCATCTTTGCATCAATTCGCCATTTTGACATACCAATTTGGACCCAAAAATGCCCCGCCGGATTTGATTTCTCGACTGAGTTTTCACCCAAATACACCAGCAACTCTCTCACCCTCTCCCTCTCGTGTCTCTCTCTCGCTCCACCTCTCTCTCGCTCTCTCCCTGTTCTCTGTCGACCGCCGAAGCAAACCCGACGCCGACGGCACCAGGCCGAAGCCCAGAACCGCCGGCGGACCCAGCCCCGGCGTCGTCGTCCCTCTGCGTCGCCGAACCCCGACGCCGCTCCTCCGCTCGAATCGCCGACGCCACCACCGCCCACTCTCTTCCCCTGTCTTCTCTTGTCCGACGAACCGGAAAGCCACCAACGCCGCCGCCTCCTCTTTGTCCTCTCCAATTGGTAAACAAAAATAAAAACCCTTGTTTGTTTTCAGATTCATCCCCTTGATTCATTTTGTTCCAAAGTGTGTAGGTGAATCTTAGTTTTTAATCAGTGTATAGGTGCTTGGGTATGAATTAGTACCTGCGTGTCTCCGTGGTTGTTTACTGTAGGTGATTGGAGAAGAAGGGAGTCTGATATGTGGGTGTAAAAGCAGGGGGTGTAAAAGTGTCTTTTACAAAAATTGGGGGTAGGCTTTTATATGAGGTGAAACTGTTTAGGGGGCTGATTGTATATCAACTTATTGTAATTTAAGTTATTTTCTTTAGCATAATATAAATTAGTATTTCTTATATGTATATATATTTTTATCAAATGTAAGTTAATGATCCTTTTCAAAAAAAAATAAATATGCAACTTTATAATCAAGTTAAAATAGTATTTTATAAGTGTATATTAATTATACTATATTTTCCTAAACAACTAATTAATCATGTTTTCGATTTTATCGCAAAATAAATTATTTTTCACTTATAACATGGTTTTCGCTAATATAACTTTATAATAAAAATAGTTAAGCTTTAGCTTTAGTTTAAGCTCCCATTTTCATTCATCTAAACTTTAAAATTTATATAGCTATCTTTGTTTATATAATTCTACCTTAGTAAATCAAATAAATATTCTAGAGCATCAAATAAAGTTTTCTTTACCTCAATTATTACTTTTATAATTATAAGCCACTATTTTCATTTAATGTGTATTCTAAACGTAAAATTATAGCTAGTGTAATATATTTTGTTTGGGGAATTAATTGGGGATTTCACTTGAATTCATATAGGACATTTTAATTGTGAATTGTCGTGTGGCGAATTTGTGTTAATAATATAGGCCTATTTGATTATTGTAGATTCTGATTTCGCTGACAATCAGTTCGTTGAGGATCCCTATTACTAGGACGTAGCTTGCTTGCGTGTGACGATCTATTTTCATTATCAGGTAAGTTATATGCACAACATCTTTAAATATCAAAATGTGTTGTTTCGTGTGCGTTATCTCAAACTTCAAATTCAATCTCCGCTTTACAATACTTTGAATTCTTTTAGCGCTTTATTTTTGAACGATTTGAGAAGCATGTGATCACTATTTAAAATTGTGATTTATTACTCCCGTGGAATCTCGAACAATAAATGTACGATAATAGAATTGGGAACGGTGTACAGAGGATGCGTGTGAAGGCTAAGGCCGGGAACACCTATGTGTGATTTCCCTAGGGCATTGTACCCTCTTATCTACTGTGAAAACTAGGAGTACTACCTATACATGTTTAGGTCATGACTGTATAGGGGTGTCGACACTTAAGGTCTCACTAGTTCTTTTAGGGAGAATCGGGATGGACTGTGATATCCCGTAGAAGTACCCTACTTTATTATTATTCCATCGTGACCTCTCTGTCCACACCGTACCTGTTGGGGCTCGTGTTATGCCTCAACCAAATAAAAGAATAAAATTGTGGTTACTGCTTATCTTTCTGTGTATATTCTCTTGTTAGCCAAAAACTCTGTCTTTACGTGTTGTGGTATAATCTTACTCAGTTTTTACTGATAAAATGTTTTGCTGCGTCGGCTTTTGCTATTTTAAAACCGCAGGTTTGGATAAGCTAGCTGGGTGGGACGCGCACACGAGTTAAAGAGTAGGATTGACTAGAACACATATTTTAGTAGATGTTTCCTTCAGATTCAAACATTGTTTTATTATTTTTTTACAGAAATGTTGGAGGTTTCCTCCTTTTATTTCAATAAAGTATTATTTGGATTATCGTTAAGTTGTACTAGCAGGAACCGTAGGATCCGGGTTGTTATAATTACATTGGCCCGTGAGCGTAAAAACTAAGTTGGAACATGAAGAACATGATTTTATTTTGGCATTTGATCTCAAGATGGAGGAATTAATATCGAATGTTTTCGCAACCCAAACGTCAAAACCTTGAATTTTTCTCAAGTTTGGGTACCCAAAATGGATGTTTAATTTCTCATATTTACAGGACGGGTTTGAAAATTTGGTGATGGGTGATCACGGGGCTGATGAGCCGTGGATTATACAAACTTTGCAACTTGAAGATTTTATTTCTTATCCAAATGGGTATACTAACAGGGTGCCTCTAACATGTTGTGGAGTGTACGTGCATTATATGTGCTACATTCGTGTTGACTCGCACACTTCATTTTATTTTTCTTTTTATTTTTTAAATTTTTAATTGTTCCCATTTCATGAAATTTTAAATTCTATTCTAAATCGTCGAAGTAAGTGATTCATGATAAATCTTCAAAAAAAATGTGATGTTTGTTTGAGCTGTCTTATAAATTATATATAAATACTATAATTATTTCAAAAATTATATATAAAATGCTAAACTATCTATATATATTTTTTAATTGTGGAGCTCTATTTTTGGTGGCACTAAGCGGTTGTGTAATACAATTTTTTTTTATTATACGGGTACTTGATGAATTTTTCGTAAAGTTTGTATATTAATTTTCGAACTTATTTGGCAAGAGGGGAGGTAGATGTAGTTTCTTTAAATATAAGCTAAGTAATTGAGCAAGTAGTTGGGTAGGAATTATAATTTGAAGAAACTTTATAACCTTTTGAACAATTAAGTAAAATAATTAAAATGAAATAAAACAAAAATATTTGTTTTCCCTTTCTTCAACACCTAACACTTTTCTCATTTCCCCAAGTCACCTTCTCTTCTTCCCTACGTATCATCTCCTTCCTCTTCTTCTATTTATTCTTCTTCTTATTCCTTCTCGTCTTCCTCCATCACTGTACACAGGAGCGAACCTAGCATGGGACAGGCCCCCACTCATGTTTTTTTAAGTTTCACCCTGCAACTTTTGGTTTTATACAATTTAGCCCCCACTGACTTTGACATAAAAACCCCTAAGTAGAGAGATTCTTTTTCGTTTAAGCCACTACATCCTGATAACTTTTCACCCCTTAAGTTTCCTAATATTAAAAAGAGACTCACATATATAAACAAAAAAACACATCAATTACTCTTTCGTTCGTTCAAGACAGAAGGAAGAGAGAGAGAGAGCGAACGAACAATATACAGAAAATCAAAGAGGCGTAGATATGCAGAGAAGAGGAAGACGACGACGGAGACGAAGAGAGGAGTAGGGACCGGGGACGGATTGGGATCACGATTCGGGGCTTCGTCGGCGCTCGGACTACGCAGAGCATCCGTATGAATTGAGCGGAGCAGCGGGCCACCGGCGATTGGCGAACCCAACGACTGAACAGGAGTATCGAAAGCGCCGTGGTGTTCTTGGGTGCTTGAACGGGCCAAAATAAAAACTCAATTTTGCCTAAATTCGCAGGTTAGAGACCCTATTGTTCCCCCGATTCTCAAGCTGTTGGTTATTATTTTTTCTGTAAATTCTTATGTCTGATGTTTATATGATTTTGCGATCAATTGTTGAATGATATCCTTGTTTTTTATGTGGAGAATGACATATTTAATGGCGTATCAAATGAAAAAATGTGGAGCGGTTTCAAAATATGACTAACCATCGCGGACATATATGAACATAATAGTTGTTGAGCGTAGAGAAATTTACCATGGAGAGGTTTTTTTTTGTTCTTTTTAAGATACTTTGTAGTAAAATGAGTCTTTTTATTGCCTTTTCATAGTGAAAATGTTCTCGCTTGTGAATTCTCTTATATTATTATGGTGAATCAGTTATATTTTATGTACACTGATTATCAAAATTTTGAATTCTACTCATGTGAATTGGTTATAATAGTTGTACACTGATTGCCAAATTTGTTGTAACATGTTAGCCCCCACTGACATGAAATCCTGGACCCGCCCCTTACTATACACCACCTCCACCACCGGCACCCAACACCACAGCCACCACCTCCTCCGCCATCTCCCTCTTCTCTCCCTATCTCTTTTTATTCTCCGACGAAGAAGCAGCCACCCCGGCAGGAAAGCCCACCGAGAGACTACCACCACAAGCTTCTCTCTAACTCTCTTCCTTGACCCCTCTGCTCCCTCTCCCCCTCTCTGGAAACCCACGAAGGCATCGAAAACGGCTACAAAGCAGCAGCAACCAGCCACAATCGCCGCCACCAAAACCACCATTTTTTCCGGCGAGGAGCTCGGCCCGAGATCACCAGTGCTACCCACCCGTCAAACCAGCTCTGATCACTCCCAGGAGGTCCGACGAGACTCAAGGAGGTGATAGCTGAGGCCATAAGCCACCAGAAAACCGTCGTCGGCCAAGACTACCGATCCGTCATTTTTCCGGTGTGTGCTTCGGCCCACCAAAACAGGGCCACAAACCTCCCTCTCTTTGTCTCTCCACCCTCCAGAGGAATCGACCCAGACCTAGGAGGCCTCAACAGAAGCCTAAAACCACCGAAGAAATCCCTGTCGAGCTCCACTTCCAGCAAATTCTTCGGCGACTCGACCAGCTCCATTTCACTGCTGTTTCTCGTGTTTCTTGGGTTGGGTATGCTCTAAATCTTTCTATAAATCGTTTTTGACTGTCAAAATTGGGTCTTCATGGCTTAAATCCACGATTAGAATCGGTTGGGTTGGGTGTTTTTCGTGTGTACCGTAAGTGTTTATCAAGGGGGGGGGGGCTGTTTTGCCATTTCACAAACTTTGAGGGTATAAAGATTTGAAACTAAAACTTGTTATTTTAAATTTAGGGGAGCCACTTGTCTTTTACCTAAATTGCATTTTTTTAATAATAACAATTTAGTTTATAACTAATTAGCTGTTATAAATAGATATATGAAATAAATATGTTTTCAATGAAAACAAAATTTTAAATAAGAAATTAGTTATGCTCAAATATCTGCAAAGTTGTTTTGTTCTGAATAATACGTTTTGTATTTATATAATCAAGAATAAGGTTCTCATTACTAATCAAGTGTCACTTTGATTTTAATTTGAACATGTAGCAAGTTTTAAAATAGTTAATAAACACTTTACCAACAAGTAAACTTGTTATTTGTAAATCGTAGAGTACTAAGAAACGATTTTCTTAATTAAATATATCACTTTTACGATATAGGACTTAATGAAAGTTCCAATTTTATTATAATTAGTAGTGCTTGTTCTTGAAACAATAAATAGTTATCAAATGATATAAAATCCCAATCTTTTACTAATAGATGAGTTTAATCGCTATTTAATTAAATATGTGTGTCTTCTTAAAATATTACTTTGGGATTGTAAGGGAGGAATTGGTTGTTCATCCTAGCCGAGCATTCATATAGGATTGGTGTTTTCAATTATTCGGAAGTAAAAACGTTGTGACTAGAGACTTATAACTTGTAGGTGACGAGTCCGTAGACAAGAACTACAATCAGTCGTAGGAGCTTTTATGTGATAATTTCTATTGGATCATGTGAGTTTACATGCTTAGTCATGATTGCCTAGCTCGCTTCGTGTCAAAATGTGATTTCTATTTTCTGCCTCAAAATATACTTGTGAGTTATATGCTTAGCCTTGATTGCATAGCTCGCTTCGTGTCGAAAATGTGATTCTTATTTTCTGTCACAAAATATACTTGTGAGTTATATGATTAGCCTTGATTGGCTAGCTCGCTTTCGTGTCAAAAATGTGATTTCTATTTCCTATTTCAAAATATACTTGTGAGTTATATGCTTAGCCTTGATTGCATAGCTAACTTCGTGTCAAAAATGTGATTTATATTTCCTGTCTCAAAATATACATGTGAGTTACATGCTTAGTCTTGCGTGCCTAGCTTCCTTCGTGTCATAACGTGATTTTATACTTGTCTCAGAACTGTATGATTATTATTTGGTTATACTTGTCAGATGTTGGAACTGTTCTAATGTTCTTTGGATTCTCTCACGTGATAATTAATAATCATTAATAACGTAAAGTGGAAAGATTCGCATGTACCGGAACCAATTATGTTACTTATATCGGTTTTCGATCCCCTGGGCTCAGGTCCCTAAAATGCGGAACTCCGTGTGTCCCTCAGGTTTTGATCCCTTGATTTTTAGCCCTTAAAATGCGAGACTACGTGTGCCCTTCAGGTTTCTATCCCTTGGGTTTTAGTCCCTAAAATGCGGGACTTTGTGTGCCCCTCAGGTTTCGATCCCTTGGGTTTTAGTCGCTAAAATACAGGAATTCGTGTGCCCCTCAAGTTTCGATCCCTTGCGTTTTGGTCCCTTAAATGCGGGACTTCGCGTGCCCCGGCTCTTTTTGCCTTGTTGGCTAAGGTCTAGAATGTCTGATGTGGTCACAGGTCTACCAGGGTATTGTAGAATAAATAATCGATAATTTTATGGTCTTGTTGGCATTATTACTTGGGAGGCCCTTCATTGGCATTTTTATATTCAGTAACTCTGCGTATTAAATTGGCTCATTTGATTCCATATTGAGAAACTAATAATTGGACTTGTATTCTATTTGGAAAATGACACTTGTGAATAACTTAATTGGAAATGTTTACAGCTTTGGATACTGCCATTCATTATTTGGCTATCGCTGTTGTTTATGCCGTTGCAAACTCTGATAATGTTTTACTTATACTCTATTACTCTTATTTCATTTAACACGTGACCCTGCAGCCCATCCTAACCTTCCTGTTTTTACATGCTAAGTTGTATCTCACTCAACATTTCTTGTTGACTTTCGAAAAATTGCGGTCTTTGTTTCATTCCCCCGCAAGTCCAGATGGGATTATGGAGTAGCGGGATTCGAGACTCACCTAGATTATCAGGCATCATCACTTTGTGATGAGATCGCTAGTTAAAATCCTTATCGTAATGTTGTAGCATTTGTTGTAGCCTAAAGACGATAATGTAATAAGTTGTTATTTAACTTTTATGATATGTTTTGTTCTCGATTTCCCCTATTCAATTAGCACTCTCCCGGTCTCTCCCGAGCCGGATCAGTGGAGTGTTACAGGTTGACCTAACCGCTTAAATGATCATACGGCCATGTTCAGTATATCTACTTTGAATAATGGCAAAGATGCTCTGGTTCGTTGGTAGCCCCCTCCATTCCTTTATGGGAATTCGCTATTTAGTAAAGACACATGAGCATTTTGGGATTCATAGTTTCGATCATAGTGATGTATGTATTGTTAGCATGGTTTCATTGGAGGGTGGTGCAACAATTGATCAGCAAAATGAGGGCGTGATAACAACTCACCATATCAGTTTATCAGGTACCCTTATGTTGTTCTTGCTTGACATCATTTTTTCATATAAAGTTAATATCAGATGGAATTATATGAATTAATATATCTTAAAATGTTCTTATGGGTATATGAAACTAATACTTAACCAAATGACATTATCTTTTTTTCGAAAATGTGCAGAATTTCATTAAAGAAAAGCGGAGCGGGCCGATGTTACACTAGGTACAATAACCAGGAGGATATACGCAAGCAACACTACCTATATACAAACAACCCCAACAAAACAGCAGCACAACCTATATACAAGGTAGGACCAAAAAACTTAAGCTAGAGAGGTGCAGAAGCATATGTAGAGGAAAGAGCCTCTCTGGCGAGTGCGTGTGCGCTGGAAACTTCCGCTCTAGGGACTTTCTGGAGCTGACAAAAAGCAATCTTGGTGACCTCCTGGTAGATAAGAGTGGCTATCGACTCGTCTCCGTAGGCGAAGCTCTCACGTCTCTGCAATTGAACAAGAGCTGTGAGACAGTCTGATAATATAGTAATGTGTGTGTAGTTTAGATGTATAGCAACTAGAATAGCTTAATAAATAGCAAGTAATTCTGTTTGGAGAGGAGAGCAAGTTTTCCGTCGAAATTTGAAGGATTGAGAGACTCCCTGCTCCTGCTGTAGTAGGATACCCACTCCGGCAAACGGATGCTGCGGTTTCCATGCTCCATCAACTTGAAGTGTGCACCTTCGCGTGGCTGCTTGATTGTGCTGTAGATGCTGGTGGAGAATGCATGAGTGAGCTGCAGTTCCCGTGGGTGGAGTAGGATGTCCTGACCTGTCTGTTCTTGCGTGGGCAAGAAACATCTCCTGAAAGTGCTGTCGATGTAACACGTGCACTTGCGAGCTGGTCCAAGGTGTGGAATGGAAAACCAGCGCGTTGCGGACTTTCCAGATGGCCCAAAGAAAGGCAGTGAGGTGCCAAAGGTTGTGGTTATCTTGTGTGTAGTGGAGCAGTGCCTCACGTAGCCAAGTGGAGGCCGGGAGGTTACTGATGTGATGAAACAGTGTTGGAATGGGCTGAGGGGCTTGAAGCCATATCCTTCGGACAGAAGCATGAGAGGAATAGATGATGGGATGTTTCTGTTTCTGAGTGGCAAGTAGGACATCGGCTATCCAGATTGGGGGAGTGCGAGGCCCTTGTGGCATTGGTAGGAAGACCATTATGCAGTATCTTCCATAGAAAGATAAGAAGTTTTGGAGAGAGCGGGAGTCCCCACAACTTTCCCCAGACGGGGTCCCGTCAGTTCTGGGTGAGAGTAGTGAAGTAACCGGCCGGATTGAGGGTCGTGGTCTCAGTGGTTTGTAGGAAATTGTATTCAGAGCGAACTGTATAGGCCCCCGTCCTCGTGTATGGCCAAACAAATCTGTCTGGCGTGCCAGGGGGAAAGAGCTGAATAGCTGAGATCATATGCACCAAGAACGTAGGAAGGAAGTGATTAAGTTTGTGGATGTCCCAAGCCTGGGTGGACTCAGATGTGAGGAGGAAATCTATCACTTTGAAAGAATGAAGGTCAGGTTTGTGGAGGAAATCTGAGAGGCTGGTTGTTAGGCCAGGAATCCAGCGATCGGAGCCAAAGTTTATTTCCTTACCACTACCAATTTGCCAGATGAAACCTTGCTGCAGTATTTTTGCCGCATGAGCAATGCTTTTCCAAGCCCATGAGGAATTTGAGCGGAAAGAGAACGCAAAAGGTTGCAGCTGGGATGAGGATCCGTACTTGGGGAGAAGGATTTGTGAGGCCAGGGCGTGAGGTCGTGTGCGTAAGGCCCAACTCTTAGCGGCCAGTAGGGCCCAATTAAAGCGAGAGGAGTCTCGCAGACCTAGGCCTCCATCAGCTTTGGACTTCCAGTAAGCCGTGGGGGGGATGTATTTGGGAGTATGGTGGTGTTTAGGGTTGGAGAGAAAAGAAGTGATAGAGCGGGTGATGGATCTGTGTGTGGTCATGGGAAGGTAGACGGAGGAACCCATGTAGGAGTGATAGGTAGAGAGAATGGATTTGGCAAGGATGAGACGACCAGCTGGACTGAGGAGCCTGGAGTTCCAAGATTCAACTTTATTTTGAATCTTGTCAAGAATGAAGGAGCATGCACTGGTCTTGTTTTTATCCTTCCCGATGGGCAACCCAAGGTAGGTTATTTGGAGAGGGGCATGTTGGATAAGGAGACGCGAGCTATAAAAGAGGCGTAGGTCCTGTGGTATAGAGGGGCTGAAATGGAGAGTGGATTTTTCCAGATTCAACTGTTGCCCTGAAACTTGGCAGAAATCGTCCAAGGCCGAGTGCAAGGCGTCACAAGAAGCCAGCGTGGGTTTAAAGAAGAGCAAACAGTCGTCCGCAAAGAATAGATGAGATAGGGGAGGGCTTGAGCGACACAGCTGAATGTCGGGAACCAAGCCAGTAGAGTCTAGGTGTTGGAGGTGGGAGGAGAGGGCTTCCAGATAGATGATGAATAGGTAGGGGGAGAGAGGATCTCCTTGCCGTAGTCCTGAGTTGGGTTGGAATTGCGCACTTTCTGTCCCGTTTATTAAACACGAGTAGGAGACCGTGGTGACGCATTCCTTGATGAGGGCAATCCAGAATGGTGGGAACCCTATATGGGAGAGACATTTGAACAGGAACTGCCAATCGACTCTATCGAAAGCTTTACTCATGTCCAGTTTTAAGGCTGCAAAGTGGGGTCCTGAGTATTGGCTTCGAATTTTGGCAAAAATTTCATTTGCAAGGAGGGTGTTGTCAGAGATATAGCGACCGGGAACGAAGGCAGACTGCTGTGGTGAGATAATATCAGGGAGGATACGCTTAAGTCGGTTGACAAGAACTTTAGAGATTATTTTGTATGTAGTGTTGCAAAGGCTGATAGGTCGGAAATCCGATGTGGTGCGAGGGTTAGGGGTTTTAGGAATCAGGGTGATGTAGGTACGGTTCCATTCTTTGAGAAGGTGGCCGGAGTTTAGGAAAGAGAGAACAACACGAGTGATGTCAGGACCGATAATATCCCATGATGCTTGGAAGAAGCACGGTGGGTAGCCATCTGGACCTGGGGCTTTGTATGGCCCGAGATCGAAGACAGCAGTACGGACTTCCTCAGCCGTGAAGGGGAAATTAAGGAGACGAAGGTGGTGCTCCGAGAGTCGGGTATGGAAGGAGTCCCACCCTTTCCATGAATTGATGGTGGCCTGCGTGCGGGTGCAAGTGTTTCCTTGGAAGAGGCGGGAAAAATGATGCACAAAGAGGCTGGCTATATCCTCGGTGTTAGAGACCTCTTGCCCTGATGGGGAAGTCAGAGCGACTATGCGTGTGCGGCCTTTCCGTAAGCGGTAAGCATTCTGGAAATACTTAGTATTGCGGTCACCCTCTTGCAGTCATCTGATCTTGGCTCTCTGGGCCCAGTATTGTTCTTCTTGAGAGAGGAGATTTTCGAGCTCGCTTCGGCATCGTAGCTCCTCCATGTAATCAGGGTCAGAGCGAGCCGCGAGAACCTGAAGCTTGTCGTGCTTTTGTCGAATCTGGCGACTTAAGTTGCCAATCCCTTCTTTGCTCCATTGGCGGAGTTGACCCCGGAGTATCTTGAGATGACAAGTTACTTGGAAGCTCGGGGATCCGGACACATAGGTGCTCCAGCAGTTGCGGATAATGTCCCGACATTCCGTGTTACGAAACCAGTAGGCCTCGAAGCGGAATGGAGACTTTTTCAGCGTTTGGGCCCCTCGGATAAAAGTGATAGTGGCGCCATGGTCAGACGCAACGATAGGGAGATTTAAAATGTAGGATTGAGGGTAGAGGGATGACCATGCAGTGTTAATGAAACCGCGGTCAAGCCGTTCATATGTGGTGTAAGGTGAGGGTCTATTGTTACACCAGGTAAAGAAGCTTCCACGGTGATGTAGCTCAATTAAGCCAGCTGCGCAAGCAGACGCTTAAAACGAGCTGCCCCTGGGGTAGAATTGCTATGTGGGCCTCGTTTTTCGCAGCTCCCTAACACTTGGTTGAAGTCGCCCAAGCAAAGGAGAGGACCATTAAGGGAAGATAATAAATGTTTAATCTTAGCCCAGACAGATGGTCGCTCGGAGAGGAATGGGGAACCATAGATGCAAGCAATGTGGAAAGATCCGAGCGAGGAGGTGAACTGACCCAGGATAATGTGTTTGTCCTTAAAGGTGGGAGAAAAGGAAACTGAGGGTTTCCAAGTGACAATGAGCCCGCCTTTAGAACCAAGAGCGTCAACCCCCTCAGAGGATATGAAACCCCATTTATGAGTTATTGCCGCAGCTTGCATAGCAGGTAATTTAGTTTCACTAAGGAACATAAGGTGTGGGTGGTATTCGAGGGCATAGCGGCGAAGGGTATGAATTGTCAAGGGTTGCCCTAGCCCTCGACAATTCAATGCTAAAAGTGTCATGGCGATCGCCGTGGCTGAGTAGGGTCAGCCACGGGGAACCCACAGTGGTATCGTAGTAAAGTAGAAACATGCAAGGAGGAATAAATTTTATAAGAGCAGAGAGGGTTTGTAAAAGAAGGGTAGTAGTTGTAAAAAGAAGCAGAGGGTAAAATGCAGCACTTACATGGGATGCTCTCCACCAAAGGAGTCGAGGAGGCTGCCCGTTTCACGCCGGTGAGTGAGTTGGCCGCAGTGGTCCTTCCTTTTTTGGGGGGTGTTCTAGTAGAGGCCCTTCTTTACGTTTGCGAGAGGTGGGAGAGGGTAATTGAGGTGGAGGGGAAGGAGGGAGAGATTCCACACTAACAGTGCTGTCTGAGTCGCTGTGAAACTCAGGCCCTGGTGGGAATCCCTCAGCTCTGAGGAGCCGTCTGAATTCTCGGTCGAAGCCACAAAGAAAGGCTGGCTTAGGAGCCGTCAGGTTGGAGCTCATGTTTTGGGAGCAGCATGCCCTTCTAAGCAGAGCACCCGCCCGAGATTGGGGAGTTTCCAGTTGTCTATGAGTGCTGCTGGGGGACGGGCTAGAGAACCAAGACAACCAGTTGCCCATGAGGCTAGGGCCAGATTTAGACAGAGAAGGGAGAGAGGAGAGAACAAAGATTGTGTGTTGGTGACAAAATTGACATTATCTTAAATATTCGGAATTCAGGTTGTTCATATACCCTTGTACAAATTATGACAAAAAGGAATGTCTATATCGCTGACAAGCATGTAATGTAAACGATGACAAAAAAGTCACTATGGTGCGGGTACCAATTGTTTGTGTCATGTACGAAAGTCGTGTTTCTTCTACGTAATTGTGATTTCCAGACTTTAGTTCCTTACAAGATATGATCCTTCGACTCTTTGAACGTTTGTAGATTTCAATGTAATAATGTAATGGGCTGTTTTCTTTTCTTTTAAGAATTACATCATAGCCGAGTCCGAACTCCAGATCTCATGCAGAAGCTTCAAACGCTTTACTGCTGAGCTAGCACCCATGTAAGGAGGTGGTTTGAATTAGTTGAGTTAAATGGTATATAAATTATTTGTTAGTATTAATTCAGGTAGTTTAGATGAGTTCTATTATTCATGGATTTTTTTGGTCGAGATCAGGCTTTGAGGTAATCTTACATATTTCTCGCCTCTTATTTTAATAAATGCTCATACACGATCAACCAGTCATGACTCACCAAAAAACGGTTACGGCTCAAAGGTCTAACCACCAATCTCACAATGCCACGAGTTATTAGCATGGAAAATACGTGTTTCCATCCTCGGTCGGATTCGGGTCCTCGTCAGCCGAATTCTGGTCACTTCCCACGAAATCTACATTTCAAACTCAAATTTGTGATAATCTATTTATCTCCCCCACCAAGGCCCATAAAACTAACATTTCAAACTCATATTTTTTATAATCTATCTATCTCAAAATCTCTCTCCCAAATAAGGCCAATAAAACTAAAATTTTCTTTTACTCGAGTATAAAGTCATGATTTGTTTCAAAACAAAAGTAAAACAAGTTTTGCATCTCCAATTTCTGGGCTATAGACATACTTGGGCTGAGACTGTCTTAGGGCTCAGGATTGAGCAACTGTAGAAGATATAGTTATGAAAGTCACATCTCTGTAGTAAACTGGATCGTTGGGCTTTAGTAAAGGGCCGTCAGGCCCATTTTAACTGCTCATACGTGAACACGTAGCTGCCATAGCAATTAGACTAGCAACAGAAGGAAGTGGCCGGATATGACCGGTTAGGACATCATCCCTCAATTTCTGTTAATTTAATTCATCTTTGTTTGTTTAAGGAGAATTTGCTTTACCTTTTAACCAATGATGTTTAAACAGTCAATGAGTTTTTGGGTAATTTACACTTACACCATCGAAGATGGTAATTAAGCATGCCGTACCCTTACCGTTCATCGATTGCCATGGGACACCCTTATTTTAGACGGTAAGTAACGAACTTGAACGACGAAGACGAAAATACCCATTTGCCATTCATACTTTAAACTATATGATAACACTCATCTTGTAGATAATTTGGAGTGAGTTGTCAATGACAAAAGTGCCCTCACTCTCTCTCTCTTGAGGGTATAGGTAGGTATTCAAAATCCGAGTTACCTGTCTAAATCGGTCGGTCAGAGCCAAACCTACCTAAAATGTAAAGATAACGGGGCTAATGATTGATTTTGGGTACAAAATTTTTTCACCGGCTCACTAACAATTGGATATGGGTTTTAAATAATTTTACCCGTTTAATCCCAAATCGTCCAATAAAGATGACAAGTTTTTGATATATTAGTAAATACCGATTTTTTCTATATATTCATTGAAATAACTTTTCATATAATGATTCAATGTAAAACTTACGAATTTATGATCGCAAAACATCAACACATTTTTTTTTTGTAAAATTGATATTGATATTTTTTTCCAAACATCTCAGTATGTAATGACAGACAAACAATGTGCCCACTAATGTCCTCATGAACAATAACGTGAGGCACTGTGAAAAAAATACAATTAGTCTGGAAAAAACTAATGTAAATATAATCTGAGCGAGGCTTTTGGCTAATTACTCTTTTTCTATATTTTCTCGGGAAAAAAATCCGCCGAAACTGAGCCAAGCCGAATAGTCGGTTAGGTTTTGGTTTATCAACTACCTGGTTGAGTTTGGGTAGGGATTTTTCCAGAGGTAGTTGGGTTGAGGAGAAATGTAGGTTTCACCCGCCCAAACTATCTCGCGTACACCCGTAGGTATAAGTCAGTTGAGAGTATTTTACTATTTTTCAAAGCCCAATTCGCCATGCTAGGGTGTGATGCCAATTTTTTACTTGGTGGGCTTTTAGGAGAAAGAGGGCATAAATGGGAAAGTGCAGTGAAAGGAGCAGCTGGGAAATGAGGAAGACACTGTCATTTGGTCATCTCTTTTCCAAATGAACAGTACCATTTCATAAAACCAGATTCCACAGTGGCCGTCGGATCATGAGATGAGAGTGAGCAGCGACCGTCCGATCTTTTTAAACGTTAGTTTTAAGGGTAAAAGACATTTTCCACTCTCCAATTACGGACAAAAGACATTTTACCCCCTAATATATGGAAAAAAACATTTTGCACCCTTGTCAGAGTTAAAAACTAACACCTCACTAACGGAAGGGCAAAATTACACACTATAAAAGTAAATTCTTCTTCTTCACCTCACATTTCTAACCCCGGCAGCCTCCATTCTTTCTCTCTCTCCGCACCATGAAAGGTCAAATTTGGAATTTGGATGAGGAAGTAATCAAATGGGAGTCCATGAGTGGTAGGGCAAAGAAGAAAACAAATTGGTAAATTAAAGACCAGAGAAGTGACTAACGCATAAGAGTGGCGATGATTGACGTTGTGGGTGTGCTTGAGCAGAAGAGTGGCGATGCGAAAACGAACCCTCGCCCTCCCCACGAACTCACCTTCTCCAATGAAAATCCCTCTCTCTCGTCCTTCCTCCTCCATCCCCGCCGCTGGAAAATGCATCGGCGGTGCCAATGTTTCCCCATTCAAACCAGAACGTCTTTTCCTTCGCTTTGTCGCATAGACTCTGCAAACCCAGATTCGAAATGAATCTGCGTGTTTCACTTCTCTCGAATCTGGTGACGTTGTTTGGATGGTGAACGGAGCATGCTTCGAAATCTTGACATTCAGGCAACTACACTCCGTGACGAAATCAGCGGAGCCACAGAAGACCAAGATTTTTCTTCCAGTAGTAGCACCAATGTTTGTTCTTGTTGTTGTGGTGCTCTCTCATTGTAATCTGCCAACTGTTTCACTAGCTCTCTCATGTCTTTTTGGCTTATAATTCAAGAAACTCAGTAATCGTATCTGAACCAAGTTTCTCTCCTCTATTTATATCATAATTTGATTGATTTGCTACTGTCTTTTTCGGCGGTTTTTGTTGTTGTTGTTGGTGTTGGTGTTGGTGGTGGTGGTGGTGGTGTTGGTAGTGGAGGTGGTGCTCAAGAACACCAAGAAGATGATAAATTCAATAATAATAATAATAAAATGTGTTATTTGTCCACAATTTGTAAGGGTAAAATGGTCACGAAAAAGTCAGTTTGCACCCCTCTGCTAACGGATTGTAACAGAAGGGTGGTATCTGTCCACCATCCTTCTGTTAACAGGGGTGCAAAATGTCTTTTTTTCATAAATCAGAGAGTAAAATGTCTTTTGTCCATAGTCGGATGGTGAAAAATGTCTTTTACCCTTTAGTTTTTTACAAACTTAAACTTAAGTTCGAATATCATGGATGGCTTATGTGAATTTGCTAGTGTTTTTTTAATTAATCTCATCTCATTTATGGTCCATGTATCATCCTCTAATTTTCGTTGTAAATATAGTATTTAATGATTTAAAAATGAATTATTAATACCAAAAAAAGTAAATGAAAAATTGTTTACCGATATATATATTTCTATATATACACACACACACACATACACACAAAAAAAGATGTAAATAATTATAACGATGATAATAATACTAATAATAATTAAAATAATATTAATAAACAAAACTTTTATTCGAAAAAATAACTATTACAAGTACGAAAAAGTCGTTATTACAAACACTAATACAAAAATGCAACGAGTAGTACGATAAAACACACAAATTGAAATAAACCAACCTACAACGATTGTGGGGGACGAACGTGAAGAATATGCTGATACGTCTCGTAGGGCTAGCGCAAGTATTTATCCACAATCATCAAATGAGATCAATTTTGAATCAAGAACTGGCAACATATCACTTGATGACTATATGATGCGTCGTTGCCAAATACGCTTAGTAGATGCCAGTCAACAACTACGTGATGACTTAGTTGAACATGTTTGGAATGCTTAAGGAAAAAATTATGAGTGACGTCATTTGCTTTGTATCTTAATGCTATATTTTGTATCGTTATCATTGAATAAATTTGATGTTTTTAACCGTGTTTTTTGATTATTTAAATTATAATTGTTAACAGTATAAAAAATAAGTTTTATTAAATTTTAAAAAAATAAGATAACAATGACTTTTCGTAAATATACTTTCCAACAATCGTGAATACATTTCTAATTATAAAAAATAATAAAAAATAAAATTTATTAATCATAATAATAAAATACATAATATAATCACAAAATATTAGTATGTATAATTAAAATTATCAAATATTCAATTAATTAATCATTCTATGTAGGGGGAGGGGGAGGGGATGTCCATGGGGAAATCCCCCCTAACCATCCCTCACCCAAGGCAAACTTTATCCCCATAGCACCCCCTCCCCCTCCCCCCATGGGTTGGACATGAACCGTATTTTTATACGATTTTCCCCTTCCCCCTCCCCCTCCCCCCATGGGGTTGGAGATGCCCTAAGAGTGACTCCACCTCGTACGAACACTTCTCAAACAGGCATGTATCCCTGTACCCCAAATATCACTGGCTAGTGACTATGAATATCTCATAACCGCCACTATGTTTCATATATGCACACTGAACAAATTCAACTTTAGGACAATAGCTTGTGAAGTAGTGAGCCACTGTATGATACATTTGGGATGGGCAGTGTACAATAAGATTGAACTTTAACGGGCCCAAGTGTGGAAATAACCTGTGTTGTAACAGAACTCCTGTTTCAGAGCTCTGTTACCAGTTTGTTATAACTTGGGGGTATTCGAGCAAGAGCGACGGAAGCGAAACAAGAAAGAGACAGATATTTAACGTCGTTCACTAACGAATTCGTAACAAACCCGCTAGCTAATCCACGGCCAGAACCAGATATTTTATTGAGAAGAGAACCCGATTACAATACACACCGCCGTGGCCACAACAACCACGGCGGCAACCCGAAGCACCCACCCAAACACACACTACCAAACAAAGCTCTCAAAACCTCACCTCTCTCCGTGTGTGTGTTAATGTGAGTAACAAAGCATCCCTTTATATAGTCTAGTGGGGCGGTGGACTTGCCAAACTCACACCACCGCCCCAAAGTTATTTCCAAAAACAATGCTTTGACCCTTTGACCCAATTTGCCAATGTGATACAAGTCAAACCCCAACAACCCGAAAATAGGCCGGTTCTTCCTTTTAAGAGTAGTGACGGTGAGAGTAGTTTGTGGTTGCCATTCCACCAAACAGCAGCAGTATGGGCAAAATTGCAGAGCATTTTGCAAAATTCCACGAGCAAGAGGCCAATTAAGCTTTGCAATGAATAAAAGAAGGAATGAAACATATTTAAGTATGTGAATTCTCCTAAAAAATAAAAATAATAAGGGTAAAAGACAAAAACCACCCCTTGAGTATGGGGTATATACAAAAAAAACCCTCGTGTTCGGGGATATACAAAGACCACCCCTGTCGAGACAAAAACCACCCCTGTCAGTGGATGGACGTTAGACGAAAAGCACCCTTCTGTTACTATCAATTAGTATGGGGTGCAATCTGTCTTTTTTAGGACCATTTTGCCCCTCTCTGTATTTTCTGTTTATTTTTTTCATGTTCTTGGTGTTCTTGGTCATCTTCTTGGTGTTCTTGACCACCACCAAAAACCACCTCCACCACCAGAACAATAACAACAACACCTGTACATAATTCATCACCCTCCATCACAAAAACCATCAAACACAACCAAGAACACAATCAGATACAACACAATTTCCTCAACGTAGATATCAAAATCAGTTAACAAACTTTTTTTCCATTAACACAAATTCATCCCCATTTCAAAAGGAAAAAAAAATGAAAAATCCCCACTGATGGTACATATAGTTCATCAGTCAGCTAAAAGAAAAAACTATGTTTTTCCCCAAATTTTACCATACAAGTGTTCTCCATGTGCAAAAGCAAAAACACACCTGCAAATGTTTTTCCCCAAATTTTCTCCATAGTTTTTCAAAAGGAATGTTTTTCCCCACTGTTGTGCCACCCCCACAACCACCAACACCGCCATCGGCGGCCACCAACAACGACCGCCACTGACGAACCTCGAAACTGTTTGAAGTCTCTCTCGGGTCCTCTGGTTTCGGGCTGAGCACCCATGGCGGCGCAAGCTCGGTCGCTGGTCCGCTTGACCGGTGGCAATGGATCCGTTGCAGAAGGAGGGAGCTGGTTCGCTGGGCTGTCGTGCGTCAAGCGAGCCTCCTTCCATCGAGCCTCCATCGATCTAAAACTCGATCTGGTTCTCGGCTTTTGTCACAGCGAGTAGAAGGAGAATAAGAGGATGGGGAAGAAATAGGGAAGAAGAAGATGAGGAAGGCTGCCTCTGCAACGGGCCAACGGGCGGCGGCCCCCGCTGCAACCCCTCAGCCATTCTCAGATCTGGGTTCTGAGCAATCTGGGTTCATAGCGAAGTGGAGTGCGAGAGAACAGTGATAACCAAACCCACCAATTCTTGAACTTACCCCAGTTTGAACTTACCCCGATCGGAAACCGGCAACCCACCACCGGAAAGATGATCTCCAAGAACATAAGAGAGGCACAGGGGTGGTTGGTGGTGGGTCGGTGAATGAGGGGCAGAGGGAGGGACGGAGGTGGGTTGTGATGGAGATTGTACAGAGAGAAAAAAGAGGGGAGGTGGGTTGGTGATGGAGATTGTAAAGAGAGAAAAAAAAGAGGGGCTGTTAGGGTTAGAAATGAGGGGTTGGAGAAGAAATAGTTTTATAATAGTGTAATTTTTCTTGAAGGTGAGGGTATATATGTCTTTTCTCCCTTCCGTTAGTCACCGTTAGTCACCGTTAACTGACAGGGGTGGTCTTTGTATATCCCCGAACACGAAGGTTTTTTTGTATATACCCCATACTCGAGGGGTGGTTTTTGTCTTTTACCCAAATAATAATGCTAGGGCGAGGGACTACTTCACCCACTATATATTTCAAGAAAGTATAACTGCGTAAAAAAAGTGTAAAGATCGGCGATTCAAGAAAAAGGTGAAAAAGAACTGATAATTACAGCATATAGTACTCTAATTACAGCCTAATTAATATTCAACAGAGAAAACTACCCCTTATTCTTTCACACCCTTAACTTCACAGCGATCTCTCTCTCCAATATTGACGTTGAAACGAGTCTGTAGACTCTAGATTGGTCCCAACTCTCAACATTTCTTACTGTCAAACAATAACTATACTTTTACCATGTCAGGGTTATTCAGAGATTGGTCAAATCGATTCCAAAAAAAAAAAAAAAAAAAAGATTGGTCAAATATATAAATGTTGAAAATTGCATAAATGGGGGACACCAAGCAATCAATTTTTCAAATGAAGCTTGTGTTGAAACTGTTCTTTGTCCCATAAGCACTCTGTCTGCGCCTAATAAGATATTTTAACTATTCTCTTAATTGTCAATTAGTTTGAGTTCAGGATATTACCAAGACGAATACTTTTAAATAGATAAATAAATATTGATGTGCATTATTAATTCTTTAAATCTTTAGTGTTTTTTTCTTATTGTAGAAAAATAACAAGGCAGGCTCATAGTTGTACTTTCGTTCCGGGTTCGGCCGGAACGAAACAAAACGATCTGCTACCAATTCGTACCAATAATAATTCCGGCCCGTTCTAGTGTCTTCCGGGCGTGCCGGTAATTTCGGTAATATATGAACCGTTCAGTTCTGAATGTGAAACATTCCCCAGTGTATGTAGTCAAATAAAAAGGTTGAAAACAGCATAAATGAGGGACGTGGTCCTACACAATGAAATCATTTATCTTGAACCAAAGTGGTCTCGCTCACATATCACAACTCAAAAAAAATGTGTGATAAATAAACAAGTTTGTTTTAAGATGGAGCTTGTGTTGAGACTTGTTGTTTGTCCCACATTAGGAATATGTCTGTTTAGCATATGTCTTATTTCATATTCCCTTCACTTTCAATATTTTGAGTTCAGAACATTAGCACAGCGAATTCTTTTAAATAGATAAATATATATTGCATTGCTTTATTAATTAAAAAATTAATTATAATTTTTTCTTCTTTTAGGAAAATAAGGAGGCAAACGCATAGTTGTAAATTCTGTTATGGGTTTCGAAACGGTCGAAATGATTCATTTTTGAGGTAAAACGGAACGATCTTCTACCAATTCGTACCAATGACAATTTTGGTTCGTTCCGGTGAGTTCTGGGGCGTTCCGGTGATTTTGGCAAAATCCGAACAATTCCGATCCGAATGCGGAACGTTCCCTAGTGTATATGGTCAAATAAAAAAAAGGTTAAAATAGGAATAAGTGGGGGGGGGACACTTTGCACCCCTAAGTTTAGGCAAAAAGACATCTGACACCCTCGTGTTTTGGACAATACACTTCACCACCCTTGTAACTGACGGAATGCAAACGGTTCCCTGAAATGATGACTTTACCCTTAGGAATTCAGAAAATGACCCACTATCTACTCCCATTCCTTCTTCTTCTTCTTCTTCTTCGATCCTCTAACCTAGCCGCCACAAACACCTCACTCTCTTCTCCTTCCCCGAACTCCTCTCATCCCTCTCCTCCAACCCTCTTCTGACCATACATGTGGCTCCACCAACCCACTAAGGGAATCTCCAACCCTATGGGGGGAGGGGGAGGGGAGGGGGAGAAGGAAAATCGTATAAAAATACGGTTCATTTCCAACCCTATGGGGGGAAGGGGAGGGGGAGGGGGTGCTATGGGGATTTTTTTTGCCTTGGGTGAGGGCATGTCCATGGGGATTTCACCATGGACATGCCCTCACATAAGGCAAAATTTCTCCCCATAGCACCCCTCCCCATCCCCCTCACCTCACATGGTTGTAGACGAGTAGTAGTTTGGGGGGAGGGGAGGGGGAGGGGGAAAATGGTGGGCCCGTGAGGGGTGGGGGAAAGGAGGGGAGGGGGAAAAAGGCATGGGCTGGAGATTCCCTAAGAAAAACCTGTTCGTGTATGTTCCTCTCTACCCCAACCACCGACGCCAACCACACCACTACCCATGACCAACCGACTTATGGGTTTGAGAGAGAAGAGACCGAATCGAAGAATTCAGCCTTAAATCTACTTATGGGTTCATCAGTTGGGACAAGACGATAGGTTTCATGGGTTTCGTTGGTTTTGGTCGATTAAGTTCGTGTTTCGTTCAATTGGGTTAGTGAGAGAGAGTAAGGCAAAGGCCGTAGTAGTTGGGGTTGCAAAGTTTGGGAAATATGTGGGTTTGCTGGGTTTGGGAAATCTTTTCTGGTTGATTCGATGCGCAACCAGATGGGTTATTCTTCTTCTTCTTCTTCTTCTTCTTCTTCTTCTTCCATTTTGTTGTTCTTCTCCGTCGTCTGTCAAGTTAATGAATCGAACTGGGTTTGCTGGGTTTGAGATATGGTGATTATGGTGTTCCAATCTATGTCGACGATGGTAAATTGGGTCTGGGATTCGAATGGTCTTGGGTAGGTGTTTGGAAGTCTGTTCTGGTTGAATCGAAGTTGAAACTTTTTCTGCTCTTCTTCTTCCTCCTGATGTTCCAATTAATTGATTCCACAGTTTTTTTTTTGTAGATTGATTCCTCTATTTTTTGGGGAGATTAAAATGGGAATGCCCATGTAGAAATTCCTACAAAATCTTGCAAAGTAGGGTTGTCTTTTGTTATAAACAAGGCAAAAGCATGGTTGGCTTTTGTGGTAAGGGATGAAAAGGCTACCCTTGTTCACTATGAAGGAAAGTTTCTGCAAATGGAGGAGTTTGAAGTTATTGAGTTGGAGCTTCAAGTTGTGGAGATGGCCATCAATTATCTTAACAAGCACGAGTTGGAGTTGCTATTGAATTTGACTGTGAAAATATGTGCTCAGCTATAAATCTTCCAAACAAAGCACTATGGAGGTGGAGATGCAGAGCTCAAAGTGTTCATGAGTATCTACAACAATATACTACAATAGCCATTAGGACGATACCCAAAAGTAGGGGTGAGCAAAACCCGGTCCAACCCGCCTCCCCGAACCACCCCGCACCAAATCGGTCCGGATTTAGCACCGATCAATGCTAATTGACTGATTATGGGTATAGATTCGTCAACCCGATCAAAGTTCGATCGATCATGGGTTTGGAAGTGGAAAACCCGTTCAAAACCGAACCGGTCCGACTAATGTTTTAAATGTAAAAATTAGAAATTTTATTTTGATACATGGTTTAGAAATTAAGTTTTACTAGTTAACATCATCTTAATACTTGATTTTTCTCACTTTATTTCTCTTTTAAAGAAAATTACTTTATGTTTCCAACTTCAAATTTTATACAAACATATATTACAAAGATAATTAACCAAATAAATATATCTTTTAAAGAAAAAATTAAGGTTTTTTCAACTCATTTAACCGGTCCGAACCGGACTGAGTCGATAAGTTATGATTGGTTTGGGTATCACAAATCATTGGGTAGGTTTGTGTTGAACATTCTCCAACCCGTACATATTGGGTCAGGTAAAAATAGTCGGAAAAACCGGTCCAACCCGGTCCGTGCTCACCCCTACCCATAAGTGCAAATAGTTCCGCCCATTGTCTTGCAAACTGGTTTCCTTTAAAAGGTGAAGGATCTGTATTTCTAGATTGTGCAGGGGTTGATAAGTTTTTTTGCTTCTGTTTTGGATGATAGCTCTATTTTGATGTAATGTTTTTCCTCTTACTTTTTATAAAAATCTTAATTCATCAAAAAAATAGATTCCCCTGTTTTTATTTTTCGGTTGAGATTTTGGTGAAGAACAAGAACACCAAATACATAATTAGGGACAAAATTGTCAAAAAAATAGTAAAATTTGACTTTTTGGACAGAATTTGACAGAAGGGTGCTCAGTGTCCTTGCTTTTTTTCGTTACAAGGGTGGTGAATTGTATTATCCAGAACACGAGGGTGTCGGGTGTCTTTTATCTAAACATAGGAGTGCAAAGTGTCTTTTACCCCATATCAGAACTCCTAAAAGTTGCCTGATAAGACAAATTTGGTTTCAGGTGAAGCTTGTTCCGAGACCCGTTGTTTGTTCCACGGCGGGACTATGTTTGTTTCACATGTACCTAATAAGATATTTGAACAATTTCCTTCATTGTCAATTTGTTTTAAGTTCAGGACATCACCACAACATATACTTTTAAATAGATAAATAGATATTGCATTGCATTATTAATTCTTCAATTCTTTATATTTTCCTCTTGTAGTTAAATAACGAGGCAGACTCATAGGTGTAAATTTCGTGACGGGTTCCGGAATGTCCCGTTTCGAAGGTAAAACGGAACAATTTGCTAACAATACGTACCAGTGACGTCCGAGGAGTTCCGAGGAGTTCCGAGGTGTTCCGGAATGTCCCGTTCCGCTCCGGTTGTTTATAGTTTAGATAACTTTTAAATTTGGACAGAAAAAAAAAATAACACTTCAAGATTAAGTGATGTTTTAGAAGTTGAGGACTAACGCGAATGGTTATAGATACTCGGTATATCTGACACTCGATTTCTAAATGAGAAAATGTATAATTAAATAATTGTTTATTATAATTTGACTCATTATAACATATTCTTAACCTCCTTGTTTATTTTAAGGGTAAAAGACACTAACCACACCTGATAATTGGATTAATCCCTACCCGCTACCATGACGTATGGAAAAAGACATAGTCACCCATGTGTCGGAATATTCCTTTGACATAAATCACCCCTCTGTTATGTTCCGTTAGAAAAGTGGGTTGTTAAGAATTTTCGGATCATATTGCCCTTGTGTATTTTTAATAACTTTTGCCCATATTTATAATCAAGAACTCCAAAAGCATCAACCCAGGAACATCAAGAAGACTACCAAGCCAAGAACATCAAGAACACTATGCCAAAAACACACACAAAAAAAAAAAAGAAAAACTCAATAAATCAAAAAAATATCAACACCAATTTTCACTCTTTGAATTCAAAACATGAATACCGACTCCACTCTTTGAATCCAAAACATCAACACCAATAACAAATCACAATTGAATTTCACATTTGGTGTCATGTTTTTTGTGTTGATGTTCTTAATGTTCTTGGTGTTCATGGTTCAAGAACACGAAAAACACCAAGAACGCCTTCAAAGAGAAGCGTCAAACCCAAACAAAAAACCAACACACACAGACACAAAAATCCAGATTCAATCCAAATTTATTTCATTCTTCTTCAACCGATTAACAAACTATGATTCATTCACCAGCAAATACATACACTATGACAATTTTTTTTACCTACACTCAGTTCTCTCTTCCCCCCTGTTGCCCCCATCTTCTTCTTGCACGGTGAGGTATGCCACGTCATCCTTGAGTAGTGAGCGTCTCATCTTCCATTATGAAGAAGTATTCATTTTTTCCGGCGAGTCAACTACTGCTCCTCCTTCTTGCTTCAATACCCCATACAAAAGAGCAATATGAGCACGGACCCAAATAAGGCAAACCATTTACCGAGATTATTTGACATTACCCCTTCAACATTATTGAACAATTCAATTATCATGTGGTTATCGGCAGGGGTGGATCCAGAAATTTAGCACAGTGGGGGATAGAAAAAAAAATCAGGTTTAGTGACGAATTTTTCTGTAATTTTTGAATTTTTAGGGTTTAAAAAGACAATCTTAATAGACTGCGGAGACGAATATGTAATATGAGTGGGGGCTAAGATAGCCAAATTAACAAACTATAGTGTAAATATTGTAAATATAACAAATTGAGTGGGGGCTAATTTAATTAACTGTACAAAATATAGGGGATAAAATGAAAATTTCAAAACTTGAGTTGAGGCTATATCCCCACTTGTCTCCACTTAACTCCACCCCTGGTTATCGAAAAAGGGCCAACATCTAAAACAACAATGAAATTGAAAGCAATTATTAATACACCCATATAACAAATCCAAGTTCAATACTAGACAGTTTTATCATAGCACCACATCATAGCAGAAGCAACAACAAAACTATAATTAAACTAGTTTAAATCCATAACTTATATTGAAGAAAGATCCTCACTTGTACCCACATGTAGGTGGAGCAGGTGAATCAAAGCTCTCCAACACCTTAGTCTCCACACCATTGATCTCCTTTGTCTCTGCCAAACAACCACCAAACCATTAAGAAGAGCTAGAAGAAGATGAATCAGAAGGCTAAGGAACCTGATTTGCAAACCAGAAACCACCCATACCACCAATTCCGGCACCAGCACCGGCCATATTAGGCATGGTTTCATCGATCATGATGGGCATGTTATGTTGAGCAGCCATGAACTTGTTTAGGCGACTCAACCCATACTCAACACATACGGGTTGATGGAGGACCAGATCCGCGACAGAGGCAAGTTGGTGGAGGCTGCGACAGAGGCTTTGAAGTCCGCGACGACGCTTCAGAGGCAACAGAAGCGGCGAAGGCTTCTCTAACACCCCTCGTTTCCTGAGCTTTCCGTTCCGGACCGGAGAGCCCAGGAGGGTGCTACTCATAATGAAGCGACGGAAAATCAAGAACAATACATCTCATAATTATATATTACATAACGATAAATTGTCTTAAACATGATGCATACTATTATACATGGTGAAATTTAACTAAGAGTTCGACATAATAAAAGTGCTACCAAATACTTGATAAGTTTGCGATTCCCTTATTCCCAGCTTCCAGCTCCTAAACCTGTGGGGGAATAAAACAAAGACCGCAGTTTATCTCACTCACGGAAAGCTCGTAAACCAAGGGGTGTTACAGCTTCCTCCATCTTCCCGTGCCTTCTTCAGTTCGAATTGAATCAGAGAGTGGGAGAGAAAGACCGGTTGAGGTTCGATTAGAGAGGAGGGGTGGTTCCCGTCGCCACTTGGAGCTGCTTCTGCTTCAGATCGAGAGAGAGAGAGAGAGAGAGAGAGAGAGCAAGACAGAGAAGAGAAGATGAAGGAAATGAAAGAGAGAGTGGAAGAGAGAGAGAGAGAGAGAGAGAGAGAGAGAGAGAGAGAAAGGGATTATTGTTAGAAATGAATGAGAGAGAGAATTTAAGGTTATATATAGGGTGTAATTTTATAACATTGCAGGGGTAAAATAGTCTTTTCTCCCGTGGTGTTAGTCAACCGTTAGTCTCCATCCAAAAAAGGTTCCCACTGTTTTTTGCCATACATTAGGGTAGCGAGTAGGAATTAATCTAATTGTCAGGGCGGTCAGTGTCTCTTTCTCTTATTTTAAGGGTAAAAGACATTTTCCACCCTCCGACTATGGAGAAAATACATTTTGCCCCCTGATCCATCACTAAATACTTTTTGCACCCCTGTCACTGAATGGAGGGTGGACATATACCATCTCTATTATAATGCGTTAGTAGGGGGGGTGCAAACTAACTTTTTTGTGACCATTTTACCCTTACAAAGTATGGACAAATAACATTTTTTTGTTTATTATTGAATTCATCATGGTCTTGATGTTCTTGAGCACCGCCTTCACTACCACCAAATCCCACCACCACCACCAACACACCAACACCAAACTCAAGCAACAACCACTTACAACCCATTTGGAGATTGAACAAAGCTCCGGAAAATTTTGTGTTTCATACAAAATACACAACTGTGGGAGGTAACTCCATACTAGAGTCCAATTACAAAAGAATGGTAGACATTAGATCTCACCTCTGAATCTCATGAGCAACTCCAAAAGCCCCTAATTTTTCATCATCCGAATGCATTGAGGATTCAATCAAAACGTCAAAGAGCATAGTTAATCAACCCTATTATAACCTAAACCAAACCTAGAAAGTACCATAAATCAAAACTTGCAAATGATTAAAAGAAAGCACAAAAATAGATCAAACTATTAGAAATCTCAGGATCTAGACAAAATAGATTTAGGAGGTCGAGGAACTGCCTGGAACTGCTTCAGACTATGTTGGTGTAGATAGTGCTTTATGAGCTGACAGATCTTGGCCACGTGGCAACCATCCAGCACACCATATTGTGCTCCACACACACTGGATCACCAGCCGCGCTGATCCATGTGGGGGCTGCGAGACAGAGCCCTCGCATACCACTGCACGGGACTTGTAGGGACTTAGTGGTTTGGAGGCTAGAGTAAGTCCTGTCGCGTGCGAGCCAAGCCCGCACGCGACCTTTAGTAACTGCTTTGAGAGATTTATGGCACGAGCTCCATAAACCCGGTCAATCCGGTCAAACCCGGTCAACCCCATAACGGTTCCGGTATTCGCGCATAACGTGCTGTAACGGCCCCTATATACTCGGACGAACGTGCCGTTGTGGTTAAGCTAATTAAGCCGCCATTGATGGGCACATTAACCACACTGCAACGGTCACGTTCTCTGCTATATATAGGACGTTAACCTTTCCATACAAAGGAGGACACACTAGCCATACGCGGAAGCTCTGCCAAACCTCTGTCTCTCTCTCTCAGACATTACGACTGCCTTACTCTCTCCCTACACACAACCCAACTCTTCCTGTGCTATCTCTGATCTTCTACATACGGTGTACACGGAGGTCTCCCCGCCGGAATCTCTTGTGCACATTTTGGTGAACCCGACGTGAACTTACCAACAAGAGCAACCATGTCTCAGGAGGACGATGTTAGCAACAGATCGCCTTCCACCGAAGCTGCCTCGGGAGAGGAGACCCGCCGTACTCCTACGACCCCCGGTGAGGCACCGACGCTAGAATCCTTGGATGCCACCATCCAAGGTCAGGCGAAAGCCCTCAAAGCTCAATCTGCGCAGCTAGAACGGATCATGGCTGTCTTGGGGACTCTGGCACCGAACCCTGCGCAAGCCACCGTCGTCTCTCAAGGAGGAGGAGCCCCTGCCGCTTCAGGACTGGGAGTGTCAACCACACCTCCCAACCCTATTCTGCAGACTCCACCGGCGACTACGCAGCTACCTTCAATTCAGGGGTCAACAGCTCAAGTGTTGCCTCTCACCGCTCATACTCCTCAGCCTCCGGCTCTGGTACCTAACCCGGCTTCGCAGTATCCCTTGCCTCCTCCAACGGCGATCTGGGGCAATGCGAACGGCCAATATGTCCCCAACCCTCCGGCGGCATACGTGTCGCCTCCGCCTGCGGCAACCCCTCCTCCTGTTACCGAGGGAAGCATTCCAGAATGTATGACGTCTCTGCAGAAGCGCATGGACACTATTCTGGCTCACCAATCATTCGCGGATACCATCATCCCGAAGCTAGACAACGATCCACCCATCCCGCGGGAGATCTATCTCAAGCCTAACCCGGTGGGGTACAAGGCTCCTAAATGGGACAAGTTCGAAGATGTCAACGGAAACGCTCACGAGCATGTCATGCGTTTCATCGATGTCATGGGGCCATATGGAGCTGATCCCAAATTTCTGATGCGAGAGTTCCCAAAATCCTTGGGGAACGTGGCGTACAAATGGTACCGGACGTTGGAAGCTGGGTCCGTGAAGACTTGGGACGACATGGTCCAAAAGTTCTACACCAAGTTCTTCCAGATGGAAGAAAAGGTGACGATGATCCACCTCTCGCGGATGTATCAGAAGCGCGAGGAGGACGGGATAACTTTCATCAAGAAGTTCAGGGTGAAGTCCTTGGAATGCAAAGATCCGATGCTCGAAAGTCGGGTCGTAGAGATATGCCTGCAGTGCATGCGAGATGAATACAAAGGTATGCTCATCAACCTGCAAACACCTACGTTTTCAAAGCTAATCGAATGCACGAAGAACATCGAGCCTATAGTAGAGAGGCAGAAAAAGAAAAACGCTCTGGAGCGATCTTCGAGCGGTACTACCTACAAGATCGGGAGATTCAGTTACAAGAGGGGGCGCGAAGCTGAGGTCAATACAGTTTCACCCCAGAAGCAGGCAAAGATTGTGAACTCCGACGCACCACCTCTGCCATGTTCGGTGGAAGAAGCAAGCGACCTCTGCAGACAATGGCGCAAGGACGGTGTCCTACCGCCGCTCGAGAAGGCACCCTCCAAGGAGATGGTGAGGGACCCGAAGTGGTGCGAGTACCATGGCAAGGTCATGCATCCCACAGCAGACTGTAAGAAACTCAGGATTGTATTCAGCCAAAAGATGAAGAACGACGACTTGATCGTAAGCGATCACAGGAAGGATGTGCGCAACAATCCACTTCCTGCCCATGCGGGGCAAGACTCGAAAGGTAAAGAGATCGCCATGATCTAGATTGTGGATCTGGAAGAGGTCGCAGAGGATGGTCTACCCATCATTGCCGAAGTCCATGATGATGAGGACTACAGCGTAGACACGGAGGATGAACGTGCTGACCGGATGAATGGGTCGCACGATTTTAGCAGATTCTTTGACGAGATGAACTTCTCGGAAAAATGCCGGACAGAAATGACGAAAGCAATTTTGAGGATAGCAGAGGACTACGAGGAGGATCTTGTAGTCTCTAATGGGAAAGTCATCAGGGCATCTCGCCCTACAGAAAAGATTATGACCTTTTCTGCCAGCGACAAAAAGACAGATGCGAGCCACCAGAGGCCCCTGTACGTGACGGCCATCATCAATGGCGTCGAGTTCAAAAGAGCATTCGTCGATGGAGGAGCAGCGGTCAACGTCGTTTCGCTCCACACACTGAAGCTAGCAGGGATCCCCGAGTACAAGATTGTCAGGCGTCCATCTCCGCTGATGGGATTTGGAAGCGACTCCAGAATGACGATAGGATGGATCCGCCAAGGCGTCCAGATCGGCAAAATCAAGTGCTCAGCAAAGTTCTATGTCATAGATGCGAACACCACGTATCACATGATCATAGGTCGGGCCTGGATTCATCACTTTGATGCGGTCCCTTCAACAGCTCACCAAGTCATGAAGGCTATTTGGAACGACAGGATAGTCGAGATACCGGCTTCAACAAATCCATTCAACCTGGATGAGGCACATCTCAGCGAGGCGGTGTGGTTTACCGAGATGGAGGACGAACAAACACCGGGACCATTCAACCCTACTCCTTTACCCCTATGGGAAGATATCAAGGATCAGTCACCTGCGGGAGTGATGGTGACAAGGGAAGATGCCAAAGAAAAGCCGCCCACGCGGGAAGAGACGCCACGGATCGCCTACCAGCGAAAGAACGTCTATACTCTGAAGAGAATAGCAAAGCATGACCCCGAAGGCAAGGAGATAGAGAGTTTCTACGCCAATGGGAAGAAGTGCTATCGCATATGAAGGTGTGCGGGGATGTCCTCACGCGGGCATGGGGATATCCCTGAGCAAATCAACCAAATCGATCAAGTCATGGTAACAGAGAAACCAATGCAGAGCACTCCAGACGAGAAGCTCAAGGAAGCACCCGAATGCATGGAAGACAAACCCAGACCGCAAAAGCAAGAGCTAAAGGAGGTATTCCTAAGCCCGAACGAAGACAAGAAAAGGCCAGTCTTTCTAAGTGCGGACCTCACAAGCGAGGAGGAGAAAGGACTGCTACAGCTCCTAACTGAATACAAGGATGTGTTCGCATGGGAGTATGATGAGATGCCCGGTCTGGACGCAAGCATCACTATGCACCGTTTAGACATTATTCCAGGGTCTAAGCCGGTAAAGCAGAGCACAAGAAGCTTTAGGCCGGAGCTTAACGTGAAGATCAAACAGGAGATTGTCAAACTCCTGGACGCCAAGTTCATAGAGCCGAATCATCATCCCACATGGCTGGCCAACATCGTGCCAGTGGTAAAGAAGAACGGACAGCTTCGCATCTGCGTGGATTTTCGGGATCTCAATCGTTTCTGCCCAAAAGACGATTTTCCACTCCCCAACATTGATCTGCTTATTGACTCGACGGCGGGTCATCGCATGTTCAGTTTTATGGACGGCTTCAGCGGGTACAACCAGATCAAGATGGACCCTGAAGATGCGCGGAAAACTGCATTTATTACTCCCGTGGGGGTATTGAACTACACAGTGATGCCGTTCGGTCTCAAAAACGCGGGTGCAACCTATCAGCGGGCCATGATGGCCCTGTTCCACGACATGATGCACAAGGAAGTGGAATTTTATGTGGATGACCTGGTGGTTAAATCCAAGCAGGAAGCAGATCACCTGGCGGATTTGCGAAAAGTGTTCAATAGATGCAGACGCTTTCAACTGAAGATGAATCCCATGAAGTGCGCGTTCGGGGTAACATCAGGGAAATTCTTGGGATGCGTAGTGCATCGCCAAGGAATCGAGCCTGATCCTGCGAAAGTATCAGCCATTACTGGCATGACGCCGCCCCATAACCAAAGTGCCTTGAAGACATTCTTGGGAAAGCTATCATATCTGCGGAGATTCATCCCAGCGATTGCCGAAATCACCTGCTGTTTTAGTGCCCTTCTCAAGAAAGATGCCGTATACAGTTGGACTCCGGAGCACGAAGCTGCGTTCGAGAAGCTGAAGGATCTGTTGACGTCTTCAAAAATAATGATCGCACCTCAATTAGGATCAACGCTTCTGCTGTATTTGACGTCAACAAGGAAGTCCATAGGAGCACTCTTGGCTCAGGAGTACGAGGGCCAAGAAAGGCCCATCTACTACATATCTCGCATCGTGCAGCCCGCTGAATCAAGGTACACGGACATCGAGCGTCATTGCCTTGCCCTATTCTTCGTGATAGAGAAGTTAAGACACTACTTTGCGTAGCACAAAGTGGTAGTGGTCACCAAGAGTGATCCTATACGATATCTTCTGACTCACACCACTCCTGGGGGAAGATTGAAGAAATGGTATATGACCATCTCTCAATACGATATCACATGCGTACGACCGCGGGCGATCAAGTCGCAGGCGGTGGCCGATCTGTTGGCACAGTTCCCCGATAACAGCCACGAGCCCGTGATCGAAGAGGAATTCGAAGGACCTGAAATATATGCAGTCGACGTACCCTATTGGACGCTCCATTTCGACGGTTCGTCAACAAGGAAATGCGGAGGCATTGGGATAGTCTTGACCAAGCCAGATGGGGAGGTCATACAGACGTCCGCAAAGCTCGACTTTGCAGTCACCAACAACGAGACAGAATATGAAGCCCTCATAGCAGGACTGCGTGCAGCGAAGGCTTTGGAGGTAAGCAACCTGACGGTTATGGGGGACTCCAAGCTAATTGTCAAGCAGGCCTCGGGCGAGTACGGCTTGAAGGAGATAAATCTTCTGTCCTACCGGACTTTGGTACAAAAGCTGGTACAGCAATTCTGCGACGTGAGGTACGAGCACAAGCCCCGAGCAGAAAACAGGCATGCAGATGCTTTGGCCACCTTGGGATCCAAAGTTAGTACAGACAAATGTCCCGCAAGGATCTCGATCGAAGTGCGAACATCGTCGGCATTGACAGAAGACGCGTGCGGCGATGAACACATGGATGATACAGACTGGAGAAAAGCAGTCTTACGAGCCATCGCAGAAGGCACAAGCAGCGAAAGCTGGGCACTCACAAAGGGGTATTGCATACATGACAACACCCTCTACTACAAGGGCCCTGGCGGAATACTCATGCGATGCGTCTCCGAGCAAGAGGGACAGCTGCTGTTAGAGAAGATTCACCAACATGCTTGTGGAGAAAGTGAGGTGTCAATCTATCGGAAGGATCAGAGATATGGCATTCATTGGCCAGACATGTCCACAGCCGCGGCACTGATACAAGGGAAGTGCGAGAGTTGCGCACTGATCAAAGATTCGTTACTCATCGCTCTAACTGATGATGATGCGGATTGGAGGAAACCACTCTTTGGTTTTCTCACCCAGGGCACCTTACCCGAATTGAGAAAAGAAGCTGAGAAATTGAAGAGGAAAGCATCTCGATACGTAGTACAGGAAAACCTTCTTTGGCGAAGAGGCCATGAGGGCAAATTGCTGCGATGTCTAGATAGCAGGGAAGCACAAGAGGTCATGGACCTTTCTCATCAGGTGGAACACCAGGGAGGTGCGAAGTTATGCAGGCAACTCCTCTCAATTGGATACTTCTGGCCCACTATGGAGGCCGATTGCCGCACCAAGGTACGACGCTGCCAGGAGCGTCAATTCAAAGGTAACTTAGTGCACGCCCCCGCTGTAGATCTACATGCATTGGGAACGCCGTGGCCGTTTCACACATGGGCGTTGGATTTCATTGGTCCCATCCGACCAACTTCGCATGAGAATCATTTTATTCTCACCGCAACTGAGCTGTTCACCAAATGGGTGGAGGCGATACCACTAAAGACGGCAAATGCGCTAGCTGTGGTCAATTTCATCCAAGAAAGCATCATATGCAGGTTCGGAATTCCCAACACCATCCTTTCAGATAATGGTACTCAAAGTTTTCAGAACCGGACCGGTCATCGAACCGGTGAGACACCGGTTCACGGTCGGACCGGTCGGACCGGTGGTCGGACCGGTTCAATTGCACGTTTTATTAATAGTATATAAATATTATTTTTATTTATATGTGTGACAAAAATATAATGTAAAAGCTGAAATTAATCAACAATAGCTTGATAATATATACATTTTAGAAAAATATATATATATATATATATACATGGCTTATGCCAACAAAATATATTTAATTTTTTTACATAAATAAGTTCATAAGTGTATGGTGGAAGAAACGATTATTGAACATTTGTATGAAATGGTGAAAACAACATTATTTATTTGAAAAACAAAACAACATTATTTATTTGAAAAAGAAAAAGAAAAAGAAAAAGAAAAAGAAAAAGAAAATACAAACTTGATTTTACAAAGCGATGATTGTTAAACAAACAAAACTTCTACAATTAAATAACAAAATAGTTACAATTTTTTAGAGGAATTCAAGTCTTTTAAAAGAATTCGTTAATTATAGTATAAATATATATAGTTTCTCTTCAGCACACAAACCCACTGTTGGTACAGTGGTTAAGTGGCGGGTGTAAAATCTTCTTGTTGCAGGTTCGAGTCCATGCACCGGCAGAATTTCTGAGATTTTATTCAACCCGCCAAACCGCTTGGGCCGTCCGGTTCGCCGGTTTAGGCGGTCCAACCGCGGTTTTGACCGGTTTTTGACCGGTTTTTTGCACGAGCGGTCCAACATACGACCCGGACCGGCCGAGCTCCGGTTCACCGGTCCGACCGGTCGAACCGGCCGGTCCGGTCCGGTTTTTAAAACTATGATGGTACTCCTTTTGTTAATCGCCAGGTGGCTGCGAAGCTAGCAGAGTACAATATCAGACAGATATGTTTCACCCCTTACTATCCGAAAGGGAACGGGCAAGCCGAAGCGACCAACAAAACGCTGTTGAGGATCTTGAGCAAGATGGTCGCAGATGATCACAAGAGGTGGGCTGATTCTCTAAGCATAGCCCTGTGGGCTTACCGGACTTCTCCGAGGACACCCACGGGGGTCTCACCGTTCCTCCTATGCTATGGGGCTGAGGCCGTAGTACCTGCGGAGGTGAGAATTAATTTGGCGAGATTGGCCTTTCACGCATTGTACGACAATCAACGCGATCATGACTTAGTCTTGCTGGAGGAAAAGCGAGAGCAAGCTAAAAGGACTAACAAGCGGTATCAAGAAAGGATCACTCGTGCGTACAATAACACGGTCCAGCGAAGAGATTTCGCAGTTGGAGATTTGGTCCTGCGCGCATCTGACCATTGCATGCGAGAGGCGGCTCACCCAAAATTCGCAGCCAATTGGGAAGGACCTTTCGAAGTCACAGAAGTCTTTGACAGTGGCTACTGCAGCATACGGAGGTTGCACGGAACGACCTCAACCCCAAGCTCAGTCAACATGCGCTGGATTAAGAAGTACTATCCTTGACTTCTCTCATTTTATGCGTTTTATTATAACGTTGCCTCATGTCTTGTATAGCTATGATTTACACAATCTCCTCTCCCATATGAGAGAATTGTAATCTTATCTCTCCCATATGAGAGCACTATAATAAAAGACTTCTCCCAAATGAGAAGAACTTCATACTTCTAGCTGTTGATGTTGCTTCATTTAGTTTGTTATTATTGTTAACAATGGGCTATCCGCCACAATAGCAACTTATTCTAATATGATCTTAATTGATCCTCTAAGCCTATCTGCTACGATAGCAACCTATGCAAAAGCGATCTTAATTGATCCTCTAAGCCTATCTGTTACGATAGCAGCTTATGCAAATGCGATCTTGATTGATCTTCTAAGCCTATCTGTTACGATAGCAGCCTATGCAAATACGATCTTAATTGATCTTCTAAGCCTATCTGTTACGATAGCAGCCTATGCAAATGCGATCTTAATTGATCCTCTAAGCCTATCTGTTACGATAGCAGCCTATGCAAATACGATCTTAATTGATCTTCTAAGCCTATCTGTTACGATAGCAGCCTATGCAAATGCGATCTTAGTTGATCTTCTAAGCCTATCTGTTACGATAGCAGCCTACGCAAATGCGATCTTAATTGATCTTCTAAATCTATCTGTTACAATAGCAGCCTATGCAAATGCGATCTTAATCGATCTTCTAAGCCTATCTCCTAAGATAGCAGCCCTTGCGAACATGATCTTAAAGGATCTTTCAAGCCTATCTGCTGCGATAGCAGCATTCTACGAATGCGATTTGAAATTCGTTGTTAAATCTATCTATTGTGATAACAACATTATGCAAAATGATCTATAAAGGTCTATCTGATGAGATGGCACCTGCACTTGAATTTGAAAGCGAATCACAAGCCCATCTGCCAAGATGGCACAGGTGCGAAAACACGATCTCGAACGATCTAAAAACAGTACAAAGTGTTCATATAGCACTCCAAAGGCGAAATATGCCGATACGCATGCGAAATTGTATTTTGTTGTAACAAGACAGCAGATAATACAAAAGCAATTTGTTATTATGAGTCAAAAGGACTTACAATTTATCTGTCTAGATAACAGCTTACAAGCGAAAAAGCTTAAATCAAGCTAACTACGCAGCCAACATGGCTTACAATGCATTCGAAAAGTAACTTACAAGCGAGAAGTGACACATCGAGGGAATCCTAACTGAAAAAGGATGAACCCAACGGCCCTAACACCGGCTATGCAGTACACAGATCTGCGGCCAAAGATCTGTAGCAAGTAGGATGCTCCTGCAAAGAGATCAACTCGCCATTCGCTATATCCCTAGCAGCAGGATCTAGGTGACGCTACGTTCGAGACCCAAGGATCTGACAAGGCCTCTGTCTGATCAAGATATGTACCAGAGGAACCACCTGTTCCGGCGTATGCAGCCGTGCAAAACAGGGGAAGTAGTCATTCCTCTGGTGCTGGGCTCCTTGTCCTGATAGACAAGGGCATTGGCTCGCCTCCTGAGTTCAAGAACGAGGAGGCAAGAAATCCTCCTCCAGGGATGCTGGAGGAGAATCCCACCGTTCATTACGAGTTGGTAGCAAGGTCACTACGGCGCTGCACCTCACCGGGAGGCGGCCGGAAACATGACCTGCAAACATAATAGACGAAGAAAATTCTTCGAACAAACATGAGGTATTATCTCCATCTTCTTTACGATGGTTATAAAGATTAATAAGCCTTATGAAGCGGATCTTGGAAACTATTTCTATAGCACAAAACGCAAACTCAGGTTTCAAAACTGGGAATTGCCATGAATCAACGAAAAACAAGCGTTGAAGCCAGCAGTCGTAAGGACTCACGGCAAAGCACATTTTTTGGGATGACGAACCAAAATGGCAGAAGGCAGGGTTTATATAGACCTTGTGGAGACTCTTCGGTTGCCAAGATGAGTCAACAGAATTTGAAAAGAGGGTAAGCATCAATCACTTACGCCTTGAAAAGCTGTAACAATCAAATATCCTACTAAAGGCTACGACGATTCAGTTGCGTATCCTAATTAATGACGGATAGTCATGATTCGGATGGACTTTCAAAGGAAAGCGTGCTTATCTAATGAGAAATTAGCGCGAAAATCAAGGCAGGATATCAATTGCTGATGTCATGAATTGATATGCACAGAAATATTCTAGCAAATCCCGGAAAGGGCAAAACGGGCACTTCATTCTTTTGAAAAAAAAAGGTGGAGAAACCCTAGCAACATTACATTAATGTTCCAGCTATTTGTTTGCTACTTTTCAAATTCAAAAATCAAAGTAAACCCTTGATCAAGGAGTCATGTGGGGTGAACTGACGGCTCAGATTCTCCACCTGCTCCACTTCCTGCTTCAACTGCTCGCACCTGGCATTCATCTCGCGATAGAGCTTCATAGCCTCTTCAACCTTCTGCTTTTGCTGCTCCACCTTTTGCTTTTCAGCTGCGAGGTTTTGGTGGCCGCGTTCCAAAGTTACGGCCGCGCGAATCAGGGTAACTCTCTTCACGAGAAAATTAAAGCCCAGCTTGCCTTGAACTTTGGCGAGAAGATTTTGGCACATGCCAAAAAGAAATTCGGCACTCTGAGGAGAAATGGTCGCAGGTGTGGCCGCGGACAGCTGTTCCAAAATGCAGATGGCTTCGGAAAGAAACAACCTCCTGTCAAAGGGACCTATCTCCAGAGATCTCGCAAATGACTGGGGATAGGTGAGGCGCATCCGAACTAGCCAGTCCACATCGGCTTGCTTCAAACCTGGAGCAATATTAAAGCTAAGTTATGCTATCAAATTTGCAAATGAAGAATGCGAAATGCAGACAGCAAAACCACGACTTACCAGTTCCTTCAAGGATCTCACGAAGAGAAGGAATGCGCATTGCTGGGGTGGTCGAAGACTGTCCTCGTTCCATAGCTCTTCTATCAGCTGCGAGCTCTAACTCCTCATAGTTAGGAGGAAGAGTATAAGCCGCACCAGGTGCGATTGCAGACCCGACCTGCGAGCCCCAAAAGCTCCACGCAGGAAGAGGTGCCGCCGACTCAGTCGTCGCTGGAGGCGTAGTGGCAGCCGAAGTTGCTTGGCGAGGGACACTTTCAGATGCGGTAGCATCAACAGTACTTGTTCTTACTTCCTCAGCGCCAGCATGGGCATCTTCCTCCATTAGCACAGCGTCAGCCTCGGCATCATCAGAAAGTTCGATGATGTCCTCAAAAGGCTCTCCTGCATATTCAGCAGCTGCGACGGGCTTCTCGGTATGAGAACTCGGAATCGGAACATAGGACGCAGAAAGCTGACTCCTTTGCTCCAACATGGGTTCATCAGCATTGCCTGCGATACAAAACGCAATGGTATAAGGTAACTTGCATCATATGTTATTTTATTATCTTTTCTAAGCTAAGAGCAAGCACCTCCACGCGAAGGTGGGATTGCAGTGTCCTCGTCATACACTAAGGACGTGGAACCTTGCCCTACTAAGGTGTCCTCATTAAGCATGCCTTTAAGATGAGCGTGACCTGGGGCGCGAAGAAACCAGTCATGATTCTGTTTTGAGTTGCTAAAACCTAGTTCATGCATATCGTTCAAGTGATTACCTGAGGGTTCACCGCACTTGCCTACTAGCCAGCGGCGAATGTCAGCTTTTGACACACCATGCTTTAATGCACCAACAATAACGTCTCGATAAGTTACTGCGAGATTAAAGATCTCACCTTCATTGCCGCCTGCGATTTCTTCAAAATCTGCTTGAGCTTGCTCCAAAGCTGCTGCATCCTCTTCTGGAGCAACATCCTCCTCCTCAGCTTGAGGAGTCACCTCTTCGGGAAGCGCATCTTCCTCATCAGCTGGACGCACTAAGTCGTCAACATGTTGCTCTTCGAGGCTCCACTGCCTCACGCGCTCGAGCTCCTCTTCTTTTCGCTGCCTTCTCCTTTCAGCAGCTTCCGCGGCTGTCTTCCTGGACTCGGCGAGAACGTCCTCACTTATGGGTTCGTCAGAAATGCCAGAATGAGCATCCATCTTCTGCCTCTTGGCCAAAATGCCACTGATGGTTTCATCATCATCATCATCTGCGAAGAAACAATTGGTTCAAGATCGGGTTGCAAAAGAGTTACGATAATGAGAAGGGAAACGCGATGGAGATACCTCCTGATTCTTCCTCATGTATCGCATTTGCTCTTTCTTATTCTTAATCTCCTTCTCTTGGCTCCTGCCTCTCCTCTTCTTCCTCCTGGTTGAATGGAACGAAGGTCTCTACTGCGAACTCCTTCCGCGCTCTACTAGGCATGCGACCTTTCCCTTTGTCCTTGGCAGAAAGGGACCTCGCTGGAGGGGAAGTTGGAGCACTTCTAGGGGAAGAAATTGTAATTCCCTTTTGCCTGGTTCTCTTCGCTCTCGGCGCGGCAGTCGCTGGAGGAGACGGATTATCTCTGGGTGGAGACGAGGCCGGAGCATTGTCTATCAGTGAGTCAGCAAAAGCATTCATGACTGCGCGAATCCTGGTTTCGACCTCAGGATCCATCCTCAATGCCAGAAAGAACGACTGTCCTTGTCTTCTTGTAGTAACAATGGTGTTGACCAGCGACTTGGAACGATCACCAGATGCAAACCTCCGCACATGGCACTACAGCAAGCAGTGTAGAACGAGGTTGTCAATATGTTGAAGTAAAGAAACTTAACGCATGCGAAAAAAAAGCAGCTTACCTTAGCGAAAGTCTCGCTATATCTGATGACATGCGAGTCGCCTTTCCTAACTGCGGCGATCTTTTCATCCAGAATGATGTCAGGGCACAAATGATTCTCATGATCCAACAATGAGTAGCAACCATATTCAGACTCGTCCAGACTGCAGTTGGGACGAAACGGAAAAGAGTTTCTTTTGATCAAAGGAGCTCTGCTTGGCTGGGGGGCCGACTATGTCTCAAATCTCGTCTGTTGGGCGATCCAGTATGCGAGCCAATTCTTGGAACAACCACCCTCGCGGTTACCTGCAAGCTGCTCAAAGGGAAGATTGTTCATGAAGACTGTTTTGCACTCCTTTGTCAACAAACGCTTATAGCAGCCTCTGATAATAAACTGTGGCCAGATTGATGGTGCCACTGCATCAAAGCCGAACTGGGGAGAAACGCGAGTGGGGTCGACATCCACGGTAATCCTCTCATACCTCGGCGCGAGCTCACGAATATGCTCTGCGAGAGCAGGAAGGGAACCTCGCAGACACCAGCAGAAGAATTCGCGATAGCGCTCATGGAAATGTTCTCCCTCTTCGAAGAGGAGCTCTTCCGAGAAGACAACACCCTTGGAAGGATACAGCTTTGGAAACCACCGCACGTTTTCAATACGCATGGCATAGGGCCTAGCTATGAACTCCCACCGGTTGTCGCATATCAGACTCCAAACGCACTTGGTATTGTTTGCTCCGAACCACCTTGCAGCTCTGCCGCTGTTGCGCTCCTCAACCGCGCCTGGAGGACACCACTTTTTAGGCTTAGAAGCAGTCGGGGCATAGGAAGGCCATCTCTCAAAGACCCACATTGTTAAGAAGGCAATGTTAACGAAAGTCAGTATGTCGAGACGGCCACGCGATTCTTTCATGGCCACAACTAGCTGATCCAGTCTGTAGTACAGCGTGCCCAAAACCAAGGGTCCGAGTGCGACTCTCTGGCCAAGGGCCAGTTTCACAGCAAGCGGCAAAACGTGATAGAAGACCCCATCGTGCGGGTGACCATCGATTAAGTACCTCGACAGCCAGGCACAGAGGAAAGCACAAAGGATCAAGTGGTAGCCTTTACCCTCCACGTAGTTCTTGGCCTCTGGGTCTTGATTCAGAAGCTTCTTGGTAATGCTGCTGTTCGCGTAATCACGAAAGAAGTACTGCACCCATTTATTCCAAGTATTCTTCGCAGACGTGTCAACCAACTGCCAGTTAGGAAGGGCTTTGGTAGTGGTCCACCGGGTGGATATTTTCTTTACCTCTGATAGGCACTCCTCCATCTGCGTGTACAAAGCGATCTCCGCATTGATGGGCGCATTAACCACACTGCAACAGTCACGTTCTCTGCTATATATAGGACGTTAAACTTTCCATACAAAGGAGGACACACTAGCCATACGCGGAAGCTCTGCCAAACCTCTGTCTCTCTCTCAGACATTACTACTGCCTTACTCTCTCTCCTACACACAACCCAACTCTTCCTGTGCTATCTCTGATCTTCTACATACGGTGTACACGGAGGTCTCCCCGCCGGAATCTCTTGTGCACAGTTGGCAGATCAAACAAAGAGTAGGCCTCGACACAGATCCCATCCTACCCCTCCTCATTCGCCGTCTACAGCAACCTCCTCGCCGACTACCGCCCAATTTTTGGATCCAAGAGATACATCGTTTACACCCTTGTTGACATCGTCAGGAGTTGCAGATCCCATCATAAATCTACCAAAGACGCCCTCCAAACCCTCTCCGGGATCTCTCTCTTCCCGCTGAATCACGCCACCGTCATCGAATTGGGCGCTCTTTTCTCGCTGGTGCTCAAGGAATCACGGATTGGGTTGGTGGAGGATGCGACTGCGGTGATTGCTCAGATCGCGGGGTGTGAAGAGGCAGGGGAGGAGTTCAGGTGGGTTTCTGGGGTTGGGGTGTTGGTGGATTTCTTGGATCCGTGTACTGGCACCAGTAAGAGGACGAGGGAGAACGCAGTGTATGTGCTTGATTCTCTCCTGTATGGTTGTATGATTTAAGTAGTGCTGTAGTTGATGATATTCTTGTTTATCTTTGTGCTCTCTAGGTAGGAGGAGAGATAGATGAGGATGAGGAGAAGAAATTAGAGGATGAGGGAGGAAAGAGATATTATAGGGTTACAAATGAGATGATAAGGAGAAGAAAATGTTTATATAGTAGTGTAATTGTTCTTCAAAGTGAGGGTAAATATGTCATTTAGCCCATTTTGTTGACTCCATCCACTGACAGGGGACCAAAAAGTATTTATGCATAATACAGGGGCACAATATATTTTCTCCGTAGTCGCATAGGGGAAAATGTCTTCTACCCTAATATTATTTTATTTTTTTGATAGATTTTACCCTAATATTAATTGTCACAAGACTTTATTGCCTCAAAATGTCACAAGCCATTTTCAAAACTTTTTGAAGTATCCTCTAAAAAAAAAAAAATCTTTTTGAAGTTCTAAAGTACAAACTGATGGTCAATTATGCACACGTTTGAGGGGAGTATTAGAGTATACGAAGCCCGAACGCCAAATGAAGCCCAATCTATATTAATGTCGCTATGGCCCAAGGACCAAACCGAAAGGTTACTAAACTAGCTGAAGGACTAGCTCACCAAACAAACCATGGACCTGCTGCACACAATCAGTACCAGATAATCACGTGGACCGTCCGATATAGGTTGACCGATCGGACGGTTGAGAAAACAGATCGAAGTGTATATGCTCGTGTCTCTGCAGATGTACGGAGAAAGCACTGTACTCCTTCCCTTCTCCGATTCTCTGTTCTTTGTGCAACACTTTCCTTTCTCTCGATCTCTATTCTCCGATCTCTCCCATTCACCGATGTGCAAACCCTAACTTCCGAGAATTCAGGAACAAGAAAATGGGTTACCATGCAAGGGTTTTAAAACTGATCTCTTGGAACTTACAGCTGAAAAGTTCAGATGAATAAGGTAAACAAGCAGTGATCCTCTTGGATACTGAAACTTTATTCCATTTCAGTAGGCTAACCATGTTCTATTTGCATATTTGTTTAGTAGATAGTGGCTTAGTTTTCAAGTACTACTTGTCTTTAACATGCTCTATTTGTTAATTTATTAGTTAAATTGTGCCTGTAACCTTATAAAACTCCCATATGGCTGCCCAGTTCTGCCATTTTTGTCATTCTCTGACAAGACTAAAAAGGTGCATAGCTTACTACTTAGAAGTTCATAGAAATGAAGGGGTTGGGAATACGTACCCACCATGGCTTTAAGGAGAAGCATACTATTTACTCTCCTCTCACAGGTTTCTCTTGTGAAGTCTGCTGAAATAGAGTTTATATAATACACGTGCTCTTTCTAATCGATGTAAACACTTAGGCTCTGTTTGGTTCGCAGTAAAATGTTTTACAAGGGAATATTTTCCGTGAAAAAGTTTTTTTTTGCAATTATATTCTCGTGTTTGGTTGACACTTGCCAAAACAGTGATGGGTGGCGGTGATGGGTTGTGGTGGAGGTAGGTGGTAGTGGGTAGTGGTGGTTATTGGTGTTTGTACGGGTTGTTGTTGTTCTCCTCCACTCTCCGGAAAATGGCTTGCGGAGTTGAATTGTTTAAATCAGTTTTGAGGGAAAACATTTAAAGGAAAATATTTTACCTCCAACCAAACAGCTCCAAAACGCCAAAACAAGGGAAAACATTTTGCAGGAGAATGATTTACCATCAACCAAACGGAGCCTAAATGAGTTTCGGTTTCAGTCTGAAAATCATTAACTTGTTTGAACTGCACGTCTGCTTTGCTGTTAACTTCTATTACTCTACATTCTTTACATGTTTAAGATGTCAAACACGGAGTTAATGAACTACTTGAGGTGACTGTTTAAAATGATTTGCAGGTGTCGCAGTTTATATACAGGCAACTCGGATATGAATGCGGAGTCAATGCAGGCATGACAAAAGGAAGGGTGAGTTTGTACAGCCTTGTATCTGCGTGTTTGAACTAAAATTTTCCAGCCACTATTATCTACTTATTGGATTAAGAAAAGTTTTCGCTAATTTTCTTCTTGGTGTTAGGTGATCCACCTTGATGACAGTGCATTTTTGAGTCACGATCTACGCCTTCTAGAGTCTATGGAGTTCAAAGACAGAATAAAGCACATAGCTGAAATCATTGATGAAGATCTAGATACAGGTGAGCTAACAAGGTCCTTTATTTGTTCTTATTAACGATTCATCTTCGATTATTTATTTACCAGAGGACTCTCTCCTCTTCAGTATCTAATTTCTACTCCCTCCGTCCCAAATTCACAGTCCTATTTGACTTTGCACTAAGGTATAGAAATTGATATTTGACCAAGATAATGTCTAGATTAACCTTTGTCCTTTTGTATAGAAGTTACTGGAACTTGAAATCACATCTAGACTTCAAATTTGGATAAGGGTATTAGTGGGAAGTAGGCCGTGTTTTAGGAAAGACAGCACAATTTTTGTGACATCCCAAATAGAAAAGAAAGAAACAATTTTGAATGGAGGGAGTATGAGGCACAGACCTGTTAATTTTTTTAATTCTTTACTATTTTCTTTTCTTATGTCAGGCTTCTAGTTTTTTACTTTTACTAAAGATGTTCATTTGGTGGGGCACCGAGTCCACTTTGTCCCCAGTACCTGCTGAATGTGAATTAGTTACTGAAAGTTTTTTCGTGTTTGCAGTAGAACCAGAATGCTCCATGCTTACACTTGTAAGACTGTATCAAAACAAACAGTTATAGACCAGATCACCATCCATCACATGATTCAAACTGTGATACAGTTTCCTTTTTGTGTGAAATGAGTTGAGACATAGAATGATGAATATCTACGTTGTCCCATGTTAGTCAGTATGAGAAGTTTGTTCCACCAACTAGGTGAAAAGGATATACTAGCACTATTAGAAATATTCCAGCTATGGATGAGAAATCCTCACCGACAACCAATCATTAGTAAGGTAGAAACAGTTCCAGTCAGGAATATGCACTTTCAATTGAAGGGCTCAGTGCTATTGTTGTTGCCATGCAATGTTTTTACTGCCATATATGAACATACTTTTGTTAAGTGAAGACAAATCTTATGTTCGTCTCCTTTTGTTACTTCTAGGTGTGTCCCTTTGATTTGATAATTTTTTCTCGTTTAATTAACCGTTTTCCTTTTCTGTCGGTGCTTTATTTGCTCTATGGCTTATTTGTTCTTAGTAATACTTCTGCCTTGATTTGTAGTGATGTTTGTATGAGTTGTTGTGCGTAGTGGTGGTTATTGGTGGTGGAGTTGTTTGTACGAGTTGTTATTGTGCTCCTCCACTCTCCGAAAATGGCTTACGGAGTTGAAATGTCTAAATCATTTTTGAGGAAAAACATTTTACAGGAAAATATTTCACCTCCGACCAAACAGCACCGAAACGCCAAAACAAGGGAAAACATTTTGCAGGAAAATGATTTACCACCAACCAAACAGAGCCTAAATGAGTTTCCGTTTCAGTCTGAAAAACATATACTTGTTTGAATTGCATGCCTGCTTTGATGTTAACTTCTTCTACATTCTTTACACTTTTAAGATGTCAAACACGGAGTTAGTGAACTACTTGAGGTGACTGTTTAAAATGATTTGCAGGTGGCGCAATTTATATACAGGCAACTCGGATATGAATGTGGAGTCAATGCAGCCATGACAAAGGAAGGGTGAGTTTGTACAGTCTTGTATCTGCGTGTTTGAACTATAATTTTCCAGTAATTGGATTAACAAAAAATTCCGCTGATTTTCTTCTTGGTGTTGGGTGATCCACCTTGATGACAGTACATTTTTGAGTCATGATCTACGCCTTCCAGAGTCTATGGAGTTCAAAGACAGAATAAAGCACATAGCCGAAATCATTGATGAAGTGGAATGGCAGGATCTAGATCCAGATGAGCTAACAAGGTTCTTTATTTGTTCTTATTAACCATTTATCTTCGATTATTTATTTTACAAGAGGACCCTCTCCTCTTCAGTATCTAATTTCTACTCCCTCCGTCCCAAATTCACAGTCCTGTTTGACTTTGCACAATGGTATATAATTGATATTTGACCAAGATAATGTCTAGATTACCTTTTGTCCTTCTGTTTAGAAGTTACTGGAACTTGAAATAACATCTAGAATTCAAATGTCAATAAGGGTATTAGTGGGAAGTAGGTGGTTCAAATATTATTGTTTTGGGAAAATAGGCATAATATTGTGACATCCCAAATAGAAAAAGAAAGAAACAATTTTGGACGGAGGGAGTATGTGGTATAGACCTGTTAATTGTTAAGTCTTGAACTATTTTCTTTTCTTATGTCAAGCTTCTAGTTTTTTACTTTTACAAAGGATGTTCTTTTGGTGGGACACCTAGTTCACTTTGTCCCCAGTACCTGATAAATGTGAATTAGTAACTGAAGGTTGTTTAGCGTTTGCAGTAGAACAGTAGCAACTAGCAACACAATCAGTTATAGACCAGATCACCATCCATCACATGATTCAAACTGTGATACCGTTTCCTGCCAGGTGTGAAATGAGTTGAGACATAGTATCATAAATTTCTGTTTTGTCCCAAGTTAGTCAGTATGAGAAGTTTGTTCCATGAACGAGGTGAACAAGCTCTGTGCTATTGTTGTTGCCATGCAATGTTTTTACTGCCATATATGAACATGCTTTTGTTGAGTGAAGACAAATCTTATGTTCGTCTCCTTTTGTTACTTCTAGGTGTGTGTCTTTGATTTGATAATTTGTTCGTGTTTAATCAACCTATTTCCATTGCTTTATTTACTCCATGGCTTATTTGTTATTACTTCTTAGTCATACTTCTGCCATGATTTTTTTGATGTTGCCTTAATATTATCTTTGAACTTCCAACAGCGGTTTCATCAGTGATTTAGTGATGTTTGTCCCATCTTCAATGGCTATTCGAGATCAGAGTTCTGGGACTGCTCTTTTTGAGACATTTTAAGTCTGAAATGGATTCACATATTTAATTATCTTGAAGTTGATTTCCATTTGCTTGTTTGGGTTGGATGCAGTGCTGTTGTTTTGGAAAATGAAAATAGCCGCATTCATATTGATGCGGCTATTGATCACTTGAGTCCTTCCTGTCAAAGTCAACTCTTCTCTGGTTTCTGTGGAAATCTATTCAACCAAGCACGAGACTTGTACTGAACCCACTGGTAAGTTCAATCAGTGAGACTCTTTTGTAGTCTGTTGCATTAAACTCATTATATGTAAACTGAACTCAAGGTTCTTGATTGTTCATATGCGTGAAAAAGTTAGTAAATACTCCATAGTTAGTAAATACTCAGAATTATTCCGTTTAATACCCGTTCATAGGTATAAATGAAAAATACTCACGTATTCCGTACTGATGTGGGACCTAATTAAAAATACTCGAACATTTGGGTAAAAACATTTAGTACTCATATTTATGTACGGAGTAGGCACTGTACTTTCCCTTCTCCCTTCTCTCGATTTCTCTTCTCCGATTCTCTGTTCTTGATGTGCAAACCCTTTGTTAAATCACTTTCCTTTCTCTCGATCTCTATTCTCGCTCTCCCCATTCACTGTTCTTGATGTGCAAACCTTAACTAGGTTGTTTACATGAAGAACTTCCGAGAATTCAGGAACAAGAAAATGGGTTACCATGCAAGGGTTTCAGAACAGGTCTCTTAGAACTTTCAGCTGAAAAGTTCAGAGATCACATGAATAAGGTATACATGCTGTGACTCTCTTGGATACTGAAACTTTATTCCGTTTCAGGTAGGCTAACCTTGTTCAGTTCTATCTGCATATTTGTTTAGTAGATAGTGGCTTAGTTTGTAAGTACTTGTCTCTAACATGCTCCTTTCGTTAATTTATTAGTTAAATTGTGCCTTTAACCTTATAAAACTCCCAGATGGCTGCCCAATTCTGCCATATCGTCTTCTCTGACAAGACTAAAAAGTGAAGTTTGTATAAAAAATGACCAGAACGTGCATAGTAGAAGAACCTAGAATTGAAGGGGTAGGATATAAGTACCCACCATAGCTTTTACAAGAAATATAATTTTCACTGTCCTCTTCACATGTTTCCATTGCGAAGTGTCCGGAAATAGAGTTTATACATGTGCTCTTTCTAATAAAAAAGTAACGAGTTTCCGTTTCATTCTGCAAATCATTAACTTGTTTGAATTACATGCCTGCTTTGCTGTTAACTTCTATTACTCTACATTCTTTACATTTTTAAGATGTCAAACACGGAGTTAATGAACTACTTGAGGTGACTGTTCAAAATGATTTGCAGGTGGTGCAATTTATATTCAGGCAACTTGGATTTGAATCTGGAGTCAATGCAGTCATGCGAAACGGAAGGGTGAGTTTGTATAGCTTCTATCTGCGTGTTTGAACTATAATTTTGAAGCCACTATTATTCACTTATTGGATTAAGAAAAGTTTTCGCTAATTTTCTTCTTGGTGTTATTTGATCCACATTGATGACAGTACATTTTTGAGTCATGTTCTTCGTCTTCTAGAGTCTATGGAGTTCTGAAACAGAATAAAGCGCATAGCCGAAATCATTGATGAAATGGAATGGCAGGATCTAGATCCAGATGAGCAAACAAGCTTCTTTATTTATTCTTACTATAGACATACCCGTCCCATTGGGACTACTACCACTTAGTAGGGAAGAAACCACAGGAGCGATATATTTGATGAAATTTTGACAATATGTGATCTGTTACAACTTTGTATGTCCGGTTTATAAAGCTGCATTTGGTAGGGTTTGTAGACTTTTGGGATAGTCTGCTCTCCCAACTAAATTTCTGTCTCTACACTTTTATGAAATTACATTAGATAATTGATAATAACATCTATCTAAAAATATGAATTATCTTTAAAAGAGATTCGACCGTGTATACATACAGAGTTCAAAGCTTTGCAACTTTTTAAGTAAAGCAAATGAGTTGTAAACCAGATGAGTGAGTAGGAGATTGGAAGAGAGAAGTGGTAGGGACAAATTAATCAATGAGGAGATAGAGGTTTCCCTAACTATGTTATGTGTGCGAGAGATGGGTCAGGGACAGGAAAGGGACAGAATAGCATGCAGAGCACTCAGCTGAGATGCAGCTAACACACATGTCTTTTCATTGGTTTCTTTTACATCTTTCGACCCTTGATCTAAGGGTCATTACCCACACACACATGAACATTAAAAGTCCTTGCTGTTTTAGTATATAGATTACCCATTTATATTAGATTTTTTATTTTACAAGATGACTCTCTCCTCATCAGTATCTAATATCTACTACCTCCGCCCCAAATTCGCTGTCCTGTTTGACTTTGCACAAAGGCCTAGAAATTGGTATTTGACCAAGATAATGTCTAGATTACCCTCTGTCCTTTTGTTTAGAAGTTGCTGGAACTTGAAATCACATCTAGAATTCAAATTTCAATAAGGGTATTAGTGGGAAGTAGGTGGTTCAAATATTATTGTTTTGGGAAAGTAGGCATAATTTGTGACATCCCAAATAGAAAAGAAACAAACAATTTTGGACGGAGGGAAAATGAGGTATAGACCTACTTATTGTTAAGTCTTTAACTATTTTCTTTTTTTATGTCAGGCTCAAAGTTTTTACTTCTGCTAAAGATGCTCTTTTGGTGGGACACCTAGTTCACTGTGTCCCCAGTACCTGAAAAATGTGAATTAGTAACTGAAAGTTGTATAGTGTTTGCAGTAGAACCAGAAGGCTCCATGCTTACACTTGTAAAGCTGTAGTAACACAATCAGTTATTGACTAGATCACCATCCATCACATGATTCAAAGTGTGATACCGTTTCCTGCAATGTATGAAATGAGTTGAGACATAGCATCAAAAATATATATTTTGTCCCAAGTTAGTCAGTATGAGAAGTTTGTTCCATCAACTAGGTGAACAGACTCTGTGCTATTGTTGTTGCTATGCAATGTTTTTACTGCCATATATGAACATGCTTTTGTTGAGTGAAGAAAAATCTTATTTTCGTCTCCTTTTGTTACTTCTAGGTGTGTGTCTTTGATTTGATAATTTGTTCGTGTTTAACTAACCAATTTCCATTGCTTTATATGCTCTATGGCTTATTTGTTCTTAGTCATACTTCTGCCAAGATTTTTTTGATGTTGCCTTAATGTTATCTTTGAACTTCCAACAGCAGTTTCATCAGTGAGTAGTGATGTTTGTCTCATCTTCAATGCCTACTCGAGATCAGAGTTCTGAGACTGCTCATTTTTGAGTTATTGAATGCAAAATACAGTTATGGGACATTTTAAATCTTAAATGGATTCACATATTAAATTATCTTGAAGTTGATTTCCATTTGCTTGTTTGGGTTGGATGCAGTGCTGTTGGTTTGGAAAATGAAAATAGCCGCATTCATATTGATGCGGTTATTGATCACTTGAGTCCTTCCTGTCAAAGTCAACTCTTCTCTGGTTTCTGCGGAAATCTATTCAACCAAGCACGAGACTTGTACTGAACCCACTGGTAAGTTCAATCAGTGAGACTCTTTTGTAGTCTGTTGCATTAAACTCATTATATGTAAACTGAACTCAAGTTTCTTGATTGTTCATATGCGTGAAAAAGTTAGTAAATACTGTGGAGTTAGTAAATACTATGAAGTTAGTAAATACTCATAATTATTGCGTTTAATACCCGTTCATACGTATAAATGAAAAATACTCACGTATTCGGTACTGATGTCAGACCTAATTAAAAATACTCGAACATTTGGGTAAAAACATTTAGTACTCATATTTATGTACGGAGAAGGCACTGTACTTTCCCTTCTCTCTTCTCTCGATTTCTGTTCTCCGATTCTCTGTTCTTGATGTGCAAACCCTTTGTTAAAACAGTTTCCTTTCTCTCGATCTCTATTCTCGCTCTCCCCATTCACTGTTCTTGATGTGCAAACCTTAACGGGGTTGTTACATGAAGAACTTCCGAGAATTCAGGAACAAGAAAATGGGTTACCATGCAAGGGTTTTGAAACTGGTCTCTTGGAACTTGCAGCTGAAAAGTTCAGAGGTCACATGAATAAGGTATACAAGCAGTGATCCTCTTGGATACTGAACTTTTATTCCGTTTCAGTAGTCTAACCATGTTTGATCTGCATATTTGTTTAGTAGATAGTGGATTAGTTTTTAAGTACTTGTCTTTAACATGCTCTATTTGTTAATTTATTAGTTAAATTGTGCCTGTAACCTTATAAAACTCCCAGATGGCTGCCCAGTTCTGCCATATCGTCTTCTCTGACAAGACTAAAAAGTGAGTTTGTATAAAAAATGACCAGAACGTGCATAGCTTACTACTTAGAAGAACCTATAATTGAAGGGGTAGGATTTAAGTACCCACCATAGCTTTAACAAGAAACATAATTTTTACTCTCTTCTCACACTTTTCTCTTGCGAAGTGTGCTGAAATAGAGTTTATACATGTGCTCTTTCTAATCGAAAATTAATGAGTTTCCGTTTCATTCTGTTAATCATTAACTTGTTTGAATTGCATGCCTGCTTTGCTGTTAACTTCTATTACTCTACATTCTTTATATTTTTAAGATGTCAAACACGGAGTTAATGAACTACTTTAGGTGACTGTTTAAAATGATTTGCAGGTGGCGCAATTCATATACAGGCAACTGGGATTTGAATCTGGAGTCAATGCAGTCATGCCAAACGGAAGGGTAAGTTTGTATAGGCTTGTATCTGCATGTGTGAAGTAAAATTTTTCCAGCCACTGTTATTCACTTATTGGATTAAGAAAAGTTTTCGCTAATTTTTTTCTTGGTGTTAGGTGATCCACGTTGATGACAGTACATTTTTGAGTCATGTTCTTGCCTTCTAGAGTCCATGGAGTTCAAAAACAGAATAAAACACATTTCCGAAATCATCGAAGAAGTGGAATGGCAGGGTCTGGATCCAGATGAGCTAACAAGGTTCTTTGTTTGTTCTTATTACCCATTTATCTTAAATTCTTTATTTTCCTAGACGACTCTCTCCTCTTCAGTATCAAATATCTACGCACTCCGTCCCAAATTTGCTGTCCTGTTTGACTTTGCAGAAATGGGTAGAAATTGATATTTGACCAAGAAATGTCTAGATTACCTTTTGTCCTTTTGTGTAGAAGTTACTGGAACTTGAAATCACATCTAGAATTCAAATTTCAATAAGAACATTAGTAGGAAGTAGGTGGTTCAAATATTATTATTTTGGGAAAGTAGGTATAATTTTTTGACACCCCAAATAGAAAAGAAATAAACAATTTTCGAGGGAGTATGAGGTATAGACCTGTTAATATTAATTCTTTAACTATTTTCTTTTCTTATGTCAGGCTTCTAGTTTTTTACTTTTACTAAAGATGTTCTTTCGGTGGGACACTGAGTTCACTTTGTCCCCAGTACCTGATATATGTGAATTAGTAACTGTAGGTTGTTTAGTGTTTGCAGTAGAACCAGAAGGCTCCATGCTTACACTTGTATGGCTGTAGCAACACAAACAGTTATAGACCAGATCACCATCCATCACATGATACTGTTTCCTACTATGTGTGAAGTGAGTTGAGACATAAAATAATGAATATCTATTTTGTCCCAAGTTAGTCAGTTTGAGAAGTATATACTAGCACTTTTAAAAATATTCCAGCTATGGATGAGAATTCCTCACAGACAACCACATCATTAGTAAGGTAGAAACAGTTTGAATCAAATATCCTACTTGTAGTTCATTCAGACAGGAATACACTTCCAATTGAAGGGCTCTATGCTATTGTTTTTGTCTTGCAATGTTTTTACTGCCATATATGAACATGCTTTTGTTGAGTGACGACAATTCTTATGTTCGTCTCCTTTTGTTACTTCTAGGTGTCTCTTTGATTTGATAATTTGTTCTTGTTAATCAACCATTTTCCCTTTTCTGTCATTGCTTTATTTTCTCTATGGCTTATATATACTTCTGCCTTTATTTTTTTGATGTTGCCTTAATGTTATCTTTCAAATTCCAACAGTGATTTTATCAGTGATGTAGTGATGTTTGTCTCATCTTCAATGGCTGTTCGAGATCAGAGTTCTGAGACTGCTCGTTTTGAGATGTTGAAGGCAAAATACAGGTCTGTGACGTGTTAAGTCTTAACTGGATTCACATATTAAATCATCTTGAAGTTGATTTCCATTTGCTTGTTTGGATTGTATGCAGTGCTGTTCTTTTGGAAAAATGAAAATAGCAGCATTCATATTGATGCGGTTATTGATCCTTCCGGTCAAAATTTGTCAACTCTTCTCCGATTTCTGTGGAAATCTATTCAACCAAGCATGAGTCTTTTACTGAACCCACTCGTAAGTTCAATCCGTGAGACTCTTTTATACTAGGTTGCATTAAACTTCTTATATGTAAACTGAACTAAGTTTCCTGACTGTTCAAATACCTCATCCCAGGGCACTCCCCTCCGAGCAATGTACTCCCTCCGTCCCAAATAAATGTCCCTTTTTGAAACCCCAACTTCTTAAGGGGGCATGCATTAAATGCACTCAAATAGTTTTTTTGTGTTATTGACATAAGTATCCCTTATTCATTTCCAGTGCAACCTTTTTTTATATTTTAGTGGTCAATGTTGTCAATTCACATAATTTCGAACATTAAAATGAAAAGTGGACAATTATTTTAGGACAACCCGACAATTATTATGGGACATAGGGAGTATCATTTGTCGTTAGTAGTCCTTGAAATATGTTTATCTTGCCATACAGAACTTGAGTTTTCTCACCATCTCACGGGGCATTTTCTCCAATTCGACAATGGTACTTAATTACTTCAGTCATAAAGCTCTGCAGGACAGTAAATGTGCTGAGATCATTTGTATCTTCTACAGTAACTTATACAAATCAAAACCACAAAATTCTTATACTAATCCGGGCTCTTCATCTTGATGTCACACTAACCACACTCACATGAAGAGAGTTGAGTGAGTAATGTCAAAGATCTTCAATTAACGAAGCTTCTTCTTAATGTCACTGTTGGTTCCAAATGTGAAGTAGAAACTTCTTATTTGGCTATCCTCAAGGTTGCAGTGGCCAGGATCTTGAATGAAGCTTTGGTAAACTTAACCATCTCTTTTTAAATTCTCTTCTTGTAGACCACCACTGTATTTTAAAATGCTTTTCTGAACTAAATTCGTTACCGGATTGCTTGCACAAATTTGTCAACCAAGTGTTAAATCTCTGGCTATAGAACTCATATGGTAAATTCTTACAATTGTAAAGTATAAGCTGTTTCACAATTATGGAACTGTTAGCTCACAGGGTATATAACCGATCTATATCTAATTGAAGGCACCCCAAAGCCTCAAACACATTTCTGATACTGCTGCAGTTGTGAACTTCTAAACGGCCACCTACCTCCAATGTATCTGACTATCTGGTTATCATGAAACCCTGAAATGTTTGTTGTACGAATATCCTCTCCTCTTTCAGGTTGTGTAGTAAAGAAAGTGAATATCTGGTTGCTACGTGATGGAGACCACGGGGAATAACTCAATTGAATAACCAAATCCTCTGAATCACAAAAATAATGTCAGGAAGAAGGAGAAGAAAAGATGCAGAGTAAAAGTGTGTTCGGAGGCGCCCCTCCCAAACCTAGTCCAAAGCCGACCTAACCTTACTAACGTATTCCGCAATCCCATTTCAGGATACTAGCCCATTAGCCTACTGCCTCTTAGAACATTTTCCCACAGTTGTTCTTTGCTCCTTTTTCCTTGAGTACACTTTGGTCCATGAAGGGTTTGGGTTCATATCACTAAGCATTTCCAGCTTTTGCCATTTGACGGTGTTGCTTCCAAGAAATGAAAAAAACCCTACCAACATACTTCCTCTGTTTCTTCTCTTTCTTCCACTTTTGAGTTTTACCACTATTCATCAAGTCGCTTTGACCCGATAATTTGATTATCAATACAATGTAATTTTTTGGTAAATTTTCATAGTGTTGTACATTAAAATTTACTCTACAACACCACGAAAAATTATCGAAAAATTACATTGTTTTGCTATCTAAATCACCGGGTCAAAGTGACATGCCTACGGATGAAAAAGTCAAAACTGGAAGAAACAGAAGAAACAGACCAAGTAATAAACACTGAGACAATTTGAATTTTTTAATCAGATTAATATGGGTTGTTTGAAGACAGGCACATTGGTTAACCACTTAAGTTGCTTAACCTTCTGTGCCATGCAATATCTAAATTTCTTACGCTGCAATACCTACTTGCCTATATGTTTCTGTATTTAAATTTTAAGTATTTTTTGTCTAATTTCTCCATTATTGTTTGGTGGAGCTAACATGTTAGTTGTTTTGTGACAGAGTTCCCTGGTTGACCTTCCTTTGAAGAATTATTACAGATATGCCTTCCCGACTATGGTATTCTTAGTTGAATTTATTCCTAGTGAACCATTTGCTTCAGATCTTGTGCTTGGTTTCACTGTATCCGTGATTTTGTAGGATGACTTCAGAAACTATGATTTTACAAATGTGCCACTGTACAAAACTCTCACCAGGAATCTTGACGAGCCATGGCTAGTTGAACCTGTTATTGCAGTGTGTGTATCTATGCCATTAAATTTTATACTTATTTTCTGAACAAGTATTTTATTTTTTTCTATTTCTTAATCTCTTCATTCTAACCAGGTCACTCTTCCAAAAAAGATCGTGAATCTCCCCAAGGCCTTCAGGTGATTCTTGGTAGTAAAAGCAGTCGACATTTGGTTGATACCTTAGTGATATTGGCAAATGAAAGTTTCTCCAGGAGTTTGGCACCTTCAGCTTGCTCCTGGTAGGAGTTTTGAACTCTATCTTCTGAAAGAAAAATGATGATGGCAATCAGAATTCCAAGCGTATCACTATTAATGATTTGGGTGGTAAGTTGGTCCGTTTTGAAGTGGTGAAGAAAAGGGGAAGGAACATGAGAAATTGCTTGATCCTTCTGATGATGGGAAACAATCACACGAAAAGAGAAAAGTAAGTTATTCCCACTCTAAGAACTTCTTTCTGGTTTGTTTCCCACTAGACATGGTTAACTAGGAAAGTTTCAACATGTCAGGCCCTTAATTTTTTTTGTTAGTACTACAGAATGGTTAGAACTCCAACATTTTGAAATGGGCCTCTGGTTTTATTGGTGGAAGTAAGCAGTCAAGGAAGGCTGAGAACAATTCACTGGTAAGTTTCTCTGTTCCTGCATTTAATTCAGTTTCCTCTATGGGGTTGAATTGCATTATCATCCGGTGCTAGTAGTTTCAGTTATTGTGCATCATTATCTGAAATATTAGGCAAAATTTGTCACTTAACCTGCTTATAGTAGAATCAGTAGTTGCAACAGTTTATTACGGACTAGTTAAATCCATTAATATATATAGTAGTTATGTACTGATTCCAAATTTAATTGATCTCTGGTATAGAGTCTTTAACTACTGAACCTCAGATAAACTGTAGGATGCATGTGCATATTCGGGTTCATCCCGTCTGCTGCAGGATGGACCACAACGTAAAACTCGGTTACACTGTATATGGTCACCAAATTGTGCACGTATTTGCTACTTAGATAATATCTCTAACTGGAAAATAACGATAATTTCTGACGTGGGAAAACTATTAATATATTTCCGATTGCTTCTGGTCACTTGTAAGTTTTCTTCCTTTCCTGATCTTATTTCACATAATTTCCTTTAATGTTTCACCTCTTTGTTTTGGGGTTCAATATCATATGCGAGTGCAATGTATGGGATTGCGCTCTCTCTCTCTCGTAGGTATTTTCTTAAGTGTGACTAATGGCATACACTTTCTAATATTCCCGCCCTCCCCCTTACCCAAATCCTGGCTCCGCCACTGGCAAGTTGCCAATTTTTCGTGAAGTTACAAAACGCTACATTGGGAAATTAAGGTTTCCCAAAAGGCTTACAACCCTTAAATAGCAAAAAAGCCCTAAAATGGAGAAACTGCCAAAAATGGCAAAGTTGTGCTATGTCTGAGTCCTAATTGTCCTTCAAATTCTATGACTAATCCAATTCGTGGATTGACGAATGGGCTTTCCTACGAAAATCAATCCGAGCCTTGATAGAGTGCTGCTCCCTGCCTGGATTAGCATAAATAACTAAATCATCAATTTCAAGGACTAAGAATTAAATAGAGTGCTGCTCGGTGCATGGGCTGGTTTGAGCCTTGTTTGTTGTCTCGTTCTGCAGCAAATAGGTCCAAAACAAATGCGGAATTCCAAGAAAAAGTAAATAAAGATGGGAAAGCAATGGTTGGAATGAAAATTGTCCAGCTGTTGCAGTTAGATCCTTAAATTGTAATGTTAGTGTAAAATCTTCCACAAGATCGAATCTCCATAGGTTCTTGAAAGTTTAGAGCATGTTTTGCTAAACTTTAGGTAGTGTGGAGGCTTGAGCAGCTAATGGTTGCATTGTGTGTTTAGCTTCGGAAAAGAGATATCAGGACTTAGCCTTGAAGACCAGAGTTACATTTCTTACCTGGGAGGAAAGGAGGAACAAGGGTTTTCTAACCTGAAAGAAGAAGGGTAGAGGTTGAAAGTGACAACAAAGCATGAACAATCGAAGCGAAGAAGTAGATAGTGATAGAAACTTCTGTTTGGACACCTAGGTAGAAGTAGAACTACATGGAGTTAGAATCTACTTCGGGCTAGCAACATCTGTTGCCCTTGGACTACCGCTGCGCTGACGAATGCATGCTGCCGTAGCTCAACTAAAGGAAACTACTCTATCCCACAACAACAGATCAAGTAATGTTACATTTGAGCTGTGTCTGAAATTGTATTATACCTCAGAAGACCTACTTTACTCAATAAGCTATACTGTACTGTATTCGTCTAGATTGCCAACTTTTAACTAAAATTTTGCAATTGAGTAAGGCCCTAATACTGGTAGCCCTCAAACGGTAGATAAATTCACACAATTACTACCAAATGTGTTTTCTCTTTTGTAGAAAGGATAGTTAGCAACCGATTTTATTTTCACGGTTTTAAATACCCATCGTCTATTAACCATTCCCAAAAAATATTAGTGTGGTAATAGACTGCACAGTATTCCTCTGGAATGCCAACTTTTAACTAAAATTTTGCAATTGAGTAAGGCCCTAATACTGGTATCCCTCAAACGGTAGATAAATTCACACAATTACTACCAAATGTGCTTTCTCTTTTGTAGAAAGAATAGTTAGTGACTGATTTTATTTTTATGGTTTTAAATACCCAGCGTCTATTAACCAATCCCAAAAACGTATAAGTGTGGAAAAAAATAACTTGCTCACTTTCAGCTGGAAGGCTAGAGAGAGTCACTGAAGTTAACTTGCTCACTTTCAGCTGGATGGCTTTTAGGAGAAGCATACTTTTTACTCTCCTCTCACAGGTTTCTCTTGCGAAGTCTGCTGAAATAGAGTTTATACATGTGCTTTTATCTAATCAATGTAAACATTAAATGAGTTTCCCTTTCAGTTTGAAAATCATTAACTTGTTTGAATTGCATGCCTGCTTGCTGTTAAGCTCTATTCTTCTACACTCTTTACATTTTTAAGATGTCAAACGGAGAGTTAATGAACTACTATAGGTGACTGCTTAAAATGATTTGCAGGTGGCGTATTTTATATTCAGGCAACTGGGATTTAAATCTGGAGTCAATGCAGTCATGCCAAATGGAAGGGTGAGTTTGTATAGGCTTTTATCGGCGTGTTTGAAGTATAATTTTCCAGCCACTATTATCTACTTATTGGATTAAGAAAAGTTTTTGCTAATTTTCTTCTGTTAGGTGATCCACGTTGATGACAGTTATTTTTGAGTCACGATCTACGCCTTCTAGAGTCGATGGAGTTCAAAAACAGAATTAAGCACATTGCCGAAATCATTGATGAAATGGAATGGCAGGATCTAGATCCAGATGAGCTTACAAGGTTCTTTATTTGTTCTTATTACCCATTTATCTTTAGTTTTTTATTTTACGAGAGGACTCTGTCACTCTTCAGTCTCTATTATCCACTCCCTCCGTCCCAAATTCACAGTCCTGTTTGACTTTGCAGAAAGGTGTAGAATTTGATATTTGACCAAGAAAATGTCTAGATTACCCCTTGTCTTTTTTTTAGAAGTTACTGAAACTTGAAATCCCAACTAGAATTCAAATTTCAGCAAGGGTATTAGTGGGAAGTAGGTGGTTCAAATATTGTTATTTTGGGAAAGTAGGCACTATTTTGCGACATCCCAAATAGAAAAGAAAGAAACAATTTTCGACAGAGGGAGTATGAGGTATAGACATACTTATTGATAAGTCTTTAACTATTTTCTTTTCTTATGTCAGGCTCCTAGTTTTTACTTCTAAAGATGTTCTTTTGGTTGGAGTGGGAGTGGGACCAGGGGCAGAGCCAGCCCTGGGCACAGCTAGGCAAGTGCCCTACCTGATTTAGGGAAAAAATCAATTTTGCCCTTATGTTTCTAAGATTTATTTGAAAATGCCCTGGCCATAATTGCAAAGTCCCTCAGTATAATTGCAATGGTGCCTTGGTAGGTTTGATTTCCTGGCTCCGCCCCTGGGTGGGACACCTAGTTAACTTTGTCCCCAGTACCTGATGAATGTGAATTAGTAACTGAAAGTTGTTTAGTGTTTGCAGTAGAACCAGAAGGCTCCATGCTTACCCTTGTAAGGCTGAAGCAACACAAACAGTTATAGACCAGATCACCATCCATCACATGATTCAAACTGTGATACTGTTTCCTGCTATGTGTGATATGAGTTGAGACATAGTATCATAAATATCTATTTTGTCCCAAGTTAGTCAGTATGAGAAGTTTGTTCCATCAACTAGGTGAACAGGCTCTGTGCTATTGTTGTGGCTATGCAATGTTTTTACTGCTATATAAGAACATGCTTTTGTTGAGTGAAGACAAATCTTATGTTCGTCTCCTTTTGTTATTCTAGGTATGTGTCTTTGATTTGATAATTTTTTCGTGTTTAATCAACCAATTTCCATTGCTTTATTTGCTCTATGGCTTATTTGTTCTTAGTCATACTTCTGCCATGATTTTTTTTTTTTTTATGTTGCCTTAATGTTATCTTTGAACTTCCAACAGCGGTTTCATCAGTGATGTAGTGATGTTTGTCCCATCTTCAATGGCTATTCGAGATCGGAGTTCTGTGACTGCTCATTTTTGAGATGTTGAATGCAAAATACAGGTGTGGGACATTTTAAGTCTTAAATGGATTCATTGAATTATTTTGAAGTTGATTTCCGTTTGCTTGTTTGGGTTGTATGCAGTGCTGCTGTTTTGGAACATGAAAATAGCTGCATTCGTATTTGATGTGGAAATCTATTCAACCGAGCATGAGACTTGTACTGAACCCACTGGTAAGTTCAATCAGTGAGACTCTTTTGTAGTCTGTTGCATTAAACTCATTATATGTAAACTGAACTCAAGTTTCCTGATTGTTCATGTGTGAAAAAGTTAGTAAATACTCAATAGTTGGTAAATACTATGAAGTTAGCAAAAACTCCTAATTAATCCGTTTAATACCTGTTCATTCGTATAAATGAAAAATACTCACGTATTCCGTACTGATGTCGGACATCATTAAAAATACTAAACATTTGGGTAAAAATATTTAGACCCGAAACACACACATATATGTTGTATTTTGGGTGTTGGTACGTGATAGTAAACATAAAGGTACTACTTATTTGTATTTAGAATAATTTGTACTTAAAGTTAGTGCATGTGCGGTCATTTCCATAAAGAACATAGTTAACATCATATTTGGTTTGAATTAATATAAATTAGTGCATATATTAGTATATGAGTCAATAAAGAGAGTTCTCAGAATTTAAATTCAATGAGTACATTTTTACCAATAAATCCAAAATATATATAAGAAACTATGAAACTATAGCAGAATGGGACATAAGGAATTTACTATATGCCCGGATTTTAAATCCTGAATGAATAATTAGTCTACAAATTATACACATACATTTGAAAGCTCGAATTATTGATATCTTGTATTTTAACCCGAATTTTTTACTAACGTACTTTTATTCATATCATTCATATCTCGTTATTTTACTAACTATGCTCTCCTCAAAGCAACGTACTCCCTCCGTCCCAAGTAACTATTCCTTTTTGAAACCCCAACTTCTTAAGGGGACATGCATTAATCAAACTCAAATATAGTTTTTTCTGGTGGTATTGACATACGTATCCCTTATTCTTTTTCAGTGCAACTTTATTTATATTTTAGTGGACAATGTTGTCAATTCACATAATTTCGATCATTAATGGGAAAGTGGAGTGTTATTTTGAGACAACCAGACTGTTATTATGGGACGGAGGGAGTATCATTTGCCGTTAGTAGTCCTTAAAATATCTTTATCTTGCCATGCAGCTCTTGAGTTTACTCACCATCTCACCGGGCCTTTTCTCCAATTCGACAATGGTACTTAATTACTTCAGCCATATCACTCTGCATGACAGTAAATGTGTTGAGCTCATTTATATCTTCTACAGTAATTTATGCAAATCAAAACCCCAAAATTATTATACTAATCAGGGCTCTTCATATTGATGTCACTCTAACCACACACTACATGAAGAGAGTTGAGTGATAAATGTCAAAGATCTTCAATTAACGAAGCTTCTGCTTCACTGTTTGTTCCAAATGTGAAGTAGAAACAACTTCTTATTTGGCTATTCTCAAGGTTGCAGTGCCCAGGCTCTTGAATGAAGCTTTGGTAAATGTAGCCATCTTTTATTAATTCCTCCTCTTATAGACCACTACTATATTCTAAAATGCTTTTCTGAACTAAATTCGTTACCAGATTGCTATGCACCAAGTGTTAAATCTTTGGCTTTGGCTATAGGACTCCTGTGGCTATAGTCCAAAACTGACCTAACCTCACTACCCTTCCGAAAAAGACCGTGAACCTCTCCGAGGCCTTCAGTTGATTCTTGGTAGTAAACGCAGACCACATTTGCTCCTGGTAGGAGTTCTGAGCTCTATCTTCTGAGAGAAAATACGGCAATCACAAGAAAAGAGAAAAGTATGTTATTCCCACTCAGAGAACTTCTTTCTGGTTTGTTATTCACTAGACATGGTTAACTAGGCGAGTTAACTTTGTTAATACTACAAGATGGTTGGAACTGTTAACACTTTCCAATGGGCCTCTGGTTTTATTGGTGGAAGTAAGCAGTCAAATAAGGCTGAAATAAATTCTCTGCAAGTCTCTGTTATTGTGCATCATTATCTGAAGTATTAGGCAAAATTTATCACTCAACCTGCTTATAGTAGAATCAGTAGTTGCAACAGCTTATTACAGACAACTAGTTAAATCCATTATTATATATAGTAGTATGTACTGATTCCATATTAAGTGATGTACTGTTTATCAAAAAGAAAAAAGAAGTCGTGTACTAATTCCATATTAAGTGATTTCCGATTTAGAGTCTTTGACTACTGAATTTCAAATTAACTGGAGCATCCTGTCTGCTGCAGGATGGACCACAACGTAATACTCGGTTACACTGTATGTGGTCACCGAATTGTGTACGTATTTGCTACTTAGATAATATCTCGAACTAGAAAATACCGATAAGTTCAGACATGACAAAACTATTAATTTATTTTCGATTGCTTCTAGTCACTTGTAAGTTCTCTTCCTTTCCTGCTCATATTTTCCTTTTATGTTTCACCTCATTGTTTTGGGTTCAATATCATCTGTGAATGAGATGTGTGGGCTGCACCCTCTCTCTCTCTCGTAGTTATCTTCGTAAGTGACTAATGGCATACACTTCCACCTGAGAGAGAATTTCAAGTTATGTGGTGTGTGATTGATAGAGTTTTCAAACTTGACGTTGCTTTATATTTTGCAGTGTGTGCGGTTGGCAAGTTGCTTTCATAAAAAAATCTCCTCTTTATTACATTTATTTTCAATTACTTTTCTATGTTTTTTATTTTCTTTGGATTCCAAATGTAAAAATGCATATTGCTGGAAATTTATTTCTTTCTTACCAATTCCTCAATCAAGTTTGTAGTCATTTTGCCAAACAAGTAGCATTTGTACCTAGGTTGATGAACTTGTAGTAGACGACGAAGACCATTTCTATGTCGCCCATAGTTTGTGCGTCACCGCCGACACTAGTCATGGTGGTGGCGAACAGTAGACATCGGTGATGTACCGCACCCATACCCCTGCTCCCTTGGAATTGGGGTCGACTACCCCTGCCGTGTACTCCCTTGAGTAGCAGGGTACTGTTGAGCGAGTAGGTAGTAAATGCAGGCAGAGCAATGTACCCAAAACAGTGTAGAGCAATGTACCCAAAACAGTGTGACGCACACGGTTTTGGGTACATTGCTCTACCTGCATTTACTACCTACTCGCTGAAAAGTACCGTGATACTCAAGAATACACGGCAGGGGTAGTCGACCCCAATTTCAAGGGAGCGGGGCTTTGGGTGCGGTACATTACCGACGTCTACTGGTTCGTCACTTCCATGGCCAGTGTTGGCGGTGATGCGCAAGCTGTGGACGCCATGGAAATGGTTTTCCGCGTCTCCTACAAGTTCATCAACCTAGGCATAAATACTTACTTGTTTGGCAAAATGACAACAAACTTGATCGAGGATGGTATAAAGAAAGCAATTTCCTACAGCAAGATCGGGTTTTACATTCGCATCCAAAGAACATAGAAAAGTATATGAAAATTAATGTAAAAAAGATGATTTTTTTTATGAAATCGTTCCGTGGTGGTGGAGTTCATGTTAGCTCAAAAGCCTGCCATGGTTCGAGTCGGTTCGACGATCCCGTGGATGACGACCTGGAATCAAAGAGTATTGATCAGGTTAGTTTCCTCCTTCACCCTCCCTCAATTCCTGATTTGGATTTAACTATTTTGTGAATCTCAATCAATATTTATGTCTGTAAATTAGTTGATTTGGATGTTGGAATTTTAATTATACTGACTTTAGATTATCAATTGCAGTTCATGCTGAAAATCTTCTAGTTGAGATGCACATTTGTCTATTCTTGTATGACAAGGCTGAATTGTTACGTGCTATGAATGTGAAAAAGTTGAAACTATGTTCAATTTGCTAATTCATGCGCTATCCTATTAGGCGTGGACCGGTTCGGCCGAGTTTTGCCGAAATTTTTGTCCAGACCCAATAGGTATGGGTTGGAGAATGTTCAACCCAAATTTACCCATTTGATTTTTATACCCGATCCAAACGTATATAATCGACTTGGCCCGATCTGAACCGGGTTTAACAGGTTGTTAAATTTAGATGATTAACTTGGTTAAAATATGATTTTGGTTAAAAAAATATTAGAGATATTTAAGCTTAAATATTGTTGGAATAGAAAACTTAACATAGCTTGCGAGGAAACATGAGAGATTCGAGGAAAATCAACTAAGCCAGCGTTTGGTTACATGAGTTCGCATTTGAATTTCGAGATTTAAAATTTGCGTGATGCTCAAATTCCTTGTCTGCATACAGAATGCACACCAAACCGACATCTTTCATTTGGCTTTTTTACAAACTTACTGTCTTCTCTTCGTTATCAAACTCAGCCATAAACACCCCCTCCTAAATCGACGCCTCCAAGCAGCCTTGTTCTTTCCAAAATTGAACAACCAACAAACTTTAATAGTGAAATACCTTGGGCATGTCCTCAACCCACAACCCAATCCAACATCAGAGAGAAGAGAGAATGAGAGGGAGAGAAGAATAGTGCATCACGAACCCATATCGAGAGAGGAAGAGAACAAGAATCGGTGCGAGAATGGATCACAACGAGAGAGAGAGAGAGAGAGAGAGAGAGAGAGAGAGAGAGAGAGAGAGAGAGAGAGAGACTCGTTGCCTTCTGATGCACTAACCTGTGCATCGCGAACCCTGGTGGAGAGAGAGAACGAGAGAGATACTGAAGAAACGGCGAAGATATATAGACTGTGCGTCCGTGGAATTGAAATGATAAGGTTATCCATGGGATTTTAAATCTAGTGATTTATTAATTTATCAATATTGTGTACCAATCGCTGGATTTGGTCTCAGATTCTCCCGAATCGAAATGCAGGTACATCCAAAGAGACTCTAAAGTTACGTTTGGCAACCATAGTATCCAAGAAATTTGCATATACTTCATATATAAGGTTTTAATCAGCACACAGATTCTTTGGTCTTGCATAGTATCCAAGAAATATGCGTGGATTTTACCTGATTTAGCTTATCAGATTCTCCCAATTTTGTCCTACAAAGTGATTAGATGCTCGTGCCTGTGGTTTCTAAATCCTCTTCCTTCTATTTCTTTAATTTCAGCTAGTAAATTAGCCAATCAGGTGTGATATTTTTAATGTAAACATTTTTCGATGCATTTCCAGTGATTAGCACATAGCTAGCATGTCGTGTAAGATCATCAGATGTCAGCACACTTCATGTCAATTTCATGAACTATAGTAGATGATTTTGCAACTTATATTGCAACTTATAGGAACATAATTGTCTTTCATATTCTGTGTGATTGCTCTCATTGACAGATTATGAAATTGATTAGCTGCACAGTGCACACACATAATTGTAATTCTTGATTTTTGGGATTGCTTGATTTAAGGGACCTTATTTTGTTTAGTCTTAGATCCCAATTCTGACTATTTAGAGGCTTGTAATTTCTTCTTCAAGTTTGGGCCTGTGACAATTTACTGGAAAGCTAACAGACTGTCTGTTTAATTTGATCTCATTCTTTAGATCTTCACAAATTTGACTGCCCTCATTACAGGAATCCTGAAATCTCTTGGTATTTAGTTGTGGTTATAATGTCCTGATTCGATGTTGGTGTAAATAAAGCACCTGTATGAATACTGCTGACGCCACCAGGAACTCATGACTGATTGTGAGATGTCAATTTGGCTTGTGCCCTACTGGTAATGCCTGGTCAATGATATGGATATTAAGTTATAAATCACCTGCAGATTGTGACTTCGCTTTAGACCCTAATTTTTTACTTTAATATATGGTTATCAGATTTTAAAGTTGATGCTTATTGGTAACAGTTCCTGTGACTAGTCTATGACCACCTGTTGCTGAGGGATGGAATTGCAAAGAGGATAAAGCTTATCTCAAATATGGAAGCCAAATGGTTGTGACCTTCCAAGGCTTAAGTTCATGTGTTTCTTCCAGGTTTTATGGCCTGGCCTTCCTGGAAAAACTTCGAGGGAAGTTTATGGCCGATTTTAAACCAGAAACATTGGGTACCAGTCATTGATTTGCTTGCTACACAATGATGCCCCAAGGCTAACTACAGCTCCACACAAGCACTGAGAATTTCTCTGGGTTTTTTTATCCCAGTAAGTCGGTTCTGTGGCAGATTCTTTTTATCCCAGTGAAAATGGATTGTTACAGGAAGTTTCTGATTTTTGTTCTGCCTTTGTTTCTTGATATGCTAGGAATACTATTTCTGGACCAGACTGTATAACTGTAACCTTAAGACCCGGGCTGCATCTGTCCTTAATGACCCGGGCTGCAACAGACAAAGAATGGTTAACGCAGCAGAAAGATTGAATCATGCAAGTATTCCAAAAGATATTGTTGAGAATTCCGTATTCCCCTTAGTGTTCCAACTGGGCAGAAAAATTGGACATGTCCAATTCTGGTACATGCCCCAGGTATGAGCTCTTTTGTCCTTCGCAATTGACCCTTTTTGTTTCCTTAATGCTTGGTTTAGGCTTCCATATTTTTTAGGTTTTACTAAGCATGTTTGGGTGAATGAAAAGTCTGATCTATCTGGGATGATTAATGTTTTTATTGAAGGATTTAACACTTGGAACAGAAAGATGAGTTTGGTAGCATTTCTCATTGGAAAAAAGAAAATGCTTGCCAGATTGGAGGGAATTTAAAAAGGTAAAATGACAGAAACCACCCTTATGGTATGGCATACCAACATTGCACTATGATATGGATAATACCTCAAACCACCCTTCTGTTACGCAAAAGTTGTGACACATACCACCCTTCTGTCAATTTCCGCTACTGCACACATATTTTAAGACAATTTTGCTCTGAACTGATGAAATAACTTATTTGCCCCTCTTTAAATACTTATTAAGCTCTCTCTCCCTCATTTTTTTCTTCTTCCTTGCAACAACCTCCACCACAAGCCCCACCACCTCTACTTGCTCCTAATCTCCAAACCGAGACCCATTCTCTCCTTAACTAGCAACCAAGTTCAGTCCCGTATATCGACAGTTTTAAGCACCAAGCTTCGCCTGGTTGAGTCTGAGTCTGCCAGAATCACTAGAGAAGCCACCTACCACCAAATGGCAACATCACCACACCCACCCACCTTTCTCTTTACAATCTACAGCACCACAGTAACAACCGCTATTGCAGCCACTACCACGCCCCTAATCTCAACATCATTCTCCTTGTAAGTCTCTAACCCAAATGCCTCACGAACCCCAAATCAACCCATCACTACTAGTCACCGCCATTAAAACAAACACAACCACCACTCAAATACCCAGGACTCAAATGTTCTCCAACTCTCTGATCGATGAACCTATAACCGTGTTCACCATTAATTCCGACCAGGACCACCAAAGGGTGTTACGAGGTCTTCATAGTTTGAGTGGAAAACATCAGTTCACCCGATAGCCCAAACCCCAGAATACAACATCACCTCGAGCCTCCACCACAGAAATCCCAACCATAATTGACCAAACTTAACCATAATTGACCACCCAGACAAGCAATCAATAAAAAAAAAAAAAAAAAAAAAAAAAAAAAAAAAAAAAAATTGGAAAAGCAGAACAACTGAGATCCATGTAAGCTTCAACAACCTAGAAAACATAGTGTAATCAGACCTTTATCTAACAATAATGATTCGACTCGATTCACGCATGTATTCTTCGGGGAAAGCCCGAACCCTAGGCCAGTAGGTCGAACTTGGACTCCTCTTGCCCCGATCTAGCGTGCGGATATGCAGCCCTGGCCAGAGTCGGTGAAGAAGCCGTTACCGACATCGGAGAGGAACCAACGACTCCTCTTCCTCTTCCCAAGTCGATTAGCGAGTCAGAGAATTTGCGATATGTGGAGCTCCAATAGAGAGAAGGGTTGAGATGAGAGATTAAGTAATCAGGGTAAATGGCCTTTTAACAGGTTCTGTTAGTCACCCTTGGTTACGAGGGTGGTTTGGAATATATTCCAAACCACAAGGTAGTAAGTTGGTAATTGACCATACCAAAAGGGTGGTCTGTGTCATTTACACATTTTAAAGTCTCTATCTGCTCATTTTTCTTCTATTGTTGGCATAAAAATGAGCTAATTAGAGAGTACATTACGTCCAGTTCAGGGCATGAAAAAATTGATGGCTAAGACATAATAGAGTAGTTTTTTACTACATCTCTACAATTACTGGGAGAAGACATAATAGAGTAGAAAGTCTGAAGAACCTTGACAATGTGTGGGAGGAATGTGCTTGGGAGAAGACATAGTAGAGTAGAAAGTCTTGAGAACCTTGACAATGCGTGGGCGGAGTGTGCGTGTTGGAGTGTGCTTTCTTTCATAATACTTGGGATTGAGTCAAGAACGGTGTTTTCAAGTTCGCTGATTATGTGTATGTAAATTCCAGTGGAGATGAAAAGGACTTTTGTTGTGTTCATTCCTAAAGTGGAAAATCCTGTGAACATTATGCATTATTGGTTCGTCCTATTAGCTCGTACAATGTTACTTGCTGAATAAATTCTAAAATAACTTTATAGGATTTAGGCATCCTTGGATAGAGTTATAACCCCAAGTAGTTATATTCTGGGAAGATCCATGACTTCTTTATTATTATTGTGGTTGAGGAACTTATCCATTCTTTAAAAAGAAGAGAAGGGGGAATAATTTTCAAAATAGTCCTTCAGAAGGCCTATGATAGGTTACATTGGAATTCCATTTTGCAAACTCTTTCTGACTTCATCCTGGATTTCATTCAGCTTTTACGAGTTGAATGACCTTAACTTGGAACAATATTGCCTTCCCTGATTCAATGCCAGTTTTTACTGGAGACCGCTTAGTTTGCAACCCAAATCTAAGAGGTAGGATGCAACCCGGTTATTTCCTCTTAGTTTATGTCCCTCTATCAAGAGTTGATTATGACCGACCTACCACCGTTCCATGAACATACAAGTATCCATCAACAAACATATGCATACATGTAGAGAAAGATGACGCTAGGGAGTTTGGCTTTTGGGGATCCTCGCTCTGGTGATTCATTTTCGGATTCCCGTTCATACATAGCTGAGTAATTGGCCTTTGGGACTTTTCCATATCTCTGGTAAAACCTCATTTTTTCTTTTTGCGAAACCAAGTTAACTTTGCAAGGCTCCAAACATTGGCTTGGAGATCTTCCAAGATAAAGCTCCAGTGTCAATGATCATCATCAGTCTAACGGTTGAACCAAAATTTTGGAATAGCCACAAACATGATGAAGCCACCCAAGTGTGAGTATTCTTGGAAGGAGAATGAGAATTTCAGACTTTGGAGCTCTGGTATCTTAATAATGCACAAGAGAATAATACCACAGCTATAACATTAGTCCATTCTTAAATGTTGTTGAAGTAGTCCCACAACCTGGAATGGTGTAACTTCAGTTAGAAGTTTCACTATCAAAAAGGTAAGTGGACTGAGTTTTAGATATGAAGCAGGCCCTGCTTCCTTGGTGGGTGCTAGTTGGCCTGCAAAATCTTAGTTTATGCTAGTTGCCCCCAATACACCGATTCGTTGATTTCGGAGCGGAAGCAGAGGTGTACTTGGACGTTTCAGGCGACTAAGACTAGTATATAAATATTTAATTTAATAATAATGTAATTTGTTAGTCCGATAGTATGAATGCCCGTATTGATAAATTAGATAGAACTCAACTCTTGCGGGTAATTTCTTTGCCAAGATCACTAGTCCAACTCGTCTTGCATTCTGCTCCTTGTAGTGGTTCCCGTGTGATGAAATCCACAGTTCTAAGAATGCTGTCAGCGTCCGAGGTAAGGTAAGTAAGAAAGGTACCTGAATCTGGTATCACACCTCCATCCATATCGTGTTGAATTTTGATGGCTCCATCCATCCTGTGTATGTAGGAAATTAAAGGGAAAAAGTAGATGTTGGTGGTAGGACACTTATTAGGGACTTCCATATATAAGAAAAGAAGACACTTAAGTGGGACGGAGGGAGTATCATAATACATTTTGTCATGAAACATCGAGTTGACTTATGATAGTTGTGTCCTCGTATTTGAGTAAAGTAAAACACGAGTTAGAAGTTGAGTACTAACCAAGTTGACTTTTGATTACTCCGACCCCAGATTCTGATACAGCAAAAATGTGTGCCAATTCCAAAATCAATCCAATTTTCATTTCTCCTGTGAAACTTTGCCATCAATTTATCAATGAAAAAACATTCATCATTTTATGGATCATTCCTAGAAGAGAATCGAACGTGGACTTCTTGGATTCAAAGATCCAAATCGAGTATCATACCACTAGACCAAATACCCAATTGTTGATGGTGAATATCTACTAGGGCTGATTACAGGCTAGTTTGTTGTTTATTTTCAGCTGTTGTTGCCGCTTTCTAGAGCTTTGCATACCTTAAGGTTTCAAAGCCAGCTTTAATCTGAACTCTAGACGCTTCTTTAGGGACCGCTATACTTATAACCAGAGCCGCGCGCTTACTTTTTTGAAGATCTTATTCTGTTCTTTATTATATATCATTGACCCGTGAGTCATCAAGTTTACACCAGTGAAGCTTGCCTGAATTGCATCATTAGGCGAAAACTTTGGAGTGGGAATGCAGGTTGACATGAAGTATATCTTGCAACGTAAATGGGAATGATAAATTGGCTGATATAAAACATTGCAACCTACTGCAGTTACTTGTCTTAGGAGCTAGATGTTCATAGTTTACTTTTTAGGACGGACTAGTAGGTGCCCCGTATTTGGATTTCTTACGTTGTCTTGACAAAAGTGAACGTGGGTAATGGCCTGGGTGGTAAACTAGTTTGTAAGGAGTATTTTAAGAACTAAACTCACACTCTCTTAACGCTTCTAGGTATTCCTACTGTGTGAAGAGTAAATCGATCAAGTGAAAAGCACAAGGATCAGCTGATACTGTGAGCGTGGTTCTCCGACCGGGATGTGACGAGTAAAAAAGAATAACTATCTTAGTGAACCTAGTTGTTGGTCAGCTCTATAGTGAATGTCGGGTTGCCAGAGTCCAAGACATATATTATATGCTAACAGCCTAACACACATATATTTATTTTTGCGAAGTGTTCATGAAATATTACATGCTAGTGCAAGAATGCATAATATGTTATTTGCCTGTACATGATTTTGTTTTTATCTTTCTTATATAGTTTGTTCCCGCCTTATACAATTAGACATTTCTCAACTGTAGGTCATATTCAACTAATTTAGAAGGCTACCAAAAGAGGTTGAGGTTCCGAGTCTCTGTCACCATCTCTGGATTCTCTGCACACCAAGTTATTATGGCAATCTTGCATGCTCTGGTTTACTAAAAATTAATTAAAATTTCTCCTCTTGAAGTCCTTTGCTGTGCTAAGCGTGCTTAGGCAGAGTCTGCTACTTTCTATGCATTTCGCAGACTTATTTGGTTCTTAGAAGTGTTTGTGCTACTGGCTTGTGCATACAAAATTTAGTTCCGTGGTTGAAGTCCTTCCTTTTTGGGGTAACAGCTCTTTGATTTACTACTACACCGAGAACACTTAATACTGAAAGCCACGACACTTGCCTTTATTTTTACAAAATGGATTTTTCTTATTATGAACACTTTCTCATAGTTATCATTTTTCACAATTAATTTAATTTGTTGATTGCTTTTGCAGATATATCGTAGATGCTGCAGATCTTGGCAATTTACGCGTTTTGAAAAGGCGAGATTCATGATCTGCTAGGAAAATCCGCTTTGAATGGGATTCCGTTGCTGGTTATATTGGGAACAAAGTTTAAGCATTGACTAAAGATTCTCGCTTGCAACACAGCTTGCTATAACACGGAAGTCAGAACAGAAAAGAATTGATATCTCATATCTGCACACGTTGTAATTTTCCTTTGCATGTTTGTTTTGCTTTATTGTGTACCAAGACACTCATTTGGTAACTCTTTTGGTTCAAGATTCTTTGCCAAGAAAAACTTTGGTGGAATCTTCATTGGAAATGATTTTCTCTAGGGTGCTATAATTTATAGCACAACATCTACTAGTTACAGCACACCATCATTGTAGCTAGGATCACATGTTTCCATTGGAGCTAGGATTTGAGCATATTTTTTCATCATCTTGGTCGATTGTTCACAGGAACACCTCAATCATGGGAGCTTCCTAGTCGTCGTCGAGACTTCGACTAATTGATCATGTCCTCATGAAGTGACGCCCACCATTCTGATATCCTCCTCTGCTTCTCTAAATTCGAATCTGGGATGAATGTACCGTTGTAGATTCAGATCCGCTACAGTTGCAGCTATTGTGCTGCTTCCACCACCAATTCCTCCTCGAATCACACTTCTCCCTCTCAAAGCAAGCACGCCGAGACACTAGTCTTGTCAAAACCCTCCGATGGGAGAATCTCCAGAAGTCCGAATCAGATTTCACCACAAATTCCTCGGTCATCTCTGCCTCCTTGAGAATCAGACCGTTATCGTCACCATTCACCAATTATACCCCTTCTCAGTTTCTATTTTGTTTTTGCCCAATTGGAGAACATATTTAGCGAATTTGTCTTCTGTAGTACCTAAGCTAACCCCAAAATTGGGGATTTTGGGATTGATTGAATCATATCTATTAAAATTGGAATTGAAAGATTCAGTGATTTTGGGATTGAACTAAGCATATTCGACATCATGATATCGCCGTAAATTATTGTCAGATTACACTACTCATGATGATACGTAACATTTGCAATGTTCACTAACGTTGTGAATCTCCTCTTCCAATCCATCACCCTCGATCTTGGAAGGTCACATTTACTGGTGTTCGTAGACAAGCAAGAGATCGTTGTAGAAGATTGAAGATGCATTGGTCGCATGAGTGAAGAACACAAGTAAAACAGAGACGGTGTTTGAGATCGAATGACAGTGAAGAAAAACTGAAGGGTATTGACGTCATGTACAATGATATTGTGTTGTAACTAGTAAATGTTGTGCTGTAATTATCAGCACCCTTTTGTCTATTAGAGCACATTAATTTTATGATTTTTTACCCTGCATACCTGGATGCAAGTTGTGCCAGAGAACCTCCTACTTTCAAACTTCTCAAAATACTGCATTATTCAAATTGTGACAAATAGCCCACAATCCCTAACTCCATCCAAACAAATGGAGTTAGGGATAACTGTCGTTTGACTGCTTTGGCATAACTGTCGTTTTTTTTTTTTTTTTTTTTTTTTTTTTTTTTTTTTTTTTTTTTACCAACCGGACAGCTGTCACCACCACCACCAACACAATAGCCACCCCTTCCACCGTTCTAACCCAAAAACCACCCTTCCACCGATCGAAACGCAGAACCACTCCAGCGGTCCCAACTGTTTTGTCTTCATTCAAGTCCCCTTTTCTGCCTCGCTTCAATTCGAATCAAACCCAATCTTGATTATGCATACAGGTTTAGGATAAATTTCATTGATTGTAAATCTAATGTGTTGTAGTTTGTTTAGAACAATAACTGGATATACATATATGAAAGTGTTGCTTACATAACACCATATTTATTTCTTTTCTATGTATGCCTGTAAGCATACATTCGTGTTGGAGTAACGTAAATCCTGTGTTATAATGTCTATATATCATGATTTTGTTTAGATAGGGTTATTGTGATCTCTATGCCTCAACATGAGGGCATGAGTGATCTCTTTGGTAAAACAAATATTCACTTTTGGTAGTTTGTTTGATGATGGTTTCATCCTCGGCTTGTGATTGGAAGTACGAGTTCCGGTGTAAGATAAGTAAGAAAGGTACTCGTGTCCAGAATTAGGTCTCTGCTTGAATCTCGAGGGTGTCATTCAGTATATACTGTTGTCAGATATCGCCCCTTCCCTACGAGATTCAGCCGATGGTGGAATTATGGGCTATAGTAATCCCAAATCGGCCATATTTATAGCTTTAACACTGATGCTTGAGTTCGACTATAAAGAACTTAATCTTTTGTGAATATGGGTCTAACTAATGTACAAAAAAGAAAAGATGGGCCTGACTAATAATTTGGCCTGCACCAATTTGAGTTAGAACACTAGTGTTCTATACTAACTATATAGCCTGTAAGAATTTAGGTAAAAACTATTGTGGGGCTAAGTAATAATTATTTTGGGCTTACTAACTAGTGGGCCTGCAGAAGTTGTCACTTAAGGTCAGCCCAAATTATTGATGTAAGCCCAGAGCGGTATTTTCCTGCAGCGCTTTTTTGCTCCTAAAGCGTCAGAGTGCGTTTTTGGAGCGGGACAAGTTTGGTGATTAAGGGCTAGTTTGGTAATGCTGTGGCTGTTTAGAAATCTCCTGTGTAGGAAGCACAGTAAGAAAGTTGATTTGAGAATCTGCACAAAAAGTGTTTGGTAAATTCCGTATATAACCTGTTGTGGAAAAGCACTTTTGACATTATGTGTTTGGTAATTAGTGCTTTAGACAAAATGTCGAAACGACCATTTCAGACATGATATAACAAATATTATTATTAAAATAATATATTATTAATACTTGTTAATGGATAATGGTGTCAAATAATAAATTAATCAAAAAGCATGTCGTAGAAAACAACTCCTCTATCAGAATATGCAGAGAATCAAACAAAGAGAAATGGAGGGAAAAAGTTTCTGGATCAATTCACCGAAAATGAAGAGTCATCTTCAACTGTTTACACAAAGGCCTATATAAATCCAAGAACAGAAAATAACACTCTCACCCCTCTAGTTTACCTAAATTACATAAAAGCATATAACCCAGAGTTTGAATAAAAGACAAAAAGACCCCATAATCTAATAGCCCCCCTTAAGTTGGAGAGTAAATGTTGTTTACTCCCAACTTAACTAAAATAAAATGAAATGGAGCAGCAGCCAGAGGCTTGGTAAGAATGTCAGCAAGCTGATGCTTAGATGGAACATGAAGAAGCTTCAGCTGCCCTGCAACAACTTTATCCCTGAGAAGATGACAATCTACCTCAATATGTTTTGTCCTGTCATGGAAAACAGGATTGGTGGCTATGTGAAGTGCAGACTTGCTATCACAAAACAATGTAGGCACCACAGAAGATGAAACTAGTAAATCTCCAAGAATGTATTGAATCCACAAAATCTCACATGAAGTAGATGCCATGCTCCTATATTCTGCCTCAGCAGAACTCTTGGAGACAATGTCTTGCTTCTTAGATTTCCAGGAGACAAGAGAATCACCAAGATACACCAAGAAACCAGTTGTAGATCTCCTAGTATCTGGACACCCAGCCCAATCACTGTCTGCAAATGCCTTAAGATGCAAAGAAGAACTTTTAGCAAAGAACAAACCTTGACCAGGAGTAGTCTTCAAATATCTCAGTACTTTGTGAGCAGCTTCCAAATGAGGAACTCTAGGTGCAGCCACATATTGGCTAAGTCTATGCACTGCATAAGTGATATCAGGCCTGGAATTGCAGAGATACAATAATCTGCCAATAAGTCTTCTGTAAGAAGTGACAACTTCTGTGTCTAATAACTCCCCAGAAAGAGCACTGAGCTTGCAATTAGAATCCATAGGAATAAGAGAAGGTTTGGCACCCAGAAAGCCTGTATCAGTGAGAATGTCCAAAGTGAATTTTCTCTGACACAAAGTGATGCCAGCATCTGTTCTTGAGATCTCAAATCCCAGAAAGAAATGAATATTACCCAAATCCTTGAGCTGAAAATGAAGTGTAAGCTGATCCTTCAAGAGATGCAAGAGCTCCATATCAGGACCTCCCAATACAATATCATCCACATAGACTAAAAGAAGTGCAAATTGATGCTTCTGCTGATAAGTAAACAAAGTGTAATCTGCCTTGGATTGTGTGAAACCCAGAGAAACCAAGGTAGATGAGAACTTTTCAAACCACTGCCTGCTAGCTTGCTTGAGTCCATAGAGAGATTTATTCAATTTGCACACAACATTAGGAGAGGGAGGAGTAACACCAGGAGGCACAACCATGAAGACATCTTCATGCAAATCACCATTAAGAAAAGCATTATTGATGTCCAGCTGCAATAGATGCCAGTTATGAACAGCAGCAGCAGCTAAAACACATTTGAGAGTTGCTAATTTGGCAACAGGAGAGAAGGTATCAAAATAATCAAGCCCCTCTGTTTGTGTGTAGCCCTTAGCTACCAACCTGGCCTTATACCTCTTAATAGATCCATCTGAGTGATGTTTGATCTTATAAACCCATTTGCAACCTATAGGTTGATGTCCTGGAGGTAAGGAAACAAAATCCCATGTATGATTTTCAGTGAGTGCAGTCAACTCTTGATTCATGGCATCTTGCCATTTTGAAGATTTGACTGCTTCTGAATAAGAGTGAGGCTCTTGAACTGCAGAAACAGCACTAAGAAATGCTCTATGCTGAGAAGACAAGTTCTCATAAGTCAAATAATCTCCAAGGTCATGAGAAGTACTAGAAACATGATGACTTTGCTTGCAGGAAAGCTGATAATCCTGCAAATAAGATGGCATTTTTCTAGGTCTAGTGGAGTGTCTAACATTTGCATGAGTATCAGAAACAGAACTGACAACATTATCATCAGTGTCATGAGCAACTGTAGAAACATCATTATTTGAGATAGGTGGAGATGATGCAGGAACAGAAACAGGTGAAGAAGGAGGAGGATCACCACAATCAGACACAGAAATAGGTAAAGAAGGCATGGAAACAGGCACTGATTGAGTAGAAAAAGGAAATACAGTCTCATAAAAGACCACATTTCTGCTAATAATGATATTATGTGTGTCCAAATCATATAACTTGTACCCTTTAATCCCAAATGGGTAGCCCAAAAAGACACATTTTGAAGCTCTAGGGGAAAACTTGTTTCTCCCTTGCAAAAGAGTTGAAGCATAGCAAAGACACCCAAACACCTTGAGATGATCATAATCAGGTGGTTGCTTGTATAAGAGCTCATAAGGACTCTTATTTTGAAGTATTGTGGAAGGAGTTCTGTTGATCAAGTAAGCTGAAGTGAGTAAACACTCTCCCCAAAGAGTCAAAGGAATGCTAGATTGAAATTTGAGAGATCTAGCAACATTTAACAAATGTTGATGTTTTCTTTCCACAACAGAGTTCTGTTGTGGAGTTTCAACACATGAGTGTTGATGAATAATGCCATGTGAAGCATAAAAGTCATGTAAGTCATATTCAGGAGCATTATCACTCCTAACAATTTTGATACCAACTCCAAACTGAGTATGAATGAGCTTATAGAAAGCTGGAATAAAATGTGCAACCTCAGACTTTGCTTTCATAAGAAAAATCCAAGTAGTTCTGCTAAAATCATCCACAATAGTGAGAAAGTACTTGTAACCCCCATGTGACATCACTCTATAAGGACCCCAGGTGTCACAGTGTATGAGATGAAACAAACAAGGAGAAACTGAATTAGAAACTGGAAAAGGAAGTTTCTTCTGTTTTGAGTAATGACACACATCACATGGTGACAAAGTAGACACAGAACTTTTGGGAAAATGTGGAAAAATAAGAGATAATTTTGAAGGAGATAAGTGTCCTAATCTATGATGCCACATGGTAGGACTGATGACAGCAGCTGTCAAAGAGGAAGAGTGCAGGCTAGATTGAAATAAGTACAATCCATTACTGAAAATGCCTTCACCCAAAATATGTCCATTAGAGGAGTCTTGTATAAGACAACCTTTAGGAGAGCACACAAAAGAACAGTTTGTTGTGGAGATCAACTTAGAAATAGAGATTAAGTTGAATTGAAAAGTGGGAACACATAGAACATCTGACAAAGACAAAGAAGAATTCAACTTGACATGTCCAATGTGTGTCACAGGCACAGAAACTCCTGTAGGAAGGTGAACAAAAGTGTCTTCTGTGGAGATATATGAATCAAAAAGAGATAAAGAGGAACACATATGATCTGTGGCTCCACTATCCAAAATCCAATAACATGAATCTTTAGTATGTTGAGATAAAACAGATGCACATGCAAAATTATTAACTCCACTAGACTTATAAGCCAAACTGATACCTGAGAAGGAATTATGAAATGGTGAATCAGGTGCTGAAAGAGAGCTAGGAGAGTGAGTTTCCATTCCAGAGAAAACATTGCTTGTGCTGGATTGACCAAATGTAGCATTCCCATTTCTGTCTCCTAGTAGCTTCACCAGCTGAGCATATTCATGTTGTGTGAGTGACACTTTGTCTTGTGCAGTACCAGAAGCTGATGCACAATCTCCAACAACATTGTTAGCTCTTGAGGTGGATCCATTGGTATTCATAGCAGGAGAATTAGTTTGTCCTGGTCCCTTTTTGAACTTGAAACCAGGAGGATAGCCATGTAACTTATAACACTTTTCCTTAGTGTGTCCTGGCCAGCCACAATAAGTACATTGTGGTCTATTTTTAGCTGCATATTTCTGAAAATTTCCTGCTGCATTGCTGTAAACTTGATTAGCAGCATTATTCATAGAAGAATGATGAGTCATCATGGCCATGTTATGAGTTGATGAAGAGTGATGACCAGTGATTTCAGATTGCCTCTCTTGTTGAATCACCTTAGAAAACACAGCTAGCAAACTAGGCAAAGGTTCTGTCAAAAGAATTTGATCCCTCACTGGAATATAGTTCTCATTTAATCCCATGAGAAATTTCAAAATACAATCCTGCTCATAACTCTTCAAAATTCCAGATATAATTTGACAAGTACAATCTCTCAAAACTCCACAAGTGCAAGCAGGTATTGACTTGTAATTGGAGAGTTCATCCCAAAGAGATTTCAACTTTGTAAAATATGAAGTAACACTCAAATCATTCTGTCGAAGTTCTGCAATAGCAGTGGATAATTGAAAAACCCTAGGCAAATTCACTTGTGAATACCTAGCTTTGAGATCATTCCAAATAGCAATTGCAGTCTCATGATACACAATACTAGCTGAAATTTCCTTGGAAACTGAGTTTAACAACCAGGAGATCACCATATTATCACACCTTGTCCAATACTCATGAAGTGAATCGCCAATTTCAGGCTCCAATAAGGTTCCATTTACAAAACCTAATTTGTTCTTAGCTTTAAGCGCTACAAGTATAGATCTACTCCAGGTGTTATAATTCTCACCTGTGAGTAATTGCGAGACCAGTACAACACCTGGCGACTCAGAATGGCTGAGAAAATACGGCGACGACGGTCCAATATTGATCGCTCTTTGGCTCTGAGAAACAACGGTTGAATCGTCGGAAAGTGCCATCGATGATTGAGGAAGAGAGCGAATCGGCTGTCTGCTTCAAATCGAGCGGAAGAACAACGTCGGCGAGCTAATCTCAATCGAGATCTCGCCGCTCTGATACCATATCAGAATATGCAGAGAATCAAACAAAGAGAAATGGAGGGAAAAAGTTTCTGGATCAATTCACCGAAAATGAAGAGTCATCTTCAACTGTTTACACAAAGGCCTATATAAATCCAAGAACAGAAAATAACACTCTCACCCCTCTAGTTTACCTAAATTACATAAAAGCATATAACCCAGAGTTTGAATAAAAGACAAAAAGACCCCATAATCTAATATCCTCCCATGCTTTTCAAAAACTGCTGTGGGGAAACAGTTGCTTTCTAGAAAGCTACAAAATAAAATTTACCAAACACAAAATTACTGCTTTTAGATTTAAAAAACAGTGTTCTAGAAAGCAAAAACATTACCAAACGGGCTTTAAGTCTCCACCCTCTTTATTCAAATCAATTATGAATGAATAAATGCACTACAAGAAATAGTGATTTCATGACAATAATAAAATTGTCACATAAATTAATGGTTTTATGACGAGAACTTGCCGACGGTTGAGGAAAAAAAAGTGTATCTCGGTGGCATACTTCTCAACACTTTAGCGCCTTGGATTACACAGAGTACAAATAGTGTACTGAGAAGGATCTATGAACTCTATCATATGAATAAGAGTGGTTAAGTTTCAAAAGAAAAAAGTTTCAACATAAATAAATAAGGGTGGCATATATGTAGTATGTATAATGTGCTAAAGGGATCCTGGATTTCCTGATCTTTTATACTCAGTTTATTTGTTGATGATATAAATTCTTATTTATATGGCGGTTATCTTCAAAATATAAATAAGATGGGAAAAATATTCTTTCCAATAGGCTCTCTACTACGCTCTTTATTTTGGCAAATAGTTATCCCACTCACTACTTTTAACGAGCCGGATAAATAACTTCATAATTTGTTTACTCATGTTCTTAGCGGTTATGTCCTGAATTCCTTAAAATTCGCATACAAAAAATATTAAGAATGTGCCACGTGTTATTTAGCTAATCATTTAAATAACACTATTGGAGCACTAACTAAATTCTTACAATATCTAAAATAGAAATGTTAAATTTTCATCAAATTATAAATAACTTTTAACTAGTACTACTGGAGATGCTCAATCTTCTTTACAATTGGAGTGTTTAAGGATTAGGTCATTTCAATTTACAGATCTAGGTTTGGTTTTTTATGTAAAATACTTAGAGGTGCGATTTCGGTTCAACCGAACCGGAACCGAACCGACCGAAGCCGGAACCGGTCGGTTTCGGTTCGGTTCGGCGGTTCATAGCCGGATTTCGGTTCGGTTGAACCGGAACCGAAAAAATAGTTATGCTAGAACCGAATCCGACCCGGTAACCGGAACCGGGTCCTACTTCGGTTCGGTTTTTCGGTTCGGTTCGGTTCCAGAACCGGGTCCAACGGATAGTTTTTCAAATTTCCGACCGTTTGGTCGGTTCTCGGGTCGGTTCCGGCCCGGTTCCGGTTCTACCGGTTCCGGTTCCGGGTCGGTTCCCGGTTCCAATAATTCACTAAACCGAACCGGAACCGAACTACCCACGGATTCGGTCCGGTCCGGGTAGTCGGTTCTCGGTTCGGTTCCGGTTCCCCTCCTTCCCGGTTCCCTTTCCTCTCGGTTCGGGTCGGTTCTCGGGTCAACCGACCCGAATTCGCAGCTCTAAAAATACTGTTGTCTAACATCATTGCAAGGATACTAATGAAATAGGTAAAATAGTTACTTATAAATCTTTTTTTTTTTTTGACAACTTATAAATCTTCTTTACATTGGAGTGTTTAAGGATTATGTCATTTCAATTGACGGATTTAGGTTTGGTTTTTTATGTAAAATACTGTTGTCTAACATCATTGCAAGGATACCAACTGGCAACTGCATTGCTGACTATTACTGCCTGTTAGAGCATCTCCAATGGAATATGTAAAATAGTTATCTTAGTTAAAATTTAGATAAGTTTGAGAAAAATTACGGTCCAGCGGATTAGGCATTTAAATAGGCAAATTATCAGATTCGGCAAAGTCTTCGCCATGTTTGGCGAAGTTAATCTCATCGCCATCTCTCCATGAAATAAGGAAATGAAATAAGGAAAAACAAACACGTGTCCTTGTGAAACGTAACTTCTTCCTATTTTATCTCAAAACTAGAGTTTAACGGATGTTTTCTCGTACAGACAACGTGTACTAATTGATGAAAATTCTAGATGCCTAATTTTTAGCTACACTGTTGGAGTCCAAGATAAAAATGCTGCTGCAAAATTTTAATTTTAGGCATAAAATACCTAAGTTTTACCTAATACCATTGGAGATGCTGTAGGAATAAAAATAACCATAGTGCCAGCGTGACCTCATAAAGGTCTTTGAAATATACTCTATGAGCCTCAATTATCTTTAGATAGCTATTTTAAAAGCGTTTTAGAATGCTTTCTCGCAGCGCCACCAATACTTGTTGATAGAACTTTGATGTACACGAGAATTTTCAAATTCAACTTATTGGCAATTGAATTGTTCAACGTCTCCACCTGCACATTTTTTTTAACCGTTTCATAAAAACCTTGTGTTGTCACATATCTGTCATTTGTTAAATTTTGATAGACTGATACAACTTCAATTGACCTGTGTTGGCCGCGGCAGTTTACATTTTAGCCCACGAACTACTGTTTATACATTTGATGGTAGTGTCATGGATATCAAATGTGTCAGGTTAAATGAGATAACAATGCAACTTAATTATTTTTTGTATCAAGTACCAAAGCCTTGAGAACCACATTGTCGATTTGGTTTAAAATGATGAAGATGTAGAAGTTATTCTTACGGGCTATTCCTCGGATATTTTCACTTTTAATGAGGCTGCGGTTGACAACATGGTCCCCATCCTTAACCCGATCAGCTTAATAATGTCGCCAAGCCAAAGGGACTTGTTATCCGCAAACTTTACAGTGGTAGAGGTGAAGGAGGCCATTTTCTCTTTGCAGCCACAAAAAGCGCATGACATAGACAGACTTTCTGCTGGCTTTTTCTAATATAACTGGGACTTAATTGGCACGGAGGTAACCAATTTTTTCATCTTTCTCTCTAAAATAGCTGAGCTAGTACAACATATGTGAATCATAGTGTACTTGTTTTAATCCCAAAACTGAAGCAGTGAAGGAAAGCCTCAAATTATAGAACCATAAGCCTATGTACAAGATTTTTGCCAAAACTATTGCTTACAGCCGTTTGAAAAAAGTCCTCTATCAGATTCTCAAAGACCCAAAGTGCCTTTGTCCCAGAGCGTCTCATTACGGACAATGTCTTTACGGCATTTGAGGGGCTACACTCTATGAAAACACGTAAGAATGGGGCGGATGACACTTTTTACATGCTATGCATATCCGATTGGGCTTCGGGGACATATTCATTGATCACATCCTAGATTACATATATACCGTGGAAGTTTCGTATTTCCACAATGGGCAGATTGTCAGTGAAATTATACATGAGTGGGGCTACGCCAAAGTTGCTCCATTTCGCCGTACCTCTTCCTCATATACAGTGAATATTTATCCCAATCCATCACATCAAAAGCGGCAAAAAGAATCACGGGCGTCACGGCTTCTAGCAGAGGTTCTACGCAAGGTTGTCAAACCCGCGTGTTGACTCGCGGGTTTAACGAGTTTACGAGTCTACATGGATAGTCGGTTGACCCGCTCGAAAACCCAGCGGCTGACAAACCCGCAACAAACCCGTGCAAATCCGTCAAACCCGTAGACCCGCGGGTTGACCCGCTGGTTTACCGAGTCAACTCATTGTGAAAATAGTGTAGCTTTATTAGGTTTTTGATTTTTTAGTGCACGAAAAAATGGGTTATATAGTCACCCACCTTCAAACACTGGTGAACTATTAGAATTATCACAAGATTAAGAGATAAACTATAACGACCAATATCTAATCAACCACACCGATAACTGTGTATATATCAAACGGACTACACTGATTAAGGTTATATGCAAGTTTCTTTTTTATTTTTTGAGGGACTTAATGAAGAGATCGTATATAGAATTTAGTTTAGTAAATTTTAGTTGCACCTTTACTTCAACTAAGTAGCTCGATGCAAGGAAGAAATATAAATGAATAAATAAATAAATAAATAAATAAATTGGGTTTAATTCTAAAACTTTTAAATTTAAAGCTCGTAGCATTGAAATAATTTTATGTACATAAAGACAAATGTAGAATTTAATCATCAAAGATTTTAAAAAATAAACTTTTCATAGGTGAATAGCAATGTATACGTAAAAAAATGAAGATTTTGAAGTAAAACGTGACCCGGGCGAGTCTCGGGTCACGGGTCACGAGTTGGGTCTACCCACCTTATACGGGTTTATGCCGACCCACGGATTTGAAAACCTTGGTTCTACGATATCTCATACTATATTTTTTTGCTGATGATTAAATATTTTTATAAGCGCTAATAATGTTGAAATCTAAGGGTAAAATGTTATTCGGGGTTGAGTTTTATATAATGGGTATAAATGTCATTTACGGTACTCAATTACAGGTTATTGCCTTATTTGTAAATTGTTTTCTAATAAATTCTTTTGATAATTATCATTCCAGATTTCATTTTCATGTGTTCATCCCTTAGATTGATTAAACAGCAAAAACTATCACTATTCCGAGACCTTCGTCGATCTCGCTCTACTGCAGTCTTCGCTCCCTTCGACACCAAAAAGTATCGCTTCTACTGTAGTCGTCCTCTTCTATATACACTCCTTGGTACGGTAAAGCCTGAGCTCTGGAGCCTGATGAGTTCCAACAACAGAGGTAACATTCTTTTCCTTCCTACATATTGTATGCTATTCCCCCAATGTTTGTGTGTTGGGTTTGAATTGAGTAGTTAGACAAGGGTTTGTGTTTTTGAGAAAATTAGTGACTTTTTGATCTGATTAGATTATAATTTCAGTCTCTGTTAGATATGATGAGTAGCAACTAGGGTTCTTATATACCACTGACCAGTGAGTCATCAAGTTTACACCAATGAAGCTTGCCTGAATTTCTTCATTATGCAAGAACTTTAGGGTGGGAATGCAGGTGACCCCGTATTTAGTGTATTTTTCTGTTCTCCTCAAGTTTCCGGAAGGTTTCATATAATGCTTCTTGCAGTTAGCTCCTTTGACTATGTCTTGGCAAAAGTGAACTTGACGGCAAATAAGTTTTTAAGGGGTACTTTAAGAATCAAACTCACACCTTCTAACGCCTCTGCAAAAGAGGTTCTGATTTGCTGTCACCATCTCTTGATTCTCTGCACATCAAGTTATTCTGGCAAATTAATTAAAATTTCTCCTCTTCAAGTCCTTTACGCGTTCTGAGGTAGAGTCTGCTACTGTCCAATGTCCATGTTGCAGACTTATTTGGTTCTTAGAAGTGTTTTTGCTACTAACTTGTGCTTACAAAAAATTAATTCCGTGGTTGAAGTCCTGTCCTTTTTGGTGTAACAGCTCTTTTGATTTACTACTAACATTGATTAGGCTAGGAATGCCACAATACTTACCTTTATTTTTGCAGAATGGACATATTGAACGCTTTCTCATAGTTATCATATTTCATAATTAATTTATATTGTTGTTTCCTTTTGCAGCTATGTCGTCGTTGCTGCAGATCTAGGCAATTTACGCGTTTTGAAAAGGGGGGATTCATGATCTGCTAGGTAAATTTTCTTTGAATGGGATTCCGTTGTTGGTTCTCGGAAACAAAGTTTAAACATTGACTAAAGAAGATCTTGTGGACCATATATAAGTATTCTCGTTTGCAACACAGATTACTAGAACACGGAACGTTCGATGGCTGCACTAGAGGAAAGGAAAGCGTTTGTTGTTACCGTTCGTGGTCCCGGAGCCAATTTACTTTGTGACTTGAGCAGCAGGACGACGGCAGTGACCAAAAAAGTTGACTCCGATCAAATTGGCCGCCTGTGGAACGACCTTGCGATGGAGTTAGTGGGTGAAATCATGGCAAAGCTCTCTTCCGCGGACCTTATCCGGTTCGCTGCTTGTTGCCGAAAGTTCTGGTCGTTGATGCCCAATTTTACCAGTCGGGAAATCGATCTACTCCCTTGGTTGGTGAAACCCTGCCTTCAACTTTCCTCGGGTTGGGAATTCGAATTGTTTGATCCCCTTCACATAACACCGTATTCCTACACGCGTGTTGATGAAATCACCGGCCAATTGGAACTGAGTAGTAGTTCCAATGATGATGGCGGCGGCAGATGCATGAAGCTGTTAGCCTCCCAACATGGTTGGCTCCTCTGGTCGTGGGAAAAACAGCAGGACCAACAGCAGATTATAGAGCAACAGCAGCAACAGGACCGACCACCTCTTGTTACTATTACCCACTCATTTCTGGTGGTTTCTCCTTTCACTAAACAGTTTATAAACTTGCCTGATCTGGAACAATCTGTGCGCCTCATGATAAGGTCACGTCAGTGGTTTGGGGGACAGATTAAGGAACGTGAGAACCGCAGGTCAATGGTGGCCTCTTTCTCTGCAGAACCATCGTCGTCCTCTGGTGGCTGTATTTACTTTGTTTTGCATCGAATTGAGAGTGATCATTATGACGTTACAATTAGCACATATCGCAATGGTGACAGTGAATGGAAGACTGTTCGATTGAATTCAATGTGGATGCGTCCTTCTTCTATTAATGGCGTGATTTTTCACGATGGTAGCTTCTATTGCTGTGAAATGGAGAGTGAACACGTTGGAGCATACAATGTTGTTAGTAACCAATGGAAGCGTCTTCTTGGCCGCCCCAAACCTACTGAAGAATTTGTCAGGCATAACTTGTTTCCTGGCGACAGGCATAATCGGCACTCATACCTCCTTGTTTGCGAAGGGAAGCTTCTATTTGTACGCTTGTACATACCCAGAATCAAGAAATTTATGTTTCCCGGTGGAGAGAGCAAAGGAGATCGATGCCTTGTATACGAGTATTCGGAACAAGGCGATTGGGTGGAGAAAACAAGTTTGGGGGATCATGCCCTGTTCGTTTGTCCGCGCGGTTCATTTTCTGTTTCAGCCTCATCAGCCACATCTGACATTGCCAACCGGGTATATTATTATAGGCCTTGTAGAGGGGATGGCAAGAAGCACCATTACTCATTAGAGGATGACAAATCATATCCGTGTGGCGGATCTAGCTATTATTGTCTTGGCATTGATGACGCAGGAACATGGATCAAACCTCCTCAACTGCATCCGGTGTAGAAGATTGCACAGAGTTAGTACAATGTTTCTCTCGAACAATTGGTGTTGTTGCTCAAGACTTGGTAAGTCATAGGTACTAGAGGTATTCTGTTAGAGCGGTCCTCGACTCGTTGGTTTGATAGCAACATGTTTCGCAAAACTATCCTTTATGGGCATGTACGCATGAAATTGATTTTCATACGCCCGTCTCGTTCTTTCTCACTCCAGACAGTGTGTCCATGATTATATCTGGTACTGGTCTCACGATTGTACAACTTTCAGTTTCTTTATTATATGCTTGTTTAGTTTCTACCTTGCAATGTCTTGTGTTACGAATCCATACTCAGTGCTTTCAGTTTCATTACGTCTTTTTGCATTTAGTAGCTTTCATTGATTACCTGAAAAGACGACTTGGATGATGAGTTTATATTTTGACGGGCAAATGTTGTGGCCATATTATTTCGTACCCTTTCATAAAGGTTTACATTGACAGGTACAACATATATAGTAGTAGTATCCTCTTGAAGTCTCATAGGAAACTCTGCAACCATGAAGTCTGCCAATTGGGCATGCTTAGTCCTTCTAACACATCACTGCTGCGTGACGTTTTTGTATGTATGGGTTCAGTATTACACTATAAACATCTCAGATTTGATGTGTATAAACGTCAGTGACAGATCAGCTGATTTTCCACATGGCCCAATTGCTAATTCACATGTAAGCAAGCCCTCTCAATGAGAATTACTTTTGTGCCCTGTGAGCTGGAAGTACTTACCTGATCTTGCTGTAGTGGGTTTCACTGTTCACCTTCGTGGGATTTCTTCCAAGAGAAGCTTTGCTTTGTGGCGGTGATTAGTAAGCACAGATAGAAAGAACGCGGTTTTGTTTTTTGCCATTCGCCTTAACTCATAGACTCTCTGAGAAGTGAGAACCAGTCGGTGACTGATATGCAAAGCGGTGAGCCTCTCAATCATCTCTAACCCTTATCCTTTTCTACAAATTGATAATGCTTATGGTGTAAACATTTGGTGTGTATATGTTGATTTTAGGATGACATTATTCTTTTCTTCCTCCAGTTATGGCTTCAAATAGGACCCTTCAGCTCCATTCTGTTTCATTTCCGGTGAGATTAATGAGTTTCAATTTCTCATTTGGTTCGATTGTTTTTTCAAGCTTTTCTACACGATGGTTAACCTTCAATTCTGGTTATTTGTAGCCTTCAACCTCTCCTTTGAGCATTGAGATTAATGAGTATAACCGAAGTGGGGTTTTGCTGTAATTATCTGGACAAAAAGGTTTGTTTAGGAAACTTGTCTTGAGAGCATTGAGTGATTCTACCAGTTCTGGGAATGGCAAGGGTGAGGTTGTCAGTTAATGATCAGATACCGCGCACTAGGTTCTCCGAAATGTAGATTACGTGTCAATCCATTTTATAATGGTATCTTTTGATATTGGGGTTTCATATTTTGCTATATTCTAAGCTCATTAGTGTTGCTCTTCTATGTTGCAGGCATATGTGAAGACACCAAAAAAGGATCCATATAACTTTGGACACTTTTCTTTTGTAGCCTTGTTCTACAGATGTCTTTGTTCTGTCAATCTTTACTCTGTTTGAGGACCATGGAAGTAGCATAACAAGGTCATTATCAAATTAGATATCTGTGCCACCTCATATAGAAGAGTTGGTTCTGTCGTTAGTATTTCATCTCAGGTATGAAATGCACATGCTGGTGTTTTCTGGGTGTTGACAACAATGAGGTGAGTTCGTATCATCCTGTCTGCCGGATTGTGGGAAAGTTCAGGCATTTTCTCTATGTCTTCTGACGAGTGCTAATTGACCTTGTCATTGCAGATATGCTGACCCGTACTGAAGAGGAATGATGGTTTATGTCCTTTAACACCAGGGGAGACTGCACTTACTCTGAAGGCACCTGACATTTATCAATATATGCAGATTTACATTGTGGCCGGAGATGTATATAGTGCACAATCTTTGGACTAAACGAAGATTCACCCAAGGCGAGACTCGAGAGTGGGCCTTGAAGAGGGGAAGAGGACTCACACTATCTAGCTGAAAAGGTACCAATACATTTGACATGCCTAGCCAATGATAGAAAACCATTTTAAAGATCTTTTGAACCATGTTAATATATGAATATGGCTATATTACAGTACATAAGTACAAAGATTCCTTCGAATAGTTTGATTGACTACTTGCTAATTATAGAACGACTCGTAACATTTCACCATAATCACCTTGTGGAGCTCATAACATGTAATTTTATCTAGCCTTGGGCTACTAGCAAGTGTAAGCGGCTTAATTTTGCATATGCTTCATATATAAGTTCTTATTCAGCACACTATTCTTTGGTCTTGCATAGTATGCAAGAAATGTGTGGATTTTATATGATAAATGTGTGGATTTTATATGATTTAGCTCATCAGATTCAAGAAAAGAAAACTATCTATACCTTTAGAGTCCCCCCAATTTTACATGATTTAGCTTATCAGTTCCCTCAATTTTTGTCCTACAAAGTGATTAGACGCTTGTGCTTGTGGGTTCTAAATCCCCTTCTTTCCATTTCTGTTATCCCAGTTAGTAAATTAGCCAATTCAGGTGTGATATTTTTTAATGTATGCATTTCCTGCGACTAGCACATAGCTTACATGTCGTGTAAGATCATCAGATGTCAGCACATTTCAGGTCAATTTCATGAAATATAGTTGATCACATTGCAACTTATAAGAACATAATTGTCGATCATATCCTATGATTGCTCTCGTTGACAGATTATGGGCTTGATTAGCTGCACACACGTAATTGTAATTCTTGATTTTTGGGATTGCTTGATTTAGGCCTTAGTTCCTAGTTTCGACTATTTAGAAGCTTGTCATTTCATCTTCAAGTTTGGGCCTGTGACAATTTACTGGAAAGCTAACAGACTGTCTGTTTAATTTGATCTCATTCTTTAGATCTTCACAAATAAGACTGCCCTCATTACAGGAATCCTGAAATCTCTTGGTATTTAGTTGTGGTTATAATGTCCTGATTCGATGTTGGTGTAAATAAAGCACCTGTATGAATACTGCTGACGCCACCAGGAACTCATGACTGATTATGAGATGTCAAATTGGCTTGTGCCCTACTGGTAACACCTGGTCAATGATATGGATATTACGTTATAAATCACCTGCAGATTGTGACTTCGCTTTAGACCCTAATTTTTTACTTTAATATATGGTTATCAGATTTTAAAGTTGATGCTTATGGGTAACAGTTCCTGTGACTAGTCTATGACCACCTGTTGCTGAGGGATGGAATTGCAAAGAGGATAAAGCTTATCTCAAATATGGAAGCCAAATGGTTGTGACCTTCCAAGGCCTAAGTTCGTGTGTTTCTTCCAGGTTTTATGGCCTGGCCTTCCTGGAAAAACTTCGAGGGAAGTTTATGGCCGATTTTAAACCAGAAACATTGGGTACCAGTCATTGATTTGCTTGCTACGCAATGATGCCCCAAGGCTAACTACAGCTCCACACAAGCACTGAGAATATCTCTGGGTTTTTTATCCCAGTAAGTCGGTTCTGTGGCAGATTCTTTTTCCATCAGTGAAAATGGATTGTTACAGGAAGTTTCTGATTTTTGTTCTGCCTTTGTTTCTTGATATGCTAGGAATACTATTTCTGGACCAGACTGTATAACTGTAACCTTCAGACCCGGGCTGCATCTGTCCTTAATGACCCGGGCTGCAATAGACAAAGAATGGTTAACGCAGCAGAAAGATTGAATCATGCAAGTATTCCAAAAGATATTGTTGAGAATTCCGTATTCCCCTTAGTGTTCCAACTGGGCAGAAAAATTGGACATGTCCTCACACCTATTCTATTAACAATCAAATTCTGGTACATGCCCCAGGTATGGGCTCTTTTGTCCTTCGCAATTGAACCTTTTTGTTTCCTTAATGCTTGGTTTAGCCTTCCATATTTTTTAGGTTTTACTAAGCATGTTTGGGTGAATGAAAAGCCTAATCTCTCTGGAATGATTAATGTTTTTATTTAAGGATTTAGCACTTGCAACAGAAAGATGTGTTTGGTAGCATTTCTCATAGGAAAAAAGAAAATGCTTGCCAGATTGGAGGGAATTTAAAAAGGGAAAATGACAGAAACCACCCTTGTGGTATGGCATACCAACACTGCACTATGATATGGATAATACCTCAAACCACCCTTCTGTTACGCCAAAGTTGTGACACATACCACCCTTCTGTCAATTTCCGCTACTGCACACATATTTTAAGACAATTTTGCTCTGAACTGATGAAATAACTTATTTGCCCCTCTTTAAATGTTTATTAAGCTCTCTCTCCCTCATTTTTTTCTTCCTCCTTGCAACAACCTCCACCACAAGTCCCCACCACCTCTACTTGCTCCTAATCGCCAAACCGAGACCCATTCTCTCCTTAACTAGCAACCAAGTTCAGTCCCGAATATCGACAATTTTAACCACCAAGCTTCGCCTGGTTGAGTCTGAGTCTGCCAGAATCACTAGAGAAGCCACCTACCATCAAATGGCAACATCACCACACCCACCCACCTTTCTCTTTACAATCTACAGCACCACAGTAACAACCGCTATTGCTGCCACTACCACGCACCTAATCTCAACATCATTCCTTGTTAGTCTCTAACCCAAATGCCTCATGAACCCCTAATCAACCCATCACTACTAGTCACCGCCATTAAAACAAACACAACCACCACTCAAATACCCAGGACTCATATGTTCTCCAACTCTCTGATCGATGAACCTATAACCGTGTTCACCATTAATTCCGACCAGGACCACCAAAGGTGTGTTACGAGGTCTTCATAGTTTGATTGGAAAACATCAGTACACCCGATTACCCAAACCCCAGAACACAACATCACCTCGAGCCTCCACCACAGAAATCCCAACCATAATTGACCAAATTTAACCACCAAAGCCAGACAAGCAATCAATAAAATGAAATGGAAAAGCAGAATAACTGAGATCCAAGTAAGTTTTTTTTTTTTTTTTGGTAAACAAGGAACAAGGCCAAAGCCTAAAACAACCTATTCTGGCCCAACCCAGAAAAATCAAAGTCCATACAACGTTTACAAAAATCAGGCATAACAGAAAAGAACACAGAGCCCAATCCAGAAGCCTCCTTATGGTGAGCAAGTGCATCAGCAACCATAAGATCCAAGTAAGCTTCAACAACCAGGAAAACATAGTTTAATCAGACCTTTAATCTAACAATAATGATTAGACTCTATGCACGCATGTATTCTTCGAGGAAAGCCCAAACCCTAAGCCAGCAAGTCGAGCTTGGACTCCTCTTGCCCCGATCTAGCGTGCGGATATGCAGCCCTGGCCAGAGTCGGAGAAGAAGCTGTTACCGACATCGCAGAGGAACCAACGACTCCTCTTCCTCTTCCCAAGTCGATTAGCGAGTCAGAGAATATGCGATATGTGGAGCTGCAATAGAGAGAAGGGTTGAGATGAGAGATTAAGTAATCGGGTAAATGGCCTTTTAACAGGTTCTGTTAGTCACCCTTGGTTACGAGGGTGGTTTGGAATATTATCCAAACCACAAGGTAGTAAGTTGGTAATTGACCATACCAAAAGGGTGGTCTGTGTCATTTACACATTTAAAAGTCCCTATTTGCTCATTTTTCTTCTGTTGTTGGTGTAAAAATGAGTTAATTAGAGAGTACATTATGTCCAGTTCAGGGCATGAAAAAATTGATGGCTAAGATTTAATAGAGTAGTTTTTTACTACATCTCTACAATTACTGGGAGAAGACATAATAGAGTAGAAAGTCTGAAGAACCTTGACAATGTGGGAGGAATGTGCTTGGGAGAAAATATAGTAGAGTAGAAAGTCTTGAGAACCTTGACAATGTGTGGGAGGAGTGTGCGTGTTGGAGTGCGCTTTCTTTCATAATACTTGGGATTTAGTCAAGAAAGGTGTTTTCAAGTTCGCTGATTATGTGTCTGTAAATTCCAGTGAAGATGAACAGGACCTTTGTTGTGTTCATTCCTAAAGTGGAAAATTCTGTGAACATTATGTATTTTTTGGTTCGTCCTATTAGCTCGTACAATGTTACTTGCAGAATAAATTCTAAAATAACTTTATAGGATTTAGGCATCCTTGGATAGAGTTATAACCCCAAGTAGTTATATTCTGGGAAGATCCATGACTTCTGATATTATTATTGTGGTTGAGGAACTTCACCACTCTTTCAAAAGAAGAGAAGGGGGAATAATTTTCAAAATAGTCCTTCAGAAGGCCTATGATAGGTTACATTGGAACTCCATTTTGCAAACTCTTTTTGACTTCATCCTGGATTTCAATTGGATTCAGCTTTTTACGAGTTGAATGACCTTAACTTGGAACAATACTGCCTTCCCTGATTCAATACCAGTTTTTACTGGAGACTCTTAGTTTGCAACCCAAATCTAAGAGGTAGGATGCAACCCGTTTATTTCCTCGTAGTTTATGTCCCTCTATCAAGAGTTGATTATGACCGACCTACCACCGTTCAGTGGCCATGAACATACATGTGCATACATGTAGAGAAAGATGACGCTAGGGAGTTTGGCTTTTGGGGATCCTCGCTCTGGTGATCCATTTTCGAATTCCTGTTGATACATAGCTGTGTAATTGGCCTTTGGGACTTTTCCATATCTCTGGTAGAACCTCATGTTTTCTTTTCGCGAAACGAAGTTAACTTTGCAAGGCTCCAAACATTGGCTTGGAGATCTTCCAAGATAAAGCTCCGGTGTCAATGTTCATCATCAGTCCAACGGTTGAACCAAAATTTCGGAATAGCCACAAACATGATGAAGCCATCCAAGTGTGAGTATTCTTGGAAGGAGAATGAGAATTTCAGACTTTGGAGCTCTGCTATCTTAATAATGCACAAGAGAATAATACCACAGCTATAAAGTTAATCCATTCTAAATGTTGTTGAAGTAGTCCCACATCCTGGAATGGTGTAACTTCAGTTAGAAGTTTCACTATCAAAAAGGTAAGTGGACTGAGTTTTAGAGATGAAGCAGGCCCTGCTTCCTTGGTGGGCTTGTGCTAGTTGTTCTGCAAAATCTTAGTTTGTGCTAGTTGCCCCCAAGACACCCAATTCGGTGATTTCGGAGCGGAAGCAGAGGGGTACTTGGACGTTTCAGGTGACGAAGACTAGTATATAAATATTTAATTTAATAATAATGTAATTTGTTACTCCGATAGTATGAATACCCGTATTGATAAATTAGATAGAACTCAACTCTTGCGGGTAATTTCTTTGCCAAGATCACTAGTCCAACTCGTCTTGCATTCTGCTTCTTTTAGTGGTTCCCAGTGAGATATCCACAGTTCTAAAGAATGCTGTCAGCGTCCGAGGTAAGGTAAGTAAGAAAGGTACCTGAATCTGGTATCACACCTTCATCCAATATGGGGTTGAATTTTGAAGGCTCCATCCACCCTGTGTATGGAGGGAATTAAAGTGAAAAAGTAGAAGTTGGTGGTAGGACTCTTATTGGGGACTTCCATTATAATAAGAAAGAAGACATTTAAAGTGGGACGGAGGGAGTATCATAATACATTTTATCATGAAACATCGAGTTGACTTATGATAGCTGTGACGTCATATTTGAGTAAAGTAAAACATGAGTTAGAGGTTGAGTACTAAGTAAGTACTAACCAAGTTGACTTTTGATTACTCTGACCCCAGATTCTGATACAGTGAAAATGGGTGCCAATTCCAAAATCACTCCAATTTTCGTGTCTCCTGTGAAACTTTGCCATCAATTTATCAATTAAAAACATTTATCATTTTATGGGGCATTCCTAGAAGAGAATCGAACTGGGGACTTCTTGGATCCAAAGATCCAATCGAGTATCATACCACTAGACAAAATACCCAATTGTTGTTGGTGAATATCTACTAGGGCTGATTACAGGCTAGTTTGTTGTTTATTTCCAGCTGTTGTTGCCGCTTTCTAAACTTTGCATTCCTTAAGGTTGTGAAAGCCAGCTTTAATCTGAACTCTAGACGCTTCTTTAGGGACCGCTATACTACTAACCAGAGCCGCGTGCTTACTTTTTTGAAGACTTATTCTGTTCTTTATTATATATCATTGACCCGTGAGTCATCAAGTTTACACCAATGAAGCTTGCCAGAATTGCATCATTAGGCGAGAACTTTGGAGTGGGAATGCAGTTGACATGAAATATATCTTACAACGTAGATGCGAATGATAAATTGGCTGATATAAGTATTGCAACCTACTATGGTTACTTGTCTTCGGAGCTAGATGTTCATTGTTTACTTTTTAGGACGAACTAGTAGGTGCCCCGTATTTGAATTTCTTACGTTGTCTTGGCAAAAGTGAACATGGGTAATGGCCTGGGTGGTAAATTAGTTTGTAAGGGGTATCTTAAGAATCAAACTCACATTCTCTAACACTTCTGCTAGGTATTCCTATTATGTGAAGAGTAATTCTATCAAGTGAAAAGCACAAGGATTAGCTGACATTGTGAGTGTGGTGATGAGTAAAAAAGTACAACTAATTCACGACGCTACACAAGAAATGTAAGTAAAACCACGATAGTTCAGAATTGGGAGTACCAAAAAAAGCGACACTTCCTTGTGAACCTAGTTGTTGGTCACCTCTGTAGTGAATGTCGGGTTGCCAGAGTCCAAGACATATATTACATGCTAACACACATATATTTATTTCTGCAAGTGTTCATGAAATATTACATGCTAGTGCAAGATGCATAAAATGTTATTTGCTTGATTTTGTTTTTATCTTTCCTATATATTTCTCTCTCACCTTCTACAATCAGACATTTCTCAACTGTAGGTCATATTCAACTAATTTAGAAGGCTACCAAAAGAGGTTCCGAGTCTCTGCCACCATCTCTTGATTCTCTGCACACCAAGTTATTATGGTAAACTTGCAAATTCTCCTCTCTGCACACCATCTCTTGTATCTGAGGCAAGTAGATCTCAGAAGTCAGACTAAGCTACATGGTTCCTGTGATACATAAACTTGACAAAGGAATGTGTCTTTCGGACATGTATCTGATGTCCTTGGTAGTTATTACATTGTGCGAACTCCTTAATTAGTATTCGTTTGAAACTATGGCTTCTTTGTTTTTAGTAATGATTTTTAGCTTTCAATTTCTATGCCCAGTATCAGTTATGCGGTTAACTTAAGTTTCCTTGGAACTAAATGAGGAATCCCCCAGAGTGGTAAAATTGCGTTGAATATCACTTTGGACTGGTAAACCTGCCTGCTGTTATGTGCACTTCAGTTTTGTTTATGGATGGCCTCATGGCAGTACAAATCATATGCAGCCTGTAGATGTGTGCGAGGAGTAGTTAAATCAGATTCTTGGATGTATCTACATTTACGATGAGTTGGTAGCTGCTGCATATGCAAAATCATTACTACATCTCTAACATTACTGCTTATAACGGCTAAACCCTCACTTCAAAATCATTTTCTGTTGTTGAATGTTAACTATTGTTGGCCTTGCGGGTCATTGGAGCATGATTGTATCTTGCTTGCCAGTTGCTAGCTTTAGCGCACAAGTCAGTGGTACATTACTGCCATCGCATTGTTATTCTTATTCTTGCGGCTGTTATACTGTAACTTCAATTATAGTTCATCCGAATTGAGTAGCTCTGGTTTACTAAAAATTAATTAAAAATTTCTTCTAGAAGTCCTTTGCTGTGCTAAGCATGCTGAGGCAAAGTCTGCTACTTTCTATGCATGTCGCAGACTCATTTGGTTCTTAGAAGTGTTTGTGCTACTGGCTTGTGCATACAAAATTTAGTTCTGTGGTTGAAGTCCTTCCTTTTTGGGGTAATAGCTCTTTGATTTACTACTACACCGAGAACGCTTAATACTGAAAGTCACGATACTTGCCTTTATTTTTACAAAATGGATTGTTTTTATTAACACTTTCCCATAGTTATCATTTTTCACAATTAATTTAAATCGTTGATTGCTTTTGCAGCTATGTCGTAGATGCTGCAGATCTAGGCATTTTACGCGTTTGGAAAAGGCGAGTTTCTTGATCTGCTAGGAAAATCCACTTTGAATGGGATTCAGTTGCTGTTTATATTGGGAACAAAGTTTAAGCATCGACTAAACTCGCTTGCAACACCGCTTACACGGAAGTCGGAACAGAATAGAATTGATATCTCATATCTGCCGTACATGTTGTAATTTTCCTTTGCATATTTGTTTTGCTTTATTGAGTACTAAGACGCTCATTTTGGTAACTCTTTTGGTTCAAGATTCTTTGCGAAGAAAAACCTTGGTGAAATCTTCATTGGAAATGATTTTGTCTACTGGAGAACATTAAAAAATTTACCCTACACACCTGGATGCAAGTTGTGCCATAAAACCGCCTACTTTTCAAACCTCTCAAAATGGAGTAATTATTGCTTGCTCCAAGAGCAAATATGACGTGGTGCTCTAATCAATACATCACAGGACACGTCAGGAACATGTAGGAATCCATTTTCTTTTGTCTGCCACTCTTTCTCTTTCTTCCTGATGTGTCATGTGTTGTATTGATTAAAGCACCACGTGTATTTGCTCTTAGAGAAAACAAAACTTTCTCCTCAAAATGCTGCATTATTCCAATTGTGACAAATAGCCCACGATCCCTAACTCCATCCAAACAAGTGGATGGAAACCCATGATAAGAAGGGCAAAACTGTGGTTTCAACGTGTGTGCGTGTGTGTTTCCTTTTTTTTCCTGTTCAGCACGCCGCCACCACCAACACCATAGCCACCACACCACTCCACCATGTAAGTTCAAAGCCAAAGTCAACCACCACCGCTGCAACCCAAACAGTTCTAAGCCCAGAACCACCGCCACCATCAACACATCCTCTATTCATCCACCACAAACCCAGAAACCTCCTCGACTCCAACTCACTTCCTGTTCAATCGTCTCTTCAAACCATAACCACCAAAAATCATTGCCACCATCAACTCCCTCTCTCTTCCTTGACCCCAACCCAAACTTGATTATGCATACAGGTTTAGGGTAAAAAAATCATTGAATATAAATCTAATGTATTGTATAGTTTGTTTATAACAATAACTGGATATACATATATGAAAGTGTTGCTTACTTAACACTATTTTTGTTTCTTTTCTATGTATGCATCTAAGCAAACATTCGTGTTTCAGACTTTACACCCTGAGACATTGATTATGAATGTAAAGATCTTGCTTAGATGGCACATCTGACTTTACACCCTGAACATCAATACAGTTTTAAGGTCGCAGATATCTTGTTCATCTCAAGGTCATGGGTTGAAAACTATTGTGTTCTATTTAGACATACACAATAATTAAACTTGTAGTCCACTCACATGTGGTATAGTTACATTACATGCACTACAAATTCTCGAATCAACGCTCCGTCCTAGGTCACCTGGAGGGGGAGTGAAAGCAACGGATCGGGCCATAGTAATCCCACATCGGCCATACTAATAGCTGCAACACGATGCTTGAGCTTACTATAAAATAGAACCTAAAACTTCTACCTTTGTGAATATGGGCCTATCTAATTGTACCACAAAGAAAAGATGGGCTTGACTAACAGTTTGGCCTGCACGATTTGAGTTAGAACACTATCGTGGGCCATACTAACTAAATGGCCTGTGAGAATTCACGTACAAACTATTGTGGGTCTAGGTAATAACTATTTTGGGTCTTCCCAATTAGTTGCCCTGCAAGAGTTGTCACTTAATATCGGCCCATATTATTTGATGGAAGCCCAGAGCGGTGCCTTTTTGCTCCTAAAGCGCCCGAGTGCGTTTGGAGCAAAAGCGTTGAGCTACATGGATGAGCTAGGGCATTTATGCTCCACCCCTCTTATTCAAATTAGTTATGAATAAATGGAATGCACCACAAGAAATAGGGATTTTCATGACAATAATGTCATTGACAATAATGAAAGCGTCACATAAATTAATGATTTTATAACGGTTGAGAAAAAAATGCGTATCGGTGGCATACTAACAGTTTAGTGCCTTGGATTACACAGATTACATAAATTCTTGGAAATCTTCTTTCGAATACGAGTTATTGTTTAAGGATAAGGACATTTCAATTTACGAGTATCGATTTGGATTTTTAAGTGGGAGGTGATAATTACAGAACAATAATCACTAGTTACAGCACAATACATTTTTGTGAGACTATATTGCCCCTGAAATATTCTCGACCTTTTTTTTTTTGAAAAATTGTCATAGTTCCAGCATTGAATCCATTCAAGTACCTGATCTCTCTCCCTCTCTTTCTTCTCCTGATTTCTCTCCCTTTCTTTACTTCCTAATTAATCTCTCTCATTTAGTGGATAATTTGTTTTACGCCATTATTTGTTGACAACTACTACTTCATAATTTCTCTCTTTCCCTCTCGCTCTCTCCCATTTTTTCTTTGCATCAAACCAAATCCTCTCTCTCAAATCTCGAATATGATCTCACAGCAACTTGATCTCTAACTTTTACATTCACAGAGTAAAGTTTATAAAGGGGGTTGTCTCATCATTTGGTGTTTCTTAGGCTCTGTTTGGTTGGTGGTAAAACATTTTCCTGTAAAATGTTTTCCCTTGTTTTGGTGTTTTAGTGCTGTTTGGTTGGAAGTAAAATGTTTTCCTGTAAAATGTTTTCCCTCAAATGATGTAAAATGATTTACACATTTCAAATCCGTAAGCCATTTTCCGGAGAGTGAAGGAGCACAACAACTCATACTAACACCTCCACCACCACCACCGCCGCCCACCTCACCACGACCCATCACCGCCACCCACCTTCACCGCCCACCCATCACTGCCATTTCCTTCACAGCCCACTGTTTTGGCAAGAGTCGACCAAACACGAGAAAATAACTGCAGGAAAGCTTTTTCACTCAAAACATTTTACGCGTACAATATTTTCCCTTGTAAAATAATGTCAAATGATTTTGTTGCTGTTGGCTCTTCACTCTTGAGACTTGGAAATACACACACGTATTCTAGATTTGTGCAATTATCTCTCAAGAACCATGCACACCATTCATTCATGTATGAGCTTTCACTTAGAGAGATCTTTCAGGCATGTAGAGAGAAGAGACAGTTTGGTCGGGTGGGGGTTCATTTGGCGAAGCATAGATGTGAAACACAGGGAGAGAGAGAGAGAGCTGGGGAGAGAGATTTAAGGAAGAGATAGAAATGGGATCGATACAAATAAAAATCGATAAGAGAGAGAGAGACTAGCAATTGGAACCGATTATCAATTCCTTTTTTACAACAAACAGATTATCTATTCAGTTTTAAAATTAAAGGACAATTAATTACCAAGAATATGTAAGGGAATTCCAAAAAAAATTAAGGGGCAACACTGTCTTTTTAAATTTTACTGTGCTGTAACTAGTGATTATTGTGCTGTAATTATCAGCGCCCTTTTAAGGTAAATATTGTTATTTAGCATTATTGCAGGGATGCCAACTGCATTGCTGACTAATTGTTGGTTGTTCGAAGAAGTTAGGAATAAATAATCATAGTGCAAGTGCGACCTCAAGGTCTTTGAAATCTACTCTATGAGCTTCAATGGTTTTTTTTAGGGGAAATATATTTCAACTCGGCCGAAAGGCCAACAACGCACCGCTCTGGGCTTCCATCAAATAATTATTTTAAAACCCTTTTAGAATGCTTCCTCGCACCACCACCAATGCTTGCTGCTAGCATTTTGATGTTCATGGCAATTTACAAATCAAACTTATTGGCAATCTAATTGTTGTATATCTGAACCTCGGCGCACATTTTATTTGAACTGTTTCATAACAGCCTTTGTAGGCCACTACGGTTTGGAGCCTGCGAAAATTAAGGGACCTGGGATTACTTTTTTGTACATTGAGAAATGTTAAGGAAACTCTCTTTCAACACTCTCTTTAGAAACTCTCCACTAAAATGTGCCACTTGTTCCTATTTTCTCTCTACATAATTACATCCTAATTAATTGGAGAGAGATTTTTCTAATCAAAACTACTTTCCTAATTAATAGGAATGATTCCCACGTTTTTTTTCTTTTTTTTCATCGCATTTGTAACTGTAATGTTTTTAGAAGATAAATGTAATTTTTGGATAACTCTAAAAAAAAAGTTTATTCTATCTTTTAAATTGTTATATTCATTAAGTTGGGCAGAGAGATTTTGATAACTACCACTTGGCCGAAAATCTGAAAAAAATGAGCAGAATTCCCATGTAAAATTAAATTTCAGCTTGGAGGCAAACACAATAGATTTACAAACAAAAAAAAACGTTTTTTCTTTAAAAAAAATCTTTTTTCTTGATACGAGAGAAGGAAAGAAATAACAAGGCAGCACCTAAAAAACGGGTAAGAGAAGTGGTAAATTTTTTAGAAGATTTTTTTTTTGAAATTAACACATTAGTTATAAAAAATAAGCCCAACTTGATGGATAAAATAATTTAAAAATTAAATAAATATTTTTTAGAGTTATGCAAAATTATATTTAGAAATGTGGTAGAAAAAATTAATCTCTATGGGATGATCATTTTTTTTCAGAGAAGTATTAATTTTTTTTTAGAGTTATCTAAAAATGACATTTTCAAATTCGGTGAAATAGAAAAAAAAATTGCGGTAGTGGGAAATGGAAATCAATCGTGATCTCTCTCCTATTAGTTGGCAATCTCTCTCCTATTAGTTAGGGATGTAGTTATGTAGAGAGAAAATGGGAACAAGTGACACATTTTAGAGGATAGTGTCCAAAGAGAGTGTACAAAGAGAGTTTCCTTAGCATTTCTCTTGTACATTTAATGGTGATGTCACCCATTATTGATAATAGTTCATTACCTATTTTACCCTCAAAACCTTTTCAACTAAGGACAAACAATCAAACTGATAGAGAAGATTAACGAGGTTGATCTAACCTTTCAGTAGAAGGGATCCGATTGGATCTAGACTTGAATCAACTTGTTAAGTATTTTTTGGCCAAGACAGAGGTCAAAGGGCGGTGAATTGTCAAGTGTGTTTCCTTGATTTTTTGGTAATCCACCACCACAAATATGTAGCCTATATAAAAGCACTTGCTTTTGTAGCAATACACAAATACAAACAAGTATGTGAGCAATAGTGCAAGATCTTTTGTAGTGTGTGTATGGTGTGATGTCTCGGGTGGCTGCCGTGACCGTTGTGGTCACGGCCAGTGGCGGACCTAGTTAGAGACCAGTGGAGGCTATAGTCCTCGCTCAAATTTTGATATTTACAATTTTTATCTTATATTTTGGTTATTTAATTATATTAGCCCCCACTCAAGTTTTGATATATACAATATTTATTCTATATTCCGTCAATAATATTTGATTAGCCCCCACTCATGTTTTATATTCGCCTCAACAATCTATTAAAGTCATCATTTTAACCTTAATTTCTTCAAAATTTATCGAAAGATCGGTCATGAAACTTGAAATTTTTTCTAGCCCCCATTGGACTAAATTTCTGGATCCGCCACGGCGTGCATTGTAATTCGGTTATGTTCTCAATAAAATATCGGGTCTTGACCGTGGATGCAGCTAACGGGTTCGTTGCAAATTCGTTAGTAAACCACGTTAAATATTGTCTCGTTTTTGTTTTCGTCTCATCGTTTTTGTTCGAATACCCCATGTTATAACAATGATAGATGCAAAAAACAAAAACTCCAGGAAAGTATCGATGGAGGAGGGTGAACAACTGGCGGATGGTTTTCCGTGAACTTGATGGTTTCTCTGCTGATGTTAACGTTCCTCTAGAGGCCATGTTGAAACGACTAGTTGGAATTTGAATGGCAGAGAGGACTAAAGCGCAGTGGCATCCTTATTAAGGGTAGTCGTTGACTGTAAACTCCAACTACTCCTTACGGCGGCAGGTAGTGGCGTACTAGACATAAGCGTGATAATTGGAACTGAGAAGGCCTTGGAAGCAAATTAGTTGGGTTCCATTGTTGTTTTCGTTTTTTTTTTTTTTTTTTTTAAGATATTGTTTTATCAAAAACTGAGAACATATTAACCAGTTATGTCATTGTCCCACATATAGTCTTAAAAAAATAAACACTGACGTGTACAATATGCATCACCATCAATCAGTAATATCAATTCTATCACTATCAGCATCAGTACTATCAATTTATCTTTAAGAAAAAAACAAAAGAGCACAGTTGTCAACACCAAAATTTACTAGTATTTCCTAATATATTTTTTTAAAATTATTTTAAACACATACAAAACAACTTTCTTATTTTGTTTTCCTAATTTTAAACGGATGCCAAACAACCTCCCAGTGAACACTGTTCATGGAGATTTTTGTACGGTACCTACAATAAGTTTTGGGCTGATTCTTTCACTTTCCACCTCCTGTTTTTTTCTCGCCATCGTCACTGATTCTCTTCTCTAAGAGCTCAACCACAACCCATCGCCGGTGACAGTTTGGGGCTCTGGTTCGGTCATGAGGTAACATTGTCTACTTTTGCTGTTCAATGTTGATGTTACAATTGTCATATCCATATTTTGGAGGGGATCTCTGTGATTGTTATTGGGATTTTGTTTTTCCAATTTATTGAACCAAGAACACTATGTAATGATTTCATTCGGGGATCTACTTGTACAAGGTCTCGTGTTTCGGAAGAGTAAAAAATAAAATAGAAAATTGCATCTTTATGCTAGCAATTTAAGTACTAGTGGTTGGAAAGCCTGTAATTATAACCTCTCTACTCAAGAAGATACTATTGGTACTAATTTATCAAACAAAGCCTTCAAGTCTTTGCTCCAAAGCTGTGTATGCAATATGCATCATGCTACTCGCTAACATATTACAAAGCACCAGAAAAAATAAATAAACAGAACACAAGAGTTTACAGCTTCAAGTAGCACGCAGCACAAAAACAACAAGTTGTACTTTGAGGAGCATATCTAAAATGCAACACTTCTTCTCGTTTGGCAGTTTTATATCACGATGAACTATGAGAGCCTATTTTAGATGTTTTCTATTTGATCGCTGATTTTACAAGGTCTTTACTTACTTACTGTTATTAACCTGGTTACTGTTGTACTCTTTTCCTCATCATGGGTTGTTATTGCTCTTTCAACTGGAAATTCTAACGAAACTTGTTATCCTTCATCTCAGGAAGAATTAGATTCAGATGATAACTATGACCCAGTTAACGTGTTATGCTTCTTGAGTCCATTTGTTACACACACGCGATCTCAACAGTTTGGCTTTTTATGTATGAGAATGAGCTAATTCCCCACCATTGCCGGTGACTCGAGATTATCCAGATCTAATGGCTGATGGAGTACAAAGAGAGGTATTGATAAATTGGATCCTCAAATGATTGCGTCATGACTAGTGCCTTATTTTGTGACATCTATTCAACAACATGCACTAGTTTTTTGACGAAATTCTTGAGGGTGTTGTCATTGTTTAGCTCCTATTTTCTCTGTGTTGTTTTTTGCTAGTCTCTTTTTCCTGTTCCTGATCTCACACTTAGTAGAGTAATGCTTATTTGCTAGCGTATTAACTCTTCCCTTAAAGGCACAAATTAATGCTCCATATGAGTATAGTAGTAGTTGAAAGATGATTGAAATAAATGGAGAGAGAAGGGAGAAGCTGGAATTTGAAATTAAATTAGTTTAATCATGAGTGGAATGTGGGTCCCACTAAATTGAATGTGTGTGGGATGAAGACAAAAGTGATACAGTAGATCCAAGACTTATGAAAAAAGTTGTGAAAAACCAATCCAAAGTAAGCATTTCAAATTCAAATTTGATCATGTCACCCTTTCCTATCTTTTATAAATTATGCTTATGTTTGTGGATTGGCAGTTGTATACCGTCACAATGAAAGAGGAATGGGAGTTTTATAAGTCTATAAGAGAACGGACATTTAACGAGGATGAGCTTCTTGACGCTATTAGCTATGATGATTTTTTCGCACTTATCAAATTGGCTGCTGGCTTGTTCTTGAATGAAGCTTTGGGCATTAGGTGAGAGATTTTTGTCTTGTTGATTGACATTGGTCGATGCTTACTTTTCATTTTGTTGACGTTTCAGCGATGGAGAGAAACTGTACAGAGAGTTTGAGTGTGATACGAATTGTTTCAGTTGCCGTCTTTCAGAAGCTGAGCTGGTACTTGTGCAAGGTTGGTTGATCAAATCTTTGAACTGATGATTTGTATGTTTCCTTTTATGGAATGGGGTGAACTAAAAACTAACCACTTTGGAATTCTCCAGGACACGAAGATGTGAAGGAAGTCTTACTAGTGCCATATTCCTCGGATTCTGATTACTGAGTTGAAGCATTATCTTGCGCTAACCTCCTCTGGTGGCTGTTTATTGTCTTGGTGTTCAATATTTGGGTTCGAAATCAAGCTCAGATATGACTTAATGCAAAAGGTTATTTCAGTACTAGATAATAGGTGTAGTAAGTAATGACATGTTTCTGAAAATGAATGAAGAGGCTATGCTGCTGCAAGCTGCTTTCAGAACCCCTAGTATGCTTATTTGTACTTGTACTATATGTAAACTTAGTAAAGGATGCAATAGCCTTTTTGGGGGTATATCGGTCTTCCCCTAGTGTGGGATATTCTGGGCTGTTGTAATTATTTTATGGATGCCTAATGAGACCGTTAAATCTACTTCCTTTGTTTTTCCTATTTCTTGTCGTTTTGACTCGGTGATTTGATTAGTAATACGATGCAATTTTTGGGTAAATTTTCATGGTGTTGTTAAGTAAATTTTATTGGGATTATTATAGTTAAGGCAGAAAATTAAAAAGTATTTATTATGAAGGCAGAAAAGGAAAAGTAATTATTTATAAAGGCAATTTTAGAAAATTATTTACTAACAAGGAAAAAACCTTGAACTTGGTACTTCAAATGACATTTATACCCATTATTTAAGGAAAAAATTAAATTGCATTCTCACACATATCATTATCTGTACAGACTTTTGGGCATCGTTGTTCACAAATTTTATAACCCAGCACACTAGGGGAAAAAGAACAAAATCATGATTGCGTGTGGTACTTTCTGAAGTTACATCACTTTCAACTAATGAAATTTTTGTTTTCTTAGAGTGTCACGTTGCATCTTTTGTGTCGCGCGGTCGTTAAATTAGTTTTCGACAACAAAGTAAACAAACAAAAAATAGAGAAAACATGAACATCTCATAATCAAATTAAATGTAATCCTATCACCCATAAAAAAGAAATGAAACAGCACATTAGTGACTTACAGCATACTGGTAGACATATATCACAATAAAATAGGAAGAAAACAATGTATCAATCTTCACAGCAACTTCATGAAAGAGCTCACAATGTCGTGGCTGGGCAGTTTTTTTGATAAACTGAAGAATGGACAAAGCCATTCAAGAAAAATAAAAATAAATAGTTCAAATAAATCGGCACATTAAATGGCATTCTGGCACCCAGCTTTGTTGTGGCCGCACTCGTTGCAACGAGAACAATGGATAGCCCTCTTACCCATAAATTGGGACTCAATACGTTTTTGACGAGGCCTTCCAGGTTGGCGTCGACTCTTTGGCGGATCGAGACCGTCTTCTAATGCATCATAGTCTAAATCTTCGAGTTCGGGCATATCATGAGTAGGTACACCATGCATTAACTCTGAATAAATAAGATGTTGTGTCTCTTTCCGGTACCAATGCTCCACATAGTCATACACATCAAAGTTTTGCTTTCGTATGACAGCACAAGCATGAGCACAAGGAATTCCAGTCATCTGCCACTCATTGCAAGAACACTTTCGAGAAGTTAAGTCTACAACAAAAGTGGTTCGTTTAGTCTCAACCTCAAACTCATTTCCCATGCACTGCCTAACAATTACAAGTTGAGCCTTCTCAATATTTTCACACAATTTCTCTTCAACTTTTGGGCTCACATCGCTTGTCCATTTATCGATTTGTGCCCGCTTCCTCAATAATAAATCAGTCAACTTCTGTCTATTGGCAGTCATAAACTTCAGAATGGTCATATGCCTCTCAGTGCGCATCCAAGCATTGAACGACTCAGCAACATTGGTATTTAACATGTCCCAACGTTTTTTTGGGAATAAGTAATTGGCCCAATGTTGGGGAGCATTACTTTGTACCCAATTACCAAACTCTTCTCTGAAGATTTTAATGTTTAATATTGCCCTATCAAAATCTGTTTCCACCCTCGCATAAGCTACATCATTCAACAAAGTTAAGGCATTCTCTTTTCCTTTCTTTCCCAGTTTAAAAGTATTAACATACGTACTGAAGTTCTCCTTAAGATGCCGAAAACAATGCGCATTATTTCTGGCACCAAATACATCCCTAACAGCTGAAAGGATACTCTGGTGTCTATCTGACACAATAACAACTTCTCTAGCAGGATCTAAAATCGACTTCAATTGTTGTAAGAACCATAACCAATCATCATAATTTTCAGAAGCAACAATACCATAAGCGATAGGAAGCATACCGTCATCAGCATCAAGACCTGTAGCTGAAAGCAAGCACCCTTTATATGGTCCACTCAAGAATCCTGCATCGATGAAAACTATCGGGCGACAACCAAGATTGAAACCTCGAATGCAGCAGTGATAACTAACAAAAAGTTGATGAAACTTGTGATCAAATGACTCTGTCCACTTTGCAACTGTTCCAGGATTCGATTCAACCAAACGCCTACACATCCATGGTACGAGCTTGTATGAGTCTTGAACATTACCTTCAATGTTGACTTTTGCTTTGTCCTTACATCGCCATGCTTGATGGTACTTTAACGAAACACCATGTTCATTTTGTAGATCTTTACAAATTTGCCTTGGCAAATAATCGGGAGTAGCCTTAACTTTATCCTCAATTATCTCAGCAATCAAGCTTGATCTGATAAGTGGCGGCATACTAATTTGATCAAGTGATGTGTGCCTATGAGTTTTGACGTACTTCCGCACTATCATGAATTTTGTATTCTTTATGCAACTGGCAGTAAGCTTCCATGGGCACCCATCAATAGCACACCGTAAACTCATGTAATCAGGGCTATTTTTCTTGAATTTATACATGAATCGCATAGCAGTCGCAAATCTGAAAAGAGCATGTCGAAGGGCATTTGGACTCTCAAATTTTGCCCAACTCCAGTAATTTCATTTTCCCATATCTTTGAGTGAAGAGGTGGTCTATTAGTTGATGTGCATCCAACCATGAGCCCCACAGTTTCATCATTTTGTTGTATTCTTTCACTTTGGACGGGCCTGTGATAAGCATGTAGATAATTAAGATGAAATATTTATTAAAAAAGTCAAAATATCAACACAATATTATAAAATGCCTATACGTTACCTTGGAGGTTCATGGTTTTGCCTCGTGGTGACGCATCCTTCAATAACATAAATATGAGCGTGATCATCATTGAAATTAATCAATTCTCGAAATTTTTCTTCATTCTCCAAGTCCAATAGTACTGATTTGTCAAACTTTAAAGAAAATTTGATTTTCTTTCCACTGGGATTCAAACTGAGTTTATCGCACATAACAGATATAAAATTCTCCATGCTCATTTCAGAATTTAGTACCACCCCACTTGTATGTCCACCACGGTATGCGAGTACTCCTTCTTCATGAACAATCTCTCCTCCAAAATGACAGTAACAATACAAAGATTTGTGACCTTGATTTTCCATTTAGTATCCTGAAATATACTGAATGAGTTTGATGAAATATCACATAAACATAAAAACTTCAAGCAAGTACCATGTAACGAATTTAGAAAATCGCATATAAAGTTTATACCCTGTGTTCGTTTTCTCATAATGTCAACAAGATAACTAAGTATATGTGATTGCACTAAGAACAAATCAACAATAATAAGAAATTATTATCAATTACAATGGCAGGTTAGTTGTTTCAATAAAAGTCATTCAATACTTTGAGGAATAGACTACTTATACGGTGGAACACTAATAATTTCGTTTTCAGTTTGTTTCTTGCACTGCCAATAATTTATGCCTTAGAAATCATATCATAAATTGTTCTTAAAGGACAAAAAAAATGAAAAAGAAAAGAGTGATACTCGCAATCTGACTATCAGAAAGAGTAGAACCATGTGATCATTGAACATCAAGTTCAAAGTAGACTACCACAATAGTGGTTTCCAAGCGATTATTGATAGTTTTATATTCAATGTGTTTTCAATTCTCAATTAACTATACTTCGTGGACTCCATCTTTGGAGTCATGGGTATCTACGGGTGACTCCAAAAGATTCCGGCTATTCGCCATGTAGAAAGACACATGCCTTTCGGCTTGAACGAGGAGAGATAGATGAACATACCTACAGGTTTGAGCAGTCTAGATCTTCTCTTGCACTGTTAGAACACACTGGAGCGTAACAAAGTTTAGGGTTCCTGGTGTTTAAAGATACCGCGAGGATTTTTGGTTGAAGTACGATTGAGGCAAAGATTAAAAAAGCAGTATTTTAAGTAAAGGGTAACATAGTCATAGTAGCTACTAAAAAACAAGTTTTTTCCTTGTTAGTAAATAATTTTTTAAAACTTCTTTTATAAATAATTATTTTTCCTTTTCTGCCTTCATAATAAATACTTTTTAATTTTCTGCCTTAACTATAATAATCCCAACTTTATTCAACAACAGTATGAAAAATTACAAAAAAAAAACTGCATTGTTTGTCTATACAATTCACATGGTCAAAGTAACATTGTTAAGTATGAAAAAATCAAAACGGAAAGAAAGAGAAAAACATACGAAGTAGATATTTTATTTGCTTATTTTCCTTATAACATCTAACGTCCTATAGATATTATTCATCAAAGAAAAAAAAAAACGTCTGATAGATAGCTTCCATAGTAGGAACATTAAACTCTAAGTGTATGTTTGGTTCCTGGAAAATGGGGGATTTTCTATTCATTTTCCATTAGGGTAGAAGACACTTTGCACCCTTATATTTAGGTAAAAAGACACTCTGCTACCCTGATGTTTGAACAATGACACTTTGCACCCCTGAAACGGAAACTGTTGGGACACAAAGCACCCTTTTGTTATATTCTGTTAGGACAATGGGTGACATTAATTTTTTGGACCATCTTACCCCTTGTTTAATGTTAAATTTGAATCATCAAGAACACCCATGACATTGAGATTGCACCTACAATGGCTGCAAAATCATTTGGCTTGCCACAAGATTTGCAAACAACTTTTCATGATAATGAAGATCACCAATAAACAGACCCAATTAAATCAGAAACAATGTAAATATATTTGTGGTGCTATGTAAATCTCCTTAACCCCATACTCTTTCATCACCCAAATCTCAACATGCATCCTTAGTCGCAGACAAAGAATCATAAAGAATCAGAGCGAGCGACTCCTCATCTTCATATCCTGGTAAAAGAAAATAGCAAAACTCAAAAACGCAATCTGTCCAGAATCCTCATCCTTCATATCGAAGGAAAAAATACACTCGTAACCAATACTGTCATCTAAACCATACCAATAAAATCACCCATTGAAGAACATCTCAAAAGAGGGGTAGTAGAACACAGTCAATGGAACAACAGCATCAATCGCCTCCATGAATCGTTTCTGAGTTATAGATCTCAGTCTTGTGAGTGCCACAAGGGTAATTACTATAAGGATCTTCCTCATCGACCTCAATGGTTCTGGCTACTTTGTAATCATCGGAAACTGGATCATACCCAAATCCCACAGACTCACACTTAGCATTCATGTATTTTGGGTAAAAAAAAAATAATAATGAATGTTTTGAACTCTCTGGTAGAAGGATTGGATGAGATTATATCAACAATATCAGTTATACAGATGATGCCATTACAGGGGCCAAATAGACGAAGACCGCCGTAGTGGGAGACGCCGACGATCTGCGACCAAACCCAGAAGCCCGATCCTTGTTGGAGACTCTGTTCTTGCTCTCTATGACGGCAGAACGGTGACCGGATCTGGGTTCATCACCCAGAAGCTGGAGTAGAGATGAAGGTGGCGGCTAAGGTTAAGAGTGCTGAAGAGAAGAGGAGAAAGAGAGGGGTATAAATAAATAGTGGGTAAATATTCAAAAGGTCGAGGGTAAAGTAGTCTTCTGGAACAGCCGTTTGGCTTCCGTCAGTTATGAGGGTGCAATGTGTAATTGCTCAAACGTCAAGGTAGGGGAGTGTCTTTCTGCCTAAGTACAAGGGAGCAAAGTGTCTTTTAATTTTGGTTGTACAACTATATCAGGAAAAGAAAACCAAATGAACTTGGAAGTAAAATATTTATCAAAGAAAAAGAAAATTTAGTTTCCATCTAAAAACGGACAGAAAAGGAAAAAAGAAAAGAAAAAGGGACGTCGTGTGCCGCCGTCTCAATCCTCTCGCCCTCTATCTTATTCACGAAGAGAGAATGAAGATTCGCCGGAACAATCATCGGAGTTCGATTGCGAGTGCGAGTGAGCTTTAGATTCGCCGGAAGTTATGGTGATTTCTGAGTTTAGTTTCTCAATCGGAGAGTAAGCGGCCTGAATTCGGGTTCAGGCTTCTCCGGCTGTTCTGCTCGGCTTGAGCAGAGGACGACGGTGGTGAGGGGTTCGCAGAGAGCTAGGTTGGGATTTGGTGGTGGCGGTTTGATGGTCGGACGGCGGTGCTGTGTTGCGGCGATGGTCGGCAATTGAGAGAGACGGAGGGGTTATGTGAGTGAGAAATTGGGTGAGATAGATGGCGTTGTTGGGTTTATAACCGCTGGGCTTGAGTGAGAAGTGGTTGAAGCCGGTCAATTTGAGTGATGGAGAAATGGGTGTTTTGTTGCTGGGTCTGTTACTGTAACAGAGGGGAAGGTGGAGAAGATGATGGGAGGGATGATCCCATGTGGCTGGAGTACGGGTGAAGCGTGAGAAGGTTTCCAGTGCAAGTATTGTACAAAAGTTATCACAAAAATAAATTTTCATTTTCGTTTTTATTTTTTCAGGTTCAAATGAAAACCAAACAAGACAAAAAAATATGTGGAAATTGTTGAATTTTATTTCTATTTTCTAGCGACCATCAAACAAAGATCAGAAAGTAGCTTTCTTGTCCGTTTTTTTTCTTGGCATCTTCTTTTTCATTTCGATTTCCAAGAACCAAGCACAGTCTAAGGATCTGTCTGGTTCTTGGAAAGTGAAAGGAAAAGAAAATATTTTTTTCTTATATTTTCCCTTATGTGTTTGGAGGGTAACTTATATCAAGAAAGGAAAATGAAGTGAAAGTGAAAGGAATTTTTTGGCAAAGGAAATAGAAAAATATCTATCCGTCCAAGATCGACTGGAAAAGGAAAAAGAAAAAAGTTACGCACCTCCTATCGTTGTCTCTCCTTCACTCTTTCGTCACTCCCTCTACCTCTCCTCTAGATCACAATTCTGGCGAGCCCAGCCACCAGACCGAAACCAGGCGACCGAGCCCAGTTGGCGGCTGTCATTCTGATCGGAGCTCCGGCTATCTCATCGACCCGGCAGCTGTTTTTTCGATCGGATCTCCGGAGATCTCATCGACCTCTCTGCCAACCTCTCTCGATCCCTCTCGTCCTCTGCTCTGCTCGACCATGGAACAGTCGGACGAAGCATGTGCCTGACAGTTTGTCGCCATGTCTCGATTCTTCCTCTGTTTTGGGTAAATTGGATTTTCCCTTGTCAATTTCTGAGTTAGTTTTGGACATTGGAGTATGTGTTTCGGTGTGGGTGTTAGTATGTATGTTTGATTGTAGTGGTTGGTGTTTACAGGAGAAAAAAAGATGACTTGTATGAAAACATCAGTTGGATTTGGGGGTTATTTTGTACTATCTGAAAATCTGAGGATTGTTTTAGCCTTTATTATAACTTGTTGAGTTTATGATAGGGGAGTTGATTATAATTTATAAAGAACTAATTCGATTTCCCCTTTCAATTTTCTTTCCTCAAGTTGACATTAACCAAACAGGAAAATGAAAATAGCGTATTTTTCTTTCATTTTCTAACAATCACCAAACACAAGAAATAAATTAGCTTTTTCTTTCCGTTCTTTTCTTTTCATTACGTTTTTATTTCCTTTTCATTTTTCAAGAACCAAACATGGCCTAATATTGTAGTTGGACATTTGCGGTTGTGCACAAATGGATGAAACAAAACTACTCACCTCCTACTCCCTCTGACTAGAAGTCATAGGGTGTGTTTGGATTAGAGGAAGTATAAAGGAAATGAAATTTCAACAATCGAAGAATTGGTCAAATAATCTCAAAGAAACTCCAAAATTCCGCAAAAATGAAGAGTCTGGATTTCTTTACCCGGAAATCCGGATATGTCGGATTTTTTTTACGTGCAGACTATTACTGGCTCATGCTCCAGGCTTGTGTCTAATTTTTGCCAACAACTTTCTGTAGTTGTACACGTGTCGTATTCTAATTAGACCACCTGGCCAATTGTATCAGAACCCATGAGATTCCCCTCATCCATCACCATACCTTTTTCATGACCCACCCCCTTTTTTCAAAACCTATCATTAAAAAATTCAATGACAAAAAGAAACACCAACTTTTTCCCTCCATTAATTCAGATTTCTCACTTATCTCAAAAATCACATTTTTTCCTTAATATTTATATTATTAATTTTATTACAAAATTGTGATAATCTAATTTACTCTACCTTATCCAAACATTACAGATAAAAGTAGATCTTTAATCAAACCGCTCACTTACTTCCGCTCATCCAAACATGCCCATAGTCTGGTCTCTTTCTTATGATTGATACACTCTACAGTGAAAACTCCTACTTCATCATCTACGAGTCTACGTACCAAGTATGGTAGTATATGTTGGCAGGCAGCTCTTGGTGTTTTCCTTTTCGACAAACATGATTGCACCGTCGTTTTCGCAAAATTTTCCCAAAACAATGTTTTGCTGGTCGGGCCCTTCTTTTGGGGCTTGTAAATGCATTTTTCGTCACTTTCCTAATATAATACAAGCTCAAAATTTGTCTACAATTTTGTACTACCACCTGGTATAAGCCAAATAAGAAATGTGGGGGGATAGAGTGGGATTATAGGAAAAGACTAAAATATTCCCAAAATCACTTATCATGCCTTATCAAATTACAATTATGTCCCGGTATATCTCTTATTATCGTGATTTGTATACCTTACCCAAATGAAGCTTTAGAGTATGAAATGGGACAATGAGGTGGTGTAAGTGTCTTCAAGATAGGCGCACTAGGGGTGAAAGTGTCATTTTCCAAACTAGAAGGGATGAAAGTATAGACCTCTGTCAAACCTGAGGGGTGAGCGAGTATATTACACCCATTGACTATACAAACTTAAAGGCACAAAAACAATATATTTTAATGGTATAATTGCATTTTACCCCCACATGATTAGGGGTTTGTGCGAAAGACCCTCCCGAGGTCTCAAATATTGCAATACAACCATTTAGTTTGGTTTTTGTGCGTTAAGGGGGTATTTTGCCGTTAATGAGGGCAAAAAGACTTCACTACCCTTATATAAAGGGTAAATGATATAAACCACCCCTGAAGTATGGGCATTTACCAGCCCACTACCCTGAGGTTTGGACATTACTAGAAATCACCCATCTGACTAAGTAAGACTAGCTGAACAATTTAAAGTCAGTTTTACCACTTGCACTTCACGAAATTTACAACCCATTAATCTACAAAAAACAATCTATTTATTTATGTCTTTCTCTATTCGCTTTTTTTTGCTTCTTCACCAAACACCAGTGTAGTTGCAAACACCATCACCACCAGTCCGAAAGGAGGTGGAGGATCTGGTACCGCCGGCGGTAGCGGTGGTGGAAGAAGAAAATTACCAGGTGACTACCGCCGCCTCCAACCACTATCGCTGCTCCCAGGATCACTGTCACTACCATCTCTCACACAACCAAACCTGAAACACAAATTCAGACCTAACTAGAAACCAACCCCATCTCTCTCATCAAACCCAAAAAAACGAGTAAAAAAAACCTAATTGAGCATGTCTAGAATTGAGTCCCAAATTGGAGCACGAAAAACTCGTCTTCTTCGAATTGATGGGACGTGTTCACCGATTGTGATGGATGGAGGTTGTAAGCGAGGACCTAGCTGGCGATAGCATTTGGTTCTTGTTCAATTTGACTGCGTTTAATTTTTTTGGTTCTTGCTCAATTCAGTTGTGGTGATTTGGTGGTTCGTTGGTTTAGGTTTGTTTGTGGTTGGTCCGGCGATGCGCGGTCGAGGGTAATGATAGAAATGGTAGCTCTGGACTGGTTTGTGACTGTGCTCAGGTGGAACCCGAGAGATGGAGGGTGTATGTATGATGGTCTTAATTGAGCAGCAATCGGGTCTGCATGGTGTGACTGTTCAGTCACCGAAATTAATGGTTCGTGGTGGTCGATTGTGGTAAATGTTCGGTTCGGATTAAGGCTCTGTATCTCGTTGATGTAGGTTGGGTTGGGTTCTTGTTGTGGAGTTTTTGTAGGTGGTGGTTATAGCAGTAAGGGTGGCAAGAGAAAGAGAGAGCAGTAGTAGTGGTGGTGCTTTGTTGGTTTACATCAAGAAAATGTTGATGATAGGAAGAAGAATAAGAGACTAGAATAGGGTAATGGCATCAAGTATCTTTCAAGAGGGCAAGAAACAAAACTGTCAGACATGGTTCCCACCTGTGAAACTAACAGCCTTAGATGGAGGGGTGGTTTCTGACACATATTTGGCCTAACAGAAGGGTGACTTATGGTAATGTATGAACCTCAGGGTAGTAGGCTGGTAAATGACCATACCTCAGAGGTGGTTTGCGACACCCCGCACCTCGCCGTGGGGAGAGATACGGGAATGCCGTCCCGCGCCCGAGATTGCTCCCGGGTGCAAGGGAACAAATGGTAAACAAAACAAACATCGCATAATTATTTATTACCAACCAGAAGTCTTCAAAGTGATACATTACATACTATTAAACCAGATGAAACAATTGTCTAAGTGTTTCAATTATTTAAATACTAGATAGCTAGGTGAGTCCGCGATATTCCCTTAAGCCGAGCTCCCTTCACCTAGACCTGCGGGGGAAAGAAACAAGACCGCAGTTTTTCGAAAGTCAGCACAAAATTGCTGAGTAAGTAAACACCCCAACATGTAAAACGGAAAGAGGCATATTTTATTTTAATAAAAAGAGGAATAATGAGCAAGTAAACAACATATCATTTCAAATGACCAAAATAAATTAACCAACTCATTATTTAATATTCCCAATCCATTTCCATATTTTCCAAAATAAACCAAGTCCATTCATCATCCATATGAAAAATCCACATTTATTATTTAGTTGTAGCGGGGAACAATCCAAAATATAGAACCAACCATATCCCATGCATCCAAGACCTTAAGTGTCGGCACCCCTCTAAGACTTCTTGCGGCCAGAGAGGTGAGTACATGGAGCAGCCCGGGGCAATTGCAACCGAGCAAAATATCATAACCATAATAAATAAGAATCCGTAAATGGTTCCACCGCACAACTGTTTTCACTTTACGTTATTACGTATTATTAATTTCATGTGATATTTTCTAAAAGAATCATTTAGACAAGTATTTGGAAATCTCAAGTCAAGCACGTATATCACAAATCACATTTTGAGACGTAAAAATCCATAAAAATAATTGGACACGAAAGAAGGACGGGCACACTAGGTTAGGCATATTTACTCACCTCAAGTAGCACGACAAATGTCACGATAGCTCCTATAGATACACGTAGCCCTCGTCTACGAATTCGTCACCACCTACAATTTATAATTCCTAAATTAATTACAAGTCTAGCTATGCAAGTATGCAAAAATGCTATATCTCCTAATTTCTCATTTTCTTTATCCCCCCTTAACCCCATTAATTAATAGCATAAAACAATTATTTGAAATAACACTTATATTTTCCTTATAAAAATATTATAACTCATATAAATACAAGCTCATAAAATTATTGAGTAATAAAACTAATATTAAGTTTATGCACTCTTATTTTATAGAAAATAATAATCTAATAAACAAACTATTTATTTATAAGTGACTATAAAAGTTAATTCAAAATGATTCAATTATAACTATTTATTTATTAGAAAATATATATATATATACTATATAATAATTAAATATTCAAATAAAATTCACAAAAATGCTTATTACAATAAAACAAGTCATATATAACTATAAACTTAGGTTAAATAAATAATTTCTACTTTCTAGAAAAATAATCATGTAATATCAAACAATAGTAATAAGGATTTTTATTTATAAGTCTACTTTATTTATTATTTCACAAATTATTTTCCAACTTATTTATTTTATCAATATTAACAAAATAATCTATTTTACTCAAAATAACAATTTACAAGCAATTAAAACTATTTAGTTAAATAAACCGTAATTATATAATCAAACAAAGTCACGCACTTTTAACTTGCTTACAAAACAACAATATTTCACATAAATATAACTCTATGTAATTTTGACAACTTATTTACTTTTATATAGTCAAAATAATATATATAAATATTAGCTTATATCAAAAATCCAAAAATAACATTTTTAAAGTTTATACAAATAAGCAGTTTGGTAATATACACACATCACCCCCAACTTTTCAGAAATTAAACATGCAGTTAACATCTTGCCCTCCACTTTTCAGAAATGACATAAACTACCTCCCCTTTATGAACACAAGCATACAACTCAAACCCAACATACCCGATTCGATTTAGAGCTAACAAGTTGTGATTTTGATGATTGGAAATGAACCAGAGAGTGATTTAGGACTCACCTACGCGAAAAATCGCGAGAAACGGTCAAGAATCGGAACGGGTCTCGTCTCCGAAGGTGGCGGTCGGCGGTGATGAACACCAACGACGAATCGGACGATGGGGGCTCTGTTTGAGGTTGCTAGAGCACTCCTCGGACCTCCAGGAGTGTTTTGGTTCAAACGGGAGCAAGTGGGTCGCTCCGGTTAGCTCGGAAGAGCTTCTCGCCGGTTTTAATGGTGGCGGCGGCGATTGTGGCGGCTCGGGGTGTTCTGCAGCGAACTGCTGCTGCTAAGGCTCTGCCTTGTGGCGAAGTAGAGAGGGTGAGGGCTCGAGATGGTCGAAACGGTGAGAGAGTGAGAGAAGCAGAGGTGGTGGCGGCGTTTTGCCGTCGGGTTGGTTTGCCGGAGTTTGCAGGCGGCCTTCTCGGCGGCTGTTGCTGCTGCTACTGATGGTGGGGTGCAGCAGAGAGGGAGATAAGGGGGTTTTCAGGCGTTTAACAGTGAGGGTGAAGAGGGAGGTTGAGGTGGCTGCGGTGTTTCCCGTCGGGGTGGTTTTTTTTTTTTTTTTCCGGCGTGGTGGTTGGCGGCAGCAGCTGCTGCTGCTGGTGGTGGTGTTGGTGGCGAGGCAGAGAGGGAGAAGAGAGGGAAGAGAGAGGAGGTGGTTGCTGGTGGCTCGGGCTGTGGTGGTGATGGAGAAGGGTGGTGGTGGCGGTGATGGGTGTTGTGTTGCCGTGAGTGAGGGAGAGAGGAGATGAGTGAGAGAGAGATTTGTTTTGTTTGTCTGATGTGAAAAACAAATGAACAAGTGGGTATTAAATACTACTTTTGATACTTGGAGAGGTTGGTTTCCTCCACCGCCCCAACCCTTTTCATTTTTTTATTATTATTTTTTTTTTTTTTGTCAACTAGCTAGTTATGCTAGTATGTTTTGGGAGTACTAAAAGGGTGGTCAATCTAGTGGGTTGGGTACACGTAATAGCTATATTCACATAAACCACATAAAACGCTACATAAATACACGATAAAAATACCGGTTTCTATAAAACTATTATATGAAATTCTCGATTGTATTATCAACCCAAAAATAATCTAACTCACCACTCGTAATAAAAATTAAATTTTATATTTCCCAATTTACCCTTCTCAAATAGCCGGGGTATTACATGGTTTGTCTCATTTACCCAAAAAAGATGCTAACACTTAGGGGTGTTCAGGGTCCGGTTCGGTCGGTTTTGGAGGATATGAGACACCTAACCGAAATGTTCTGTTTCAATATTTTCGAAACTGAAATACCTTCGGTTTGAAACTTAGAAATTAAAAAACCGCACCGAAAATTCTGGTTTGGTCCGGTTAAACCATTCGGTTTAGAACCCATTATATTATGTATTAATTCCTAACTTTGACGCAAAGTAAACTAACTATAACAAAAAGACCCGTTTACTTATGTCTTTGTTACTTGCCGAATACATCTAAAAAAAACAAGATAAACTCAAAATAATAATAATAATAAAAATAGTGGTTCCTACTTATCTTTTATCTCAACATGGAGATATAAGAATTTCTTATTTAGTAAATTATGACTATGGTGTGGTTTTACGGCTAGAAGTGTTAAACACAAACTGTGAGGAGTGAGTCAGAACAGGGAGGTAGTAAGCAAAATACTAAAATTTGTATTTAAAACTATTCTCGGTGCGGTGCAGTTTTTATCGGTTTTGTCGGTTCGGTCTTAGTTCGGTTGGTTCCAGTTCGGTTCTCAAAATAGTAAAACCGTTCTTTAAGAAAAAAATTTGTTGAACCATCTGTTTAGGTACGGTTCGGTTTGGTGCGGTCCGGTTTTGCCTGTGCGGTCGGTTTATGAACACCCCTACTAACACTAATATTGTGTGGGTAAAATACAATAACCATCCCCATCTTTTGATGAAATTCCACTTTGCTCCCCTAACGTTTGAACAATACCATTTGGCACCCCTCTAACTAACAGACCCTAATAGTCGTGTTGAAAAGACAATTTTATCCCTAAAATGTAATAAAATTACCCCACTATATATTACCCTAACCCCCCCCCCCATCTTCTTCTCCTCTCCTCCTCTTCCATCAACACCCAACCTAGCCGCTTCTCAATCTTCCTCGCTTCACAGACGATCTCTAACTTCTTCCTCCAAACCAGAACAAAAGTCCAACTTAACTGCACCCTTCTCATTCAGTTCTTCCTCTCCCATCTCGAAACCTTCGCCACCGCCATCACCACAATCCCCCTCTGTGCATTGCCTCACAACCACTGCTACACACCTTCAAAACCATCACAACCACCGCCGCCATCAACAACCTTAGCGTACGATCGGGGCGGTCATGGAATCCGGCGAATCACAAGCCCATACCTCTCTCCACCCTTGAAGCTATCGCCTCGAGTCCATTTCGCCCTTCTCTTTGATTCCAGCAGAGAATATAAACCCAGGCCTCTCTTTCCCAACCCTCACAAACCCAGAACGAGGAACAAGGTCTTCTTGGGCTTGCGCTGATACGGGTACGTATCCTAACACGGACACGGGACCAAGACGTGGGACACGCGAACGAGTCGCACCGGGTTATCTCAAGGACTACGTCACCAAGTAGCCGCTTATTTATTTTAGTAGTTATTTTAATTATTGAAGTGTTGGGAAGTATTTTAATTGTTTAGGGGTCTTTGCATGATTAGTTAATTGTTAGAGGGAGTGTTAGAACAGTTAGTGTTAGATTCTTTTTATTATTTAAGCACTTGTTGTCTTCAGATTAATTTTTATCAGATGAATAGAACAAAATTTCTTCGTTTGATCAACACTTAGATTGTTAGGAAAAGTGTCGTACGCTTAGCTACGTGGTTAGTTTTTAACAGTTTTCACAATATCGTTACAACCCGATACATTTACGGTATCAAATTGGTGCTTTCATTGATCACGCGGCGGACAAAGTCATCTGCTTGCGCCGTAGTACAATCCCAGTACACCCACAAAGAAGTACTTGCACCAAAACCTTTTTTCTCGCCGAAGCCACAAACTCAGTTGCTTGAGCACTGTGAGTTACTTTATTACCCCAATCATTGGTTCCAATTATTGACTCTCCACTCACGTTGCTTTGTGGAAAAATATCAAACCTAGCCTTCATTCAAATCAACCACAACTGCTTGCTACGATGTCAACACCCAAAGAAACCTCTGAATCTCTCTACGAACTCATAGCATCACTCGCGGAGGAGTTGAAAGCCATGGACGCCATATGGGAAACCAAGTTTGCTAGCCTCGAGGCTAGGTTACCAACCTCCACCCTATCGGCGCTCTCCCAGACACCTCCAGCGGCGCAATCAACCGCGGTCACCTACAGGTGACGGGGGTTCTTCCAGCCCTAAGCATCACCGCCCAGTTTGGGGACAACCCCGCGGCCGTGCTCGACCCCGCAACAGATCGGAACCCCGGCGTACTTGCAGGTCCGGGTCAAGGGAAAATCAGGCCCCTCACAGCCGCCGGACAGAGGCCACAGGATCCATACCTCCCTCTGCGCGATGAAGCGGCGACCATTCGCCGCCAGAATCCGGGGGGGTTCTTCGCCCAGACCCTCAATTCGATCGCGATTTGGAGTACCAACCACCTGCTCGCCGGCCACAAGCGGCACCCTACGACGAATACCAGCACCGTCTTCACCGCCAAGGGCTCCCACCAGTCACGGGTATGGGCGATTTCCGCTGTCCCAATCTGCGAATTAGGCGGCTGCTGGGTTGTGAGGAGCAATGGCTTCGGATATATTTTGAGCCCCAACCAGTTGCGCGTGATTTTCACGTTCAAGGTCAGCGCTGAACAAACCACGGGGACGGTTACGGGGATGAAGACCACTCGTTCCATCCCGATCCCGATGATTTTGGTTACGGCAATCGCCACGGCCGTCGCACCGCATAGCTTCTGGAAAGACATGGCCCGAAGCTACGTATGGAGGCTCCCCGCTTTTCAGGTATTGACCCGTATACCAGGATATTTAATGTTCAAGAATATTATTCGTATTGTCGAATTACGCCGGTTGAACGGCTTCAATTAGTTGGTGTACTGTTAGACGGTGATGCTGCTCAATGGTTCTGTTATCGGCGGAATAATTATGGGTTTGTCAGCTGGGACGCATTTTTACAAGAAGTACATGTGCAGTTTGATTCAAGTATTCATGACGCCTCTTTGACCCAATGATTTGATTACCAATATGATGCAATTTTTTGGGAAATTGTTATGGTGTTCTACAATAAACTTTACTATACGACACCATGAAAAAATTGCCGAAAAAATTAACCTTTTTGCTATCCTAATCACCATGTCAAAGTGACATGTCTACGAATAAAAAATTCAATACTGGAAGAAAGAGAAGAAACTGGCAAAGTAGCCCGTACGTCAGAAGAACCTCTAGATAAAAGCTGAGGTTTTAATTTTTGAAACCTCAACCGCTTATTAATTACTACGAAATTTTTCTTAAAAATAAATAATTATTCACTTATTAATTATGGTAAAAGGAGAAAAACAGTTGTACTCGAAAGATCTCATACGACAGTCTCTACTTGTCGATCTGTTCTCCCTCTACAATCTTCGGTCTCCATCATCCTTACAGTGGTGGTGGTAATGGTGGTGGTGGTACTTCTGAACGCTAGTAAGGCTTTTGGTGTTGTCCTCTTCTATCTACATGCGTTAGTAGTTGGTACGGAAAATTCTGAGCTCTAGATCCTAGTTGATCGGCGACTGATGAGTTCCAACAACAGAGGTAGTATTTTTTCCTTGCTAGATATTGCATCCTATTCTCCATTCTCATATATGCCCCCCATTCGTTTTGTACAATGGAATTAAGGTTTGTGTGTTGGGCTTGAATTGAGAAATTAGACAAGGGTTTGTGTTTACTACTAACACTTAATACTGGATGCCACGATACTTACATTTATTTTTGCAAAATGGACATGTTGATCGCTTTCTCATAGTTATCATATTTCATAATTAATTTATCTTGTTGTTTCCTTCTGCAGCTATGTCGTCGTTACTGCAGATCTAGGCAATTTAAGCGTTTGAAAAGGGGAGATTCATGATCTGCTAGGTAAATCCTCTTTGAATGGGATTCCGTGGTTGGTTCTCGAGAACAAAGTTTAAGCATTGACTAAAGAAGATCTTGTGGACCATATATAAATATTCACGCTTGCAACACAGCTACCAGAATACCGAACAATCGATGGCTGCACTAGAGGAAAGGAAAGAGTATGCCGTGACCGTTCATTAAAATCCTTACATTTCTCTCTTATATTAAAATCGGGGTATTACAAAAATTCCTTACAGAATTTAATTACATGAAATAATAATAATCGGAATAAGATATTGTTGTTTTACTAAAAAATATGAAGATTTAAATATAACCGATAAATACAATAAACAAATTCTAAGTAAATTAATTAATTTTGGAGAATAATTCAGTATAAATGACAAATCTAGTCCTTATAATGAAATATATTATATGATATAATAATCATAGTGATAGTATATATTTATATACTTAATTTTAAATTAAATAAAATACTAAGAGTGCATCGCGTGCATTTGGCGTGCATAAGTCGTGCGATAAAAATACGTAACATGAAATAGTGATGATGTTGTTTCTCTCTTAAAAATTAATAATGTTGAAAACTCTCGAAGTGAGACAGCTCGACAATAATTTTGAAAGGAGAGAGTGCATTGTGGTAATGGAAGTTGAGAAGTCGAGAAAAAAAATTCAAATTGGTGGCATCGAGTGATTTTTTTTAAATTCAGCACTGAATCAATTTTTAATTTTGCTCCACACCGAGGAGGTAGAAACTTAACCCAGAATATGTCTGATCGACCCCCGTAGTCGACAACATGTTTTATCCCCGAAGAGATAATTCTCGGTATACTATCGTACCTACCCATCAAATAGTTGTTGCGATTCCGGAGGGTATGCAAGCTCTGACGATCCATGATCTCCCCCGAATTCGTCAAACCGCAGCTCATCGGATCAATCTCTGCGTCCCGAGAAAGGGTCGTTTTCTCTACCAAACCTATGACATCACCCATTGAGCATCTGATCCATAATCAAATTGTAAATCTCGATTGTTCCATCATAGATCCCTAACACCCTCTTCAAGTTTTGGGTACTTGCAATGGTTTCGTTTGTTTGATACTAACTAAGTCCTACAGAAAATACGTTGTTATCTTCAGCCCAACTACGGGAAACTTCTAGCACTTCCCGCATGTGCATGATCCAATGCTTATGGAGATCATGATGTGTCTTCGGATTGATAATGATTTAATCGGTGGGTTTGCTTTCGATCCATATATAGATGACTATAAGGTTGTTTTAATAGGCCGAAAACTTACTGATTCTTCTCCGAAAGCTGTTTTGGTACTTCACTTGAGGGAGAGCAATAGTAATTGGAGAATTACTGGCTTGTACAGTGATGGGTTCTTTGCGGATTCCAGCACTTTTTTTCTTATTACACTTATCTATCGACTATGGTTACTTGATGGCCAAGGCAAAGACTTTCAATAGAGTAGAAGTTTTTAAGAAAAAAAAATCCTTACATAATATAATTATATGAAATAATCGTAATTGGAATATGATATTGTTATCTACTAAAAAATATGAAGAATTAAACATAATCGATAAATACAATTAAAAATTTTCAAGTAAAATAATTAAAGTTGGAGAATGATTCAGTCTAAATGAGAAATCTAGTCCTTATAATGAAATATATTCTATGATATAATAATATAGTGATAATATATATACTTAATTTTTATTTTAAATAAAAACACTAAGTGTGCATCATGTGATTTATCGTGCATAAGTCGTGCGATAAAAAGATGTAACACGACATAGTGATGATGTTGTTTCTCTCATAAAAATTAGTAATGTTGAAAACTCTCAAAGTGAGACAACTCGACAATAATTTTGATAGGAGAGAGTGCATTGTGGAAATGGGAGTTGAGAAGTCAAGGAAAAAAAATTCAAATTGGTGGTATCAAGTATTTTTTTTTAAATTCAATAGTGAATCAATTTTTAAATAAAAGTGATTTTTTTTTCTATGGCTTCTTTGCAGGTGAGGTGCATCGTCTCACGGGATCCAGCACCGCAACCCCCGGACCCAGTGATAAATGAAATCTGTGGAGGAGGAAAAGGAAGGAAAATGAGCTTCTTGTCTTAACTATTTAGCTGAGAGCTAATAAGATGAGGATGATATTTGTTGGTGATCTTGTAGTTGGTTTTGGTCATGTAAGTCCTATAGAGTGTAATCGACAATTGGAAATCACTTTTCCAGCTAGGGATTGTTTGTTTCACAGTTGGGCTGGTCAGATAGATTGAATGCGGAATCATCCCTTAACCTCTCTGCTATGTTATGCAGTACTTCCGGATATGTATGTTTTCTTCCTGTCGGTATATATATATGACCGTCCTTTTTTCAAAGATTCAGAGAAGTTGTTGATCACCCAATTGTAAAAAGCATGTCAACAGGGATACTGTTAAAAGCGAAAGACACGCTCTCCATTGTCATGGCTTTTCTAAATTAATGTTTCATGATCATCAGCTCCATATATATATATATATATATATATATATATATATATATATATATATATATATATATATATATAAAGCTGATGATCATGAAACATTTATTTAGAAAAGCCATGGCAATGGAGATAATCATCTATATGGAGCTGATGATCATGAAACATTTATTTAGAAAAGCCATGGCAATGGAGAGCGTGTCTTTCGCTTTTAACAGTATTCCTGTTGACATGCTTTTTACAATTGGGTGATCAACAACTTCTCTGAATCTCTGAAAAAAGGACGGTCATATTACTCTTCTGGCGTAAGTCGTATTACTGAAGTTACAATATGTAGTTATGGTTACTTTACGGGCACTAATTGTAACACCCCCTCTTTTTATAAGTATTATTGACGTACTTTTTCGTAAAGTTTAAACAGTTATTTTCGAAATATATAGCTAGTGGGGAGGTAGTTGTAATTTTAGATAATATTAAATAGTTGATGTTGGGGGTATTATTTGTCTTTTACAAAATTTTTGGTATGTATACTTGTATTTGTACTTATACTATACGTATTTTTATACTTACTACCTGTACGTATTTACATTGTATACATACTATGTATTTTATACTATCTCTATAATATTACATACATTATAATACTACTAATAATATTAAAATATCTTTATTTCATCCAATTCTTCAATGGAAGAGTTTTGTGTTTTTCAACACACTCTTTTCTCTCTCTCTCTCTCTCCCAATCACCCTCCCTCTGTCTTTCTCATTCTTCTTCTATTTATTCATTCTCTTCTTCTCCTTCGGCACACCACCACCACCACCGACACCATACCAACACCCATACCACCTCATCTCTTCTCCCCCTCTATCTCTGTCTTTCTCTCTGCCAGCTGCAGCAGCAGAAGGCAGCGGCCAAGCCACCACCGCTGCTGCCACCCCGGATTCATCGGCGACGAGAACCACCTCCGGTGACCCCGACGGCGAGTTCGAACGACCCAATTTCTCGACTGTTTTTCACGATTCTTGGTGTGAGTATGCTCTAAATCCTTCTATAGTTCGTTTCCAATCGTCAAAATCATATCTTGTTAACCGAAACTGAGATTTGAATCGGAGAAGAAGATGGGTTCTACGTGACTTTGAATTGGGGGCTATTTTGGTATTTTTCATATAGTTTGGGGTGGTTCATGTCATTGCTAGAAACTGTTGAGTATGAATGGGGAGTTATTTGTAGTTTAGGCTTCTTATTTTTATTCAATCAATAATCCATAAAAGCAATTTTCTGAAAATAATAATTGGAATGATAAATAAATTTTCGTAAATTAATAACTTGTTTAAGAGGGTCGTTTTACTAAAATAAATACTTGGTAAATAATTTTACTATGTTAGTTGTAAACTATGAACCTTATTTTTTTTATGAATAGAAAATTTAATTAGTTTTAATTAATATTATGAAACTTATTTTATTAATATAGATATGTTCTAATAAATCATAGCAAGATTTCCTAGAAACAAAAGTAGTCATTTAATATTGTATCTATAAACAAGAAGAGCATTATTGTAGTAATAATCATAAATTAATTATACTTTTGGAATAAAATAACAAGTTTCAAGATTGATAAATAATAGAATGATTTATAACAAATACTCCTTTAAAAATAATTATAGAGTGATAATAAGATATTTCTTCCATTAAACTTGATCTTTATAATAACTATTATATCCAATATTGTTCCTTATTCAAATCAATTTTTTTATTTCCTTGTAATTACTAATAAGTGATTTCTGTTTCAAAATAAATAATTTTCAATTATACTTTAATATATTATTAAATAGCTGAGGCTTTTTTATTTATAATTATCACCCTAAATGACTATGGCTTATAAATAATATATATAGACATGTTGTTAATAAGTAAATTCTTATAAATTATATTAGGGTACAATTGGTTGGGAAAACTAATCGGGGGCATGCATTGCATAGAAAGCATGATCTAGAACGTTGTATTAATTAGGATTATTTGCGTATTTGTAGACACCGAGTTCGTAGACGACGACTTTATTGAGTACGAGTACTAGGACTTCGCTTGTCGCGCGTGCACTACGCTACTTGTTTCGGTAATTTCATATGTACAACACCTTAACTGTCAAAATGTGAATTTGGCGTGCGTTGCTTCTAAACTATAGTTTTGGTATATCTCATGAAACTTGAAATATTTTATGGATTGGTCACTCGTTTGAGATTCATGATTTTGAGAACTCTTTCAATATCCCGTTTGAAAAATATTCGATTATGGTACGATATTGGAATCAAATGATATGGCGGTGTAATAAAGGTTGAATAATGCAATATAATATAAATGGGTGATGTACAGAGGATGTGTGTGGAGGCTAAGGCCAGAGGCGCATGTGAGTCGATCCTCCTCGGGTGCTAATCCTACGAGATTACATACCCGCCCCCCGAGGTTGGCTGTTATGCACCGAGGTGCTGCAGTCCCGGGGTTATTTATATGTGAAAACTATGGAGTACTACTTATGCCTGTATGGGTCACTACGGTATAGGGGTGTCGACACTTAAGGTCTCGTAGTTATGGTTATGAGCCGGGATTGACGTATGGGCTCCCATAACGCTCGGGTGAATTGGGATTGGTGATATCCCAAGAGGCACCTTATTGTGATATATTGCATCGTGACCCCTCTGTGGACATTCGTTACCCGCTGGTCTCTTATACGTCCAGCTGAACTAATGATTAAAATGTGGAATCAGTTATTATTACAACTCATGTGGGTTTACTTTAGTTTTACATGTTGATTATATAATCGTGTAGCCAAAACTCATTTTACATGTTGTAGTATGATTCTTACTCAGTTTTTACTGATTAAAATTTTTCTGCGGTCGGCTTTTGCTTTTTCAAAACCCGCAAGTTATCAAGAGGGGGACGCTCACGACGACTACTAATGGACTCATGCTATGAACACCTAGTGTTTCACTTAGTATATCCATTTCACCAAATAATGTACTTTAATCTTTTCAGACTCTGTCACTATGCTACCTTTTAAATTTGTAATAAATTATGTTGTGGATTATCGATGATTGTACTAACTCTGAACCGGCGATGGGGTTTAGCTCCTCGGGCGGGGGCACCTTTCCAAACGTACGGTTCGACCGGCCGTATGCTTTGGGGGGTGTTTCAAGTCACCCTCCACAGTACCGCCGACCAAAACAATCCACCTCCCTCACCACAACCTACGAGATCAGAATTTTTGGGAGCTAGGGCACCACAACCTCCCTCACTAAAACCGACACGACTGGCCGGAGGGGTAGGTGGATGTATCAGTAGTCATGTCACCCTCCGATAGCACTCCATGTACGGATCTGTTGCCTGCATAGGACCTACGACTAGGGGGGCCTCTGACAAAACTGCTCAACATGTCGTTCCACTGGAGAATATAAGTCGCGTGCTTCGAAGCCCAGTCCATCATGGCTCTCCCGTGTCTGTCCACCTTGTGCAAGTCAATGTTGGTCTCAAGTCTGAGGGGTGGTTGTTGTTGCATGCTGAACAGACGCAATACTCGGTTGGGGAAGTGGTGCTCTACGATATCGAAGCATATGAGTGGTGTCTTGGCACGTGACACGATCTCCGCAAGTGTACGGTCGTCGTGTGTAGTAATAAATGTGAAAGAAAGGTTGTCGAATCACAGAGGACTTGTCGTGAACTAATTAGGACAATTAACTTTGTGTGGGCAAGCAGTTTGAGTTGATTACTAGACTAAGAATTGAAAAGACAAAACAATTATTTAAATGTTGAGATTAACAAGAGAGATGAAAATCAGGATTTCTCTAGGTTCACTAGGTGAATATCGTTAACGAATTACGTTTTGAAACACAAACGACGATTTGATTGCCAAACGAGCAATAGTATTCACCGAGTTACCAAGTGAGCTGTCAATGCCTATGTTAGATTGAAACTGAGTTACCAGGTTCTAATTGTCCCTATGACATGTGTTAAGATCATCTAATTCTACTCACAGTTCATAGCCAGTGGTTGATTTCTCTAACCTGCGACTACGTGCTCAATTCAATTATCCGGGTAGTTTGTTGCTTTCACTAGCACACTGCCTATGATCTTTATACTGCTGGCAAGCAATGCGAAGATAGATTATGAACAATAATTAAACATAGCAAAACAATTCATCATGTATTAAGTTCAATTTAAACATGAATCAAACTCATAATCCGCCAAATGCAGCTTCAAACCCTAGCTACCGTTTGAGAAATCCCGATATAAAGGTTTAGCTACACATAACAATGAATACGATGATAAAGTTCATAGTGTTCCTCTGAAACGAGATAAATAGAGAGTTTGGAGAGGTCAAACGCATAGTTTCTCTCCCTGACGTGCTCCCAAGCTTAGCCCCAGCTCACTGTGTTCCTTTCTAACGTCTACGATCCGTAAACATGCGATTCAATTTCTCTTTCTTTCTCTGTTCCTGCGCTTCTGTTTCTTCCTGGGTTTCTTTGCTTCGGTGCCTTTCTTCGATTTGTTTCTTCTGATTTCTTCCTTCTTGATGGGTTTGTCTGAACTTCTAGGTTGCTTCGGTGTTCTAGGCTCTGACCTTGATCGGGGGTTGGCGTTGGTGAATTCAGGTGGTTGATAGGAGATAACAGTGGTGATTGATAATAGGTTTAGTGGTTTATTCTGGGGTTGAACTGGGTTCTTGTCTTCATGGAGGTGATGGCAGTGGGGTATAGGAGGAGCTGAGGTGGTGTTGAAGATAAATGGTGATGGTGTTAATTGAATGTTGAATGGAGGTGATGAAGGTAGAGAGCAGAGGTATTAGGTGGAGTTAGTTGTTGCAATAGATGATGGTGAAGAGGTAATGGTGGCAAGATGCTGCAGCAGTGGTATTTATGGAGGTGGGTTATGGGTTTGGTAATGGTAGCAATGGTGGTAGTAAAATTGGTGTTGGTGATTGAGGTACTTTGGAGCAGGAGGTCTATCTTTGCAGGTTGTATATTTTGGTGTTGGATTTAGGTAGCATTTAGGAGCAGGTCTGATGGTGAACTGAGGGCAGGCTTCTAGGCATTTGTGGTTTAACTGGTGGCTTTGTAATTTGCTGTGGTGTGATATTGGTAGAAAATGGTGTATTGTTGGTTGGCTAAGAGGTAACAGTGTGTTGTTTGGTCTGTTAATTGGGTGTAATGGTAAAGGTTAGTTGAATTGGTTGGAGGCAAGGCATTGATTTATTCGAATAGGGGCAGTCTGGGTGTGAACTGTGGAGATTTTGGTGAGTTGGTAGTGCAGTAGGAGATTTAGATGGTTTGTATGTTTGGCTAGTTGCAGGTAGATTTGAGTAGGAATTGGAGAAGGATGTGGTGTAGGTATTAGGTACTGGTCATTAGAAGGTGAAGATGTTTTGGAGGAGGAGATCAGTAAGTAGTTTGTTTGGATAGCTTAGGTTTATGGGTACTGTGGTTTAATGGAATTGGTTCACGTGGGATTTCATTGCAAGGGAGGTAGCAGAGTGTTGGAATAGCATTGCAATAGCAAAAGGATGCTCGGAAGATAACTCAGGATGTTTCAAGTTAAAATCAAGATTTTCAGGATATTTTAAGATGGCAGAAAAGCAAATAAGGACCCGAATTTTGATCCCGAACTCCGATGAAAGTTATTTTTGCACCTTCGGATTCCTTTTTTCGACATAGACTTCATCCATGTAGAGAAATTTCCGTTTCCGGACTATTTTCCCGTTTTTCTCAAAAACATCCAAAGCGGGCCAAATTCGCCTTTTCTTCTATTCCGAAACTCGTTTCTTCTATCCACTTGATTCCCGCATGCGTAATTCGCGTCAAACAATAACACGAACACTACCGCGAAGATCAAATGCGATAATTTATCAAAATCGTACTCAGACCCAATAAGAAACGCGCGTATTGTACTTTAAAGCTCAAAAACATTCAAAAGTGCATTTTCTTCTCAAATAAGCCTGAAATTCATCACTTTGCATCGAAACGCACACAAATAACAATGTAAAGTGTACGTAGGATAACTCTTATTAAGGAATTATCAGCACGCCATACAGGCTGTCTTGCTAGACACCACGCCGGCAGTGACTGCGTAACATCTCCTGCGTAAGGATCCCATACCATCTGCATAACTGAATTTCAGTTAGGCAAAAGAAAGTGTATACATAATTTCAAATATACTTGTAAACTATAATAGCCTGAGATTCCGTCAGTCTGTCAAGATGATCTCCGTTGTGCCTGAGACTGTGGCCCACGACGTAGACGAAGTGACATGCCCAACGTCTCCCACGTGGGTCCGCATATATGTCATACTGCCCGCTCAACTGCGATGTGTCAACATTTGGGGGGGGGGGCGTAAGCGAGTGATATGCTCGGACGCCCATAACTAAAACAAATGAAATAGTGAGTCAAGCAAAGTATTTAAATTAACATCAATGCACTTATAAGATATTATGTATACCTGAACTACTGCCAAGCAACAACCAATCTTAAATTATATTCGACGGAGTGGCAAGAAAATCCCCAAATGCACGTCCCCTAGAGCTAGAACCGGAAGGACATATGCGCCTATTGAATTGCAACAAAATCCCCAAATGCAAATTGAACTAAACAATTTCACCTACTATTTCCAAAATCACAGTCAAATACAGTACAACACACCACAATGAAGAACTAAATAAAAATCAAAATATGAAGATTCATGATGCGGCATTAGATTCATACCTATTCAAACAGATAAATGACATAGCTCCATTTCAATTATAACAATTTCATAAACTCCTGACTGAGTTTGCATAATCGAACCAAAGAGGGAGAGAAGGAGAAGAATTACCTGGAGACGACGTCGATAGTGGGGTGGGTGACTCCGGCGCTGGTGGTGTCGCCTTAATCCGACAGTGAGGTCGCCGAGGAGGTCGTCGAGGAGGAGGTCGCATGTGTGCCTCTTCGTCCATCGGTGAAACAGAGAGAGGGGGAGGGTCGGGAAACAGAGAGGGTGAACTGTGGCCAATGAAAGAAGAGATAAGGTTTTAAAAGATGTAAGTGTGAAACCGATGGTAATACAATCGGTTATAAATGGTGGAAACTGAAGTTGGTAAATCGGTTATTAAGAAACGACAGTTACTGTCGGTTCTTAAGGGCCTGTGAAAATTTGAAACCGACTTTACTACCGTCGATTTTTACTCCAAGAACCGATGATAGTAATGTCGGTTTCTAAACGAGACTAGATTGATATTTCTTCCTCGATGGAGGTTTGATCCGTTTTTGTCGGCCCCAACTGGGTCATTTTGTGAAAAACTGCTCGCTATAGAGGGTAAAATGTGAAATTAAAAGAAGAGATACGAGCTTTATTGACGATAAAACAAGTGACAATATGAACGCTGTGACTAAATGGGTAGTTTGGGTGCGCTGAGTGACAATATCAGGAAGTCTGTCACTTAATGGGAAAGGTGGGGTTTTTTTTTTTTTACAAAATTAAAAAAATATGTGGTCAAAACTACAATTATAAGACTGTCACAAGTATATGAAGCTATGTACCTCCAAATCGATTCTATTCTACCAAACCCTAAACCGAATAGATTGTGTGATGGACGGAACTCCGATCCATCATTCAACTGCGATTCATCTGTTCAGATCTCACCAATGGCTCTGTTCTAGAGTATTTGAAGCTTCGAACAGAAGAATCTGACCGTACTCGAGCTTGAAACCGATTGATTCAAGGATTCTCCAGGTTAGTGCTTTCCCTACGCTTCAATTCTACTGTGATGAAATGTGTGAACGAATCTAGTCAAACTGATTACACGATACATCCATTTCATTGACAGTTGTGGATTTGGGGAAGGCCGATGGACAAATTTCAAGTTTCACGACCCAGATCGCAGGTTAGGTAAGCCCCTTGTGAGCCTGAGCCTGCTTGTATTAGGGTTTAGATTTTTGAAGTTATATGTCATCATGTATTAGGCAAGGTCCCTCTAATTGCTATTACGGCTTACTTGTCATAGTCATTTGTGTCTTGATTTAGCTTTGGCTTTTGAGGCTGTATGCCTAAACCTATATACAACATCATTACTTACCTGAACGTGCGGCAAGATCCATCGATTCCCTTCTCATGAGGTAGGAAATCATTAGTAACTGTTTTGTTTCAGGCATTATTTGGGCAGGTGTTTGAAAATACCGTGCAGAGTGCCTTGATTGTACTCTTGCAAGGCTTGAGTATAGTGTTTCTGGTGTGGCATCCCAGTCTCAGGTTATTGGATTCACATATTAGCCCTATTCTTATTTGAGGGTTCCATTTATCTCCAGGTTATTGGATGCACAAATTATCCCCATTTGTTGTTTGATGTTACAGTAAGTGGTTAACCGACGTAGGGGTATGTTGAATTTGTACCCTGAGTTCAGAGTGCAAATTTTACATCCTAAACATTGCCACAGTGAAAAGAGAAACTAATCAGCCTAACAGTAAGTGCACTCTCTCAAAGCAATTGCAGGCGCAGGCTTAGGCGTTATTCATATGGCGATTTCGTAGTCCATGGTTCTGGTTTCATGGGTTTTTTAGCCTATGGTTTTCTTGCTTGAGTCCATCGATCCTTAGAGCTAATGATGGGGACATAATAATCTTAAAGACAAGCCCTTAACGGGGTATTTGGGGTTTCTCGTGATTTGGAGGCCAATGACATTGGTTAGTACATTTAAAGCTACCTAGCCAAAGGTGGTGTGCATGGATCCAGCCCTATAGTTTCGCAAGCAGGCCACAAAATTGTTTCCTTTACTTTAGCCTTTTATTTTGGATTCCCATCTCAGAGCATCTCCAATGGTTAGGTTAAAAAGTTAGTTTAGTTATAATTTACACAATTAGAAGAAATAATAAGCTCCAATGGACTAGTTAAATGACTCAATACTTTACATATTATGTATCCCGCTCTCTACTAGTAGCTAGCTAGAAAGTAGGAAGTTAAATTTTTTGTGTCTATCTCTCTCCTACTTTAATTTAATAAATAAATATTTTTATAATTTCATACCTACAAGTTATGTAAAATACATGACACCATTGGAGCAAACACTAAATAGTTCACTTAGTTAAAATTTATACTAGTTATAATTTAGCTAATTTGTGGTTTTACCATTGGAGATGCTCTCAGTAAAGACTACGTCTTTAAGAGTAGATTGGCCTAGGGCACTAAGCCTAACTAAGGACTATCCCGCCTTGCATACGTCACTCTTTTGAAATATTGCTTCACTCTGGAACACCAATTTAGAACTTATCTGGCCCGCATAACCATGTGATACACTTGATGGTTAACCTCAAGTGAATGGCTTCAGAATCAGATATAAATAGAGGTTTTAGGCTATTCAAATAACCTTCCTTTCCTCTTTCAATTCATGTATACTCCAACTTCCTTACTCTTAGTTACTGCAAAAGTTATTCAAAGATTTGTTAAAGGGACTTCTTTCTGTCATTCTTTGTAGTACTGGTACTTTATCGTTGGAGATTTACTCTGACTGTGATTGGCAACCAAAGGACTCTCTAGTACCCAGTTTCATAATCTGAGTATGAAACTCAAGAGTTCACAACCCCTTTGAGTTATAGGGGTGTAATAATTGAAAGAATATGTCCTTCAATGTAACTTTTGTTGGTGGAACCAAAAGTGGCTGTCCAAAATTTAAGTTAAAAAGTCGATGCTTTGAAAGATGATATTCAAGTTTGGAATGACAAAATTAGAGGAGCCATGCAGGTGTTTGTTTGGAATCTATTGTTTCTTCTTGAACATGGATGGAGGCGGAATTTGTGGCGACTGTGTAATAGGGGAGAGGGGGTGTTAGCAACACAGTAACAAAGAATAGAAACTATATAGAATTAAGAATTCATAATTCCTATAAATTAACCATGTTAGTGTAATTGATAAATGTCATTAAACCGCCCCCCCCCCCCCCCCCCAAACCAGAACAAACCTGCATTGAAGATTGGAATCATCAATCTGTAGCCCACGTCTGCAGTGGAAAACTATTATGTTTGGACTATATCTTGAACCTAAAATGAAACCTGCATTGAAGATTGGAATCGTCAATCTGTAGCCCACGTCTGCAGTGGAAACTATTATGTTTGGACTATATCTTTAACCTAAAGTGAAAGATGTACGATAACTGTAAACGCACCATAATCTCAACATAGAATTCAACACGAAAACTAATGATCTTATAAAGTATCACTACCACAAATGGTACTACAAGAATAATAAATACTCCGTCTTTTTTACGTGTCTTGCTTTTAACCAATCATTTTGAAGAGGTTACTTGACTAACGAGATGATACAAAAATGGGTGAATCTTTTCATAATGTTTGTAGAGTAACAATCACTCTACAACATTTTTGAAGAAAATGATAAGTTCCTTTATCGTTTGGTTAGTCAACCAACTTACTCAAAAATGCATGGTTAAATGACACACAAAAACAGGCGGATGGAGTACATATGAACAAACCACATTTAATCATCTCATGCGGAAGAACAACATTTTCTTCCGAACCGTCATCTGACTATGGAAGACTCAATTTTGCAAGAGAACAATAACTCTAGTTATACTCCTTATATGATACCATTTACATTATCATTGTACTTCAAATAATAAATTATTGTGTACGCTTGATATCACCAAATTTCACATGGTCATACTTTCACGTGATTTATCATAGCCATTATTGTTGTTAATCTTCTTTTAAACAACAATAATGGTGATGCATCCACCTAATTTTCTTCCTTTTGTTGTTCATCTTCGGTCCGCAAAGCCATCATATCTATCGGTTTATCTTCGCCCACACATTCGATTGTTTTTCGAAATCTTGGTTGTGACTCGAATTAGTCTAAACTTCGTCCCTGAAAGAAGTTGCATAAATCATCATAAAGAAAAGAGAATCCTGACTAAGGTTTTGTAGAGTTAAGGATGAATTAGATGAAAACCTGATTGGGAAATCATGAATAAAAGAAGACACCGATGACGAAATCCCTCGTCGAGAGAGAGGAGATTGAAGATGCATAAATGAAAAGAGATAAAATATAACACCTTTACATGCTCAGGATGCAATAAAGCATTGTTGTGTGAGAAAAAAGAAACACCAGTGTGCTGACTCCTCAAGGCTCAAGGTCATTATCACGAGTCCAAGCAAGGGAGATTAAGTATATTGAAAGGCCGCGACCATTTTCAAATTTCAAAGGCTTGTGCATGTGTGTTTTTCTCCTACAATAACGGTAATTGGGTCTGCTTGACCTCCAACTTTGGTATTGAAAACTTTTGGCATTCCACGCATGTTTTGAACAGAAGTTCCCATGACTCACTAATGATCATCACAAATTGAGCAGGTTAGGATTTCGCTGAGGATAGGAAGTGTGAACTGATGTTTAAAGAGAAATAAGTTGATGCGGGTTGCGAAAACAAAAACACATATTGAGACCGAGTATCTCAAACAACCACTACAAGAACAAATCATAGATAAAGAATCCCAAAATATTGTTCACAAAAGCTGATAAGATATCAACACCAATCATCTGGAGAGAAATGGTTGGGTGGTTTCAGTGGAATCAGAGTAGCCATTGATCTTCACTTCAACAATCACTGTATTGTCCACAATGTATTGAGCTGAGTTACCCCAGCGCCTTTTCTGTTCCGAGGTCAGGCTTCGCTAGAGGTTTGATGTTGTTGTGGAACACTGAGTTTTTTAATCACCGACTTTGTAGTTGGTTTAATGGTAAATGGGAAAATGACGTGGGGAAGGAGAGGTTTTTGTGCAAATGACATGTGGAAGGATATGAAGTATATACAATTACCTATGTTGAGGTGTTAAAAGCAGCTGCTTCAGACCACCAACCTCTTTTGATATTTTCTTCTAATGGCTTATTTTTAGAAACTTCTAATTCATGGAAAATTAGAATTCAGATTCCGTCAAGACAGAATTGTTAATTTTGCGGAGACAAGTAAGGCTTACGACAAAGCATCTACTCTATTGTGCTTCTACAATGCTAGAAGTATAATCGACAAACCGCCCCCCTCAAATTGAACTGCGAGATATCAAATCTTGGGGTTTAATTTTGAATCTGGGGTTCTGATTTGTAAAGGTATGTAGAGAAATTTTAAATATGTGCAAATGTATATACATGGATCACCAGGCTGGGTTCGTCTTTTCTTCAGAGGGACGGCGTTGGTCGGAGGCAACAACAATGAGTTCGTAAAGGGCCGATGAATGTTGCTGATCTGGTTGATTATGATCAGCATCATTAGTTCCGAACAGATCTGCCGACATGGATGATAATGAAGCCGCCATATCTTGAATCTGTAAATGAAAAGTTAAATCAAATTCACTGAAACTCTACAAAATTTGATTTTTTTTTGGAGAGAAATCTCAAGTTCCGACACAACATGCAATTGAAAAAGCTACCCAAATCGTATCGAAAGGGGAGATGAATTGGAACAACCGGTTAGAGTGACTGAAAAAATAGGTTAAATTAACTATAACTCAAGAGAGAGGAGGAAGAGCGAGAAATGGGAAGGGATTGTACAACCCAGTGTTTAGTTCTTGCATTCCTGTGTAAAGAAAATGAACTAAAATGGTTATGGTAAATTACATTACATCCCTTACAATTTGATGTAAATGCAACCACCTCCCACACCTTTGAGAAACTACCAAGACCCCCTTAAGGGCTAGTGCTGGTAGTGTTAACAAATGAAATGTATACCCTTACATCCAAATCAACATGATTGACTTACTAAATAGCATCTTAATTTATTTCTTGAATCCCAAACTAATTCAAAATAGTTTTAGTGTAAACCCTTTGGAAATTGGGACCTATAACTAGGGTTTCATATAGGTTCCAATTGCGAAATGGTTTATGCATAAATTATTTTGAATTAGTTTGGGAGTAAATAGATAAATTTAGAGGCTATTTAGTGACACTATGTTGATTTGAATGTCAGGGTATACTTGCCATTTGTTTAACACAACATGCATTAGACATCAAGGTGGTCTTGGTAATTTCTCCAAGGTGTGGGAGGTGGTTTTATTTAAATGAAATCGTACGGGATGTAAATGTTTACCATACAATTTGATTTGTTTCCTTTAAAGAGGAATGCAGAATGGGCTGTAAAATCCCTTTTCATATTTGGCTCTTCCTCTTTTCTCTCTCCTTAGTCACGTGTAACGGTTATTGGAATTCATCTCCCTGTTCGATAAGGATTGTGGTGCTTCTTTAATTGCATGTTGTGTCCAAACTTGAGATTTCTTTCTAACTTCTATAGATTTGTGTAGAATTTTGGTGAATTTGGTTTGTGTTTTTATTTGCAGATTGTACGATATTGCGGCAACATCATCCATGTGTGTAGGTTTGTATGGAATTCATGATGCAGGTCATAATGAACTAAATCAACAACATTGATCGGCGCAAACAAACTCATTGTTGTTGCCTCAAGCCGATGTCGTCCATTTGAAGAAGAAATGGACTCAACTCGGTGATCGAAGTATACATCTTCACATATATTTAATTTCTCTATATACCTTCACAAATCAGAACACTAGATTCACATATCAAAACCCTAGATTGATCTCACAATAGAATTTGAGGGTTCTGCTCGATCATGCTTCTATGGAGTAAATGCTTCATCAGAAGCTTCACTTGTCTCTAAAAGCAAACAATTATATTTTGACGGAATCAAAATTAGAAATACAACGACTTAGCAGCTTATATAAAAATAAGCGACCAAAATCAAAATCAAAAGAGTCCGGTGGTCGGAAGCAGCTGCTTCCGACACCTCAATGAAGGTAATTGTGATTTTCTCCTTCCCAAACGCCAATTGCAGAAAACCCTGTCCTACACCTATTGTGAATTTTTTGGTCTCTGCTTTTATAATTAGACCAAGTGAAAAATTGGTCGATGAAATCTCATATCAAAAGGGGTATAAGAAATTTAATTCACCTCAACCTTGTTGTACCAAAACAACATCAAAGCTCCAGCGAAGCCTATCCGTGGAATAGAAAAGGCACTACAGTCTGCCAACATTCAAATATGAAAGTATATCATTAAAGGAAACTCAAAGTGATTACTTTGTTGACAAATTACTAGCTTAGTCCTATTTATCACTGCCTGGCCAGAAGAAGAAGAAAATTGAACAAACAACAGTGTACAGACATCAAACATGGATGGTATATAATAATATCATCACAAGAGAGTAGGTGAATATTAAATTAATGCATTGATGGTAAGTTGGCAAGAAACAAAGACAAAAGTGATATTATCCTTTGTTTTTCCTGGACAAGTAGTGACCCACCACAGACTTGAAGTATCTTCCTCTGTTTTTCAACTCGATCTTGAATAGAATAGTAAAAAGCTTCTCACCAGATCTGGAATAGTAAAAAGCAGAGTCTGTTCTTCACGATGAAGATGTCTTCGTCCAGACTCCAGAGCCTCAAATATTGCAGCGGATACCAGTAAAAGAGAAGGCGGGTAGGTTCAAAGGAAGAAAACGGTCGAAACTTCCCAAAAAAGCCCCTCAAATTTGGACATTTTTACAACAGAGTCCGACTATTTTGACCCGATCCGGACATTTTCTCGGCACGAATGTATCGCACGATACAGCAATATATCGTTAACCCCTCGTAGTGTACAGTACATATCGCATACCGTACAATAATGACAACATAGGGTGTGAGCATAAAAAAATCTAAAGCCTTGAACTTTGCTATCCGGGCTAGCCAGTATTGGAGATTGATAAAAACAAGGATACACTCTGGATCAATATCTTGGCCAGTACATATAAGTCTAACCATTCTGAAGGCTCCATGGTGTGGAGAATCATGTTTTGGGGAAAAACTATTGTGAATCATGGAATTGACTGCAAGTTAAGAAAGGGAAACTCCAACTTGTGGAACTCAACCTATGAACCTAGTGATTTCACAAACCTCTCAAAGGTCTTATTCATGGCCCCTTACAGTGTCTGAGGAGGGACTCACTGCTAGAGATGTCTGGAGCTCTTAGGCTGAGCGTTCTCCCAATATCTCTTAGGCTGAGCGTTCACATTCCAGAAAGTACTGCCAAGAGACCCCCTTTAACCCCCTTTTCCACCCTCCCTGATGAACCTAGATAAACTTGGCTTTTTCTCCCTTTCTACATGTCTGCTGCTAATAAACAATTGGCAACGAAAAACTGGCAGTGTTTTTGGAACCTTTGCGTCCCCCTAAATTATCCTTCTTCACTTGGCTTTTATCCCACCAAAAACATCATACAAATGAAGCCCTTAGTATGATAATCCCTTCTCACCCAAACCTTTGCCATGTGTGTGGTGTTTTTGTAGAGTCCTTAGGCCATGTCTTCAGAGATTGTAACTCACTTGGAAACCTGTGGCCTTTACTGGATCATCGTCCTTCCTTCCTCACTGTCATTGGTTCCTCGTTCTTTGACTCGATTTTTGGGAATGTCTCTTTTAGAAGTCCCTTAAAGAGCCATTGACAAACAACCTTCTTGTTTACTTGCTGGCATATTTGGAAGAGGAGAAATGACATTGTGTTTGGAAACTGCACTACTGTTAGCCAGGATTATATGCTGGATAAAGATATTAAGCACGATATGGGAAATTGGAATTGGTTGTTCTATATGGTCAACTACACGGTCAACTACAACTGCATGATTACGCCAGTTCCTAGGACTTATAAATGGTCCAGACCTAGACCTCCTGCAGGTTGAGTGAAGCAGAACTTTGATGGTGCATGGAATGCTCACAGACATGGTATTTAAGGCTTTATTAGAGATAGGGAGGGGAATTGGCTTACAGGTTTCAGTTGCATTGATTTGGCTCAGACCCCTATCATTTCAGAAACCCTGAACAAAAGTAGACCAACAAAGGTGTAGTTACTCTAATTAATAAGGATGTTCATGATTGCCACCTTTATGTTCCTCTTCCTACTATTTCTCCCTTTGTTAGACAATGGGTGTGACAATTATTCTAGTATTCGGTTGATGTGTTTGCAGGAGACATTCTTTTGTGGGATTGTACAGCCCTTTCCACCATATCTTGGCATATGTGCCTTAGTTTTTGCTTAATTTATCTATTTCATCAAAAAAATAACACAAATACTCCCCCATGTTGTGAAATTCCTATGGGAGCACAATATAGAAATTCCACACCCGTGTCCTTCATGTGGCTTAGTTACGTAATTCTCAATCCTCTTCTCCCTTGCAATTTCTGGTAATTAACTTTGTTTTCAAGTGCTTCAAGCACATCTAGTACCAACACTAGTGCATCACAAGTCGCACTCGCTTGTATACACGAATCTTGTAGACTTGAAACCCAAAGAAAGATCTTCAATACCCTCCTCCAGTGGATGACTTAGAAGAGGGTAAAGTGGGTCGTGGTTTCGTTATTTCCCCTATAGTTTGAACTGTTTTTACATGTTTCTAGCATTTTCTACCATCCAAAATCTATCAATGTCACTGTTATGCCTCTTCATATTTAGGTCTTGACCCTTTTAATTTATAGTTAATTTCATATTACTAATGTTAGCAATACCATTTGTCATACACATTTTAATGGTCTCTTCTTAATGATTTAAAAAATGACAAAAATATCCCCATTTACTGATAATCACTATTACTATGTGTACTAAACAACAAAGTACACAAATTATTTTCCACTATTGTTCATTATAGTGGCATTTCGACCCTTGCGTATGTCTAGGGTCGGTGTGGAGCGAAACTCATGTTCATAGCTTGGAAGATTAGCATCCCAACAAAAATGCGCTTTAGTTAACAAGGCAAGACTAGGGAGTAATATTTGAAGGCTTAATTACTGACTCCAATTTTCAGTATGCCAAAGCAACCACATTGCAACCCAACCTCTAGAATGTGTTAAACACCCCAGCTTAAGTCAATGGACCTAACTGAAACTTGATCAAAGTTCAAGGGCATGTGTGGAAAAATCTACAGGCTAATCTGTGCATTGCTTTTGGGCAATCTAATAATTTAGAGTTCTTCGGGGTGAAATTGAAATAGTTCTTAATGGACGGGCTGGTTTCCACATTTCTAAAGCCTTAGGGTTCCAAAAGAAATTTCATATGCATTGTTCTTGTGTTGACACCTCTTAAACATCGAGATAGGGTTGTATCATGCACCAAGAAATCAAAACTTGTCTACTTCATCAAGTTCATGGGTGTTCTTCATACACCCTCAACTTCATGTCATGAATTCTCTGTCTCCCTCAACCCCTTAGCAATTTGCTATTACTGCAGCTTCAATCATCTCAAGGAAGCCACAATTTCAAGAAATTTCTGAATAGCTTCCGCAGCTTCGCCGAAACTCGGTCAGAACTTGAAACCCTAGCCGCTAATGTAAATTGCGGAATTTCCCCATTTTTTTACTCGTGATTTTTTTCCATCTAAGTCACACCATTATGTTACTATATTTCTGTGGAGTGTAGAGTGGCTGGTCTTGTAAGCCCTTACCATCGGAGGAGGAAACCCGAATTTGTTTGAATTTTCGGCTCCGGAGAACCCATACGAGTTTATAAACTGGTATCTTGCTCATCCCTTAGACCTTTCTCATGATCTTGTTACGTAATATCTGTAACTCGTCGCACATCTTGCCTAACTTGTTTTGTGCCAAGATTGCTTGAAAGCATGTTTTGGTTCTTGACATGATCAAAAATTTGACGGGATTTTCCCGACTGTAAATCCCTCATGTCTCTCTTGTTTCTTGCGCTCTTTGCATGCTTCTTATTTCTTATTGTTCTCTATCATGCTGACAACAAGTTTCGTGTTGTGAGTTTCGTCCAAATTGAGTTGATCTCTCTGTAATTGGCAATGAACACGGCTTGAAACCCACATCTCATGCACGCTCTGTTTTTTGGACATTCTTCAATTTCGTGTATTATGTGGTTGATTCTTTGAATCGGTTGGTTATTCGCAAGCTTATTAAGCATCAAAACACATGTCTGAGCCTCGCAACTACTTGAAATTATCTCTGATCTGGATATATCTCATGAACCCTAGAAGCTATGTTGTTAATCTTTGATTTTTGTATATTATGTGATGATTCTGTGTATTTGGCAGTCTAGGAAGTTGTTAAGGGAGTTACAACGAAACTGTAGGCTAATGTTTGGCGGGATTTGGTTGAGAAATATATGATTTATATATGTTTTGATGCTTTAGGGGTCTAAATGCAATTTATTAAATTTTGTTAGGGGTTTACTACAATCTTTTCTATTATGAGGGACTTGTCATGGAAATTATGAGTTTGACTAATGGCTGTTGTGCAATTTGTAAAGTTATGTTGACTACTTGACCAAAGTGGTGCAATTGTGCAATTTCGGTACCTTCAAGAGTTTTAAATGCATTGTTGTGAAAGTGCATTTTTCGGATATTTCTCAGTCTGAGTCATATATGGGTCAGTTTGAGTTTCAATATCATTTCCGAGACTTGCTTGGGAGTTTAGAGCAAGTGAGGTACTGAATTGGACAATAACTGGATCATAAGGGCATGTTGTTCAATTTGCATGCATTGTTGGCATTGCATTTGTTTTTATGTGCGTCTCACCTCAATCAAGGTTCATGAATTGAATGATTCCTTGTAAATCAAGTGGCATTGATAAGCGTCCTCATTAGTAGCAATACTCTTGCATGTGTGCAGTAAGGTGTCACTTATGCTTGAAAATTTACTAATGATGTTATGTATGTAGGACCATGCTCTACTTTATGAAGTACACTATCACTGATTTGCTGCGAACTCTATTTCGCAACTCTCTGAAAAAATACTCCAAAAGTTACGGAATGTCCAGTTTGACTAAATCAACTATCTTGACTTTGACTTTCCTAAGATGGAAATAATTTTAAAGTATGGAATTGATGCTTATAAATGGAAAGTGATTGAGACATGGATTTGATAAGACTACCTGGATCCGGACATGTTATGACATTGATCATAGAGTAGGACCATGCTCTACCTTATGAATTAGTCTATCACTGATTTACTGCGAATTCTATTTCGCAACTCTCTGAAAAAAATACTCCAAAAGTTACGGAATGCTTAGTATGACTAAATCAACTATCTTGACTTTGACTTTCCTAAGATGGAAATAATTTTGGTGTATGGAATTGATGCTTATAAATGGGAAGTGATTGAGACAGGGATTTGATAAGAGTACTTGGATCCGGACATGAGGTTGTTAACTTGTTATGACATTGATCATAGAGTAGGACCATGCTCTAATTTATGAATTAGTCTCACTGATTTACTGCGAACTCTATTTCGCAACTCTCTGAAAAAATACTCCAAAAGTTACGGAATGTCCAGTATGACTAAATCAACTATCTTGACTTTGACTTTCCTAAGATGGAAATAATTTTGGTGTATGGAATTGATGCTTATACATGGGAAGTGATTTAATGCTTATAAATGGGAAGTGATTGAGACATGGATTTGATAAGAGTACCTGGATCCAGACATGAGGTTGTTAACTTGTTATGACATTGATCATAGAGTAGGACCATGCTCTAATTTATGAATTAGTCTCACTGATTTACTGCGAGCTCTATTTCGCAACTCTCTGAAAAAAATATTCCAAAAGTTACGGAATGTCCAGTATGACTAAATCAACTATCTTGACTTTGACTTTCCTAAGATGGAAATAATTTTAAAGTATGGAATTGATGCTTATACATGGGAAGTGATTTGATGCTTATAAATGGGAAGTGATTGAGACATGGATTTGATAAGAGTACCTGGATCCGGACATGAGGTTGTTAACTTGTTATGACATTGATCATGGTGGATGTGTCTTAAGGGTAAGTCCCGGGCACAAAGTTGTGGAGGTAGAGGAAGTAGTGTTTACCAGCTTCATTATTGGATGCGTCTTTAAGGAGTTTATCTAAACTACTATTTGGTTATAACATATGTATTTAAACAAAAGTAATACCTCTTGTGATCTCCGGATTCAAATTTGTTTTGAGTAAACGCAATCTGTTTCCGTACCAGAGAAGTTATTGATTTCCCATGTAGAAGTACTCCCCCTTCCGCAAATCTCGAAATTTTGACGCACTCTCTTCTGAACATTTTTTCAAAGCCGAATACTTCAGATCCAAACACACAGAAGTCGTTCACCAGGTATCGATTAGCGGCATCTTCAATAGTGTCCGGACAATCACTGAAATCTCAGTATCCTATCCTGATCCTTCAATTGGCTAATTTCTGTATGAACAAACACTATGCATGTATAAGTAAGAATGTGTAACATGTTTGAAAATCTGATTATTTACTGACATGGAGATTACCTTGTATGGTCCCTAAACAATGCTTAAAATCTGTAATGATTTCCCACCCTCGCGGAAGTTCCCCTGTTTCACTATTTTCAAGTAAAGGGATGTGTGATCATTCACACCCTTGGTCTTGTCTCCATGTTGGCTGATAACAAGTCTCCTTAACATAAAAACAACGTTCTGTTTAATTACTAGTTCTATTAGGAGAAGATTTAACAAAAAAAGAGAGAAAAATGTTTAAGAGTGAAATAATTTCTTTGGTAAATATAGTGATAGAATGAGGAATGTAATAAAGTTGCCGGCTGTCAATTGTACTGCTGCGAAAGTTTATGACATCCCTTATTTGTATCTCTGTACTACCATATAAATTATTTAACTCTTTAGTCTCTTTCACTTTTTTTTTTGCAAATAACTCTTTAGTCTCTTTCTCTTAGTCTTTTCAAATCTTCTCATAATAGAAATTTATTTCAGCATTTTTTTTTTTTTTTTTTTTTTTTTTTTTTTTACTGAAGAACAATTCTCTGCCCACATGTAGACAAGACCATGGTTGTGAATGATCACATATCCCTTGACTTGGAAATACTGGAAACGAAAGATCTTCTGCGAGGTTGGGCAATCAGTTCCAGATTTGAAGCTCTTTGTTAACAATCAAATAGGTAAAAGATTTTGACTTTACAAGTTTATGTTTGTGTCAATAAATAATCACATTATTTGTAGTCATGAATTTCGGTTTATCTACGTACTTGTTTATGCATGCACAGTATTTGCTCATACAGATGCTGAAATTAGCCGATACAATGAGCGGTATAGGATACTGGGATTTCAGTGAATGGTACCTCTGGACACATTTGAAGATGTCCCTAATGGATACTCGGTGAATGGCTTCTATTTGTTTGGTGCTGAAGTATATGTTCAAGAAAACCGTCACAGAAGAGAGTGTGTTTCATTTTGAGATTCCGGTGGACGTGAGAACTTTTACAGGGGGGATTAAGAACTTCTTGGGTATGAAATTAACCGCATTAACTCTAAAGGAGTTGAAGCCACATAATTTCAGTTTAAATATGTATTTTCTCTATTGACACTAAATAGTAGTTTCGACAAATAAAGCATTCTCGTAAATTTGGGGAATTGATTTGTTACCCAATAGGACATTAAACTGGGAAAGGTGCTCATGTGTCTCTACATATCCATAAGCGATGATCCACTGGAAAATGATGTTTATGGTGATTGCACGTTACAGGTAAAAGGCCAAATACGTGGTAAAAATTACGAGTGCAAATGTAAAGATCGGTTTAACTAAAACAAACATTCATAATCGCCCTTGTTTTCTTACACAGTGTTTTTCTTGGACAACTCTAAGATTCTTTGTCTGAATATTATATCATTTATTTTGTTTTTTGCCACCCGTATCAACTGAATTCTCTTTAAACATCATTTGACATCTCGCTATCTTCAGCGAAATCCTAACCAGCTCAATTTGTGAGTCATGGGAATTTCTGTTTATACAATGTGAAGAACATGGCCAAAAGCCATGAATACCAAAGTTGAATGTCAAAAGGACCAAGGTACCTTAATTGTGGGATAAAAACACACACACAAGCTTTTGTAACCACATAAAAAAAAAGCCTTCTGAAACTTGAAGATGACCATGATGTTTCTATGTAGAGTCTCTATTGCTTGGAAACATGAAGATAATCTTTAGGTGTCAGCGCAATAGTGTATTCTTTTTCTGTTTTTGTTTCCCATGATGGTATTTTGTGTTTGTTCGCATCTAGATGTATTTAGGAATTTCCTTGTTGATAGTGGAAGGAAGATCCCACAAAGAGGAATCTGTAGATAATGATCGGTCGAGGTGGACATTGACATGAATATGAACTCACATTGCTAGGTATGTTGTACCCTAACTAGTATCTCTACATCTATTGTATATCCTTGTAACTACAATAGCCTAAAAAGAACATTGCATATATGATATAGTATTGATCTTAATTTTTTTCATTCACAAACAATTTTTGTTAAATTTTAAATTATTGCCACATGGTTTTTTGGTATTATTTATCGATAGTATGAGAGCGCATCATATTCTTAATTGCTCTATCCTGTGGTAGGATAGCATCTGTAAGTACTTCTACAAACACTGTGTCATTCCTGGATATATTATCTAGGCAAACAAAGTGTGGCTTATGTCACGAAGACATCGAACTCTTCCCAACTTTGTGTAGTTTGTTTAACTCGAGACTTTTATGTGTTGGTACTTGGATGCTAGTTGGATCTTTCTATTGTTGAGTGGACGTAGTGGGGTTGGCTATTTTCTGATTGACCAGGTATGATAATGATGATGATTAATGTCATGAACTTTACTTCTTTTAATTTCCCATTCCCGTGCTTGAATAGTCGAGTAAAATGCTAATTTTAGTACAACCATACGAGGAATATTAATTTTTTTCCCTTCGTTCTCTTGTAAATTTTGATTTACATAGTTACTCAGCTCATACCTTTTGAAGAAAACCTTGTTTTATTTTTATGGTATCTGGTTGTGCCTGAGCTGTTTGAATGTTGTCTCTTTATATGTATTTGTTTATTCTAATAGTACCATCGTGGTAGTGACACTTTACAGACTATAATTTTTGTGTTGTGTATTATGTTGGGAACATGTTCAATTCACAATTGATTGTGGTTCCTTCGTTTTTAGGTTTCAATACATCTAAGTCATAATAGTGAGATTGTTGAGTCTTCAGTGTGAGATTTGCTAAGAATTTGGACATAATTTATCCAGATTCCTGTTTTATTTTTAACAGTTTAAAAGCCCCCCAATATTTTGCGGACACGTTGCAAAATGCCCTTCATCCAAATTGAAGAAGAACCAGCACGGCCAATATTGTAAACACAAATCTACATAGCATCTCCAATATTCGTTGTGGGTTCTGGCCTCTTGAGAGGAGGTGGGGGTGTTGGACCAGAAGGAAATGACGTTGTGACACTAATGTACTTAATTTCCATAAGAATGTGGACATAGTTTCTCTGGGTTTCTTATTGAATGCTGCAAAAGACTACCCCCGGTCTGCATGACTTCAACTTTTTCCTTCCATGCTTGATGATCAGCATTCAATGCATCCACTTTGTTGCCTAAAACTGAATTACTTGCTAGTACTACGTATAAAGCCCATCCGTAGTCCCAATCTCACTCCACTCCAGTAGGGCTCAAGGCCAGGCTCCTTGAACTTCCAGATAAGTAGTTTACGCTAACATCACCTAAACCGACTGCGATGCTGGGAGTGGGGGCTTCGCCATTATGGCTAAGGATAGAACTGCAGTTGTAGGAGTAAGAAGAAGAAGAAATAGGCAAGGCGATTTCAAGCATGGCTGCTGCACATGGCTAAAGCTTTAGAAGAAGATTATTTGGGAATTTTGGGGTATAATGTGTCAACAAGGAGGGAGGGAGAGACGGAGATATACGCAATCCTAATTTATGGTATTCTAGTAACAATCAATTCCAATCCAAAACCGCAAAACCAAATCCATTATGTTGATAGATGAAGGAATGTTAGTTTCTCTTACATCAGAAATAGGAAACTGAGAAATAAGAGCTCATATCAATAAATTGAAATTCAAAATCCCATTAGTCACAAGATTAGTTAATGAGCTGTTCCAACAGGGTTGGCCTAACTTGTAAAAAATTCAAGATTTCAAGTTCAGATGATGAGAAGTTCCCGAAGATTTGATTTGTTGGATTCGGCTTCCTTTTGTACAAGATCGTCCGTCTGCGATTGATCTTCAGACTGCAAATCCATCCGTCCATCTTAACCCCCAATTTTCTCCGATTGTTCACCGGAACCCTAGTCTTGTATCGAAGGAAGAGAGTGATACGGAAGAGAAAGAAATGAGCTGATAATCAGGTTCGGGTTCATCGAAAGCCTATATGCTCTACTAACTTCAGGGTAATTATCATAAAGCCTTTAAACAAATGGTACCAGAACAAGACAACATTACACAACAAAATGACGTTAAGAAACACTTTCTTTTAATTATTACCACCCTCAAACTCATGGGCCGAAAGGAATGTCAAAGGCCGGCAAAAAATTCTAATAAAAGTAATAGCGCAAACAATATCAACTTATACAATGAGCTATTTCCCAATGCCAGTTGGCATTTTTTTATCATATTGAGCAACTTATTTGGAAATCTTAGTGGGTAGATGATGACAATAAAAAAGCAAATGGAGGTCTCAGATGATTTGAAGCAAAGCGAAGCAAAGCAAACGAAGGAGGTCTCGGATTCACACAACCAAGTAGTTCATTATAGCTTTACTAGCAAAACATGCGTGGAGATTTATACACAACCATAAGCTTTTTTCAGCAGTCTATAAGGCAAAGTACTACCCGAATCAGGTTTATTCCTGGCTAGTTAAAAAATATCAATTTCTTGTGCATTTAAGGTATATTCACTGGGAAAGAACTTGTCTTGAAAGGAGCAACATGGAGAATTCGTGATGGGGAGAACCTAAATATTTTCAGGAAAAGTGGCTACTGGCACCCAATTTTTCAAGGCCATTATCCCAAATCAGATAAAGGTACAAAAACAGTAAATTCATATACTTTGAGACTCAACTGAGGAATGATGATAGTACTTGTATGATATAGATGTAGAGGGGACACTAATGGCTGCTTTAATATGGTCCCTTTATGAACTATAGACGTAGAGGGGACACTAATGGCTGCTCTACATCTATTTCGTGCAGGTGCTGTCTTCATTCCTCAGTTTTAAGTCTCAAAGTTTATGACTCAATTTGGTGTAGTGACCTTGAAAGAATTAAGTCTCAATTTCCACTTGTCCCTGAAAATATTTTGGTTCTCCCCATCACCAATTTTCCATGTTGTGTCTTTCTTCATTAGTTCTTTCCGAGTCAATATGCTCGGCCTGAAATAAACATGATTCGGGTAGTGGTTTACCTTAAAGACTCCTGAAAACAGCTTAGGGTTGTGTATAAATCTCCACGCATGTTTGGCTTGTAAAGCTATACTGAACTACTTTAGGTATTTAAATCCGAGACGTCCTCCTGTCCTTTCCCTCAAATCATCACATGCTATCCAATACATTATTTTTGTATTGTCATCATCTCCCCACTAAAATTGATGAATAAATTTCTCAATTTGATACAAATGCATACTGGCATTAGGAAACAACTCATTGCATAAGTTGGTATTGCTTGTGCTACTGCTCTTATTAGTATTTCTTTGCCTGCCTTTGACATTCCTTTTGCTTATGCTGTGATGGGTTCTCTGAATTCCTCTTTGTTTCACCGATTGGGATTAGGATTTTTGTCTAGGCTGGTCTGGATTTAAGCTGTTTTGGTTCTTGGTGAGGAACTGGGGGTGAAGTATTTAGAAGGGTCAATTACATATCTACCACTTCTAGTTTAGGGTAATAATCCATCTCCCACCTCCAGTTTCAAAATCATCTTATTACCACCTCCAATTGTTAAATGCAAACAATCAACAACTGGTTTACTTTCCGTCCAAAATTTTCCGTTACTTAACGGTTTTAGAGGGGTAAAGTGGTCAAGTAAAAAGATATGAACACGAAGAACACCACCGCCTCCACTGCCGTAAAACAACTATCGCCGCCAACACAAACTCAGAATCCGGCGAGCATCAAATCTAAACCCACCATCCTTACTGGAGACAAACACCACCAACACCACCCATACCATCACCACCATCTCAAGACCAAAACAAAACAAAACAAAACTCATCTCTGTTTCTCTTTCGAAACGACGATATGGGAGCTAGTTCCTCCTCCTGCGTCCCCTCCGACTCCGACGACTCCGTCGACCCACCGCCTTTGGAGCTCCGGCTCGGGGACGTGCCGGAGAGCTGCATCGCTTTGGTCCTTGCCCATTTCGACGCGCCGGAGATCTGTAAATTGGCTCGTCTAAATCGGGCCTTCCGCGGCGCTTCGTCGGCGGATTTCATCTGAGATACGAAATTGCCGTCGAATTATCGCTACATCGTCGATAAATTGGCCGATGAGGAGCTGGGTGGGCTGTTGAAGAAAGATTTGTATGGTCGGCTTTCTCGACCCATCCCCTTCGACGGCGGCACCAAGGTTCGGTTCTCTCTCTCTCGATTCGGTCTCTCTGTCGTCGATTTTAGAAATGGGGTTTTGGAGAAATTTTGTGTTGATGATGAATTGGGGATTTTGCAGGAAATTTGGCTGGATAACACCTCAGGTGGGATTTTTCTCTCGATTTCTTCCAAAGCTTTGGCGATTACCGGAATCGACGATCACCTACTGCAACAACCACTGACGCCGCCGATTCCGCAGGAGAGAGAGGTAGCGGGAGTGATTCAGAGAGAGAGATGGATCGACAATGATTGAGATAGAGAGTGAGAACGAGAGAGACAGTTTGTTTCTCACCTTCTTCTTCTTTTTCTTTTATTTTCTCTTTTTTTTATTACAATTTTTTTTTGAAGGACAACTTTACCCCTAACAGAGTTAACAAATTTAACAAAAATGTACCCCAGTTGTTGATTGTTTGCAATTACCAACTGGAGGTGGTAATATGATGATTTTGAAATTGGAGGTGGCAGATGGATTATTACCCTAAACTGGAAGTGGTAGATACGTAATTGACCATATTTAGAAAGACTGTTTTTTAAAGGGAATTTGCCTGTTTAAACAAGTTTCGTCATTTGGGAGACTATGTTTTTTGATTGTGTGGACTGATATTTGAACTGTTTTCTGAGAAATTGGAGAAAGATTGATTACTAATGTGGTGGGTTTGATGCTGTATATCATTGTCAGTGTGGGTTTAAGGTTATTTATTTATTTATTTATTTATTTATTTATTTATTTATTTTTTTTTTTTACATGACTCTCAGATTGTTGGCTATGGTAGTTTGATTGGTGCCTATTAAGAGGTGGCCTATGTTCTTGTCACAGGCTGTGATGATAACTTTTGAGAGCCTGCACTTCTGAACGGGATTCGATGCTTATCTTGGCAGGGCAATCAGAGGGATCCTTATCTCTCCCTGTTGCAGCCATGGTTGTGTCACTGACTCACTGCACTCTGATTTTGTTCACAGATCTGAGCGCTCTATGGTTAAATGCATGCTATTATATGATTCTTATTCCATCTTTTCTTTTGTTCGGGCCTAAGATAGGAACTCCATAAGCTTATGAAACGTTGGTGTTGTGTGCAGACAAAAGACAATGGGGAATCGAACATAAGAGCAGCCAGTGTGGCATGGTCCAAGGACAGTTATGTGGAGATTGTTTGTATTTGAGGTATGTCCTATTTCAGAGACCACAAAATGTGTCAGCAAACTGAATGAAACTTCTGTACATACTACATATACATTGTTGAAGTTGAAAAATGTTTTGACACTTTATGCAAGGCAACTATTCATTAGCCACAATTTGACGTTTGTCTCATGTAACCGGATAGTGCAGGCAGGTTCTGTTATCTATCATGAATGTTATTTCAGTGCCATATTAGTTAGAATATAAGTTTATATTATGAGCTTCATACTGATGAGACCAAAACATACATGATAATGTAGTTCTAATATGATGTAGCTAGGGTTAATAATTTACATGTAGGTTTGATAGCTTCTGTTTTATGAGCTCCAATTGGATACATACTAATTATCTATGGGTATCTTTTTCACACGTTTGAAGGATTAGCGGCTTGTTGTATAATCTGGATGTGAATCTTCACAATCTTGTGATGTCTGATATGCATAGGATTCATTTCAAATTAATGTTCCACATCTCGATCGCCTATATGAATGTTTAATTTGATTAGCACTAATACCAGTCTAGATATTATTGGAGTTAATTCTCTAATGTTTCCCTTCCATTTCCCAATATTTGGCAGTAGATGGATTCTCCAAACACTCTCACTATGACTTGAAGTCATACCAACTGGATTTCTGATTCTGAGGAGGGAGTGTATGTTGAGAATGCTGGATATGTCGCAAGTTCTTCGACTTTTTATAGGTTGGAGGTGATTTTGGCTGGTGGGTTGTTGTTGAGCCATCAATTTTAATCAACGGTGATGTCAAGAAACACCTAATATGCAGACTTAATTGAAATCCATGGGCGGAGCCAACAATGTCTGAAAGCTTTGAGGTCTCTCTCTTTCTCAAAGCGACAACCAAGGTATGTCTTATAATCTGGAAATTTGATCGATCATTGATGGATAGATGAATATGTGCATGTGAGGGAGTAGGTCTTACCTGTTAATCATGATCATCTGTGGGTTCAGAGTATAGATTGTGATGACTATTGAATTTGGTATTTGCTTTGAGCTCCACATCTGCAAATTCTCTCACATACTATATATTTTCAGCTCATGTCAAATAGTTTTAGAATTTGAAACTACCTGATTTTAAACTAATTAGTTACGCGGGTCATTTAAAAGAGATTCTGGAGATGTTCAGCTGACACCAAACATGCACAAAGATTTCTAGAGACATAACAGTCTCACCAAACACTTGCAGCTACACTAGCTACACTACATTTAATGGAGTGTAACAAATGCAGAGGTAAAAGTTATCAAAAACATTGGATTTTCTTGTAATCTGGAAGCTGATGTTCTCGTATATTGTTTTATGTCATGCTGATCTTATTCATGAAAACATTGATGGTAGTGCTTACCAAACAAAATGGTTAAGCTCCACTAAAGTAAAAGGCATGGCCACTTTCTCATTGGAGATAACCTTGCTGGCCATCATTCTTTTGTGCTTCACCACGGCAGGCCCTTTGAATTGTATGCAAGTAAATTGAACAAAATGCAAGATCCACGAAGAGCGTCGATGACTCGATGTGAATATCTTTGTTACTTAAAACGATAAGTAGGCATAATGTTGTCACCTCGATTGTTTGCATCGCTAATTAACTTGTACTTTGTGGTGTATATGTCAACATATGCAAGTGCAGCAAGAGGTAGCTTTTTCCATAGTCCACCCACTGTATCCTTAAGCGGTTTATTGAACTCCATCGCTACGTCATTCTGACTCTTGATACATCCGATATCGTCAAGATATCCTGGATTTGGGTTACGGACCTTCACAGTGGCCACTGGCTTGCACGCACTTGGTCCTGTGTCATGTATCCAAAACGCCGTGCACCTTCTTTCTACAATATCTGCATAAGTATAGTTCCCGTCAGTTTTCTAACAGCTCGTGTTTCACTTCTTTTTCCGCCTAAAGGGAATTTACGCACGTGGACCGATGCGGCAAAATGGTCAGCCATGTTTGGTATTGCAGCTTGAAGTTGTTCATCCGTCATCTTCCTGAAGCCCTGAGCGATATCATTTTGCCCAATATCAAATGTGTGCAGAGCCTTGGAGAAGTCCTCAGGTCTGGGAAGTTTCCTTCTTTGCGACTTTTTCTTGGCTAAAGATGCAACTTTTAGTTTGGAAATCCCATCAAGTGCCACTCGTGGTGTCAAAGGGCCGACTGTGCCCTGCTGTTTTAGGTTGAGATCTCGCTTGTTGCTAATCTTACAAGAAACACTTTTGTTCTTTGAATCTCTGAAGCTGAATTAGATAGTTAAGTTGAATGCAATCAAAATCAAAAGGGACAAATTTTGTACTGTGATCTAATCCACTACTAATCAACCTATGGATTGATTCTCTGATGTTCGGGGTTTTGATTTTACTGTAGAATGCTGAGGCCACTGTTTTGTGTTTTTTCTATACATGCTACGTTAACTCTTATGCAAGTTTTGATACTTTGCTTTCTTGTTATTAGCTGCTCTAAAGAGATGCAAGCTAATTTCCTCCTCCTGTTTGTCCTCTTTCCTGTAAATCCAAGCTATCGTGTTCTTATCAACTCATGGTCACCAGCCTGTCAATGGGTCGGGTTTGGGTAGACCCGAGGCGGACCCGACCCGACCCATAAACACTAGACCCCGAACCGGACCGTGAACCGGCGGGTCGAAACCCATGACCCGTTGGAGACCCGCGAGTAACAACTTGTCACTTGTGTAATGGAAGTTCCAGTAGCTATGCGATTAGCACCCAGAGAGAGACAGAGTAGTACTTGTTCTGACAAGCACGAATATGATTTAAGATAGAGGATTGTAACAGAGATATAGGAGCATGGGAAATTATGAAGATGGTAACGGAGAGAGAGAGAGAGAGAGAGAGAGAGATTTCATAACTCGGGATTAAACAGATTCAGGAGAAGGAAAAATAAACCCAAAGGGAGAGAGAGATTTAACTAAACGGATAGAGATGGAGGGAGATCAAGATTGATGTAGACAGAGAGAGAGAGAGATATGCCGGCATACGTGATTAAGGAGAGAGATGGTTAATGCATGAAGAGAGTTACGGAGGATGATCAAGGAGAGAGAAAACAGTTAAGAGGTGAGGGAGAAATTTCAGAAACAGAGAGAGAGAGAGAGATAATTACGGGTAGCATGAGAGATAAGATCTTTGCATAATTTGTTGAGAGAATTAAGGTAACTGAAAATTTGGGATATGAAAAGATTCAAGAGACAGAGAGACGAGAGAGATGAAATAAATGAATAAACAGAGCATGGGTCTGGGTGTGATAAGATTGCAGAGTGATTTGCGTCAAATTAGAGGGTGGTAGAGAAAATTGAGGGAGTTTCGATTTAACTGAGGATATGATTTATTTGAAAACAAATCAAAGATGAATAGTTAAATAAAGAAGAGAGAGAGTTGATCCAGAGGAGAAAGAAGAAGAAGAAAACAGAGCATAGGGAGAAAACCAGATGCTTGACGGGTTTGGGTCGACCTATTGGTTCCCATGGTTAAACCCAGAACCGAACCAAAGAAAGCTGGTTCTGTCGGGTTTAGAACCGATGGGTCTCATTGCGGGTTTGGTTCTAACGGTTCGGGTCCACATTTGGTCTGGGTCGGTTCTGGGTCAGAACCAACCCATTGACAGGTCTCTCACCATCTTCTGATCTGAGTGATGAAAAGCTTGGATGCCAAGCACGTAAAATTAAGAAGAAAAATAGCAGTTTGTAATTATCAAATTTCTCACATCAAGTTATTTAGAAGCTTCTGACATGTATCCATCAAATATGGAAAAAACAATTTGTGCAGTTAAATTTATTGTAAGAAACCTGCTTGACTATGTATCTTTCATTCTCTCCGATTTAATCACTGTCGATATATATTTTTGAAATACTAGCAGATACACACGGCTATTCAGTACATAAGGACCAACATTGTAGGTAAAGTTTTTTATGCATAAAGTACTTAGTGTTGTACAATCTTCTCATTTTTTATGACAGTATGGAACCTTGTTTTATGGAAGATAACTTATGTTGATCAATTTATGTGGCTATTATCTTAACTAATATTTCCACTAGATAATAGTATTTCATCTTTTACCCGAAGTCGTCGTTCAAATGGTTGCTTTTCAGGATGGGTCTTACTCTACAGGTCCTGTTGATATCTCTGTTGGGGAAGGCGATAAATCTACCTATTTCCTTAACCCAACTTTCGAGTTTAAGGAGGTAAGTTCGCCATGATCAGCATGAGGAAGTTTTCATTACCCTTATCGCGTCGTATCTAACTTCATGGTAACTAGATAAGGTATCATGCATTCATGCTTAGTGTATTTTCTGGTTAATCTGGGTGTAGATAGACTGCTCTGCCTAAGCTATTCCATGATTCAATGGCTGATGGAAATTTGAAATTACAGTATGATGCACTTGATAATTACAAAAGAAAAATGAGTAGAAGAAAAATATCATGTGTATGCTTGTCTCATATGAGATATTGAGATGTGCATTGGTAGCAATATCCTATAAGCAGAGTTCCGTCTTTGTAAGGGATATATTAGAGATATCACCTCAACGGTGCATCCGCTCGTTGTTTACTAGCAGCTGGCATACCTTTCGAATTTCACCCTCAACGATTTAATCGCAGTAAGTTTTCCATTGATTCATGAAGGATACTTTCGCCCCTTCAAGTTTGAAAAGGACACTTAAAGCCCGTTTGGTAGCTTTAACTCGTTCACGCAACGTAATCTGGCCCAAGTGCGAGGGGTGAGTGTTTCAGACTTTCAGTACCATCACCTAATATTTTGTGCAGCCTGACACTGTTACTGGAGACATTGTGTTAGTCCTGCACCAAAGGAGCACCCAAAATTCAAGAGAAAGGGAGATGATTTGTTTGTTGAGCACACTTTGTCGCTTATCAAAGCACTCTGTGGCTTCAGTTCATTCTCACCCATCTTGATACCAAACATCTCCTTTTCAAATCTCAACCTGGAGAAGTAGTGAAGCCTGGTGAGTTTTATCTTAATTGTAGAGTATACCCTTCTAACAACTCTTGGGAGGCTGTTTGAATTTGGTGTTTTATGGTTTTTTTCTGACTTGCTGATCAAGCATTGTTAAACATGCAGATTCATTTATGCCTATCAATAACGAGGGAATGCCGATGTACCAGAGGCTTTTCATGAAGGTAAACTTTACATCCACTTGCCAGTTGTTAGAGTGTCTTTGTATAGACTGTTAGCATCAAGATAGCAGTACATCACCTGGTTCAACCAGTTTCTAAACTCTTTCAGAAGCAACCCGAATTCATTAATCAGCATCAAATATTTCAATGACTTATTATTGGAAAAATGTATAAGAATTGAAGGCCACATTGTCCTGTCAAACTTGTCAGCGGGCCTTTGTTATTAAATAACACTGCTACAATAAATACATGAATACTGGAAACAAAATGAAGAAAAACATATACTGATACTCATGTTGACTTTTTCATTAAATAAGTACTGTAAACTAAAATGAAAAATGGACTTTTTGAAAGTTTTTTTATTGCCTTTGAGCTAAGCTTCGAAAAGAAAAAAAGAAACATGAAAACTTTCTTTTTGCTAACAAGAAGGAAACATCAGACCTGAAGGTAATCGATTTTTGGACTGTTAGTGTTTTTCAAACCTGGTAATGTCAAATCTGTAGTTACTTCTTCTAAATCCTTAAATTGATCATCTTTATCATTTACCCGAACTAAAATTCATTTCATTTCACAGGTGAGAGATTTAACGAAATTGTGGGAAGTCCTTAGTCCTTACTACATTCCTGAAGTGTTAAAACGGAACTATGCTCCAGAAGTGGATGTCTGGAGAGCTGGAGTAATCTCTATATCTTGCTAAGTGGTGTTCGTCCTTTCTGAGCAATGCCTTGAGGTAGTGCTTTTTTTCAAGATTATGTTTTCCTTCGCAGCTCTCTCAGGCGTGTCATGATCAAGTTCTGTATATCTTTCATCCAGTGTTTTAAATACATCCAAATACTTCCCCTATTCTCAGTGACTATTTCCATACATCTTGTCCTCTTTGATTACGTCATCTGAGATTGGTACCATCAATTTGGATACACATTTTACTTTTAGTATACATCAGTATGTACATCATTAACTTGTGGAATCAGGATTCAAGAACATGTTCGTTGTGTACTATCCTTTTACTTCCTTTCTAGATATTCAGCTATCATGGACTGCCCTGGTTTTAGATTTGTCTAAAGCTATTATTTATGGGTAATTGACAGAGCTTTTTGGTTGAATCTCAAGAAGTTATCTGATTCTTGTGCTCGCAATCTTAAGACAAGCAAGCTAACTGTGTTGCTGCCTTGTTTTGGTCCTTCTTCAGGTAACGTGGTTGTAGCAGTTCTGCATTTTCGGAAAAAAATAATTACTTTTAACATAAAATTATATGTTTTGACGAAAATTCAGCAATTCCTGAAGATGGTTATCCTAAATTATCTTGGAGATTTTTTCGGTATCTCAAACAAGATGCTGGGTAACACTAAGGTTGCTCTTCCTGCCACTCTTCTCCTCTATTAAGACACCAAAATAATTCTCATGGTTCAGTTTTGTAAGTGGTAAATGAATTTCCTTAAAGGTAAAAGAAAACTTCATCCGAGTTAAATGCATGAATTTCCTTAAAGGCATTGCGTGAGCTGGGCTCCAGCACAACACCACAATAGTCTGAATGTGAAATTGAATCGGTGCTCCTCTTGGTATGCCTTCGAATAATTAGAAATTCAAAACTCAAAATTAAACAAGAATATTATTTGAAATGTATGCATCAATTACTATATATAGTTGTAATATATTATATATATAATTTAATTATTAATTATCAAACAAGCTGCTCTCGAACTCACATGCTGAGCTTCACCCCTGCTCGGGGTTGGCTTGTTTAACAAGAGCCTACCTTTAGGCTCAAGCTCGACTCTTTTAGTCGGATCCCGTTTAATCTGCTTGAAGCTAATATGAAATTTTGTGCTGTGGAAACATACCTTAAAAGGTTGACTGATTGATATCTTCTATACCTTGAATGGATCTGTGATTCACATAGGTTACCTGTACGTGCTAGCCTTATATGTGTATTTCTTTGACTGTAAATATGTTTGTGCTCCCCCCATCATGAGTCTGCGCCCCCTGCCCATTTCCCCAGATGGGTCCATGGCTTGTGTGTAGTATCGTTTGAGGTAGTGGAAAACTTTTAAGATTCTTCACTGTGATGTCAAACCCTTAGAAGTGACACTATGCCGTTCCAGCTTATTATATCCATTTAATCTAAGTCTCACTGGGTCCCTGCATATGTTGAAAACTGTTATGTAGGAATGAGTCGAAAGGAACTGCTACTGCTGTAGGTTTCACAGTTTCAGACTGTTAGATTTTCCCCCCAATTTCTGATTTTCTAAGGGGCATCATCATCTTCTTCACAGATAATTCTCTGTCGATGTAAAGGGAATGGAGTTTGCTTTCAACTTATTCCATGGGGACATCATAGGGCAATATAGATTACGCAGTTGGGGTGAACTTGGACAAAGTCTCGGGATTTTTAACTGAATACTCACATCATCAACTATTTCATTGATGTGATCAAATTCTGTAGAAATCAGAGAGCAGCAAGAAGTTATATAGGCAAGTTGCCAAGTTGTTCTTGTCTAAATTGCCTCAGATTGGTTGGCTGAATCTCATCTGTCAGGACCTCCCAAGAAAAGATAAGAAATTTCAATTGATCTTCTAAAACAATAATATATTTTTCCTTGTTTGGAACCTGCATCTACATCGACATTATTACATCTAGACCTCCCAGGAAAAGTTAAAAAAAAAATCGTGGTAAGCATTCCACATTGGTCACTTTTTTCTAGATTCTTTTGAATCTTCACCAAAATCCATAGCTGTGAATGAAATATGTTTCCAATTCCTTTTGCAGATTCAGATTTGGTGAAAACGAATGTCGCGAGAATTCAAGAATTAGAAGTGGAACTATTGCGCTTCCAGAACTGGAGCAAAAGAACATTTTAGTGAGTCTGTCAAACGTCTTGAGTTGGGTGGTGATGGCCTTCACTCTAAGGATTCATATCCTGAAGAAATTTGTGAACTTCCATCTCGTACAGAAAATGTTGACATAAATGGTAAGGTCTCATTGGCCTTTTCTGAAGTACACACCTTTCCTTTATAGATATCACATGATGTGTAAGTTGAGTTCTGCTGCTCGTAGTCGTGTGTGCAGACTAAAGCCTGTGGTTACTGATTTCTGCCCTTAGGGTCAATCAACTGAACAAAAAAAAATCCTTTCTGTTTCTTTGCTATTCGAATTTAGCTCCAACTTTGGTAATTGCTGCAGCAAAAATTTGTTAGTCCAACCACTTAAGTGTTTCCATAATTATCATGATTAAGCATATATAAGTAGTGATGTCCTGTAGTATTTACACAAATCATTTTTGCATGACCATCATCTTATCAGAGATGATCCTTGACAGGTTAGATATATGTTCATATGCATGATTGGCAATCCACTACCTTGTTGTGAAAAACGAAATATGCAGAAAGAAATAACCAAACACACAGATTTACGTGGTTCGGCAAAACAGCCTACGTCCACGGAGTTGCAGAGATTTCACTAAAACAGACGAATCGTCTCAGAGAATTACAAGCGAAATCAGAACGCTCAACATAACATGCTACGAACCCTTAGAACTCTATAAATAGACGACCTATCAAACCGGGCCGGATCCAAGCCCAAACGGGTCAAAACAGGCTCGGGCCTACCGGCCCAAGCCTTCGCTCCACGAATCATGTCTCCCTTTTCGGGTCGTAGCAAAACAGGAACCGGGTCGATTCATAAAACGGGTCGCCCATGAACCAGGGCTCCTACCCAACATACCTGCCTTATTTCTTTTTATCGTAGTAGGTTTTGAGGTTTGGGGCGTATGATTTAGGTGACTTTTAATCTTTAATTGACTTAGGCATACTTGTTACGCTTCCGCTTCTCTCCCTCCAAATACTATATTTGTATTGACGTAATATAGGACATTTGATTTTATTTTGTCATTCTTTGTGAAGTTTTGGCTTTTCCAAGTTAAAAGCTTTATATACTTTTATGTAGTTCTGCATAATCTCACTGGAACATCTACTGGATGCAAGACAGTCCCTGGAGCTAGAAATCAAGTGGGAAAATCAGATGATGAGAGGTGATGTGGATCGGATGCTTTGGAGGATCAACGATGAACTGTAGGGTGCACTCTATCATAAGACTAGTAGAAACCTGCCTTATAGAACCAGAGCCAATTACTAGGAATCACAATATACAGAGCCAATTACCCAGGACATACGAACACTCCATCTGCCAAACTAGGTATCACAATATACATATCATGATGGGGTTTAAACGAAATGACATACTACAGTACCAAATTTGTGAGAGAATGGTCCCAAGCTCAAATATCTCTTCACCTGCATAGTTTTTACTGGCACAGGTTGGACTGCCCCTTCATTCTCTTAGCTTCGCACTGCACTCCGGTCTCTTTTTCTTATTAAAGATTTTTCTATTCCTTCCCCTCCGAATGTAGCACACCATATTAGATGCAGCTTAGAAGTCGTACTAGGTTTTAGTTGTGTGGAGAGTATGCAATGAGTTCACAGCATGTTCACAGGTTTCATTCCTTGTGATTGATTGCGACCATACTACAGATATAAGGTGGAGGAATAGATAGGATGCAGGGTATTTCCTGATTGGATAGAGTTAATGATCCGGATTCGACTGGAGTATTAATTTTCATTCTTACACATGACTCTGTTTCTTTTGACTTCGACGAATCGTGTAAGTCGTATGGATATATGGAATGAGATTAACCCTACAGTACAGTAGATGGAGTGCCTATCACAATTACAATCTGTATTAGTTTAGATAGGTGATGTTATTAATTTGTTACAATGTTCTCTCATCTGGTAAGATATTGAGATTGCTACCTTCATAATCTGCTTTTGCATGCATCATGGTATTGCAGTTTAAATCTTTGTTTAAGGTGGTTTGTAAACACTCCTCAATCATAACGCTGACTCTGATTTTCAATTATATGCAGACTGTTCTACTCTATCTCTCAGTTTTGACACTGTGGTTGCCAGTACAATGTCGTTGACCTTCTTTAAAGGGATTCAAAAGCATCCTTCTCTGCTATGCCCATCCGGAGTCTTTCCATGAATATATGGTCTATTTTATAGCACATTGAAAAGTGTTCAGACTCAAACTGAAGCAGAAGAGAATCAACGATTGAAAGTGTCACCTGACTCTCGTTCGAAAGAACTTCATAAAATTTCTGAAGGATATGAAACAGTCATTGGCATAGAGACCCATGTACAGCTCTCTACTCTTACCAATGCATTTTGTAGCTGCCCTTATGACTATGGGTCTCAACCAAACATCACTATTTGTCCTGTTTGTATGGGATTACCAGGAGCGTTACCAGTCTGGAACTCAAACATCATTGAGTTTGCAATGAAGTTGAGCCTTGCACTTAATTGTAAATTGGCTTTGAATTCAAAGTTTGACAGGAAGTAGTACTTCTGTCCCGACCTCCCAAAACGGTGCCAAATATCTCAGTTTGATGTACCAATTGCTACTGACGGTTTCATTAATTTGGATCTTCCTCTAGAGTATGGTTGTGCGCATGGGAACTTTGGTATTACCAGGGTGCATATGGAAGAAGATGCTGGAAAGTTGCCACACACTGTGAATAGTGGTTTGTTACATTTTTTTATTAATCAATAAATCCAGGTATAATGGCACCTCTGATAAGTTTTGTTACATTTTAAGAGTACTTTGTTTTTAACTTGTTGAAGCTTGTGGTGAGGCAGATGCTGCAGTAGCAAGCCGACGTCCTTTGGACTTTCATCTCAAACTTGAAGCTTCATTCAAAGTACTGCTTACATAATGATTCTTTCACGCATCTTCTCTTCATCCTTAGGCTTAGCCACCAGAGAACGACACTTTCTTCCTAGAAAGGCCCGAGTAACTGTCTGCAACGACTGGCTTTCAGGATGTTGTGCAACGGGTCTGAATTTTGAGCTCTTGCATTCATGGATTTCTGGCTCTAGCTTTTCAATGTTGGCAAAGTCAGATGGGCACAGTAAGGTAATTTGCTCACATCGATTTGAAATTCCTTTGCACTATTCTCTTATTTTATTGGAGACGCTCTTGTTGAATTGAGCCGTTTTGGTTGTGGATAATATGCCATGATCTTTGTTACAGGTTGTCACTGGGATTGCTCTTCCGTCTAACTCAAACAAGCTCTATTCAGGTGGCCAGGACAGATCTCTCCGGGCATGGGATTGCAGCAATAGCTGTCAGGTTGAATCAGATTTTACGTTTTGACTTCCCCACCTGTTAATCTATTTGCTGATTGATCTACAACTTCATGTTAATTGTTCTTGAAGTAGTGCGTACATGTGGTCGATCTATTGGAAGAAGTTTGCTCTTTGTTGAGTGAAGGTCCATGGTTGTTGGCAGGCTTCCCAAATGCTGTTAAGGTGTTCTATCTTGACTTTGGTGACAAACTTTGTGAAGTGATCTTTTTATGCTTTTGATTAAACCTCTCCATGCTGCTTCGTAGGAAAGCAAAACGACGAGGGAGTGTTGATTACTTGTTCGAATGCTGCAACAAGCAGGCAACAAAACTTCTTCCATGGGTGTGTATAAAGAATTAGGTGACTTTGGATAATGACATATTAGAACTTATATGTACTGATATGGTAGACCAGTCTTTATAGTTGCTTTGAGCGAGCACCTATATCATATTTAGTTCATAACACTTTTGTTCACCGCTACAACACCTATAATTATTTTATAAGAAGTAGAGTATGTGAATGCATAAGGTAACAACATCCACGTTGTTAACGCAATTCCTACAGATGTGTACAATTTCTTCCTCGCATGAAGTGATAGACATGCCTATCGTAAATTGAGTTTGCGTGATTAAATTTTACATTTTGGATATTGTGAGGAAAATGATTAGTCATTTTCTATAACTTTATTTTAACCGTTTAAAAAAATAATCTCAAAATTTCATAATTTCACATGTATTTTTTTTAATAAAATAATAACATACAAATATCTTTGTGCATTTTAACAACTGACACAAGAGTTGACACCTATCATTCTTGAGTAGTATTTTATTGTAATGATTTGTATTTTTCATGCGAATGTAAAACAGACTATTGTATGAAATGCAGAAGACAGTTGTATGTTATTGTTTTCTTTACATGTGAAATTATGAAATTTGAGATTTTTTTAAATATTGTTAAAAAAAGAGTTAGCAACTTTAAGATTGCCGGATATATGTTAATAAAAACATATTTCATATCTTGAAATGATGTAAAAATATGTAATTTTGATGAATATATTCCATCATCTTACATATATCAAATTATTAAATTAAAATTTTATTATTTTTTATTTTTTAAAATATTTGTTAGCAAAACTTGTATTTTAATAAAAAATTGGAGGTGAAAATAAGAGGTACAATAGTCTTTTTATATTTTTCCGTCCAATATTAACGGAAAGTTAATGGAAGGGTACCTACTTACTCGAAATCCAAAATTTGGGACACGTGGTGCTCAATTTTGAAATTTGGATACCCACTTGTCTGTTTTTGCAAAAGATGGGTACCTCCGGTGCAATTTAGCCTTTAAAAGAAGGAAAATTATAGTTAGTTTCTAAGGTTGCCTAAAAGTTCTACAAGCATCCTGCTCAAAAGCATCAGTGACTGAAATTCAATTCTCTACTTCAAGCTTCTACGGTCAAATTATTAGAATGGGGTGCTGATTATCTCAACACAACAATTTATAGTTACAACATAGCCTTTTTTTGCAGGACTTTTTTACCCCTGATTATTTATTTTTTTATCAAAAGGAGATTCATAGAACTAGGCCAAACCCGGCCTCAAATCCATCTAGTTTTTACAATCCTTGTCCATACAGACCTCGGAAAACACAGGAGGCAAACACTGTTTTGAAAATTGGGGGAAGTAAGGTTGTTCATATTACACGCATGAGGAACGAAAGTAGAGAAAGTTTCTTTGGCAAGAAGGTGGGTAGCTTCATTCTCAGTTCTGGGGCAGTGCAAGATGGAGGAATCTTCAAGCTCTCTCAAGAGGAACCTGCAATCCAAACCATAGAACCAATAGCTTGAGAATTCTTTAAAAGACTGACAAGCTCCAGACAATCACTTTCAACAATAACATTTCGAAGCAAACAATTCATTAGCTAGTTTTAGACCATGTATGGGGCAAGACTCTCAGCAGCCAGAGCTAATAAGGCAAGAAACCCCCAGCACCCCTTAACCGAATTCCCCCTGTGATCTCTCAAAATGCAGCCACATCTAGCCCAACCCTTTTTTCATGGTTTTTGATATAGAAATTTCCCAGGGATCCACATACAGCTATGGACCAAATGCTCTCTCATTCCTTCTTTCTTAGAAGGTGAGCAATAGCGGTGTAACCGGTTCAGTTCGGTGCGGTTTGTGTTCAAAGTTCAAACCATGAACCAAACTTGGTTTTTTTTAAAATTTCAAACTAAACGAGTTTAAAATAATTAACCGAACCAAATCAAACCGCAAAACTCCGGTTTGGTTTGGTCGGTTTGTCTAAATCATTTTGCACGGATATAATATTATATTAATGTGTTTAACTTTAACAAATTTCAGTTTAAGAAATAAGATAAATAGATATACAGAACACAGACCTATCGTCTTAAGTAGAGATATGATAAGACAAGACAGGAGAGAAATTGATATGTTTAAAATCAACTAGATACCTATTTCGGATACCCTCTTTGTGAATTATTACATATATTTTATACAATAAAAATAACAAATATGTATACACCCGGTCGGTTCAGTGCACTATAGTGTGATTGGTTAGCAAACTGAAACTGAACCCGAACCGATTAGACCGGTTTATGAAATCACTAAAGTGATCATGAACCGAATAACAATAAAAACCATCCGAAACCATGATATTCAGTTTGGTTCGGTCGGCTAGACCTGTTTATTCGTTTTTTGTGACACCCGCAAGGGACTCCACACTAGAGGAACGCAGATGGCAGATAGGCTGTGGGAGGGGATGATTCTGGAGAGGGCTTCATTACAATGAAGTTTTTTCAAGGAGAGAAGTCAACCAAAAAATTGGAGCTTGTGGGGAACAGAAGGAAGCTTTCCAAATCCATGACCACTTGGCAGAAGGGAGAGGAAAGTCACCAGAAAGCCAGTAATAGGAGGAAGAAGAGAAGGTTGCATTAGGAGTGAGCATCCACTTGTTAGAACCAGAGATTTCTCCAAGTGCAAGCACCAAGCATAGCTGTAAGGATGGAGTCATGAAGAACTAGGGAAAAATGTAAATTCCAGCCACCATTAGAATTTCAGCAATCTTTCACTTGAAGTTTACTCTCTCTGGTTAGAGGCCCAATGGATAGAGGTTCTAAGAGAAGATGGACCCCACCATCTATCAAAAGACAAGCTGGAGTTTCCCTAGTTATTAAGTACCGCAGACCTTTATCAATCGCTTTCAGAAATCTTTCATTTGTACCACTCCGTCCCACCTCTAATGCCCCATTTGGACTTTTTCACCCGGGTCACTTTGACCCGGTGATTTGGATCGCAAAAGATGCAATTTTTTGATAATTTTTGTATGGTATTGTAGAATAAGAGCTACTCTACAACATTACAAAAAATTATCTAAAAATTACAAAGTTTTCCTATCCAAATTATCGGGTCAAAGTGATCCAGTGAATAGTGGTAAAAGTGCAAATGGTGCAAAAGAGGTGGGACGGAGTGGTACATATGTAGGTACAAATGCGGTATTTTACAATCACATCTCAATTGTCTGAATTTATTAGGTGGTCAAGTAAATATGCACTTCATTTGTAAAGTTTTGTGCCCATCAAACTAACAAAAGAGAAAGACATGATGAGACATGGGAGTACCTACTGAGTGGTGGCAGATGATTGTTTGTGAACCTCCTAACACCATTATGTAGCTACCAAATGATTCAAAACTTTGAGGCAATGTCTCAGTGGTTGTATGATAGAGCTTGTACCTTAAACTCTAGAATGCTGTGAATCCTAAAATTTCTCCAGAAATTGCGTTTTTTAATTAATGGATATTGAGAATTCCGGGTCTCGGTCGAATACATGCTCTAGACAAGCTGGAAGTTCTCAAATTGGGTTGGAATCAATTGAATAACAGCATCCTTCCATCTCTTGGTTTGCTCTCAACACTCTAGGCTCTATCTTTAGATGGTAAAAGATTCACCCGCTTATTTGATGTCAGAGTTAAGTACTCAGAGAATATGCCTTTGTGATCAAAAGTGAAACAGAATTGATTTTCCATTATGACTTCATTTGATACATTATTTTCTTTCTAGAACTCTCGTACATGAGCCACTTAGAGGAGCTGTATTTGTCTCACAAGTCACAATGATATAACTGATGTCAAAGGTACGTAAATCTGCAAAGAGTACTTATTGAGAATTTAAAGGAGCTTAGAAGGAAGCGTTTTTCTTTTTACAGGTTTGGAGAGTTCAAGTAAGTTGATAATTCTTACATTGAGTGGAAACAGAGTCAACGGAAGCCGCATTATCCTGCAGTCAGCGGGTGCCCTCCGATTCTTGAAGATATTGGACGTGTCCTCAAATCAGTTGGAAGGTTTTGCTATAGCAAATGGTTAGTTAAGAATTGAAACTTGTCTTTCGTAAATCCATTTGTTGAATTGACCTCACCGTTTCTCTTAATGTTCTATATAATACAGGTTCATCTGTTTACGACAACATCCTAGAGTAATATCTCAGCAGGAATTATCTCAAGGAATGATTCCCTCTTGTTTAAGGAACTTCACATCACTACGGGTCCTGGACCTATCTTATAATCAATTTGATGGAAACCTTGCACTGTCTCCGATTGCTGATCTCAATACACTCGAGTGCCTTATCGTTTCACATAACTATTTGGAGATCCCTGTCTCTTTGTCCCCATTCTTTAACCACTCCAAGCTCAAGGTTCTTGTAACTGACAGCAAAAGATTGCTAAGTGACAAAGTTGAGTTTCATCTACCGAGGCTCATACCAAAGTTCCAACTACGGGCTTTAAGCTTCTCAAACTGTTGGTCCGACTGCCTCATCACATAGAGTAAGTATTGCTTGCTCCAAGAGCAAATATGACGTGGTGCTCTAAACTATACATCACAGGACACGTCAGGAACATGTAGGAATCCACTTTCTTTTGTCTGCCACTCATTCTCTTTCTTCCTGACGTGTCATGTGCTGTATTGATTAGAGCACCACGTGTATTTGCTCTTAGAGCAAACAAAATTTCTCCATCACATATTAACCTGGCATTGCCATCCCCCAGTTGGTTAGTGGAGAAGAACACGCTATTGGAACAGTGCAAGATGAGATACAACTCTCTCACTAGTTCTTTCCTATTCCCATCTCATCGCCTTTTTCCTCAGATCACAGTGATGGATTTATCTGACAATAGTCTTGCGAGGCAAGCTTTAGAAACTGCAGGTCGAATCTTTCCGAGATTCATTATGCTGAACGTGTCTGGAGACTGGAAACCTATTTGGAGGTCCTGTACCTACTTCTATAGGAAAATTGAAATATTTGAAGATAGTTGACTTGTCCAATAACTATCTCTCGGGAGATATCCCGACAATTGATTGCCCCTCCTTGAAATTCTTGAGACTGTCACACAATAGGCTTGTCTGGCCAATTGTCGCCGTCACTATATAATTTAACTTCCTTGGAGTTCCTATAATTGGATAACAATCACTTTGTGGGCGAGATTTTGGACATTTCTCCTGCTTTCATCTCAGCAACAACCACATTTCAGGCAAGCTTCCAAGATGGATAGGTAATATATGATTGGTTTGCATCAGATTGCTCTGTCCTCGAACCATCTGGAGGGATCTATTCCTGTGTAGTTCTGTAATTTGGTTATGCATTTGAGTTTCTAGACCTTTCGGAACCCACCTGTTATCAAACATGTTCATTTGAACTGAAACAAGTTGAGTGGTCCCATGACACATGCATTTTACAATAGTTCTTCACTGGTGATGATAACAACTTGACAGGCCCCATCCCTAGCTAGATTGGAGAAATTTCCTCATTCAGTGTTCTTCTTCTGAAATTGAATAATTTTGATGGTGCAATTCCACTTCAGTTATGCAATTTGAAAAGCTTGAGCTTATTGGATCTTTCCCAAAACAGCTTGTCTGGTCAACATGCCACTTCAGGTATGGGGTAAATCGTTTAGACTGAGTTATCGTATCTTTAATGTTGATAGTAGGGCATTTTTATATGATCAGTATCCCAGGAGGCTGGGAACAATTGATGATCTTTATGAATATCCCAATGTTCGCTTCGACTCTGGATATGCCAATCAACAAGTGGAGTTCTCTACCAAATTTGGATCATACTCGTACAAAGGCAGTGTTCTTGATCTCATGTCAGGAATTGATCTCTCTTGCAACCACTTGACAGGCGAAATCCCAGCAGGAATTGGGAACATGAGTAACATCCATGCACTGAACTTGTCCCACAATCATCTTACCTGATCAATCCCAACAACATTTTTAAATTTACCAGAAGTTGAAAGTTTGGATCTCTCATACAACAATCTCAATGGAAGAATCCCTCCGCAGCTCGTTGAATTGGTCTCTTTGGGAACTTTCAGTGTGGAACACAACAATTTATCAGGTCCAGTACCCGACCGGAAAGCTCAGTTTGGAAGTTTTGATGAGAGAAGCTACGAGGGAAATCCCTTACTCTGTGGCCCTCCATTGCGTGACAGCTACAGCACCAAAACTGGGACAAGACCAGTGAATCCTCAAGCACCGGAACAGGAGGTAAAACATGATGATATGGTCGATTTCTATGCAAGCTGTGTAGCTTCTTATGTTACTGTGTTGATCGCAATAGCTGCGGTTCTGCTCATCAATCCTAGTTGGCGGCGTGCCTGGTTGTACTATGTCAAAGTGTGGATGACTTCTTCGTACTATTTTGTGTTGGACACCCTCTGCAGTTTCATCAACTCATCAACAGGAGACGGATAGTTTAATGCTCTATGTTAATTTTGATGTAATTTTTTGCACCATGTGCTAAGTTGCATAATATGTTTACAATGACAAGTCTGAAGTCTGGTATTTTGTTGGCGTATGTGAAATTTGGTTTTTCCTCAGGGTACAGCCTCTATTATAATCGTATGCTTTTGGTTTTGAGTGTTGTTAATATGTTTTTCCCCAGGTATAATACGTTTTTCCACAGGTATACTTGTTTGGATTCCTCAGGGAACAACTGGATTGGGAAGAACCATGTGGAATCGTTCAAATCGTTATCAAAATTTGGAATTTTGTTGTGAAGCTTGCTCTTCTCTCCAGTTTGCAGAGGGAAGTTGGATCGGTCTATCAGCATGTGATAGTTTAGCTTCTCCTAGAGTGTGAATAAGGTAAACAGTGGGTGAGTCTCATTGCTTTATTCAATTTTTAGTGTGGTTCAGTCCATTCATCGTTCTGTTGTCAATCTGTGGGTATTCAGTTATTCATGTGCCTCAAGTCTCTTCCCACTGTAGTATAAATGAGGTTAATTTGGTATTGACTATTGAGTGAACATATATTGAAGACAGTTGAATATCAGAAGTACACGATCATATACTGAGGGAGTGATACGTACAAAATGTTGGAGTTTATACATCCCCCTAGAGTAGTTTCACATGGGTGGACCTTGTTCTAGTACGGTGCGTCGGTGCCCTACGTAGTAGATTGATGATAGTTCCATCATAGCATCAAATTTGTTAATTAGCGGTAAAGTGGTCTGGGTGCTAGCTCATAAGAGAATGAGGTGGTATCGGAAACCACGAATGCTTCCTGTTTCGTCTGTTCAAAGAAGTCATTCGCCTTGACTTTTTAGTACCAATCAAACTGGACTATGTTTTTTAAAAGTTTCTTACACTGGATTTCTATGTTTTCTTGATTGGATTATGTATAATTGCACCTAGTGATTCAGATGAGTTGAAGTTTATAGTGGGAAAATATGGATTCTGCTTTCCCTGGCATTTTTTTGTTCAGTATCATACCGAAAGATATCATAGTTAGTTGGGAATAGAAGTTAGGGTAAAAGACACTTTTCACCCCTATCTTTTGGTAAAACTATACTTTGCTCCCCTGGCATTTGAATAATTCCACTTTGCACCCTTGTAACGGAATATTCTATGGACACTGTCATGTTCCATCCGTAAATCTACCTTGTAGATTTTTTTGACCGTTTTACCCTTATTTTGAGTAAAAGTCTATCATACCAATTAACAAAATTACACCACTCACCAACAACTAATCTTTCTCTTCCTCTTTGGATCTAAAAGATCAAGAACATCACTCTCGCCGAAAATTCATGAAGAAAAAATGTAAGTGAAGAACATCAAGATTTTTATATGCAGATTAACATCAAGAACGCATTAAACTGTTCTTTCCCATATTATTGATGAATTATGATGTTCATGGTTACACTTGTACACAACACAAATCAACATGCACACAAAACAAACTGAGAATCTAACATAGAGCATAACCTGTTCCATCTTCCTCATGAAGGAGAAGTAACAACTCCCTACACCATCCCTAATCATAACCTGGCCTCGTATTTTCATAGCAGCTCCAGGGGCATCGGCCAATCCAATTTAAGATCTTTTCATTCTGGAGCACAAATTGAAATATGAGAGATTAAACATATCATGATCTGCCTCCAACAAGGACAATCTCATGAATTTCACTCTTCTTCAACCCAGCACCCACCTTGGCCTTCTTCACAGATCACAAAGTCTTCTTAAACAATCAGTGTATATAAGCCTACCGAACCAGGACAAATCCCCAGGGGCTAGTATTACTCACATAAGCTGTTTGGTTGTGTTATACTACTATCTACTTACTACCGTTCCGCTGTCCCTATTTTGGGACATCAAAACACTATCCAAGTTTGAATTTTTGCACATTCCCTTAGCCATATGCAAATAATATATTGGGATTATTGTCGTACCTGGTACAGTGACCACTGCGTCCTTGATTTTCTTTCCAAGGAAAGCTTCAGCTGTGTCCATCATCTTCCCCAGAATCATGACACTGATTTCCTCGCCATCCTTGACCTTCACCTGGATATGGGGCTTTCCATCTTTGTTTACAATCTTGTAAGGTAAGAGTTTCATGTCTCCCTGAACCTCTGGATCATCAAATCTGCCAGGAAAGATAAAACCAAACACGTAAATTTACCAGGAAGAGGACCAAGGTATTCAACCCACATTTCAGCTTCTTCGATAGAAAACAGACAAAGAAAGAATTATAGTACCTTTTGTTTCATCCCCGCCTTCACTGTTGTTGAGAATTCCTCCTTGAACTGCAACACCATAGGCCACTGCTTTATCTGGATGGTTCTTTCCCATTGAAGTACTCCTTCAACAGCTCTTGCACCTTGGGGGTTCTGGTACTGCCTCCGACAAGGACAATCTCAATTCTCTCTGCAACTTCACATAGAGAGCCTAATGGCTATAGTTTCAGCTACCAAGCTAGTGGAGGCTATATCTCTTAAAATTGGCTTCCACCATAACACCGTGGTTGTTTCTGGTCAGATAGCAATGGCAGCACACCCAGACATTGTATCAAACTGGCATCATAGTTAATTTTCAAACAGTCATTTGGAATCTAGAAGCAGTCTTTTAACCAGACCTGGCAGTATATACTCCATCTTTTGTCCAATGCCAAACTCTTCTATCCTCATTGACACTCCAGGAGAGGGGGATGCTGAGGATGGCTTTGGTAGTTGCATTATCAAATATATACCCGATTAGGCGTACCCTCCAAGATCTTAGGCCAACATTGATGAGCTCTTCAACTTTGAAATCTGCAGAGTTGTTTAGAGTTAGGGGGAGCGAACTTGGTTTGTTAAAGGGATCCGCTTATCACTAAGACCCAACACCATTCTACCATTTACAATTCCCCACCTAGAGTCAGCTTCGATAATAGTTTTTGCTCTTGCACCTTGGAGTGTCTTTTTCCAAAACACAGGGTAGCGGGGTAGAAATATGCCTAAACTCAGGGGTGCGCTTAGGGTCTTTTACCCTTGTTTGTAAGCTATGAGTGCTTGTCCACAGTACTTGTACATAAAACTTTTTTTGAGAAGTACGCATCATATCATTAAACAAACTGATAAACAAGGATTACACAATACCAACTAGGCTTGATTTTTTTTTTTTGTCAAAATAAATTTCAACTAGGCTTGACCGACTTACTAAACAATGGAAGTCGACCGAAATCGATAAGCCACGATACTACAACAAACATAAAAGAAAACAAGATGATACTAACGGAGGATGATAATACAATGAAAGTAGTAAAGTAGTCTTCCTCGATAGAAAGTCTTCATCCCTTGGAGAAGAAATCGTTCTCGAAGATGACCCTGTTGCAATTTGTGTTGGTTCAACCGTCAAAGGGATTGAAGAGCCAACCTTGTTACTTGAGGTGAAACTTCAAAAGTCTAAACAAGATAACTTTGATGGAGAATTTAGACCTAATGTAGGAAAGTAATCCAAGAGACCAATCAGGTGACTAGGGAGACCGGGTATGGCTTGTCTTGGTTCGATTGGTAGGGTGAAAAAATCATTCAAGAAAACTGAACTCCTTTTGAAGCCGCAATTGCCAAAAGACAAGATAGAAGTTTTTAATAGCTTCGTTTAAGGGGAATACCAAACCTTTTGAGATGCTACCAGGAGCTATTGGGTAAGGCATGAAGTGACCAAAACAAAAACAAAAAACCGGAGCCCCAATCCAGCATATCCCACAAACGCTGAACAAAAGGAAAACACAAAAAGGAGAGAAAAAGGAGATGAAGCTTAAGGTTGAGGAAGGACCCAACAAAACATCTTTCACCATCGTTATTTGAATATGAAGGGACAAAGAAGAGGCTGATCGAACTGTCCGAGCCTGTCCCTGGGCTCGACAATTCCATCAGAAGAACGTCATGGCTGGACCGGAGATTGTTGAGGTACAATCTCCTAAAAACACCTAAACTTGATGATTTCAGGACGAAAAACCAAATGAAGGTCAAATTAGTAGTGAAGCTCACAACCTGTTTTACTCCACGTCAGAAGTAACCTCAATAAGTCTCCAGAGAAAGAAAAAATCAAGAATTGACTACAACTTCGACATGACCAGATAGGTACAGACCACACAGATTGACCAAGTCATTGGCCAGTTCAACAAACAAGTAAAAAGAAAAAACAGTCAAAGTAAAATTCCCTACAATCTTTTGGTATGATTTAACAGTGACACAAATACATTCTGGGGTACAAAAAGAACAAACTACCACTCTGGATCTTCCCCATCAATTTGATTTTTAACTTGTATATGGGTCCCTTTGACCGGGTGATTTGGATCGCAAAAATATACGATTTTTTGATATTTTTTCACCATGCTACAGAACAACTTTTAGTCTACAATACCATGAAAAAACTATCGAAATGTTGCATCATTTAGCTATCCAAATCCCGAGTCAATGATCCAGTAAATAGTGCAAAAGTCAAATTGATGTGGAAGAGAAGAATAAGAGTGGTATAGATTTACAAGCCAACCATGAAGAGAACAACATTTTTTTTAGAAGTAGGCATCATATCATTAAACAAACAGATAAACAAGGATTACACAATACCAACTAGGCTTGATCGACTTACTAAACAATGGAAGTCGACCGAAACCGATAAGCCACGATACTACAACAAACATAAAAGGAAACAAGATGATACTAACGGAGGATGATAATACAATGAAAGTAGTCTTCCTCGATAGAAAGTCTTCAGCCCTTGGAGAAGAAATCGTTCTCGAAGATGACCCTGTTGCAATTTGTGTTAGTTCAACGGTCAAAGGGATTGAAGAGCCAACCTTGTTACTCGCGGTGAAACTTCAAAAGTCTAAACAAGATAACTTTGATGGAGAATTTAGACCTAATGTAGGAAAGTAATCCAAGAGACCAATCAGGTGACTAGGGAGACCGGGTATGGCTTGTCTTGGTTCGATTGGTAGGGTGAAAAAATCATTCAAGAAAACTGAACTCCTTTTGAAGCCGCAATTGCCAAAAGACAAGATAGAAGTTTTTAATAGCTTCGTTTAAGGGGAATACCACACCTTTTGAGATGCTACCAGGAGCTATTGGGTAAGGCATGAAGTGATCAAAACAAAAACAAAGAACTGGAGCCCCAATCCAGCAAATCCCAAAAACGCTGAACAAAAAGAAAACACAAAAAGGAGAGAAAAAGGAGTTGAAGCTTAAGGTTGAGAAAGGACCCAACAAAACATCTTTCATCATCGTTATTTGAACATGGAGTGACAAAGAAGAGGCTGGTTGAACTGTCCGAGCCTGTCCTTAGGCTCGACAATTCCAGCAGAAGAACCTCATGGCTGGACCGGAGATTGTTAAGGTCTATACAATCTCCTAAAAACACCTAAAATTGACAAAAACAGATGAGAGAATACGGGTGAAAACAGGTCCAGAGTCTAAAGGGTTACCAAACGGATTTTCGCTCAGCTTCAGAGCTTTGCCTAGAGATGAAACTTCAAGAATTTGAAGCTTCCTTTCCTGCAATCGAGAATGTCCTCTAATTTGCATCACACTGTGACCAAAGAACTTGATCGAATTTGAACGGCATGACTCAGAGTTTGTTAGGCGAAGACACTTCACACTACGGAGTTTGTTGTTGGCTAAACCAGCTTCGGGAGCGGCCCTTGGAGTTTGTTAGATTAAACCGAAAAACAGTCTCGTTCTTGTTGACAACTTGAGCTTGTAATTGAGCTTGGCAGCTTGGTGAACTTTGAAAAAATTGGGGGAACCAGTTGGAGGTGTTTAGCAAGGTTACAGTTGCGGCACCGGGAACGGGCTTAATGAAGATGCTTTTCTCTGCCTCGTGACCCAAAGTCCCAAACATGTTGGATTTGCAGTAGTGCCTTCATCTTCAACCTGTTTGGTGTCAAGCTCTGAGACTCTCCAGTTCTTGCCTGCAATGACAGCTCGACGTCCATCTTGTCGGAAAAACCGTAAGGCTTAGCCTGCTCTTTTCCTGGAACACTATGAAAAACTATATCCACCGACGCGACGAGCGATTAATATAAATCACTTGTTTGACCGCTGCGAAGCTACTGCTCTCATAAAACCCATAGCGATATCTATTTTAAAACAAATCAGTCGCACATATTCAGAAGGTTGATTGGTGCAATTGAGAATCTGTGGGATTTGCTGCTTCACTGTGGTGTTTTCTGGCAGCCAATGAGACGCCACAGTCGTATGTTCACTGGAATCTGGATTGATTGATTCACAGTCGGTGTTTTCGGGCGATTTCGCCGTTACCAGGAAATCGCCGGAGTGCGACCCAGCAGCACTACCCGGTCGTTCTCCAAGTCGGGTTTCTTCTCTTCTTTGTTGAAGCTGTAGATCGGCTGAGATAAGACCTTTTTCATTGAGTATTTGAGGGCTTGGGGGTCGCTGGGTTTTGGCCGAGAAATCGCCTCCATTCTCTCTCTCTTGTGAGTCTTGTCCCAGACTCCGTCTGTGTAGTTGTAAGTGGTAAGAAATTGCTTGCAACTGAATCAAACCAGAATGATCTGCTGCTACTAGCACTCACATTCTATTCGTGGAATAGCATGATTCTAGGTAAAGTTTCTAGGGATAATCAAGAGAACAACAACTTGATTTGCTCTATTACAATATTTCCATGACACACCAACCACATCCTTTTCTTATACAAACTAATCGTAACCCCGCGCTATGCGCAGGATTTTCATCATTTTATCGTAATATGATCTGCAAGCATTTTCATGATTTTATCGTAATATGATATGCATTTTTGAGGGTGTGAGATAGTTAGAAAACTGAAATACCATTTTCGCTAGTTGATATTTATTTGATATTATTTTTCAATCGTGTGAATCGCAAACTACTTCAAAAAAAAAAAAAATCAGAAACACAGCTTATTACATATATATTCATATCTAATAAATGTTTTCAAAGAACCATAGACAAAAAACGATTGCATGTTAAATGGATTAATTGTGTTTCTAAATGTTTAACTTGAGAGAAAATCCCCATTTTTTTAAGTGCATCATATGAAAATAATATATATATATATATATATATTTCATCAAAAAAATAATAATAATAATATATGAATAGTTGATGAAATTGAAATGAAATACAACAAATTAAAATTTTATGGACTGTGTAAATATGTGCTACGAATAAGAAGAATACAAATAGTATCCTCACACAATAGGCATGTGCTCAACATCTTCCTTATACTCGTGCTCACTAACAAAAGATAAACATGCTTGGTAATTTATGCAATCACCAAGTTAGAAGTCCTTACACATGAAGCGGCTCTAGTATTTTTTACTATTGAACATTGTTGCTATGAAAAGTAGTTGTCATAAACACAAATTCAGTTCATAAGAGTCATTTTTTTCCTGCAAAACCACTCTCTTTAACCAAACAAAATATATCATAGTATAGTAAACAAATTATATGAATACTTACCATGTAGAATATTTCATAAGCACAGATTCAATTATCTAGCTGTAAGATAGAAAAGAGCGATCAAGACCCTTAGCAGCTTTAAAACGAGACTGCAAATCTAGGAGAACCGAAATGACCTATCTGCAGAATCGTGACAGTGTGTAAGAGACCGAATGAGATTACGCCAAAGGTTACGTGGCGTAGACAAAAACTCCTGTGTGTTTTCGTATAAAAAATCGGAAAAATTAGAGAAACTCTATGGGATCTTGGAACTTAATATTTAAACATGGATTTTATAACATAAGATATTATCAGAAAACTTCATTAAAATTATTTACTTTTCACCTATTGCATTCTGCAAGTAGTTTAATAATCATCAAAATCAAATCAATTACTCCTCCCCTTTTTACCGTGTCATCTTAATTCTGATTAGCGAAAGAATATCTAAACTGTTCTCGTGTTCGATATCCTGAGTTCAAATACTCTATTTTATTATTGTGGTCGTATACTTGCGCAAGAGAATGCTAGAATTCGTGCCACGCCCCGACACGAGCCAAGTCGACGCGTCCTAACAAATGCAACGACCAATGCGCCCGAACAAACAACATACAAATGCACCCTGACAAAGTACGCAATGTCGTTTCAATTCCCCTTCGTACTCAACAAGTGCTCAAACATTTCATTCCAATTGCGCCACAAACCGGACCAATGCGAACGAAACCAATATGTGCCAAATATCACACCACCAACCAATCGCGTGCCAACAAGACACGCGCGAATGCTGCACACCGTGGAGCCCAAACCTCCCACACGAGGCTTAGATAACGAGGTAATCCTCGGACGTCCCTCCATTTTCTATTTCAGTGTAACCTATAGTTTCTCGGTTCTTGGGACACTCGCTCTTCCAATGACCTTTCTCCCTACATAAAGCACAAACATCTAGTGGTAAGGTAGTTCTTCTATAATTCCGATATCCACTCATACCTTTTACTCCCTTGACCATCAAAGCGCCCAGAGCCATGATCGTCTTTTCCTGCCGCCTTGTGTCTCAATTCCCTCGTGTGCCGTACTTACTGAACTTCCTCTAGGGTTATCGTATCTTTCCCAACAACGAAAGACTGTACGAAACCCTCGTATGGTGAAGGTAGAGACACCAATAAAATAAAGGTTGCGTCAACATCGCTTACAATATCCTCACTATTGCGCAATTCGAGCAAGATAGTGTTCTGATTGTCTAAGTGATCACCAATAGGCGTAGCTTCCAACATTCGTAGACCGAGTAGTCGTTGCTTCAGCATCAACTTGATGGCCACTCATTTCGTCATGTAGAGGTTCTCCAATTTGACCATTAGCCAACTGCCGTCTCCTCATCTACAACCCTAGTGATCACGTGGTCCGCGATGCACAACAAGATCGTTGCATGCGCTTTTCCTCCATCTTCACAAACGAATGTGTGGTTGTATCAACGCCCGCCTTGTTAGTCAATGGTAGCCAAAGATCTTGCTACTTCAAGAAAGCACACATCTTTATCTTCCACAAGCTAAACCCATTCTTCCCATCAAACCGATCGATCTTCATCGTAATCGAATTCGACATCAGTCCTCAGGAAACCCTAACATGGATCTAATATCACTTCGATAAAAATGAAACACGAACAAGATCGCACAACGATTTAATGTGGTTCACTAGATTTGAGACTAGCTACATCCACGACCAAACAAACCCAATATATTGATGAGAAATACCAATTACAAACCTGACTACTCAAAGCCATGACCCTAGCATCTATATATACTAAGAATACAGACTTGGAGCCAAAGAAACATCAAGAAACATTCTAAAACAGACTTGGAAACAAAATCAGCCAACTAGAGACCATGTTCGTACGAACACCACGAGTGTTCGCACGAATGGCATTCGTTAGAGCAACTCCGGTGTTTGCACGAATCGCCAGTGTCTCCGTCTTCCTCCGTTGCTTGCTCAACGAGTAACACCAGTCAGTTCATTGCCACATCTCTTAGTTGGCAGAAAAAATTCCAACTTTTTTACAACAGAAGAGCATTTATCGAAACCCAAATCCGGTAATATTCTCTTATTAGGGAGATTTTAAACTAAGCTCAAAGTTTAAGCACATTGTAATAATTTAGGTTATCTAAACAACACTATATGACAGCTTACCATTTTTTCTTGATAATGGTGGTGTCCGTGCCACCTTGCGCGCACCTCAACTAATTCACATGACTCTGAAGAAGTCACTCGAATGGTTTGAACTTGAGACCTAAAGGGAGCACACATTTGAGTCCCAAGCCGTTGCCAACTCGACCAAACCTTAGGGTTATCTGACAGCTTGTCATTGCTTTAGTAGGACCACTGATTCGGACTTCATGAAACCTACAAGGTAGTTTGGATCATCGGGTTGCAGCCAAATCAAAGCATATATGGTAGCTAGAATAGTATACGAACCAAGTGTCTAAACCGAACAACGGAGAGTAGTAATATTAATTTTCAAGACATTCGATTATTTTACTTAAAAAAATTTGTTATATTTATGCTAGTAATTGAGTACTTACTTTTTTGAAATTTCATCTTCCATTTTCTCCTAAATCTTTACTATCTTAAAAGAGTGAAGAATTTTAATGTGACTCCTAAGATTGATTATTACAAAAATATCTCCCTAAATTTATTTATTATAAAATTGACCCTCTTTAAGCCTAGGCTATTCATTCACTCATGGTAATTTGTACCTAGAGACACGTTTGTTCCTCCATCTAAAACACGTAACTCTTCGTGTGATCGGAGATCTCTCAGGCTAACACCTCTCTCTCTCTCGACCGCCCGTTCGACCGTACCCTATAATGAAGGACGAAGATACAAAGTCCGTCGTCGTCGCTGTCGCAAAACTCAACTGTCACTGTGGCATCGACAGAAACTGAGGTAACCCTCTCTTCTATCTCACTCCATCTCTCCTTGGCGAAGGCATACACAGTCTCTTTGACCCACCCGACCCTAATCAATCTCTCGATCTCTTTCCTTGTTTCTCGGTCTCCCTATCTCGTCTCTCTCCCTTATATGAATTGCTATGTATGTTATGAGTATGAAAATTCGCAGCTTTTGGTTGCTCTGATATTGCAATTGTTCGATTTCTTGCTGAATGATTGATTTCAATGAACTTTGGGGTGTCAACATAGACATTTTTTTACGATATGTTTTGTTTACAAAGGAAGGAGTTGCCTTGTTCTCATGGGAGTGCATTTTTCCATACTCTATATTGTTATATCTCATTTTCTGAATGGAATTCGAAATTGCAAAGAATTTCCACAGTAAATAATTATCAACAAGAATATGACCATTATATGGGGAGAGAGGCAAAAATAACTCTTGTCGACGCAATTTATTTAGTCTTGATTCCTGAAAGGTAACTTTTAGGTGTCCACTCCTACTTCTCCTGTGTTTCCTTAAGTGAGTTGATTTTAAGTTTAATAGTTTATGGTGAATGCTGGGATTTAATTGGATGGGCTATTATCCTGATCACATTGTAAGTTAATGCAAAACGAGTGCTCTTATTCTCACTTCTTTTGAATTTTCGTAACTTGATTTAAAATATTAATGTGTATTAGCAATGCAGTCAATAAAATTTTGATGTGTATTAGCAATGCAGTCAAGTCTTCGATGTTTTGGCTGTTTGCACTTTTGAAATATGATTGTCGTCGAGATTTCTTAGTATATGATTATATTGCCAACACTTTAATTTTCTATGTTACTCAGTGCTCTACTTGATCGAGAATTATGATAACAAGGTATCTTCTAAAGGGCATTTCCAATCCCCAAGGAGTAATTATTGCTTGCTCCAAGAGCAAATATGACGTGGTGCTCTAATCAATACATGTAGGAATCCACTTTCTTTTGTCTGCCACTCATTATCTTTCTTCCTGACATGTCATGTGGTGTATGATTAGAGCACCACGTGTATTTGCTCTTAGAGCAAACAAAAATTTCTCATCCCCAAGGGGAGGGGGAAGTTATTTGCACGTGGTGAGGAAACAATTGGTGGTGCATCACCCCTCCATTTGGGTTTTGATTATTTGACCATAATTAGCAGTTTGGAGATTTCGATTAAAGAATTTGCTAGTTGTCGGCTCCATCCGCATTGCATGGTCAACTCACGGCGATTCGTTTGACTGAGCAAGAGCTGCTCATCATATCTGCAGTTGATTATAAAACTGGAAAGGTTTTTTCTTTGAGGGAATAAAACTAGAAATGTTTGATTCAATTTAAACTGATGCACCTGCCTAAAATGCTAGCAAGTATAAGGTCATAACGTGATTTGCATCTTATCCACGTCAATATTGTATATGGATGTGATGGTGGGAAGACTAGGGTTTGCTTCGTATTTAAACCAATGCGGAGAGTTCGGCGATGTGGAATACAAGCTGCTTTGGCTAAACCAGGGAAAAGTTTCCCAGAATTTCGGTTGATTTGAGTAATTTGGTCGTGATTAAGGATTTGAAGCTACACCACTTGGTGTGGCCGTGTTAGTGGTGAGCTCTGATCGATTATATCATGGGAAAAGCTTGATTCGTGTATCTTACATATACCTTTCTCTTCTTTGGGATGTGCCCTTGAAGATCCACGAAGACAAAAGCTGATATTATGTCTGTGTTCGAACTTATTGAATGACTTGACTGTTAGCACGGTGTATCAACTTGTAAAAAGATTTTCCATAAAATACAGGCTATCCTATTTCATAACTAATACCCGTGACTGAGTCGTGAATCTGGAAGAGCCCCATCATCTTCTTAGTTTCTTCTTCTTAGTTTCTTTTACCAAAAATAAAATTTATGTTTTGGTTAGGTATGAAAAAGTATCCAACAGTTTGACATTTTAGACCCTTATTCTTAGTTTCAATTTGGACATAAATAACTGCTCTCATTGAACTTTAGGCATATCAAGGATACCCCTGAAGGCTGAAACAGAGTGTCCAAGTCTTCATGAAATGAAACCATGTGCGACCATTTGTTGTTCTGAATTAGGTGGATTTCAAATTAGAGTATGATTGACTATGGAATTATGTGCAAGCATCTGCCTATTGAAGGAACATTCGATCATGCTGCTCACACTGGGTTTTTCAGGAAGGGGATGTTGGCTGAGCTATATGTGGAGAGCTTATTTCTTTTCCCCCTTTGATTAAATTTTAGCCATTTTTCCCACAATAATAATAGGCTAAACAGGATGAAGAATACGAGCATTTGTACACTAATATCTTTCTTCAATTTAATTCTATGCATTTTCGTTTCTCGATTGCCTTGATTTCTGTGTAGGTTTTCTATTGTGAACAGTTTTGTCTGGAGTTTCCAAACGGAAATAGCTCTTCGGGTACTTGCTTTTTTATGAGTATATGTGAGTATAAACAATCCACTTGTACTATCTAGATTAACTGATATAAAACATCATTTGTTTTAACCGGTGATAACAATTGAACCGGGTGCATACATCCCACCCGGACTTAATTAGTTATCCAGGGAGGTACTCATTTTTACTTTTTAAAGTTACGTTTCTGTGTATAACTGCCAAAAATTCTCAAATTTTGGAAATTCTATCAGTAGGACACATAACCTTGATTGGAAGTGGCTAAATTCAGAATTGATATTGATTTGAGTGACGGGAGAGAATTCATACATATAAGGAGGAATAATTTTTCATTTTTTTCCTAATCAATAATGATTTGGTTAATATGTTATATTTAGGTTATATGGAGTTTAAATTCATTTCATCCTTTGTCACCCAACACTCTTGCATTATGTTCAAAGAAATGACTATAACAATCCAAAATTTAAAATTGCCACTAATAGGTATCAACTCCAGGAGACCGTTTATCCATGGAATCCTAAAAAAACTTTCTGATGACTAGAGTGTTGTATATTTTATTTTTCTTGAATGTTTATGTTTAAACTTTGGACATAATGTTGACAATAAGAGACTAAATGCTATGTCATGGGTATATACTTTTAGGTTTATCTCTCAAGATTGGTTATGTGGCAGGAAAATGATTTTTTTCGCTAATTTAATTCTTGACCTTGGATTCTTAAGTAATTATGGAGGAGTATAATCATGTTTGGACATTGGTTTTCTAATTTGAAAAAGTTGATTTTATGTAGGAGTTAACATATCTCATATCATACTACTATTTCAACCAGGTATATCGCTCTCTCTCCCTCAGATTTATGGATTGGTCATGTAACTCGTCTCTCTTGCTCTCTGTCTCTTTCTCTCTTTCTCATGCCAAGAAAATATTTTATTGCCTGACATTGAGATACCTTTAATCAAAACAGGTTAAACAAAATATATCTTCTAGATAATGCCCTATGAAGTTCACATAATTCTAATATAGATTTCTAAATCATTATCTTTTCTACTCCTTTTCCATATCTTTGGTGTGGGTGTAAGATTTATTTATTTTGTGTTTTAAGGAGATAAACCCATGTACTTGGTTCTTAATTCATTTTTTACATAAGTTTATAAAAATAAAGTGACATCTTCCATTTATCTTTTTAACAAAATCATGTCGAACCCATTCGAGTTATTTCAGATGAAAACACGTTACACTTTGTGTATAAAACTAACGTTGAGAATGATATCCTGCTGAACATGTATATCTTCTTTGGCATATTGTCAAGATATGAAATACCTATGTTAGGTGCAATGTGGTTTCATTCTGATTTATGATATGGATGGAAAATATGGAATAGACTTTTATACAGGATCTATTACGAAGGAGGCTATACTTCTTTAGATCACGGTAATTTAGGGAGACATTTAGAAGCAACATGTGATGTAAATTAATAAGATTGCTTTGGTTAATCAAACTCCCACTACCTTGAATAAAGAGATTGCCCATAGTAAATTTTCTTTTGATGACTGCATATCCTTCGCCTGAGTACAACTTCTAAGATACTGGAAGTCATTCTGCGTTGTTATAGGATAATTTATTAGTCACGATCTGCAATTTCGATTTCGGATATTTGAATGTTGGCCAGGGCATTACATTACTTTGATCTTAGGTGATCCAAATCCGTACATACAGTGCTTTGGTTGTGATTGTTTGTTGCGTGTGTCAAGGTTTGGGTTGTCTTATAACACACTGGACTAATTTTGCTAGCCATCAACAACGATGTGGAAGAAAGATCGGCTGGACCATGCAAATCTTTATATTGTTCTATGAAGTGACAATCTCATTACAAGATATTGCTGCTTTCACATTGGACACGTGTACTTCGCATGTTTGAGGTCAAGATCAAAATATTTCTATGCCTAAATAAGCTTAGTGACCATTGACTGTGGTATATGATTGCTGAATATCTTTACTTGTAGCCCATTTCATTTGATTATTTTCTTAACTTTTCTATAAATTGTTTGTACAATGAGCAATATGTCCATTGATAATGATATCTTTTATCCAAAGTTTGTGATCTGAATATTGTAAGATTACTTCAACTCCTTCACTTGATAATTACAAAACACAAATGTATCTCATCTTCAATAGACAAATAGACATGTAAAGAAAATTCACGTGCAAAGCACGTGCTACTAACTAGTAATATATAAAAGTACCAAAAAAACACTGGCCACAAAAGCACAGAAAAATGAAAGTCAAAATGAGGAATAAGAAATTGACGAAACTAACATCCCATATGCATGCTAGCTTCCTGCCAGCTGCAAGAAGCCTCCTGCTAGCACCAACTGTAACTTTTTTGTGACTCAGGCACCAACTGTAACTTTTTAAGTTATCATTGTACTTCTACAAATTTTCCCTCCCTCTCTCTCTCTCTTCATAAAAGGCAGAATAGTTATGAAGGCAGAATAGTATATATTGCCAAAACTGGGAACCAAACAAGTTAACGTTCCTTACAAAGTTTTCTTTATGTTGCCTTCTTTGGTATGATGATGGACCTTGTTTGGATGGTGTTTAGTTAAAGTAACCAGCTCGTGACTAATTTTAATTTGAAATTCGGCCAGCAAATCAACTAGTCAGACAATCTGGAGCAAAATGATCCACTCCTTAGAAGCTTCATTAGCTTGTTTCGTTTAGCTGCATGATACGGTTTGCGCGGAAGACCAATGTGGGACAACTGAAGTTGATGGAGCACATGCTATTCAGCAAAATGATCCACTCCCTGCTATTGTATCGTTACACACTCATCCAATAACTCACATTTTATGAATGGATTTCATCTATATAGTGACCTTGTCCGGACACAGATATCTCAACATTCCTGAATATGATTTTTCGAATTCATGGATTGTTGACAGACCCAACTCTAGAGATCTTTTCTGAATATGATTTTTCGATTTGGAATGAAAAGGTCACCGAAAAATTGCATCGTTTTGCTTTCCAAATCACCTGGTCAAAGTGATACAGTTACAGGTGAAAAGTCAAATCAGGAAGAAGCTAGCAAAACAGAGGTCGTACATTTCATTGCATCGATGCCACATCAAAGATGGTATTGCTAGGAATAATAATAATTGGTTGGCACTTACTGTAGCAGTTCTTTCAGACCTTCATTAGGGCTAGGCCGTGTAAAATAAGACTGAACTTTAACGGGCCCAAGTGTGGAAATAATCCGAAATTCTTTCCAAGAGTGGTGACAGTTAGAGTATTACTCCACCAAACAGCAGCAGTAGGAGCAAAAGTGCAGAGCATTTTGCAAAATTGCATTAGCACGAGTCCGATTAAGCTTTGCAATGAATAAAAGAAGGAATTTTCCTCAAATAAAAAATAAAAGAAGGAATGAAATATATTTAAGTATGTGAATTATCCTAAAAAAAAATACTGCTAGGGCGAGTTGTACTATGACTTTTTGGATTTTTACACCGACATTTTAGTTATTGTGAAATATTATGTGACAAAAAATTGAGAGAAGTTTGTGTTGCTAAAAAAAATAATGATGTTGAGTTTTGTTGTTGGTGAAGACTACTTTACCCACTTTATATTTCAAGAAAAGTATGACAGGCTAAATTAGTTGTGGTAGTGGGCTCGTTTGGATACTCAGGTTTGGATAACCAATTACCAAACCTAACTTTTTTGTAGTTGTAAAAATAAAGCGGTGGACGGGAAAGTGTAGCCGGTGACCGGATGAAACAGATGATGCCCGGCACAAAACAGCCGGTGTCCGGGTACTAGATAGAGAAGAGTGAGAGAGAGAGGAAGCACATGAGAGGGAGGAAAAGAGAGAGAGAGAGAGAGAGAGAGAGAGAGAAGGAGTGGGAGAGAGAGTAATTTGTTTGGCCAGCCACACCACAATGAGTGGTTTTCACGCATGCTGCAAAAGATATAATCACCTCCCCTATAAAATAATTAAATTACAATTGTCACCCTATTGTAATCTCTATATATTTTTTTACCCCAAGATAGCAGTAATAGCTACTACTTGTAAATGGATGTATTATTTTTATTTCCAGTTAAGACCATCTGTATTTGAAAATCGTTGTCTACATTTTGCCAATCCAGATAATTGTCAATCCGGTTCAGTTGAAATGATTGCTTAGGGCCTCACAATAGTTATTTTCTTTTTTGAGAATTTTTATAATAGTAATTACGATTCAATGGATTATGTGCGGGTTTTTTAAATTAAAAATTTATGAAAACAAATTCTAAATTATTGGATTTAATTGCATTGTTTACAATTTTGATATATCCATTTGTTCTTTATTTTGTCGACACTTTTGAGCAGGTATCATTTCAAATTAAAAATTTACGAAAACAAACTCTGAAAATATTGGATATAATTGTATTGTTTACAATTTTATATATCCATTTATGTTGTTGAGACTTTCGAGGGAAACAAATGATTTAACTTCCAAATATCAGTATAAAATACTACTATGGCGTATTTGATTCTTTCATATTAGTTGTTGTGAAATTCTAAAATACATTAGGCATTACTGTTGGGGGAGGTGAGTGAATATATCAATGAAGTTAGGGGATGTGAATGGAGCTCAATACACTTTCTAACATCAATTGAAAGAGAGTGAGGAGTTTTCTACTATTCTCATTGGAATAGTATGAATAAAACAAATTTGGGTGTACTGTGGCCGTCTCCCTGCATTGTTTACAACTAGTGAATGACCCGTGCCCTCAGGGCACTACCATCTGAGGAGGGGCTACAATTCGACATCAATGTGGAGAGTTATCACATAATACGCGTAATATATATCAAAATTGTGGTTGAGCATGATAGTGCTAGAGAGAAATACAAAAGCAACAAAACCCTCAAACACAGGTAATGTATATATTTTTTAATGTCAAATACCGAGTACATCGCACGGGATACACATAATATTGTTTTTGCTAGTCTATGCATGTACAACAAACATGTCAAATTAGAGGATAGGCCCAAGACCTTCTGTACCTAAGAAACCTTTGATAGTTGATACTAATAAAATGTACATCAATAGAAAAATATAACATTAAACAATGACAATTATGTAGTGTTATCATAGTACAGCTTTCAATTTAGAGGCATTACATGAAATTGTCCAAAGTCTAGCTCACTAAATCGATAAAAGACTAATCAGGTATATTCAAACCTCTTGAAAATCTACTCCAAATGCCTCCTAGAGCTCCATTACTCCGAATCCACTCCAAATGCCTCGCGAAAAGACAACAGTGTAGCGTGTGTGAACAAAACAAATTAGTGTATTTGTTTCCCTAGGTCATAGAAGTGAAACTGTAATCCATCATAATGCAATTAGTGTTGAGCTTGAGGTACACGGGATAGGAACAGTGAAGATATTTGGCATATTTGGGCATTATTGATATTCCATGAGGCCATGAGCTTCAATGCGCCACCAGTAACCTATTGAGTGAACCGTGCCCAAGGAAAACATGTTCAATGCCCGTGGAGACGGTAATATGGTGACACACGTGACACATTTACAATTTTATGAATGTTTAAAAGTCCTTCAACCGCCCGTTCTTTGTACTTGCTTTCAGATATTATAATTGCCGAGAAATAGTGCAGGACTTTTTTAATAATTCGCCTATATAAACGAAATATGTAGCACGTATAATTCATTAAGTTCCATAATAAGTTAAGTACATATAAGATCCCACACATAACAGGATTTACCTGTTGAAGTAGCTATGCCGATTGTCTTGAGTGTATATGAAAAGCTTGGACAAAATAATTTACCTAAGATTGTAAACAGCGCTAAGTTTCATAATAAAGCAAGAAAGAGAAATAGGCATTGCATAACTCTACGCTTGAACAAAAAAAATATATGAAATGATCTATTAACCAGCCTGACTTGTTATACCTAAATCATTTGTAAGACTCATGCTTTATGTGTTTAGGTACTTGATTTTTGTTTCGAACCAAGAAATGCATGTACAGTGTTTTGGATCATTTGTAAAATCTATCAAAGATCTGGATTATATAATTCAAACCAAAAGCCAGTTGTCCAAACTCCAAACATCTTTTATCCTCATAGTATAGCATGTACAGTGTCAAAAGTTCGAGGAACATCTACTGTGATTGTACTTTAGTTACATTGGAGGAGTACATTCCTGGTAATCAGGACATAGGAGATGTACGGGGTAAAGAGAAGAAAGCTTATTAGTAAGAAAACACAGAAGATAAATCAAATATGTGTTTGCAAATACGGTGTAATTGCAAGGACACAAAGCAAAACTGAATACAAATCATATTTAGTGGAAAGTTTGTTTTACCGTGAAATTGGTTCTCAAATGGTTACTATAACTCACTCATATACCTCAGTTTGATAGCCATTGCCTAAGAGGAAACAAATATTCAAATAAGTTCAAATCAATGGTTCCAGAAAGCTTCTCAAAAATAAAAATAAAAAAAAAATACTACTATCAATGATCCAGTATTCTTGCAACCTGATAATATATGACATTTAAGGGTCAGTTGTTAAACCATGATGAAGGGACAGAGAGCTTTAAACAAAGATGTATCAGAGAATCAGTCTTGATAACATCTCAGATGTATTTCGGTCTTTCTAACATTTTGACAAAATTAATCCATGTAATACATACCTACACCTATGAACCAGAGTACATGTGCTATAGCCCAACAGTCCATGTTCATTCATTGCCCCATCTGTAATCCAAAGATAGACAAAAAACTAAAGAAGATATCAACCCAAAAGTTTGCTAGATTTTATTCTGAAAACACACATATTAATGGGTATTAGCAATTCATATATCCCTTTTGCCACATTCAAAGTTGTGCCGAAACCTCTGGGCAAAAATGAAAACCCTGATTAGATCTACATAGAAAGAGAAGGGACGAATAGATCCATACCGTCCTCATCTCCTTGTGAACCCTAGAAACTGCAAGAGATGAAGTAGAAGAATGCGTCATTAAAAATAACAGGAGAAGAACTTACCTAGTAGGTCATCCCTTCTACCCAAGGCCGGTTAAAGAGAGAGTGAGAGAACGTGAGGGAGGTGATGTGCGGAGGAAAGAGCGGGGTGATTTGAATTTCAAAACTGTGAAGCCTCTGAAGCGACTTGTGAAGCTTCTCAATCGAACCGTCGTGAAGCTCTCTGATGAAACATCCCGTCTATCTCTGACCTGCTGCAGTGCTCACCTCTCCTCCGTCAATATGAAGATCAGGCCCAAAAGTTTTGAGTGGGACCCGCAGAGACATACCAAGGAGATAACCTATCCCCCTTTATGTTTCAGGGATAACAAAAAGGAGGCGTATTTTTTTACTGAACTTCTTGTTTGGAAGACGTGACTTTTGTTTGGTTGTATTTGTACATTTTTAGGATACACTATTCCTCAAGCTGATTTGTTATATAGATTACAATCCATCAAGCCATCCACCGGTAATATTACCCGGGCACCGCCAACACAATGAAAACAAAAAAATAAAAAAAATATATATATATATATAGCGGTGCCCGGCTAAGACAATGCCGGCCACCGCTCCTCACCCAACCACAATCTATCTATCCAAACACTACACCGGTTAGGTTAACCGTACCCCCTCAACCTATCTATCCAAACAGTTGCTTGTACCCTCTGCTAATTTTCTAATTGGACAGAATTTGTAAAAAGTTACAACTTGTAGTCACAAATCTTCTTTTGATATTAAATTTTAAAATTAATTATTTTCATATAAGTAATAATTGATTTAAATTTTGACAAAAAAATATATTTTTACGTTAAAAAGATTAAACCATCACTATAAAAGATTGCACAAAACTACAAGTCACCACTCTAATACTGTACAGAATGCATTGGTACATGTGTTTCTTAACTTTATCCAAAAAAAAATGTAGGTGGTATACATGCATTTTGCAACCTAAAGTGTTCAATAAAAAAAAGTCTTATTATTTGGCAGACCAAGCATGATGATTAAATTAAGGTTGGATTTTGTAATACTCATTATTATAGTGGAAATAAATTCATTTAAAATAAAAAATAAAAACAATCCCCAGTCCCCACTCTCTCCCATGCAAGAAAACTACCACTCCGTCCCAGATCTTTTTTCCCAATTTAATTTTTACCACTATTCATTGGGTCACTTTGACCCGATGATTTGGATAGCAAAATGATACAATTTTTAGATAATTTTTTCATGGCATTGTAGAGTAAAGGTTGTTCTATAACACGGTGAAAAAATTATCAAAAAATCACATCGTTTTGCTATCCAAATCACCCGGTCAAAGTGACTCATATACGAGTCAAAAAGTCAGGATGAGAAGAAAGAGCTGTGACGGAGTGGTATCCCTTAAGGTACCAAATTACAACGAGTATGCATGGAATATGTTTTCATCTGCATGAGTACGTCAATTTAACGTCTGTAGACATTTATTTTACCATAGTTATTATAAAAAGGTGTTTCACTCTTTATAGATCATAATTAACACATTATGGCGATGAAATATTCATTTTTCCACTTGTATGTTCTTTGATAAAACAATGGAGTACGGTACCTTTTGTACACTTTAGAAAGGAGCTGATGTTTTTCACCAATTTTCATAGTGATGACTTGTACTTTTCATGTAATATGTAACTTTGTTTTTTTTTTTTTTAAAAAAAAAAAGTGATATGTAAATAATTAAATTAAAAATTGAATGGTAGCTCAAGTGGTAGAGCATTGAAAGCCTATACATGGTTCTCTCCTATGCATGGGCCACGTTCAGGGTGGAGATGTGGAAGTATGGTGGCAGTTAACCACCAAAAACGTGTATAGTGGGGCAGTTGTCCACCCATAGTGGTGGTGTGGCTATAAAATTCCGTCGTGAGTTTCATCCTAAACTACCATCTTTGGTTTCAACTACCATCTCAGGTTAGATTAAACTTTCTCCTATTTGTTTTTCTCTGGTACTTTCTACTTTCTGTGAGTTTTACACTCTAGCATGGAATCCATGGAAGCAAAATTGAGATCAATGAACCTCAATTCTTTGGAAGAAGATGAGATTGTTATCTCTGATTCTTCCATGGAAGTAGGGTTACAAGTCTGCCAGCGAAGCCTCTTCGGGAAAGTGTGGTCACAAAATCCTTTGAACGCTGTGGGGGTGCAGAAGTCTATGAACGTTGTGTGGAATGAACCGAAAGAATTCTCCGTCAACGCGATGGGGGATGGGATCTTCCAATTCATCTTCGGTAACGAAAAGGAGAAGGAAAAGGTCTTGTCGGGTCAGCCCTGGTTAATCAACAATTGTTTGGTGGTGCTTAGCCGGTGGGTGAAGGGTTGCGATATGAAGGAAAAAGACTATTCCAAGGGTCTTTTTTCGATACAGGTCTGGGGTTTACCCCCTGAAGGATGCACGGAAGCGAGTGGGAAAGACATAGGCAGGGCTATCGGAGATTTCGTGGAGGCTACCATTCCAGATAAGGGGATTATCAAAGGGAGATGTTTGAAGGTGAAAGTCTGGTTGGATTTAACCAAACCTTTGCGAAGGGGAGGTAAAATCCGCCTCCAAGGGGGCCAAGTTCCTTGGGTCGACTTTCGCTACGAAAAATTACCTTTTATGTGTGAAGGTTGTGGGATCATCGGCCACGATCTTACGAAGTGCACTTCTCCGGGGAAGGGAGATCCGTTGAAGACAACAAAGATTTATGGGGATTGGCTTCGTGCCTCTGTGGCGATGGATTCAGTCCGTAGAACCGGGAAAATTAATGGGATGGATTTTAATGGCTTTGAACTATTTGGTGTTCACGAAGAAATGCAACAAGCTGATGTACATCAGGAGGAGAATTCGGCTAATGATGCTCCAGTAACAAAGGGTAAGGAGGTTGTGGTGAGTGAGGAGCCACCAAAAGTCAGGGGTGTGGGAAAAGGTGGGAGAAACAAAGCAATTAAGATACAAGAACCTGCTGTGGGTGCTGGCAACAAGAAGTTGATTTGTTCTCCGGATGGGTCTTTGGCTGTGGGGATGAAAAGAGTGAGGGCGCAGTCGGATGTGGCGGAAGAAGACATCCACTTTGAAACGGCGGAGGGTGAAATGGTTCACCCCCGCCGAGAGCAATGAATCTTCTAAGTTGGAACGTGCGGGGGATTGCAAACCCCTGCACGTTCAATGCTCTTCATTTTATAGTGAAGAGTCATTTTCCTGTTTTAGTTTTTCTTTCTGAAACTAAGTTAGGTTATAATAAAGGAAGCCGGGTTCAACAGAAACTCGGGTTTAAAAGTGGTTTGTGGGTACCACGGCGCGGCTTGGCCGGAGGACTCGCTCTTTTGTGGAACTCAGTTGTCGATGTCACTATCTTGTGTTATCATGATTTTTATATTCATGCTTGGGTAAAGGTTGTTGATTCTCCAGAGTCTAGTTTCTACTTTACCGGCATTTACGGCAACCCGGATGCCAGTCAGAGACATATGTCGTGGGAAGTGTTGCGTAGATTAAAGCCTGTAAATGGTGAAAGTTGGATTGTCAGTGGTGATTTTAATGAAATTCTACATTTTGATGAATATCTTGGTAGTCATTCCCCCAACCAAAAACTTATGTGTGATTTTGCTAGTGCGCTTCATCACTGTGATCTTGCTGATTTGGGATACCAAGTCTATAAATTTACGTGGCAAAATAGACGAGAAGGTAGAGCTAATGTCAGAAAGCGTTTAGACAGAGCAGTAGCAAACAATGGCTGGTTAAGAAACTTTCCAAACTCAGTGGTTCAACACTTGTCGTGTTCGGTTTCTGACCATTGTCCTATTCTAATACAGTCTACCTCAAAACTGTCGAATTCAAGGAGGAATAAACAGTTTCGTTTTGCTGCCCAGTGGGCTAATTATCCTAAATGCGGAGAAATTATTACAAACACTTGGAACAGTAGCCAGCATATCAACAGCCCTCTCACATTGTTACAAAACTTGAAAGCAACTGGCAAATCTCTACAAAGCTGGAGTAGACAACAGACACAATTCAAGAGGGGAATCAAAGAGGAGAAACTGAAGCAGATTGAAGCCATCACTATGCAGTATCCCAGTCCTGAAAACCTGCAAAAGTTGAAGAACTTAGAGAGTCAGTTAAATAGAATTTTAGCAGATGAGGAATGCAAATGGAGGCAACTTTCCAGACAAATTTGGTTGAAAGAGGGGGATAGTAATACAAAGTTTTTTCACAGAAAAGCCAGCCAAAGAAAGAGGTACAATACCATCAGGAAGTTGCAAAATACGCAAGGTCAGTGGACTGAAAATGAGAAGGAAATCCAGCAAATTTTTATTGACTATTTCAAGGATTTGTTTACTGCGTCTGATGTTGATATGGATACTGTTATATCATCTATCCCACTCAAAGTTACTTCTCAGATGAATGATTTTCTCATGGAACCTTTCGTAGAAGCTGATGTCAAACAGGCACTTTTTCAAATGCCTCCCCTAAAGGCTCCAGGCCCCGATGGAATACCTGCCTTGTTCTATCAGCAATATTGGAACATTGTAGGTAAAGATCTTACTAAGGTTGCTTTGTTGGTTCTAAATCAAGGTATGGACCTCTCTTCTATTAATACAACTAATATTGTGTTGATACCAAAGAAGGCTGACCCATGCAATGTCAAGGATTTCAGACCAATTAGCTTGACTAATGTCTCTTACAAAGTGATATCCACTATGCTTTCTAACAAGCTGAAGGTCATTTTAGAGCAGGTGATTGATTGCTCTCAAAGTGCTTTTTTGAAAGGAAGACAAATTACTGATAATGTTATTGTGTCTTTCGAAACCATGCACACTATTAAGCAGTCAAAGGGTAAAAATGGTTATTTTTCTCTTAAGTTGGACATGGCCAAGGCTTTTGATAGGGTTGAATGGCCATTTATACATGCTGTGATGACTAAGTTGGGGTTTCATGAGGCTTTTACAAATAAAATCATGAGGTGTGTGCAGTCTGCTACTTTCTCTATTGTGATTAATGGTCAACAAGTGGGAAGCATAGTGCCTACTAGAGGGATTAGACAAGGGGATCCAATTTCCCCCTATCTATTCCTCTTGTGTACAGAAGGCCTTACCAATTTAATGAACAAATCTCTCCAGCAAAAGAAAATCAAAGGGGTTAAAGCTGCCAGATCTTCTCCTTCAGTTACTCACTTGTTGTTTGCTGATGATAGTGTATTTTTTGGCAAGGCTAATGTGAAGGAAGCTACAGAAATTAAGAAGAATCTTGACCTCTATGAGAAAGCCTCAGGCCAACTGATCAACTATGACAAATCTGCTCTCTGCTTTAGCCCTAAGGTGAACCAAAATGTGAAACAGCAGGTGGGTGCTATTCTCAATGTCTCTGCTACAGAGGGTCACACTAAGTATCTGGGCCTTCCAACTTTTGTGGCTAGAGATAAGAAATCTCTCTTCCAAGGGGTTAAAGATAGGATTTATCAGAAAATTTTTGGATGGGATGAAAAGGGTCTCAGCATTGGAGGTAGAGAAGTGATGATTAAATCTGTTCTTCAAGCTATTCCAAGCTACATTATGAACTGCTTCATGATGCCTACTTCTGTTACTGAGGATCTACAAAGTAAGATAACTAGCTTCTGGTGGGGTGGTTCTGTTGACAAAAGGAAGATACATTGGTGTAAAAGAGAAAAGCTGTGTGCAAAGAAAGTGGAGGGGGGAATGGGGTTCAGGGATTTGGAGGCCTTCAACATGGCACTCTTAGCTAAGCAGGGATGGAGGATTTTGAGTAACCCCCAATCCCTTGTTTCCCAAGTCCTCAAAGGGAAGTATTTCAAAGACTCTAACTTCTTGTCAGCCTACTTAGGCAACTCTCCCTCCTACATCTGGAGAAGCCTGTTAATAGGAAGGCAGGTTCTATATGCTGGTATGAGGCACGCTATTGGTGATGGTAACAGCACTGGCATTTACAGACACAAATGGCTACCTTTACATGGAGGAAGGAAAGTTTACAGTTATCCTTACCTAGGTCCTGATGCTAAGGTTTCAGCTTTGTTTACAGAAGATGGTCAGTGGAACAAAGAGCTAATTATGCAGTTTTTCTCAGAAATGGAGGCTGACTGTATTTGTGAAATTCCCTTATGCCATTATAAAATGAATGACAGTCTAATCTGGGGAGGAACTAAAAATGGTGATTACTCAGTAGCCTCAGGATATCATGTTGCCTTACAACTGTGTCATCCTGAAATCATCCGAGATCAATCAGAGGGTTCAAGCAACCAAACACAGGGCAGAGTAGAGGAGAAGATCTGGAAACTAAAGCTTCCAGAAAAAGTGCGTATCTTTGCTTGGAGGTTTTTCAACAATTATCTTCCTTTAAAGACAAATCTAAGCAAAAGGGGGATGGACTTATCTGAGTTATGCCCCTGTTGTAGCAGAGCTGTAGAAGACCGGCAACACCTTTTCTTTGATTGCACTAAGTCAAAACGAATCTGGAGAGGCAACACTATTGGGATGAGCATCTTCAACAAGGACCTGAATCACTTTGATTGCAACAGGGCAGTGGACCTCAGTATGTCTGATTTTCGGAGATTTGTGACAATCTGCTGGCTGATCTGGAGCAGGAGAAATAATTTAGTAATGGAAGGGAAGAGATTTGAAGGCACCAATATTATCGAAGATGCAGAGAACTATTTAATGGAGGTTGACTTATCTTTCTGCAGAGAGGTTCAACGACAAGAACCGGCTTCTGTCATCCCTGAGATTTGGACAACACCCCCGTCAAATTGGTTGAAGATGAACGTCGATGCGGCGATGGACCTGCGGAACAAGGTGGCGTGGGCGGGTTGTGTCATTAGGGACCAATCGGGGAACTTCGTAGCAGCGAAGTGTGGCCAGATCCCCTTTTCCTCCGACTCAACCATTTGTGAAGCGAAAGCTTTAGATTTCTGCTACTCCTGGTTTATAAACTTATCCACGGTGCCTCTTCAATTGGAAACTGACTCTCAATTGCTTGTTCAATGGATGAAGACATCGACGATTGCTAACACCGAAGCTGGGAGATACATGCACGAGCTGAAGAGGCGTTTAGGGTTGGAAGCTGCTGGTCAACTTCGTGGAATCCGAAGAGAAGCAAATGGGGTAGCTCACAGGCTTGCGGGTTTTGGTTTAGAAGAGAAGAGTTGGGCCAGCTTTATTGCTTCTCCACCAGATTTCATCTTGGGCCTGTTAGCCCATGATAAATCTTTAGCAAATAGGTCTGTTTGATTTTGATTTCTGTTTTTAACTTGTTCTTATTGATGGGTCAGGTTTGGTCCCCCCATCTGTGTATTGTGGGTTGGAAGCCCAGTTTTAATGAAAGCGGAGATATGCCGCCCTACCTCCGAGTAGGTTCTTTCAAAAAAAAAAAAAAAAAAAAAAAAAGAAAGCCTATACATGGTTGATGACAAAAAAACAATTTCTCAAAAAATAAAGAACATTCTATAAGAAATATATCTTTACGCTTATAAAAGAAGGAATAATGAAAAAAGTGTTTCCTAAAATGGTTAATATTAAAAACACCCCGCATAATTTATATGTTTAGAAAAATAACCCCATAGTTATAGCAGGATGCGATTTTATACACCCACGCCCAATACAACTCCGTCGTTCCCCCTTTTTCTTCTCCAACCAAACGACGCCTCGTTCAGCCGGTGATTCCTATTTGGAAAATTCATGGCAATGTTCATTCCTTACGATTCCGACTTTCGATTTTTTTCGGTTTTCACCGAATCGACACATTTCGTGCTCTCTTTAGTCCCCAAACAACACCCATTCCGGCGCTCGGGGAATAGAGGCTGCAATCGGGTTTCGACCTGGATTCACCGCTCCTGATTCGTTTCAAGCACTTCAACTTGTGAGTTTTCATCTCTTAATTTAGCTTATTAGCTCTATACTTACTGTACGATTTGTGTGTAGTTTGTTTGGGATCAAAATTGAGTGACCATTGATGTATGATTCAGGGCAGCTAGCTGTTAATCAGAAAACCCAAATCGAGTTATTTGAATTGTTTCTGCTAATTAAATTTCGTCTCTCTCTCTCTCTTCTTAAACTTCCACTGTATTTACTCTTCTATTCTTAGTTCTGGCTTTCAGGGAACCCACATCCTGTATGCTGGACTATCAGCCACAGAGCAGGGAGGGAGACCTTATGAAAAGAAGTCGGAGAGCAGAAGAAAAAGGCAAGAAGCAATTCTCCCAATTTTATCCTTCTATTTTGATCTGACTGATGACTGATCTTTAATGCTTGTGAATTCATTTGCTTTAGGGAAGGGATTCTTCTTCTGCTTGCACATGATGGGCTGAGAGTCCATATCGATATGTAGTGAGGTAATGTTATGAGATAACAAGATAATGTTGTGCATAATGATACATCATCGTTTTTTGGGAATGTTCTCATTGCTTCACCATTGACAGGTGACTCCCATAGCATTGGCTGATGTGAAAGGTGGTACGCTGATTCATATGAAGGCAAAGTTCAGGTAATTTTTCATTGGTTGTTTATGTTCTTTCAAGAACCGCTGGACTTAATATATGATTGATGACGTCCTCATGCTGAAGTTCCATTTCATACAAAGTACAAAAAAAAAATAGTATGTAATGCTACACTATTGGAAAGAAACTGCTTCATTTTGAATGTATGAGACTATGAGCTATGATATTTTCTTTTTCATGTCCTTTTTAATGCATGGAAAAATAACAAAAGTACTAATTTGGAAAATATTTGAACAAAACAAAATTGAAGAAGAGGTCTGGTGTACCGTCAATCATTCTCAGCATACCTGGAAAAAAAAGTTAGCGGAGCTTTGATGTTTTGAGCTTATGGAATCTCAACTATGAGTATGGTTTCACTCGCAGGTGGTTTGGGTCTCCGTAGTTTGTAGTCTAGAATCTTTGTTTTTATCTTAAGAGTGCTCTATTATGTTGATCAGGTTGCCGGATTTCTTGATGGTATTAACTGGACATTGCTCATTGCTCAGATATGCCAACTTTATCCCAATGCATTATCCAGTATGTTGGTGTCTCGCTTCTTATGGGTTTACTCAATGGCGTTGGCCAAATCCGGTTACGCTCTGTGATATTGAAGAAAAATCTTTTGGATTGCAATTCTGGGATCCTAGAAGATATCCCAAGGTAAGGTTCCATTTGATGCCTATCATTACTTCCGCCTAACCTTGCATGAATTCTGGCAGCAATGTTTAGTTGAGTAAGTGGTGTTGACAGAAGAGTTTCAAAGGGGAAATGAGATCTGTGAGGTTTGACCCATATGCTTACTCTCAGTGTATACTAATTATTTCTCCCAAATGACCGAAATTAATGTTCACAAAACTGTTGGCAGTTGCGGCGAACTAGTCTGATCGGAAGGCACTATTTGAGCCTAATCCTTTCTTTGAAGCGTACAAAAACTATTTTCATATTGATATTTCTGCAACAAATGAGGTTGACCCGAGGAAACGGGAAGGCTGGGTTGAGTCTCCTCTTTGGCAGCTCACATTGAAGGTGGAATACTCTCCCTTAAAAAGAAAATTATCAGTTTCACCAGGAATGCTCTTGCCCTAACTACAACTGTGTATGTGTGTATGTTTAGATTGAAAGAGACACTTTCAACATGCTTCAATGTCATCCACATCCAGGTGACTTTTCAGACGAACCCAAACCGTTCCACCACTGTTACTTCATGGGGTTGCAACGTAAGTAAGGAGGCCGAGCAGTTTGATATAATGTTGACTGTTGAGGAATTTAAGCATTTTGTTGGCTTGTACACGCTTTAGAAACCCGGGATGGAGATAAATGTAAATTATGTAAAGCGGAGAAACATACAAGTTTTTTTTTTTTATTTCCTGGATGAGTTAGACCGCCCGGTGCTCCCGTCCCACAAGACCAGTTGGACTTGGTAGGCGGGTTCCCCATCCAAATGCTCAATCCGGACCCGGTAGGCGGGTTATCGGGCCAAATGGTCCAGAACCGAATGCATCTTGAGAGGCATCAGGCGAATCTTCTTTCTCAGAGTAGCGAAGATGTAACTCCACCTGTTACAGTTGCATTGTCGAGCTGTAAAGAAGCAGAAGGCATTGTGGTAGAGAAGATAATGTCTGGGCCGTATATTGCCCACCAAGCCTTTCCTGGTGAAGTTGAGGAGCTTGAAGATGATCATGATCAAGTTGCAAGTGTAGGTAACAATTCTCAAGATGGAGTTAATGAGCCCTTGGGAGCGGATGCTGCTACAAGCACCAAGGAAACTGGTCTATTTTCAAATGGAAGCTTAGGAGAACTTGAGGTCTCATCTGCTAACTCGTTATTTGTAGTTGCTAATGAATCCATTTAATATGCTTTATGATTCTTCATCCCATCTCTGTCCGGTATCCTTCTAAATCTTTGTGGGCTGGCTTGTTGTTGCCTCAGTGGCGTGTAATGGTCCAAATATGGGGTATGACAGTGTGATTTGAGTATGATAATGTGATGTTAGTCCTGTACATAATTCCAAATGTATAATCTTTTTGAGTTGTCAGATTATTATTTGTGCTATTTAACTTTAGGCCTAACATAAGTTTCAGCTTGAGGTTGGACTATTCTGTCTGATATTGTGATTTCAATTGTTTCTAACATGACATTGTGCTCTCATGCTGATGAATGAAAGGTCAGGAGATATTGTGCTAAGCTTCCATTATGCTAAGCTTCGTTTTATTTCCCGGTAGTATGATGAAAGAGACCAAAGCGGACTATAACGTGGTCTAGGAAGTGCACGAAGAATTTGATAAGACTGTGGACAAACACTGTAGATTGGGATGAGGCGTTGCGGAGGAAGAGGATGACGATGATGATAATTCCACAAATGAGAAGAAAAATCGAAATAGAAAAGGACTGATGGAAGATTTATTCGACACTTATCTTCCGCCATCAGAGAAATTTTGTATCTCATTACCTTTTTTATTAAGTAAAAAGTGATCGTTAATTGTTTTCATAGTTTTAAGCAAAACTTGAAAGTTAATTCCGTTCCCAGTGACTCATTTAGTGTCCAATTATCTAACATCCTTCTTAAAAGGAGAAGACACACGTGCAACATACGTGTTGCTTACTAGTAATAATAATGGACTGTTTAAACATCATTTGCTACAAAGATAAAGCAAATGAAACTTCTCTGTCCCATTCGAAGCTTATGCCGCTAGTGCCCACTCCCTAAACAGTCTATGCCGCTTCCCACCGGCTTCTAACGAGGCCCTGCCCTCGCCGGTTTCGCAGCAGATTCGGACGCCTCGCCGGCTCTCCGTCGGTACCGAAGTCGGGTCGCCCCTCATCGCAGCTCTGGTAAGTGATTTCAACTACCCCGTCTTCCTCTACAAGCCCGCTTCCGCCCTGATGCCGTCACAGCCAAGAAGGTCGCCGCCATGAAGGTCGCAGCCAAGAGGACCTCCCCCGTCTCAGATCTGCCGCCGATGCTCCTCCAACATCGGCTGCCCTGTCCCATCGTCCACAGGGTCTCCAGGTTCGGGATCGTTTTCAGGTGCCTCCCTGGGTTTTTCCTTTGTCTTCACCCCCCCCCCTCCCCCTCCCCCCGGTTGAGAAATGGACCCGTCTCCTTGGTGGCTGCCCTCCCCCTCCCCCAGTTGTAGCGCTGGTCCTTCCCCCTCCCCCTCGTTTAGGCCGAATCTTCGGCCGAAATGAGCTTCCCGGAGCAGTCCCCTCACCACCCTCCTGCACTGCCAGGAGCCTCCCACAACTCTCCGGTCTATGGGTGAGGATAAGGACCCTAACAAGATTCACCAGTTTGCTCCCCCCCCCCCCCCGGTTCTAGCGACAGGTTTTGGACGTCACCGGCGGCCGTCGGCGCCCTCACGAGCAGCACTGCAGCTGTAATACCCCGTTATTTAGAAACGGGTATTTTTAGATAATATTAAGTGTTAATATGTTGAAACGGTTATTTTATGAAATAATTGAGTGTAAATATAATATTTTTATAAGTATTGGGTGTTAATATGCTACTATTATATTTTATGATATTATTTGGTGTTAATATGACATTGGGATAATTTTGGGCATTAGTTATTATTATTTAGAAAGTTAATTTTAATGTTATAAACTACCTAGGTGCTTTTATGTATTTTCCTATAACTATTATAGTGTCTTTTATATAACTAAAGGGGTGGTGGTTGTACTAAGCCTAAAGTTAGTGGGGTGAAAGTGTCTTTTACCCTAAAAATTGTCATCTTCTTCCTCCAGCTCTTCCATGGATGGAAGAGTACTACTCCAACCCGAACACCACCATTACCACTCCGAATCTTCACCAAATTCGTTGATGTTTGTCCCAAATCACTCCCTATTCGATTTAAACTCATCAAGGATCGATAATTTAGCATCAAGCAACCCAATTTCGCCAATTTTTGGTCCCAATTCGGAATCGATGAACAACAAGTGGGTCTCCTCCTTGGCGGCAAATTCTACACCCAAAGCTTATAAAAAGCCCCTCAATCTCAGAGATTTCTCACACCAACATTAGCTCTCTCAATCTCCCTCACCCTAGAGCTCTCTCTCAAACTCTCCCTCTCAATCTCTCTCTCTCTCTCCCACCGGAGGGGCTGCCCACCTCCGCCACTGCCCGCCGTCGCCACCGCCGCGTCCCACCGACGGCGTCGCCGCCGTGCCCAGCCACGTCCGCCACCTCCGTCGTCCCTCATCGTCGGCGTCCTCTTCTCCTCAATCGGGTAACAAACCCGTTTTTCTCTCTCTCATTCTTTTGTTTTTGTTTGGTTTTCTCATTAGTTTATTTGGTTAGCTATTTAATAATAGTAGTTGGGAACCCTTTAACAAAAGGGGTTGTGGCCCAGTGGTTAAATGTTAGTACTTTAAGCTTGGTGGTTATGAGAATTAGGTTTTGGGTTCAAGTCTCACAAGAGACATTTAATTTTTACTCATCTTCACTCCAAAATAAAAGTATATTTTTCTTACTTATTTTTATAAGTTTATAACAAATTAGAATAAGTTATTTTCCATAAATATATTTGTTATTTTTTTTAAATAAAAGTTAGTTAGTTTATAATTTATTCTCTACTAAGGCTTGTTTGGTTGGGAAAAACTAGTATTTGAATTAAAAGTGTTTTTGAGATAAAATAATATGCTTCTCTACCCTAAATAATAAAAAGGATATTTTATCTAATCTTATATGTTATATTTATATAATTATAGCCTAGTATGTTTTTACAAATAATAAACGTTAGCGTTATAAAGCGCATTTTATTATAAAAGAGGTTGTTCACGTTAGCAAGGTTGGGGAGAGTTAGTAAGGGGTTTATTTCATTTACCTATGGGACTTTGTGTGCAATGTTTTGATTAGGATATTATTAAATTTGTAGGCGACAAATTTTGTTGACGAAGGATACGTCGAGTATTACTAGGACGTGAATTGCTTTTGCTTGAGATTCAAGGTAAGTAAACATGCCAGGCCTAGCGCCCATATCTTCTTTCGTGTCTAAACTGCTTTTGTGATTTATTGTCTCAAAATTTGAATATCTACTTGAGCTGTTTATTTGAAAAAGTTACCGATTTTACAAAGGTGATTCTATCACAACTATCACATGAATTAATAATACGTAAAGACGTAAAGTGGAATAGTTGTATCGGGGATCAATATTTTGAGCTTTGGTCGATGTGGACTACGTCTCTCGACCCCATTTATTTATTTTACTCGGCCGCAACCGCCCCGAGTTCGCTCCAGTACTTACCTCTCTGGCCGCAAGAAGTCTTAGGGGGGTGTCGACACTTATGGTCTGGTAGCCAGTTATTAGTAGATCTTCCCCGTGTCAACATGGTAATATATGTTTTCTGAATGATGGACCTTTATGATTGAGAATTGGAAGTCCCGATTGGACAAATGAGGAAGTTTGGGAATGTTTCCCCAATGGAGATACTGAAGTGAAAAGCGTTTGGGAATGTTTCCCCACAAGTGAAGTGATAAAGGAAAAGATTGGTGAATTCTTGTTTCATACTTATACTCTTACTCAAATACTTTACTCTTCAAACTCATGTGTCGTTTTTAAAATGCTTCATAATCTGTTGACATGCTTGGGTGTTGCTTACTCAGTATTTTCAGCTGACTTTGGAAATTGTGGTGTTTCTTTTTGTTTCTGCACCACAGGTTTAGGTGGAAGCATGGCTTTTGGGGAAAATCGAGACACATCACTCTAGTAATTTAAATTTCACATTTAGATTTATTTCATCAAGTAATTTTAAGTTTCAGTTGGATAATGTCCATATTTGTGGCGAGACAAGTTTAAAGTTTTAATTAATTATTTTTTATGGATTTTGAGTTGGATATTCTGTTATAAAATCTCCTTGTATTTGGGTTTAATCTCGGGTACGGAGTGACATCCCCGGGCTTCCGGCTTGGCCAGTTTGGGGGTGTTACAGCAACAGCCTCTATTTAGGGTTAGAGAGGTTGTTGGTCTTTGGTTTGGGCCTGTTTTGCTTGGTATGTTCTGGTTATTGGGACGTTTTCGTTTTGGGCCCATTAGAGAAATTTGGAAGGTATTGGATCTTACTAGCCATTTCTCTGCTTTTGGGTTGTATTGGGGCCTTTGAGCCTTTATCCATTAAGCTCACTGTTATTAATAGGTAGTTGGTAAGCTCTGTATGCTTCTAAGTTGCTTTCTAGTATTTCTTTTGCATCTGGTTGATGCTTTTAGGGGGATATGTCCCCCGGACCTCTCCTTAGTAACCCGTATTTTTATCTATCTAATCTTTCGTTGCCGGTGAAAAAAAAAAATGAAACCAGGGGCCATAGTTTGGGCCAAACAGAAAATGAGGGGTGCCTTTCACCGACGATGTCCTAATGGGTCATACCCGGTCCAATTCCATGGGTTGCTGGTCTTTGTTTTGACCAAAACATTTCATTTAACTCAAAACAGATGGAACACTACACTACATTCATTTACAAGTCTACTAGCTAGACCTGGAGGGGTGACAACTGACAAGTTCAAACCTTCTTTGCCACCTCTAGTAACAAACCAATTCACAGTACCATTAGCTTTTGTATTAATCCAATAAATCTTGATCACTTTACCAGCTACTAGTTTTTATCCCACTCGCGTCTCGTACGTCTACAAATATATTGGATGTCTTGAATATTTGGTGGAACAAACCGACTTGCTATCCGCCAACCAAATTCAACTAATTGCATCAGATTTGCGGGCAAGGGACTTGACCAAAAACAAGCTTCAAATGCGAGTACAATGTCCATGCCAAACTTACTTATGAACTACAACATTATACCCTTCCAAAAGAATACTGGTTGAACTACAACATTATACCCTTCTCCAAAAGAATACATATCATGTTTTAGTACGTTGAACATGAATTTTAGATGTTAAATATTCAGCTGTTGAAATATATACGATGCTGAACATCAGAACATGGTTTCAAAATGTTGTTAAGTTGTCGCCATTTCAAGCTTCAATATGTACACTTGAATCAATCCTACGTCTGAAAGTAACGAACCAAAATATTTACAATGCTATATAGTATCATTGTTGTTGTCAAAAAAACGAATCTGATATTGGATGACGAAATATTTACTACTAGTTTAGAAGGAAGGAATTCATTTGTCTTTCTGATGGCGGCTCCTTGGTATCTGTCTAGCTGGACTCTGCTTCTGTGGTGTCACATTTTGATTCCTACAAGAAAAAAAACAGTGGCGTTAAAAGTCAAAGTTCAGATGAATGCCAGCAGCAATGAATGCAGTCCTTTTAAGTCACTCAAATGACAGTGGAATAACACTCTATAAAGAGAGCTTTCACAACCAGGGAAACGGCCAAGGCTTTGCTTACCAAGAGCCAAGTCGATATAACCTTCTGACATCTCCATGTCGTGCAACTTTTGATCGTTCAGCGACAGAAATGCTTTCTCATCATCCTGTGACCAATTCATCATATCATCTTAGTCTATGGCTACCAGTTTTAGAGTTTTCCCTCGAAAAAATGGAACTGCAAATAATCATATGACACAGCCATCACAGACAATTTCCAGCGAAGGATGCACCTTCCTTGTCAATACCTGAAAGTGATCTTCCTCCTGGCCTAAAATTTCTTTCGCGAGCTTCACTATGTCTGTCTCACAAGGAATCTAAAAGGCAAAAACAGAAAGCGACCAGACTGATTCTACATTCCCCCAAAACAGTTACTCCAACAATTAAAACAGAAACAAAAACTACCTTATCAGAGCATAACGAGAGATCAACAAGAGCCTCAAGATGTTGAATTCCGCCCTCTTCTTCCCCAAATTAACCCAGCGCCACATAGTTTTTCCACAGCTTCCTTTCAACCATTTCGGAAGCTTCATCATACTCAACAGGACTGAAGGAAAACAATGAATGCATGAGTGCATGAATGAATTCAGACACAGACCAAAGTGAAAGCAGGAGAATAACTCTACTTGCCTCTCAAGAAGTACAATGATTTCCTGTCTCTGTGTCTTGTCTCGGCAAACCTTAAGAGCCTGGATCGCTTTCGCGTTGCCGCCAACTTCTAAACCTGAATTAAGAAGACAAATCAGTTACATTACCAGGAAAGGTTCATTTTCTCTACTTGCAATTCCATGAATTCTCAGAGCAGTATTGCCAGCCCCCAAAAAGATGCTTCTTTTTGTGAATTTTAAGGTGGAATTCATGTCATATGTCATGACCTGATCACATTCTAGGCCTGTCCATCAGAAAAGGTTTAGCACAGTTCCTAGTGGAGAATCCATATCATTGAAAGAAACAGGGACACACGGCACGTAGAACATAGGATTACAGTACCTTAAAGGGTCATAACTGTTTAGTACAACTTCATCTCAGATTCACAATTTCATGTCGTGAAGTCCTTGGAAGTTCTTAATTTGCCAAATCATAAACAACTTCAAGAAATCTATAAGCAGTAGGAATGTCAAACTGAAAATTGAAATAGATAATAAGTGAATGCAGTACCTTGCATGAATTCTATCCGAAACCCCGCCTTCGCATAACCTGAAATGTGTAGAGAGAAACAAATTAACTGAATACCATTGGAAGCTCATGCTTGAGGTAGATGATAGTGGAGGCAGGCATACCAACAAAACAATCCCTGTCAATGTGATTTTACACGTCGTAAATAAGCCCATTACCAGAGTTTATTTTTGCATTGTGCACGAAGCTTGCACCTCCTCTTGCACAACCTCGAACATCATTCTGTGGGTATAAAACTCCTAGCCATCAAACCTGTCAAAATAGACCGAATCTGAATTAACAAAAAGGTAAAACACCAGAAATTGGAGTATAGAAATCGGAAGGGTTACGTAGCAACACAACTCCAATCCACAACACAAAAATAACAGTAAACATAATATTTAATAAAAAAACGCAAAGAAAACATAGAGCAAGAAAGAAAAAAGTAACTTACTTTAGGCTTCCACAGTTCAGCACCAACAGCCACAGCAAAAGCAATCAGATCGAACTCAAACACCAAAACCAGCGTTGAACCCATCAATCGACCAAATCAAATCTTTTTCTAAACCCTAAAACCCAAAACCTAAACAATACAAACAAAACCCTCGTTACAAGAATGAACACTCTTTCTGCAATATATAAACAGTAAAAGATCTAGTAAAATGAATACCTTGGTCAATTTTACTATCCTCATAATTTCTCTTGGCAATCAATGCCTGCTCCAGTAACAAATGATGTTGTGATTGTAACTACGGACCCTACACAAACAAAAACTCGTATCGTAATTGTAACTACGACAGAGACAATAGCACAAAGGCAGTAACCAAATGCAGGAGCTAAAATATACGGAACTTGAGGCTCAGTGATCGTCCCTAGTTGCTTATCGATAATGAACTCTTCTTGAGACTCTCAAAGTTCAAGGGCCACTGTGATGTTGGTTTTCCAATCACCAACGGAAGTTAACGGTGTTAGTCCATTTTGACCTAAGTGTCGCAATTTTACAAACTGCAGAGACGATAAGTGGTAAAACCAATACTGCATGTAGCTAAGGGGACACTGGGAAAGACAAACAAATTGGCATCAATACAGAGTTCCGTTCAACTGGGCATTGCGCACAACCACTTAAGATCCCTATGACTAGCCAGCTGGATGAACTCAACACATACGATTCGGACTGCCTATTGATTGTAATCCTAACTATAATAAACACAATATGTAAGATCATTGTCATGGTGAAAAACCAAGTCTAGGATCTAGATTTTTCAATCATTCGAATAAATCCAATTACCAAAAACAGGCGCAATAGAAGAGAGGGGCAAAACAAAAAACTGAGAGACTACCTACCCAGATGTCCGATGAACGCCGTGTTGACAAGTGAAGGAATTGCGTCAGCGGCAAGAGCCAATGCCGCTGGTAACTCCATACACACTATCTTCAATCCAAGTCCATCGACCTCTAATTAACCCCTCTCTTCAAAACTTCAAAAATGCAAAGCACACCACCGATTAATTTTGTAGACCAGTAGAAAACACAAACCGGGACTTGAATATCCAAAACAATAGGAGTTGACCAGTAGAAACTTATCCTCAAAAAATTTATAGACCAGAAATACGTGAGAGAGTGAATTTACCTGCAATTCGATAGCCACGGTTGAAAACACATCTCCTGAAACGGTGGCTTTTGCAACTTTCCCCATCGTCCTCTCTCTCTCTCTCTCTCTCTCTCTCTCTCTCTGCAATTAACTCCAACACCACCACTACGAACTCTCTAAGTTGAAAACCCTCAATTCTGGATCGGTCGACGACGCGGTAGTGAGAATGGTGGTGAGGTAGTGAGAATGGAAGCACCGCCACGGCGAGCTTTGCTCCCCACAGAAATAACACATATAACCCATGTTTCAATAAAAGCTTGGTAATCCAACCCAACCAGTATAGCAAAAGGTAGGTAGCTTATCAGACCGACGCGATACCAGCAGCTCGATTCTGAGCAGAAATCAGATCTTCGAAGGAAAAATAGCCTACATTAAAACATAGTAAACAGAAAAAATATCATCATTGTTGAATCTATTCTCACCACACAATTAACCAGTAGACATTATGGAGAAAGAAAACACCAATTACTTGTTTGACATACAGATTGATTCACATTATCGAGCACTCTCAAAAAGAGATTCCCATTTACAAATTGTCATTACAAGGATGGATGAGCAAAGTAATCCATGTATTCTAATAGAACGTCACAATAAACACATTCATGAACAGATAGTCAGCTACTCAGCTGATACTGATCCAAAATCTGAATCAAATTCACATTCACATAGATGTATGAATGTGGTTCAGAACTTCAGATGTCATATAAACATTTCAGAATTTGAATCCCTTTCCCAAATAACATCGACTTAGTCTGAATTTCTATCTGCAAATCAGCCAATGGACCAGAAAAACACTACAGGTATCAATTAGAATAATCCAAACTCAAGCTAAAACAGCTCCAAGACCATAGAATCGGGAAAAGCTTAGAATGAAGCATCACCAAGAAAATTCGAACATGTCGATAAGATAACGAACTTGTGTTCTTTAAATAATCGAGTAACACTGACATGTCAAGCACCAGAAACATCATTTACAACGAACCAGTCATTTGAACCATAGTCATTTACGATTAGAGGTGGAGATTTTCCAAGAATGCTCGGTCTTAACCAATAAATCAGCCACCTTCAGAGAGAGAGAGAGAGGTGGTCGAAGTCCCTATCATGGACAATGGGAACATTAGAGAAAGCTGTTCAACCTCCCAACAAGAGTGATCTGAGTACTAGCAACACATTGGCTTGTTAGACGCCTAGGGAAAAGTAAACAAGCCAATTGGATCACATCTGACTCAGCGACACCATGCACAGCCGATTTTGGACGGCCTTGGCCTATAAAAGGGCATCCTCCCCCTCCAAGGCAAAGATTGACAACCTTGCTCATAACTCCACATCTTCTAAAGGATGCCCTGGCTCTCTCCCTTCTTCTTGTCTTCAGTGTCACCAGTCTACTCCGACCACCCTACCCACAAAGGGATAGCAGCTGAAAAGGGTCATATAGCCACTGATCCATCTACAACACAGTCCAGTTATCACAAGGCTCATTGAATCACATTAGACTGATTGAACCTAATCAGATATTGAGATGGTACAAAAGAGCAATTGACCAGACCAATTTCATTCCTCATTAAAAACCCATGTGGAAAACTACTGAATTCAGCTAAAAGCACAAATCGCAGTTCAAATTGTACTCATCTTTGAATCTTGCAATAACAAACTAATCTAGAGAAGCTACATGACAAATAAGGAGAGAGAATTTATACTTTTAGCATTAAATGAGCAATTTTTATTTCACAAATTGGGGAAAAATTAAAGAAAAAAGCAGGAGAGATTACTCCGCAATTCAAATTGTACTCATCTTTGAATCTTGCAAAAACAAACTAACCTAGAGAAGCTGCATGACAAATGAGGCAGATCCCCCCAAAAATTAGAACTCAGAGTCCATCAAAATCCATCAGAAAATCACTTCAGTGTACTAAAATGCCATACAAGACACTAAACCTTCAACATATAATCAGGGCAAGAAGCTTCAACAATCCAGCTAGAAGCTTTTCTAGAACAATAAGCAGCAGTATCCATGAGCATGCTCGCTACAAAGTCATTCTCGTAAAATTCCATGCTGCAATTGCCAATTTCAACAAATAAACCCAGGACGTTTTTAAGTAAACCTATGCCGATTATGCCCTCCCTCCCTTTCTTGTTCAATCTGGACCAGAAAATTTAAATGAGAAGACAAATGAGGGAACTACTGACACTGACGGTAAGAACAAGAAACTTACCAGATCAATAACAGCATCCCTTGCTTTCCCTTTTAGCTCTTGGTAAACCTGGAATTGAAACAGAATGACCTTATTTCATGGACGATAAAAGAAAAGAAGACTTCTATATGAGTTAGCAAAATGAGAAGCATTAGCTTAGCGAAGTCGTGAAACAAACCAGGTCACGGAAACAAACCAATCCAACTTCACCAAGGGGGAAAGCGACCTCCTTGCGATGAAATATCGGTCCAAATAATGGACCAACCACTGCAACTTCCGCTCTTAATCCTCCATCTGCACGGGTGCGAAAACAGTTTTTTCCAGAATTAGCCAATAAAACAATGTGAATAATTCATAATAATTTTTTCTTTTCAAACATACCTGTATTTGTGTGGAACTCTTACAGCTACTAGATTCCCATTGCTCAAACATCCCTTGTAAACAACTCCAAATCCACCTTTACCGAGAATATTAATTTCTGAAACTCTGTTTGGCGTGAATTCAAGATCTTTCAAAGTGAATTCGTGCGTCAAACCCAAGATCTTTCAAGGTTGAAGTAAACTTAATCTCTCGTAAATTGTTCTTAAAAGTCTGCATCCTTCCTGAGTGGGATAAATTTACTAGCCAGATATTCCTGTCCATCTTCCATCAGACCTGATTCACCCCACTTCAATGCATCCCACCATAGCTTCTCTCCCTTTATTACTTTCAAATTCCTATTTGAGATCTCTACTGGTGATAGCCTATCGAGCTTTGGGCAGTAGAAGATCACCAGCCTTTAAAGTTTAGGTGCAACAGGAAGACAACTGGAGATGCAACCCAGGTTGGGTAGCTCTATGAGTAACATGTTACTTCAAATTTGGGAGAAAATAGCGTAAAACCAAGTCAGGTGAGCTTGTATTCACGAGGGCCTCAATCTTCGGGCAATCTTCAATTCTGAGGTCTTCCAAATTCAAGGTTTTGCAAGCTGCCCAAGTCATCTATAACAGTTTTTACATCAATATTCCACCAATCCCCGTCTGGATTCATATCAATGCTGAGCTCATTCAGTTGCAAGATATTTGACAAGGCTTTCCACGGTATTGTAGGGCCCATTCGCTTAGTCTCTTGAAACTGATCTGCATACCCGCAGAGTGAAAATTTCAAGGACTGTAACTGTGGCTTTTGCAACTTTCCCCATCGTCCTCTCTCTCTCTCTCTGCAATTAACTCCAACACCACCACCTCGAACTCTCTAAGTTGAAAACCCTCAATTCTGGATCGGTCGACGACGCGGTAGTGAGAATGGTGGTGAGGTAGTGAAAATGGAAGCACCGCCACGGCGAGCTTTGCTCCCCACAGAAATAACACATATAACCCATGTTTCAATAAAAGCTTGGTAATCCAACCCAATCAGTATAGCAAAAGGTAGGTAGCTTATCAGACGGACGCGATACCAGCAGCTCGATTCTGAGCAGAAATCAGATCTTCGAAGGAAAAATAGCCTACATTAAAACATAGTAAACAGAAAAAATATCATCATTGTTGAATCTATTCTTACCACACAATTAACCAGTAGACATTATGGAGAAAGAAAACACCAATTACTTGTATGACATAGAGCTTGATTCACATTATCGAGCACTCTCAAAACGAGATTCCCATTTACAAATTGCCATTACAAGGATGGATGAGCAAAGTAATCCATGTATTCTAATAGAACGTCACAATAAACACATTTATGAACAGATAGTCAGCTACTCAGCTGATACTGATCCAAAACCTGAATCAAATTCACATTCACATAGATGTATGAATGTGGTTCAGAACTTCAGATGTCATATAAACATTTCCGAATTTGAATCCCCTACCCAAATAACATCGTTTAAGTCTGAATTTCTATCTGCAAATCAGCCAATGGACCAGAAAAACACTACAGGTATCAATTAGAATAATCCAAACTCAAGCTAAAACAGCTCCAAGCCTCCAACACATAGACCATAGAATCTGGAATAGCTTAGAATGAAGCATCACCAAGAAAATTCGAACATGTCGATAAGATAACGAACTTGTGTTCTTTAAATAATCGAGTAACACTGACATGTCAAGCACCAGAAAGATCATTTACGACGAACCATAGTCATTTGAACCATAGTCATTCTTGCCACACCTCTACTACTTCACCATGGTGTGCTATTAACTCAGTTCTCAAAAGGTTCCAGGAATTAAATTCAACCGTAAAAGAAAATTTTATGCAGATTGTACAAAAACCAAGTGTTGGGATATCAAATATCAAATTAAATCCATGAACCGATAGCAAGGAGTGGACACAGTACCAGAAAGACGATGACGATTCAGCCAACTCGAAAGCTGGGAATTTTGCCAGTTCGTTCAAATCTGCAACCAAGAAATCGAGAACCCACTTCAATCTTCAAAGAAAGAGAGAGGAGACATAAATCGAGTTCAACAACTAACATCCAAACACAGAGATGTAGAAATCAACAAGGAGAAATAGAATACGGAAAGTCGCCAGAAATAAAATGAAGGATTTGAAAGTTGGCAAATCGTACAGAGTAAATGAAATAACCAAATGATAGTAAATTTACTTTTCAGAAACATTGAAAGAAGAGAACAACGCATGCAAAGGGAAACAAAAACGTCACCCCGTATCCTTACATAAGTTTAGATCAAGAGAGTCGACAAAAGCTTATGATAAGTTCCTCATAGTTCAGTTCAGTAGTTTTGCATTAATTTGATACTGTAGCAGAACGATGAATGCACTATCATAATTTCACGCTTTTCTCCCTTTCAGCAAATGCGGCTAAAGGAGGGGGATACTCAAATAGGTTAACTTTCACTCAATCAGATGTGCATAATCCGCATCGGCCAATCGGTTTAGTTCACAGAAAAAGATCAAAGAACACACAATTCATACATGCCGTATAGGTTAGATGTAAGAGACTCTTTTGAGCCAGGATTGGCTTCTCAAGTGGAGAAAGTGCAGCCTCAAATGCGTTCCACACGAATCTTTAGTTTATGACTTCTAGAACATGTATTCATCACTTCTTGTAATCCATAAATAATATCTGCTGCAAATCTACAAATAATAACACCACATGATTCGCAAAGGCTAAAAGATGGAGTAGTACTAATATAAAACATTACCAAGATAGTGGACTACTTATTGGCAACAAAATAAGACAGAAGCTGCGTTCCACTGGTTCTTGACTTCTTATCTTGATTAACAGAACATGAAACTAACACGGGATGTGATTAAGTTCCCGGAATTTAATCCTAGTTCATAAACCGTAAGGCATAGGTCTAACCGCATGAAACCAAAGTCTCAGGGTGAAACTGCCAAGATATTAAATCTCTAAAGGAACTTCCCAAAGACCCAAAGCCGAGTTCCAATAGACCTCCTTGTGGATTACATGTCGGCGTGAAACTAAGATGATACCCTAAGAATGGACATTAGAGGTGGAGATTTTCCAAGAATGCTCGGTCTTAACCAATAAATCAGCCACCTTCAGAGAGAGAGAGAGAGGTGGTCAAAGTCCCTATCATGGACAATGGGAACATTAGAGAAAGCTGCTCAACCTCCCAACAAGAGTGATCTGAGTACTATCAACACCTTGGGAAAAGTAAACAAGCCAACTGGATCACATCGGACTCAGCGACACCATGCGCAGCCGATTTTAGACGGCCTTGGCCTATAAAAGGGCATCCTCCCCCTCCAAGGCAAAGATTGACAACCTTGCTCATAACTCCACATCTTCTAAAGGATGCCCTGGCTCTCTCCCTTCTTCTTGTCTTCAGTGTCACCAGTCTACTCCGACCACCCTACCCACAAAGGGATAGCAGCTGAAAAGGGTCATATAGCCACTGATCCATCTACAACACAGTCCAGTTATCACAAGGCTCATTGAATCACATTAGACTGATTGAACCTAATCAGATATTGAGCTAGTACAAAAGAGAAATTGACCAGACCAATTTCATTCCTCATTAAAAACCCATGTGGAAAAACTACTGAATTCAGCTAAAAGCACAAATCGCAGTTCAAATTGTACTCATCTTTGAATCTTGCAGTAACAAACTCATCTAGAGAAGCTACATGACAAATGAAGCAGAGAGAATTTATACTTTTAGCATTAAATGAGCAATTTTGATTTCACAAATTGGGGAAAAATTAGAGAAAAAAGCAGGAGAGATTACTCCGCAATTCAAATTGTACTCATCTTTGAATCTTGCAAAAACAAACTAACCTAGAGAAGCTGCATGACAAATGAGGCAGATCCCCCCAAAAATTAGAACTCAGAGTCCATCAAAATCCATCAGAAAATCACTTCAGTGTCCTAAAGTATGTGCTGTGATCCCAATAATATGACCTGTAATTGGCAAAACGAAATGGAATTAGATGTGAAACTAAATCTAAATGTCCAGTGAATACCTACAGTAAAGAGATGACGAGGAACTCAGAAAGGACTATGTACTCTTAACAAGCTCCAAATGAGGAAATGGTGGTTTGATTGTGCATCCTATCGTGGTTACTATCACTGCATTCTTTTTCTAAAGCAACTGTCTTAATAGGCACGCGGCATGCCCAACAACTATTTTGGTGTGTCACCTGTCTACCTGACTTGTACATGTGTGACACAAGTAGGATTCCTATTCTACCACTGTATCTGCTTCACAGACTAGCAATATATTCCATAATGTTAGAGAATTTAGTGCCAAGACAACTAAGACACTTTCGAATTCACTCCCCATACTCTATTAAAGCATTAATGTAATCAAAACTTTTGCAACAAATAAATGTTAATGGTACCTATGAGATCCGTCAATGCAGCAACCCAGGAGTCGGACTATATTTTTATGATACAAAGGACCAACCACTGCAACTTCCGCTCTTAATCCTCCATCTGCAAGGGTGCTAAAACAGTTTTTTTTTTTTTTTCAGAATTAGCCAATAAAACAAAGTGAATATTTCATAATAATATTTTCTTTTCAAACATACCTGTATTTGTGTGGAACTCTTACAGCTACTAGATTCCCATTGCTCAAACATCCCTTGTAAACAACTCCAAATCCACCTTTACCGAGAATATTAATTTCTGAAAATCTGTTTGTCGTGACTTCAAGATCTTTCAAAGTGAATTCATGCTTCAAACCCAAGATCTTTCAAGGTTGAAGTAAACTTAATCTCTCGTAAATTGTTCTTAAAAGTCTGTATCCTTCCTGAGTGGGATAAATTTACTAGCCAGATAATCCTGTCCATCTTCCATCAGACCTGATTCACCCCACTTCAATGCATCCCACCATAGCTTCTCTCCCTTTATTACTTTCAAATTGCTATCTGAGATCTCTACTGGTGATAGCCTATCGAGCTTTGGGCAGTAGAAGATCACCGGCCTTTAAAGTTTAGGTGCAACAGGTAGACAACTGGAGATGCAACCCAGGTTGGGTAGCTCTATGAGTAACATGTTACTTCAAATTTGGGAGAAAATAGCGTAAAACCAAGTCAGGTGAGCTTGTATTCACGAGGGCCTCAATCTTCGGGCAATCTTCAATTCTGAGGTCTTCCAAATTCAAGAGATTAGCGAGCAAGTCCAGCGTGAAAATGGTAGTCAAACTTAAGCATGTGTGTAGAGCCAACGACTTCAGATTGGACAAAGAACCCTTCGCCACAGGCCCTTTCCAGATTCTCTCCATGTTCTTCATGTAGTGAATGCTCAAGTACTCTAGTGACCAAATATCGTCCATTCAAAATCCTTGGTTTGTTGTTTAGCATTGACGACTGTCTGAAGCTCATTGCACTCCAACAAGACACATTTAGAGACCATCTATATTTTCAGGCCCAAACTCAAGTAGATCTTGATGCTCCAGTGATGTTCAAAGAGAAAAGCATCCACGTGCTTAAGTGCCTTCTTAATTTCAATCGGTCCGCCTTCACCATTTACGTACTTCAGGCTTTCCTCAAACTTTCTAAATCAAGAAACTCCTTTACAACCTCCTGGAGCAGGCAAGATATCAAGCATTCTTCGTCATATCCAACTGTGAATCTGAACCGTGGAATAGCTGGATATATCGGTGGAATGAAGTGCTCAACAGTCTGCAAATCAACCGAAATAACATGGTCTTCAGATTGACAACATTGGAACAACAACCATGACATAGCAAAGATGAACCCTAATCTCATAGAACGATGAAATGTGAAGAGAAGAGCTGAAATTGATTACCTGACGCCATAAACACCGCCACACTTCAGGAGTTTGCTGATCAATTTGCTGCACCTCCCTCCAGCGAAACCAGGCTTCCGGTGCAAACATCACTATGATCAAAAACATCAATCCCAAGATGCAACGGCGTGTTTAGATAGCCGGGAATAACATCAACGAACGGAGGGTTGTAGAGAGCAGGCTTGCCATTGCTCAAGGTCGCAGTCGAAGTAGTTTTAGTGAACCCACCTGGATAAGAGATGAACTCTCCAAGCGTCAAGGTCCGTTCGGTCCACGACCCATCATCTCCATAGGCTTTCATCACCCATATCTCAAAACCGACCGGTACATACGAGTAAACTAAGCAGAGCAATCCATCTAGGGTACCCAGTCTCGAGTAAAACTCGGGATTCCGACACATGGGTTGAGAAAACATGCGGTATTCCTCCGTCTTGAGATCGAATGCGAGAATAACATCAGACTCTTCCTGATCCAACTCGGACTTCACCCGCACAGGCCAGTGTAACGCCTCAGAAAGAAGCACACCCGGTTGTCTCTCGCATTTCATAGTTGGAGGGAAATTTCCAGCAACTTGTCTCCAGGAATTTGCTCGCAGCCTATAAACCCAGACTTGGTATCGTATGTCAGCTTCGGGAGACCTTGTCCACTGCAAAACCTTGACAACAGTGTAGTCGTCCGTAGCACAGTCATAGCCAAAGCCATACAGATCACGAGGGCGCCCTGGCGATGGTGGGGGAACCTCCAATCTCGGTAAACCGATGTGTTTCCGAGTCGACGGGTTCCAGAGACAACAGGTAGAAGCGGGGCTAGACATGAGAACCAAGCCGTGACACGTACCCCAAACTAGTATCATGTCTTCTGCTTGTGTCAAGAACCGTAGCCAACACGGGATGATGACCTGGCTTCGCTCTGGTAAGTGCCGGTATTTGGACGCCAGTATCCCGCGCCGGCGAGGGAATATAGACGGGAAGTGGTGGATAGGATTGTGTAGATAGACGGCACTTTCCAGATCAAGAGATTCAAAGTCGACAGACTTGATATCGTCGGTGCGAGGTTTGCTGACTATGAGGAATGGGTTTCTTGTTGAGTGAGTTAGGTGAGCTCTGACGAAGGGTGGGCTGTCAATCAGTGTGCGCCAGGTTTTTGAGACGCATCTGAACCGGAGAAGGACTTTGACGGGAAGCCTCGATAGAATATCGGCGATCAACTCCGGCAATAATAGCTCGTACGAGGACATGTTTCGGTCCAATTCCTTCAAAGAAAAAGAAAACAAAAGGTGCGGTCAGATTGTGAATTTAAGCCTGATCAGTGTACTAGTAAGTGAGATCCATCCAAATAAACCAACTGAAACGAGAATTTTAATACATGCAAGTGCGAAAATAGAAAAGAAATTCCTTATCGCTTTGTGGGAGGGAGATTTCCTTGTATAATAAGCAAGCGATGATGAGAGCATAACAAGTGATGTATTAGCTATGTTGGCTATTGTGAATCAGAGGGTGGAATCTAGAAGGACCAATATAATTTATATGAATCCCGACGGAATCTTAGGATGCATTCATCTGCGATTAAGCGAGAGAGTCTCTGATTGAGAGTTAGAAACAGTTTGAAAAACAATACTAGTTGGCACAATATATTTTTTGGTGTGTGTGTGTGTGTTTAGCAGCAGATATATCTGTGTTTGGTAATAAATACATTGTTGTTCTGAAGTCCAGGGGGCGGGCTAATAGCTGCAGGTGATTTTCTTGATTCTATTGTTGTTGGTCCTTGATTATGGTTATGTTTTAGGGATGGATACAAGTAGTCCTGAGTTGCGAGATTGTTGCTGAGCTTGCATATATGTATATATGTAGTTGAGAATCACGAACTTTTATAATCAATGCCACAAAGATAAGAATAAACTGTTGACAAACAAATGTTACCTAATAAGCGGCGGCGGGGAGGGTGGAACAAACAAATCACTTGCAGAGAGGATGGCAACTGAGTGAAAAGTTATCTGATTAGTTTGAAACGTCGATCTATCAAATCAAATCAAATCGCAACAGTATGCTTTCGTGATCGGCTCAAAATCGATCTGCGTAGGAGACACTTTTCTTCCTCCGGCGACCCTCATTCACGCCTCCGAGAACAATGTTTGCTTCCTTGACAAAATTAAATATCACGAAGCAGAAGTTGCCCGAATTAACTGCTCTAAAACTAAGAACAAGACCAAAACCCCAGTACAAGACCAAATTGATGCCTCTGAGTTCTTCCGTCGATTCGCCGGCGCAATCAGTGACTGCATACCAAACTAAGATCCCCTTTGAACAATCGTAGATAGACAACACCGATTTGAGGCTCAGAGCTGGTGACCATTGTCTTCACACAAATTGATTGATGCCGCTGGAGTGAGAGGATATTGAGTACTACCACGGATGGTTTTAATTGGTTGATGATTCTCTAATTCATCGATTAAAGTGGATTATCAACAAACACTGTAAATTCATTTAACTTTTCTTTTTCTTTTTTCTCTATTTTGTTTATAAAGTTTCGCTGTTAGATATATAACAACAGCAAATCCATAACAGTCTAGTTTGATAAACTCTAGCTTGTTTTTCATTTCCTTGCCGTTCTTTTTATTAAATTTAACTAAAACATAATTCTTTTTTCTGAAAAATTTATCAGTTGTTATTTTATTTTTGTAGAAAACATCGGTTTTGGAAAAAGAAAGTATCTGCTAAGTTCTTTTTCATTTTCATGCCATCTTTTTTATTAAATTTAACGAAAGGATAATTCTTTTTTTCTCAAAATATTATCCATCTTTTAATCTGTATGGGTTTTTTTTCGAGAAAAAATATGTATGGTTTCACTACTGTGAAAATAGTATCGTGTGTGTTTTTTTGTTTTTTTTTTGGCCTGTTTTGCTGTCCTCTATCTACTTTCTTAAGAAAAATATATTTTCATTTCTAAAAAAGATAAGTCTCTACATTTACCGAATTTCCAATAGTCAAAACCTCATATATTGATAATTTTCTGCACTTTCCTCCATGGACATTAATTCTTCATCATCTTAATACTTCAGTTGTTACTCTATAAGCAACCTTAACGAAATGGAGGATGGAATATAGGTATTTATTCTAACCCCATCCGAATATTAGACTTGTTGTATTCGTTTACTTATTGTTTTTTGTTGACAGGTATGGAAGCTACAGTTGATTTCAAAGTTGGAACCACGGCTATGAACGAAGACGATGCATATATAAAATACTGTAAGTTTGCCATCAATACAGGTTTCGATGTTAGAAAATGTACCATTAGACGTGATGCTGATAAAAAAGTTCATCAACGAGAGTTTCTATGTGCATGTGAAGGATTTTCCCGAAGTAGTGATTCTGCTGAACCAAAAAAAATTCATAGACTAATGACGCGGACAGGTTGCAAAGCTTTTGCTCGTTTCACTTTAAGGAATGGTGTTTGGGAGGTTAGTCATTTTAACAATGAACATAACAATAGGATGGTTCAAGAGAATGAGAAGCATCTCCTCAAAATAAGTAGAAATATTAATCGTGTTAATGGAAACATCATTGGGTCCATGGTCGATGCGGGTATTAGAGGAACGCGGGCATACTCGTATTTTGTTAAAGAATTGGGTGGTGTTGAGAATGTTGGATTTACACAGCGTGATTGTTAAAATTTTATAAATCGCAGACCCGTCAGGTTGAAGATCAAATGTTTTATCATAGTGAAGAACTAGATGAAGATGGGAGATTGGCAAATTTTTTCTGGAGGGATGGAATTTCGAAGTTAGATTACGAAACTTCTGGTCATGTTGTGATATTTGATACTACATACCGAACAAATAAGTACAATATGATTTTTGCTCCGTTTATTGGGGTCAATCATCATCGGAAAACAACACTCTTTGCTTGTGCATTTTTACTAGATGAAACGACTGAGAGCTTCACTTGGTTGTTCGAAACATTTCTAGAGGCAATGGGTCATCGTCCACCAAAAACTATATTCGCTGATCAGTGTCAAGCAATGGCTAATGCCATTCAGAAAGTTTTTCCTGGCACACGTCACCGCCTTTGTTCATGGCATATATCTAAAAATGTTGTCCAGAGACTTGGAAGTTTGTATTCAAATAGTGAATTTATAAGGTTATTCAACAACTGTTTGTACGATTGTGAAACAAAATAAGAGTTTCAAGTTGTTTGGAATGAGATGATTGCAAAGTTTAATCTTGAAGAAAATAAGTGGCTCCAGTCGCTCTATAAGTTAAAGGAGAAGTGGTGTCCTGGATTTTCTCTTGATACTTTATCGCTGCGTATCCAGTCCACGCAGAGAAGCGAGAGTATGAATAATGTGTTCCACTTGATGGAGAAATTTTTGTTTGCTCTAAGAGCAAATACACGTGGTGCTCTAAACAATACATCACATGACACGTCAGGAAGAAAGAGAATGAGTGGCAGACAAAAGAAAGTGGATTTCTACATGTTCCTGACGTGTCCTGTGACGTATTGCTTAGAGCACCACGTCATATTTGCTCTTGGAGCAAGCAATAATTACTCCACTTGATGACGAAAAAAACTACAAATTTAACTGAGTTTTATGAGCATTATGAAGAGCAATGTGCGAAAATGCGTGTAGCTGAAAAAAATGAGGACTATCGTTGTAAGTCTGGCACTCCACAGATTGCAGTGCGAGGAAGCAAAATTTTGATGCAACCTGCTAATGTCTATACGATAACCATTTATTACTTATTTTCTCAAGAATTCATGTCAAGCTTGGTTGTGCTTTTGAAGCATATTTCTTGTGTGGACACACTTAACACTTACAGAGCAGAGGAGGAAGCACTCAACATAATCTATTTTGTGAAGTATAACTCTTCAGCTTCTATGATATCTTGTACGTGCAAGTTGTTTGAATCGGTGGGCTGGTTGTGCCGTCATGCTCTGAAAGTGCATAACTTGTGGAACTGTACAAGAATTCCTGAACAATATATCTTAACTAGATGGACAAAATCTGTAAAGAATGGTAGAAATCTAGACCAAGAGAATTGTGTCACAAGAAATAAGGAGAAGACATATTTAATCATCGACAGAAGTAGCTTGATGCAACAAGCTTATCGATCAATCAACCAACTCCTTGCAACGGAAGAAGGCTAAAGAATTGCCAAAAGAAAAATATATGAACTGCAAATTGAAGCAGAAAGATTTGTTAATAGTACTGACGATGGTACTAGTGCTACTCAGAGATCATATGATATTCAAGATTCATCAAACAACACACAAGTTTTAAACCCTCCTCGTGTACGAGAGAAAGGAGTGACCACGGCCCGAATGAAGAGTCAATTGGAAAAGAAAACTCGTCGGCAAAATCAAAAAGATAAAGGAAAGGTTATGTGGTAGCTATATTATTTTTCCATGTTTATAGAATTTTGTTACTAAATTCTTTTTTTAGGCAAAGGAAGAAAATTCAATGCACCCGGAATTTCAAAAGATTGTGAAAGAACACACAATATCCAGACAACAGATTCTCTGACCGTTAATCCATTCATGATATCAAGCACCACTACTCCCACTGAAGAGGTATGTGCAGTAACGTCAAGAATTGTAAACGCTTGAAGAGGTTTGGGTTGATTGAAGTTAGCTGAGATCTTTCTTTTCAGGATATCATATCGTGTTACAACCTAACTCAGTCGAACTTGTCATTCACGGAGATGCTTCAGCAATGTTCTGAAGTATCGCGCCGCGATCAGGTTTTTCCTTATTACATCTTGACTCCCTTCCTGCTATATGCTTTTTTTTTGTGTAACCTTAAGTACAATCATGTTTGCAATAAGTCATAACATATAAGACTAATTCATTTCTCGTATACTATTTTTGCTTTTTTGATTTACAGGAGTAATTTGTGTACCGAATGATTGAAGAATAATGCGCTCGAAGTCCTCGTGCCATAGTTTGAGAATCACTCATTTTTTTCACTTTCGTCTGTATTGGTTATATTTGTAAACCATGAATAAATTTTGAGGATATAGCTTGGGGAGAGAATGTTTCATCTTTGAGAAGTTGTTTCCATGTTAAGATTATGGTGGACGATACATTTTTGTTCTGTTAAGTTCATTAACGATCTATGCGAAGAATGTCTATTCTTATAACTCATTGAGAGTAAACGTATAGCTAGATAGCACACTTTAAAGTTTGCTCTTATTTTAAAATAAATTAAATGTCAAGTTCACTGTTTACACACCCAAAAGGGAATTAACACATATTTTACAATCTTTGCCACAATTTTTTTTACACATATGACCCATGGATAGGCAAATGGAGTTTGAGAATCTGATCTTGAGAAAAAAGCTACTAAAATCTCCTTTTACGATGATCCTTCTTTGAAAATCAGAATATAAGAAATTTTGCGGCATTATGTTGTTCGAGATGATGAACCTACATTTACAAAACAAACTTTGTCTTATACTACTCATGTTACATAAAAGTTAGATTTACCTTATGTTTTTGGAAAACATACTTCGCTTCAAAACGTTATTTTGTACAAATATAAAAGAACTTAGCAGATACTTTCTTTTTTCAAAACTGATGTTTTCTACAAAAATAAAATAACGAATTAACAACTGATAAATTTTTTCAGAAAAAATAATTATCTTTTAGTTAAATTTAATAAAAAGGACGGCATGAAAATGAAAACCAACAGGGGCGGAGCCATGTAGGGGCACGGGGGGCACGTGCCCCCCCAAAATTTTCCGAAAACACTAGAGAACCCTTAATTTATGAAAAAAAAAATAACTTATTCTCTTTAAAGATATTAAAGTGCCCCCTTAACACAATGGCGCTTCCAGCGCAGTTGGTGAAGTACTCTATCTTATTCCGAATCGGAACAGGTTCGAATCTCTCTGTGCGCGGTTTCAATTTTTTTTCCAAAAAATTGAAAAACTCCGAAATAAAAAGTCGCTGAAGAGATTCGAACCCCTGAGGCCGAAATGGATAGGGGCGTTTTTTTACCAACTGAGCCAAAGCGCTTTCATTATTGACTTCGATATTTAATTTTATTTATAATTTCAATGTTGGCTCAGTCTAATTGTGCCCCTCCTTGGGTCAAATCCTGGCTCCGCCACTGAAAACCAAGCTAGAGTTCATCAAACTAGACTGTTATGAATTTCCTGTAGTAATCTTTTAGAAAACTAACAGCGAAACTTTATCAATCAGTAGTTTCACTTATACATACCCAGTGTCAGACCGCGGGAGATATATTACACACTTTCTAGTTTCTTTCATTTATTCTCCCCTGTCTATGAAAATTACGAGGTGGTAGAAGTCTGACTTATACATACCCAAGTGGGAAGGTGAAGTGACACTTCTTTGTTTGATGCTTACGGAATCTGTGTAAACAGCATCTAAACCAATCAGTAGTCACCCTATATAGGACATGATTTTTCAAAAGCCCGTAGCAAAATAACCGCTCCTGTAAATATCATATTAAGCTTATAATTAATAATCCGCCCAAACTTAAACAAGTTTGATAGATAATCTGAATCGTACTCTTTGTTGCATATTTTGATAGCTATGAATAAAATGATCTATTCGTAGCTGCCAACAGATATGACAACAAGCCCTCTCTGGGACTAATCGTGAATAACAATCACTGCCCTATAGAAGTCTTCACCTTCCCTATGTCAACATCTATACAGTCTGAAGTGCCTTCTTTTCGATGATCAGATCAGAAGAAGCTTCAACTTTTAGCTTCATTGTTTTCAGCCTGCAATGGAAACCCCTTCCATTACTCTGAGCTGAGAAGAAGTTGACTAGAAGTAGGGAAGACAAGTTGTTTATACTTCCTAAGGAGCACTTCTTTCTCCAGCCTTCCCTTCAAGCAAAGGGTGTCACGTTGGACCGGCAGGAACCTCACCGTCTTCATTAAATCTGTCCACACCATGAAGAAAGATCCCTGCAAAGAGTAACAGAGGTTCGTGTTATTGCATGAACAAAGGTGGCCGGAAATTTTGAACATCACACGGGCACACAAAAAAGCCATTTTTGGCCTACCACAAGATTCTTCAGAATACATAATCTAAACGGACTCAAACCAATCACATGAAGAATGGCAGATCATGAGTATCATTCAGTAAGGTTCATATTCTGACAATTCTTGTGACGTGTAGTGGAGGAGTACTCTACAACTATTAACAGAAAATGAGAGACACAAAAACGCGTCATAGGGTTCCATCACAATATTCGAAGCAGTTTGAATATGTCATTCTGACATATCCCTGGAATACGAAATTTGTCACGAAACCATGCCTGGTACAAATGAGAACGACTTGCATGTTTTGGTGTCCTTCTGCATTCTCTATTTAGTATGTTCAATCTCTCATTTCCAGAGCAAGTGCCTTCGTTACCACTAACAATAGGTGCGCGTTATTCGGTTCCACAGCAAGAAATTAATATGGTGTATTTTCTATTTGCTAATATCCAGTTTCTCATTTTTAGAGTACGTGCCTTCTTGACCCGTATCAACAGAGGTTTAATCACAAGGTCCTTCATAAATAAACATGGCATGAAACCAAGAAAGAAGTAACTGACAAAAATTTACCTATAAACCATACAGCAGCTGCGATAAGAGAATGGCTGTTGAAATGAGCGCAGTTTCCCTCCAATTGTTGACATGATCCTGCAGAAATAGTACCAAAATTAGGCACTCAAGGAAGAAATTCATCAATGAGAGAGAGAACAAGAGACTTGCGTCCACTGTCTAGAACTCCAGACAGATAGGGAGAATACGACATCAGCGACCACTACTTAAAAGCTTAGGATTGTTGGGTGAAAATCCACCTGAGCTATAGAAAAAACCTTGGATAATTAAAGAATCCATTTCAGTTTCTTTTAGTGGTAGCTGAAGGGCTATTAAGTCTATTGAGAGTGTGACACCCAAGTTTGAGGCTAGTCTATTCAGTTCTTTCGAACACTGTCTAGAACTCCAGACAGATAGGGAGAATACGACATCAGCGACCACTACTTTTTTTTTTTTTTTCAAACGCGACCACTACTTAAAAGCTTAGGATTATTGGGTGAAAATCCACCTGAGCTATAGAAAAAACCTTGGATAATTAAAGAATCCATTTCAGTTTCTTTTAGTGGTAGCTGAAGGGCTATTAAGTCTATTGAGAGTGTGACACCTAAGTTTGAGGCTAGTCTATTCAGTTCTTTCGAACATTGGAAGAGAATCCGGATACAAGTAACTGCAAAAAATTTGAGTGTATTTAACGCTATTAGAATATGCTTAATAAGCTATATAAAAAATTCCACTGAGGTTCCCAAGGCGATCGGGGTAAGTGTTCAATATGTGATGGAGCCATCACCCTAGGTAAGCACTTTGCGCGACCCGGACAGAATTGCATGAGCATTATCTTCCAAACCAGAGAAAATTCCACTTAGGTACCAGTGTATAGATGTGACTGAAATTACACGGAATTCTCCTCGGCTAGGTTAGACTCAACATAGCAGGTTAAACTACGGACACAAGCAGACCCATCAGCCACTTGTACTAATTCGGCCAAGATATCTCTGAACAGGTTTCAAAGTCGCAATAACTAGTTAACAGTTCATCTGAGCTATATCACTTTGCTGTACAGACTTGGGACATCTCATTTCTGTAATTCGGTAATATTCTATGTTATAAATGGGATGAAATAGTAGAAGCTCAAATAGACCTAGTGTTATAGTATATATGTTCTCTTGAAAATTCTCTAAGAGTGCAATGATTATTCTTTCACACTTGCCTAAGAAAAACTTTCACACTACGTCATCATAACGAACAAAATTATTCAAGCCGAGACTATGAAAGCACCAACGAACTCGAGACTACACAACTGTAATCGGAAGTTAATTCCTTGCAAAAACTTGTGCAAGGATATGCTTCATTACAGATTTATGGAAGTTGAGAATTCAGTTATATCTATTCAAGGCCACAGAAAGTCGGTGTCCATAATTTGCTATACTGAAATCCCCCCAAGCCTTCAAAGTTAAAATTTTAGAAGCATAAAATACTCATTATTTCTCTTTTGATATCCTGTTTTTTTCACACCGAAATTTCCCTCATGGTTCTATATTCTCTATATCTCAATATTAGCCACGTTTTTTCAAAAACAGACGATGGATGGGAGATCTAAGTAGCGGCGGAAAATTGAAGTAAAGCTAATTCGAAAGAATGCACAACCAACAGAACAAGTTGAAGTAACAGACATAACATGAACTTGCTCTAGAAATCGCATATAGATAATTTATATTTAATATAACCTTAAATTCCAACCAAACATTCAATTTACAAAAAGCTTCTGTAACTAACCGGTTTCGATAGTGGATTTAGAAATCGCATATAGATAATTTATATTTAATATAACCTATTAATTCCAACCAAACATTCAATTTACAAATAGCTTCTGTAACTAAACGGTTTCCATAGTGGATATTCATCTGACTCAAGCATGCGAACAACTTCACTCATGGTGGGCCTCGTAGAGACCGCGTCAATGCACCTCAAAGCCGTCGGGAGAGCTCGCTTAAGAGCTCCAGATGATGGCCTTGTTCGAATGCTTGGGTCCAAAGCTTCTTCTAATTGCCAGTTCCTAGCCATCATTTTCACCCAATCAACAAGAATCACCCATTAATTACATGGTCTGGTTAAAATGAGACTTAAAAATATGAGGATTGGAACATGTGCAAAGTAACCAGTTAAAATAAGTGAACTCAATCGTTCATGCAACGCAGTAACAACCAACAAGAACTATGATGCAGCACACAGGAGGATTTAGCCCCTTCTCCGTTGGTAGATTACGTTGTTGGTCCCACTTCTGCCACTAAGGGCATTACCTACTAGTGGACTGGTGGCTTCTATAAATGCCACCGAGTTTCTAGTAATCCAAACTACCTACTATTTTCATGACCTTCATGCTAGACCTGAACCACAGGGCCCGCGAGTGCCTTTTCGACAAGCAACCGGAGTAGTTCCTGTAAATTGCCCCTTTATCATTTGACTATCTTCTCCATTTTTTTACGTCCGGTGCGATGAGCAATCATACACACACATGCATACATATCCTACTTTGAATTCTCGAATATTGATATCTTAAAGGATCTGGAGGAGTTTCCACTTCTTTTTTTCTTCATTCATATATATCAACAATTCGGCATGTTGTTAATACTTACTTCAATGCAATTACTACTCACTCCTGCAGCAATCATATACCTAATGCTCTGATTTTACTTTCCAACTTCTTAGTATCTGAGACCGTGTATCTCAAACAAATAATATACAAACTTAAACAGACTGCAACTTCTGAAATTACGAGTATAGTTTCATTTTTTCTCCAATACTATTTTGTTGATTGTAATGCGGATGTAAACTTACTCTACTCTATTCGAACTGTTGCTCATTATATCATCAGATTGGACCACGCTCAGCATATCATCCTGGGCATGAGGACTATGGGAATAATTAATGAGGTCAGCTTCAGGAAGACACGGAATTCTCCCCGGCTGGGTTAGACTCAACATAGCAGGTTAAACTACGGACACAAGCAGACCCATCAGCCACTTGTACTAATTCGGCCAAGATATCTCTGAACAGGTTTCAAAGTCGCAATGACTAGTTAACAGTTCATCTGAGCTATATCACTTTGCTGTACAGACTTGGGACATATCATTTCTGTAATTCAGACTTTTATTCCAAGTTATAAATGGGATGAAATAGTAGAAGCTCAAATAGACCTAGTATTATAGTATATGTTCTTTCTTGAAAATTCTCTAAGAGTGCAACAATTATTCTTTCACACTTCCCTAAAGAAATCTTTCACGCTACGTCATCATAACAAACAGAATTATTCAAGCCAAGACTATGAAAGCACCAACGAATTCGAGACTACATAACTGTAATCGAAAGTGAATTCCTTACAAAAACTTGCGCAAGGATATGCTTCATTACAGATTTATGGAAGTTGAGAAGTCAGTTATATCTATTCAAGGCCACAGAAAGTCGGTGTCCATAATTTGCTATACTGAAAATTTTTAGAAGCATCAAATACCCATTTTTTTCTCTTTTGATATCCTGTTTTTTTCAAACCGAATCCCCCCATGGCTCTCTGTTCCCCATATCTCAAAATTAGCCACGTTTTTCAAAAACAGATGATGGATGGGAGATCCAAGGAGCGGCGGAAAATTGAAGTAACTTACAGTCCGAGGAGCAAAATTCTTCTACATTAAGTTATTCTTCCTCCCACTCATGTGTTACATTCCCGTAATTACTGCAATCAGCAAACGGCATACATGAACATGACAATTTGATTCTTACTCAAGAATTCAGAACACATTAAAGACGCACACACAGTCATACATAGCGACCCTTTTTGCGAAGAAATGAGATGACAGAAGTTGCATCATCCATATATAATAGCTCGTACAATCTGATTCCATGAAGTTAAATGAAGATACTTCTGCAAACTTTTCATTGAGAGTCCAACCTACAGTAACTTCTCCGAACCAATATCCATACTCCAAACACTACAGAGAGCAATAAAATGTCCTCCCAGATATTTTCTCACCTTATCAATCTTATATTTTTCCTGTTAAAGTTACTTTGGCCTAGTACTAACGCTCAGGTATACGATAAAACGACATTTGAAATGAACTGCATCCTTAAAATGGTAGAAAGGTATATGGTCCTAAGGTACTTGTTCCGGACACTACTTGCTCATAATAACTAAAATCGTTCTCCTCTTGTCATGCTCGAGTTCGAGCTATTTTTGCATCAGTATAATGATAGAGATTGTACATCACCTAAGTTTATTTCAAACAATGTTCAAATCAAACTAGGTACTAACAATGAAAGGAAGTTCAGATCAAACTAGAGCTGAGACGAAAAAATATAAATAAGCTTTTACTAGCAGGATTCACAAACCTACCTTAAAGTTGACATAATACAGAGGAGATTAATAACAAATACCTCCTGTAGTAACTAGCATAGTCAATGTTCAACGAGCTGAGAATCTGAAAGAAAAAAAACAATATGAGAGATGTCAGAATAAATCACGAACAGATTGCATTTTATGTTTATTGTAATAAAAAGCTATGCATATTTACCTCTAGTACACACGACTGGAACAACCAAGACAATCCTAAAGCCAAGAAACTCTAGCATGTATGACCCAGTTTACTCTCATTAATCCTTAAATAGATTCTTAATCCTTACAACTTACAACCATAATAAAGAAGAAACTTGTTGTAAACTAGGAACACATCCAAAACACTGTTTACACAATTCTACATAACCAGATAAGCCTTTTTCACATTTACTTCAGATCAGCTATATTTATTCACTCTTCTCCAGTTGCATCATTTCATTACCAATTCTTGTGGTTGTAGTTGATGATAACTAAACTGTTCTGTATGGGGTTTTCCTCGAATCCTTTTGCTCACGGGTAGTCACATCAGTAAGATAAAAACATAGGTAACATGCTACACATTAGTTTTGTTTAAGTGTTCGTAACCTGCTTCATGTGGCCTTCAAACAACAAAAAGTTGAGAGAAAAAAACCAAATATCCACCCTGCCATACCATTTACTCTTTGATCAATGTTGTTTTGGATAACTGTGAGCCTCACCTCGTGGTTAGCTCTCACTGTTTATATTTAATAAATTCTACAAATTACATAAGGACTTTCGCACCAACAACATAAAAGTTTTAAACACCCTAATCCACATAAATTCCTCCTGAACTTAGAAGTCGCTTAAGAAACTGAATTGTCATGTCGCCGGTGTCTTCCTCTAGTTTATCATCTGTCACAAGTTGACAACTAGCACCAGCGGGAGAATGGAAGTAGATAATATGCTCACTTAGACTGAATAGAGTTACATTACCTAAGCTTTAATGTGGTTGATTGCTTAATTTGCTTAGAGTTCGTTATCAGGTATGAAGCTGTATTTTTATAAGTAACTGTATTTTATGAATTTGATAATACATGCAGATGACGTGTTAGATAGCTAGGATGTCTGATAATTCAGGACTAACATTTCTGATTATTCAGTCTCAGGCAAAACTTCCATGAGTGTCAATTTTTTAATCCTAAATGATGGATTCTCCATAGGTTCAGGCTGTAAGAAGTATGATACCATTGGTGAAAAAGAAAGGGCATCACGCTATCACCCTTCTCATCACCACAGAGATAGAAATTACGACAGACCATCAAATTCTAACTGGAAAATGACCTCGTCATGGCAACTTAAGGTCTCTACTTAGACAATGAATTACCTTTTGCTACTAAAATCCTAGCATTGTTGGTTTAGATATTAGGGAGGATGCATTCTTGCATTTTCTTCTTTTTCAAAGGAGAGAGAAAACGCAAAAACTAGAGGGAACATGACAAAAACAGGAAAGTTTACTTAAAATCTAGTAATAGGGAACATGAATGAATGATATAATTTCTCATATTTTCCCTTAAATCAAAAAAATAAGTCTCGCTTAAGGATAGATGATGGCTTTATTTTAGTTTACACTGTCAGCTGCTGGTGGTTAGTAGTTTGACAATGTATATTAAGCTATTTAACAGACTAACACTAACCACATAAGCTCTTCATGAAATGTCACTCAGTCTGGAAGAGAGTTGAAGGAAAGCTAATTCGAAAGAATGCACGACCAACAGAACAAGTTAACGTAACAAACATAAGATGAACTTGCTCTAGAAATCGCATATAGATAATTTATATTTATTATAACCTATTATACTTTAATTCCAACCAAACATTCAATTTACAAATAGCTTCTGTAACTAACCGGTTTTGATATTGGATATTCATTTGACTCAAGCATGCGAACAACTTCATTCATGGTGGGCCTCCTCGTAGAGACCGTGTCAATGCGCCTCAAAGCCGTCGGGAGAGCTCGCTTAAGAGCTCCAGTTGATGGCCTTTTTCGAATGCTTGGGTCCAAAACTTCCTCTAATTGCCGGTTTCTAGCCATCATTTTCACCAAATCAACAAGAATCACCCGTGGATTACATGGTCTGGTCAAAATGAGACTGAAAAATATGAGGATTGGAATTGTGCAAAGTAACCAGTTAAACTAAGTGAACTCAATTGTTCATGCAACTCAGTAACAACCAACAACTATGATACAGCACACAGGAGGATCTACTAGTGGACTGGTGGCTTCTATAAATGCCACCGAGTTTCCAGTACCACTGTTTTAATGACCTCCATGCTAGACCTGAACCACAGGGCCAGCGAGTGCCTTTTCGTCAAGAAACGGGAGTAGTTCCTATAAATTGCCCCTTTATTATTTAATTATCTACTCCTTTTTTATTCTTCCAGTGCGATGAGCAATCATACACACACATGCATACATATCCTACTTTGAATTCTTGAATATTGTTATCTTGAAGGATCTGGAGGAGTTTCCATTTCTTTTTTTCTTCATTCTATATATCAGCAATTCGGCAAGTTGTTAATACTTACTTTAATGCAATTACTACTCCTGCAGCAATCATATACCTAATGCTCGGATTTTACTTTCCAGCTTCTTAGTATCTGAGACCTTGTATCCCAAACAAATAATATACAAACTTAAACAGACTGCAACTTCTGAAACTACGAGTATAGTTTCATTTTTTTCAAATACTATTTTGTTGATTGTAATGCGGATGTAAACTTAATCTACTCTATTCGCAAAATGGCTTGTATCCCACATTAGGCTAGAGAGTAGAAAAGATGAAGCAACAGAATATAACTATGAGAGGTAATGCTACACTAAATGATTGGAGGTGGACAGTCAAAAGGCGTTTTTTAAGTGTTCAAGTTATACATAACCAAGACCAGGGAAGGACAAATGAACAGAAATTGGATGTGTTTAACTTACAAGAACAAGCTCAAAACGATATTATGCTTTTTCGTAATGAAAGACACCAGATGGTTATTGAAATTTATTTTGAAGGAAAAGAACCTCATATTTACCAACAAATTCATTATGCTTAAACTAGGTATGTGGCTCTTTGAGAATTATCTGGACCCACATTAAAGTTCAGCAATTTCTAAGACAAGATACATCCACAAAAAAACAAGCGCAAGATTTTAGGACACTGTGAGAGATAATACACTGAAATCTCAATACAGGAATACTCTTGGGCCTAGAAGAAAATATTCCTTTAGTGAAGTTACTTACTTATCGATAAAGTGAAGTTACTTACTTATCGATAAATGAACATATTATTCGTATCTGGATAAATGAATTTTTATTCATTTAGATAGTCTTTTTTACATTTTTTGTATGATTAATTATCTTACCTCTAATGTAAAAGAATTGAAAAAAAAAGGTATAGACTAAGTAAATGCACCTTGTACTAATAAGATTACATGTATGGCATGCTTAGAGTCTATATGAGGAATACATGCAACATATACGTATAGACTAAGTACATGCACCATGTACTGATAAGATTCTATGGTTGCTACAAGCCTACAACACGAGCAGAATATTCCAGGATTTCTGTTTGCACTAGTAAAAGTCAAAGATGTGATACATTTGACGGAAGGAAAAAAGCAAACAACTTTAGACTTTTTTTTGTTTGTAAAGAAATGACTTCTTGGATGAACATGGTTGATTGGAAGAAATATTTTTTTTGTTTTTTAGTGTGTGTGTGTGTGTATTCCATCTTATGGATGTTAATGATCGTTGATTTATATTTATATGGGGTCTTTAAGGGATATAAAAGATATTTGTTAATGCACTTAGCGAGGTTATTCATTTAGCTCCTTTGCCCAAGTCGAGACTGGAGAAAATTATTCATTTGGCGAGGTTATTCATTTATCGTATCAAGCATTAATTTATCGAGATTTTACTGCATTAATGAAATTCAAACTAACAACCACCACGTCAAGTAGAAAAAGAACAGTCATATTTCAATCATTTTTTTAAGACCTGACTCTCTACATCTGCATAGAACAAACCTTTATTACGTACAAACAAAACATTATTACTGAGATACATTTAGCATTCAGAAAATCATTGTCTCCAGTCCTACAATTTATTACCTCTTCATCATTACGTTGAAAACATGTTGAAGATCTTCCAGAGATTGTTTCCAGAAGCAGAATCCCAAAACTATAAACATCGCTCCTTTCACTCAGAAGGCCGGAGTAGAAATATCCCGGATCATTGTATCTGTATAATTTCAAAGATAGAAATTAATATTTGTACGCAGTATTTCTACTACAGTTGGTCTTGAATATCTTGATTAAGAGAGAACATAAACTAATTAAACCTATTAAGGAAAAACAAAAGTAGTAATATCATAAAATGTGAGGGTCCACAGTTAGCACTCATTATTACGAGGACAACATATTACTAACCCAATGGTTCCGGAAACCTGAGTGCATATTGGACTTTCTCCTGCAGCTAATAGTGTTGCACGGTCAAAGCTGCAAAACTTGACATTGAATTCATCATCTAACAAAACATTGTCGGATTAATGTCCCGGTGTACCACCTTCGGCTCAATTTCGTCTTGCAAGTACGTAACACTGCACAAGACGAACCTTATTAATGAGATCCACAAAGTTACAAAGAAATTAGTGATGGAAAATCATACACCTTAGCGTCCAAGGAGAACCTTCACCATCCTGGACTCCCAAGAAAGCTGTGACTTCCGGGTTTTATCTCCTTGAAGCCAATCTCGTAAACTTCCCTTTCCAACATATTCATGGACAAGTAACCTGGAGTGCTCAAAATATGTGAGATTACCACTGTTTGCATTCAATACATTCAGTAATAGCTAACTGGAACATAATAACAAGCATCGACGAAGCATGGGGTGCACATGAGTAACACATAGCATAATTGCAGTTTCCCGAAATGGTAACTTACAAAAATAAGGACACGGAAGGTGATAAAAGACAATAATCGCATTTTAGTTTGTCTACCCCCTAAATGTTGTGAAAGGCTACGTCAAATTTCCACTCGTCTAACAAAATTGCTCACTAAAAGAAAGAGTCAGTCTTAGCTGGCCCCTCGAGATTTTGGCTTTGGCATTTGTGAGAATTGGACCTAAAATTAATGACCGGGTAAAGCTTCCCTGGCCCCAAGATATTTTTTCTTCCATGAGGATAGAATGATGGATCGGGGAATGCATACCCCTAATACCAAGGCCATCAACACCATGGGTATCCTTTGGGTTAGGTGGTAACTTACACAATTAACATATTATTATTAAATATAAATATGAAATCATAGTCATCAAATGAAATTATACATTTTACCTAAGATTTATACATCAAATATTCTGTTGGATAGTTACTGAAAGATGGTTCATATAAGAGTGAGACTTGTCTACATATATTTCATAGTTTAAAAAGAAGGCACATAAGGATCCAACTTTGCTGGCTTATAATATGTGTGTGTAAGTTTTATTAATTTTAAGCATCCATATTACTCCCTGTCCACATTTCTTTTTGTAAAACTAAAATTATAAATATGATGTGTTCACAACTCAATGTGTGGGCTCAGTTGATCGCATTGTTGACCTACTTGTTTGAATGTTTCAAAAGGCATTGGAAGACTCCACTTGTGTTAGAAGGCGTGTCCTAAAAGTATGTGCTGCGGTCCCAATAATATTACATGTAATTGGCAAAACGAAATGGAATTAGATGTGAAACTAAATCTAAATGTCCAGTGAATACCTACCTGCAGTAAAGAGATGATGAGGAACTTAGAACGGACTATGTACTCTTAACAAGCTCCAAATGAGGAAATGGTGGTTCAATTGTGCATCCTAGCGTGGTTACTATCACTGCATTCTTTTCTGAAGCAACTGTCTTAAGGGTGGTAAGTGGGTAATGAAATGTGGGATAGTAGTGGATGAGACTCGAGGAAGAATTTTGTGCCCTTTTCAATTAATGTGTTATTTTTTGTTGTTTTCATAATTTCTGTGAAAGAAGATGAACATTAATGGAAGAGAAAAGGCTTCACCAAAATGCTAACTCCCTCTCTATATATATTATATTAGTATCTATTCATATATTTAGCTAATTTAATAGGCACGCGGCATGCCCAACACCTATTTTGGGGTGTCACCTGTCTGCCTGACCTGTACTTGTGTGACACAAGTAGGGTTCCTATTCTACCACTGTATCTGCTTCACAGACTAGCGATATATCCCATAATGTTACAGAATTTTAGTGCCAAGAAAACTAAGACCCTTTCGACTTCACTCCCTACACTCTATTCAAGCATTAATGTAATCAAGACTTTTACAACAAATAAATGTTAATGGTACCTATGAGATCCGTCAATGCAGCAGCCCAGGAGTTGGACTATATTTTTATGATACAAAGGACCAACCACTTCAACGTATGCTCTTAATGCTCCATCTGCACGGGTGCTAAAACAGTTTTTTCCAGAATTAGCCAATAAAACAATGTGAATATTTCATAATAATTTTTTCTTCCGACTTTCAAACATACCTGTATCTGTGTGGAACTCTTAAAGCTACTAGATTCCCATTGCTCAAACAACTCCAAATCCATCCTTCGATTTTCTGAGAATCTGTTTGTCGCGACTTCAAGATCTTTCAAAGTGAATATGTACGTCAAACCCAACGGATAGAATCCATCCTTCGATTTAGCGATGTTATGATTGCCAAAAACGTCTATTTTTATCCACTTCCCAACAGGACCAGTAACAAGAACTCCATGGTTCGGATAAGTTTCATTAGTGGAGACGCGTTCCATGAGAATTTCTTTTGTCTCCTTAGCGAAAGAGGAAATCGCCTAAATGGGAGTACATCTCTTATTTGCTTCAAAACCACCAGGGAAGTAAGATGAATGGTAAAACCAAAATGATAACGGCTAAGATAAGGACGTTTTCTCAGACAGCTTTGCATTCAGTCCAGTGCAGATCTTTCAGATGTCAAAGCACCCTAAAATACTCAGTTTAAAAGACACAAGAAGAACTTGTCAGATAATTTTATTATAATCCATCTTTTCCTGTAGTAGGCAGATATCTCCATAGTATAGTAAAAATGAGGATGTGTCTATCTTTGTTGCAATGTTCACTATTAATGCAGTGTGCCCGTCAGATAATTCTAAGTCATGGCACTTTCTACAGTAAATTGAGCACCAAGAATCAGTTGGGCTATTGAGTACTAACTACTTGAGCTATATTATAAACTCTAAGAAGTTTGACACTGCTGCAATTGCTTCGTATAATACATAGTTGCTTATACAAAGTTTTGTCCTGTCACACAGTACTTTTAGTCTTGGAAGATAACCAAATAAATAGTGATGCTCCCCTCCCTGATAAGAAGTCACACCATCCCTATATTTGAGGGAGTCTGAATCCTAAGAGATTAGCTTTTCAATATCCATGTTTATTTACTAGCTAATTACATAAGTGTGTGTGAAGAAGCGGAAAGATTTTATTTAGTCAGGATAGCATATACTGTACTTAGATTGCTTGTGGAGAAAGTATTCATTGGGGCTAAATTTAAGCACAACCTCAGAGACACCACCATTCGATGAAGCAGCAAATTTATATTTATATTTATTTTATTTCAAAGAAGAAGAAGTTTTAAGTAACGATGGCAGATCTGATTCAACACAACAGATAGCATATTGTATCAAACAAATCGAGAAGCTTCTCGGTGAAGAAGACCAAATTTATCGGGACTTTTTTTAGGAAGTGGATTAAAGCTAAAACAACGTGAATTGCGCAGGGAGAGATGGTTAGGGTGAAGGTTAGGGTTTAATAAGTAATACCTGAGGCGAGGCGGTTGGAATTTGGGAAACCAGTAAGGACATCGCTGGCGCTGAATCTAACAAGGATTGATTTCTATCTGTAACTGTATCGGTGGTGGTGAAGAGAAGAGACCCACCATTTGCGACCCTTCTCGGTGGAGCTTCAAACCTTCTTCTCTTCTTCGGCTCCCTCCCGTGACTTTCTTCCCCTCAACTTGTGTGGACGGAAGGGAAGGAAGACTTTGATTTTTGATTAGTAAACCTCCTGGCCCCACCCGATTTTTATTTTTACTACCCACACCACATGTGCGCAAGTGTTTTTTTTCTTTTTCAAATAAAGAGAATTCATTTTGGAAATGGAAATGGGCCTGTAGTCCTGTACTGTCTCTTTTTTGGATTTTATCATTAGCCCAAGGAGGCTCTTATGCTGCCAAACTCCCCAAACAGGGGATAACAACCCTTTTTAATGGGGTGCAAATTAGTTTGGAGAACATTGTTTGTATAATTCTCTCATAAGTCATGGCAAATAAAATCCACCAAAAAAACACTTGTCATAAACTTGGATCAAATTAGGAAAGCGCAATAGTAATCGTACTTTTTTAGAAGTATTACATATTAAACTGTTTACTCTTGTCTAAAATAAAAGCTAAAGGACTAGTTGTAAAGACTATGAAAAATATAATTACTAACGGTACTTTCATGGCAAAAGGATGTTTTAGAACAGAATTAGGGCCGTCTCAACACTTTTGGAGGCCTTAGGCATAATTTATAAATGAGGCCTAGTTTTTTTCTTTAGAATTACATCATTTATCTAGGTTTGAACCCGAGACCAAATGAAAGGCTTAAAACGCCAAACCATTGAGCTAGCTAGCACCCATTTATGTCATCTATTTAGTGAATCATGGATTAACATCGAAGCTATTTTTTGAAATACGCGGAGAAATTTAGAGAATAACTCTTTAAAATTTGTTTACTTCCTTTCCACCTATAAAAATGCTTATTAAACTTTTTATTATTTTGTAATAAATATAATTAAAAAAGATATATTCGTGATACTCATTTAAGTGAAACACTTGTCTAAAAATATATTGAAAGTGTTATGTGAAATCAACATTATATAGTTTAAACTTTAAATCATCTAATGTTCTCCTCTCCTCCTCTTCCTTCAACACCCAATCCTAGCCGCCTGAAACTTTTGTTGAGTCCCTCTTTGTACGATTCAAAACAACTAACTCCGGTCTCTATAACAACCGACCACCAGACGACGGTTCAACGAATCCAGCCTTAAGTGCAATCCAAAATCTCTGTCGTTATTTTGCCCCAAACCCACGTTCCAGCAGAACCCGATTAATCCCAACCGCAACCCACCACAATCGCTGCTCAGTGATTGCAGCGTATGTGGGTGGTTGCAGATAAACTGTTTATAAAAGAAAAGAAATAAAATATATTTTATGCAAAACTTAAATTCTCTTTTTGAAATAAAACTGTGAAAGGACATGTGTTTGTGTGGATTAGAAGTTTTAATTAGCGTATTGTGCTACTCATCAGATGTTTTTTTTGAAGTACCAACTAATTAACACTGGTATGTTATATTTTTTAATTTAAAACTTATGTAATTTTGTTAGCAATTAGTCCAATCTACTTTTATTTAAATGGATACTTTATATTTAAAATAAGATATTTGTATGTAAAACGTAATTTCACGATGGTAGAAAACTAAAAACTGGTAAAATATTTATGATAAGGCTAATTTGCTCCTCTTTATTGAAGCTCAAGCAGCAGATTGAATGACTGCATTTTGCTTTAGTACCAAATTTGTCCCCCCAAAAACCTCTCCACCCAACTGTAAAAGTTAAACTCTCTAAAATTTCTAGTCAAAATACTCATACCACTCCGTTTCTTCTCTTTAGCCCTACTTTGACTTTTTAACTCGTATCTGGATCTCTTTGACCGGGTGATTTGGACAGTAAAACGATTCGATTTTTTAATAATTTTTTCACTGTGTTATAATGCAACTTTTACTCTATAACACCATAAAAAAATTATCAAAAATTTCATCATTTCGATAGTCAAATCACCGGATCAAAGTGACCCAGTGAATAGTGGTAAAAATCAAAATAGGGCTAAAGAGAAGAAACAGAGTGGTAATTCTTTTTGTTCAATCATTACCAGAGATTTGTGGGGCCAAGATGGGATGCAGTTGGATGTCTCTTTCTAACATGATGTAAATGCATGTTGGTATCCTGTTTCTTTCGTTTAAAAATAGGGTGTAATTCTTTAAGGAATATGTTTGGCAAGGTAAGAAAAACAGATTGAAAACGATCTGTTCAAAAAACATCAATTTGATTACACCAGTTTTGATGTTTTTTCAATTCTGTTTCCGTGTTTTAAAGAGTTAAAAAATATATATACTAGCAAAAAGAACGTATGTTGTGGTGTGAAGTTTGAGTGGCGCATTATACCAATTCATATTTCTTAAGACGTTCTTTCTTGCTAGGAACTCCAAACACAATCAAATACTCCAACTGTACAACGAAATGCACATTTTCAATCGCTAACCACAATTACATCACATGCTATGTAATTGTTCATGCTGTTAATAAGCTCTACATTACATCATCTAGAAGATCAACAAAAGTTTTCAATGTGAGGTTAACATCCACAAAGTACGGTAACTTCTCCAAAACCATCGTACTAAGTGCCCAAGGTCATCTTTGTGCCTGAAGAAAGAACATAACACGTCATGATTCACATAACGAAACTGTCAGGACTCGTGACTACATGTACATGTAAGAAAAAAAAGAACTTACTTGGAGTATTTTATTTTTTACCTCCAAAATTCCTACTGTTGAACTCTGGAGATAGAGATCATAACGAAACTGTCATTCATAGGCTATTTTTGTGCCATATGATTGTGGATAAACGAAAAAGCCGACTAAGATGTGTTAGCACATAATCGCCCATCAAAAAAATTGTGTTGTAATGAATAAATTTTAATAATGGCCTATAGGAAACTCATAAGTTAATAAACCATTTTTACGTAATAACTAACCATCTATTTCAAATAAATACTTCGCATTAAATTAGCTCTTACACCTAAATTACACATGTTTAACCCTCTTAGGTGATGAAAGTATGAAACCCATAAGTATGAGTGGCTAATCTCTCACTGCCTACTAAAAATGGAAAAAAAGAAAGATACGGAGTAGTATATATTATTTCCAGTAGTAACCAACACGTGTTAAATTATGAAACCGAACGATATGCCACCTTCATAAGCTCTTTGAAATTTTGACTCCCTTAAATTATAATCACACAATATAATAATACGGTTTCGAATTCTCCTCCCATTTCAAAACTCCACAGAACCACATACGCTACGGCCCTTCACAAACATCTGATCATCCTCTAAAGTCAAAGGCAGAAAAATACCAGGTCATCTGTTAGCCATCACTAACCTACCAAATCCAAAATCAACTCAAGCAAGAAGCAATGTCTGAGTGAAAAATAATTATTTCTTCCTCGTTTTCATACGTGTTAGCATTTGGTGTGCCCATGTGGGGTGCCCAATGGAATTATCTTAATCTTATGGGTTTAGTTGCAACAATGCTTAAACATGTGGGTTTAATAGCAAAGGCACAAACTCTAGGGGGTTATGTGCAAACTAGGTATAAGTCTGTCTATATAAGGAGACAGTCTCCTACACATTATCATATGAGATATGTGAGACATAATAATACACTACTGTGTAGAGATCATGTGCTGATCAAAATACAGTTATAGGAACCCTATCCTCTCTCTCCTACTAGCCTCCATTGGTGGAACTTGGTGTGGATCAGAGCTTTCGTCCTAGTGATTCGAGCCAGACTGTGGAGCAAGGTGGGCACGTGAAAGCAAACATCCTACGATCATGTTGCGCTAGGAGCTAAAGAAGACAAGGTAAACACATGAATCTTCCGCTATAATTCATGTTGTAGATTTGTATGTGATAGATCCTGTTTATCCTTCATTGGTATCAGAGCCCTAGGCTTATTTTTCGTGCCTCGTTATGCGAACCCGAATCTGCTTAGAAAATCGAATTTCTGAAAGTTCATAAACTGTAGACGAAACCTATTTGATTAGGTAGGGTTTTTCACGAGGATTACATAAATATAAATTTTATAATTTTTGGATATACGATGAATTAGTTATGAATATTTTATGATTCGGAACTTTATAAATCTGGACTATTTTGATCTGATATGTAATTCGATTTTTTCAAAAGCTGTTAGAATTGATTTTTTGAATACACAATCGGAATCAGGGTGAAGAGACGAGTCCAATGATATGAGTTTCATCGGAAACGGAGGTCGGAAAGGCGGCGCGTGGGCTTCACGCGCCACCGACGCCACCCCACGCGCGGCCACGCGCCAAAGGGCTGCGGCAGACTGCTGACGTGGCTAGGGCTGACGTGGCAGGTGATGTGGCAGTGCCACGTCGGTACTAGGCTGATGTGGCAGGTGACGTGGCAGCCACGTGTTTGATGGCATGGCATCTGATGTGGCATGCTTTGTCACTTTACAGCTAATGTGGCACAAGGCCCGGCGGCAGCGTGTGACGGAGGCGGACGCGCCTACGCGCGGCGGCGAGTGAGGGCGCGTGCGGCCTCCTCCCGTCGTCATTTTTCTCCAATTTTCTTTTCTACAGACTCATAATTAAATTTCCTATTTTTGGGATTTTTTCATAATTTTTGGAAAAACAAAAATTTTTAACCCTGTTGGCCGAGAAACCCTTTTGGCCAATCGCAATTTTAAGTGGAAAGCTCTTCAAGCTGCCCTTAGATCTCGTTTCTATCCTCATCATGTGAAGAGGAGCAAGGAAATGGAATTCCAGAACCTGCAGCAAGGAAACGAATCAGTAACCGAATACTTCCGTAAATTTTCAGAATTGACACGATTTGTGGGAAACATGGTGCATGATGAAGACTCTAAGATTTCCAAGTTCATCGCTGGACTGGATGAAAGGCTACAAGAATCCTTGCTGAGTAGATCCTATCCTACTCTCCACGAAGCCTATGACAGAGTTGCTGACATCTGGCGTGTGCGTGTAGTTCAAGACGAAAAGCGAAAGAAACGCAAGATAGAAGAGGTAGGAGGAAGCAACAACAACTCCGCAAAGGGAAATCAGAAGTTCAAACCTAACAATGAAGGAGGTAACCAGGTGACAAAGCAGAGTCGTCACTACTATTGTAAGAAGTGCAATGGGGACCATCCAGGAGTTAAGTGTGACGGGACCAAGGTGACATGCGACTATTGTGGAATCAAGGGCCATAGGATGTACGAATGCCACAAGAGAAGTGAAGAAGGATATCAACAAGGTAACAACAGGGGATACAATCAGCCTCGCTGGAATGGAGGAAACCAGAATGGGAATCAGAACAATGGGCGAGATTACCAAGGGAATCGACAGAATCAGAATGGAAATGGCTTTCGACACAACAACCGGAATGGAGGGAATCAACCCCGTAACAACGACAGTGGAAATGGAAATAGGAATGGAGGACAAAACAGAGATACAGCCAATGATGGAAACAACCAGGCTGGCGATAATGGGAACAGAAATGGAAGCAACTAGAGGCCGCATGGACAAGTCCTTGTGATGAGAGAGGCGGAGGCACGAGCAGCAAACAACGAAGAAGGTAAGCATTATGACATTAATATTAGTGCATCTAATTTAGGAAATCACTGAGACTCTGGAAACCCGTCCAAGCTTCGAGGACGAAGCTATCTTCAAGGGGGGAAGGATGTAATACCCCGTATATTTATCCAGGGTAATTTGGTAATTGGAGACGAGATAATTCGGTTTTAAGATCCGAGAAGTGATTTGAGAAATTATTTGAAATTTGCGAGACAACTTTATTTGTTGAGAAACTCGCGTGAGAACTTCGAAAGCTGAATAATACTTAACTTGTGATAAAATAGAATTCGGTTAAGTATCGTATTTTGGTATTTGAGTAGATGATTAGTAAACTATTTTAGCAACAAATTCATTTTAAGCATACGGTATCTATATTGATAAAATGTTACACCAGAAAAATGATACTATGTTATATTTAAAATATAAATTGTAATTAGTGAAAAACAATATTAAGTGAACTATTGAGTTTTAAATGTATGAGATTATAAAGGACGATACGTTGATAACCGAAGTTAATACGTAAATATTTTGTTTTATTATTTTAGTTATTGTCGCGTGTACGACCACCGCGAGGTTTAGTGTGAGTGACACACCCAATCAGTTTACACCTTGGTGTGCCACCCACACCTTAACTTTTTCTCCCAATCCTCATCACCTTCAATTCATCTTGTTCGGCAAGATTTTTGCCTTCACCTTCTCCAGCAAGATTTTACAACTCTTCCACCAAAAGCCTCCAACAATATCATCTTCTTCAACAAGATTTCACAACTCTTCCACCAAAAGCTTCCCTCACCACCTATTTAAGAAGCTCTCTCACTCATTAGATGGATCATCATCATCTTCATCTTCTTTTTCTCCGGCCAACACCAACACCACACCACCGTGACCACCACTCTGTTTCAACTACTCCCTCTGTTTCTCCCTCTCCATCTCTCTCTGTCTCCCACTCTGTTCTGGACAGAACAGAGCAAAACAGCAGCAGCAGCTAGTGGCAAGCCCAGCCATCAACCACCGCCGCTGCCACCGTCGGGGAAGCAACCCGAGAGACCACCATCACCACCTCTGTTTTTTTTCTCTCTCCCCCTCCTCTCTCGCACCTCTTTCTGCTCAGACCCAGAAGAAAAGAGAGAGGAGAAGACGGAAACAGTAGCAGCAGAGCCATCTCCGCCACCACCGTCGGCCATTAAAACCGGCGGGAGCTTCGGGTGAACTCCACCCGAACGAAACAGAGCCACCCACCCCTATTTCTCCATCTCTCTGGCCTCTAAGAGGTCCGACCAAGCCATTAGGAGCATCAACAGGAGCTGGGAAAGCCCCAATCGCCGGCGTCGAGTTCTCACTCCGGCGAGCTTTTCGGCGAGTCGACCCGCTCCGATTCTCGACCAATTCTCGCGTTTCTTGGGCTAGGTATGCTCCAAATCGTCCTCTGAATTGTTTTAGATAATCAAAATCCAAGCTTGAGTACCTGAATCTACGTTTTGATTGATGAATTTGGATATTCATGTTGGGGGGAGCTAAGTGTAATTTAAGGAAGTTGTTTTCAAAAGCTTAAGGGTTGTGGGTGTCCTTTAATTAAGCTATAAGGGGACTATTTGTAGTTTACATATTCTGTTATTATTGATAACTACATAGTTTTGACTACTAAACTAACAGTTGATTAATTTATATTTCAACTAAATAAATAAAATAAATACTTTGACAAAAATTATATTTGCTTGAAGGAAATTGTTATAATAAATTATCTTGTTAGCAAAGCAAGCTAGTAAAGTATTTGTGTATGTATATATATGCATATAAATATATATATATATATTAGTTTAAATATAATATATGCATAAGATGTGGCTACAAAGTTTGTTGAATGAATATTATGAGAAAAGATATATTTTGAAAATTGGTATGTGTTTCTTGAAAAATAAGCCATAAAAATATTATATGAAAAGTAGTATTTGTTTTAATCATTTGGCACTTTATTTTTAATAAGCAATGAGTTTCAATAATTATACACTAATATTTTATCAATAAATATAAATGTTTATTTAAGATTAAAATAACTCTTTAGTAAGTATTATTATCATTTTCATATTATTACTAGTAGTTGTGATATTAAATAACTTTAAATATTTAGGGACTCGTAAAGAAAGTTGTTTTGATTATTCAAGTCAATTCAAGTATATTTCCTTATATACACGTATATATAAGTGTATAACTTAAATACGAGCTTTATAGGGGAATCGTGAAAGATGTAGTTAGTACTCGACGTAGTCGAACATTGGTATAAGGCTAATGCTGTTGCATAATCAGAAATAACACCGTTGTGACTAGCTATTTGTAAACTGTAGGCGTCGGATTTGTGGACATAGGCTTCGTCGACCATCCTACATACTAGCAGCTAAATCGTCTTCAGGTGAGTTCACATTCTTAGCCTAGTTAGCCGAGCTCCTTTCGTGTCAATATGTGACTTTTATGATTTGTCTCAAGATATATTTGTGAGTCTACATGCTTAGCCTAGCTAGCCTAGCTTCCTTCGTGTCAAGTTGTGATATTTGTGATTTATCTCAAGACATACTTGCGAGTTATATGCTTGGCTTTGTATGCCTGTCATCTTTCGTATCATAACATGATTTAAATCTTGCCTCAAATGTTTTCTGTGAATCACATGCTTTTGCGTGAACTTGATTGAGTTTGGCATGTTAAGATCGTAAAGTGGATTGCACATACTGGAAACTGTTACTAACAAGGAGGTCCTTTGTTGACCATTACTATCAAGGAGGTCCTCTGTTGACCATTACTGACAAGGAGGTCCTTTGTTGACCACTAATCAAGGAGGTCCTTTGTTGACCACTAACAAGGAGGTCCTTTGTTGACCATTAACAAGGAGGTCCTTTTGTTGACCGCTGACACTTGGGAGGTCCTTTGTTGACCGCTAACGTTTGGGAGGTCCGCTGTTGACCACTATATGTTTGCTGTGTATGATAAGAGGCTATTTGATTCTATACTTAGAAACTGGCTCTAGTAAAGGATTTAATCGGGAATGTTTGAAGCTTTGAGTGTTGTCATTCAACTATGTGTTTATAATGCTGCAAACTCTGATGTTTCTTACTATACTCCTCCAAAGTTTTATATAACTCTGAGAAATGTCAAGCTATATCATCTTTCCTGTTTTACACGCTAAGGTGTATCTCACTCAGCATTTCAAGCTGATTTTGGAAACTGCGGTTCTTGTTTTCCTTCCCACCGCAGGTCTAGGAGCAGGGATTGTAAGATAGAAGGGGCGCGAGAATCATCTAGACCATGGACGTCACCAGTATTTATTTAATAATGTTAGATAAGCGTTGTTTAATAGTATTGAGCTTGTGTAAGAGACTATCCAATGTTGTTTAATAATATAATAAAAGTTTTGGATTGTATTGCTTTTGATCTCCGCGGCTTCTATTAAGCATCGCCCTCCCGGTCTTGTCCCGAGCCGGATAAGGGGGTCGTTGCAGTTAGTGAAGATAGAAGAATAGAAGCTTCAAGAGAGGTGGCCAAACCAAAAGCTATGGAGCAAGGTGCATGGAGCAAAGAGACGAACCAAGGAGCTTCAAGATGAGTACTCGAGATAGGCGAGATCCATGAGGCGAGAAGTTCAAGACTTGCTCAAGACGTGCTCTCAATAGTGGGAGTGCACCTTAGGGCCACATCCATTGCATATTTATTTATGCTTGTGCTTGTTTTATGTTATAACTGCGTGTGATTGGATAAAACTGTATAACCTCTAAGGAACTAAAACAATAGAGCTCACATGATTATACATGATTGAAACTAATAGGAAATCTTAAGTGACGATATTTGATTCCTAGAATTGCTACTAGGTTTTGGTGGAGTCCTTATGAGGAACTATAAAATTTTAATCATGTATCATGTTATTTCGGAGCTAAGTAAATGCTAGTATTAATTTCCTAAGCAATGTCTCAAGATCAATCGTGTCTAAATCGAAACTGTAAAGGCTAAAATGATGACAACAAACGATATGACGAGTTGTCGTACTATGTAACCAATCGTTGGACATAGGTTGTCAAAATACCTACAAGTATGGTCGAACCTGTGATGAATAGTTGTCACAACAGCACATGAGCATTATCTTTAGGCTAACCAATAGTGGGAGGCAGTCAAGATAATGTCATAGAGCATGCTATGCCAAGGTAGGGAAATGACCTCATCAGCAAGTTCTATACCACTTTGAAATTCAAAGATTGTAGGAATGAGCCAAAGAAGAATCTTGGATCCACCTTAGCCATTTGCCTCATTAAAAAATTGTGAGTAATGACTCATAAATCCCGCCTTAAACTATCAAACTCAAATCATAAAAAATAGCACTCGACTATAGTGTCTGAGACTAGTACTCAACTATAGCATCTGAGATTCATGCCGTTTATGATGAGATGTTTAAGTTACCCGATTAGCGATTTGTTGCTATCTCTGCCACGTTTCATGAAAATGACATGAAAACGTTATATGACACACTTTGAGATTGTCAAGATGCTTCGAAAAGACCAAACATCACTCCGTTCTAGGATCTAAGCAACCAAGTGCTTGCTAAGAATACTAGTTCAGCATACCTCTGAAGTCTAAGCAATATATGATTGTTAAAGGCTGTGAATGAAGTATGATCGACAGATGTAGTCCCTACCCGGTATTAGAACCGTGAGGAACAGGTGGGGGCAAGGATAAGGGAATGAGGGCGCAATATTGGTACATGACCAATAGCCCAAGACTGACAGACGCAGAGGAGGAAAAGGATGTTTTCCTAAGACTAGAAGGCCAGATCTAGCACTAACTTCTCGTCTAAGGATCCATAAGATTATCTTTGAGGAAGTAGCCACTAAAAGTTGTTTTGGTCACAATCTTACTTTGGAATTGGTCATGTTATGGTTATGCACCCTTGATTTCTAGCATGAATAACGCCTCAGGATCTTTGGATATCACATCTAGGGTTGTGCCTTAAGATTCTGATATGTGGCGCGCTAGATTGAGACACACTATGTCAGGAAAAGATGTTCAAGCTAGCTAAGGTAGGCCTGCTTGGAACATGCCCAAGGTACCCTTACCTGTGTGTGATTCTTGCCTTACATAGAAGACGAAACGCAAACCATCCATTAAATCAGTAAGGATTATTGAGTCTTTACATATTATTCATTCTGTTTTTGTGATCCATTAAATGTTAGAGCTAAAGACATGGTGCTTACTGTTCCATCACATTCGTAGATTATTGTACGCATCTCAACTGTGTGTGCTTGGGCCACATAAGTCTGAGGCACGAGGGTGCTTCAGAAAGGTATTTACAAAAGGTAGAAAACCGTCTGGACAAAAGGATATCTCCTTAGCCAGAATGAGACTGTGAGTATCTATCTTAGAAGGAGCTATGTGATGGAGAGGAGTAGTAAGGCAGTTGGCTATTCACATGCCCCGCAGCAGAATACTGTGGCGGATAGGAGGAATAGGATACAGCCTGAAGATGGTTCGATGTATGATAGCACGTTCAAAGTACATGTTACCTATCTTTAGGAGACGCTTTGCTAAACGGCTGTCGATGTACTCAACCAAATACCCACCAAGTCTGTAGCCACTACGCCCTACGAGATGTGGACCAAAAGACAACCTATATGAGGTCACCTTAGGCCATAGGGATCGGCAACTTATGAGCTAACTAAATTTTCCTAGTTAGGGAGTAGCACGTGGAGATGGTATTCTCTACGAAGAAGAGGAACCACTAGATGACACTCAATTCACCACTACTCAAGAGGAATTTATTCCTATGGATCTTGAGAACTGTTGGAGTGCCTTACCTAGTGAGCAGCCTATCGTATATGACGATAATGCTGAAGAAGAACCCTCTTTGCGTAGGAGCGCTCGTTGAAGCGTACCCCGTCGACGATTTGACATCGAAGGGGAGGCCATGGTGGTCACCACGCAAGAATAAGATGAACCTAGGATATAGCCCCAGGATATTTCATCACCTGACAAGAAGGAATTTCGACCCTAGATGGAAGAAATGTATCTTCATGGAGTAAGATATCTTCCCATACTATTCGAAGTACCCTAGGGGGTTGCGTATTCGAAACGCAACAGCCAATTAGTAGTGTAACGTAAATGGATTCATAAGATATATGATTTCTCATAAGGAGATGTCCATAATTAAGGGAATGTTCGTAGAGATGATGATCTCCGCGAGCATGGAGGAACCGCTAGAAAACACACTGTTCCATAGTCCATTATGAGTAATTAATCCCTCAAGGATCCTTCGGACAGTGGGAGTGACTTTCTAAGCGAGGTGCCCATCCATAGGGGTGAGAGCAAATTATGATCCTCCAATGCAAATGACTTGCTCGTAGGAGCATATCCCATCGACTGTTTGAGATCAAAGGGATGGTCTTAAGGATCACCTTGTATAGACGATGGGATAGAATAATATGCCTTATTTTTCCTAATTATAAAGAATGAAAAGTAACCTTTACGGGAAAAGTTAGAGTTTGTAAAGGACCAACCAAGTTTAAGACTAGGTTGACTTTTCCAACTGGATATCAGACTATTGGAAATGAGTGGATTTCCAAGGTCAGTCAGAGTGACGCAGACGGAAGCATAACAAGGCATACGACTTGCAAAGATATCGGTAATAGTTGTGATGATGGAAATAAGGCTCCATTCTCGATGAACGTGACGAATGAATTTCTCAATAGAGAAATCAGAGAGGTGATATATAAGACTCAACCACAGGATTTTCGAGATGTATGATCAAATGCACAAATTGGTGCAAGCTAATTAAGTCCATGTATGGTCTTAACTAGTCCTCTAAGTCAGCAATATTTTATCAATGGATGAAAAACCGCTGCACACCACTCTCAGTAATAGAGAGTAGATGATCACGTCACTTATTATCGATGACACACTATTTTCCAAGAGAGTTTAAGGACTATTTCACATCCACTATAGGGTGGTTATCCTTTCGATTTGTGACGAAGGATATTAGAAGGGAGAAAAGCATTCTCGTTCGTTCAAAATGACTTCTTATTTTGACTCATAAGGCGGACAACAAGAAGATACTCTGACCGATTCCATGTTATGGACCCAATGCCATGTGATACTCCTAATAGACTCGCTGCAGGATTTTACGAGCCTGAATATGTGCCCTAGAAGACACCATACAAGATTGACCAAATGACCGAAGTGTCCAATGCAGTGTGAGTCTGCTATATACTATGGTATATACTGAGACCCCACAAACCTTATGCAATCGGAGGATTGAATTTTAGGAAATCCAGTTTAAGACACTAGATTGCAACCAAAAGGACACTCTATACGAAGGATCATGTGCTACGACTATCGGAGATGATGCTTCGACTATCCAGCTATGCATGCTGACTAGGGTGGGGACCTAGATGCACGTGGATCCGCTCCAGGCTATAGTCCATGCTAGATGACATACACATCGCATGGAACTGCAGCATAAGTGTTGCACAATCGTATTAGACCGCTCCATCGATCATGGAAGTGAAGCACGATTGCCTGTTCTGGCGCCAGGCAGAAACATGTTTGCATAAGAAGGTTTCTGATAAGCTTATGAGCTGTCAACCAACCTGTAGTGCTAGCGCACGGCTACAGTACTTTGATAAGACCAAACATATAGAAAAGGGCACTGTTTCACAAAAGGTGAAATAACTACAGGAAGAGGAATCTTGGAGTAGATCGACTACGAGCCAAAAGTGTAGGCACCTCCCATTCCTAAACCACATAAGAATCATCTTTGTGGATTGCTTTAGAAAATTGGAACTCGGTAGTCGAACACTGGAAATATGATTGATGAGCATGTGAGACATTGATAATTGGATTTTAATTGAATTTGTTTAATTATGCTACATGTTGTTTTCGATACGTGTATGATACGTTTACACATCCTGTGCTAGCACAGAACATGTCGCGCGGGCACTAGGTTGTCTCCCTCACACGAGCAACCGCCTTTACGATATCCTGGATAGTCTAGGTGAGTTGAAGATGAGACAGAATCCCGATAAGTGCTAGAAGCCTATGATATGATAAGTGACGCTTGTCATATGAGGCACATGGCCTATGACAAGAGCTAGACATCTATCAATAGTGCAAGACCCTGTCAGACGGATTCATTTTTCGCATTGGAGTAAGTTCCAAGGTGAGATTAGTTTATGGCCATTCGAACATGGTTACTGCCCCAAGCCATGTATAGTCTGCATAGAGAAATCTAGATGAGAGAACTGATTTCGATTGCATATGTGCAACATTCAGTACTCGGGTTAATAGTCATAAGGGTTGTTGGACTTATATCTGCACAGCGGTCCCTATGGGATAGGACATGTGCTCTGATTAGAGTCCAAACACTATGGCGCATATCTTCTCGAGATAACGCGTGCTGATGAGTGACATGAGGTGGGGAGTAGAACTAGTCCCTGAGATTCCTCGTCGTGTGAGCCTCGTCGATCATATAAGAATGATTGACACTGTATACCCTTAGTACTTTTATCCGTGTCGTGGAGAAACGGTTTGGTGGTGCTACTTTAGCGTGACACCTTACGGCTACGAATGATTCGGCCTTCCAGGACATTGCTAGGAAAGCAGCAAATCTGAATCAAAGCGGCACAATGGATGGAAAGGAAGATTCTCATTGCACCACTCTCTGTTATTTTCATTGGGCCCACCTACAAGATCTTATAGGATCATGCAGGATATGGATATAATAATATGTAGACTCATTGGTGCACGACCTTCGGGGCAAGGTAGGTGCTCATGGTCTACGAGATGACAATTCATCAAATCTGGGGAATACGATATATATATATATGTATTGCATTATTTCTTAAGATTAAGTGCGCCTGCTGCTAGCTCGTCTCGTATGAGTTTAGAGTATGGAACTCCCGAAATGCAGGATCTCTCATAGTCACACACCAAGGCCACAAAACACTTTGGCAGATGATAATAGTTGGACATTGAGGTAGACTAGATGAACAGTAATTGTGCAACCCCACTGTGCGAGTGGGAGATGTTAGCATTTGGTGGGCCCATGTGGGGTGACCAATGCAATTATCTTAATCTTATGGGGTTAGTTGCAACAATGCTTAAACCTGTGGGGTTAATAGCAAAGGCACAAACCCTATGGGGTTATGTGCAAACTAGGTATAAGTCTGTCTATATAAGGAGACAGCCTCTTACACATTATCATATGAGATATGTGAGACATAATAATACACTACTGTGTAGAGATCATGTGCTGATCAAAATACAGTTCTAGGAACCCTAGCCTATCTCTCCTACTAGCCTCCATTGGTGGAACTTGGTGTGGATCAGAGCTTTCGTCCTAGTGATTCGAGCCAGACTGTGGGAGTAAGGTGGGCACGTGAAAGCAAGCATCCTACGATCACCCGCTGCGCTAGGAGCTAAGGAAGACAAGGTAAACACATGAATCTTCCGCTATAATTCATGTTGTAGATCTGTATGTGATAGATCCTGTTTATCCTTCAATACGTAAATCCACTTCCCATTGGAAAATATATTCGCAAGTGTAGCACATCAAAGCAAAACAGATGGAGAAAATACCTTTCAAACAACTTCTTGATCAAAAAGACAATTGGTATATACATTTGAGGTGGCTATTGAAAGTCCAACATGTATTTAGTGGTTAGAAACTTGAAATAATATGATATTATTATCTATGTCATCTGTTATTTATGAATCTTCACAGCTTTTTTACTTTTACCATTATTTATGGGGTCATTTTGATTCAGTGATCTATTTAGTAAAACGATTCAAGAATTTGATAATTTTTTCATCATGTTGTAGAGTAAACTTTACTGTACAACATCATGAAAAATTACAAAATAAATGCATAGTTTTGCTATCCATACAACCGGGTCAAAGTGATCCGGTTACGATAAATAAAAGTCAAACTGTGAAAATTCATAAAGAAAAGAAAATAGGTTGTATATAACAATCTTCATCACAAAAATGTGACATAACCTACCAAATAACGTATCCTTGGGATAAAAGATTGATGGTAACACTTTTGATTGGTTTTCTTACTGGTTGTTGTCCACAAAAGTAAACAACTGTGCTCTGCACAATAGGACCCACTTCAATGTTTTGAACTTAAATATCTTTTTGGTTTCTTTTTTTGTTGGTCTTTGTTAAGATCTCTTCCACCCACTTTTGCTCTAATTGTAGAGCTATTTATGTAGGAGTTCATTTTCCATGCATTTGTTTAAATTTAATTTTTTTTAGATTTCGTTTATTATGTTTATAATTAGAGGTTCCATTTTTAATATGTGTATCCATGATTTTCAAGCATTCGTCATTGGTGAAAACATACCTTATTTTGCCAAAAAAGTTAAAAATATGAGTAATCATGTTTATATTTACCACTCCATTCATTGGTTTCACTAGCGCTGTCAAATATATTTAAAGTGTTGTGACTAGATTTAGATCATCGTTCGTTCAACAATTTTGTATGTTTCACGTATATAAATCAATATGAGTAGACAGTGCTCTCAGAGCACGGGTCATACACTAGTATCTTATATTTAGATCATCGTTCGTTCAACAATTTTGTATGTTTCACGTATATAAATTAATATGAGTAGACAGTGCCATCAGGGCACGGGTCATACACTAGTATCTTATAAGAGAACATATTCTTCTTAAGTTCATGTTACTACGCTCTTGTTCGTATTGCTTTTTGTAACCTTATACCACTCATTCTAACAGGCTACTATGTTATAAGAGAACATATTCCGTTTGTTACAACGTTCCTGCTATTGTTGCTTGCAGCCTTCTACCACTCCTTCTAGCAATCTATATTACTGCCTGTGATCTGCCAACAAGAGTCACTTAGCAACTAAGCCCTGCCATTTCAACAGGACTATTGTTTTACACTTCAATTAATTAAACATTTAGAATACAAAAAAAAAAATTACAACTAAGGACAATTACTACTTGTGTTTCTTCTTTTTCAGCATACACTTTTTGTCACTATTCACTGGGTCACTTTGACCCGGTAATTTGATTAGCAAAATGATACAAGATATTTGGTAATCCTTGCATGGCCTTGTAGAATAAATTTTACTCTATATAATGAAAAAATCAAAAAGTTATATCATTAGCTAAATCACTGAGTCAAATTGACCCAATTACGGGTTAAAAAGTCAAAATAAGACAATCCAAAAGAAACGGAGGTAGTACATCTTATGGAAGACAATAGCCTTTTGATGGTACGTCACTACATGTCCCTGTTTACCTAAAGTTCATACCACATTGTTATATTATTGCCAATGACCTTTTGATGTGCGTTCCTGTTTGCCTAAATTTCATAGTTTATTTTCATAATTTTGCCAGCAGTCTTTTGAGCCAGTAACGATGAGATTAAAATCAACTTCCGTGATCGAACTTGCGAAACCCCTCACCACAAAATGGACAGTCTGTAACGTTTAATGCAAGAGAAATTTATACCGTACTACCATAGTACGAACAGAGGCATGGTACCTATCTAGAAAGAGGTCTTCTTACGACTTTCTTCTGACAAAGGAAAATAATTTATTCCACGTCAAAAAAATTAAGTACATTTGGTACTTCACCTGACAAGCCTATATACTATAGACCAGCATAGCCATCTACTACCATGACAAACATTATGGCCATTAAGTCCATTGACAGTGACATGTAGTATACTGTCTTCTGCTTCATACCATATTTGTTCTATTTTTTATTTTCTCCTGTGTAGAGCAATCTTTTCAGAATAGTACAAACATTATGGCCATTATGGTAGTTAGGTTTGTTTTTACCTACAACCACAAAATGTTTCTCAGCTACTGAAGGGTTGCTCAAAAGAAAGTTTTGTCATAGTACAAACTTAGAAAAGGGAATAAAATGCTTCAATTCTTCAATTTCTTTCTATTATTTTGTGTGTTTCACTATTTAATATGAGTAGACAGTGCCCTCAGGGCATGGGTCATACGCTAGTATCTTATAAGAGAACATATTCTTCTTAAGTTCATGTTACTACGCTCCTGTTCGTATTGCTTCTTGTAACCTTCTACCACTCATTTTAGCAAGCTACTATGTTATAAGAGAACATATTCCGTTTGTTACAACATTCCTGCTATTGTTGCATGCAGCCTTCTACCACTCCTTCTAGCAATCTCTGTTACTGCCTGTGATCTGCCAACAAGAGTCACTTAGGAACTAAGCCCTGCCATTTCAACAGGAATATTGTTTTACACTTCAATTAATTAAACATTCAGAATACAAAAAACTTACAACTAAGGACAATTACTACATGTGTTTCTTCTTTTTCAGCCTACTTCACTTTTTGTCACTATTCACTGAGTCACTTTGACCCGGTAATTTGATTAGCAAAACGATACAAGAATTTGGGAATCCTTGCATGGCCTTGTAGAATAAATTTTACTCTATAATATAATGAAAAAAAAATCAAAAAGTTATATCGTTAGCTAAATCACTGAGTCAAATTGACCCAATTACGGGTTAAAAAGTCAAAATAAGACAATCCAAAAGAAACGGAGGTAGTACATCTTATGGAAGACAATGACCTTTTGATGGTATGTCACTACATGTCCCTGTTTACCTAAAGTTCATACCACATTGTTATACTATTGCCAATGGCCTTTTGATGTACGTTCCTGTTTGCCTAAATTTCATAGTTTATTTTCATAATTTTGCTAGCAGTCTTTCGAGCCAGTAACGATACGATGAGATTAAAATCAACTTCCGTGATCGAACTTGCGAAACCCCTCACCACAAAACGAACAGTCTGTAACGTTATGCAAGAGAAAATTATACCGTACTACCATAGTACGAACAGATGCATGGTACCTATCTAGAAGGAGGTCTTCTTACGACTTTCTTCTGACAAAGGAAAATAATTTATTCCACGTCAAGAAAAAATTAAGTACATTTGGTACTTCACCTGACAAGCCTATATAGTATAGACCAGCATAGCCATCTACTACCATGACAAACATTATGGCCATTAGGGCCATTGACAGTGACATGTAGTATACTGTCTTCTGCTTCATACCATATTTGTTCTATTTTTTTATTTTCTCCTGTGTAGAGCAATCTTTATCGGAATAGTACAAACATTATGGCCATTATGGTAGTTAGGTTTGTTTTTACCTACAACCACAAAATGTTTCTCAGCTACTGAGGGGTTGCTCAAAAGAAAGTTTTGTCATAGTACAAACTTAGCCAAGGGAATAAAACGCTTCAATTCTTCAATTTCTTTCTATTTTATGCAAAAAGTAATGTCAATTGAGTAAGCCAAGAGCCAGAGCTACTTGAGGCCCTGCTTGGTCAAGTGCATTTCTTGAATCCCATTTTATTTGAAATGTCAATTATTCAAATTTTGCATCAGTGTCCCTAAAATTAGAAAGAGAACACAGGTAACTTACTTCCATATGTATCCCATCCATTCTCTATCTCTTGCCTCGCCACTGCCCAACAGCTTCAAAAGTGTGCGTAGAGGCTCTTTCCTTTTAAATTTTAAGAAAACATCAAGGATAAGTTGATATTTATGTAAGAATAACAATATCTACAACCTTGATATATAAGAATGTAGAACTTTAGTTGGATTGACCGCAACATAAAAAGCAAAGGTTTGGTCAAAAATGTCAAGTCTGCTGTTTTGTTTTCGATTACCATGTGGAATGTGTGGATTAGGAGGAACCAATTCATCTTCAACATTGTTCTTGATGAAGAGAAAATCTGTGTGCAGAAGATTTGGAGGCAAACAAAGCTCATACAGGGAGCATTCTCTCAAATTCCTAATCCATTTACTTTTAATCTTGATAATCCTCTGTCTAAATGGAATTTCCCTGTTTCAGGTACTTTCAAAGTGAATGTGGATGGGTGTGTGAGACTCAATGAGGATTATGCTGGATTTGGAGGGGTTGGTAGAGATGACAAAGGAAATTGGAAGATGGGTTTTATGGGAAGACTCAAGAAGGTCACAAGCTTAGAATGTGAAATATGGGCTATTTATAGAGGTATCACAGTTTTGTATAGCAACAATTGGTTCAAAGCAGTGATTGAGAGTGATTGCCTGGATGCCATTTTGATCTTCCAAGGCAAGAAACCTGGACCAGCTTCTATGCAATCCCAGATCAGTGATGGCAATATTATTTTGAGCAGGATGGAAGGAAGTCTATCTCATGTTACAAGAGATATGAATGAGGTGGCAAATGCAATGGCTAATCTAGGATGTGAACAGGAAGAGAATATGAAGCTCTGCTATGAGATCCCAGAAGGGGTTAAAGGACTTCTCATCACTGATAAAATGGGGATTGGGATGTTCATGTAAGCTAGGCATGAGCCTGCAGTTGGTTTTCTTTGCTTGCTTGTATTAGTTTTAGTTGTAATGTTTGATTTCCGATGTATCAAAAAAAAAATTCACAAAGCAATTAATTGACAGTATAAACAAGGAAACTAATATAGACAGTGAATAGTAGTCCAACTGAAACTACTTATCAATTATAATGTAATGTGAATACTATCTTGACAGCAGTGGAAATCTTCATCCACAAATCTATGATATTGCCTTAGGATGTTTTAATCTTCACCACTGATTTACTCTCCTACCCACTTGCACAAAGTTAATGGGACCACACTCTCTTTACCATGAGCTACAAATCTCCTTATACAGTTATTCTTCAAGTTATACCATGATGCTATTATTATACGTAATAGTATTTTGGTTTTTATTATAATATTATTTTCTAAGGTTCTTATAATTTTTATTTTAACTAGTAAGTAACACGCGCTTTGCACGTGTGAGACATGTGTTTTATATTCATTAAGTACTAAAAATGAATGAGAGAATGGCAAAATAATATTTGTAACAATGGAGATAACTCCAAATTGGAACAAAAATGGCTTAATTTGATTTTGAAATTTGAATCATTGCATGACAACAACAAAGGTTCTGCCTTCCCATTCTCCATCTACTGGGAAAGTAAATGGCATACATCCCTTCAATCTATAGAGTACGGAACATCATGAGGACGATTGCCACACTTGAGTAGGGGAAAGCTGAAGGCAATAAGTGGAATTTCACGATGTATGAAGAACAAAAACGTTACTAAAAATCAAGTTCATCATTAGATCTGTCCACTCCCTCATGCTATTATTATTGTCAAGTTTTTGCCCATACCGAGTTAACAAATAGAACAAAACAAAAATTATAGGTCACTTGAATTATTGCTATAGTTAATCTACATAGTCAAATCTCTCTCAGTTATTAACAAGTATAAGACATGATAATTTATCTCACATAAAATGTATGCTTCAACTTTCTTGTTGATGAAAACAGTGAGAGTCCAAAAATGCTATTTTCCCACTAAAAATGGTGAAATTGTTAAGACATGATAATTTATCTCACATAAAATGTATGCTTCAACTTTCTTGTTGATGAAAACAGTGAGAGTCCAAAAATGCTATTTTCCCACTAAAAATGGTGAAATTGAGTGTTTTAACGTTAACTATGATAAGCGAAACCGTTTTTCTCCATTAAATATAGAATTTAGTGTACAATTTGATATCAATTGTGAAGATGCTCTAAAAGCTCAATTAAAATATGTGTTGTATTTGAATAATTGTTTTATGTGAATATTATTGAGGAAAAAATTGTAGGACATGCGATTTGTTTTCCAAAAGGGAATTGAGCTTCTGTGGCTTATTAAACTATCTTTATGTGACAGTTTGGACATCATAATTTTAAGACTGAATGTTGTTCTATCTTCTTTCACAGTTTTTTGGCACTTTATAGTCAATTTAAGTCCTAATCATAAGTTACAAATTTGATATATTTTCCATCAGACATGTATAATAAGGGATATGAAGATAGTAGTAATCATGCTACACAAAATATGAAAGGACCTCTTCCGAGAACATGGAATACGGTGATATTTTTAGAGAAACCCAAATTCAAGAAGGAAAATCCCAGACATCATCGCTATATAAAATGAAATCAGAAAAACCTACCTTAATCCATAAACCGTTGCCTGATTAACCTCTGGACATAAGTTGCTTTTCTGCTAAACGAACACCTTGCAAATGAGCCTCTCACTGAAACACACTGAACACAATTCAAATATTAGTGAAGATCCCGATTATGTAGAAAGCTAAATTGCGGGAATATTAAGTTTCATGTACAAGTGAGGGTCCCAAATATGCATCATGTTGCCTCTGGCCTAAACCTCAGGATGTAAGCTAGATCATGCAAACGAATCTTATTCTGATTCTTATCAAATACAAACGTTCCATTGCATCTTCATCTGTTACTCAAGGATTTCTTTTCTGGACTTCACACTAAAATGGGTAAAATATATTTTATTATAAAATTTTATAAAGTGAAATTTCTACAATCCTGGGGTCATTGGGGATTTAATTGGCCATTTGCAGAAACTGTCGGTATACCATAGGTTCTCATGGAGTAATCGAGGTGCACGCAAGATGACCTGGACACTACGGTTAACAAAACTTCTCCAAAAAACAATCTACAATCCTTTAAGATTTAAGCGCGAGTATCCTATCTCAAGGCTTCTTACTGGAGAATCATAGATGCACTCGAGGATTTTATTTCTCCGCAAGACGTTGTTACGAACCTGATTTTTTCGTCTCTAGCCAAAGTTCCGCTAATGTTCCAGCAACAAGTTATATCTAACAGCTCAAAATATCACTAACCATGTCATGGTAACATCTGGGTTATGTTCGGGAACTAGACAATGTTGTCCAGAACAATAATTTCATTGAGAATATCAATATTTAAATTGTTAAGTACCCCAAATCAAATAATTTTGTGAAACATTGCTTAATCACATCTTAATCACATTCAGTTGCGTACCTTAGTTCATCGAATTTTAATCTAGTAAATCCCTTGCTTCGTTTATTCTGACATTTTATAAACTGTAAAAAAAAAAAGAAAAAAAATGAGAAGTTACTCAAATACATAATTGGACAAGAAGAACTGGACGAGGCCAATTTAAATGAATTCAATATACTTGTTATTGTGTATAAATCAACCATAAATAATGGTGAAAGTCATATGCATTGTTTTTACTGGCCTTGATATTTGTTTTGGCCTTATCTTCCATGAATCACAAAATGATCCTGCAAGAAAGTAAAGTTGATTCTTAATGGACAAACACACAATAAATCGATTAAGGCATTGCTATTTAGCACACGCAGAATATCGATTTACAAGCTTCAAATTGCAATGAATATATCTACATAATGAATATGTATTGGCCCTTAAAGAATCGACAACATGATTTCTCCGCCCGTTTTCCAACTATTGCCAAACGCAAATTTAATTAACTGTGATTTAAGTGCCATAAAATCAAATCAATAACGCGGCACATTAATTGGTCTATTAATACAATTATACAAGAAAGTTATCATCAAAGAAAGATTTTGATTTAAAAATACGGTAAATGACAGAACAAGGCGAATATGAAGCGCATGGATATAGATTATGCCTTTCCATGTATTCGTCTCATTATGCACATAAGTGAGGAGCCGTATGAGATGAAAATCTCATGTTGGGACAACAAACATCCATCTCGATAAACATCCATAATACAACATAACCACAAATTAATAATAAATATGGCCACATCGATAAACTTAATCAAAATCAAATAATCAGTTGCATACCTAAGTCATTCGAATTAGAGTTCAATAAAGCGTTTCACCCACACTGCCAAGAACAATATACTACATTAGAAAAATGAAATAGGTAAGAATAATATGTTAGTTAGAAAATTGAAGTTCCAAGTAAAATAAAAATAGAATAATTAGGATGCAAAATTCACCAAATATGAATTTTGATTAAAAAAGCATGTGCAGGACCGCATTATTTGCTTATTAATTGGAGACATGAACCAAATCCAGTTAGAGAGACATACCTAATCAATCAATTGAGAGACTAACAAGATCAAATCAATGACTGGGAGGAGGATGAAAAGGCAGCTGATGCCCCGAGATGGGGTAGGGCATTGTTCTTCTCTAATGACTTTGTTCAATCATTTATATCATCATCAAACGACTTCCACCACATTCTTCTAACCGCCCTTGTGAATCATCAATCAAATTGTTTTCTGGATCGACATCCAACTTCGTGAATGACCCTTCTTTTCACCCATTGTGAAAAGTGGCATGGCTACAAAAATCAGACTTCTGAGATAGGATCCACAAAATCTAGTACTAAAAGATTACAGTGAACATATCATATATTTATGGCTTTTAACCTCGATTGGAAAACGCAAAATAGACATTTTTCTTCATTAACTACCACAATTTCCATCAAGATCACTACAATCTGAAATCACTCAGCAAAATACTTCAACATGTAGTCAACAAATAAAATTATAGACCACAATATATAACAAATATCCGGTACTCTAATCGCACAGAACAGAGTTGGGTACATTCATTAAAGAATAGATCAATCATAAAACAAACACACATTTGATGAAAATCAAAAAACACCGCCCAATAAAAACTTCATAGAAATCTGCCAAACTTTGCTAAACTTGAAACCCAGATATCCAAAACAAGCCCGAATTATCAAGAGCATTGATAAGGAAAATTTCAAGAAATCTAAACTGACCCCCAAATCAAACAACGGACAGAATTCCGGAAATTCAATCATGTAGCTACATACAAGGTGTTTAATATAATACCTTAAACAAGGTATGCGACCTTGGCCGAACCGGAGTTACGTGGTAGAGTGAAGCCACTTTTCTTAGGGGCGAGCTTGGCAACGTCGACGTTGCCTTCACAGAGCATCGGTAGCTCTTGAGGACACCATGAGTGTGGTAAGAACCACCATGGTTTTAGTGATGGTCAAAATATTAGGAGAATAACAGTGAATAAGCATTCAAAGGATCCTTTTCAGGATCATTCGGGATATCGATTCGGTGAAAGCCAGAATTAAGAACAGAAGAGAGAATTCACCTACACTTTCAGAAGAGAGACGAAATTTTATTACAAGAAACAAATCAACGAACTCAATTTGGTTTTTTGATTTGCAGTTGGAAGTGAATAGAGTTTACTAAACTCATGGCGTGGAGAAAGCTCCAAGAAGTGGTTCCAGCCGATACCCTAGCGACGCTGGTCAGTAGATACTTCGCAGATGTTTCGATCAGAGAGATGGACGAATGAATGAACGAAGTTGATTAGGTTATTTGATATGTGCAACTTCATTCACTGCGTTGTTCTAAAGGAAGAAACGTATGGGGCGTAACACCGTGAGCAGTATTAGGGTTTAGTTGAAGTGGGGGCCAAATGCAATCACATACTTTAAGAGAGGCACTTTTATAATAAACACTCTTAGGAATCAATTGAGATTATTCGCTCTTTTAAAATAGTAAAGATTATTTATTCAGTAATATTATCAAATTTATTTATGTTAAAATGGTGTCTAAGTTGATAGTGCCAACGGAACAGATAATGACCTAGTAGACATAATAGCAACTTGAGAGAATTTAAGGAGCAATCTTGAAACCGGTAATAAAAAATAGATACACATAAAAACACACGCAATAATATAGACCTTTTCTTTCAACACTATTGCAAGAGAAGTCGGTCTCTTACAGAAAATGATTGTTATCAACTAAAAGTAAGATAAAAGAAAAGCAACACATTTTGAAGTGCATGAGAAGTGCCACAGTAGAGTTGTAATTTTGAGTTGTGATGAGAGAAAAGTGATGCTATACGTTTTTCAGAGACAAGAAGTGATCCTTCCACATATGCAGTTATGATTCCTGACATATTTCTAGAATTGTTGACTAGGACTTAAACGTACCATCCTTGTTGTCACAGGGTCATATTTCAATTTTTAAAATCGGCTATGTGCGTCACCAAGTTCTCAAATCGGTTCAAGCTTGTCTCACTCACCAACGAGGTTAATAGTTGAGCAGATGATTGAACGAAATGCACAAATGTTTACGGGAACCGCCCCAACTTTTATTTCTCAAATAAAAGACAATCTCAAACTCGCAAGCTCTCCAATAGTGTACAATTTTGTGCACCTCTCAACCTGCTGCAGAACAAGTGCAGGAACTAGCTATAAAACTAGTGGTGGTTACCCATAACTACCCATATCATGAACAAAACCATGATCTCCATTCTCCCCACTTTCTAGCCCATTACATGCACTAAACATGTGTCAAATCACCCCCAGCAACTGAGCTATGAATTTAGTACATATTACATGGCCTAGACAACTCATTTAACGTGCTACAAAACTACGTAACACGTTGCAGAAGCATGGGACAACAAGCAGCCAGCAAACCAGCAAGCTCTGGTGCACCAGCAGCAACTCAAGCTCAACAGAATTACAAGTAGACCAGCCACACAACGACCGTCTACAAGCAGCTCTTCTTGTTCTCAATTCCGTTTCCCACAGCCCACAAAGTAACTCGTTGCACCGACAACAAGAAACCAAAGTCAAGCGACGAACGGACCACGTTGTTGCTCAATCTCATAGCACACCGAGCCAACGTGCTCACTCGGTGCACCGTTCTCGTCTAAGGGACTCAACGGTGTGACACTTGTCCATAAGGAAAATCGAAAAATATACTACCAATAATCTACATACTGGAACAAATATTTATAACATTGAACCTCTTTTGAATTGAGCATCTCCAGTACTAGGAGTAAAAAGTTAGGTAAATTATTAATAAAACTATTTTTTTACATAACAAACAAGGGTTAAGGACAAAAACCACCCTCGTGTTTTGGATTATATACAAAAACACCCTCGTTCTTCGGGGATACACAAAAACCACCCCTGCTAACTAACGGAGCTAACGGATGGGCTGGAAAGACAAAATTACCCTTGAGAATCAAATAAATTACGATACTATAAAACCCACTTCTTCTCATTCTCCTCCCATTTGTAACCCTATATTTTCTTCTCTTCTCTCTCCTCCTCCTTCACCTCTCCACCGCCTCCTCCTCTCAACCCATCTCGTCTTCTTAATCTTCTTCGTCTCTTCCTCCGCCTGCACCCATGAACATAACCCACCTCCACCTCCATCTCTGTCCCTCTCTTTGCTCCTGTCTCTCTCCACCTCCTACTCAAATCTCGCCCTCCGCTTTACCGCCGTCGTCGACCACCACGAGCTCCACCAATCACCTCTCTCTGCACTCTGACGGTGGCTTCGACAGAGAAGTCGCCACCACCACGACCCTGTAGCCATCTCCCTCACTCTGTCTCATCTATCCGCTTCCATTTTAGGTCATACATCGGGTTTTGTTTGCGATTCTGGAGTAGGTGAACGAGATCGGCTTTTACAGAGGATTAGCCAGGCGCTGGTGGTTGGCGACGTGTGCGACGGCGGTGGGCGGTGTGTGCGACGGCAGTGGTATAATGATGATGATATACTATCTCAACATATGATGATGCTAGACTTCTCCTGCTTTATGTTAGTTAGTTAGTGGTATAATGATGATGATATACTATCTCAACATATGATGATGCTAGACTGCTCCTGCTTTCTGTTAGTTAGTTAGTGGTATAATGATGATGATATACTATCTCAACATATGATGATGCTAGACTGCTCCTGCTTTCTGTTAGTTAGTTAGTGGTATAATGATGATGAGTAAGTTGTATTGCTAAATCCTCGACCCTAAGACCACCCACAGCAGTGGGGGAGATGGAGATCGAGCGCGCGATTAGCAGCTGCAGCAGCACGGGCTTGCAGGCGAGGTCGTCGTTAATCGGAGCTCGCCGGGCTTGGAGGCGAGCTTGGCGGAGACCGTGGGCGAGGTCGAGATCGGTGGGACAGCGCAGGTGTCGGGTGAGGGTTTACTGGGTTTGTTTCAGTATTGGTAGTGGAGGGTGGGGGTTGGGTTTATGTAAACTACATTATAACCCCCCTCCTAAATTAATATAGTTTGTATTTATTACAAATTCGACCTCATGTATATAAGTTTGTTTCCAAATGTTGTGTTTGAATAATTAATGTTTAGGGAAATGGATTTATTGAAACTAATTAAAAATCTAAACAATAAAAACACAAAATTACATAATAAAAATTATTAAAGTTGGGGTGTTTAGTGTATTTAACTATGTAGGGTTGCGATTGTCTTATTGGGTTGCAATTGATAAAAAATATAGGGTTGCGATTGTCTTATTGGCTAAAGTTGGGGTGTTTAGTGTATTTAACTATGTAGTAGTGTAGTTTCAATAAAATATAATAGAAGGGGAGGAATAGTGCTTTGACTGTTGTAGCTATTAGGGTAGAATTGTAAATATTAAGAACATTAATAGTGGGGTAAGGTGGGGACACGTGGGCTGGGGGGAGCTCACTGCTGTGGGTGGTCTAAAAAGTTGTTTCGTTTTTCTTCACCCATCAAAATCTGGAATCCTAAAAGTTAGGCATCAAAGATTTGATTCCTAGGAGCCCATTTACAAACTCTAGTGTTAATGAGCTTCTTGGATTTGAAACACATTTTCCCTCCTGGAACAATTGAACGATTTTGTGAGCTTCAACATCTGGAAATCGAACATTGCTTAGAAATTGTTGATGTGACAGCCGAATCTGAGGCTATTCGTAATCCATACTTGCTGCCAAAGCTAAAGAAGCTGATACCACTCCGTCCCAGCTCTTTCTACCCAAGTTGACTTTTTAACTCGTATTTGGGTCACTTTGACCGGGTGATTTAGACAGCAAAATAATATGATTTTTTGATATTTTTTTCACCGTATTATAGAGAAACTTTTACTCTACAATACCATGAAAAAATTATCGAAAAATTACATCGATTTGCTATTCAAATCAACGGGTCAAAGTGACCAAGTGAATAGTGACAAAAGTCAATTTGGGTAGAAAGAGCTGGGACGGAGTGGTACTTCGTAAGACGCCTGCCTCAAGTATCATCTGCAAGGTTGACTATTTGGAGTGGCCATCACTGAAGGTGCTTCAGATTCAGACTTGTCCTGATCTCTGGACCTTGCCCTTCAATGGAAACAATGCTAACAAGCTAAACGTGATCAATGCAGAGCAGCATTGTTGGGATGAGATCAAGTTGCCGAATCAGGTCAAAGAGAGACTACAGAAAGTTTTTGTTACATCATGTATGTTCTATTATACTATCTCCTATGTGGAACTTAAATTTCAGGTATTGAGATTAATTCTTTAGAGTATCAGCTTGCTTTAATTATATGTTTTGATGATTCACACCTGAGATTCTAAAGTTCACACCTGAGATTCTAAAGTTCATGGTTTTCAACTCTTTACTTAAATTTGTAATTTGACATTGATTGAAACCCCATCTTAAATTACCGAGTTGCAGCTACAGTCACCTCTATGTTCACTACCTTATGGTAACCAACAAGGTGAATGCTAGTTGAGACCAGTTCTGACGAGAGATTAAAATCGGTCTCTTTTCAACAATCTTGTTTGTTATGCCTGTAAATTTTAATCTGATAATCTGCAGATTAAAATAATCTCTGTGCAATTATAGAATCTCCAAAATTGGAGATTATGCAGCTTAAAGTGTCTAAAAAATAATTTTGATTTTTTTTACATTACCGTAATCACATTTCAGTTATATACATGTGTATTCAATTCCTTAACTTTAAAAACTCTTCACATTTTGTCAAATGGATCAAGTTAGATATCTATAATTTCAGTTCATACCAAACAGATTGTGATTATCAGCTAAGTTGAATTTTCTTTTCAGATTATTTTCAGCTGATTATTGAGATTTTAAGTTAGTACCAAACGGGCTCTTAATCCCGATGACAAAACCTCGTGCGATTCTAACATCTGAAGTATTTCATAGATTTCTTATCCAAATATCATACTGGAGCTTCAAACTTATTCTTCTTCCCTTCTTCGGCTCCCGTGACTTTCTTCCCTTAACGTGTGTGGACGGACGACTTTGATTAGAAACCTCCTGGCCCACCTATTTTGTTTGATTTTTTACTACCCACACATGTGCAAGTGTTTTTTTTTCAAATAAGAGAATTCATTTTGGAAATAGAATTGGGCCTCTAAAATGTCTCTTTTTTGGATTTCATCATTAGCCCAAAGAGGCTCTTATGGTGCCAAAGTCCGCAAACAGAGGATAATAACCTTTTTAATGCAGTGCACTTCTCTACCGAAATTATTTGGTGGTAATCAGACATTAGAAACCTCAAACGGCTAAGGCACTGTTTGGTTGGGGATTGTGATGCAATGGAGAATGGACGTCGTGTTACCAAACTTGGAGGATTTGTACTTGAAGAATCTATCAAAGTTGGGAAGCATTTGCACGCGTACCCTCGTCTAACCAGACTACAAACTCTAATCACAAGCTGCCCGGAGATATCTCATGTTTTTCCAACTGGTGTTATTGAGCAACTTTGTGAGATCCGATATTTGGAGATTGAACACTGTTCAAAAAGTTGTTGAAGTAATAGCGGAATCTGATGCTGTTGGGAATCCATTTCTGCTGCCAAAGCTGAAGAAGCTAGTGCATCGTGAGATGGTAGCGTTGACTAGCATTTGCGGAACTGATAAGTTGGAGTGGCCTTCCCTGGAGGAGTGGGAGATCTATGTTTCCGAGTATTGACAAATTACCGTTTAGCACTGGGAATGCGGCGGCGATGAAAATTATTGAAGCTGAGAAACGTTGGTGGTGGGATGTGATCAAGTGGAAAAATCAGCAAGTCGAAGATAGACCTCAAAAGTGTTTTCGTGCCCTCAAGTAAATGACTCATCTTGCTGGTTTGGATTGAAGTGATTCAACTAGTGTTTCATACTACATTCTAGTTTTCAGAAACATTAATTTGGAGTTGGAGTCCATTCATTATATGCTACATTCACAACACGCTGAATGCAAGTATCATCTCCGTAATTTTCAGCACCTTTTGGCAGAAATGTTGATATGTTATTGTTACGACTTGTTTGATTTCTCTCTAGAAGATTGCTAAAACATAGTGAAGTTAATAACACATTAACAATTGCAGACAAAAGATTCTCTATAACAAGGAGCTAAGAAGAATAAGTTATCCCAACACATACTACCAAACAGCATTTAACCTACTAAACAATCATAGAGTGGGATATCAGGTATGGATAAGGCCTCCTATTTGCTTGATATCTGTTTGGTTAGTAAAACATTAACGATTCTAGTTTCAAGTCCTCACTCTGCAATCTGTCTCACCGGACCCTCTGCTTATCAACCGTTGGCGAGCATTCTTTTTTCTCTCAGAGCCTTCTGGTTGTCTCTTTCTCTCACATCTAGCCATTTTAACTCATGTCAGATAAAATGGAAGTTGGGATGCCACGGAGTCTGCACATCTAGCCACTTTCCCAGAAGACGAAGCCATCTTTTCTATTTGTCTGTAATGGCAAGATGAAATAAGTTTCGATTATTGGATTTATCTCTGAGTTATGTAGCATGATAGTTGTTTTTCTATCAGGTATACTCGGTGTAATTTTCTGTTGAGGTACTTTTTCAAGGAAAAAGTGGATGAAAAGAATCAGAGGGGAGTGGTCACATGAGGGCTGTTAGCAACAGCAGTTGGTGTTTTCCAAGACCACGACAAAATGGGATGAGATAAATACTAAATATGGAGAAGAGTTGTTGTATGGAGCATGTAAGTGCTACAATCTTGAATCCCAACTTCTAGGGGTGGCCATGGCCCCTATTTATGTAAACACAGGTAAGTTTCTGTATGAACTAATAATTTGTTGATCTACTGCCTTGGTGTTACTATCTAACACATGAAGAATCACAATTAGAAGCAGCCAAGGGTTTAGGAGCTCCAATCAAAAAGAAAAACAGTAAGACCTAACTTCGACAAAGTGGTGTCTGGGATCGAATTTTGACTCTGATACCAAAATTGGTGTAGAACCGAAAGAGTAAAATAGGTATTTCTGAAAAAATCAACTCAATATCTGAGGAATTCTTATTGAATAATCATCAAAAGCTGAAAACAACTACTGAAATCCTACCAATTTATATTTGTTTTCCACATCCTACCAATTTATAGATGAAACATGAAAACTCCTACTTCTCCTCAACTACTAAGAGATATCTAGAAATACCTAAAATTTTATCCTTTATTTGAAATACACTTCCTCCAAAGTCCAATCTTTCTGCGTCTCTGGTATATGTTCCTAAAGTCCCGACTTTAGGAAGTTGACCCCCATCACTGACGTTCCCGCATCAGGGTTGGCTATCTTATGACTTATGAGGCTCTGCTTATCCTAGGGATAGATCGACTTAGCAAATCCCACGTTTGAACAAAGAAGAGAAACCAAAACACCTGATTTGCATTTTTAAACCATGTAATTGGAGAAATTCTGCAATTAAAACAACTCCCCTTCAGAAATCCCCTGCATGTTGGTGGCATCTAGATTCACTGACTTCCAGCCCCAGCATAAACCAATAGAGACCAACAAAACTGCAGACTCTCTTACTAAGAAGGTCATGCGAGACCAACAGCCTACGTCTAGTTCTTGTTATCCTAATGTGTTTCCTTTTATCTAAAACAATATCTCTGATGCCTTAATTTCTTCTCGTAACATATCCAGCTTATCCACACAGAAAGAGCGTTCTCTCAATAGAGTGCCTAAATCATCCGTGTCGTTATTATGTGATGTAGCTTAAAAGTTAAAACTGCCAGACCATTCTTTTGTTTTCATTGGGGGTCTGAAAACTTGGGACGTACAGAGCAACGAACATTGTGCTTAGTACATGTAAGCCATCAATCATAAAATCACAAACAGCTCAATAAGCTCACTGACTTTATGTCATGGAGATTTGGCTCTCCCTTAACACTAGGAGACACATATAACCAAGTCAACCACAGCATGCCCTGGCTTCTCCAGAGAAATGAGGAAAAACAATCCTAACTTCAACAGAAATTAGCGATCTAAACTTGAATAGAAAAACAATCCCAACCCAAATCATCCAAAATAGTTTACCTAGCTAATGGTTCCAAGAAAACTGTATAAATGCATCACTTCGATGGAGCTAGCACCATATGTCACACATGTCCCAGACTCCCAGCCCAGTAAACAAGTGATCTCAGTACGGGGATATGATGACACCTTTGAATAACTTGATGGGAGATGATTTCTTATCTAATCAAATCAATTCCCTTTACAACAACAATTCATCCTACTCGTAATTACCTATTACCTACCCCTGAGCACAGCAAGAACCCCTGTCCCAGTAACACCACAAATAAATTGTCATAAAAACTTGTGCATATATCTTTGTTCATGTTCAACTCATTTTTTCAAGAAATTGCCACCACCAGCCAAGCATTCTTTGATCAAGTAAAGTTACCTCATCAGGAGGGTGCACGGCCATAAAAGACAGCCTGTATTCTGTTTCTTTGGTCAAGTAAAGTTACCTCATCAGGAGGGTGCACAGCCATAAAAGACAGCCTGTATTATGTTTCTCTTTCTTGATGTCTTTTTTTGCTTCAAGATGTACATATCTGAACAAAATAAGGGTTTACAGCAAAAATATTGTTGCTTTAGATCTGTTTGTTTAGATTGTGGTCATTTTTGCTGCTATATTGTTGGAGTGTAGGCCATCAATGGTATACAAACTCATCAGTTTTGCTTCTAAAATATACCAGTTTCCACATCTATTCTGGTATTGCACGGTTGCAGCTTCCGACGTCACAATGGGAGAAAGAAAGAAAACATATTGATACTAGTATTTTTTGGGTCTGCACTCAGTTATTCAAGTGTGAACCTTTAACTTCTCATAAGTTCTTTTGACCTCTTTTCATTCCCATCATTAGTCTAGAATTCACCAAGCCAAATTCAGAATTCACCAAGACAAATTCCCAACCGCGTATGCGCGAATGTGCTCTCACTTTGAACCCTCTCTTTTCTCCATACTTCTTATGTTTTTCTCCAGGCGAGACTAATAATTTTACTTCTTTGTTTTGTGGTTCTCTATTATAATTTATGCCACCCATAAGCTCTTTTGGCTAGTTTGAAAATGAGATAAGCTTCGTAAGCTATTTTAGCACGCTGATGTGGATGCTGCCGTTGATTTCTTGCCACCATGCCGTCATTACTTCAGCTACTTCAACAAATCTGAAAACAAAGAAATACGAGTCAACGATCTAATTTGTTCCATGACTATTTCACTTTAAAATCTGAAATAAATAATCAAATACTCCCGAACTAACAGAAAAACATTCTGGTATTCTGGTATCATATTATTATTATTATTATTATTATTATTATTATTATTATTATTATTATTATTATTATTATTATTATTATTATTATTATTATTTAACAAAAAGCCATGAGTAATTAAAGAATTTTCCTCCACAGATAAGTAATTACTACACTACTACTACTACTACTACTACTACTACTATTACTACTACTACTAGTCTACTACTACTACTACTACTACTTGTCCCAATTTAATAGTAAACCTCCTCCAGTCCTATTTGACAGCCCAGAATCCTCAAGCCCCAAATACAAATCATCTAGAGGGTCAATTGAAATATTTAACCCAAGCCCAAAACCCAAATACAAATCATCTAGAGGCTCAATTGAAATATTAAACCCAAGCCCACCCAAATACTTTCCCAGCTCCCAACTCACCGACAATGCCCATGTTACAAATCGAAATCCAGCCACTTTTAAAAAGGAGAATAGTTTTTCGGCCCAAGCACAGGTAAAGCACAATCAATTGTCTCTGTTTCTCCTGCATTAGTTTTTCAGAAAAAAAAAAAAAAAACACACGCACACACATGGTTGAAATTCTTGCAAGTTAACTGAATGCAGCTTAGAAAGAGTCGAGGTTCCAGTGGCTTCTTTTCGAAAAAATCTTATGATTACGAAAAAATATGAAAGAGTTGAAACTGAAGAAGCTGATCAGATCACAGCAACACAAGGTGGAGTTTGGTCATCAGTTTCCACCCTCATAAAAATCTTTGGTTGGAATTGTCGAGGAAGTGAGCAAAAGCTCACCATTCTCCACTCATCATAGGTGCCGTTTCAAAATTCCAGACTCTGCAGTCAACTCACATCACCACCATAGCTGGCTGCTTGCGGTCATCCCCGCAACCAATTCGGTCATCGCCTGTGTGAGGAGGTGATAACGCAGGTACAATATGAATCCACCACTTGTTTGGAATTTGGCACCAAAATACAAACTGGTCATTCTCTCAAAAGAACAAAGGCAAAATTGCACCGGAGGTACCCATATTTTGCCAAAACTGGCAAGTGGGCACTCAAATTTTCAAATCGTTAGTAACACTTGTATTTTAAAAAAAGTTGGAGGTGAAAATAAAGGGTACAATAGTATTTTTATACTTTTCCGTCCAATTTGGATGGAAAGTTAACGGCAGTTAGCGTTGGGTACCTCCGGTGCACGATTTTGAAATTTGGGTACCCGTGGTGCACGATTTTGAAATTTGGGTACCCACTTGCCGGTTTTTGCAAAATATGGGTACCTCCGGTGCAATTATGTGAAGAACAAATCGCAATGGCCATGCATCATAACATACAAACTCATTGATCAGTCTATGATCAAAGGATCAAATTGGGCAGAATACGCCCTTGAATTTCTAATTCACTGCAAAGAATGATTTGGTAAGTGGGCGAGTAAGACTGAAAGTTTACGATATAACAAACGAAAAAGAAAATGATTTACCACTCCTCTGTGACAGCAATCAGCTGCCCTTACAGAGCCATGGCTGTTTCTTGATCAACCACCAATCTGTTGAGAAGTCCCACATCAGACATTAAAGAAGAAGAGAAAGAGTTAATAAGTATCTCGGGCTACTCCCCTCATTGCCAATTGGTTTTGAGGTGGAACTCCATGGATTCTTTACATGGTATCAGAGCCAGGTTTACACACGTGAATGGTCTAACAACCCACGTGCTCACCGTCACCCGCAGACAAAAGATCCACGTGTAGGCCAAAGAATGCCACACATGAGGGGGCGTGTTGAGAAGTCCCACATCAGACATTAAAGAAGAAGAGAAAGAGTTAATAAGTGTCCCGGGCTACTCCCCTCATTGCCAATTGGTTTTGAGGTGGAACCCAATGGATTCTTTACACAATCCACTTAGTCTTCTTCTCTCAGTAGTTGGATTCTACACGTCACTTCAACACCCCTACTGTGGCTAAACCAACGAATCCAGATTGTTCACTTCGAGTAACATCTCTATCTCCTAATCGTTTTTTGCAAAAACACGGATAAAATCGATTAGCACATCACATGAAGTGTTGTCATGTACGGATAAATTACATATGTTGTTAAGGCATGTGGTTGACTACATTTATGGTAAGCATATAAAACACTTTAAGGAGTTGAATGTTGAACCCGGACGAGATTTAGCTAAGAGCAAAACTAGCAGCAGCAAATTCTCGTCAGTTCCCTTATACCCATATCCACACGATTTTCAGTCTCACCACACACAGATTTTACCCACCCTAATAACTCACTTGAAGTTCTCTGTTCAATTTTCCTCGTCAGTTCACCTCAATTACAAGCACTTGTCATTTTATTGGGTAATCAACATTTGCTGCATAACCTTTAAAGGGGATTTTTAGAAATAATATCCAGTGATAGGATCCATAAAACGGCGATACATGGTGTGAAGCAGCTCACTTCTAGACAAATTATATGCTTTGCTAATGTTGGACATCCGAGGGAAACATACAGACATAGGAGACCAATCAAGCATACCTAAAGATCAGATTACTTTTAAAGACGATACTAACTTGAATTTTTAATGCTTAACTTTGTGCAATCAATGAAGGGTCCATCCACACGAGTAATTTTTTCAAACTAAATCATTCCATGCATAAAGAAGAACAAAAAGTCATAAATGACACTTGTGATTGTAATGGTAATGTTCCTGAAATCCGCGTGAGCTTTTCCCTTAGGCAGAGCTCAGCAGAGGGAAAAGCTCTACAGGGAGTACTTTGAGGAATATGTCTGACTGTTATTAAATTATATGTGATAATGTGAATATCCTTAGAGGAGATTTCTGTTTCAAAGCTTCCCTTTCTGGAGAAACTCTTCTCCGAAGGTGGCTTGTTACAGGGAGGCGCAACATAGGGCATAAATTGGTAAAAATATACCAAACAACCGGAAGGGTTCGGCTCTTGAACAGGAGTCCACTTGAGTTACTAAATAGAAGTGGGTAAGGTAAATTAAACGACACATATCCCTCTCAAGTTATGTTTCTTGCGAGGCTTTGCGTTTTGTGAAGGAAGATCAACTGAACATAATCCACATTAACAACAATAGAAGACTCTAAAACACTTGCTAATACCAAACAACCGGAAGGGTTCGGCTCTTGAACAGGAGTCCACTTGAGTTACTAAATAGAAGTGGGTAAGGTAAATTAAACGACACATATCCCTCTCAAGTTATGTTTCTTGCGAGGCTTTGCGTTTTGTGAAGGAAGATCAACTGAACATAATCCACATTAACAACAATAGAAGACTCTAAAACACTTGCTACTGCAAACCAATAGAAGAAACAAAAGATCTCTTCACTTTGAAACGACTGAACTCCCCAAGAATCAAGGTCCCTGAAAAGAACATTTCAAAATTGGGAAAGAGAGGTTAGAACTTCAGAATGATTTTCTCGTTCTTCCCCTCCGAAATGTCCACATCACATAAGGAGCAGAATTTGTTCCTCGTTTTATCAAGCCCCAAAAGCCAACGAACTGACCAAGTCATGGAACCCGTTTATACCAAATGGTTCTAGTATCAAAGTTCACAAGCAAAGGAAATCTCACAACAAACAAGCAATATATACATATACTGCTCTTCTCTTTAAAGCAATATATACATATACTGTTCTTCTCTTGACAGGAAATTAATTTCCAAAAGTCCAATCTAGTGGTTAGTCCAAACTGTGGTTTCCATTCTATAATGGTGCTGGCGCCCCGGCTAGGAATTAGTCTAGTTCTATTGGTAGTTATATGGGGTTACCCCTAGAAGCTGGGAAGGGAAGACATTTGGTCTTCGACAAAACCATTGACAAAGTTAGGAAGAGTGCTCTGGCTGGAAGAATTTCTACTTGAAGAAGGCTGCCAGAGACACTTTGGTCAAGGCCACACTAAATAGATTTCTTGTTTATCCATTCTCAGTCTACAAGTTCCCTAAAAAGCACCTTCAATCTATAATAAGTATATTTTCTTCTTTTTCATTTGGCGGAAGAAATTAAACAAGAAGTCCATTCATTGGATTTCATGGGACCAGCTTTGTATGCCTAGGAGCTTGGGTGGGCCTAACATGAAGAATCCAGCTCTTTTAAATCGATGCCTTCTAGCAAAACAAGCTTAGAAACTCTTATCCAATGACACCTGTCTCTATTCCTCCTACTTGAAGTCCAGAATCCAGATACTGCAAGAGAAAGAATTTTATTACCCTTAAATCTAAGTCTGGATACTCTTGGATTTGGCAAGGTTTTTGAAGTGTCAGGGATGTTCTTTCTGATTGCCAATGGCTGGATGGTTGGAGATGGGAAAACTATTAATTTTCATAAGGATAAGTGGATTGAGGGTGCTCCTCATTCACTCTCAGACATGAACTTGCCTTTTACTGACTCCACCACAGTTTCTGAGCTTATCGCCATTTCCCCGCAAGGGCACCAAAAATGGGATAAACTGGGAGTGCTTCCATTACCCAACCTGCCTCGCCCAGATGAAAGACAGTGGCGCCTATCAGGATCAGGGCAAGTGAGTGTGGCTTCTGTTTACAAGCATTTGTTCCAGAATGTGTTCAATGATACTCTTGCACACTACAGTGGTGACTGGTGGAAGAAAACTCACTGAACTTTCCCATGGAATGATATTCGGAAACTTAAACTCCCGGCAAAGATCATGTGGTTTCTATGGCAATCAATTCATGAAAAAAATACCCACCAAGGTTGAACTTTACCGCCTAGGGATCTCTCAAACCACTCATTGTTCTTTGTGTAACTCCCATCTTGAAACAGTTAGCCATCTCCACTTGCATTGCACTAAAACTAGGATTTTATCGTCACTAACTCCTTATCATGTCGAACATTTTGAAATAGTTGCATCTTCTCTTACTTCTTCAATTCTTTCACTTCCTGATCATGCAAAGCCTTTCTTCTTTAGCTTGTTAGGTGCAATCATGTGGACTGTTTGGAACTTGAGAAATGGAATTTGTTTTAAACCAAATGACCGTCTTATTGACAATATCACATCTCCTCTCTTTAAAGAAAAAACTCTAGCTTCTCAGTTCCTTGAAAACTGGCAGCATGCAAGTGACAATTTTACCCATCATGGTTATGACCCCCCACAATTGAGTGTTCCTCCTCTGAGTCATTGTGATCTCTCCCCTGTGATCTGTCATGATCAGCATATTGATGTTCAGGTTTTTTTCCAAAAAATCTAAAAGGAGCAGGAAGATGGGGTGGCAAGCTGTTCACAAGGGGGTTGTGCTGGCCTACCATGGATCAGATTCTCTCCTAACAGTCATTCCTGCTACTCTGCACTGCATGTTTCAAGCTCTGAGTTGGTGCCGCAACATGGGCTAACACTACAATTTTCCATCACTTACAGAAGCAAAGGAGACAGATGCAGGAGGAGCAGCAAGGGATGGAAGACATAAGGATTCTTCAGTCCTGGGAAATGATGTTATCTGATGTCTTCTTCATTGTAGGAAAGCTTTGTTGTGTCAGAATTGTGAACAATGTGAAGCAGAATGTTCTAATGTAGAGTGTTGTTTTGGTTTGATGCTTTTGGACAGGTTGCTCCTTTGCTTTGGTTGCGTACGGTCGTTGGTGTCGGTGTCTATGTATCCTATGACTTTTATCGTGCTCTTTAATATGATGTTCTTCCCTTCGTGCCAAAAAAAAAAAAAAAACGATTTGAATTTCTCGCAAAAACCCATCATTTACACTTTAATAGGCATAATTGTAACATTACCCTTTGGTCTTTTTCTAATCTCGCGATTACCACCCTGAGCTATTGGTTCTGTTGTGTATTACCCTGGCTTAGAAGACAAACATGCGACACAGTATATATGACATCCAATAATACTATATAGTTTATGTTGCCCACAGAATGCATGAAGATAGAGTACCTAGTTTCATGCAACAAGGTATTTCAAAACTCTAAATCACAACAATTCAAAATAACTGGAAAAAATGCATTCAAATCCATATTCACTACTACTGCCTTATACTCAACTTGGGGTAGTTCATTCCCCAATCTTACCAGTTTTCTTACCCAACCTTACCAGTTCCTTCTGAATATGTAGGACTGCTTGGTGTCCACAAAAATAGAATCCCTCTTTATTTCACATTTTGTTTCTCGACGTTTTCCTCTACTTCTAACCTACCTACAAACCGTAACAACTGGGTTTGCACAAATATGATATTTGATACCCACCAGTCATTTTAAATGTATAATTTTCTACTAACGTCCGTAACAGCTTATTCACAGTATGTTGAATCGCTCAGTGTCCATGAAAAACACAGCCCCTCTTCGTTTCACTTTTCGTTATCAAAACTTTCCTCGATTTATTCTAACCTTTTTACCTCTTCCACAAATGATAACATTTGGATTCACACTACTATAAAATTTTAATCCAAGCAGACATTTAAATTGTAATTTTCTACTGACGTACTTCTCAACTTTTCTAAATCCAGATGTCCATACCTTCTCGTGCATTTCCAAAACATGACTCATCATCCATTCCAGTGTCCACGAAATACTATCTCGTTTCCAAAGACGATCTTTTCTATTACCACGTTATCCATTTATATCTCGGAACATCTTCTCTCCATTTCTTAAAACATGAAACGTCCAATTTTCAAGATCTCGATCGTCCTTACTCCAAAACACAACTAAACTAAGTTACTTTCATGGAAGTACACATTCCAATACCACGACCAATTGGTATCATTACCAATCCAAACAACAATAGGAGATAAAGACTCAGAAATTATGTCTAACAAAAGTTAAACCTTACGGAGACAAAAGCTGATTATGTCAATCTATACCAGCTCAAATGCCCTTATCTACCAAATATGAGAAAGGAAATTGTAAACTTCCCATATTAGAACACACACTTCATGCTGTCAAGGGGCTGGCCCGCGCTTGAAACCGGCCCGGCCTGCACTAAATGAGCTAGGCCCCGGACAGCCCCAGCCCCTCCAACACTTGAACTGGCCCGGCCCCCAACCCGGAACAGTTTCACTTAGCCCCCCTCCAACCCGGCCCGCCCCCTCAAAACGATACAATTTAATATTTTTTTATTAGCTTATATAAATTAAAATTAAAAATATATTATTTAATATATTAATGAGATAGGTTACCCGGCCTCCTCAACCCCCAGCCCCCATGGGTTTTTGGGCCAGGGGTTCAAGACCCGGCCCGGCCCCTCCCAACCAGCCCCTGCTAAAACCCAGCCCGTCCCCTGACACCATGATACCTACTCTTCCATTGCCTCTCCTAACAAATATTTTACAATTTTATTTCTATTATAACATTCAGAACTAAAACACTACTAGGTTCAAGAATATTACTTATTTCACACTTCCAAATCCCAACATATCATCAATTTTACGTCAGAATCTGAATGTTTCCTAAGTTTACCTTTGGGATAAAGGTTAATGGATGCAAAATTTTGACATAAATTCAAAACCACAATAGTTAGAAAGCGTATTAAAATATGTCGATCAACTACCCTACTCCTTAAACGTGCTTTATCCACTTCTCCATCTTCCAAACAACAACAAAAAAAGTCTTCAAACATGTCAGAAACCAAATGTCCACAAAATGTAATTCCTCTAACCTTCTTCCGTCTAACTATTTCTAAGAACCCGGGACTTGCAGATTAACAATAACTCCTTATGCTGCAATCCATAACACAACTAAATGAAACTAAGTTCAAATGACTTCATTTTTCCAACATCACAATAGAAGCAAAATGATCTTTATTATGCAAACTTGCTTAATCCATAAAACTAGCTCAGCCAAACCAAATGAAACTAGGTAATAAGATATATCTTTGTACACTACCATCCCCCCAAAACCTTGCTTCATTCTATATAATGCTTCTTCCGTAGCCATGTATCTTCAAAACATGTTTGAAATGCTAAAAGCACAAAAGATATAAACTCATTTCTCCTTCTTTTGCGTCATTACAGATCCTCTACTTTTCATTGTATCTTTTTCTTAGTATACCCAGGATTTCTGGATACTCACAATCTAATCAATTCAATTCTAAACCAGACTAAACAGAACCGTCTTACATCTCACCAAACAACCACTAAAAGAAAATAACTAATACAATAGTACAAGTAGTCTAAGATAATCACCTGGGTAAAAGATATTTTCACCCCCTCAAGTTTGATACAAATACATTTCACCCCTTCCGATGTGGAAAATGACACTTCCACCCCTTCTGAAGGGGTGAAAGTTTCTTTTACCCTAATCACCTTAACTTATCCAACAAAATGTAGAACCGCAGATTATTTCTTTAGCATTTCCAACATGAAAGATTTTAGGCTTTTCCAATCCAAAGTGCATTCTTCATACTCCGATTAAAAGGAACCCCTGTTTTGAAAATGATAACCAAACTAGCAAACACCAACTAGTACAACTTTCCACGTTGTAACGAACCAAATTGTAACGATACAACCAAACATATTACTTTATTTTATCATCCAAAACAATATTACAGATCATATTGCGTAGTACATACAACCAAATTGTAACGAACCAAACATACATCATTTCTACTTTAGAATCTCTCTCTCTCTCTCTCTCTCTCTCACACACACACGCACACAGATATATATATATATATATATGTGTGTATATGTATATGTGTGTGTATATATATGCACTTGTGGGTTCAGAAGGCGTTTATATTTATAATGCTCAGTCCATTACATTGCCCATCTAATTCTTCTACCTTCCCGATTACCAAACATGTGTCCAGAACATGTCGACTCCCTATTTTCTGGGAGATATATGCAGTTTTTCTTTCTTCATCTACGGTTTTTCTCGAAAGCTTCTGTAGTTCAGCAAACCTTTTTTTCCCTTTAATACTTGAAAACCAAAGCAGCTAGATACACACAGTTCTACGGTTATACCAGATTCTTCTTGTTCCTTTAGTCCAGAATAGTGTATGCAGAGTTCCCTCTGGCACTCCAATTCAGAAAATCGTTTTTCTTTGAAAGATGGATGCCTAGTAAACTCATCCTTGTCCCATTCAGTTTACTATCCTTTTCCAAATGTCGTGTGTTCATTTGATTCCAGTATCCATAAAACAGTACCAAGCACATTAATCCTACATCCCAAAACAGAATCATATGTACTCCAGCTTCTCAAAAGAAGGAAATCAGAAACCTCCAGTTCTGTACCCAAATTAGTTACTCTGACGAGATCTACCAAAAATTCTCAGAATCTGCATCCTCAACCATTCTGAAAACTCACTCTACCTTCTTATCATTCATCCGACCAACACTGAAATTGAGTCCAGACAACACAGTACCTTAACCCGAGACGACCAACACTGAAATTGAGTCCAGACAACACAGTACCATAACCCGAGAGTTTTCCTTAAAACACCTACAATAGTATAGCCATCAATGATGTTTACACATTCCACGTGGTGATTTCGTAGGACTACCGCTATCAGCATTCAATCTACCTTCCTTATCCAATTAAAAGGGGCTTTCTTATGCAGTGACAACCGGATTTTCAAACATGCGCGTCCTCAATCGTGCTACCCAAACCCGAAAAGAAAAGAAAAAAATGTAACCTGATCAGAGATCTCAACCGAAAACACCATGACTTCATTTACAAAACTGGCACTGTGGGCGCAAAACTTAACAATAAATAGTAAAATCACAGTTGCACCTTTCCATATCCCAAAAATACATCTTCAAAATACCAACAATCCAGTAAGTTCCACAAATAGCAATCCTTCCACTACTTTTTATCCTTATTAGCTCTTTAATTCTTCGATACCATGATATCTACGTTCACATATCTCTATATTTGAACTCCAAAAATAACTTGTGAAAACTAGGTTCACCTCAACTTCAAGTTCCGAATACTTAATTGTACCATACAGGTGTTAATGGCCATGCAAAACACGCTAAAACAAAAAGAAGCGACAACACGATACGAGCACAATAATTTACAAAAAAATGTTACTCACGGACATTGACAATAATTGTACCATTTCATCTAGATAATATTTCACGCTTAAACCTCCGTAACATTCATTCTCTGTCGAATTTCAGACAAATAGCAAGGAAAAAGATGACTCCATAGTAAAAACGTTTCCTCTTCCCTACTGTCGTTTGTGCATATTCTTCTCAAAGAAGTCACTCAAATATCCAGAGCAGCACTTAGAAGCAACTTCTTATCCACACTACCAAATCCCAACGTAGCATCATCTATACTCATTCACACTACCGATTACAAAAACCTAATGTACCAAAATCTCTACTCCAGAATCTTAAAAGTATGAAGAAATAAATATACCTTTTTCTACTATTATACAACTTTGTCTTACTGGCTTCTCTGTATCTTACCAGATAACCCTTGCAGTAATATTTCTTTTAAAAGCATGGCCCACACCTTATTAAACACAAAATACACTACACCTCCCATTTTTATTACCTGGTCCTCTACTTCTTCATAAAATGATTTCCTTCTCTCTATTTCATAAAGACAGGAACATCAGGGTTCACCCCACTCGAAAACCAATTGCCAGTGATAGCTAAACTAAACTAGATTAACGTAACTCCAAGTTCCTAATGCCACTACTGTGGCAAAATTTACTCACCAAACCAACAATATGAAATTAAATGTAAACACGATACATTGACCCGAGAGTATTTCTTAAAGCGCTTTCAGTAAAGCCATCAATGATGTTTACCCATTCCACCTGGTGATTACGTCAACCTCCCAAAACGTACATCCTTCCTTAGATTTTAAGATGCATCAATAAAAGTTGCTAGAAACATAAACAAGCCTTGTCTAAAAGAACACTCTGTGCATATATCTCCGACAATGTTCAATAACCTTGGTAATTTATACTGAACCTCAAAATTATCATAAGTCAGCCCAGAATCAATATAGATTAAGAGCGAAAATTGAACCTGGGCAATTTAAATTTTATTCTTTTTCTCTTGCCATTTCCTTATACCACACATACTGAACCTAAAAACTATCGTAAGTCAGCCGAGAATAACCCCAGGGTCAATCAAGTACAACCTACATCTTTTTATTGGCTAAAAATTATAACTAAAATATTCATTTCCTGGTGAATGAAAATACTAAGATAAACTTTGACACCTTTCGCCAGCCCTAAAATCCCAGCATCCTGGGAAATCTACCACAATTGGCGTAAGAAACTAATTGATAAATCAACATCTAGTGAACTTCAAACACAACATATGCATGGAGAGGCGATTGGCAACATGGAAAAAACAATATTTGTCGAAAGGTGGGTAGATTACTTTGCTAAGAAGTACGTTGTCTTCCTTGCCCACCTACTTCCTATCTTTATTCCCGCTGCCAGCCTTTGGGAAGGTGCAGATGGAGAAAGGAAGTTGCCGCAAGTATCTTGGAAATCTGTTTGCACTCCACTTTCAAGTGGAGGGGCAGGGATTCATGATCTCAGGCGATTTAACCATGCTTTATTGGTAAAATGGTTATGGCGGTTTATGTGTGAACTGTGAAGATAACAGTCTATGGAGGAGGGTTATTGCCACCAAGTTTGGTGTTTTATAAGGAGGATGGATGTCTAAGGAAGGAAGAGAGAGGCATGGTGTTGGTGTGTGGAAGTTTATTCGCCAAAAGTGGTCTGTTTTCTCAAGGAATATTCACTTTCAGGTTGGTGTTGGCACTCGGATAAGCTTTTGGAAGGACATATGGTGCGGAAATAAAGCATTATCTACTTCCTATCCTGTCTTATTTAGCCTCTCTACTAATAAAGACGCCAAGGTTGCAGATTTCATGAATATGGAAGTGTTGTTTGGGATCCTCTGTTCATTCGTAATTTGCATAACTGGGAGTTTGATTCCTTGCAACAGTTTTTACAAAACTTGTACAGTGTTCAAGTGGATGTGGGCAACTGTGATAAGGTTTTTTGGGTTGGGGGTCAAGAAAAGTTCTCTGTGAGTGGCTTTTATTGCAACTCTTTTTTTGTTGAGAATCATTATCCAGTTAAAGCAATTTGGAAATGAGGCAGTCCCTTGAAAGTAAGTTTCTTTGCATGGTTGGCTGTGAAAAATGCTATTCTAACATTGGACAACCTGCAACGAAGAGGGTTCAGACTACCTAATCGGTGTGTTATGTGCAAACGCTCAGAAGAAACGGTGTCACATTTGTTGCTACTATGTTCAGTTGCTAGGGCTCTTTGGGAAGCTATTTGGGGTTTGTTCGGCATTCAGTGGGTCCAATCAGCTGACTTTAATGACTCAACTTCAATGCTGGTCGGCTGGTTGCAAAGTTTCTAGTAGAAGGAAGATTTGGCGAGTTGCTCCTTTGTGTATAATTTGGCAAGTCTGGAGGGAGAGGAATCGTCGGATTTTTGATGGCCAAGAGATGTCAGCTCACCTTTTAGGGCCCAGTTCATACGGACCTTACGATTTTGGTTCGATGGGACTTATTCCAGCTCTCCCTATGCACTATTAGGCCTTCTACACTTATCAACACCTAAGTTGATCTTGGTTTTGTTTGGCCTGTTTTTTTGGTGAATAAAATTTTCTTTTTACCGATCAAAAAAAAAAGTCCAATAAGATGACAATAAATTCGCAGTAGAAAAGAACCAAGTATCCTATCATTCACATGATGCTTTCACCCTTTTCCATGATTACCATCTTCATTAAAATCTTTACAATGAATCATTTCCAACTCAATGCATGTTGAACATCCTTATCTCATCTAAACTCATTCCAACTTCTTTGCCCCACCTTTCAGAACCTCATTACATTATCACCTACTAAATTCATTTAATCTACAAATCACCTCCATGAATTAGGCACCATACGCCATTGCCAATCGTACTTCCTCTTTAAAGCTCAAATGCTTCAACCAAGTGTTGAAGGAGTTACCAACATGTCTATCAATTACTGAATTCTCCTTAAAGATGCGGAGTACTAACTGCTAGACTGTAAGACCACACACACCTTAGTTGAATGTATAGGATAGGTGAGAGGGCAAAGCTCTCAAACGTTACTGAGATTGGCTTTAGCCTTCACCTAAAGAACAAGAGGTGAAGCCATTCGACACCAAACTTCGACCAAAGGGAGGTAGGTTTACCTTTGAGTAACTAAGATAGTTCAAGCCCAATCCTTGGACTTAACTCTCTCCCTATCGATCCAAGGCACTTAGTCGATCGATAGATCGAGTTGAACCTTGTAGACCAATCCTGAAAGACCACTTTTTCGTCTAAGGACGCCTAACTATCAGATAAGCTCTTGCAGAAGATCGACTCAGGCAATATCAAGAGAGCCTAGTAGGCAAACTAAACTCCTAGAGACAATCCCACAGGGCACAGACCATATCAAAACAGTGCCCTGGGAGCCAAACTCAGCTCCTTTAGCCAATCCCACACCGTTCTGAAACATATACCTAATTCTGATTTCTTTAACTAGTGCTCCAGAGTTGGTATACTTTTTAATTTAGTTTTACTGGTGTTCCTGAGTGGTATTGCTTTTTATTTGCATTACTTTCCCCTAAGAACCCTCTTATTTGTATATGGATTTTTTTGGTATACCCCAATCACTGGAACCCTGGAGCAAGGGCATAGTATACCAAGCACGGGAGAAAGAGCAGCAGATAACAGAGGATAATAGAGGACTCACAGTGCGCTTACTCTCATTATCCCAGAAGACTCCCACATGAGCAATTTGGCAGTATCAAGACAGTGCCCCGGGAGGCAAACTCAACTCCTAGAGCCAATTCCCCGGGCGATATCAAGACAGTGTCCTAGGAGGCAAACTCAACTCCCAAGGCCAATCCCACACCGTTATGAAGCATATACCTAACTCAGAATAACTAGAAAACAAGGCATTCAAATCCATAATCACTACTACTGCCTCGCACTCAACTTGGGGTAATTCATTTCCCTAATCTTATTTCTTACCCGATCTTACCAGTTCCTTATGAATATAAGGACCTCAGCATCCACAAAAATGGAATTCCTCTTCATTTCACGTTTCGTTTCTTGACGTTTTCTTCTACTTCTTCTAACCTTTTTACCTCTACCTACAAACCATAATACCTGGGTACACACAACTATAATATTTAAAACCCACCAGTCATTTTAGATGTATGATTTTCTACTGACGTCCCTAACAGCTGATTCACATTATCTTGAATTGCTCAGTGTCCATGAAAAAACAACCCCTCTTCGTATCACCTTTTTTTATCTAAATTTTGCTTGACTTCTTCTAACCTTCTAACCTTTTTACCACTTCCGACAAATGATAACAGTTGGATTCACACAACCACAAAATTTTAACGCAACCTGACTTTTAAATTGTAATTTTCCACTGACATAGTTCTCAACTTTTCTAAATCTAGTTGTCCATTACCTTCCCATGCATTTCCAAAACATGACTGCCATCCATTCCAGTGGCCATAAAATACTATCTCGTTTCCAAACACGACCTTTTCTCTTATCACGTTATCCATTTATATCTCGAAAGATCTTCTCTCCATTTCTTAAAACATGAAACTCTAAATTTCAAAATCTCCATCGTCCTTACTCCAAAACACAACTAAACTAAGTTACCTTCACGGAAGTGCAAGCTCCAATACCACTACCAATTGGTATTATTACAAATCCAAACAACAATAGGAGATAAAGACTCAAGGATACGACAAGGGACTCAGGAATTTACCAGAATGTCCAACAAAAGTTGAACCTTACGGAGACGAAACTCAGTATGTCATTCTACCCAGCTCAAATGCCCTTATCTAACCAAAATGAGAAAGAAAGTGTAAATTCACCCTATCAGAACACACTGTTCCTTTTTGAGGATCCTCTCCTAACCAATATTTTATATGATTTTATTTCCATTATTGCTTTCAGAACTAATGGTTTCCAAGCATATTACTTAATTCACACTTCCAAGTCCCGACATGTTAGATACTCAATGTCCACAAAATAAGTCCCTTTTTTCTTCAATGTTGGGTTTATTACATTATCCTCTACTTCCCTCTATCCTTCTTCCATTTAACTATTTCTAAACAGCCAGGATTTGGAGATTCTCACAACCCAGGATTCTGAAATCCAAAACACAAATAAATTAAACTAGGTTCAAATGACTTCATTTTTCCCACAGTAAAATAGAAGCAAAACCAATCTTATTATGCAAACTTGCTTAATCAATTAAACTAAACTAGGTATTAAAACATATCTTTGCAGACTACAATCCTCCTAAGACTTTGCTTAATCTACATAATGTTTCTTCCCTTGCCATGTATTTTCAGAACATGTTTAAAACGCTGAAAGCACAAAAGATATAAACTCCTTTCTCCATCTTTTGCGACAATACATATCATCTAGGACTTCCGGTAATCATTTGGATTCTAAAAACATGACTAAACGAAACCATCTTATATCACACCAAAACGAACACTAGAAGAAAATGTGTAGTACAAAAATACAAGTACTCTAATCACTATAACTTGTCCACAAAAATGTACAACTGAGAATTTCTTTAGCATTTCCTCCATGAAATCTTATAGGCTTTTCCAATCCAAAATGCATTCTTCTTCCTACTCCAATTCCACATGCCATGTTTTCATCCAAGTCTACTATCCAGGAAATAATATCAACTACCAAGCACATTATGTCTCCAACCATGCAAACAAATCCCAAAATAGCATCATATGTGCAACAGATTCTCAAAAAAGGAAATCAGAAAACATCATTACCCAAATAATTTCTTCTGAAGCAAGATCTACCAATAAAAAAATCAGAATCCACATCCCCAGCTTTTCCTAACACATGTCAAAACCTTCCCATGAATCTTTAAAAGAATAACAGTCTTCAAGCTCGTTTAAGTCTCAAATTCTACTGAAACCAAAACCTCTTCCTGTCTCCACACTTATTTTCTTTACCTTATCCTCTACTAATAACTTTTTAGCCTTTTCTCCAGGTGACCTCTTATCAAAATCATTCCCAATTTCAACTTCATTTCAAACTTCCCACCTCTTCTACGTTAAAGGAGGGCTTAGACGGTGATTCCCAGTAGTTAAATTCCTCTTCACTTTTAAGCTTTCTCAATATCTCACTATTTTTTCTCCTAAAATGCTAAGAAACAGCCCAATAAGTTCAAAATCAGAGTAGGCAATATACAGCATTTTTTAAGATACGTTTCTGACAATTTCACCAATAAAAAAAAGGTTACAATTCTTATACATTCCCACAGATTCAGAGAAAATTAAAACCCCAAATCATGGTAAACAACCTATCGTCCACAAAATACACTCCCTATTCCATTCTCATCCCCTTTTGCGGGTATCCTCTACTTCGTTATCCTTATTCTTTAACTCCAATTCTTCGAAACCATCACATCTAGTCTCTCCAAACCATCACATCTTAGCTCACATATCTCTACATTTGAACTTTAAAAAATAACTTGTCAAAACATGGTTCACCACAAGTTCAAGTTCCCAACACTGAATTGTACCATACTGTGTTATTCCTCATGCAAGTATGCAACACACGCTCAAACAAAAAGAATCAACAACACGATATAAGGACACAATAATTTACCTAAAAATGTTACATACTTGCAATATTTGTACCCTTCCCTCAAGATAAATTTCATACTTAACGCCATAAACATTCATTCTCCCTCGAATTCATGGACCCACGTCGTAGACAAATAACCAGGGAGAAGATAACTTCCCCCAGTAAAAACACTTTCTCTTCCTGTTCCAGCCTACAGTCCTTGTGCATATGGTTATTAATGAAATCATTCTAACATCCAGAACAGCACTTAAAAGCGAATTACTTGATCCACACTACCAAATCGCAACGTATCATCGTCTCTGCTCCTTCACACTAGCAAGTACCAATACCAAATTTCAATGTACCACCATCTCTCCTCCAGAATTTCAAAAGTATGAAGAGACAAATATAGCTTTTCTACTACTATCACAACTTTGCCTTACTAGCTTCTCTGTACCTTCCTAAATAACTTCAACAGTAATTGTTCTTTGAAAAGCATGGCCGCCACATTATAATACACAAAGTACACTCTCCCTCCATTATTACCTGGTTCCCTACTTTTTTTTAAACGATTTCCTTCTCTCTCTATTTCTTAAAGACAGGAACACATAGGTTCACCCCACTCCAAAATACATCTATTTTGCCAAAAACAGATGTTCTTATTACTCACCCAACCGACACTATGAATATAAAATATCGACAACTCGAAACATTGACCCGAGAATTTTACTTAAAATGTCTACAAAAGTACCACCGATGATGTTTAGCCATTCACCTGGTGATTTCGTAGGATTACAGCTATCAGCAGCATTCAGTCTGTCTTCCTCATCCAATTGAAAGGGCCTTTCTTATACAGTGACAACCGGATTTTGAAACATGTGCTAACAAACCGTCCTTCTTTTCACTCATTGTTCACTCCTACTCTATATGTTATTTCTTTTCCATTCTAAGACCCATGACCAACATCTTCAAGCATGTTACTAAGTCTGTGCTACCAAAACCCAACAAAGAATGTTATCTCATCCGAAATCTCAATCGAAGGAAAAAGACCATGACATCATTTTCGAAATTACCATTGTGTGCGCAAAACTTAAGAAATAAAAAGTAAATCACAGTAGGTACAGAGGTATTAAATGTATGTTTTGAAAGTACACTCCAACTCAACTTCACTTATCTATTTCTCTATACCTTCCCGTATCACAAAAAATACATCTTCAAAACACCAATAACCCCGTATTCTCCACAAATCGCAATCCCTCTTCCTTTCTCCACCTTTATTTTTCCCACCTTATCCAGAACTCTGAAAGAAACTAGCCAAACCAGGTTCCCATAATCACCAATTTTCTACAGCCACTATACTATACCAAACTGGTCTTATTACCCAACCAACCAACAGTACGAATCATCAACAACATAAATAAGGACCCAATAACTTATCTTCAATTTTGGGGGTTCAGAAAGTGGAGCTCCTATCTAGTATCTAAACTGATGGGGACTAGTTTCATATAAGCGCAGTTGTCCAATACAACAATTATTCCATACTAATCTTGTTACACTCCTATCTACACCAGGAAAAGATGAATCAAGAAGCGCGATATATGGACCCACAAATTTTCCTTGGAAATGTTCGCAAAAGGAGAGCTATCAATGATGTACTTAGCTTTTCCTCTTGATAATCTTCTAAAGATATCAGCTTAACATTCATTCCTCTTAAAATTTAAACGGTCCTCGTCATCTGAAATTAGAGTGATGAGCGCCAACTCACATCAGCGAAACCATCCAATTCCTTTTGCTTCCTCTCATTCTTCATATTTAACATGATCCTTTTATCAGTTATAGTATCAGAGAAAACGCTACCAAGCATGTACTTCATTACCACTACTGAATCCCAGCATAGCATAGTCCCTACTCCAGAATCACAACAGAATAGAAAAGACTTCCAGTTCATCTAAAGCATTTGACACAGTTATGTTGATGACAACAATTCAGTATGTTGAATTGCTCAGTGTCCATGTAAAACACAACCCCTCTTCTTTCACCTTTCTTTATAAAAAAAATCTCGACTTCTTCTAACCTCTTTACCTCTTCCGACAAACGATACAATTTGGATTCACCCAAATATAAAAAATTTAACCCAACCAAACATTTAAATTGTAATTTTCTACTGACGTCCTTCTCAACTTTTCTAAATCCAGTTGTCAATACCTTCACATGCATTTCCAAAACAAGAACGCCATCCAGTGTCCACGAAATACTATCTCGTTTCCAAACACAAGCTTTCTTTTATCACATTATCCATTTATACTATCTCGGAACATCTTCTCTCCATTTCTTAAAACATCTAAGTTTCAAGATCTCCATCGTCCTCGTTCCAAAACACAACTAAACTAAGTTACGTTCAAGGAAGTGCACGTTCCAATAACACTACCAATTGGTATCATTACCAATCCAAACAACAATAGGAGATAAAAACTCAAGGACACCACAAGGGACTCAGGAATTTACCTAGAATCTCCAACAAAAGTTGAACCTTACAGAGATAAAGCTGATTATGTCATTCTACCCCAGCTCAAATGCCCTTGTCTACCAAAAATCAGAAAGGATGTTATGGACTCCTCCCCCTATTAGAACACATGCTCTTCCATTTCCTATCCTAACCAATACTTTCTATAATTTTATTTCCATTATAACGTTCAGAACTTAATTACTAATTGTTCCAAGAATATTACTTATTCCACACTTCCAAATTCCAATATGTCATCAATTTTACATCCGAATCTGAATGTTCCATAAGTTTACCTTTGGCAAAAAGGTTAATGGATGCAAAATTTTGAAATAAGTTCAAAACCTCCGATAGGTAGAACACGTATTAAAATATATGTCTATCAACCACCCTCTTCCTTAAACGTGCTTAAGCCATCTTCCAAACAACAACAAAAAAAGTCTCCAAACATGTCAGAAACCCAAATGTCCACAAAATGTAGTCCTATCCTTCTTCCATCTAACTATTTCTAAAAATCCGGGACTTGCAGATTTACACAACTCAGTATTCTGAAATCCAAAACATAACTAAATGAAACTAGGTTCAAATGACTTCATTTTTCCACCACAATAGAAGCAAAATGATCTTATTAAGCAAACTTGCTTAATCCATTTAACTAGCTCATCCAAACCAAATGAAACTATATCTTTTCTTAATATATCCAGGACTTCCTGATTCTCACAATATAATCATTTGAATTCTAAACACACTAAACGGAACCGTCTTATATGTCACCAAACAACCACTAGGAGAAAATAACTAATACAAAAGTACAAGTAATCAAAGATAATCACCTGGGTAAAAGAAACTTTCACCCCCTCTAGTTCGATGCAAAGACACTTTCACCCGTTCATGTTTTGGAAATGACACTTTTACCCCTTCTGAAGGGGTGAAAGTATCTTTTACCCTATTCACCTTAACTTGTCCAGCAAAATGTACAATCACTGATTATTTATTTAGCATTTTCTACATGAAAGATTTTAGGCTTTTCCAATCCAAACTGCATTCTTCGTCCTGATCCCATTAAAAGGACCCTCCTGTTTTGAAATGATAACCGAACTAGAAAACACCAACTAGTAAAACTTTCCATGTTCCTTGTCAGCTCCCTCACCTATTGGATATTGGACTTTTCCTTTTTTTATTTTAGCATCCAAAACAATATTACAGAGCATAGTAGCCTTTTCCTTTTTTATTTTAGCATCCACAACCAAATTGTAACGGACCAAACGTACATCATTTCCACTCTCGAAACTCAATAGATAAGGTACAGCAGTTATGTACTTTTGTGGGTTCAGAAGACATCTAAATTTATAATGCTCAGTCCATCACATTGCCCGTCTAATCTTTTTACCTTCCGGGTTCCCAAACACGTGTCCATAACGTGTCCACAACCTAATTTCTGGGGGAAGTATGCACTTTTCTTTCTTCATCTACGGTTTTTCTCAAAAGCTTCTGTAGTTCAGCAAACTTTTTTGTTCCCTTTAGTCCTTGAAAACCAAAACAGCTAAGATACACACAGTTCTACAATCACTCCAACAACTACTAACTGAAAATATGTTCACACAGGTACAAGTTTCCAACACTATGGTTATACCAGATTCGTCTTGTTCCTTTAGTCCAGAATAGTTTATGCACAGTTCCCCCTGGCACTCCAATTCAGAAGACCATTTTTCATTGAAAGATGAATGCCTAGTAAACTCATCCTCGTCCTATTTCAGTTTACTCTCCTTTTCCACATGCAATGTTTTCATTTAATTCCAGTATCCATAAAACAGTACCAAGCACATTAATTCTTCATCCCAAAACAGATTCATATGTAATCCAGCTTCTCAAAAGAAAGAAATCAGAAACCTCCAGTTCAGTACCCAAATTAGTCCCTCTGATGAGATCTACCAAAAAGTATCAGAATCTGCATCCTCAACCATTCTGAAAACTCACTCTAACTTCTTAGCAATCACCCAACCAACACTATGACATTGAGTACAGACAACACGGTACCATAACCCGAGAGTTTTCCTTAAAACACCTACAATAGCATAGCCATCAATGATGTTTACCCATTCCACTTGGTGATTTCGTAGGACTACCGCTACCAGCATTCCATCTACCTTCCTTATCCAATTCAAAGGGGCTTTCTTATGCAGTGACAACCGGATTTTCAAACATGCGCCAACAAACCATCCACTTCCTTTCCCATATTTCTCTCCTACTCCATACATTATTTCTTTTCCATTCTAGAACCCATAAACAACATCTTTAAGCATAGCACTCGGCCTGTGCTACCCAAACCCAACAAAGAACGTAACCTTAACAGAAATCTCAACCTCAAGAAAAACACCATGACTTTATTTTCAAAACTAGCACTATGGGTGCAAAACTTAACAATTAAAAGTAAACCCACAATAGGTACAAATGGTTCTAAAAATAAGTTTGGCAAGTACCCAACTTCCCAACTTCACTTACGAATTTCTCTTAAACTTCCCATATCCCAATGATGCATCTTTAAATTACCAACAATCCATTGGTCTATCAACAACACTAAGAGGGAGCCATAAATCGAACCTCAAATTTGGGGATTCAGAAATAGGAGTAAATATAGGCCATCGTCCCATATGACCATTCTAATTGGGTAAGGAAAAATGAATACAAGACATTTGAGTAAATATGTTGGTAGTTGATTCATGGGGTCTACAATTTGGGGATTTTGGAATTAGAATGACATATGTCAACGCTCCATAGACTTATTTTAATGGGTCTGATAAATTGGAATATCTCCGTGTTTGTTTTTTCTGTTCGAAAAAATTGGACCAATTCAGAATGAGAAATCATGTAGATTGTCATTCCATGGAACTTTTCTAATTGGCTTAAGAAAAATTGAACTTTATCAAGGTAGGGTATGAATTCTGCTGCTTTGTTATTGGGGTTCGAAAATTCGGCCATTTTGAGAAATGAAAATGATATATAGATGATCATTTTTGTGGGATTATTTGAGGTGGGTAAGATAAATTGATATTGTAAATGTTTGATGCATATGACTGTGGTGGTAATTTAGGCCTGAAAATTTTAGACCTTCTAAAATTGGAAATGATATTGGTCATCATTCAGTACGATTGTTCTAATTAGCTAAGGAAATTCAGAAGACTATTCTTTGAAAGATGTCAGACTGGTAAAACTCCTCTTCTTATTTCAGTTTACTTTCCTTTTCCCTATGCCATGTTTTCATCTAATTCTAGTATCCAGAAACCAGTACCAAGCACATTAGCACCCATCAATAGAAACAAATCCCAAAATGGCATCACATTTACTCAAGATTCTCAAAGGAATAAGAGACCTTCAGCTTTGCACCCAAATCAGTTCCATGGATGATGCAAGATCAACCAATAAAAATCCGAATCCGCGTCCTCAACGTTTCTAGCACATAACAGAACCTTCCCATGAATCTTCAAATGAGGAACAGTCGTCAAAGTTCATCGAAATCCCAAAGGCTAATGAAACAAATACCTCTTCCTTTCGCCACGTTTCCTTTCTTCACCTTATCCTCTACTTAAAACTTTTAAGCCTTTTCCTCTGGTGACCTCTTTGCCAACATCATTCACACTTTCTACTCCAATTCAACGTACCTCCTCTTCTACATTAAAAGATAACTAAAGAAGGTGACTCCCACTAGTAAAATATGTGTCTTCTGTTTTAAGCTTTCTCAACATTTCACTAGTTTTCCCTTGAAGTGCTAAGAAATAGACCCAAGAAGTTAAAATAAACAGTCTTTTTCATTAGAAGGAGATTCTGTCCGGGGAATAAAAAGTTCAAAACCAGTGTAGGTAAAAGAGAGCATTTAAACAATATACTTTCAGACACTTTCACCAAACAAAAGAAAATTTAAATCCATATACGTACCCAAATACATTCATAGTTAAGTCCCCAAAATATGTTAAACATCCTATCATACTCAAAATACACTCCCTCTTCCATTCCCATCATATTTTGTGGTTATCCCATGCTGCAATCCTTATCCTTCCTCTCTAGTTCTTCGAAACCATGACATTTAGGTACATGTATCTCTATATTTGAACTCCAGAATGTAACTTCTGAAAACTTATTTCACCACAAGTTCAAGTTCCCAGCGCAGAATGTAATCATACTAGTGTTATTCCTCATGTAACACACTCCAAAACAAACAAAATAAAAAACAAGATACATGGACACAATAACTTGCCTAAAATGTTACAAAACGGACATTGACAAATAGTATTTGTCAGACAAATATTTCACACTCAACGCCATTACATTCATTCTCTCTCAAATTTCTTGGACCCACTCCTCGGACCAATATCAAGGGATAAGATAACTCTCCGTTGCTTTTCCTCTTCCTGTTCCAGCCTACTATCATTGTGCAGATTCTTTCCAAGGAAGTCATTTTACTATCCAGAACAGCACTTCGAAGCAAATTACATACTGTAGCATTGTCTCTACTCCTTCACACTACCAATTACCCAAGTCCAATGTACCATCGTCACCACTCCAGAAACTCTTAAAGTACGAAGAAATAAATATGCATTTTTCTGGCTTATCTGTACCTTCCCAGAAAGAAAAAACAATAACAATTCTTTCAAAAGCATGGCCCAAACCTTATTACACACAAAACACATCTCCCTTCCTTTTCCAGCTATCACATATAACCTGGTCTTCTATTTCTTCTTAAAACAAATTCCTTCTCTCTCTATTTCGTAAAGACAAGAACGTTATTGCTAGCTAAACTAGGTTCACATAACTCCAAATTCCAAATACAACTACTAGGCAAAAATGTTGTTAGTACTCACCCAACCAATACTATGAGATAAGTATCGACAACACGATACATTGACCCAAGTTTTTTCCTTAATATGTCTGCGTAAGTATAGGCATCAATGATGTTCAGCCATTCCACATGGTGAGTTCGCAGGATTACCCCTATCAGCATTCAAACTACCTTCCTTGTCCAGTTCTTATACAGTGACTATGGGATCTTGAAATATGTGTGAACGAAGCGTCCTCTTCCTTTCTCATCTTTCTCTCCTACTCCAATTATTATCCCTTTTCCACTCTAAGACCCCATAAACAGCATCTTCAAACTACTACTAAGTCTGTGTTACCAAATCCCAACAAAGAATGATGTCTTATCCGAAGTCTCAACCGAAGAAAAAAACATGCCTTCATTTAAATGTATGCTATATAAGTACCCTCCTTCTCAACTTCGTATCCATTTCTCTATAACTTACCCTATCCCCAAATACAGCTTAAAAATATCAATAACCTATTATTTTCCACAACTTTCAATCCCCCCTTCCTTTCTCCACCTTTCTTTTTGTCACCTTATCAAAAACTCTAAAAAAACCCAACCAAACAAGGTTCATAAATTTCCTACAGCCACTGTACCAAGTTGATCTTATTACCCAACAGACCAACAGTATGAGTAGGAATCATCAACAACACAAAATAAAGGCCCAAAAAATTATCTTAAGGAAGTCAGTGTGGCTGTTTCAGTAAGACATATTCAGTGAATACGGAATCGGAAATAATATAAGCCAATTTAGTTATTTTAAATGGGTATTGTAAAATTGGTTACTTGAATATCGGGAGCATATGTTTGTGGCGGTCATCAGACAACCAAAACATCTAGATTCACAAAGTTTTACAGTTACTCAAAGCCAACAACTAACTGGAAATAGGTTCACACAACTACAAATTTCCAACACCACGGTTATACCAGACTATCTCATTAATCATCCAACAAACAATAGGAGACATAGAATACCCACATTACCAATTACCAAATACCAATGTCCAATGTACCATCATCACTACTCCAGAATCTCCAAAATATGAAGATATAAACATAACTTTTTTCTACTACGATCACAACTTTGCCTTGCTTATCTGCACATTCCCAAGTTACTACAAGAGTAATTATTCTTTCAAAAAGGATGGCTGAAACCTTGTATACGAAAAATACACTCTCCCTTCTTAAAACCCCTTTCTTATCTCACTATTTTTTAAAGACAAGAACATCTAGGAACAGAGCACTCGAAATTTTCAAATAACTAAACTAAACTAGCTTCACATAACTCCAAATACAACTACTGTGCAAAAAAAAAAATATATGTTCTTATTACTCACCCAACCCGTACTATGAAATTAAGTATCAACAACACGATACATGGACCCAAGAGTGGCCATCAATGATGTCTAGCCATTCCACCTGGTGATTCCGTATGATTACCGCCATCAGCATTCAGTCTATCTTCTCATGTTCCAAATCAAGGCCTTTCTTATACAGAGACACCCGCATTTTCAAACGTGCACTAACGAACCCTACTCTTCCTTTCTCATCTTTCTCTCCTGCTCCATATATATTTTCTTATCCACTATAAGACCCATACACAACATCCTAAAGCATAGTACTAAGTCTCTCCTACCAAACCCCAACAAAGAATGTCCTCTTATCCGAAGTCTCAGCCGAAGGAAAAAGTCCTTGACTTCATGTCCAGAACTAGAACTGCGGGTGCAAAACTTAACAATAAAAAGTAAAATCACATTAGATACGGAGACTTTTAAGTGTATGCATTGCAAGTACCATCTTCCTCAACTTCTCTTATCCATTTCTCTATAACTTCTTGTACCCAAAAATGCATCTTCAAAATAACAATGCCCTAGTGTTATCCACAAATCGCAACCCCTCTTCCTTTCTCCGCCTTTCTTTTTGTCACGCTATCCAGATTTCAGATTGGTCTTATTACCCAACCAATAAACAGTAGTAGGAATCATTATTTACACAAAACAAGGTACATCATTCCATGGGATCATTCTTATTGAGTCGGGGAAAATGAATACACGTCATTTGGGCAAATATGTGTTCAGTTGATATGTAAGGTCAAAATTTTGGTGATTTCGGAATTAGAATGAGATAAGTCATTACTCCATGAACTAATTTTAACTCGGTAATGCATACTGGAATATGTTTTTGGGGTTTACTTCTGTTCAACAATATTGTCCCATTGGGAACAATGTAGATCTTCATTCCAAGGAATTGTTCTAATTGGTTAAGGAAAATAGACTTCATGAATGTAGGGTAAGTACTTTCTGGAAGTTATTTGGATTCGAAAATTTAGGCTTTTTGGAATTGAAAACGATATTGGTCATCATTTTCATGGAATTATTTCGAGTGGGTAAGACATTGACTCCGTAAATGTTTGGTGCATATTTTTGTGGTGGTCATTTAGGTATGAAAATTTTGAGCCTTCTATAATTGGAAATGATAATGGGCATTATTCCAGCGCATTGCTCTAATTACTAAGGAAAATTGAATTCATGAAGTTTGAGGAATAGGAAATGATATAGGTCATCAATTCCACGAGAATGTTAAGTGCATTAATTGAAAAGGTACACTTTTTTCGTGAATGTTGGGTGCATATGTTTGGGGTGGCCGTTTGGGTTTGAAATTATTTGGCCAGCTACAGTCGATTGCAAACAGTAAGATCAATCTTTGTGATGATTCTAATTCGGTAAAAATTTGAATACGCGAAACTTAGGTAAATGACAGTGGAGAATATTTAGGATCAAAATTTAGAGCTCTTGGAATTTAAAATGATATAAGTCATCATTTCCATTGATTGATTTTAATTAGTAGGGTGAGGTTGACAAGTGAATGTCAGGTGCGTATGTTTGTAGAAGTCTGAAAATTTTGGGCCTCCAAAAATTGGAAATGATATAGGTCATCATTCCATAGTATTGTTCTAATTGGCTAAGGAAAATTGACTTCATAAAATTCATTCAAATGATTTGGGGACGAAACTTTGGAGCTTCGAAAAAATTGGAGCTTCTGGAATTAAAAATGATATTGGTCATCATTCTCGTGAGATTACTTTAATTCAGGAAGGTGTGTCGGTTTCATGAATGCTGGATGCATATATATGTGGTGATCATTAGGGTTTGGAATGGATTCCACTCAGGAATGGAGATGATACAGGACATCAACATTTTATGTTATGATTCTAATTCGGTAAGAAAAAAAATAAATGAAGCTTAGCCACATGTGTTGGTGGTCGTTATTACTTATTAGGTTCAAAATTTGTTCTTCTTGAATTGGAAATGACATAGGTCATCATTTCCATGGGATTATTTTGTTTAGAAGGTAAATAGGTTAAGCAAAAGGTTTGGTGCATATGTTTTTCGCAGTAATTTGAACCCGCAAAAATTGAGCCTTGTGAAATAGGAGATGATCTTGCTGGTGTATTTGGGTTCAAAAACCTTTGGCTTTCCGGGATGTGTATCAAAAGAGAGCTTCATTTCAACAAGATTACATTAATTTAGAAGGTAAATTCTTTCGTAAATGTTGGGTGCATATGTTTGGGGTGACCGTTTGGGTTTGAAATGTTTTGACCTGCTATAGTTCATTGCAGATGATAAGGTCAATCCTTGTGATGATTCTAATTGAGTAAGAAAAATTGAATACATGAAACATAGGTAAATGTTGGCTGTAAATTTTTAGGACAAAAAACAGAGCTTTTTAAATTGGAAATGATATAGGATTATTTTAAATAGTAAGGTGGGGTTATCAAGTGAATGTCATGTGCATGTTTGTAACGAATTTTTTTAGCCTTCGGAAATTGGAAATGATATGTGTCATCATTCCATGGAATTGTGGTGATTGGCTAAGGAAAATCGGCTTCATAGAATTCAGTTAAATGATTTGGAGATGGTTCTTGGATTTCGAAAAATTTGGAGCGACAAGAATTGAAAATGATATATGTCATCATTCTCACGAGATTACTTTAATCGGGGAAGGTACGCCGGTATCATGAATGTTGGATGCACATGTATGTGGTGATCATTAGGGTTCGGCAGATTCCAGAATCTGGAATGGAGATTATACAAGATACCATCATTTTATGTGATGATTCTAATTAAGTAAGAAAATTGAATAAATGAAGCTTAGGAAATTATGTTGGTGGTCGTTATTGAGGTTCAAAAGATTTGGGCTTCTTGAATCGGAAATGACATAGGCCGTCATTTTCATGGGCTTATTTTGGTTTAGTGAAATGTTAGGTGTAAGTTTGTGGTGGTTAGTTGGGAACAAAAAGCTGAGCCTTGTAAAAATGGAAATGATGCAGGTTTCATTCCATGGGGTTGTTCAACTTGGCTTAAGAACAATTGAATCTATAATGAACTAGGCCACCATTTCCAAAGGATTGTTTGAATTGAGAAGGTAAACTTTTTCCATGAATGTGGGGTGCACATGTTTGGGGTGGCCGCTTTGGTTTGAAACTTTTTGGCCTACTAGTTAATTGCAGATTATAAGATCAATCTTTGTGATGATTCTAATTGGGTAAGAAAAATTGAATATGTGAATCGTAGGTAAATGTTGGTGGAGATTATTCAGGATAAAAAACTTAAGAGCTTTGGGATTGGAAATGAGGCTGAAAATTTAGAGCTTCGGGATTCGGGATTCAGTAAGGTGAGGTTGCTAAGTGAATGTTGGGTGCCTATGACTGTAATAAGTCTGAAAATTTTGAGTCCTCAAAAATTGGAAATGATATAGGTTAGCATTCCATAGGACTGTTGATTGGATAACAAAAATTGACTTCATAAAGTACAGTTGAAAATTTTGGACATGGTTGATATAGGTCATCATTCTCATAGGTCATCATTCTCATGAGATTACTTTAATTCATGAAGGCATATTGATTTCATGAATGATGATGCATGTGCATACTGGTGATCACTAGGGTTCGCAAAATTCCAGTTTCGGGAATGGAGATGATATTTATATGGATTCTTAAAAGCTGGAATAAATGAAGCTTAGGCAAATGTGTTTAGTGGTTATTGTTTAGGTTCAAATATTTTGGGCTTCTTGAATTGGAAATGAAATAGTTCATCGCTTCCATGGGGTTATTTTGATTAGAAGGTAAATGTAAGGTGGATCGGTTTGTAAGGATTCTTCAAATTCGGGGCCTTTGAAAATGATGATAATTAAGTCACTACTCCGCCAGATTATTTTAATTCAGTAAGCAGAACACTGAATACATAATGGTCTGGTAAATATGTTGGTGATGGTTGTTTCGGTTACACAAATTCAGGGAGTATGGAATTGTAAATAACATAAGCCAATAGGATTATTTTAATTGGGCAAGGTATATTGGTTACCTGAATGTCGGGTGCATATGTTTCCAACACCCGACATTCAGAAAAAACCAAGATTACAACTAACTGAAACCAGGTTCAGACACGTACAAGTTTCCAACACCACGGATACAACAGATAGGTGTCATTAATCGTCCAACAAACACTAGAAGTGAAAGAACAGCACCAGCTATTGATAGTACAGTTCCCCTATCACTTGGGCCTAAAGTACAGTTCCCCCTGGCACCTCAAATTAAGAAGACCTTTTCATTAAAAAAAATGGCAACCCTAGCAAAACTCCTCATTCCATTTCAGTTTACTCTCCTTTTCCATATGTCACGTTTTCATCTAATTATAGTATCCAGAAAACAAGCACATTCACTCTTCATCCATTCAAACATATCCCAAAAAAAAGCATCAAATTTACTCCAGATTCTCATAAAACTAATTAAGAAACCTTCCGTATTGTACCCATAGTAGTTCCTTTGATGCAAAATCTATCAATATAAGCAACCTCTACTTTTCCTATCACATGTCAGAACCTTCCCGCAAATTTATAAATGAAGAACACAGTCTTCAAAGCTCATTGAACTCCCAAAGGCTAATGAAACCAATACTTCTTCCGTTCTCCATCTTTGCTTCATTTTATCCTCTACTACTAACTTTTAAGACTTTTCTCCATTTGACCTCTTGGCCAACATCATGCCAACTTTCTACTCCAAGTCAAACTACCCTCTTCTACATTAAAGGAGAATTAAAGAGGTGACTCCCACTAGTAAAATCCATTACTTTCCTTATTAAGCTTTCTCAATGTTTCCCTTATTTAACTCTTGAAATGCTAAGAGGTAGACCCTAGAAGCTATAAAAGAATTAAATCTTTTTTTGTTAGAATGACTGTTCTGTCCGGAAAATAAAAATATTCAAGATCAGAGTAGGTAAAAAAGAAAGTATCTAAATACAGCTTTCCAAAATGTCACTAATCAAAAGAAGGTTACAATAGCTATATGTTACCAGATAGATTAGGGAAAAATGAGTCCCCCAAAACATGTTAAACAACCTTAACTTACATAAAATACACTCTCGCAGTTACCTTTATCCTCCAGAAAAACACATCATCTTCCTGTTCCAACCTACCGTGCTTGCACATATAGTTATCAAAGAAATCATACTAGTATCCAGAACAGCACTTAGAGGCAAATTACTTATTCAAATTACCAAATCCCAACATTGCATTACCTCTACTGCTTTACATTACCAATTACCAAAGTACAATGTACCACCATCACTACTCCGAATCTCCCAAGTACAAAGAAGTAAATATATCTTTTTCTACTTCAATCGCAACTCTACCTTACTGGCTTCTCTGTAACTTCAGTTATTGCTTATTACATGTTCTTATTATTCTTAAAACCATTTCCTTCTCTCTATTTCTAAAAATACAATAAATCTAGGTTCACCCACTCGAAAATTTCAGCTGCCAATGATAGCTAAACTCAACTAGGTTCACATAACTCCCAGTTCCAAAAACCACAATTGTCAAATTTCAACTGCCAGTGATAGCTTAACTTAACTAGGTTTACCCTCCTTTCCAATATTCCACGATTTTATTTCATACTACATCGGGAAAACATTTTCAAGCATATTATTTTTCCATAGATACAAAGAAACCTCAACATATCATCATCTCTACTCCATATTGACAAACTAAGGAAAGGAAAAACTTCCATTCTGCACCAGAATTAGTCCCTCTGAAAGATCTAATAAAATTCTAAATCATGACGTAAACCCTCCTCAAATTTTTAACACCTTTTGCAGCACCTTCTCATAAATCTTCAAAACAAAACAAAACAAAAAAGCGTCTCTGAAGCTACTAGAACTACCTACTGCCTATGAAGCATATTTTTTCTTGCTTCCTCAAAAATTCCTTTCTTTGTCTATCCTCTAGTTCTTCTAACTCCTAAAAGAGTTAACTGAAACATACTTGCAAGACGAAAGAGAGTTAAGGTCATCAATAAATTTTAGCCTCTAAAAAAATTTCATCTTTGAAAGACGATAATGGGGTTGCAAAAACATACACCATGTCTGCTACTAAACCTACACCCCCAGTTACCCACAAAACCAGACCCCAACCTTGAATGCTATCTAGTCTAAAAAAAATCGTATGGAAGAAACCCACGATTTCATTATCGAAACTACATATATGGGTGGAAGACTCAACAATAAAGAGTAGAAATCAGGAGTTACAGATGATTATAAATATACTCTCTATAATTTTCTAGAACCCACAACTTTTCCTTATCCATCATTGTATATTTTTCCCATATTCTGAAAACATGGCATCTAATCATGCTTTAACGTGACCACAACTCGAAAACAGAAGTAAAGAACAGAAGTAAGCAAAATAGAACACACAAAAGCAGAATTCATACTAGACTTGGAAAATTAACTAAAAAGGGTACCTTGATTTGGATCCAGAATCGAATCAACGCACAGAACCGTCTTCTCTTCAGTGAACCCTAGCAGCATCGATTTGGATCCCCCTGACAGAATCTTCTCAGCGGACGGCCAATCAACCCAACGCGGAACGATCTTCTCTTCTCCAGTGAAGCCAAGTAGCGGAGATTCCTCCGGTGGCCGTTGTGGAGAACTAATAGGTGGTCCTCCACGCCACCGCACTGAGGCTAAACTGAAGAAGAGAACCGATTGGTTCGTCCTCTGAACCCATCGAATTATTAGGGTTTCGCATCATCAGAGAGAGAGAGAGAAAGGGAAAGAGAGCGAGATCTGATCTGGCTTTCGCTCTCCAACCATAGCAGATGGATCGATCTTTATAGCGGGCAACGGTCAGCGTAGGGTTCCCCCAAGACCTAAATCACCGACACGGTAATTTCATTTTTCTTTTTTCTTTTACTTCTTTTTGAGAAATCTCTTTTTCCTTTCTCAGACGACGCTAAATTTGTTTTACTTTTTTTTTTTTTTTTTTTTTTTTTTTTTTTTTTTTGAGGAATGTTTTACTATTACTTACCACCGACTCAGCAAAAAAAAAAACACCAACTCATATGAAATCATAATTTCACCCGGAGACACTTCCACCTTTTTCCAATTTGTGGCATAAGGCGGACTCTTTAAGCATACTAAACTTCATAACATTTAACCATTTGGCTGTGTCATTCTATATTCTAAGTGCATGCAGGGAAAAAGAAATGGTACTGTAATAATAATACCAGTATGGGGTAATAATTAATGTTTGGTGCATGGATAATTTAAAAGAAGATTGAGGGGGATTCAGACCCCCTTTATTATCTTTACCCCTATATGCCTAAAATCTAATCCCACCCCCCACCATGTAGGTGGGATTGAATATTAAAGTTTTAATACCCCCATACATATCCGAATTTTTCAAACCTCGCCTTCTTTTCTCTACATGATTTCCCAATCAATTGGGGTTAATTCTCCAATCGATCACCATGGTTAATCCATACAAAAATGGAAAACAAATTGTGTGTTTCCTTTTCTTCTTCATTCATTGCATAACATTCTCTCATCCAACACCTATATAAATACCCATCATCTTCCTCATTCTTCACTCTCAACTCTCTCTTGCTCTCTTAACTCTCTCTCGCTCTCTACTCACCAAAGTAGCCCGCCGACTACCACCTCTCCGCTACACCTCTCTCGGTCTCTCTCTATTTATGACATTTACGATCGACAAGACAACCGCCACCGCCATCAGAAGCAGTAGCGGTGCCTTGCAGCCTCCTTCCTTTGTTGTCCACTTTGTTCGTTTTGGTAACCCCACACCAACTCTTTGTATTACCGGTTTGTTGTGAAAGATTATAACTTTACGTTGGTATAAACTACATAATTATGTTTGATCATACGGGTGTTGATGGCTAGCACGAAAACTTCATGTATAAGAAGTTGGGTTTTGGAGAAGAAGGTATGAAAGACATGTTGTAAATTTTGGGGGTATTATGGCATAATAGGATACTGTTGGGGGGGGGGCTTTGATGCAATTTCGTGGAGCACTTCCTAAATTTTGCATATATGTGGGGGAGCTTTGGCCTTTTTTTCATGAAACTATGGGATGTCTCTGTCTTGTAATCTTTTATGGTGTACTATTAATTACCTATGGATTGTATGAATTGACTATGTGTTAAATAGGATAAATTTATAAATGAAGAAGTCGAATTCTAGGCGCGAGTTTGCGGAAGACCCGTAATAGAAATACTAGGACGTTCTTGCTGTAAGCACAACTCTACTCTTTTTTTGGTAAGTTTATATGTGCAATACTTTAACTGTCAAAATGTGAATTTGTCAGTTACTTCCAAAACTGTGAACTTGATATATCTTGCAAAGACTCGGAATATTTTATTGGTGGACTTAGTGTGAATCGTGACTTGGAGAACATGTTCTTTTACTCGATCTTGTGAATTAAATATTACTTTTCTGAGATTATGAATGAAAAATGGACTATAATAGAGTTATGACGGTGTATAGAGGATGTTCGTGAAGTCGAAGTCCCAAATAGATCATTATTACTGCTTTGAGGATCTTTCATAACTCCCTTCCGGACTTAACTCGACTTGCACAAAGAGGAATCGAGGTCGATGTTATGTGTAAAGGTTGTGGAAATTGTCCAAAAGATGAATAACACCTAGATACGGGGTGCAAGAAGTCGAAGAAAACATGGGAATTAACTATGGGAGGTGATTTTTTAGCCTCCAAAAAACTACCTTTTCGACAATGGCTCATAGAAGTGATTGAGAAATCACTTGCGGCTGGACTTTGGGCTATTTGGCGCTGCCGTAACAAACGACGCTTTGAAGGGATTGAGTATAATGCATATGCCATAGCAAGGATGGGACTTAGTTCTGTAAACTGGTACAAAGAGAGCCATCTCAGTCATGTTTTGAGACACTATGTACACCCTCTGCTAGCTCATACCTCGACTGAAAGCCCCCACCAGTGGGCTATTTGAAATGTAACAATGACACACCTTGGAACGAAAATGGAGTGCCCATAGGTTTTGGAGTTGTTCTCCGCAACAATTAAAAGGCATTCCTGGGTGGACGTATGTGCATGCATTCGCCCACTCCTACGCCTCTCATTACAGAAATCTCATCAATGGTCACAGGTTTGGAGTTCGCTCGCAAACTAAAGTTTCTAAGCTCGTGCTCGAATCGGACTCTCTCGCGGGTGTCTCTCTACTTAACGTTGGAAGTAGTGGTCGCATTCAAGGTCTTAACTCTCTTTCGGAACTCAGAGAGTTGCAGCGAAGAAGAGAGCTAATGCCCCAATTTGAAGTCCTAAAGGTGAAACACATCAAGCGCGAAGGAAACAAAGTAGCTCACGTTTTGGACAGTAGAGGATTATTAGAAGGAGATACATGTTTTTATTCAGAAATGGCATTTTGGGCCAATGATGTAATTCAAGAAGATTCTATGGGTGTGACTAACCCTGAATATAATTCCCACTTATTTGCTAAAAAAAAGGATGTGCGTGAAGCCTACGGCCGGGGACATACTTGCATTCCCCTCGAGTACTAATTCCTTAAGAGATTACACGGAGGACCCCCGTGGTGGCTAACATACATCGAGGTGATGTCGTGCCGGGGTTATTTATCGTGAAAGTTATTGAATACTACATATGCATGTGTGTAACACCCCCAAAATGACCATAACGAACCCAACAACCCCCCCCCCCCCCCCCCCCAAATTTCATGCTTGTTTCAATTCCCTTTCTCCTTCCTCAAAAACCCACTGTATGAAAATTTTCACAACCCAAGAATGGATTTTCAAAGCAACCAAACAAACAAAACACACAAGAGTTGAGTTGGGTTTTACCTGAGCAAGGGAAAGGAGACGACAACGACGGTGGCGACGGCTGGACGGCGCACGGCGACGGCTGGCTGGGCAACGACGGCGGGGTCTTCCTCGGCAGCCCGAACGGGAGAGAGAGTGATTGAGAGGGAGATTGATAGTGGTGTTGGCGTGGGTTAAAATCTGAGTTTGAGGCGGGTTTATATAAGCTTTTGGGTGAAGAATCCGGCGAGTAATAGGAAACCCACCGGCGACAATTTCGATTCCGAATTGAACAATGTTTTGGGCATAATTGGGTTCGTGGTGAGAAATTATTGGTCTGTGTCGAGTTGGGAGTGGATTATGACTGAGTTTGGGTGAAAAGGAATCAAATTTGATGAAGTTGGTGTTTGAGGTGGTGATGGTGCCGACGGGAAGGACATCTCCTAGTTGGAGATGGAGTTTGATGAAGATGATGGTGAAATGTTAGGGTGTGGCTGGAGTACCAAGCCACGCAGTGGTTGGGTACGTAATATTTAACTAAAAATCACTTTTTGGTTACGTTAAAAACGTGTACCCGACCCGTTACCTTTTAATGAATAAAACACTTAGTTACTACCGATAAAAATAAGATAACTATATATATAAAATACACTTATCTACCACTTAGTTTAGGTAAAAGACATCTACCACACCCTAACTTAGTTAAAAGACACTAATTAAGTTAGTTAAAAAGTCACAAAATCCCTCAAGTCTTTAATAACAATAAAAATTATCTCCCAAACAATAAAATAACTCCCACAACTTATAATAATATCATAAAATACCCGTATCTACAAAACGTGATATTTCACCCTTCCCCCGTTAAAGAGAGCTTCGTCCTCGAAGCTTAAACCAACTTCTCAACAACCAATAAGGTATGAGTCTCCACTCTAGGGTATGCCTACTAAATGCAACTTAAATTCATGTATGATATAAAATATATTATAAGGAGTACCGGTACTGACGTATGAAAAGTACTGGTACTGACCTATGAGAAACCGAAGGGTTACAATGTGTAGGTCACAATTGTATAGGGTGTCGACACTTTAGGTCTTTTAGTTATGTGGTTTGAACGAGTTACGATGGGTAGCCCTCAAAGCTAGGGAGAATTTCGATTTGTGGTAAGCCAAGAAGCACCCCTATTTTATGATTTATTGCATAGTGACCTCTATGTCCACATCGTACATGTTGGGGCTTGTTGGTAATGCCTCAACCAAATCAAATGATTAAAATTTGGCATCGGTTTTTTGTTTATCTTTACTCAAAATTTATCAGCACGTTCCGGTTCCTGTTTCTCAAAATTTATCAAAAACTCTCGACTAATTCTGAAGTGGAATTTATTAGTTCGTTTATCTTTAAAACTCTTGTTTACATATTGTTGTATGGACTTACTCAGCTATATACTGACTTAAAATTTTCTGAGGTCAGCTCGTGCTATTTAAAAACCCGCATGTTATCGGTGAAGGTGGGGGGGGGGGGGGGGGGGGGGGGGGGGCGCTCATGACACTTATGTCTAGGAAATTATGCTGCGAACATTTTATACTTTCACTTAGTAAATTTTGTTTTATCGAAGAAGTGTACTCTTATCTTTCAAACATTGTTACTGTTTATTTTATAAATGAAAGAAAGTTTGTTCTTGATCATCGTGGGTCGTGCTAAATCTGAACCATCGATCTTGATCTGTCCCTAGTGAGGTTCATCACCTCGAGCGGATGCATCCTATAACATTTTGGGGTGTTTCATCTCAAGTTAGCCTGATTCCGCTAATAATGGACGGAAAAATATAAAAAGACTATTGAACCCTTTATTTTCACCTCGATCTTTTTTTTTTTTTTTGAGGAGCGAACTTTTTTTAAAGTACAAGTTCTACTAACAAATCTAAAAAAATAAAAATAATAAAAATTAATTTAATAATTTGAAATATGTAAGAATGCAATATATTTCATTAAAACTATATATTTTTACATCATTTCAAGATATGAAATATGTTGTTATAACATATATCCGTCAATCTTAAAGTCTTTAACTTTTTTTAACAGTTTTTTAAAAAAAATCTCAAAATTTCATAATGAGGGTGGCAGTGTAGGAGGGCGGCAACAGTGGTGGTTCTTGTTGGCGGAGGTGTTAGTATGTGTTGTTGTTACACTACTTCACCCTCCGGAAAATGGCTCGCGAATTTTAACGTGTAAATCATTTTACATCATTTAAGAGAAAATATTTTTATGAAAATTGCGAACCAAAAACCAAAACAAGGGAAATAATTTACAGGAAAATGTTTTACCACCAACCAACGGAGCCTGAGTGGATGTGACATGACAGCCAAAAAAATGTCGCTGTTTTTTTCCTAGAAAGGCATGGGCTCTGAGGCGCCCAGTCTCAAGTTTTCTATTTTACATGATTGGCCCAAATGGGCTTTTGAGAGAAATAAATCGATTTCCTCTAATTGCTGGGGCCGGACAACAAATAGATGTGCTAGCTGATTTCCTCCGCTACGCGTGTGGACAGCTGACAAGTTCAAGATCACATTCTAATCCATTTAGATTAAAATCAGGGATACCAAACATGCACTAAATATAGTCTATTAAGCAGCAAAAACTGGTAACATTGTGCATAAAAGTTGATATGTCATGTTTTTACAGAACTGACTCTTTTCAAAGTTTGGCCCCAACCCAAATCACCCATACCAATATGTTCCATCTCTTTCTATCCAAATTGAATTTTACCACTATTTTCTAGGTCATTTTGATCCGATAATTTAAATAACAAAATGGTACAGTTTTTTGACAATCTTTCCATGGTGTCGTATAGTAAGTCGCTTCATCACACGCTGAAAATATTATCAAAAAGTTGCATCGTTATGTGATCCAAATTACCCGTGAAAGTGATTCATATACGAGTCAAAAAATTCAAATGAATAGATAGAGTTATGATTACATTTTGGCAAAAAGTGGTCTTGGGTGCCACCCATGAAAGTGAACAAAATAATATCCTAAAAAAATAAAAATAAAATTTGTTGCAATAGAGTGGTAAAGACAATGGACTCTATTCCGAAGTACTGGTAGCTAAAAAAAGACAGTTGACCTACACCAGAGAAATGAAATGACATTCTTTTAGAAGGGCTGGGATGGGTTCTTGACGTAACATGTCATGGTCCAGTACAGATCTAGCCTAGCTAAAGGGTTTTTTGTTTTGTGAGAGCACCATTTCATTTATAACGTACATAATGGTACATCAGCACCCAACTCATGTTGAATAATGGAAGGGTAAGTTCCCAACAAGAAAATTACTTACGTTATGGTAGCAGTAACTCTAGGTACAGAAACAGATGGCTCAATCTTGTGTCCCTCTAGTTACAACTTTGTGGTTGGGATCAAGCCCGCAGTAGGACTTACAAGCCCAGGAGGTGTTGTACCGTTCTCTTTTAAGCAGGACATTGTTGTTAGGCAAGCAGTGTCACCCCATCAATACCTCATTTACCAAAATCGCCACAAGGACATCTTCATTTACTCGTATAATATGATTTTTGCTAATCATATTTTTGTACAATGTTGGAGTTCTAGGCCAATCTGCAGAACTGTATCAGATGCTGTCCGTAACAAAAGTTCGGGCTAACTTATCGACAGGGTTATTTCCCACCCGCCTAGTGAAAGTATATCCATTTCATGAATTTCCCTGTTTCCACTAATAAGATTCTAAAGGGCTTTTAAGTAAATATTATAAATTCTTCCATCTCTAAAGATTTTTGGCTAAATTGCATCGGCGGTACTTATAATTTGGATCAGGTACCCACAATTTCAATTGTAACATCCACGGTACTCATACTTTCGATTTATTGCGATGGTGGTACCCTCTGTTATCTTTCCATCCATATCTTGAATGAAAAAATGTAAAAAGACTAGTATGTCCCTCATTTTCACTCATTTTTTTTTAAATAAAAGTTCAACTTTCACCTACAGATTTAAAAAACTTACATAAAATTACTTTTTTACTCATTTTTTCTTTTGCAAAGAACTTTTTAACCCATTTAATTATTTACTTGTACATTAATATAATATCATATATTATAAAAACATTACTTATTTTTACTAAAAAGTGTAACTTATCACGATAGATGTATCGGATGGAAAAAAGTTATAATAAATTTACTAATTATTAATATGCCACTGAAATTATTAAATTTAACATAATTAAGATTATATGTAATTTACACTTGTGAGTAAAAATAATTAGAATTTTAGATATTACTATGACTAAGTATATTTTTCACATATACATAATATATATATATATGTAAATAAATAAATAAATAAATAAATAAATTCAATATCTTTTAAAAACTATTTACAAAAGGGTAAAAGACAAAAACCACCCCTCGAGTATGGGGTATATACAAAAACACCCCTCGTGTTCGGGGATATACAAAAACCACCCCTGTCAGAGTTAGTGGCTAACGGCACACTAACGGAATAATTAAAAGACAAACATACCCCTAACTTTTCTGGTAATTACCCCCATATATATCACCTTTCCTTCCCTTATCCTCAATTCCTAACCTAATCCTTCCTCCTCTCTTCCCCGTCTCTCTCTCTCTCCCTTCCTCCTCTCTTCTCTTATTTCTCCCACGGCACAACACCGATTCCTAGGGTTTCTGATATGGCAATCGGTCCAGTCCACTCTCCTCTACCTCCTCTGCAAGTGCTTCTTCTTATCCTCCTTCAAGCCCTCTCTCTCCAGCTTCTTCGCCTTCCTCGTCTTCCACCTCTCGCAGCTCCTCTTCTCCTTCGCCGTCTCCGCCGTCGCCTCGCCGCAAATCCACTCTCCGGCCACCGCTTCCGAGCTCGTATTCGGACTCGTGAGGGTAATTTTCGTCTCCGGCGGTCAACATATTAGCTGACCGGATGGCGGTGGTGGCGCCGCTGGTTGTAGCGCCGAAGATGGGATCGGACGGAGACCGGAGGGTTCAGGGGGTTCGGGGGATTTCGAATCAGGCTGGTCCGACCGAGTTCAGGCGTTGGCTCTGGTTGGTCCGACCGAGTTCAGGGTCGGCGGTTGTGGTGGCTGGAGGTTGCCGACGGTGTGAGCTTTGCGAAGGCTGAGGGTGCGGTCGCCGGAGGACTCTTTGGTGCCGACTTGAATGGCTTCTTGAAGCTGCGGGGAAGGTGCGGTCTGGGTTCGATGGCGGTCGCCAGGGCCTGTGATTTCGCCAGACAGAGACTGGCGGAGGGGGGCGACGGGTTAAGGACAGTTTGGATCTGGCGATGGTGGCGGCTGTTGAAGCAGTGGTTGGCGGTGTTGGAGGCGATTGGGAGTCCTCCTCGCCTCGCCTCACCCTCCAAACAACCCCTCCGGTCTCAGTCCTCCTCGCCTCTCTTTCTCTCTCCTTTTATCTCACTCTGCATCTCTATATTTGTGTGTTGAGATCTGCACGATTGAGTGATGTTGGCGGCCATTTCGGCGGTGGCTGTGGCGGTTCTCGTCGGGGCATATCCGATTTCTCTGCTTCTTCTCCATTTCTTCTTCTTTTTCTTCTTCTGTTATGCTCCATTGTGGTCTCAAACCTCTCAACAGCAGGTATGATGAGGTAGGCTGCTGTGTATTTAGTGGTAGCAGGTGTGATGTAGGTACTTTGTTGGTGGATTAATGGTGAAGAGCCTTTCGAGGTAATGTTGAGATTAATTTGGGTTTAATGTTGGTGTGGTGTTTGTAGTTGCCGATTGTTTTGGGAATAGGAGGTGGTTGTATTAGGTGGGTTGTTGGGTACCGTATTTGGTGTTGATGGGCAGTGAAATGGTGAATTGTTATGGTGATTATGAATGGAGGTGGTGGTGGGGTTGGTGTTGTTGTCGGTGAATTAGTGGCGGTGTTGGTGGTGGTGAATCGGTGGTGGTCAAGAACATCAGGAACCTAAACCAAAAAAAAAAAAAAAATGCAAATAGGGGCAAAATGGTCATAAACGAGACAGATTGCACCCCCATACTAATGGATTGTAACAGAAGGGTGTTTTTTGTCTAACGTCCATCCACTGACAGGGTAGTTTTTTGTCTCGACAAGGGTGGTTTTTGTATATCCCCGAACACGAGGGGTGTTTTTGTATATACCCCATACTCGAGGGGTGGTTTTTGTCTTTTACCCTTTACAAAATCGTAGCGGTGAGAACTAAGGGTGCACTAGTAGTATTTTTACATATTTCCATTCAATATGCGAATGGAACGTTAACGGTGGGTACCTTGCAATAATTTTAAAGTATGGGTACCGCAGATGTTGCAATCAAAACTATGAATATCAAATTCACATAAAAACTAAACTATAGGTACCAAAAATGCAATTTAAACGTGATTTTTTTAACAAAGAGGTGCTTTAAAGTCTTTTGGACAAACAGGTGTCCATCCATTTCCTTCTCGTGTTGTATCTTCTGCTTGCACGTTTCGGCATCATAAAGGGAAAAAAGCAAGAAAAAAATCTCAATTCTAGTATTTCTTGTGTCTGAGCTCAATTCTTTCGTCTCTTTTTTTTTTTTTTTTTTTTTTTTTTTTGGTAAATATGATATATTAAAAACAAACTACAAAATCATTCTCACAGAACTTACTTCCTCCTTATCTGCAATCAGAGTAGGGAGGCAGTAGTCTGGAGGGAAATGCATCAAACTAGAAGAAAAGATACTCCTATCACATCTAGCTACCAGTAAATCTGCTAACTTGTTCCCTTCCCTCCAAATGTGATGCAGAGTACTAGCTGTACTAGCAAGCAAATCTCTGATTTGAGCAATGAGGACCCAGAAAGGAAGAGAGGGACTTCCTTGCTGCACTAACTCAACAGCTTCCCTAGAATCAGTTTCCACCATAGTTTCATGCAAATCCAGCTGTTGAATTAACTTCAACCCTGACAAAATTGCCCAAAGCTCACCATTCAAAATAGACATATTAACAACACAGTCTTGGAAGCCCCAGATCCAGTCACCTGCTGCATTCCTACAAACACCAGCCACAGCTAACACACCACCAGAGCCACACTTGCCACAATCCACATTAACCTTAAGCTGATTAAATGGAGGTTTAACCCAGGACACCAACACTGGTTTCTGGACAGCTCTATTGATATCAATAGACAAATCATGGGCCACCCTTCTTGCTTGATTAATAATCAACTGATGGGGTTGTGCAGCTAGCTGAAAATTTGACTCATGGACTCTCTTATTATGCCAAAGCCAAATATTTGCAATTCCAGAGAGAAAAATCAAAGTCCAAGAAACACCCTCCACCACAATGTGCTCAGCAGATTGAATATTCCAGTCAACCCAGTCACTTGAACTTTGCAAAAAGAAATTCCCAGAAACAGAAGGGGGAAGAATGGCTTGCCAAATTTTCATTACCCATGAACAGTCTCTTATAGCATGAAGTGAGTCTTCACAGCAATGACAGCAAAAAGGACAAGAGGAGTTAGAAGTAATACCTCTTACTGCAAACAATTTCTTTGTGGCCAATCTATCATGTTTAATCAACCAAGCCAAAGCTTTCCACCTTTGATAACCTTGACATTTCCACAAAGCTTTCCAAGATTTAGCAGAAATTCTATCAATATCTGAATCAACAAGCTCCTTATATCCAGAAGCAACTGTGTAGGATCCCTGAGCTGAAGCAAGCCAGATCTTTTTATCAGAAATATCAGGAATCACAGAAACTGCAAGAATAAGATCAACTATATTGGCAGGCACTAAAGTCAGCAATCTCTGAGAATCCCAACCCTCAATTTCATCCCAGAAATTACTAACTCTTAAGAATAAATCCTCTTCAGCCACCTCAGATACAGCCACATCAATTAATTTAAATTTACCCAACCATTGGTCTAGCCAAAAGAGGGTATTTTCACCATTCCCCACACTCACCCCAGCACCATTTCTAACAGCTTCCATACTCTTATAGATCTGCTTCCAGATTTTAGAGTGATGGATTTTGGGAGAAAGGACATGAAAATCATCACCATTACTTCCATACTTCAAAGTAAATTCAGTGGCCCATCTAGGAGGTTGATCAGTGAACATTCTCCAACCAGTCTTGGCTAGCATAGCAAGATTAAATTGAGACAAATCTTTAAACCCCAATCCACCCTTTTCTTTAGGTGAACACACTTTTTGCCAACTCAAGAGGGAGAGCTTGTCTTTTTCAGCAGAGCCACCCCATAGAAATTTCCTACAAGCTCTATCCACTCCTTGAATTGTTTTAGTAGGTAGAATAGCTGTCTGCATAGCATAAGAGGGAAGTGCTTGCAGAACACTATTAACAACAACAGCTCTCCCAGGTAGGGAGAGCTGATTTGCCTTCCAACCAGTGAGTTTCTTAGCCACTTTATCATTCAAGAACTGAAACTGCTTGTGACTGAACTGAGAGTGGATCAAGGGCATTCCTAGATGGAAGCCAAGGTCCTCAGAAAGACTGATGCCAGCTTGTTGGCTGAGCTCCCTGGCTCTGCTCTTACTAACTGCTGGACATACAAATAATCTAGATTTTTCAAGACTAACAGATTGACCTGTATCCACACAGAAATCAGCTAGCACAGATTTCATCACCTTTATCTGTCTAGGAGTTGCTTCACCAAAAAGCAGAAGATCATCTGCAAAAAATAAATGAGAGATAGCTACCCCCTTCTTTGAGCACTTCACCCCTTTCCATTTCTTACTATCCACTGCAGCTTGTATCTTCTGAGCCAAAATCTCCATGGTTAAGAGAAATAGATAGGGGGAAATAGGATCCCCCTGTCTAACTCCTCTCTCAGGTTTAAATTCAGATTGCTTCTCCCCATTCCAAAGAACACTATAAGAAGAGGAAGTGACAGTATCCATGATAAGAGATTTCCAAGAAGAGGGAATACCAATCTGTTGAAGAACTGTATCTATAAGAGACCATTTGACTCTATCATAGGCTTTTGCAAGATCCACCTTGATAGCCAAACCACCCCTCCTACCTTTCATAGTCTTAAGGCAATGAAAAAGCTCTTGAGCTAACACAATATTGTCACTTGTGTGTCTTCCAGGTAAGAAACTATACTGATGTGGGTGTATGAGTCTTTGAAGAATTGGTCTCAGCCTTTGAGTCAACACTTTAGTGATCAATTTGAGAGTCACATTACATAAACTTATTGGTCTAAGTTGAGAAAAACTAGAGGGAACCTCCACTTTAGGTATGAGAGCAAGAAGTGTACCATTAATACCAAGAGGCAGTTTTCCAGTAGCCACAGCTTCTTGAACCATGGAGACCAAGGTGGGCCCCACAATAGGCCATTGCTTTTGATAGAAGACAGGTGGCAGCCCATCAGGGCCTGGGCTTTTGAAAGCCCCCATGGAGAACAAAACTTGCTTCACTTCAGCTGCAGTAACTGGTAGGAGAAGCCTCTGAACATCCAGCTCAGTTAATCTACCTCCAAGCCACCTTGTGTTGTTGGGAATATCCATATCAGGATCAGAGAATAAATCTTTGAAATGCTCAGTCACTTCTCTTTTCAAAGTTGCAGGATCCTCACACCAACTACCATCCTTAAGCTTCATCATAGCTATCTTACTCCTTACTCTTCTTGCTAAAGTAGTAATGTGAAAAAACTTTGTATTTTTATCACCTAGGAGGAGCTTTCTTAATCTTGATTTCTGAAACCAGAATAATTCCTCTTGTTGCAAAATGGTATGAAGCTGTCTTTGCAAATCCAACTCCAAATTAGCCAGGAAAGCACTATCTCTAGTAGCCAAGAATTTCTGAATCCCTTGCAATCTAGCTAACAGCCACCTCTTTTTCTGAAAAATGTTACCAAAAGTAGTCACATTCCACTCTCTCACTTGCTTTGTAAAATGTTCAATAACATGAGCTATAGGTATGTCCTGCACCCAATGACTCTCCACAAAAGAAGCAAAATCACCTTCCAGAAGCCAGGCAGCTTCAAATCTGAAAGGCTTCAAAGCTGGAGGAGGAGGAGACAACCCATCAGTATCTACAAGAAGAGGATGATGATCTGAACTTAATCTCACCACATGCTTAACTAGAGCATTTGGAAATAACTCCCTCCAGGAGCTATTACAAAGAGATCTATCCAATCTCTGCTTTATCATGTTCCCTAATTGAGAATTTGACCAAGTGTAAAGAGGTCCAAAGAACCCCATGTCATGGAGGTTACACCTGTTAAAACAGTCTAGCATCTTTTCACATCTCTTAACACTAGCAGGCCTACCACCCAATTTCTCATCAGCAGAAGCCACTTGATTAAAATCACCAGTGAGGAGCCAGGGAAGAGAGTGATTTTGAGCTATCTGTGCTAGATACTCCCAGAGATCCTCTCTAGACAGTGGATGGGGACTAGCATATACTGCAGAAAACAACCAATCTGGTTGATTCACACGCCTAATCAGACCAGTAATGACTTGAGAAGAAGAAGCAACCACCTCAATCTCAACTTCAAGAGAGTTCCAAAACAACCAAATTCCACCGGAGAAACCATTTGCTTCAACCACAGTGTACTGATTGAAACGAGAACGATTACATATAGTAGCTGCTTGATCACTAGAGACTCGGGGCTCAACAATGACAAGAACAGAAGGGAAATAAATACGACAAAGTTCAAGAAGAGAACGAACAGTTTCAGGGTTACCTATGCCTCTACAGTTCCAGGCAAGGACCTTCATTGGGAAACTAGGATGAGGGTGGCCGGACAACCGGCTGAGCCAGCTTTCCAAACGGGTTGGTTGTGCTGCAAGCAACTCCCTGAGGGTGCTGATCAGTATTCGGGATCGAAGAGGAAGGGAAAAGTTTATTTCCATCAGCTCTTGAAACCCTGTCGGCTGCGAACTCCATCTCTGAATCGAGAAGTGGATTAAATCTATTACCGGCACCGCTTCCACCAGAGTTGACGGCAGCCAGTCCTGGTTTACCACCACCACTAGTTCCTCGCTGCGCAGATATCGCCTTACCACGGCCATATGGCTCCTTCTTCCTCCTCCCCAGATCAAACCCTTGAAAATTAGGGTTTGGGAAAGGGGAAAGTCGGTTTTGATCCAAAGACTGTAACGGTTTCCGGTTCGTCTCTTTACTCGGTTTAACCTTCTGCGACAAAACCGGTTTACCACGTCCTTCCATCTCAGCACCACGTGGAGTCCCCATCGGCTGACGTGGAGAGCTCCCACTGGCTTTACCACGTCCTTCCATCTCAGCACTACGTGGAGTCCCCCTTGGCTGACGTGGAGAGCTCCCATTGGCTCCTGACGATCCAAACACGTAGTGGGAGGGGTATGATTCAGTGTTACCCCAAAATCCTACACCTCCTTCACCACCGTTGGATTTCTGTCGAGGAGACACCTGTCCATCTCCTGAGGCTCTCGGGTTCTCCGAATCCAGATTGCCGGGTCGGGCCACATTATTGGGACGACGACGTCTCGGCCGGGCTATCATCCAAGCCCCAAATCTCTCCTTCTTCTCCGTCGCCGGTACCGGAGAAGCACCCTTATCCGCCACCACCTCCTCCATCGTCTCCGTCGCCGGTGGATCCTTTGGATGAAGAGATGGACACTGATCCTTAGTGTGACCATACAACCCACACTCATAGCATATCTTCCGAAGACCTTCATATTCCACTAGAAATTCCTTGCCATTTATCCAAATCGCCGGCAGTAAGCTCTGCTCCAGATCTACCTCAACACAGATCCGGGCAAATTTGCCCCTCTCCGCTGCAAGCGTAATCGGATCTACCTTCATCGCCGTACCAAAACGACTACCAATCTCCATAAGCACATCTTCATCAAAGTACTCCACTGGTACCCCCTTCAATCGGATCCAGATCGGAGTCTTCAACACTGCCGGTCCAAATGGATCAAAGTGGGGATGCCATTTTTGGACAGTAATATAGCTTCCCTGGATCATCCAAGGTCCTCTTAGAAGAACTTTCTCATAGTCCTCTTTAGAGTAAAACCTCACACAGTAGTAACCATTAGCCATGTCTGTTAATTCAAAACCCTGCGACAGCTTCCACTGAGCCGTAAGCCGAGAGTGAAGAACACCAAACAAAGGTTCCTTACCCAGAACATGAAGAATGAGGGCACGGCTCCATGGCCGATGCAGTTTATGAAGTTTGCTACCGCTGATTTGGATATGAACGCTGCCATCCTCTCGGATCTCCGATCTAACACCCGTTGAATCCACCAGATCTAGATCTGGCATCGGATCGTCTTTTACATAGATCCGCTGTGAGGTCTGTAACAGAGCTTCCCGGAATTGACGGTTCCCAGTGACGGAAACATCCTCATCAGAGACAGTAGAGTGAGCCACGAAGCGTCGTTTAAAATTCGATTGGTTTAAGCTGTGATGTAGAGAAGGATTGGAAATAGGTTTTTCCGGCGGTGGTTCAGGGCCAACGCCGGAGGCAGAGGTTTCAGAATTCATTTCTTAGAGAGAGAGAATTTCACAGTCTGACGACAACCTCTTTGATGATTTTGCCCTTCAATTCTTTCGCCTCTTTTAAGTGTGAACCTTTTCGCTTCTCCAAAGCTCATTTTGACTTCTTTTTCATTCGCATCATCAGTCTGGAATTCACCCAGCCAAATTTCCAACAGATTCACTCTCACTTGGACAGGGGCGGAGCCATGTAGGGGCACGTGCCCTCCCCCCCCCCCCCCAAATTTTCCTGAAACACTAGATAATTTTTAATTTGAAAAAAAAAATTAACCCATCCTATGTATAAATATAAAAGTACCCCCGCATCCTATGCGTGTGCGCAGCGCAGTTGTTAAAATTCTCGGTTATTAATCTAGAGATGCAGGTTTGACTCGTCCTTTGCACACTTTCATTTTTTCCACAAAAAAAAAAAAAAAAAAAAAAAAAAAAAAAAACAAGAAAATTAAAACGTGCATGTGGAAACTCGAACCCTGGTGGCCGAAGTCAGAGAGTCAGAGTCAATATGAAGAAAGTGCCTTATCAATTGATTACCAACTGAGCCAGAATGATTGGGTCTGTTTAGATGAGCGGAAGTAAGTGAGCGGTTTGACTAAAGATCTACATTTATCTGGAGCGTTTGAATAAAGTAGTTAAAATTGCAATAAATTAATAATATAATATTAATGAAAAGGGTAATTTATTGGTACATACATGGGTTAATTTGGAAAATGGAACGGTGATGTGATTCATTGTCTTCTCATGACTTTTAACTAAGTGCATGTTTGGTATCCCCGATTTTAATCAGTTTTGATTAAAATCGGCCAGTTTAATTTAATTTCGTTTGTTTCACAGTTTTGCAATACCGATTAAAATCTGTTTTGGGCCAATAATTTGCAGATTATTTAATCTCCAATTTTGCAGATTCTCTCACATTCTGCAGATTTTAATCTCATACCAAATATTTTTACAATTTTCACTACTTTAAATTTTCAGCCAGCTTATTTTTTTCAAAATATTTCAGCTGATTATTTAGATTTTAATTTGGTACCAAACAGGCCCTAAATGATCAAGGGCTCAATTGTAGAGTGACACGTGGAAGGTGGAGAACAACTTGTGGCTGAAAATTGTTACCAACTCCAAAAGTTTCCGGATTTCCCCAGATTGCCCGGAATTCCGGGTAGCAAATTCCGGAGTTCTTTTTGGTTTTCGGAATTCCGGATGTTAGGTAGATTTTTGACCAATTCTTCAGATTATTGACTCTTTAGTTCATCTCAACTTCCTCTTATCCAAACACACCTATTATAATATCATTTTTGATATATAATTGAATTTATCTTAAATGAGAGCTCAAATATTACTATATATATAAACCCAGAAATTGTGTAATTGGGTCTTGTCGATTATTGAGAAATTACTTCGTTTGCTATTCTGAAGCTTCGTGCTTTCTCGACCATTCTCTTCTCTCCTAACACAAACATCGTTATTAACTACGGCCGTTGGATAACCCAGTTAAGAGAAGTAACACTGCTCGCCGTTCAGATCAGCGGTGCTACACAGGGGAGAGGGAGACCAAAACTAACCTGGGTAGAGATGATAATAAGACACAACGTAGTCATAACAAACTTTAAAAGGATGAAATGTGATTAGACAAACACAAGTGGAAAAAGTTGACCCATCTAGCTGAACCTAGTTAAACTAAGAAAAATGCTTCACTCTCATAATTCATATTTCATCTCGGAAGGAAATTGAGTTCTATCTCAAGGAATTTTACATCTGCATATGAACTAAAACTCGAGCCACCATTTCTTTTCGTATATGTTATCCTGCAAAACAAATGCGGCAACATTAACACAAGTATTTTTCTGTTTTAATGTGTAGAGCATATGATTACATGGCCTATATCTTAATAGTATGGTGCTTCGATCAGACGACTGTTTTGTTAGTGACTCTGCTTGAAGAAATTGTGTCCCCTTAATCAGGATAGACGGGTCACCTCAGCCTGTAATTGGGTGAAGATATTGAGGCAGTACCCCTTTGAAGATACCCATTAGCTACCAAATGCTCCACAAGCGTATAAATCGGCTAATTTCAAGCTCTTCATTTTCGTAGCAGAAACAGAAGATAAAAATCAAATGCAGTAGACAAACTTAAAAGAAGTACAAAAGCCAAATCGTCGCTCAAACAGTAACAGGTTTCAAGGTAGACAAGGTCACTACAACAACCTGTGTGCCATCGGTGTTACAAGACTACTACATGTTATCTGAACAGAGCCAACTGAGATGCCCAGATTGCTGACTTCGGGATCTTCATAACAAGTATCACATCTCCTACTATTTTTTTGCAAAAACTAAGGAGGTACTAGTCTATGATATAAAGCAATGCACGGCTTAATGGATATATTTGGGGCTATCATGTATTCATGTTTTTTTTTTTTCGATTCATATGGTTAATAACGCTCTTGGGAAGAAAACTAAGCATATCAACAACCTTCAAGTGTTACATGGGAAGAAATGACGCAAAAGCCAGACAAACTACATTTCACACAGAGCAAACCATTACAAATGCGTATGCTGTTTCCCTGCTTTATTTTTTCTTCAGTCATTTTCAATTTGTTTCACATCCATTTATAAACGCTCAACACACAACACAGTACAAATCACTTGAACTTCTCTAAATCTACGTTGCCTTGTCGGTTAACCTCAATACAACAGCGGCGTCCAGTCTATAGGCGACTCCGGATCCGCCCAATCAGCTAAGCCCTCTTATATGCCTCTGGGACGGCTAAAATATGAAGGAACCAAATGATTCATATTTTTTATTTTCAAGTTTATTTTTATTCAACACAGAATGTACTTCTAGCAGATCAACACAAGAAACTCTCTCAAAACAACAGAAGTTACTTTTACTGTGGTGCACTAGAGCAAATAAGGGGGGCACAGGGTCTGACCCTATCAGTTCATCTCATTTACCTTCTAACAAGCAGTAATAGGAAGCTAGCTTTGAAGAAGATGTTTTTTCAGCTGCATTCCTCAAATACAGAGCTTTGTTAAGGCTAGCATTTCCTTCATACAAGTAAGAAACAATCCGCGCATTCAACAACTTTGTTAAGGCAAATGTTTACGGTATAAGCTGTCAAAGAAGCATTACTTAGCCTAATGTCCCGATAAAGGATCAAAAAAAGCAGGGGGGAAATGGCACTTTCAGTGTGTTGGTATCCTACACAAACACACTGGCACGTGTGAAGAATTCAGCGTACCTAAAGAGCAAGTTACTTTAATAGTGATTGACCAAGACGTCGTGAATTGTTATAGAAAGTGCTACTTTACGCTGCCTAGACCAAACGTCGTTCAATCAACCTAAGAACTACACAAGTAACTTTTCAAACGATTCCACGAAAGCACCACAGCAGAGTACTTTCTGGAGACTGACACTAAAATGTGAAAACCCTATGGTCGAGTGCAGCTTCAAGAAGCCAGAACCATCATATGTTGTTGTAAGCAGCCATGATAGCGGTATTGCTGCGGTGGCGCCAAGAGGGAAATTCGAGTTCCCTCTCATGACCCTTAAGTCATCTTCCAGGAGAAGCTCTTCTCCAGGTGTGCCGTGTGCACCGTTCAAAGAAGTCTCAAGATAGGGCACAAAAGGGTATACGCCAAGCAGTTAAAGGCTTCGGCTACAATCATATAGTCTATAGGTATACTATTGAACAGGAGTCCGCTTAAGTTACTAAATAGAAACAAGAAGGGTTAAAACCAACAACTTCCTCAAGTTCAAAACTTGGCTTGTCTGCATCAAGTTGGCTTTCTTTTGAAGCTTAACCTTCTATGGCCGTAGATCGACTTAGTATAATCTATATTAACAAAAAGAAAAGAAACCAACGTACTGGCAATATGGTCCGATCCGATCTATCATCCGAGCGATCCGGGCCGAATGGATCGGATCCGAAATCCGATCCAATTGAAAATGGATCGGATTTGGATCTGGAAAGCCAGATCCGATCGGATTTGGATCTGGATTTGGATCTAAGGGTAGATCCACCGGGTTCCGACCCGATCCGATCCGACGTATACGTGTGCTTTAAAAATATATTCATATTACCTCCCCACTCTCACTTCCAAGAAGAATACAATAGAAATTCCAACTTACAAAGTGATTTTTGTTGTGTTTTAGGGTTCATAACTTGCGAACATGCCTTGGCGTATGAAATAGTGTTTATATCTTATGTTATTTTTTGTATTTTATTGAAAACCCAAGTCGGATCCGATCCGAATCCGATCCTTTGGATCAGCTGGATGAAACCCGATCCGATCTGATCCGAATCCGGTGATGATCCGAACGGATCTGGATCGGATCTGGATCCCATTTCTCCTAGTCGGATCTGGATCGGATCTAGCCTGATCCGATCCGGATCCGACCCGTTGCCATCCCTACACCTAAACCCCTATAATAGGACAACTTCTATTAAATCAACCCTGCTACTGCAAACCAAGAGAAGAAACAAAAAATTCCATGCACTTCAAATGAACTCCCCACGAAAAAAGATTTCTGAAGACAAAATGGAGTTGCTGCACGAGTTTACTTCAAAAGATTTAAACCTTCTGCATCTTCAGAAGGGCGCAAAACACTTCAAAAACAGGTAAGAGAGATAAGAACTTCTAAATGATCATTCATCTTCCCCTCCAGAGGGTCCGCATTACATGAGGTAATAACTTTCTATTTTTCCCCCTCCTTTATCAACCACAAAAGTCAACCATTGATGAGCCTTCCACCCAAAAGTGGTTCGAATATCAAAGTTCACAAGAAAAGGTAATTTCACGAGTCAGGGCCAGTTGCCTTTATGTGATCATCAGTATTTTGCTTCCAAGAAAATGCAGATAATTCATCACAAATCTTGTAAAACATACAGTTCACTGACACTAGGTCATGGAATCACACTTGATCATGCGATCTTTCTTGAAATTGAGATAAAATCTCACTTACTCCTCCCCTGAACACCAATGAGACACATTTTCCCAACTTGATTGATCCCTCTTTTCTCGCAATCAAAACATAAAAGAACAATCCTAAAGTCCCAATTTTTCAAAAAAAACTAGCAAAACCAGTGTTACCCAAGCCCTCCAAATATAGTTGACCTAACATCAAATATGGTTCAATGTAGGGCTGTCAATGGGTAGGTTCTGACCGAGAACCGACCCGGACCATTAAGATATTGACCCGACCCACTAGAACCATAACCGCAAGTCAAACCCATTAACCCAGAACCACCCGACCCGTTTCTTACCGGTTCAGTTTTGGGTATTACCCTTTTACCCAACGGGTGACCCAGAACCGTTTGTTTCTACACCATTTCTTAGCTAAATGCGTATCAATTTACTACTTCAATAAACTGTACTAAGGCGTGTTTTCACTAACACACACTGAGATTTGCAGTTGCTTCAGATGTCCTGGCGCCATAAACAGCCAATGAAGCTTCACCTGGAACTCTCAGACCTTGTTCGAGCTTAAATGAAACAGACACTGCTATTCCTTTGTTTGTATTTGCTAAGGTATCAGCAAGCTCATTGTGGCCTCTAGAGCTGTAGGAGACGACACAGTAGCATTCATGGAGAAGGACATTGACATCATCAGCGAGCATTGACTAGTATTCTGCGAATGGGGGATGCAATCAGGGAGTTTTGGAAGTAGGGGTTGAATGTGACAGTTTCACTAAATTGAGGGTATGCAGCTAGTAATCAAGCCTAAGAGAGATATAGTGATTGAAACATAGAGCAATTATATGGTCTCCATTTGGTGTTTACAGGGAATATAACTCAAGATATACCACAAAAGACGTGTGTCGAGAAGACGGAAGAGTGCGAGAATACGACTGTATTGGTGTAAAAGTTATACTCATAGCTGGACTAAAATAGTAGGGAAACAAATATGTTGAAAAGTAATGAACTTTCTAGATAATTGAAGAAAGTAACTATTTGTATTTATCTAGAACTAGTGGGCTTTTGTAAAATACCCTAGAAATATCTATGTATTAACTAGAAAGATAGGGGTATTTGTAGAATAGTCTAGAATCAACAAGTGGTATCAGAGCCTCGTCAGACTTCACATTTGGGCGTTGCTTCCGTTCACACACTAAACAACTAACCTACAACTATGGCCACTATGCTATCCAACAACCAAATCCCCATTCCAATCTTCAACGGGGAAAACTACGAGTATTGGGCTATTAAAATGAGGACATTCTTCATGTCTCAAGGCCTATGGGATATCGTCGACAACGGATTTAACAATCCGGCGGATATTTCAAGGCTTACGAAGGAGGAGAAGGAGAAATTAGACAAAGACAAGGAGAAGGACAACATGGCTCTCTACTACATACAAATGGCTATGGCGGATTCAATCTTCCCAAGAATATGTGGAGCTACAAGTGCCAAACAAGCTTGGAGTAGCTTGAAGGAGGAGTTTCAAGGAAGCGTCAAGGTACGTAACATTAAGCTCCAAACATTAAAAAGAGGTATGTCCAATATGAGGATGAAAGAATCTGAGACCATTAAGGAATATTACTCAAGGCTAAGAGAACTAGTTAATCAACTAAGATCATATGGGGAAGACTATACCGACAAGATGGTAGTAGAGAAGATTCTAATTAGTCTCCCTAGTATGTACGATCCGATCGTTACGACGACTGAAGCGACGGCGGATCTCACCACTTTGTCAGTCACAGACTTAGTGGGTACTCTAGAAGCTTACGAGAAAAGATTGAGTATGCGTGAAACTGAGTCAACGGAGAACGCATTTCAGTCTAAGCTAAAAATATGGTCTCAGGATTCTAGAAATTTGAAGATATTTGGAGATAATTCTAGAATTCAAGAAAATTCTAGAATTAAGGAGAAAAGAGGAGAAAGAAAAGAAAAATATCTGCCATGCCGCATCTGCAACAAGACGAGCCACTTGGAGAAAGACTGTTGGCACAAAGGAAAACCAAAGTGCCAAAACTGTGACAAATTTGGCCACATGGAGAAAGATTGTCGCTTGAAGAAAAAATATCAAGCCAACTATTCAGAAGAAAAAGAAGATGAAGGCAACATGTTGTACGCATGCCACGCTGCAGCAGAAGTAAGGAACGACACATGGTATGTCGACAGCGGTTGCAGCAATCACATGAAAGGAGACGAGAAGATATTCAAAGAGATCGACAGATCAGTCAAATTCCAAGTCAAGCTCGGGAATGGAGAACTAGTGGAGGTCGAAGGCAAAGGCACCATCGCGGTAAACACCAAGAAAGGTACGCGCTTTATTCGCGATGTACTACTTGTGCCTAAACTAGATACGAATCTATTAAGTGTGGGTCAAATGTTGGAAAGAGGAGATTCCCTCTACTTTAGTGGAGACTCATGCAAAATATACGACAAAAAAAACAAGAATCGGGTGATTTTTACTGTGAAGATGCAGCAACAAAGGAATTTCTCGATTCGATGGCAGTACGCTAAGAATGCTGCTTGGAATTGGAAGGATGAGAAGGTTAAGAAACATACCACTATGGTTCCAAGTCTGAGAGCGCCAAGCCGAGATCAAACACAAGAAGAAAAAGATGGAGTACAGACTCCACAAGCAGCTACACCTCAGTCAAGTCCAAGAACAACACCCTCATCTTCCAACACGCAAGAATCTTCCAGCAGTAAAGAATCATCTGAATCACCAGTACTGAGGGTACGCTCTCTTGCCGACCTATACGAGAAATGCACATTTGCGACCATGGATCGAAAAAGCTTTAAGGCAATAAGAAAGAAGGATGAACAGGTCAAAGGCAAGGAGGAGAAAGTCAAGATGATCAAGAAGAACCAGAAAGAGAAGCCAAAGAAACTGATGGCCAGTAAGGAAGCCGCCAAAGAAAGAATGCTCTACACGAAACATAATCATAGCGACCTTAACCGAAAGCACAAGACAATGTCAACTACTAAGGGCTACTCGCAGCTATCAAGGTTCAAGGCTGAAGCTCAACGAGAAGACGTATTCGCAAAATCCCATCCGAGATCAAAGTTCAAGACTCTACGAGAGCTGCAGGGAGTTACTAGAAAGTTCATTAAGGAGGAGTGTTGAAAAGTAATGAACTTTCTAGATAATTGAAGAAAGTAACTATTTGTATTTATCTAGAACTAGTGGGACTTTGTAAAATACCCTAGAAATATCTATGTATTAACTAGAAAGATAGGGGTATTTGTAGAATAGTCTAGAACCAACAAAATAAAAATCACGTCCCAGTAACGGTATAAGTGGAACATGAAATGTAAATAGCAATTGTAATTGTTCATTCGTTTTAGAGATGACAGTATAGCAATCTTCACCTTCTTGGTCTTACTTGTTCAATAATATTGTTTTCTTTAATTCAAAATTTTAAGCTGAGAAAAATACTTCCCCATAAACTCCATTCATGTTAACTAACACAAATAACTAAGTACATGAATGTCAGAACAATATTCACTGAGGCAATGTTGAACAATACAGTATACAAACGAGCTCGACTACTCCAAAGTGTGGTAAGTGCGAAGATGAAGTAATGACTTTAGTCATAGCTCGTTCTAAGAAAAGGACTATTTTTAACAACGATTCATTTAATAAAATTGTTGTCAACAATTTACGATGCAGCATATGACGTCTACTTATATGTATTGACAAAAAAAAGGCAAAAAATTTTATCAAAAATATAGCCTTGCTAAATACATACAAGTATCTGAGAACAACAGTTCTCGATAAACTTCATTTTCTTTTATTTGTAAATAGATGTTCGTAAGCAGCATATAATGCATAGCGAATTAGTGACAACATCCTTTTATTCAAAATCTGTTAAAAGTTGAAAGGTGACTTAATTATATTAACTTACCTCCAACAAAGGTCAGTGTTGGATCTTCGTGATTACCTCGCTTTGAAGTAATTTTGGAGTTTGATTGTACACCATGTCAATAATTTTAACTGGTAGCACTTCTTTTGAAGTTCATAGCAGCACAACAACTCATTGAGTATTGTAGTAGCCAATCATCAGCTTCGTCCTTCGTTTTAAGTGACGATGGAGTTTTTAGTGTAGTATTGTTCTCAGCTTCAATTTCGAGTCAAGAAAATACAAATATAGATCAAGTATGGAAAAGAAGCAAAAGAATGACATAGACCTTCATCTTTGAAATTGCTGAAGAAGTACAATGGTTTTGTGCATTTTTTGTTCCACTCCCTACAGTGTATGTGCAATGTTGGTATGTGTTCCACACGTTGCCTAGAGATTTGAAGTGGTCTATAAATATAGATTTTACACCAATACAAAGTGCTTTCTAGTCCTTTTCCCACCTTGTAAACACATGGCTTTTGTTTTTCATCAGGTCCCTTCCCTGTAAACACAAAATGACCAAAAGGAGGTAGCTATTTTCCATTTCTATAACAATAATTCTCTCCTAATTTGAAAAGCCTTATTGTGTTTGTAGTACTTAATTTCCTGTTGGGTCCTCTCTTCCAGCACTAAGATTATATTGCCAATTCTTTTTTCTCCACGTCTTTATTGTTTAACTGCAATGAACTGACATTGTTGTCTATTTGGAGGACTGCGGTTATGGTCATCAATATTAAGTGCATTAAAAGTTAAAAGCTAGTGATATATAGACATTAGAGTAAGGTAGCTACCTCGTTTTTTGAACGATTTGTCCCGGATTATTTTCCATAGACCAGGTCACCACTGTTGCAATAGGAGCGCCATGTTTACAACATAGTCAACAGTGTTATAAAACTACTTGTTACTTGGATGAACAAAGCCAGCTGATATGTCCAGATTTCTGATTTCAGAAACTTCATGGCATGTGTAACATCTCAATCTACTATTTTTTGTGGAAAAAAGAAGGACAAATTAGTATCAGATCAATGTATGCACACTATTATGGGCATAAGGTGTTGTCATGCCACAAGCTATCAGGTCATTCTCTAATCATGTCGTTAATGACATGCATGCAAGAAAACTACATGTGGAGAAATAATGCACGGCCCAGACCAACTGCATTCAGCTAATAGCAGAGTAGCACGCAATTCACCAAGTAATTCCTCGCTCTTTTCCTCATTGGTCTTTTTCCACTGACACCTAGGTTACCCCGACTATCAAAACAACTGAGAAGCTCATCCACCTTTTAAATAAAATAATAAACAAACATCACATATTATTGATTCTAAAGGCATCCTATAGGAAGCCAACTTTGACGTAGTATATGATTATCAAGTTGCCTTCTAAAGGTATCCTATAGGAAGTAGTATATGATTATCAAGTTTCCTTCTCAAGGTATCCTATAGGAAGCCAACTTTGAAGTAGTATATGATTATCAAGTTGCCTTCTTTGATACAGAATGTATCAGGGAACTATATCTGCAGTAAGCCAGCTTTGTTGAGGCCAATGCTCACCGCATAAGCTTTCGAGGCCGAATTCCTTAAACCTAATATTCAAGGAAAGGATCCATAAAGAAGCAGGATATTTTTCAAAGATAAGAAAACTTTGCCAGTGACACTGCTATGAGTATGTTGGCCATCCAATGCGAAGGTATTGGCATGGGTGACCATCCAGCATAGAAAAACAGCAAACACACTTTAATAGTGATTGACTAAGGCCTTGCAAATATAATAATTTAAATTGACATTACCAAAGATTGTTCAACCAATAAAGGGTCAATTAGCACAAGTAATTTTTCCAAACTACTCCCCTACTATAAACTCCCCTGTAGGTAAAACCGTAAAGCAACCCACTGCTATGAACTCCCCTGCAGTTCAGACAAACTCCCCGAGAGCAAAGAGTTGTTAAGACAAAAAAATGAGTTTCTGTAGGAGTCTATTTCAAAAGACCGCCCTTGATTCCGGATCTTTAAGAGAACCCAAACACATAAAAAAGTGGGAAAGAGATAGTAAATGATCTTCTCAATCTTTCACCCCAAGGTATCCACATCACAATTAGTTCTCATTCTTCCTCGTTTTAATCGAGCCCGGAGGCCAACCAAACATAACCCACAAACACAATGAAGAATCAATCTCAAAACAAACAAATAAAATATTTACTTAAATCCAAGGGTAAAAATGAGTCTAATGAGAGGTGAGAGGTTTTCTTCTTTCTTTTCTTCTTCCTAACAGGTAGAGCTGTCAAACGGGCCGGTTAACCTTAACCAGGCCGATTTTAACCTTTTCTAGAGTAACTGTGCCCGAGCCCAAACCGACCGAACCGGGACAGAAACCGATTTCCTGCGGGCTAGAGCCGGTACGGCCTTCTGTCGAACCGTGAACCGGCCCGATAATACCCGACATAACCGTTGACCGAGCCCGGCCTGGTTAACCGAACCGGCACTTTCCCCCCTTTTCCACCAGTTAACCGGCCCGAACCCAACCGATATGCCCGGTTACGGTTATACGGGCCGGATAGAGGTTTGTGAAATTTTCAGGGCCGGTTAACCGTAGCCGAATACCCGGTAACCGAGCCCAAACCAAACGGAGCCCGGTCGGTTCAATATTCTCGAGCCTGGTTCGATTTCGGTAAACCAGAGTGCAGCTCTACTAACAGGTATGGAATCTCCTCTAGCAGGAAGGTTTCTTGAGTGTTCTTCTCTCAATAGAGTGCTTACATCATCTGTGATGTAGCTTAACATTGTGGTAAGTCTGTTATGAGTTACAGGTGCCTATGTATAACAAATATCAGCAACATAAAATACAAGTAAGCCATCAAAAATCGCAAAATCACAAACAGCTTACCAAACTCACGGACACTAAATTATGGAGTCACTCTTAGTCGTCAAATCTAGTTAAAAAGACTCAGATACATCATCACTGACTCTCCCCTGAACATTAGGAATTTAACCAAGTGAACTGATCCATCACTTGGTTAACCCAAACATCCGAAATAGTTTACTTATCATACATGGATCAACAAAGGAGCTGATCCATCACTTCACTAACGACATCGCTATAGCACCATAAGTCACGACTGTTGCAGATGTCACAGCCAGTACACAGGAAACTCAACCCGGACATTTTAGCCTTGTTTGAATAACTTGATTGGGTGAATTCTTATAGAATCAAAACAATTCCCTTTACAGCACTCAAACTACCTAACCCTCGACAACAAGAAAATCTGTCCCAGGTAACCACATCAACAAATAGTCATTAAAATATAATAATCACAACTCAATAAGATTATGCATATGTATGTCTTTGTTCACATTCGATTCATTTGTTTGCCACCAAGCATTGCAATCAAACTAGTAATAATAATAGTACTACATCATAAAGCATTCTTTTGATCATAACAGAGTTACCTCATCCAGTAAAGAGTGGATTCAGGTACATTCACCAGCATGATCTCAATCCTGGCATTCGCAATGTCAGATACACACGAATACCACATCACAACACCTCGATCATGAAACCTCACTGACACTAATTCATAAAATCACTCTTGATCATCGTATCTTACTTGAAAAACTCCAAAAGATACTAGTGATTTGCCAGTGTTACCCAAATCCTCCAAAATAGTTAATCTAAAAAAAATGCCCTAATGCATGACTTTACCTACGACAGTGCTAGCACCACAACTGTCGATTGTTTCAGATGTCCCTCCAACATACACAAGAAAGCTCAATCCGGGCTCTGCTAACTTGTTAGAGACTGAAGGAAAACGGATGTTGTCGTCTAACCATTCTGTACTAGGTGTCCATGATCAATACAGAGCTAGCTTAGCTTAAGTGTGACGGCCGAGATTACTAACTTGAGGGGGATGATTACTAAAGTGATTCCCTCTATAACAATCCATCTTACTCATCAAACTAACTAGGCCTCACCACAATAAGAACCTCTCCCCAGCAACCCCACCCCCCCCCCCCCACCCCACAAAAGAATTGTAATTTTGCAAAGATCTTCAGTCATATTCAAGAGTCATTTGTCATAGAAATTGCTACCAGCAGCAAAGCATTGCTATAAAACTAATTTCTAGCTACTTAAATCACAACACAGAGCATTCCGGCTTACCTCATCCGGAGGGTACTATGAGACGGCCAAGAAAGAGACATCAATAACGAAAGGTGGCCAGTTCTGGTCACTTTTGTCGAATCAGGTACATTCCCCAGCCTTTCAATCTTTGCCTTTGCTACATAAGATCCGTGTACACCTCCATACAACAAGAACCATCCTCTGAACTGAAAGAAATCAAATGATTTCTTGAAAGAGAAGATCAAAACGGGAAAAATACACAAAGAAGATGAACAGATTTCATGAATGGAATTCGGCAGAGCTTCGCTGCTCAATTTAGGAATACATCATAATGAAACATTAAACGCCTAGAAGGGCTCAAGTACATAGAGAACCAAACGATCTTATTTTGACCGTTGGATGCAAAGATTAGATCTAAGCCGTTGAGGCAGAGATCCATTTTACACTAAGACCACAGAACAAAGAGAAAATACTACAATGGCCCAATAACAAATACATAGTGTAACACCCCTATTTCTCAAGCCGACTCTAAGTGCAATATCAAGTCTTTGGAGGGAAAATTTGTAAATAGTCTTTCACGTCTTTAATGTTGGAACTTTGGAGTGTTTGCAATTTTTGGAAGTTATTAGAGTGATTTTGAAGCACCAGAAGTGTTTGGGGGTGGTTGTGCAAATCTCTAAAGCTTAGTAGTTATCTAATTCTAGTTGTACCCAAAAATTGGAAAACTACATTTGCAACCCCCTAGTGCATGAGTGCCACTTGGCATGCTCATTTTGACACATCTTGGGTTAGGTAGCAACACTATGATCTGCTGAGTTGTGTGGGAGAGATATTTTCATCTCCTTCAATCATCATCCTCTTCTTCCTCTTCTTTCTCCTCCAACCACCATGAACTCCACCTACCTTCATCAAGAACAACCACCCTAATTCCACCATAGCACCTCATCCTTTAGACCTGTTGCATCCAAAGACTCCCCTTGATGAGGTGAATAAAATATCTCAATCAATTTTTCATTCGACGAAGTAATGAGCGAGGAAATCGGGTAAGACCCATTAGAACCCTAGCTCGATTTTTTGTTGATTTCTCCCTCCTCGTTGCAACCCAGTACAATTAACCTACATAATCTTGTTCCTGATGTCGAGGCGCACCCGTGAAGCACAAGAACGACCTCTATCTCGCCGAAAAATCACTCCAGCCGTCAGGTAGGACAGCCCCATCACCGAAAAACCGCCATGGCCGGCGAAGCTTCGATAACTTCTTCATTTCTTCGTTTTTTTTCCTTAAAATTTTCATGGTCATGATCCTAATCACCCTAGGAACTCACTAAAAACCTCGAAACGTGCCCAGAATCGGGTTAGAGTCGAGTTTGATTTCATGTTTCACACACTTTGTTAGTTTTTCCGACATGCAAAGCCCCCCTGTTCAAATACTCGTATCTCCCTCGCTTTTTAATCTGTTTTGAGTTATTTTTGACTTTCTGGAACCCCTGGATGATTGGCTACAACTTGCTTGTTTTAAATTTTTTCAAATTCTGTCTCTAAATTATCTAAAAATTGAGTTGAAGTTGCTGCTATTCGAGATCAACAATCTGTCCGGAGCAAAATTCTTCTAAGTGTTGGGTTTTGGGTTGAAGCAGTCATTTTCAAACGATCATAACTTCCTCAATTATTAATGAAATCTCGTGTTTCTTTCTACTGTATGAATATGGTACATAATACTTCATTTTATCCTCTTTGCGTCATCTTCAAATTCTTAACGGATTTCTCACAAATTGAGCCTAAACTTGCTACTTTGAACTTATAAGAAACACTTGTATTTTTTTAAGTGTTGAATCATTAGTTTACCCAACTTTGAACAAGCATAGCTTTTTATGTATTTTGAATTATTGGAAGTTCAAATATGTTCTGGAATCCTTGAAATACCATCTTCAAAAACCTATTCTTAGATTTCCAAGTATACCACTCAATTGATCACAAATAAGCTCTAAAGTTGACTAGTTGAGTTGATTTTTCTCTATATTTGACTTTTGAATTTGACATTCTAAATGACATTTCTAGCCTTAGCGTTCTTCATGAAACTTGTTCGTATTCATATTCTGTTTCTAAATATCAAGTTAGACCAAGTTTGACATCTCAAAAACCCTAGTTTGACTGATCTAGATAGGAGGGGCAAAATTGTCATTTCACTTAAGCTTTGAATTGAGATCAAGTTAGTAACTTGGAGTTTGTCAGCATGTGTTGTACGATATTTAGATTACTTGCCTGTCATTCTAGGCTAGGGTTGACCAAGTCAACAATTGGGGCCTTTTGCAGATTTAACAAACTTTAGAGGCCTAAGTGTAATTTATTAGAAGTTGTGGATTTCAATGCTAAGTTCATATGGAAGAGTTTGGAGTCATTTCTTGCATGTTTTGGGAAAATATGAGTAAAATTTGGGGTCTAGGAAGATTCAGACACTGTACTAGACGGTTTTGGAGTATCAGGGGCGTTTTGGCCAATCAGCTTGCATGACCTGCATTTCATTATTCTTGCATACAAACTCATATAGAGGGTATATGCTAATAGGTTATATTCTTTACTAGTGCATATCCAGCCAGTGTTGATGATCGTTCCTCAATAGACGTACATGGTCGTATTGCTGTGTTGACTGTGAGACCCAGCTTCGTATGAGACCAGTCTCCTCCATGGTGTGCTAGCTTTGCTTTTCGCTTTTCTTGGCTCAGTGGTAAGTACATATTTGCGACTCTTATTTATCAAAATGTGAGTGTTTGTGTGATGACTCGAATGAATATTTTGTTAATTGAAAAAGTATGCAAATCATGATTTAAACTCAAAATTGTTTGGATATAAATTGAATCCTCTTTATAAGTCATGGAACTTTACTTGTGATAAGTTGATAATCTGAATATGACTTTGGTAATGAGAAGACACTTCTAATAGATCTAGGACGATGTACAGAGTTGTGTTTATTTATGGCTACAAATGGAGGCGCCAAGCGATCCTCCTGTTACTTATGGCTACGGCCATTGAAGCAATGCTTCCTTTTATTGGATAGAACTTAATTGTTCAAAAATCCACCCCCGATGAGCCAAAATGTACCAAGTTATTGCGGCCAAGGGTTTGTTAGAGCTATAGAGTGCTACTTATACTTGTAAGGGTCACTACGGTATAGGGGTGTCGACACTTAAGGCGTTTTAACTAACGTTGTGTGCGGGGTTGACGAATGGGATCCCTTAACACTCGGGTGAAATAGGGGTTTATAGACCCTAGAAAGAACCCTTTACGATTATTTCGTGATCCCTCTGTCTACATTGACCATGCTGGTGGCTCTGGACATGCCTCAGCTAAACCTAACGTTTAATTGAACTTGAAAGAAATTTGACTACTCTATTGATGTTGTTCGTGGCTCTAGATATGCCATAATCGAAATAAATGAGTTGAAAAATATTGCCTACTTGTGACTTAATCTTGTTATCATTTCAAAATAACTTGTGTACTGTTGATATTTTACTTGCCTAAGAATATCTCGAATACTCGTGAAGCAGTTGGTATATGAAATTGAAATAAATTTGGTACTCGTGAATTAAATGTTCTTCAGTGAAGCATAATTTTATCACGTGAGCTTGCAATGGTTTAAAAGTATCTTGACTACTCGTGATCTATAAAGTTTTAAAGCTGAGAAATCTTTCTACACATTTACTCATAATTATTCCATTTTTTCCCAACTCTTTTGCTTGTTGATGTTTCAAATCGATTTATTCACTACAACTTATGCTTGTGTGCGACTCGATGCTTTACATGTCGTAGCGTGTATTTACTCTGTTTTTACTGATCATTTTCTTCGAAACTGCATTGGTTTTTGCCATTTTAAAATCGCAGGTCATCAATCAAGGTGGGGGATGAGAACGCGGATCGAGACGAAGCCGTTTAGTTTAAGTTGGATCACATAGTTTTTTTTTTAACACATTGATAATTTGTCTTCTCAAAGATTGTTTTATTTATTAGCTAAATTGTAATATTCGTAAACAAATTTCTACTTTTGATTATCGATTGTCTCTTTAACCCTGAACCGAGATCCCGGGTCGTTTCAGCTGGTATCAGAGCATCAGTTCTCGGGTTAATGAGATTTTTTAATTTCCTTAAGTAGATAATACAGAAACTGAAAACGTTTTCCAAATTTCAAATTAAGTAGGAAAACTCATTCCGTTAGTAAATAAAGTTAATAAGCCGTTGGGGGAGTTTGGGTACTTACATATGTTTCTTTTTAAACTCGCTTTGTACACTGTTGATAAATTATTAACTGCTTAATCATATGTGATCCATGTGAAAGCTACTTGCTTATTTATATGTTGGTTATCCTATGAGCATACTTAGTTGCTATATAGAAATGATTTATCATTTTCGTGTGATGTGTATCAACGATCCATTTCTTGGTTATGTTATTTTGTCGACAAGGGAGTAACAACGATTTGACTTAGAAGACCCTAAGACCCCTCCTTTCTCATCAACGAGTGATAAATTTTAAGACATTAGTTGGCATTTACTTTATTTCGAGTTAATTTGACATGGTTCTTTCCAAAATTATAAAGTTTTGACAATAAAGTATTTCTTTTTTAAATCTGACAATTGTTGGCGTGTCGGGCTACCAAATGCCAAGTGATATGAATCACTTTGTTTACCAGTCTGCTGACGTGACTCTTAGTATGACGGTACTAAGAGTTGTACCCGCTGTGTAGACTGCTGCATCATTGGTGAGCACACCATATTAGTTCTCTTCTAGAGAATCAGCAACCAACTGCTGCATCATTACAACATCCGGGTGTAACTTAGTGACGATCGTACTGCGCTGCTAATTTTGTTATCATTCAGCAGTTTCTATTCCAAGATTGACCACTTCATATTGACATTCAATTACTTGTGTACGATGCATCTGTAACCCCAAAAATCGCAAAGCCAATAGAAGCCACAATAGGAGGGGATGGAAAAGTACATGCCAGACTTTGGCGTGTGAGGCTAAACTTCATGTTCCCAAGTATTGTTTCTGAATATAGTTACTTGAAGCCATTAACAACCCAAGTAAATAAACCTGAATTAAATCAAAAATACACGGGAGAAGTACAACCTGAGTATTATGTTTCAACCAAATGCTTGAAAAATACTTCAATTCAAAATCATCCTTTTAATAATCTCTACATAATAAGGAGCTAAGGGGATTCCATAATCCCCAAAATGTGACACCCCCTACCAAACTAAGGTTAGTCTTCCAAACAGGCTTTATTGGGATATCAAACATGGATAATAAATCTGATTGGTTTAATAGATCAAAACAACCACCTTTTTGCTACTCAGTTTTTCAATTTCAAATTCCATATACCTAAAAAGTTCAGACCGTGAGATCACTTTTGCTCTCGCTCCCTCTCTCTCTAACCAGTTTGCGTACTTCACTTCTCCATCTCTGGCAAACCCTTCGGTACCGAACCTGGTTAGCATCTCTCTCTCTCTCTCCCTCTCACGCCCAACCAAACCGATCCCCAACCCACCTCCATCTCACCAGTCACAGACTCATGGCAGTTGCACCCTCATCGAACAGAGAGAGGCCTATATAGGTTCGTTCTGTAATTAACTTCACCAAAGATTGTTTATCAGGTAAATCCCTAATTACTGGAGCGAAAATAGTCTTCTTTATGTTGTTGTTGCTGCATTCGATTTAACAAGTAAACCCATACTATCTGTGTTGTAATCCACAGAAATAGACACTGCTTTGCACTTGAAAATGAGAGTGGCGGCTGCTGATAATACTCCTAACTATTTCGATAGTTCCTTGATAATGGAGAAATTGAGACTCTGGGCATCGGTTCTTTGATAATATTCTCATTCTCAAACCTGTGGCCCAATAATGTTAAACGTCCAAAGCATATGAATAAAATTTTAAAGAGAATAAATAAAATAAAAATATGAAACGTACGAGTCAACACGAAAGTTACACGTACATTGCACATAGAATGCACAACATGTTCCCACACAATATCTTTGCAATACAAAGCATATCCATAAAATATATGAGAGCCTCGAATTTATTGCTTGCTTTAGGTCATCAAAATGCTAAAGACGACCCTGTATACTACACGACGAATACTTGAAAATGGGAATCATACGGGAGTTGGTTATATTTGGTTTGCTGTCTACTGAATTCTTCCGGAGAAGTCTACCCGCTTTATGTAATCGGGTGACAGCTTCTTCCCCTCATGAACACGTACCAAGTGAGACTGGCCCAACTTCTGTAAATGTGAAAGAGGATGATTGGTCGTAGATGCTTGTATTGTTGATGATCAAGGACAAGTTGGATATATTTGATAACAAGCGGCTTTTTGCTGTTTGTCGGGACTGGTGGTCGACATCGAAGAACTACCCCAAGCCATTCCAACGGGTTGGGGATGGATTTCCTTGGATTTATCGTATTGGTTACCAGAGCAACTTTTGGAAGTTTGTCACTGTCGCAAGGGATGACCAGAAAGTAATAAGAATAGCCATGCCGCCCGAGTGCGTGGGTCGTGGGATAGTTTTCTCAAAACAAGGATGGTTGCTGATGCGGAAGCGGAACGGAGTACGGAAATTGCCGGATGAACTGTCTCGTCATCCTTTTCTCAAGATCAACAATCGAGTTTTCTAGCGGTTACTGATACAACCAGCATCGTACTAGTAGCTTGAGAGGCTACGAATCTCTACCAATAGTTCGTGTGACTACGAAAAACTACGAAACGAAACAAAATAAACTGAAATAAACTCAAAACAATTCTTATTCTCTCTGATAATAACTGAACACTACAACTGTTTAAATAAATTCCTAACCCTAACCTAGACTTTTACGGGCCAAGCTAGGTCTATTCAAATCAAATAAACATTTAATTAAACAAATGATTTAATTAACGACACAAAATAAATAATTAACAACTAATGCTAGATAACCACTAAAGATGATAATACGGTGACCCATTAGATACGGCTGATCCGTATCAGTTACGGACTAGTTTGGTTTCCAGGTTGCTTTACCACTGACAGAAAAGTTAATCCTCAGCGTGTTTTCCTTCAGATGTTCAAAGATGGCTTTTCTCACGGCGTCGACATTCCTTATTTCACACCTATCGGACATTGTGTTTACTGGGCCGACTTCAGGTTCCGAGTAGTCAAGGCCAGCCCATCTGCTAGACGGATTAGGTGGTCGCCTAGGGCCCCAAATTCCAAGGGGCCCATTGTATTTTGTAGCAGGGGCGATATAGTAATATAATACATAGTCAAAAGTAAAATTTATAGATAAAATTAGGTATTATTGGCAACTGATTTGGAAAATGAAATTTCCTTAAAATATTAACTGATTTGGATTGTGACCATTATCAAAACCTTGTCATAATTTAAAGTTTTTTCGAGTTGACCTAGCTCCGACTAAATCGGAGATTCTTAGGGCGACACAGCGAAACAAGGCGGCGACCGTGAGAAGCTACAACGTCGGCGATGGCTTCCGGGCATCAAGCGGGAGATCCACTGCTTGAGGGGGCAATCGCGTCAACGGGAAGGTTCTTCAGCAAGTTAACGATAGAGGAGGAGGACGATGTATTTGAAGTACACAGAAACAGGTGTCTGGAGGCAGTGAAGGACTTTTCTTTCTGTCTAGCCGGAGCCTTTCTTCTACCAGAGAAGATGAATGTATGGGCAATGAAGACAACCTTTAAGCGTATTTGGGCCGATGGAGATAGGATCATCATCAACGAAGTTCGACCCAATTTTTTCCTCATCTACTTTCCCTCTCGGGAATCCATGGAAAGGGTGTTAGGAGGAGGACCGTGGATCTTTGATGATAATATCCTTCTTCTACAACCATGGACGATGGATGCAAAGATAAACGATGCCAGATTCGATTGTGTAGAGGTATGGGTTCAGATCTTAAATCTTCCTGTCTACCTTCAAACAGAAGAAGATGCGAAGGATTTTGTGAAAGCTTTTGGCACGATTGTGGACTCAGACAGTAGAGTGCTAGCAGGGGAGGATGGCGATTATATGAGAGTTCGACTTCGAATGGATGTAAGGAAGCCATTACGAAGGGGCAGATTCATACGTATGTTGGAAGAGAAGCGATGGTTGGACTTCAAATATGAAAGGATTGGACATGTTTGCGGGTGGTGTGGTAGAATTGATCATAGAACAGACGAGTGCAGACACAAGAGTGTTGAAGAACGATTAGTGGAAGAACCAGGTTATGGGCAGTGGCTGACTTTCAAGCCTCCCCCGCGGAAAAAACTATTCAAAACCCCTCCTAGGGAGGTGGAAGATAGGCTGGATGAAGATAAAAGCGTTGAGGGTTCGCTGTTTTCTTCAAGCAGGACGAACTCTACGAAGAATGCGTCGGAATCAGAGATGGACATCGAGGGAGAGGCTAATGATAGGAGGAGTAGCAATGGTGTTACTATGCATGACAACCCTTTGGGGGAGGCAGGAAGTACAAAAGCAGTGGGGGGAGAGAAGGGGAAAGGCAAGGAGACGACGGCTGCAACGACAGACAGAAGGAGGAAGAAGAAACCTGCTGAAGCATCAAAACCGACACCTAGAAAGCAATCAGAGAAGAGGAAGGAGAGAGATAATGTTAACAGTCCGAATGATAGAAGGAAGACAACAACCGTGGCTATCTCCAATGCTAAAAGCAAAGGAGGGGACAGTACGGGAGGAAGTTACCCGGTTTCCGACGCTCGGATTCCACAAATGGAGAAGGGTGCCATGATAGACCCTAAAGCACTATTGGCGACGGCTGCTGAGCAGCGTCGCCAGGCACAATGAAAATCTTAAGCTGGAACGTGCGGGGGCTTGGGAACCCTCGCAACGTTACTTCTCTTCGCGATCTTGTGAGGAGAGAGAAGCCCAATCTAGTTTTTTTGATGGAAACTAGATTATATGCAAGGGAGATGGAGGTAATAAAGTTCAGGTGTGGGTATGCAAACGGGGTTTTTGCTAGTTGTGAAGAACGCCGTGGTGGCCTAGCCCTTTTTTGGGACAGGGAAGTAGATTTTTCGCTACATCGTTGTAACCGGTATTTTATCAAAGGGGAAGTGCAGTCTGTGGGTTCGTTAGGTCCTTGGGTCTTCACGGGTTTTTATGGCGACCCGGAAAGATCTCAACGACAGCATTCATGGGAGCTTTTATCCCGCATTAGGCCAGGGAATCAGCCTTGGCTAGTGGTGGGAGACTTTAATGCCATAACTTCTAATGTCGAGAAAGAAGGTGGAAGAGAAGTCACCTTGCGACAAGTAGAAGAGTTTCGCAATGTTTTGCAAAAGTTGGAGTTGAGAGACCTAGGGTTCACGGGTAACCTGTACACCTGGTCAAACAACCAACCTGATGATAAAGCAATACGCGAGCGAATAGATCGTTGTGTGGTAACAGATAACTGGATAGACAAATTTGGGAGAGCTCGAGTTAATCATCTCGTGGCAGATACGTCAGATCATGTACCTTTGGAGGTGATAGTCGCGGAGAACAATAGTACAGTAAAGATGCAAAGACGCTTCCAAATGGAAGCAATGTGGTTCGAGAATCCTCAGTGCGAATCAGAGATTGAAGACGGGTGGAAGGGAACAGTTGGGACGATTTCGGAGAAGCTGACTTCGGTCTCACGTCGTCTCCAACAGTGGGATAATAGAACCTTCGGGAATGTCCGAAAGCAATTGAAGCATTACAGGTCGAAATTGGAGTACTTGGGCAGCCTCTCCCAGTCCACTGAAAATCTTCGGGAGGCGAGAGAAACGAAGGAGAAGATATCAGTTTTGTTGAAAAACGAAGAAATAATGTGGAGACAACGTTCGAGGGCTTTGTGGTTGAAAGCTGGGGACAGAAATACGAAGTTCTTTCACAGAAAATCAACGATCCGGAGAGCCCGAAACAAAATAGTCGGTATAGAAGACCAGCAAGGGAATTGGATCGAGGAACCAGAACAGGTAACAAAGATTATTGAGGGTTATTTTACTACTATTTTTTCTTCTAATAATCCTTTACGGGCTACGATGGAACCTCTGCTAGCCAATGTTGAGGAACTCATCTCTTCGGCAAGTAGATCAATGTTGGATCAGAAGTTTACTGCAGCCGAAGTCTTAGAAGCTGTCAAGAATATGCCGGGTCAAAAAGCACCAGGTCCCGATGGTTTTCCGGCTATGTTTTATCAAAAAATGTGGCCAGTAGTTGGGAGCGAAGTTACTAACACGTGTTTGAAGATTCTCAATGAAGGAGGAGATATGGGAGAGTTTAATCACACGCTTATTGCTCTCATTCCCAAGATTAAACAGGTTCGTAAGGTATCAGATTTTCGACCTATCTCACTTTGTTCTACAATCTACAAAATTATTACAAAGTGTATGGCGAACCGGTTGAAACTTGTACTTGATGAACTAATTGCTGAAAATCAGAGTGCCTTTGTTCCTGGACGGCTTATTTCTGATAATATTTTGACGGCTTTTGAGGTTTTGCATTCAATGAAAACAAAAAAGGACAAGGATGGTCTAATAGCTTTAAAGCTCGATATGAGTAAGGCCTATGACAGAGTAGAGTGGGATTTCCTACGAGCTGTTATGGAGCGAATGGGGTTTGGATTTAGATGGATTACTTTAGTGATGCATTGTATTTCCACGACTACTTATAGTCTGAATATAAATGGAGGGGTTCAAGGGAAGATCATACCTGAAAGAGGGTTAAGGCAGGGATGCCCATTATCCCCTTACCTTTTCCTCTTGGTCAGCGAGACATTGTCACGAAGCTTGGCGCAGTCTGTGGTAGAGGGGCACATATCTGGAGCAACAGCGTCGAGGAATGGGCCAACAGTGTCACACCTGTTTTTTGCTGATGATAGCCTAATTTTTACAAAAGCCACTGACTATGAATTAAAAAATCTTCTAGATTTATTACAGGTCTACGAAGATGCATCGGGACAAATGATCAATCTACAGAAATCAGCAATGGTGTTTTCTGAAAACGTCCAAGCAGAAAGACGGGAGCTGCTGAGCTCTCTCTCGGGAATCCCCATAGTGAACAGCCATGATTGTTACCTTGGGCTACCTACAACATTCGGCAAGAAGAAAAAAGTCACGTTTCAGAAGATTATTGAAAGTATTTGCGCAAAGCTAAAAGGGTGGAAGGAGAGAACACTCTCGGCCGCAGGCAAAGAAGTTTTAATTAAAGCGGTAATACAAGCAATTCCTAACTACGCTATGAGTTGTTTTCTATTACCTGTAAGTATTTGCCAGGATATAGAAAGACTTATAAGACAATTTTGGTGGGGAGATGAGCAAGACAAAAGGAAAATGCACTGGCTGAACTGGGAGAAGTTGAAGATGAACAAAGAAGTTGGAGGACTGGGGTTCAAAGATTTCCAGAATTTCAATGTATCGTTGTTGGCAAAACAAGCTTGGAGAGTGTTAAAAAAGCCGGACAGCCTTCTTAGCAGGGTTTTACGTGCTAAGTATTTTCGAAATGGGGATTTCCTACACTTCAAACCAAAATCACAAGTCACGTTTGCTTTTCGAAGTATTCTAGCTGGGCGTCAATTATTGTTAAAAGGATTAGAGTGGAAGATCTGCTCAAGGGCACAAGTGAATTTATTCAAAGACAAGTGGATTCTGAGAAATAGAACCAGTGCTGTCATAACACCAAGTCCAGATTATGCGACTATGAAAGTTGCACAGTGCATTAGAGATGGTGAGTGGAATGAAAATCGCCTGCGAACTTACCTCTGGGAAGTAGATGTGAATGACATTTTGAAGACTCCAATAGATTTGCAGCCAGGGGAAGATAAAGTTAGATGGGGCATAACTCCTACTGGAGCTTATTCAACATCATCGGGTTACCATCTCCAAAATCAACAAGCGGGTGGATTGGGAGAGCCTTCTATTGGAATTAACAGACCCTGGTTCAAAAATATTTGGAAGATGAGAATACCGAAAAAATTAGCCTTCACAGTGTGGAGGTTGTGGCACGATTCATTACCTGTAGCAATTAAACTGAGGGAAAGGGGGATTACAGTGCCAGTACTGTGTAGCGCCTGTAAATCGGCCCCTGAGACGGCTGACCATTTCTTCCGAAGATGCTCCGTCACGGCTAAAGTGTGGAGAGAGTTCTCAGACTTCAAGACCAATCAATCAAGAACCCAGAACATTCAGACATGGATTGAGGAGGTTTTCACACAATACCCAAAGAAGAAGAGTGAGATCTGGGCAACAGTGGTTTGGTGTTTATGGAACAAGCGAAACGACAACCGTTTTAATGGAGCTGAGTTCATAGTGGATCGAATTGTAGACAAAGTCAAATTTTATCTAAAGGAATTTGGACTTTCGACAGAAGATGAAGGGATAGGAGGAGGAGCAGCGATTTGTGAAGAGACTTTGTGGAAACCTCCACCTGAGGGATGGACGAAAATCAACACTGACATAGCTTGTGCGCCGGACAGAAAGGTCGCCGGAGCTGGCTGTCTTCTGAGGGATTCAACGGGACACTTCGTCGGAGGAAGATTCGAACGCATACCGTTCGATGAATCGGTGCTTTTGATGGAATTGTATGGAATTGAGAAAGGGCTGATGCTGGGAAGAGATGCTCGATGCCAAAATCTTCAACTGGAGTCTGATTCAAAAATGGCGATAGACTCACTGAAGAATTGGGAGATCAGCCGAAGGAGCTTTGAAGGGAACGAGGAGATAGCCTCGGTCAATGACAGATGTTTAAAGCTGCTGGTGGGTTTCGAGAAAGTGGAGTTTCTACACGTGTTACGAGGTGGCAATAAAGCAGCTGATTCTTTTGCCAAAAGATCCTTATTGTTCTCCAATTTGAGTTTATATACCCGTCCTCCGGAATGGGCAAATGATGTAATAGAGAACGATAGACTGGGAATGCTTGGTGGCTTCTAATGATAATATTTTTCTCTTAAAAAAAAAAACCTTGTCATAATTTTTAGCCTTTAAATTTTGATGATTTTACATTTTTATTTACCAACGTTTAGCTACTAACATATATGCCTTCCTAAAAAAATTACTAACAAATATGCTTAATTATGTTTATGTTAAAAAAATATTGAGGTAGGTTTTTCTTCACAATTATGTTAAAAAGGGCCTTAGTTTCATCCCTCGCCTAAGGCCCACGAAAGTTTAGGGTCGGCCGTAATGGCTCTGAATTTGGCTGACAAGTCATGCAAGGTGCTTCTGTCTCCGCCCAGTGACAGTAGTCCAACACGTCGCTTCATTGCAGAGCTCGAAGGCGGGTTGATCTGTGTCGGTCTTGTTTATGACTTCGAAAGCAGTCGCTATCGCTTCAGAGCCGTCACTTTATAAAAATACAACCATGTTGCTTCTTGTTGGACTAGGATGAGCGATGATGAGTTGAAGGACACTAGTTAGAAGTTTAAAGTACGGAACCAGTGTCAGTGTCACTCCTTTTTTATTATAAAAATTATTGTCGTTGTTATTATTATTATTATGATTATTAGTAGTAGTTGTAGTTTAGGGTCATTCAAAATCCTATTGAAATCCTATTGAAATGCAAGTTTTATCTTTTCCTCAACTGTTAGTTCTAGAACTGAAACAGGTCCAGTCCCTGAAGTTCTGCCAAAAGAAAAAACTAGCTTAGAGATCGGTCATGCAGCCAGCGAGGATTTGATGATCCTTATTAGGGTAAAAGACGCTTCCACCCCCCTTCAAGTTTGATAAAAGATACTTCCACCTTCTCACTCCTTTCTTTTTTGATTTCCCAATCGGTTCCGGGCCTTCGCCCTGTAATCCGATCTCAACCCAGAACACACGCCTAGCACGGCAGGTGAGTCTCCCAAATGGGATTACTGCTTAAGCGAAATCAAACTGATGATCGGTCATCAAGCGCCACCAACAACTAGCTTAACCTTAACATGTGCAGTCGCTGAGGATTTGATGATCTGATCCTCTTTACCTCCTTAAGTTTGAAAAAAAAGACACTTTCACTTCTTGTATGGGAAATTACACTTTCACCCCTTATGCCCGTCAAATTTCATGATATTTGCACTCCCTAAGTGCGATATCGTTAGTCTAGGGAAATTGTTCGTCACTTTAGTAGTTCTGGTATGAATTTGCTCTCGTAGAGTATAATATGAGACTGTCAGGGGGGTAAATATCCTGAAGTTTGAAACACAAAAAGGGTGCAAGTGTCATTTCTCAAACATAAGGGGGTGAAAGCATCTTTGCATCAAACTTGAGGGGTGAAGGTATCTTTTACCCTCCTTACTACTCGTTTATTTTATTTTATTTTATTTTATTTTTTATTTCCTAATCGATTCCGGGCTTTTGGCTCGTAATCCGATCTCAACGCGGGTCGCATTGGTGACATTTCTGCTTAAGCGAAATCAAGATGCGTACGACTTGGACCAAATTCCATTGATACTTTTTGAGAAATCTCATTTGATACTAATTGTTTCTTTCCTTTACCGCGCGAATGTCCTTCAATAACAAGTATTCATTTTTTTAGTAAAAGACACTTTCACCCCTCTAGTTTGATCGAAGGGCACTTTCACCCATTTTAGTTTGAAAAAGGACACTTTCATTCCTTCAGTGTGTTGATCTCGGTCTCTCTCTATTTCTGGCATCTCCGATCGAAAAGACAACCGCCACCGCCATCAGAAAGCAGCAGCGGTGCCTTGCCGCCTCCTTCGTGTGTTGTCCACTCCGTTTGTTTTGGTAACCCACACACCCACTCTTTGTTTTACCGGTTTGTTGCTAAAGATTGTAACTTTACGTTGGTATATAACTACAAAAATGTGTTTGAGCATACGGGTGTTGATGGGTAGCATGAAAACTCCATGTTTAAGAAGTTGGGTTTTGGAAAAAAAGGTATAAAAGACATGTTGTAAAAGTTTGGGGGCATTATGGCATAATATGATACTGGGGCTTTGACGCAATTTCGTGGGGCACTTTCAAATTTTTGCATATATGTGGGGGAACTTTGGTCTTTTTCATGAAACTATGGGATGTCTCCGTCTTATCATCTTTTATTGTGTATTACTACTAAGTTCCTATTACCTTTTTTGTTACATTAAAATATATTTGTAATTTTGGTGTATTCTGAAAAAAAATGTTTACTAAAATAGTTTTAATAAAAATAAGAGTAATGCTATATGGACATAGTTTTAGACATAAACATAGACATAATTTCCAAATGTAATAAAATCAATCCCTACAATGGAAATACAAAACACTTTGGAAACATTGACACATAATCAAAATTACTCAAAGTAGAAATTCTGTCTAAAATTCTGTCCAAAATTATGTCCGTTTAGAATTATTCTAAAAATAAATATCTAGCTACTTAATTAGTTTTGTATTTAAATTAGTATTTACAAGCTTTCGTTAATAAACATAATATGACTACATGTTTTTATACTTGTTTCCCCAATCACTATTTATTGATTGAAATAATATTTAATTTATAGAATGAATTAGTTTTTTCTGAAATTATTAAAAAGATTCAGTCTATTAAAAGATTGTAAAACTCTTATTTATAAATATTATCATTCTTTATTATTTTTTTGAGACTTATCTTTCTCCATTATTTATTTTTTAACCTAAAATTTTCTCATTTGTCAGATAAATATTTCCCAATAAGGTTTCACTATATTAATTATCTTTAGTCTTAATTGAATTCTTAAAAATGCTATGACTCTTAATATATCTTTTCGGCATGGCTTTAAATCATAATTATGTTCTTATAAGCCATATGGGGGGATAAGTTCGAGGCGTTCACTTGCATCTCACATAAGACATGTTGCATGGATTGTATGTATTGATTATGTGTTAAATAGGATATATTTATAATTGTAGAATCTGAATTATAGGTGGCGAGTTTGTGGAAGACCCGTAATATTAGGACGTTCTTGCTGTAAGCACTACTCTACTCTTTTCCAGTAAGTTTATATACGCAATACTTAAACTGTCAAAATGTGAATTTGTGTTAGTTACTTCCGAAACTGTGTACTTGCAATATCTTGCAAACACTCGGAATGTTTTACTGGTGGACTTAGTGTGAATCGTGATTTGGGGAAGATGTTCTTTTACTCGATCTTGTGAACGGGGGGAGTCCTCGCGGTGGTAGTCAGCTGACTCTTCAGTGCCTGCTGCTGGGAAAAATACCAAAAATTTACTGAAAGGTTCGTTTGTGTTCAACTCATTCGGTTATTATTGTTGGAAACAAGAAACGCAATCTCAAGTTCAGGTCAGTTATTACCCTTCACAAATTTCATATGACAAGATACCAAAACAAACTGAATTTGTTAACTAACTGACTAATCTCAGTTTCGAAATAACAGGAACAAGAACAAGTAGGCAACCAATTTCAATTTCACACAAACTGTAGCAAGAGCAGGGATAATTCAGCAGTTGAAGAACTCAATTCGCAGTTACCACTTACCAGGATAAGATTGAACAATAAGAAATTTGAGGAAAAAAAACTTATCTGGGATTGATAACTAACGAAATCTGATCCGAATTTCAGCAACAATACATTCAGCTACAACAGAGCTTGTCATTCTCCTTCTCTATAATTTCAAACAACTTACAGGATCGCAATTCTCAAGAGCTTCGGCTCTTTCGCTCACTCAGTAATTTTTGATCTATTTCTGCTACTTACAAACACACAGAGGCCTTCTCTTACAGCATATCCTAGCCGCTTATCAGACCTTTCTTTCAACTGAAGCCTTGTTGCCGCCTGCTTCATGTCGCAGCTGGTTCCGCCTCTGTGTCTGTATTGTTACTGTCTGTAACAGAGTAAGAAACAGCCCACCATAATTGACTTTTATGAACTTAACAGCAAAGCAATTCATATTTAAAAAAACAAGCTAATATATTTCTATATATTACAGAATAACCCCAAAAGAAGGAAATGAGTTTACATTCAACATCCCCCTTAAAACTCATTTTCTCCAGGTCTTTATTCCAAGTCGCATCTTCAGATTGCTTAAAATATCATGCTTCAGCGGCTTCGTAAAAATATCAGCAAGTTGATTGTGTGTCCTGCAATAAATGAGCTCAACCTCATTATTCGTCACATGCTCTCGTATGAAATGATAGCGAGTATCAATATGCTTGCTCCGTTCATGAAATACTGGATTTTTTGCCTAAGTGAATAGTCAACATAAATCTCGGTAGGCGGTAGGCTTTGCCTGACTGAACCCCATATAATTAAGCAAATTCCTCAACCAAATAACATGGCAAACGACTGAGTTGGTGGCAACATACTCCGCTTCACATGTAGATAAAGTGACAATACATTGCTTCTTCGACGACTAAGTAAATGCAGAATTTGTCATCAGGAAATGAATCAAGTTCTGTTGTTCCTCTCAACCAAGTATCTTCCCCAATCACTATCCGAATATCCTACAAGTTTATAATCAACAAACACTTTGAATAAAACAAGCCATTGCGAAGTGTACCTTTAGTGTATCACAAAATCCTATTGGCAGCGTTAAGATGTGACTGATCTGGAGTCACCATGTATCTTCTAACCAGCCCATCCGTAGAGAATATCGGGCTGAGTGCAAGTTTTGTGAAAATCACATAAGATCCCTAATAGCCAGCAAGGCAAAAATCTCTTAGTTTACCACTTTTAGTATCGAGTTTTTGTTAACCTGACAATAAAACACAAAGTAACAGAGTAAAAAGACAGATGGAACCCCCGAAGAAGCTGCAGGAAGTGACGATCAGTTTCTAGTACTCAGTGTTTGAAGTAGAGGCAAGAGGAGTATCGGCAGCCCTCAGACGTAAAGCCTACATGTTATTCATTCTGACCCATGTCCATTCTTACTGTAGATCAAAACAGAGCATGCCTACATGCTATCATTCTTTCTTCATCTTTATACTAGACAGAGCAAATAGGGCAAACGATGTCTGACCCTGTTGGTGGTACACTAATTCAATATCAAAAGTTCACAACGAAGGGGCAATCTCCTCACAACAAACAGCCAAAAATGATTAACCAACCCTCTGTAACAATCGGCTGCCGTTCCAAACAGGCATGGTTGTTTCTTGATCAACCTTTCTACTTTAGTCTTCTTCTCTCAGTAGTTGGATTCTACACGTCACTTAAAAACCCTACTGTGGCCCAACCCAGGAATCCAGATTGTTCACTTTGCGTAACATCTCCATCTGCTCAGTTTTGTTAAAAATACGCATACAATTAATTACCACATCACATACAAAGACCACACGACTTCATGATTATAAAGTGTTAGTCATGTACGGATAATCTACATATGTTGTCAAGTCATGTGGTTGATTACATTTATGGTTAGCATATAAACCACCTTAAGCAGTTGAATGCTCAACCCGGACGAAATTTTTACATAGAGCAAAAAGTAGCAGCAAAGGCCTAATAACATCCTCACTCTTTCTCTACTTGGTCATTGGCTATTCCCTTATTTTACGTACCCAAATTCATGAGATTTTGAGTCTCACCACACAAGTAGTTTACCCACCCTAACAACTCACTTGAAGTTCTGTTTACTTTTCGTTGTCAGTTCACCTCAATAAGAGCACTTGTCAATTTTGTTGGGTTATCAACTTTCAGAACCATTATAACAATGGCTGCTTCCAGCCCATAGGCTTGAAGTTCTGTTTACTTTTCCTTGTCAGTTCACCTCAATACGAGCACTTGTCAATTTTGTTGGGTTTATCAACTTTCAGAACCATTATAACAGTGGCTGCTTCCAGCCTATAGGCAACTTCAATTAGCTAAGCACTCTTGCGTGCCTTTGAAACAACCAAATAATGAGGGAAATTCAAATTTTAAATGTTCCTAACTCATTACAGAATGTGCTTGATAAATATTCCCTTAATCCTTTTTTATTGTGGTGCAGTAGAACATATAGGGGGCATGAGGTCTAGCCTATCAGTTCAACTTATGTCTTATTAAGATGCTCATTCACCTTTAAAGAAGCTCAATGAGGCAGTAATACGAAGCCAGCTTTGAGGTCCATGGATTTTTCCAGTTGCCTTTAAACCGAAGGTATTTGCTGCATAACCTTTTAAGGAGGATTTCTTAAACCTAATAACCAGTGATAGGATCCATAAAACAGTGAGACATGCTGTGGTGTGAAGCAGCTCACTTCTAGACAAATTACATGCTTTGTATATGTTGGACATCCGAGGGAAACATACAGGCATAGGAGAGCAATCTGGCATACCTAAAGATCAGGTTACTTCAAAGACAATACTACTTTCAATTGTTTATACCGAACTTTGTGCAATCAATCAAGGGTCAATCCACATGAGTAATTTTTCCAATCTGATCATTCAATGCATAGAGATGAACAAGAAGTTTCAATTGATACTTGTAAAGGTCAAGTTCCCAAAATCCGCATGAGCTTTACCCTTACACAGAGCTCAGCAGGGCGAAAGCTCTACAGCAAGTACTTTGTGGAGTGTGTCTGACTGTTACTATTCTATGTGATAATGTGAATATCCTTGGGGGAGATTTTTGTTTCAACAAGCCAGAACCGTCAGTGGTCACTCAGCAGCGGTGATTGTCCCGAATCTAAGCTTTTCTTCTTGGAGACGTTCTTCTCTGAATGTGGCTCATCACAGGAAGGTGCAACAAATGGCCCAAAAGGGTAATATATAACAAACAGCCAAAGGATTCGGCTACAGTCAAAGGCTCTTGAACAAAAGTCCACTCGAGTAACTAAATAGAAGCGGACAAGGTAAATTAAACAAACATTTACCTCTCAATTTAAGTTTCTTACGAGACTGTGCCAACCTAAACCCTATAATTGGAGAAGTTATGCTGTTTAGTGGCTAATGAACCCTTCACTTTGAAACGACTGAACTGCCCAAGAATAAAGGTCCCTGATAAGAACATTTCAAAATTGGGAAAGAGACACACCCACCCACCCACCCCCACCCACACACACACACACACAGATATATATACTGTTCTTCGCCCATTATAATGCTTAAATCATTAGTGTCATTATATGTGGCATAGGTCAAATGTACAAGACCAATCTTTTATTGTCACTGAAAACATGCATGCATGGGGCGATTAACATCATGCCAACATTGCCAAGTCATATTGTATCAAACACTGACTGGCCATATATGATCATCATTATTTATTACTCTTGACAGAATATATATCTTAAAATCACAAACAACTTAGTGACCTCACTGACACTAAGTCATGGAATCACTCTTGATCATCGTCTCTTACTTGAAAAACTCCAATAGATACTAGTGATTTGCCAGTGTTACCCAAATCCTACAAAATAGTTAATCTCAAAAAAAAATTCCTAATGCATGACTTTATCTACGACAGTGCTAGCACCACAACTGTCGATTGTTTCAGATATCCCTCCAACATACAAAAGGAAGCTCAATCCGGGCTCTGCTAACTCATTAGAGACTGAAGGAAAACAGATGGTGTTGTCTAACCATTATGTACAAGGTGTGCATGATCAATACAGAGCTAGCTTAGCTTAAATGTGACCGCCGACACTACAATGAGGATAACTTGATGGGAGATGATTTCTAATCTAACTAAAGCAATTCCCTCAATAACAATTCCCTCATCAAACTAACTTGGCCTCAGCACAACAAGAACCTCTGTCCAGCAACCCCCACAAAAGAATTGTGATACACTAAAATCAGAACTCAAGAAATCATGCAAAGATATTCATTCATATTCGAGTCATTTGTCATAGAAATTGCTACCAGCAGCAAAGCATTGCTATAAAAAATAAATTCTAGCTACTTAAATCATAACACGTAGTATTCTTTGATAATATTCGGCTTACCTCATCCGGAGGGTATTATGCCTGCCGCCATATGAGACAGCCATGAAAGTGAAAACCATCACAGAGACCGCTAACAGAGTGTAGATCGATAGCGAAAGGTAGCCAGTTCTGGTCACTTTTGTCGAATCAGGTACATCCCCCAGCCTTTCAATCTTCGCCTTTGCTACATCAGATCCGTGGGCAACTCCATACAACAATAACGATCCTCTGAACCTTTGAATCTCCTGGCGAAATTGGCCTTCTGTCTCTATCGCTAAATCAATGCGCCGTCTCATCAGCCACAAACGCCTAACAGCTCCAAGAACCACAAACACCACCCACGAGAGAGCAACGGAGGTGATACAAATATGTGTGACGACGGAATAACTGCCTGGCGGGTCTGTTCTCGTTGACACAATTAGGGCAAGAAGATAGAGAAGTGTTGCATCCAGCATTGATTTAATCACGCTTATCGGTAACAATGAGTACTGCTTTGAGATGAGCAGCTAGGGAACTTGACATGTCTGCATGCATCAAAGTGTCTTTGTCAATAATTACGCTTATCCTACTTTCATGGTGTTACATCAATTTAACAATATTCGACCAACGAAAAATAAAATGACTTAACACCGCATGAGTCTATCCCAATACAACTCCTCCGCTGATTCTGCATCAGTGGAAATAGAGATAAAAGATTGCACGCACGACTTCATGATTAAAAAGTGTAGTCATGTACCTACTGATAAATTAGAACATCAGATATGCTGTCAAGCCATTTATGGTAAGCATATAAACCACCTTAAGGAGTTGAATGGTCAACCCTGACGAAACTTAGCTTAGAGCAAAAGCAGCAGCAATGGAATTGTTGCTCTTTTTTCATTTTTGGTCATTGGCCATTCCCTTATTTTACGCACCCAAATCCACGCGATCTTCATTCTCACCACACACAGAGTATACCCCCCACCCTAATAACTCACTTGAAGTTCTCTATTTGATTTTCCTTGTCGGTTCACCTCAATACAAACACTTATCATTTTATCGGGTTATCAAATTTCAAAACCATTATAACAACGGCTGCTTCCAGCCTATAGGCAACTTCAATCAGCTAAGCACTCTTGTATGCCTTGGAGACAGCCAAATAAGGAGGGATCCATACTTGTAATGATTCCAACTCATTACAGAAATGTGCTTGATAAATATTGACTTCTTCCTTTTTATTGTGGTGCAGTAGAGCAAATATTCCCTATCAGTTCAAATATTGATATGAAGCCAGCTTTGAGGTCAGTGGATTTTTCCAGTGGCCTTAATACGGAAAGGTCTTGGGGGAAACATAAATGCAGCAAACAGCTTTGCTAAGGTCAATATTTGCTGCATCCTTTCAAGGTAGGATTTGACAAACCTAATATCCATAAAACAGCGAGACGTGGTGTGAAGCAGCTCACTTTTAGACAAATTACATGCTTTGTTTATATAGGACATCCGAGGAAAACATACAGGCATAGGAGATATGAGTAATTTTTGCCAAACTCTGTGCAATCAATCAAGGTCAATCCACATGAGTAAGTTTGCCAACCTAATCCCTATAATTGGAGAAATTATGTTGTTTAAACAGCCCCGCCAGCTAGTGGCTAATGCAAACCAAGAGAAGAAACAAAAGAACCCTACACTTTGAAGCGAATGGACTCCCCAAGAATAAAGGTCCCTGAAAAGAACATTTCGAAATTGGGAAAGAGGTAAGAACTTCAGTATGATCTTCTCATTCTTCCCCTCCGAAGTGACCACATCACACGAGGCGCAGTTATCCGTAATTTGATACTCGGTTTATCAAGCCCCAAAAGCCAACCAAACACAGAACCCGTTTATACCGAATGGTTCTAATATCAAAGTTCACAAGAAGAGGCGATCTCACAACAAAGCGATACACACACAAACACACACACACACACACACACACACACACTGTTCTCTCATTATAATGCTTAAATCATTAGTGTCATTATATGTGGCATAGGTCAAATATGCAAGACCATCCTTTTATTGTAACTGAAAACATGCATGTATAGGGCGATGAACATCATGATAAGTCATATTATATCAAACACTGACTGGCCAAAATATGAATATATGATCATCATTATTTATTACTCTTGATAGAATAAACAACTTAGTGACCTCACTGACACTAGTCATGGAATCACTCTTGATCATCGTATCTTACTTGAAAAACTCCAAAAGATACTAGTGATTTGCCAGTGTTACCCAAATCCTCCAAAATAGTTAATCTAAAAAAATGCCCTAATGCATGACTTTACCTACGACAGTGCTAGCACCACAACTGTCGATTGTTTCCGATCTCCCTCCCACATACACAAGGAAAACAGATGTTGTCTAACCATTCTGTACTAGGTGTCCATGATCAATACAGAGCTAGCTTAGCTTAAATGTGACGGTCGAGACTACAATGAGAATAACTTGATGGGAGATGATTTCTTATCTAGCTAACGTGATTCCGTCTATAACAATTCATCTTACTCGTCAAACTAACTTGGCCTCTGCACAACAAGAATCTCTGTCCAGCAACCCCCACAAAAGAACTGTGACACGCGAAAATCAGACATTGCTATAAAACTAATTTCTAGCTACTTAAATCATAACACACAGAATTCTTGGATCATAGCATTCGGCTTACCTCACCGGAGGGTACATATGACAGCCAAGAGAGTGAAAACCATCACAGACACCGCGAACAAAGTGTAGATCGATAGCGAAAGGTAGCCAGTTCTGGTGACTGTCGTCGAATCAGGTACATTCCCCAGCCTTTCAATCTTTGCCTTTGCTACATAGGATCCGTATACACCTCCATACAACAATAACCATCCTCTGAACCTTTGAATCTCCCAACGAAATTGCCCTTCTGTCTCTGCCCCTAAATCAATGCGCCGTCTCATTAGCCACAGACGCCTAACAACACCCACGAGAGAGCAACGGAGGTGATACAGATATGTGTTGGTCATGTGAGCTGCGAAGTCTCCAATCGTGAAGCCCTCATATGTGGATATTGGGGGGAAAAGGGTGAGAATGGATCGTTACTCAAATGATGAATTGAACTTACTGGTTGCTGCCATGGTTAGTCGTTGGAAGTTGCAGAGACGATCTTCTTCATCGGGAACCTAATTCGCTATTCGCCCACCCCACGGTCGTTCTTACGAAACCCTAGGTTTATGAAGGGGCGCTGATCTTCCCGCGAAAACGTCAAATTTCCCTTTAACCAAAGCTCTGTCAATTTTCAAATAAAAATCCCTAAACTTTCTACTACTTTTGTTTATCTTCGACACCAGTTTGACTCTTCGACTCGTATCTGGATTACTTTGACCGGATGATTTGAATAGCAAAACGATGCAATTTTTGATAATTTTTCATCGTGTCAAGGGGCAACTTTTACTCTACAACATCATGAAAAGATTTATAAAAAAAATACATCGTTTTGCTAATAAAACCGTGAATAGTGGTAAAAGTCAAACCGGTATCATAAGAAAGAAACGGAGGTAGTAAGTATTTAGTTGCGCGTACCCCCACCTTACAAGACAATCACTAAATAGTAAGATATTACCTCTTTGCCCCCTATTCTCTCTCGTACCACTATTCATTGGTTCAATTTGATTTGATTATTTAATTAATTTAATTAGCAAAATGATGTAGGAATTTTGTAATCTTTGTTGGATTCTTTTTGTTTGTTTGATTCAAACATGGTATGGTAATAGTGATGGTGCGTGAGAGGTAGGGAATAATTCTTATTCTCTGGTTTGCTTGGACGGCAACTTGTGGTAAAAAAGAAATCTTTGTTTGGACACATTGCCTGGTGCAATGCGAAATGGGGCTGGGCATATTTCTTTTGGCAAGGCCTTGTTTTTTTTTCGGTAGTCTCATTATTTGTTTGGGAAACAAATATTGAGATGATTCTTTTTCTGCTTGGGGTCCAAGTTTTGTACTAGTATATAAGTACATGCTAGGGTCAAGACTTTAGTGTGTGCTTGTTATTGGTATTGGCTTCTCAATAATAAATTGGTTGATTTGGCCGTGGATGTAGCTAGTCTCAAAACTAGTGAACCACGTAAATTCTCGTACGTCTTGATCTTTTTTTTTTCTTTTCTCGCTTTCTCTTGTTTCTCGCGTATTGGAATCCTAACAATCTTTTCATGATGTAGCAGAATAACTCTACTCTACAATATCATGAAAATTTATCAAAAGTCACATCATTTTGCTACCCAAATTACCGAGTACTATCACAGATAAATGGGTCAAAGCGGGAAGAAAGAGAGAGAACGCATTAAGTAGTGTTTATACCATGATAGAAGCTAAATAAACTCTCTTTCTACACAACTCTTCACTAAAATGTGTCACTGATTCCTATTTTCTCTCTACATAACTACATTCCTAATTAATATGTGAGAGGTTGCCAACAAATAGGAGAGAGATAGATTGTGAGTAATTTTCATTTCCCACTTTTCGAATATTTCACCAAATTTGAAAATTTAATTTTTGGATAACTCTCAAAAGAAATTAATGCTTCTCTGAAAAAAATGCTCATCCCATATTCAGTGAATGTTTTTTTACCACCACGTTTCTAAATATAAATTTTGCATTACTCCTAAAAAAAATTTAAATTGTTTTATCCATCAAGTTGGGCTTGTATTTTTTATAACTAATGTGTTACTTTCAAAAAAAATCCAAATGGGTTATTTTATATATGATAACGTAGTAATTACTACTTCTCTTACCCATTTTTCTAGGCGTTGCCTTTTTATATATTTCCCTTCTCTCTCTCTCTTTTATTTTTGACAAGATATTTCCCTTCTCTCATATCAAGTAAAAATGATAAACCTTTTTTGTGTAAATTTATTGTGTTTGCCTCAAAGCTGATGTTCAATTTCACATGGGAATTCTGCTCATTTTCTTCAGGTTTTCACCCAAGTGATAGTTATAAAAAAACTCTCGGCCCAACTTAATGGATATAACAATTCAAAAGTTATAATACTTTTTTGAGAGTTATCCGAAAATTACATCTATCTTCTAAAAATATTGCCGTTACAAATGTGGTGAAATAAAAAAAGAAAAAAAATACGACTATAGGATGATAATTATAATGGTCGTGGGATTCACTCCTATTAATTAGGGATGTGGTTTTGGTTAGAAAAACATCTCTCCTATTAGTTAGGGATGTAATTTTATTGAGAGAAAATAGGAACAAGTGACATATTTTAGTGGAGAATTTCCAAAGAGAGTGTAGAAAGAGAGTTTCCTTAGCATTTCTCTTATACCATTGGGATTAGGGTAAAATACACTTGTTCACAAAGGAGTAAGACCAAATATGGGTTCCAAGGCTACGTACGTTTCAACTGAGACTCATTGTGTTAGGCGGAGTTGCACTACAACCTACGTCAGTTGCGCACTGTTCGAAGATTTTGGGATCCTCCAACTTTGTTACGGGTCCGCTTTTCTTGTCCCCTGCCGTGGGATCCTTCGTTGTTGTGGGGGATTAAAATTTATCCCTAACTTAAGTTTCCAGGCAAAGGAATAAATTTTAGACCCCATGTCCTCCCCGCTTGTGAAGGGGGTGGGGCTGTCAAAAGTCTGTGTTATGCCCGCATCTACTTCCTGCTCAATTGGCTCTTCCCCCTTTCTCCCTTTTCAGATTCTTCCTCGCCCCGGCCACGTCCATATTAACCCCGGGTACCTTCTCTTTACTACTTGTTGACATTGCCTACTTGAGTTGGTAATCTTTCCACACCATTTGCACACGCTGTTTACAGATCCATATTAGAAGCATATCCACACTTATTGTACCCTAAAATCATTTTGTGCCCCTAGAAAATTTTAACAAAAGAGGGATAAAATTAGAATTTGTGAAACTGAGTGGGGGCTATAATGCCTTTTTTTTGGGGTGGGGGAGGGGGTGAGGGGGCTAAAATGAAAAATTAAAATAAAACATGGGTAAAATTCATATTTTCAAAAGTTGAGTGGGGGCTAAAGCCCCCACATTGAGACAGGTGGCTCCGTCCCTGCCCTTGTAACGGTTTTATCCATCAAGAATCCTTGTTCGCACAGTAACGTAATTCATTCATCTTTTTCCGCTCACATTCGTCTCCAATAACACAATAATTGCTTTTCCCTGCTTCCTCCTCAAAAAAATCATATGGAAGGGGAGTTCCATATTTGTACGCTAACGTCTATTGTTTCAAAACATATTTACCCTATGGAGTCCCCCAGTTTTCATTCTTTCAACATGAGTATATGTCCATCAAATAGCGATGGCCCCCCCCATACCATACTGAACTTGGAAAAAAAAAAGGTATTGTAGCTTAACCCTTGTTCGTGCATTATATTAGACGATATAAACTTGAACTCCACAACAGATGAATTGGTGATTTCAATGAATTCTCAGATATCTAACATACCCTCATATGAGATGAAATGGATTGTGTAACATACCCCAAAACCCACTGGAAGTTCCTACTTTGCGTAGAGGCTAAAGTCCTCTCACTACTTTGTCACTGCATCAAACCAACGTATCATTAATAAATTGCTCAATCTCAGTCTTTACATTAAATCCATGAGAATATCATAAGTTATGAGTGTAGTCAACCAATTCAGTCATTGTAGAAAATTGAAAAAAAATGAAAAAAAAGTGCTTGTGATAATCAGAAAACATTTTATTTAGATGCACCCCTTATGAGACGTAACATTTTTGTGCGAGTCGCGGGTAGGGTGGTAGCTCAAGTGCTAGAGCTTTGGAAGTCCCTACATCAGGCCCGGGATCAAACTCGGTAGAATGACAAAACATTTTTGTGCGAGTCTCTCAAAGAGTTACTTTTTGAGAAATAAGTCTCTCAAAGAATTACCAATATTGCATCTCAAGTAAAATATTCTAAGACATTCTAGAAATTACAATTGAATTTTTAACTACCAATTTGTTGAAAGAAGAATCAATTTATTCATGGCGAACACGAAACCTCCCCTAGCAGTACTATCCGAGTGGTCCCCGTATCCGGCCGTACTATGACATGCAGTAACGACGTGAACCAGGTGCTCACGGCCTCCAACAATTGTCTCAATTCAACCAACACTAGCATTTCACAGAAACAGGACCAGAATAAGATCAAAACCGGACTTCACCAATTCCTTCAATTCTACCACATTAGAAATTTCGAATCCAAAACAATCATTTCACTGAAACGTAACCAGAAAACGCATCAAAACCAAGAATTAGCCAAAAGAAACACCAATACTCATATACTTGTATCAACTACAGAACCATGAGTTTTCAGCAACACAAAGACTCCAGATGGAAGTTTAGGTGATCCATAAACACCATCCAACATCTCCAGAAGCTTCGATCCGATCAGAAAGAGAAAGTAGGTCTCAAGCGCACCGTACATCACCTTCTCTGCAGTGAAGGGTTTGTGACGAGAGCACCAATAGCCCTCGAACCACTCCACCTCTTCCTTCAGCCTCTTGGTCCAGTACTCTCGCCGTCGCGAACCGATCGACGTCGTAGTTCGCCAGATCCAGATCCTCACGCTTCATTCCCTTCACCGCCATCTCGTTCACGTCCGTCGGATTCGCGAACTCGATCCCGTAGTGCTTCTCTTCGCCACAGAGACCATGTCGAATCCGACCGCGATGACGTGAGGATCGGCGAAGAAGTCCTGGAAGCCCTTGAGGTTGGGGCTATCGTAGTTCCAGTAGCAATTGAGATGGTACATCAGCGAGTGAGAGCCAACGCAGAGCTAGAGAACGTCGTAGGGAGCGTTAGGCCCGTTGTCTTCTTTGAATAGATCGTGACGACGAGAGATCGAACATGTTGTTGCGACTCTTCTGGACCTCCTTGAGCCACCTCGTGGCGGTAGGGGCGAAATCGGTGGCGACGGCGAGGATACGGCGGTGGTCCTCGACGTACACAGTGTACGAGTCGTGAGGGTATATGCGGTCGCCGTCACCGGAATTTTCTTCAATTGAGAGCTCCATTTCTGATGGTTTCTGTTAGTCACCTGCGTCAAAAAGACTTCATAAAGTAAAACATTAGCATTGTCAATACATAATCTAAATAACTCATAGAATGATAAACAAGAGTAAAACACAATAACATAAGATTAATATTACTGGCCTGGGTGTGAGAGGCGTGTTATGTAGGACACTGTCCTACAACGTAGATCCTCCCCACGTGAGGGTGCTACCGGTATGCTACGAAGTAGGATTCAACCCACACTCGAGCCAGCTCCTACAAGCGTCACGCCGGTTGTAGGACTTGTGAACCGTCACGAACCGTAGTTGCCCAAAATCACGTATGGAAAATACCCAAGTATATATTAGAGTGTGTATTGGGATAGAAGCATAAAAACACTCTAACTTTTCTCCTCTTATCATATGACTCTCATGTATATTTTTTTTGCATATCTCTTCTCCATATATATAGCCATCCAAATAGAAATAGTAACTCCCTAGAAATAATAGTGGTATTAAAGCAATAGTAACCGCCATACTAATAGTACTCATTTATACCAAATATTTCATATTGAATACACAATAATATGAGAGTTACAAATAGAAAATAATAACATCTCAATTATGATTATTAAAGTATAAACATAATTATAAATAATAATTAAGTTTTGGAATTTTTTCTAACAGTCCCCCACAAATTTCAAAACTTAAAAATGACCTCAATAAGCTCGACAAAGAAATAATATAATAATAGAATAAAATATAGACGATTATATAATGAGCAACTTTTGATACCGTGCATTAGGTGAGGGGTCTTCCGACTTGAACCTCACTTAGTGATAACAGTCTCACCCGGAAGGATCATAGTGGACTATGCCTTGAACTAGACCCTTTGTGTCCGAATTCAACTGAAAGCACACACAGTACCGGCATTGGACATGGTTCGCGGGTTAGTGCGTTACGGCCATGCACTCGAATCAAATCATGAGAGCCTCTAGGGAAAAAGCCCAATCCCATAGCCTCGGCCTCAAGGCGACTCTCACTTAGGTGAATCCTCCAAGGGTATGTGTGACCCATACCTTGCGACAGATTACTCGCCTTGGATCCATTAAGGGTTAAAACCCAACCTAGACGTCACACTTTTCTCATCACAGCACTATGCCATAGGGATGGGAGGAGAGTCATGGACTTCTCCTAAAAGTGCTCGAACTCTCTGTCACTCATCGTGGATTGTTTCTACCCATTGAATCTCCTTCATGGGATCTCCAGTCACAGAGATTGGGTTACCTCCAGCGGTGACTATCTTTGGGCTTAACCCATCCCCCTCGACATATCTAGGACTCCGCTCCTAGATTAACTAGACCATTAATGGTCGTATCACTTTATATAAAGCATATGCTTATTGGCCAACTAGGCATTTTCCATTTGCCAACGGTGGAATCCATCAGGAGTTTACAAACCCCATCCCCAGATTTAGGGACTATGGAACCAATAAAATTTTATTTTTTATAATTTTTCCTCGTATCAATTTTCTGGCATATTCTTCAAATTGTCACATCACATTTCCTTTTCATATGGTGTACACTAACCATTGAACCTGTAAAACAATACATTTGCACTAAATGCAATATTAGTAATTTTATGGGTTACAACATGAATCTCATAAAAATTATCACATCATCCATAGCATCACTATTGAAAACAACACAATTAAGATAACATTTCACATGTTTCTTTTATAACCCACACATTATATCACATTCATTGAGACACATTATAGCACTTAATGCAAAATAATTTGTCAATTAGACATGTTTAGCGACACTAAATGATGACATATTTTTTTTTCTCAAAATAAATGTACAAAGGATGACTATATAATCCACAGAATGGTAACATGTTACATCTCCACAACATCCCTATTAGTTAAGTCATACGTGTGTAGTTTTAAGATAAACAATTTTCATATGCAACCCCAACATTTTTACTTACCCATACATTGCACTTAATATAAAATTCAAAGAGTCAATGAAAAAGATGATAATATAACTTTTATGACATAATAGCAATAATTTACTTGACCACAATATTATTTTTATAAAGTGGTATCCATATGTTACACTATCAAAATAAATTAACACTTAATTCATGCATGCACATAAAATTATATTCTATATATTTTGTCAAGTAACCCCCACATATCAAATCTCACAAATGAGCATAAATAAATTTAATACAATGATCCTCAAAAAATTAAGATAATGACACCTTTGTCATGTTACAAAATTATATTCCATCCTCCAATAAATCATATCTAATTTGACATTTCATGACAAACAATTTGTTTAATTTGAATTTTATGTCGATTCATAACTTTTTTATTCTCATTTGTACAAGTTATGTTATAACTTCTCATAAATTAGTTATACCAACATAATTTCTAATTGACGTGGATCAATACTTTTCTCAAGACATGATTATCATAGAGTGATAAAAGAAAATGATGTAAAAAAAAATAGACATGGAGTAAGGGTTCAAGAAAGCAAGCCTGTCACATCCCGCTTGTGAAATTGTTCCTTGCTTAGACTATCACCGCCGATAGATGATAAATAGAGTATTCATATGAACGTAATAAGAAGCCCATACGCAAAGGAAGACCATGAATTGTCGGAGCTCCATAAGATAGTAGACCATCAATTATAGATTATCCATCTTCAATAGAATATATATGCTCCATAGAGAATTTTTCCATCATTAAAAATGTAACTAGAATGGACGACTCAATATGTCCGTGAGAACTCCAAAATATACGATTCGGTCTTCTTGAGACGGAAGAATATCCATTGAGAGCGTTACATGTCGAAGACAATAATAGGAGTGTCAATAATATTTATGATGTCCTTTAATGAGAATATAAACTTCCGATTGGCTGGAAGCAAACGAATCTCGACATATAATACCGTGCGTCATGTATTCTTGGAAGGACAACGAGATATTATTCAAATAACTACCATCTAGTAAACTCAATGTAATAATTCTTATTATTAGACAAAGAAATATAACATTAATGATGAAAATAAGTTACAAAAACTTGCTTAATTTTACTTAAGCATTTAATATAAATAGTATGAAGAATAGAATTGTAACTGACATGCTAATTAGAGCCTCTTATTTTCCATACCATCATAGGAAAAATAATATTTTTTATAAAATTATAAAAGAATAATTGAAATAAAACTATAAGACAAATGTCCCTATAATCTCATGAAGTTTCAACATACCTTTCCGGCTCTCAACAAGAATGACTTAGTTGGCATGATATTAAGAACAATAATATGTTTGTTCCATATTATAGAAACAATGTGAGATTATATTATTATTGTTTTTGAGCTAAGATTATATTATTTATTATGCAATTACAAGCATGATTGGTTCATCGATACGTAGCCCCGACAACTACAATAAAAAACAATATTAATTAATATCCACCACATGAAAGTTTTTATCCATGATGGATAGAAACGATTGAACTATACGTGAGGATTATTATCTAAAGATAAGATGAACGAATCGATGAGGGAACAAATTTCATCTAAAAGAAGTTAAATAAAATAAAATAAATCCACATAACATACTATATGAAGAATGAGCATAATGTAAAGAAGAAAGCTCTTAAAAAGTTCTTCAAGAATTCACATGATGAATTCGAATGATCTAACATGTATCTTCTCATATTTTAAGATATCTACGTTGTAGATTGTTAGTCACCTGCGTCAAAAAGACTTCATAAAGTAAAACATTAGCATTGTCAATACATAATCTAAATAACTCATAGAATGATAAACAAGAGTAAAACACAATAACATAAGATTAATATTACTGGCCTGGGTGTGAGAGGCGTGTTATGTAGGACACTGTCCTACAACGTAGATCCTCCCCACGTGAGGGTGCTACCGGTATGCTACGAAGTAGGATTCAACCCACACTCGAGCCAGCTCCTACAAGCGTCACGCCGGTTGTAGGACTTGTGAACCGTCACGAACCGTAGTTGCCCAAAATCACGTATGGAAAATACCCAAGTATATATTAGAGTGTGTATTGGGATAGAAGCATAAAAACACTCTAACTTTTCTCATCTTATCATATGACTCTCATGTATATTTTTTTTGCATATCTCTTCTCCATATATATAGCCATCCAAATAGAAATAGTAACTCCCTAGAAATAATAGTGGTATTAAAGCAATAGTAACCGCCATACTAATAGTACTCATTTATACCAAATATTTCATATTGAATACACAATAATATGAGAGTTACAAATAGAAAATAATAACATCTCAATTATGATTATTAAAGTATAAACATAATTATAAATAATAATTAAGTTTTGGAATTTTTTCTAACAGTTTCTAGTTGCAGAAAGTGGAAAAAGGGCTAGAGAAGCAGAGGCGGTCTACGTGGTTTACGTGAGGAACCTCACAAGGTAACGCGTGGTCTACGTGGGCCCACAGTATTTGATACTACTTCTGTTTCGCCTGTTTCAGCCTACTTCACTTTTTGTCACTATTCACTGGGTTACTTTCATCCGGTGATTTGATTAGCAAAACGATACAAAAATTTAGTAATCTTTGCATGGTGTTATAGAGGAAAGTTTATTCTAAAATACCATGAAAAAATTGTTAAAAAATTACATTGTTTTCGTACCCAAATCACCAAGTCAAAGTGACTCAGTTACGAGTTAAAAAGTCAAACGCAGACAAAACAGACGAAACGGAAATAGTATCAGCTTGAGTACCGTATCGAGTTTTCGCGCCTAAAACAGATTACGACGAGAAGTTACCTTTCTTTACATTTTTTCAAGTCACAATTAAGTGGCTCTTTTTTTTTCCTATAAATTCATGGGCTCTGAGGCCCAAAGTCTGAATTTTCTATTACATGATTGGCCCAAATGGAATTTTGAGAGAAAAAATCGATTTCCTCTAATTGCAGGGACTGGACAGCAAATAAGTGTGCCAGCTGATTCCATCCGCGACACATGTGGACAGCTGACAAATTCAAGATCACATTCTGAATATAGTTGATTAGGCAGCAAAATTGGTAACATTATACATGAAAATTGATATCTTAAGTTAGATCAGAACTGACTATTTTTAAAGTTGGCCTCCAAAATAGCTTATAATGCTTAGAAGGTAATAAGAATTTGAATGAGTTGAATCGTATGTGCATTTAGCATTTAAGTGGAGCTATAATTAAGTTTTGGCAAAAAAAAAAAAAAAAAAAAAAAAATTGTCTTAGCTGCCACCCATGAAAGCAAATAAAATTTTATCCTCCAAAAAGACTAAAAAAGTTAACAGACATAGAATGAACAAAAACAATTGACCAACACCAGAGAAATGAAATGACATTTTTTTAGAAAAGTTGGGTCATTTATGTCATGGTCAGTACAGATCTAGCCTAGCTAAAGGGCTTTTCTTTAATACCGTAAGAGCACCATTTCATTTATGTAGTACATAATGATACATCAGCAGCCAACTCATGCTGGATAATGTGGAATGGCAAGTTCTCAACCAAAAAATTACGTTATGGTAACAGTATATCTAGGTATAAAAACATATGGCTCAATCTTGTGTCCCTCTAGTTAAAACTCTGTGGTTGGGATCAAGCGCACAGTAGGACTTCAAGCTGAGGAGGAGTTGTACCGTTCTCTAGACCGTTACGCAGGAATGAGGAAACTGTTGGGCAAGCAATGTCACCCCATCAATCCCTCATTTACCAAAATCGCCACAAGGACATCTCACTTCTTTGTACGATGTAATTTTTACTATCCATATTTTTCACATCTGCAAAAATGTATCATATGTTATCCGTAAATAAAAGTTCGGGCAAACTTATGGCATGGTATTTTCGTCCGGCCTAGTGGAAGTATATCCATGTGAAATACTTGTGTTCTTGAGTAATTGAGACCTAAGCCACCTAGAGCGGGAGCGAGAGCGAAAGCGAAAACGGGAGCGGGAGCGCAAAAGCGACAAATTCTGTAAAATGTATATTTGAGAGTGTCATGAGAGCGCGTATATAAATTATATATTTAATATAATTTTAGATATAAACATATGATATATTGATTTTTTTACAATCAAGATTTTGGGGCAACATCATGGTAATTGCTGTAATCTGGTGAAATACTGATTTGTGATTTCTTTTTTTCAGCAGAGACTGAACGCGTGAACGGAGAAGACGGTGTGAGAGTCACGGGAAGCATCATGGTAATGAAACCTTCTGGTCAAAACGGATCGCCTCCGGTGTCTCCCTTGGCTGGTAAGCTTAATTTGTGTGATATAGTTCTATCGACGAAATGACTGAAATGGCCTCTTCACTGTGGTTGGAGAGCCTTTAAGTACCAGTACTAGAGCAATCAATTGATACCTGTCTAGGGGCATTATAGGAACATAGATGACTTACTATAATTTGAACAATGGGATTTATTAATTAGTATGTGTACCAAGGTAACCTATGTACTTCTAAAACACCATGAAGAAGGGCTTTTCTATTGTTCATGTTTGGTGTCGTAAACCATCCATTATCCATTTCAACTAGAACTTTTCAGTTTATTCAGAGGTGAACTTCCAAGTAGATGTGCAATTTGGTTAGTAGGTGCAGAGGCGGATCTAGGAATTTGTTGCAGTTGGGGCTAACATGAAAGTTGAAAACAAAATATGCCAGTAAAGTGGGGGTTATAACATAATTTTTATAGGGCCAAGCTGAAAAAATAACAAAAATAAGGATGAAATTACAATTTTCAAAACTTGAGTGGAGGCTATAGCCCCACTCGTCACCATGTTCATCCGCCCTTGACTAGGTGCATGTATGAGATGGGCAAGTTGAGAACTGAGAATAATCGTATTTGGTAATAAGGGAATGTTTCGATGAACATAGTCACCTCAAAAGCAAAATCCCGCCCCAAATCAGAATATCATTTTCTTCTTTGTACACCAAGCCAACCAATAATAGATAGAACTTGTTTGGTTTTAATGAGTTGGCATGAATATTCATCCTTTGATCTTCTTGTGTTTTAATGCCATACTAACAGATGGATCTACTCTCGTAGGCAGCGGAAGTCAGTTCACTGCGACCGTGATTTCTCTGTATAATGATTTCAAAATCGAGATCCATAACTGCCTGCCCGCCATATACTTGGAGGTAAAATTCCTCTCCTCAATTTTCAGCTATTTTCCGGGCAGAGCCAAAACCGAGTGAGGGACTGTGGGTTCTTTAAAACCGACAATAGCATTATCGGTTCTTACCCTTTAGAACTGATTTTGCTGTTGTCAGTTCTCACCTTTGCTTTTTCATCAATTGAATGGTATTATTGGTCCAAAAGTTGGATGAGAAAAGGTTGATTAGTTACCTATGACCAGATTAATGAAGCACCATGATGTTTCATTTGATTATAGGTTTATACTACACAACGATTGCAGCGGGGTCTCCCTCAAAACCGTTCAACTTGATGATTGAAGTGATATTTCACGGATGAACGGTGCTGGGGTAACTCCATTTTCCCATCTTAAATTGGTTTACTTTTAAAAAAATAAAATATATAGCTGTTTAATCTTAACCTTCACTTTGCAGGATAAGTTGAATCTTTACCTCACCTACGGGCACCAAACTTCCCCCGTCAGACCTATGGTGTGACAAGAACTCACCCTGGGGGATCGGTGTGGATATTTAACTTCATATTCAGACGGAAGCAACATATCAGGTATTTATGAAATGTCGTATGATAGTAGAAGAAATTTAGATTTCGACGGAATAATTCCTAATCCAAATCAAAGCTAAGAAAGGAAATGTAGAAGAAATATAGCTTTTCAATTTTATATGACCAGTCAGAATATGGGTTGTTACATACCTATATTACGTGCAGTAACATATTTCTTTTTGCAGGGATGGCATGATTGACCTTCTGATGAGCGATGCGAGCTTTAGAAGAAATTGCAATTGGTCGCCGGAATTTGGTGCGGGCTGTCTTAATTGTCTGTTCCTATTTTCTGGAAACGAAATGAAGGTGTTTTTGTTTGTTCCCTTATCTAATTGCAGACTTGTAGTAGTTTTATCCTAGTCAAGCTAGGGCTAATGTTAGTATGCATGTTGTTGCTGTTTGTTCTTTACCACCGGCATACACTCACGTGTTCATTAGTAGGTTCGAAATATTAAGTCAAAACGATTGCTGTGGGATTCTTTTGCAGTCCTTGCTCTCTAAACTATTACTAATTAGCAGTCAAATAACTTGAGCTTAGAAACATGCATTTGGCATGAGAACAAACAACGTCGTCGTCTCTCTTATTCTGAACGAGTCCGGACAGTTTCTCTTTATTGCACCGGGGGACTTCTACAAGGTTGGGGTTGGTGAAATTCTCACTTGAGGTCGAGGCTGACTAGTACGAAATAGTACATGTCTTTATGCATTGAAACTAGGCATCGCATACTGAGTAGCAAAGTTCTCTACTCGTGTTCTGAGATCTATAGTATCTTTGTTGTTCTGAATGCCATTGAAGAAAGCTTTCTGCAATTTGCCATGTTCTCTCTGCACCGTGCTTGTTATCTGTGCAGCAGCTCTAAGGAGGAAGTCGGCCATTGTCACGAAAGCAGCCTCGATGCAACCTCTTCACGGCAATCTGTTAAGCGTATGTGGCACATTTGACACACTTTCTCAAAATACTTCCCTGCGAACACAAATGCTTAAAACATATCAGCACATGCTCAAATGAGAAAGGATGATGTGCTTATTATAGTGGGGAAAGCGAATCAATTGGAGCATGAGCACACGGACACAACACAGAAAGGGATAAATGATTGATTCCAATATAAGGGCACAAACAAGAGTATGTGCATGTTTGGTAAGTCCGATTTTAATCCATTTTGATTAAAATCGGCCAATTTAATTTAATTTCGTTTGCTTCACCATTTTGCAATACCGATTAAAATCTGTTTTGGGCCAATAATCTGCAGATTATTTAATCTCCAATTTTGCAGATTCTCTCACATTCTGTAGATTTTAATCTCATCCCAAACATCTTCACAATTTTCAACTACTTTAAATTTTCAGCCAGCTTAATTTCTCCAAAACATTTCAGCTGATTATTCAGATTTTAAGTTGGTACCAAACAGGCTCTATAACAATGAATCATAATTTGCAGCAGGAGCACTAAGGTTCGCATAAATTTATGAAATGCTAAAGCTTATCTGAACAGAACTCAACTTTCAGATCACAGAACATTTAATGGGTTTTATACAGCATCAATTTATCACTCAGGACTTTTACTACACCACTCACCCTCTTTCATATACCCTCTAATATCAGTAAAATCAGTTTTAAGCAAATTTGGTAATGGTTCTAGTTAAGTGGTACTGCCCAATAGCATGACGCGGGCAACTTCAGGCGTAAAACTAGTTTCAAAATGGTTATGCTTCATCTTCTTATCTTTGGTTCTCCAAGATTCAAAAGCCTCAAAAACAAATAGTGAAAGACATCAAAAATCACAATTATGAATGACCTAATAGCTAATATAAGATCCACATGAAGCGCTAGAATAGTCACTTGGACTCATCGTGGTCACACAATCTCAGTCTATGGGTCTAAGGATACTTCATCCGTAGAACTCTGAACCGGCAATTGAGAAAATTCAGAATAAAGATTTACTAGCCGGTAATGGTAGACTTGTGCCCTTTAATCATATTTATATCTCACAACTGTTATGAACCTAGTCATGATATAAAGCAAACTGATGTGGCGTTTGGCACTGCAAACAAGGCCAAATACACACCATCGGAAGTCCATAAATTCATTACAGGACAACTTACTGAGACAAGGCCTTCCTGCTTCCAACAACTCCTAACTTATCATCAAATTCCCCTACCCTTCAAGTCATAACTGGACAAGTCCAACCATATAATGGAAATCAAACCCGCTCGCCTCAACCTTTCCTATTGTAACACTGATCACACAGACAGAGACTGCCCTCCCCCTCTCTCGTATTGGACTCAGTGTTAGGCTTGTTGAAGTTGGCAAGGGGAATATCTGTCTGGTTTAACAGAAGAAGGAAGCTTTGCCTGAGACAATGAAGCTCAACTTCAAGAAGAGGCTAAGGTCTGTACTTGAGGCCCAATTCCAGAAAATGATTGCGAAGTAAGTTCATCTCCAACTTGCTTTTCTCACAAACCCTATTCTTCTAGTCTTCTCAGTGAAGTGTTGGTTAAGGTTTTCAAATGTTGTGGTGCAGAGTATAATACTTCTAGACCGAGGAGTTGTACCGTTCTCAGTGAAGTGTTTGTTATGGTTTTCAAATGTTGTGTCCCTCTAGTTAAAACTCTGTGGTTGGGATCAAGCGCACAGTAGGACTTCAGGCCGAGGAGGAGTTGTACCGTTCTCTAGACTGTTAGGCAGGAATGAGGAAACTGTTGGGCAAGCAATGTCACCCCATCAATCCCTCATTTACCAAAATCGCCACAAGGACATCTTCACTTCTTTGTACGATCTAATTTTTACTATCCATATTTTTGTACATCTGCAGAAATGTATCAGATGTTATCCGTAAATAAAAGCTCGGGCAAACTTATGGCATGGTATTTTCGTCCCGCCTAGTGGAAGTATATCCATGTGAAATACTAGTGTTCTTGAGTATTTAAGACAGCTCATTCATGAATTTCACTATTTTGATGAAGAGCCTAAAAGGATTTTAAGTAAATTATTATAAATTCTTCAATCTCTAAACTTTTTTTAGCGAAGTGGTGCTTTAAAGTCTTTTGGACAAACAAGTGTGTCCATCCATTTTCTTCTCATATAGCGTCTTCTGCAATGCAACGCTAGCACCTTCCGACGTCATAACGAAAAAAAAGCAAGAAAAATCTCGATTTTGTGTGTTCGCATTCTCAGTCGTGAGGGAGAGAAGAGAGGAGGGAGAGAGAGAGAGAGAGACAGAGATAGAGAGAGCAGATCGAGAGGATTTGGGGGTTCTTCGATTCAGAAGCTAGAGGAGTAAGAGGAGAAAGATACGATGCTGCTAGGGAGAGGTTTTTGGTTTTTGAGCGAAATCTTAGTTGATTCAAGAAATCTCAGTCGGATTCATTGACGAGGTTGTTGCAGCTGCTGTAAAGTGACGAAGAGGAGGGAGGCGGTGGATAGAGTATGCAAAGGAGAGAGAGAGAGATAATTAATTAGGTGTTAGGATTAGAAGAAATGAGAAGGATGAGAGGAATAATGACTTAGGGCTAGTTTGGGAATGCTGTGGCGGTGGTAGAAAGCTGCTGTGGGAAAACACTGTAGAAAGCTGCTGTGATTACTTGATAAAATGTTGTTTGGTAAATATTACGTAGAAGCTGCTGTGAAATATTGCTATAGTAATTTTGTGTTTGGTAAAATTAACTGTGAAGTTGCTGTGAGAGGGTAAAATGACAAAAATATATGACACGTGTCATTTCCGGAAAGATAACTATTGATATTTAAAAAAATTGTAAGGTCAAAATCGGTTGTAGATAAATTAATCAAAAGCGCTTTCTGGAAAAGCATCTCCCCCCTTGCTTCCTGAAAACTGCTGTGGGACAGCAGAAACTGTCCGGAAAAGCAGAAATTTTATTTTTACCAAACACACTAAAACTGTTTCTGCTGTCGGAAAGCAGCTGTGCTGGCAGCATAAGCATTCCCAAACTCACCCTTACATGCCTATGTAATTTTTCTTCAATGTGAGGGTAAATATGTCATTTAACCCATTCCGTTAGCTCTATTCACTGACAGAGGTACAAAATGAATTTTCTTTATAAATCAGGGGATAAAATGTATTTTTCCCATAAATTGAAGGTGATTTTTATTTTTTACCCATGTTACAATTTTGCGATTGACGGAGCTCAAGTAATAGTAGTAGTACTGGCAGTAAGTTGGAGGAGCAAACGATAGCGTAATTTGGTCAAACACATTTTTGTTGCTCACTCACTGTTGAAGATGCCGTAAGACCCACCCAAGTTCTTTGATGCCCTGTCACACTGGATCTTATCCCTGGCTATCGATGTATCGTCCACTACACCTGATATCTATCTCTCTGAGATCAAAATCCAAGGGCTGTAAACCCTCCGTTCCACTGAGCTAACTTGTACATCCGTCATTAAATATCATCATCACTCTCTCCCAGTCTTCTTCCTACACTCCTCTCATACGCACGCTCGTTGGGAGACCTAACATTTAATCACTCTAGGTTTGTGCTATTCCGCTATTGATTTGGATTTTGGACCATCTCTCTCACGGTCTCAGGCGGGTTTCAAACTCTCTCTGTCTCTCACTATCTCTTCTTTTGTTCCAACATTGTGTTGAATCATAACTGCATTCAACAACAAAAAAAGGGCACTGATTTGATTTGCGATTTTTGTTTCAGATCGGAGGACAAACCCAGATCCGTGATGAAGAAGAAGAAATTGAAGAAAGATATACTACTACATTCACAACACTGGTGCTTCAAATGCAAACAAGGGTTAGTACTTCTTTCTATCTTTCTTCTTTTATTCTGTTTGCAGAGGTCTCTTGATGAATAAAGAACACGATTCATGTAGAAATTTTTTACTGTTGGTATTAACTTCATGGATTTGGGGTTTGTTCAAATCAAATGGATCCATGCTTTTTGTTTTTAAATAAATCAGTGGGGTTCTGAATTCAGACAGGCTTCTTAAAAGTTTTTAGCTTCAAGGTAAATGGCTGGTTTGAACTTTTTGGTTAGCTCCCTTTAAAATAACTGATGAGCTTGATCTCTCCTTTCCACTAGTTGACTCAGGAGGAGTGGGAGTGAGTCCTCCTCATTTTTGGCCTCCTCATTTGCTTAGTTGTACAGTGTTTGTGTGTGAGTTAGTATTAGAAAATTGTTTGGGGATTTGCTCAAAATATATTCACTAATTAAAGGGGGCTCTCTTGTTCCTTACCACAGCAACTGCAAAGCCCATCATCACAGTTACAACTACAAAGGAATCAACAACAGCCGTCGATCTCTCTCTCACACTTATGGCTGGACCAGACGACGATGGAAAGAGGGCAGGTCATGTATTTTCTTCTTTTTTGACGCCAGGCAATATACAATAGAGAACTTGTATGGTTACAATCAGTTGGCTTTAACATTGATCCACTGATCTTCTTGTGTTTTAATGCCACACAACAGGTGGGGATCTGCTCATTGGAAGTTCACTTCGACAGTGATTTCTATGTATAACGGTATTGATATCGCGACAACCTCCTCCACAACCGCCTGGTATATACTTTGGAGGTAAAATTCCCCTCTTCATCAGCTTAGCTGATGTCTGTCTATATAATGATGATGTTTAAGTTTAGGGGTATTTAGGCGGTGATGATGTGAGAACAATGAGCTTGGTAGGTGGAGGTTTTGGGTTCCAGCTTTTACTTTTGGTGTTTGAAAGTCACTTTCATGCTTAGTTTTAAAAATATGACCGGATTGAAAAACCCCGCTTTCACCGGAATGAGCTTGATCAGCCGACAAACACCCAAGTAACCCCCCACTTGGGGGATAATACAACAAAGGGGCTCGTTTTGAAACCGACATTGGGTGTCTTGGTTCTCGAGGCCAAAACCGACGCACACCCAATGTCAGTTTAAACTATTTTTTCGAGCAGAGCCAAAGTTGAATGAGGGATTGTGGGTTCTTTAAAACCGGCAATAGCATTATTGGTTCTTACCCTTTAGAACCGATTTTGCTGTTGTTAGTTCTGACCTTTGCCCTTTCATCAATTGAATGGTATTGTCGAAGGAGAAAAGGTTGAAGATTTACCCATGAGTAGATTAATAAAGCACCATGATGTTCTATTTGATTATAGGGTGTACTACACTACAGTTGAGTTGGGGTCGCCCTCAAACCCGTTCAACTTGGTGATTGATTCTTTGGACTCTTCTATTGCTGGAATGACGTGCTCAAATTTGTTGCTAAGGGACCGCAATATCTTCTCCACCACTGTCAACTCATCAAGCTTTTCACCCGCATTAACAATTGACACCGTTCTTGTAAAGTAATCACCTACAGATTCATTCTCGTTCATCCGCAGCATCTCCATCTCACCTCTTAAAACTTGCAGCCTAACTCTTATCGTCTTTCAATTCCTCGGTATGAATTTTTCAGAATCTCTCAAGCTTGTTTGGATGTAGTAGCTGCTGAAATCTTCTCAAAATTCGACTCGTCAACGCCTTGATACAACAAGTACAAGGCTTTCTTATCTTGCTTCCTAGATTCCTTCAAGTTCGTCTTTTGTGCTTCCGACAACCTCTCTTCAACTTCTTGAGTAGCCAGTTCATCAAATACCTTCTCGATCAAATCCCAAAGATCCTGGGAACCCAGCAACACTCGCATTTGAATGCTCCAGTTCTCGTAATTTTCTTTCCCCAACCTAGGGAATTGGGGTTGGAAGAAATTGCTTGCACTAGCCATTGAATTTCAGCAAGATTAACCCAGCAACAACTATTCAACTACTCCAATTTCAGATGACAATTGAGCTCTGATACCAGATTTGTTGGAAACTGGAAGCCCCAATTCAAAGTTCAAGTTCAGTTCCACACTCCAATTTCAGATGACAATTGAACCAAAATTCCCAAGACAAAAACTTTGAATATGAACACGATCTCAATTCATAACAAGAGCAAATAGTATAGGCACAAAAATTTCAGCATATAACAGACATGAACTGGATGAAGTTGGGGAGAAAGAACTTATCTGATATTCATAACACCAACTGTGATACAAATCTGAAACAAGTACCAGCAACAACAGTAAGAGCTTCGGCTCTTCTTCGTCTCTGAATACACTCTCTCAATCCCAGGAGCTACAACTCTTCAACCTCTCTGAAAAATACTCTCTTCTTTCTCTCTATTCCGTGTAAATGGAACACCACAGGTACCTCTTTTTGTGTCCAATGCTTGCCGCTTAATTGAGCTTCCTTCAAGCGGAGGGAAACCTACTTTCTTGCCGACTCTACTGCTGCTGCTACTCTCTGTCTCGAACAGAGTTAAAACCCAGCCGTACTTGTTGACTAAATCAAAAGACTAAAGAAACTAATCTTTACATAATTACTAACCTAGCTACCAGGTTTCCTATTTTACAAAGTAGCCCCAAAACAAATACTGAGTTACATATTTCAACAAATGCTGTAGCACTTAATTTCTCGAAATACCAAATAAAATGCTCCCGGTGGAGTAGTTCAAAAGTCCGACGTCCTACTAGTTCATCATCTTTGGTGATTTTTATTCTATCTATTTGTTTACTGTCGTATCTCTTTTCTCAGAGTTGGAATCAAAGATCAACGAAGATTGGGCAAAATTTAGTGCTTTGATACAAGAAGCATTGCCTTTGAAGGAAATGAGATTGAATTTTGAGGCGAAGTTTGAATGCCAGCCGAAAATATCTAAGGCGATTAAGAGCTTTCTGTTGCTTCTTGAAGATGTAGAAAATACTGTGTAAGTGTATAGTTACTATTTTTCTTCGATCTCTTTTAATTAGTAGATCTAATTGGTTATGATAATTACTATTATTATTATTTAGGAAGATTACTCAGTATGATTTTCTCATGTGTTTTTATTCTGATCATGCTTTTAAACATTTGATTTTGACAACAGCACTTTGATACGAGGCCCAAGTTTATTGAAGCAGTCGACAGGGTCGTGGGAAAGATAAAAGGCTGCAAAGGAGGCATTTGCGTAGCTTTGCACGATGGTTTGGCAAAGGCCTGGGTGGATGAGGAGACTGGAATGCGAGATCAAACGTGGTAAGAGACATGAAGGGTAGTGGTTTATGATATAATTGGTTACCAACCTATATTACGTGTAGTAACAGATTTCTTTTTGCAGGGATGGCATGATTGACCTTCTGATGAGCGATGCGAGCTTTAGAAGAGATTGCAATTGGTCGTCAGAATTTGGTGCGGGCTGTCTTAATTGTCTGTTCGTATTTTCTGGAAACGAAATGAAGGTGTTTTTGTTTGTTCCCTTATCTAATTGCAGACTTGTAGTAGTTTTATCCTAGTCAAGCTAGGGCTAATGTTAGTATGCATGTTGTTGCTGTTTGTTCTTTACCACAGGCATACACTCACGTGTTCATTAGTAGGTTTGAAATATTAAGTCAAAACGGTTGGAACTGTCATTTAGACTACTAGTACAGAGCTTACCACGGCTTAGACATATGGATGGTATATGAATGATACTGGATCTGGTTTGTTTCAGCGCTAAGAAAGGAGGAACTGTAGAAGAAAGAAGAAATATAGCTTTTCCAATTTTCTCTCTCCAGTTTGAATATGGGTTTTCACATTCCTGATTGGTTTGTTGCGCTGGGTCCACGAAGGAAGCGCATTGGAGTATGAAAAGGCCGATGTTTAGCAGTGGTGTATGGGTGCAATCCCGCCTGAATCCAAGTTTCGTCGTAGTGCAAACAAGATAGTTTAACCGGTACAACAACTCACACTTGTGCGTGTAACTAACTTGTCTGGGGGATGTCTGAAGACCATAGTATCCACCCAGATATCCGAGGATATCCCTTCCATTGCTCATAATTCTATACATCACATTTATATATAAAGATTAATATAACCTAAGTTTAGTATAGCAAGTTAAGCATATACATGCTTACCTAATCTCTAGGGTGTTATGCTAACTCCACGGTGCTAACTCCTTGCAGTATATCTATCACAATAAAATCAGACGCATTGTCACTACCTTTCTTAATGAGGAAGGCTGCACTATTTAGTGCATTGCCTGGTTGCCTAGCCCAGAATTACAATTCTATCCCCTTTTGTCATCTCAGCCCTTAATGTAGAGTTTTGGTTTAGTTGATAACTCAATCAAATAACCTGTGAAGCCTAGACTGGCCTAGGAATCTCAAATATTGTGCAAATTATCTGCCTCATTTCTAAGTCACAAAATGGCCTAAGAAGTCTGCTTCTCAGGTTCTAGCTCATTTGCACACAGGTCCCTAAATTTTGATTAAATTGCATTTTAACCCTTGCCGTTGATCATTGAGAGAGGATTTATGCCTGGGGTTACAGTTTGGGTCATTTTCTTGATGAAATGCTGAAATTACTATTTTGCCCCTCATGGCCAGTTCAGAAAAAAACTAGCATTTCTAGGAAAGTCGACTGTCAGACTTGGGGTTAACCTCACATTGTCACCTGGACAACATTATTGAAGTATTCCAGGGGCAAAAAGGTCCTGACCAATTCAACAGAAAGTCAATGTTTCACCAATATCATGATTCACAGGGTTAACTTCAAGTGTAAATTACAGTCAAATGATAAGGAATTAAAGGAAAAGGGTTTCACAGCCTGAAAAATCCCAAAGATTTGGGTTTCCAGATTTGAAAATAGAGCTCAAGGTGATCAAATAATCATTCAGATACTGTTTGTCAAACTCAAGGTCTTGGTTAGGTTCAAAACTGCATATTTGAGAAAACTTCTAAACAGCTCAAAGCTGCAACTTCAGGAGTGATTATCTCACAATCTGAGAGGAATTCGGTTTAGCTCCAGTTGCGGAAATTATAGTACTATGATCGATCTTTCCATAGATACAAGAATCACCATATACCAACAGCAGATCAGAGAGCTATGAGGATTGAAAATAGGCAGATGAGAACCAGGGACTTTGAGCTCAAATTTGACAATGTTAAAGAGAGTATTTGTTCACAAAATCAACATGGAAGTTTTAGATTTAGGTACTGGGAATAACCAGGTACAAATTGCAGCCTCAGAGCTAGCAATAAATGCATAAACTTGACAGAACAGTTTCTGGGTTGATTCATCACTGTGCAGTCAGTGCATGCAGCAGAGTTTAGAGAGGAATTTTGTACACTTAAAGGTAGAATCACAGGTCCCAATTAACATGAAAGTTACAGTCAAACCTACCAGGAATCCACAGAGCCAATTGGTCCTCAAACAAACACCAAACCAGCAAGATACATAGGCCCAAAGTTGACAAAAAATTCCCACTTTCCGGGTGTTCACACAAATTTTTTGTTCAAGAAAATAAACAAGTAAATATGCGACAAATTCAATTAGATGAAAAATAAAGCGGGACTACAATCTCTGGTATGTATTTTTTTAAATAAGAAAATAATATCCTTTGTTTCTTCTCTCCTTCTTTGATTGAGGGGATTGATCTTCTCCGATTTAGGCGGACCTGATCTTCTCCGATTTGAGCGGAGCTGGGTTGTTCTCCGATTTGAGCGGAGCTTTGATCTTCGATGTAGGCGGATGTGATTTCTCCAGTTTGGGCGGAGTTGGGATCTCCGATGTAGGCGGAGGCGGCAATTCTGAGCAGCGATGGAGTTCTTCGGGCCTTGAATGGCTTGTTCGTCAGAGCTCTGCTACTTCTGAATCTCCAAGTGTGTTTTTCTCCGGCAAAATTGCACCGGAGGTACCCATATTTTGCCAAAACCGGCAAGTGGGTACCCAAATTTTCAAATCGTGCACCACGGGTACTCAAATTTTCAAAATCGTGCACCGGAGGTACCCAACTCTAACTGCCGTTAACTTTCCGTTAACTTTAACTCCAAATTAGACGGAAAAGTATAAAAAGACTATTGTACCCATTATTTTCAACTCCAACTTTTTTTTAAAATACAACTGCTATCAACGAATCTAAAAAAATTAAAAATAATAAAATTTTAATTTAATAATGTGATATTTGTAAGATAATGCAATATTTCATCAAAATTACATATTTTTACATCATTTCAAGAAATGAAATATGTTTTTATTAACATATATCCATCAAGTCTATAACTTTTTTTTAAAAAAACTATATCAAAATTTCGTAATCTCAAAATGGAAAATTAACGGAAGGGTACATGTGAAATTATCAAAGATACTTGTATGTTATTCTTTTATTAATAAATCATGTGAAATTATGAAATTTTGAGATTTTGTTAAAAATTGTTAAAAAAAAATTAAAAGAATTTAAGATTGACGGATATATGTTAAGAAAAACAATCTCAAAATTTCATAATTTCACATATATATTTTTTAATAAAACACTAACATAGATTTATCTTTGATAATTTCACATGTACCCTCCCGATTTTTCATTTTGAGATTATGAAATTTTGATATTTTTGTTAAAAAAAAGGTTAAAGACTTTAAAATTGACGGATATATGTTAATAAAAACATATTTCTTAAAATGATGTACAAATATGTATTTTTGATGTATTGCATTATCTTACATATATCAAATTAATATTTTTTATTTTTTTAAATTCATTAGTAGCAATTGTATTTTAAAAAAAAACAAAAAATGGAGGTAAAAATTATAGGTATAATAGTCTTTCTATACTTTTCCGTCCAATTTAGATGGAAACTTAACGGAAAGTTAACGGCAGTTAACGTTGGGTACCTCCGGTGCACGATTTTGAAAATTTAGGTACCTGTGGTGCACGATTTGAAATTTTGGGTACCCACTTGCCAGTTTTGGCAAAATATGGGTACCTCCAGTGCAATTTTACCTTTTTCTCCTTGGGGATGGCCCTTTATTTATAGAGGAAATGAGGGATGATGTGGACTTTTCAATATGTATCTCTTAATTTATTTATTTTTAAGAGATAATATCGAATAACATAAATAATTACTATCTCTTAATATTTAATTAAAGAGCTAGCAATTTTCAGTTATTTACACAAAGTCACCTCTTTTTGTAGGATACTTTATGTCAATCTTCATTTGTAGCGTACGCTTGACGTGCCATAGTTTAACACGTGGAAATTTAATTTGTTAAAATTTTCAAGCCTACAAATGCCCCATTCGAGACTGATTCGCCTTGTCTGTAGCACCTTGTGTAGGCGAAATTGTCTCGAATCCTTGAGATAACCTTGGCAACATGTTTGGACCGGTTTCATGGGTCTCGCACTTGTGGGTCCGTCCTTGTCGAATTTATTTGGGCTGAATGATTTAGTTTACACCTTTTGGATTTTATTCCAAAAAGTGTAATGGACTTGGACCTTCAAACGGTGGAAAGATAATGTGGCAGGTCATGATCTCTTGATTTTTTCAAATGGATCATAATTCTGCACAATTTTTGTTTTTGGGCTGTTGTTGTAACTCACCCATCCATCATGCTAAGAAGCCGACCCAATTCATGCCTACACCTCACCTTGTTGCACTCGTCCAAAACCTCGTCCATATACGGAGTCCTAACGTTCCTCATGCTTCTGCTGATAGCTAGTGATATTCTTGGAGGAAATAAGCAGGTTAGTCTTCTACTTTATCTCAAAAACAACTTTTCTCCTATAAAAGAAAGCCCTCTAGTATCTGCCAGAGCATCTCGAAGCAACCCAGACTTGGCACTTGACGAAGCCGATACACCGGAGAAGAAGACGGCGAAGGTAGGCGATCGACGAAGCAGGCGCATAAGTTTCAGAGCTACCGATATGTTTGTTTTTTTTTGTTACACCTCGTACGCTCTGTTTTGAACTCTGTTTTACCGAAAGCAGAGTACTCTCCTAGAACTGCTCCGAAGCCAAAACATCACCTTTATTGAGAAGATGGAGAACTTTGAGTAGCTTGCGGCATAATGGGTTCGTGATGATTCCGTCACAGTTGGCGAAGGCTAATCTCTGAGAAGAACATGAGCCATTTTGTGCTCTGTTTTGAGAATAACAAAGTACTATGCTTTTGCTTTGAGAAGAACTAAGTACTGAGCATCATCTTCTTTAACAACAAGATAGTGTTGGTACCATGTGTTTGTTGGCATGCTATGTTTTTATAGCCATGATCTTAAGACCCTCAAGTGCTATGTTGGTGTATGCTCTGTTATTATTATTATTTTTTTTCTTATCATCAAAGATCATTTTTTAAGAACAAACTGTCTTGTCCTCTATTTTCTTCACATTGCAGCACACAAAACTGCTTTACACTTCAGCTTATCCCGAAGACGGCGAACACGAAGTGGATCAAATGAGGTTATGTCAATTCTACTTGAAGTAACCTTGATTGAAGGAATGAAGCCACCTTCCTCACTCAATGGTGGGTCTAAGATGATCGAAACGGTGGCAGCAACACGGAAGAAGCCACAATGATGGTGAAGTAAACAAGGGAAATGGTATTGTTGTGGTGAAGACGAGCCCGGAAAAGTTCACTTCTTGTTTTCACTTTGCAGGTTTTCCATCCAAGCAATAAAGAAACGGCGAGATGGGCCTTGGTTGTCGTGACGGCGAGGCCATCTAAGCAGTGAAGATGACTAACCTGAAGTTCGGAAGTGGCATCTTCGTCAAGGTCACTTAGATTGGGAGCAACTTGACCGCGAAGCCGCAACAAGCACAGGGGGGTTTTATTTGCAATACAATGGCTAAAAAAAGAGCAGTAGCAGCATCCAACAAGCAAATAAAAAGGCGACCATGCGCTGTGATGGCTCCATGCTATGATGTTGATGAAACGTGGGTTCCTTTTCTCTCTTTTTTTGTTGTTGCAGGTTTGCAGATACTTAGAGTCCTCTATGGAATTGATTGCAGCAAGGATTGCCCGCAAAGTACTCAACAGCCGGCAAAGACACTAATCGTGTGATGCACTTGATTAATGAAGATAATGGCAAGCATGAGCCGACGAGACTGCATACGATCACTCTGAAAAGCGATGCAGGTGTCGTGACGACATGAAGGCAGCAACAATAATGTACCTCATGCTTGCACAGCAGCTATACTGATGGTTCTTGATCTCGATGGCATGAGGTAAGTCAAGGATGTTGAGAAATTACTAGCGGAAACTCTGAATCTTTTATGACAAAGTCGAGTCGATTGCATATCAAGATGTTCATGTGAAGCCGCCCTCCCTCCGGATAGCGATGGCTGGTGAAGATGGATAACGAATCGACGGAGATACTTGAAGAAGAAGTCTTCCAACTTGACGATTAACATATAGTGTTTCATCGTCCGAGATTTCATAGTCTCGAGTCTTAATGAAAACAAGCTCAGAAAACTTTGAAAGCATGAACAGAGAACACAAGTCCGAAAACATTATTCAAAGAACAATCTTGAATTCAAGGACCTGCACAATGATTCACATCCTCAAGAAGGAGATGAGATGTAAACCTGTTTCACGGTAGCGAGGCTTGCAATCATTTCTATTCTTGATCAGCGGCAACTTCTTGTTCCATGAAGGATCACGTTCATTGTGAAGCTCACAAGCTTCAATTTCCTTGTTCATCGATGTGCCTTGGGCCATAGGAATTCAATAAAGCAATGATAATTAATTTTTTTCACTACTTAACTTTCAACCCGATCCATCACCAACAAGACTTTCTTCTTACAAGATGGAATCCTGATTACGATTCGTCATCAAACATTAATTGGCACCCAAAACAACCCCTGCAAATGCGGGGTGTCTTTGGTTGGTATGACTGTACTTAGAAGGATGTTCCAAGCTGCCTACGTACCCTCACAGGATCAAGTCAAGCGTAGTTCAATTTAGCCTTTGCAGTTTAGACTCGTGCAAGTTAGGAGTAACACAGTTTAAGCTCTTGTGTCGTAGAGCGTTGAATTAGTTTATAAGCTCATACTACATGAGCCTTTGAAGCAGTTTAGGCTCGTGCTACAAGAGCGTTGAAGTAGTTTAGGCTCGTACTACAAGAGCTTTCGAAGCAGTTTAAGCTCGTGCTACAAGAGCGTTGAAGCAGTTTAGGCTCGTGCTAGAGGAGCGTTGAAGCAGTTTAGGCTCGTGCTAGAGGAGCGTTGAAGCAGTTTAGGCTCGTGCTAGAGGAGCGTTTAACAATCTTTAAGGATAGTAGTGTTCCAAGAACTTGCCGTTAATGGGACTAGTTCTTGATCTTTCTTCATTTACCACTTTAGTATCTATCACAGTTTTTTGTCTAACTTTCAACATATCTTTGGTTGCTACCATAAGTTCTGTATGCCTTCTCATTCGAGATGGGAATTTCCTAGCGATCTCCTCGCGTTCTTTTGACATTGCAGGTGGTTTTCTTCGTCGAGCCATATCCTTCATTTCACGCTCCACGGGTGTACCCAACCTGTTGTGGATCGATCTTCAAGGAGTCATGGTTTTATCATCGTTCACTCCTATACGATCAAACACATACTCTGTTGCTTTGCGCTTTCCAAGGAGGTGAAAGACCGAAGGCTTCTTTGTGGTGTCTACCTTGTTACCTTCAACTTGTAACAATTCATCAAAATTGTCTTCAAGTTCTTCGACTCCAATGACATTGCAAGATACTTCATATGAAATTATTTCTTGATCTTCATCACCACAAGTGAGAGAGATCATATTGGTTGTTGCAGTTTCTTGTTCCTCTTCCAAAGAAACCTTCCCTTCTCGAACAAGTTGCAGTATTTTCTCTTTCAAAATAAAACACTGATGTGTAGGATGGCTTACCAGACGATGATACTTGCAATATCGTGGGTCATTAGTCCTTGTAGCTTCCTCTGGTCGCTTTGATTTAGGGAGCTCGAGCAGTTTGAGGGTAAAAAGTTGATCAAGCATATCAGGAACATTAGCGTCAGGAAACGAATACACTTTGGCTTGCAATTCCTTCAGCGATGGCTTTGGTGTGTACCCTGCTTGATACGAGGTGAATTTATCACCATCTTTCTTACTTGACTTGGCGCCTAGCTTCACAGGTGCAACTGTTACAACTATTGATTCCTTAGATTCAACTTTCAAAGTATTGTTGCCCCCTTTGTGAAAAGTTGGTTTGACTCCAGTATGTTTAGAGTCTTGAATTTGTGGTCCTTGGCTTCCGCTAGCAGAAATACTAAGTTCCATGTCATGAGCACGTGTTGCTAACTCCTCAAAGGTTCTAGGCTTGATCCCCTAAAGGATGTAACTGAGTCCCCAATGCATACCTTGAATGCACATCTCAATGCCGGAGCTTTCGCTAAGTCTATCTTTTCAGTTGAGACTTAGATTCCTCCATCGATTGATGTAATCAATCACAGGCTCATCCTTCCATTGGCGAGTGTTAGTGAGCTCGGTCATGCTCACTGTCCTTCGTGTGTTGTAGAATCGATTCAAGAACTCGTTCTCCATTTTCTCCCAACTGTCGATTGATCTGGGCTCAAGATCTCCATACCAATCAAAAGTATAGCCATCAAGTGTTCGAACAAACTGCTTGACAAGTAGGTCACCATACGAACCTCCGTTGTTGCACGTCTCCACGAAATGAGCAATATGCTGTCTGGGATTGCCTTTACCACTGAATAACTTGAACTTTAGAGGATTATATCCTGTAGGCAATTGCAGGAGCTCGATCCTTTCAGAGTAAGGCTTCTTATACCCTGTTAAAGGTTTGGGGGCCTCCTCCACCTTTTCTAGATTCTCCTTCATTGTTTCAACAATTAAGTTCTTCAACTGGCTGACTGGAATGGAACCATCTGCCGAGACATTTAGATCTGGGAACTTTTCCTTGTTCTTGCCAGCTACATCCTCAGTTCTTGGAAGGTTGTGGACAACATGGCTTGACTCTCCCATATTCTCCATCCTGTTCATCAATGCTGCAAACTGAAGATCAAGTTTCTCCATAGCAAGCTTCATTTCCTCAACGCTCCTAGATAATAGTGAAACTTGCTCTTATAGTGCAACGACATTTGTGGTCATGACGGGCATGATAGAGCAGTCAGAAGTCTCGGGGCCACCGTCTTTGTGTGACTTTGATTCAGCGTCGTCGAAGGAGTATTCTGAGTTGTCATCATCGTCCTCCTTATCATCGTGTGTTGGAACATCGTCTTCATCAGGATCTCCATCGTTTGATGACTGTGAGGGGGATTTCTTTATTGGTGAATTGGCTTGACTTCCTGCCCCCGGTGCATCGTGATCACCTTTGTGATCTTCAACTTGGATGCGCAGATCCAGAACGTCAGGAAGATTGGATCCAAACACCGGAGTTGATTTGGGAATCAACACCATAGGAGGGCGGCCTAGAGCAACTGATTTGCCTCTGGTCATTGGTCCCAAACTTTCTTCACTTGTTCTTGAGCCATCTTTGTCAGAACTTGCAGATTTGACGGTCTGGATCTTTTGGTCTGGAACTGTTGCGACGCCTTTATTGGAAGACATCACGAACAAGGTTGAGTGATTTTCTGGAAAGAAGAGATGAAAGGCAGAGATGGTCCCACAGGGCGTGCCACGAATTTGTTCACACAAATTTGTTGTTCAAGAAAATAAACAAGTAAATATGCGACAAATTCAATTAGATGAAAAATAAAGCGGGACTACAATCTCTGGTATGTATTTTCTTAAATAAGAAAATAATATCCTTTGATTCTTCTCTCCTTATTTGATTGAGGGGATTGATCTTCTCCGATTTAGGCGGATCTGTTCTTCTCCGATTTGAGCGGAGCTGGGTTGTTCTCCGATTTGAGCGGAGCTTTGATCTTCGATGTAGGCGGATGTGATTTCTCCGGTTTGGGCGGAGTTGGGATCTCCGATGTAGGCGGAGGCGGAAATTCTGAGCAGCGATGGAGTTCTTCGGGCCTTGAATGGCTTGTTCGTCAGAGCTCTGCTACTTCTGAATCTCCAAGTGTGTTTTTCTCCTTGGGGATGGCCCTCTATTTATAGAGGAAATGAGGGATGATGTGGACTTTTCAATATGTATCTCTTAATTTATTTATTTTTAAGAGATAATATCGAATAACATAAATAATTACTATCTCTTAATATTTAATTAAAGAGCTAGCAATTTTCAGTTATTTACACAAAGTCACCCCTTTTTGTAGGATACTTTATGTCAATCTTCATTTGTAGCGTGCGCTTGACGTGTCATAGTTTAACACGTGGAAATTTAATTTGTTAAAATTTCCATGCCTACACCGGGTTTCGATTTGGGCAGCTCACTTTGAGCATGCACACAGATGATGAAATGATGTTTTCAGGGGCTAAAGTCACTTGGGAATGGTAGATTGACATGAAGACATTAAGCAGGTGGGGTCTCAATTCCAAGACATGCACAGAGAGGGAGCTTTTAGGCTCAAAACAGAGGCTCAAGCTCGCCGAAAAAAACGATGGGATGAACATGCAGGGGCTCATATGACATTCTAGTCTAGTTTCAAGCTCCTCGAACGATTCTATGGCATGCAGAGATCACAGAGGAGGAAGTGGAACAAGAAATACTCATGGAGTGCTCAAATTACCAGTGAAATTACAATCCGGCGACCTCAACAAAAACAGTGAAATTACAACCTCCTACGTGGTTCCTTCGACTCGTTGAACATTCACTTCCACCAATTAACATATTTCATAGAGAATGAGAAGGTGCTACAGCTGTGGTAGCTCCATCAATGGCGAAGAGATGTGAGAGAACAGAGAGTAGGAAAGGAGAGAGCTTGAGAGATGAGAATTCGAGAGAAATGGTGATTTATGCATGTGAAGGTTTAAATAGACTGACCACAGGTTTCTAGAGCTTTGCATGCTGAATTGCATGGAATGGGGCAAGTATTCTAGGGAGGTCTCAAATGTAATATTGAAAAGTTTAGGGGTTTAATTGTAATTAAATGGTTAATTTTTGAAATTCCACTTTGGCACCAACTTGTTTTAGGGTTCTGATTCATTACCCATTGTCTGTCATCGCCTCCTGACCAATTATCAGTTGCTGAACAAGAATTTTCACCTCAACTCAAAATTCTAGTTTATTGCAAGTCGACCCCCTTGAATATTCCAGGGTGTTACACACCCACTTTCCCGTTTTCGTGTTTAAAATTGCGGACAATCTCCTGAACAGTGGCCACATTGTCACTACCTCTTCTCTCAGGGATGAAACTGGTTTGCAAATGACTGATGAGCTTACCCAAGAAGGGTTTCAGTTTGTTAGCAATGATTTTTGTATGACAACAGGTCTAAGCTGGGAGACTGTTTCAGGACACTGCACTTTAGGTATAAGGCAAATAATGGATTGGTAGAGGCCACAGTTTATTGTACCAGAAGAGAAGTCACTGGACACTGATCACATGGTCTTTCACAACATCCCAACTTCTATGGAAGAATAAAGGGTGGAGTATCAAGGCCAGGAGCTTTTCTGGGCTTAAAGGACCACAAGGTGTTCTTATCTCCACAAGAGATGGGACAAGAGGGATGGAAGAGAGTTCAAAGTCAAAAAGCTGAGGGAAAGAGGTGCCAAGTGACAGGTTGTTTATGTTAGGATTTTCAATACGTGAGAGACAAGAGAAAGCAAGAAAACAAAAGCAAGATCAAGAACGCAATAAATTTAACGTGGTTCACTAGTTTTGAGACTAGCTACATCCACGACCAAACCAACCCAATTTATTGATGAGAAGCCAACCCAATTACAAGCACACACCAAATCATGACCTTAGCATCTACTTATATACTAGTACAAGACTTGGAGCCCAAGTAATGTCCAAAACTAATCCGAGACAAACAAGGAATTGTTTTCTAATCCAATAAGGACACTACCAAATATATTAGTCAAAGTAGACCCCTACAAGGAATCAAAGAGATTCCTTGCTGCCAAAGTAATGTAATTACTTCCAAAACTATTAGCCTCCTTTGACCATCCCATGCTAGGATTTTGAATCAACCAAAAAAACCCAACAAACCTCCACCTTGATTCAAACTCCATAGCTACCGAACCAATTCTTCTCATCAATCCAATGAACCCAATCCGAGTGTATTCCCAGTTTACGGAATTGAACACACTCCCAATGCGCCCCCAACAAGCGCGTCTATGCGTCTTCAAGAAACACAAAGACAATGCGTCCCAATAAACGCTCCACTAATGCACCATGACACAATGCATACCCCAACGTTGCGCCAATGACACTTCGCAACAAAGTGTCTATAAAACGATGTCATGCCAATTTGCGCCGCCACCCGCACCAATGCGCACAAAAAAAAAAAAAAAAAAAAAAATCCGATGCGCGCCAATCCAAGATCCAATCGCGCTACTGACCAATGCATGCACAATAACATGCCACCAACTCCGCGTGCCCAATAACACGCTCCCATGCTCCATGCCAGGAGCCCAAACCGCCCTCAAGGGGCCTAGAGATCATCACCAACCTTGAGCGTCTCTCCTCCTCCACCTGAAGCGAGATCTACAGGTGAACAATTTTTAGGACACTCCCTCTTCCAATGACGTTTCTCCCTCAGTTTGCTAGTTGATTCGAGTCGCCTCCACCTAGACTTGAATCCTCCTAGTTGCCAAATCCAGATATAGATCCAGATCACTCGCCAGGTTGAGCACGCCATATCGATTGACGCATGCCGGAACCGAAAGCGTGCCGGATGTACTAAAACTAGATCCACAATTTCAATGCTCCACAACAAGAGCCCGATAGCTCCCACAAAAAGGAACTCGATAGCCTCCCAACAAAGGCTCGGTGTGCTTGTACCCCCTGTTTCAGAGGCCAACCAGCGGAAACCCAATCTTCCCATCAAACCCGACATGTCTTGATCACGAACTCGCCATAACTTCTCTTGAAACTCAACGTAACCAGGCTCTGATACCACTTGTTAGGATTTTCAATACGTGAGAGACAAGAGAAAGCAAGAAAACAAAAGCAAGATCAAGAACGCAATAAATTTAACGTGGTTCACTAGTTTTGAGACTAGCTACATCCACGACCAAACCAACCCAATTTATTGATGAGAAGCCAACCCAATTACAAGCACACACCAAATCATGACCTTAGCATCTACTTATATACTAGTACAAGACTTGGAGCCCAAGTAATGTCCAAAACTAATCCGAGACAAACAAGGAATTATTTCCTAATCCAATAAGGACACTACCAAATATATTAGTCAAAGTAGACCCCTACAAGGAATCAAAGAGATTCCTTGCTGCCAAAGTAATGTAATTACTTCCAAAACTATTAGCCTCCTTTGACCATCCCATGCTAGGATTTGGAATCAACCAAAAAAACCCAACAGTTTATAGAAATATCTGTGGAAGAGGTAAAGGCCAATTTGAAGTGGTCGAGAAATGCTTTGGATATTAGCAGGCTCATAGTGCCAACAGCCCATGCTATCTTTGATGGCTGTCACTTTGTTCCTTCTTCTTCTACTGATGGTAGAAGTATGAAAATAGCCACTATTTCTATCACCCTCATGAGCCCAAGAAATTCTAGATTTCAGACCCGAGAATTCCTCTTCCTAGTTCCTAGTTATGAATCTCATGGTACTCATACCTCAAAGACTTCTCAAGGTTCTCAAGAAAGTTGTTGTGGGAGAGGTCCAAAGCTCTCTAAATGCCAGAAAACCTAGCAAGGATCCTTCTCTTTCTATGGAAAATGTTACCAAAGGCTTCCCTGTTCAAACTTTTATATCATCATGCGTTCCTACAATAGCGTGACTATAAGAAGGAAAGTCTTCCCAAGCTTGCTGGATGATGGGGTGCACAGAGGAGTCCAACTTCAAATGTTTAGGGAGTTGTGGAGAGCGAGATGGAACAATGATAAGAATGGGTTCTAGGCAAATTTTGTAGACAAGCATTGGGGAAACTGTTTTGCCAAAAAATGATTAGCTAAAAATATGCCAAGCATTTCTTTAATAAGCTCCCCAATAGATCTGTCATTTGTCCAAGTAGATTTTGGACCTAAAAAACCAAGATCCAGCAAGTTACATTATTTGCCTGACTGTCACTAACTAATCTGTGACAGATTTTTGGACAAGCCTTGGGACAGATTTTTGTTTCAAAAAGCCAGAACCGTCAGAGGTCATGACTAAGCAGCCATAATGTACCTGAATCTAAGCTTTGCTTTTTGGATAAGCTCTTCTCTTAATGTGACTCGTTACAGGAAGGCGCAACATAGGGCGCAAGAGGGTAATTTATACTACCTCCGTTTCTTCTCTATCACACCGGTTTGACTTTTGTCACTATTCACTGGGTCACTTTGACCAGATGATTTGGGTAGCAAAACGATTGAATTTTTTGTTAATCTTTTCATGGTATTGTAAAGTAAAAGTTGCTCTATAACACGGTGAAAAAATCATCAAAAAATTTAATCGTTTTGCTATCTAAATCACCCGGTCAAAGTAACCCCGATACGAGTCAAAAAGTCAAACTGGTGCTATAGAGAAGAAACGGAGGTAGTAACAAACAGTCGAAGGATTCAGCTAAAGTCAAAGGCTCTTGACAGGAGTCCCCTTGAGTTACTAAATAGAAGTGGATAAAGTAAATTAAACGTACGTTTTCCTCTCAAGTTAAGTTTCTTACGAGGCTTTGTGTTGTGTGGCGGAAGATCAACTTAACAAAATCCACGTCACCAACAATAGAAGACTCTAAAACACCTGATTGCCAACCTAAACCCTATAATTGGAGAAGTTATGCTTTCTAAACAACCCCAATAGCTAGTAGCTACTGCAAACCAAGTGAAGAACCAGAACCCTTCACTTTGAAACAACTAAACTCCTCAAGAGCAAAGGTCCCTAAAAAGAACATATCAAAATTTGGGGAAGAGAGATAAGGACTTCATGATAATCTTCTCAATCTTCACCTCCGAGGTGCCCACCTCACACCAGGCTCAGTTATCTGTAATTTGTCCCTCGATTTCTCAATCCCCGAAAGCCAACCAAGCACAGAACCCGTCTATACCAAATGGTTGTAATATCAAACTTCACAAGAAGAGGCAATCTCACAACAAACAAGCAATATATACATATACTGTTCTTCTCTTAGCATCATGCTTAAATCATTAGTGTCATTATATATGGCATAGGTCAAATGTACAAGACTATCCTTTTAGTGTCACTGTAGACTTTGCACGTATGGAGCGATGAACATCATGCAAGTGCCATTTCTCGAACTAAAAGGGGTGAAAGTGTCTTTGATTCAAACTTGATGAGGTGAAAGTGTCTTTTGCCTAAATATGTTGGTCCTAAGTGGAATTCTGAAAAGTTTGTGCCCACTCGAAGGGATGAAAGTGTCACTGAAGATTGTAATTTTTGTTCATTCTTTCATTGGCATTTCCAGTGACTTAATTACATGATATATACATGATATAGTTTTCCGTTTGGAATTATAAAACTCGAGGTTAGTGCGAGTGGCTCATAAATTGTGCTTTGCTCTAATTCAACCACAATGAGCCTAACATGCCTTTACGAACTGAATCAATTATAGCGAGCATGGTTGGGTTCAGGCTGTACGGTGCGAGTGATGGGTTGGGGCATATTGTTTGGTCACGACGGAGAGTAGATAGCGGAACTGAAGAGAAGAACATTCGGGGGTGTTTTTGTCAATTACTCAACCCCAGTCATGGAATAAAAAGGCCAAACATGGGCTTCCAATACACTCCAAAGACGGTTAAAATCTGATGAAACCCATATTCCTTCCGACGTTCACCGGATCAGAATCTGACGAGGACGATGAAACCCTCAATCACGACGAAGCGTCTATCTACTTGGTCGTGGAAGATGACACAAACCTGCCTTCGCGGGGGCAGTTTCTGGACCCAGTATTCAAACTGAATCATTGCAAAAAAGGGCGATCCCCCAGCTACGTCGCCGTGGGGTCCACCATCTATGTTCTCGGCGGCGGCGTAAACCTCGGCTCCCATGGAACCTTCATGTCTAACGAGGTCTATTTCATCGACGCCGCTCACCCAGGAAAGGGGTGGAAGCAAGCGAAACCAATGGAATTTCCGAGAAAAATTTCCACTGGTTTCGCCCTAAACAACAAAGTTTATGTCTTAGGGGGCTTAGATTTGCTGGACTCTAAGAGGATCCCAATGGAAGTCTACGACCCCGCGGTTGACCGATGGGAGATCATCGGTTGGGAGAGCGCCCACGATATTCTGGATTATGCAGTTGACAGCAAAGGCACTCGAGTTTTTCTATATACATCTACTGATCATATGTTACACACGTATACTCCTGAAACTAATCGTCTACAACCGTGCGATTACCCTAGAGATTACGGGTACCCTATCGCGATAGCTGTTCTGGGGACCACGCTCTACATGGGGAGCTACTACGCCACCGAATCAGGCAAATTTGAGTTGATTGGGTATGATTTGAAACAGGAATTATCCCCCGTCGCGGTGACCGGTCTAGAAAACTTGATGGACAATAGGACGGACTATCGGTTACCTCACTGGCACGATTCTATCGACGACTATTACACGGTGTTTGGGGGGTTCGAGTTGATTTCGATTGGTGAAAAGAAATTGGCCGTTGTTTGGGCATTAAAGGGCGGTGATCACCAATATGTTAATTGCTTGAAGATGGAGATTGGTCAGGAGATTATCGGCCCGAACCAAGTGAGGTTGACTGCTCATTCGGGAAGATTCTCCTCACACAAGGTGAAGGGATATTCGGCCGATTACTATAAGTATTTTTCAGTGTAAGTGATGATTCTATTTTTCAGTTCTTTGCTTGTTTTCAGTTTGTCTACTATGATATCGGGCCTAGGATTTGAATTCCTCTTACATAGTTGGTTCACAAAATTCTACTAGGTTAGAGGCATTAACAAAAATCTTATTGGCTAAGGTCAAACCATTGTTGTGATGATCTAATACAAAACCTTCTTATGGTGAAGGAGCCGGCGTATGAGATATTCATAAGATTAGTAATAAATATGTGGGTAAAAGACACTTTCACCCCCCAAGTATGATGCAAAGAAACTTTCACCCTTTTTGTGTGGGAAATGACACGTTCAATCCTTTCATATTTTTAAACTTCATGACATTTACAACCCCGGACTCTATCATATCATACTCTAAAAGATCAAATTGTCCCCGAAACTACTATAGTGACAAACAACCGTCCTCGGACTAACGATGTGACAATTAGAGAGTCTAAATATCCTGAAATTTGACAAACATGGAGGGTGAGTATTATTTCCCAAACTAGAACGGGTGAAAGTGTCTTTGCATCAAACTTGAGGGGTGATATGTTTTTTACCTCAAACATGTGGATGCTAAGTGTGAGATTCTGAAAAGCTTGCGCCCACTTGAGGGGGTGAAAATGTCATTGAAAATTGTTGTTGTTCATTCTTCTAATGACATTTCGAATTACGTATAATAAGTCTAGTCAATTGTATAACTTTTATTTCAAAATTCGTTTCTGGGAACGGAAACTACAACTTAAGCAGATGCTTTTTGGTAGCTGTTGTTTGCGCCTTTCTTAGTCCGTTTGTATTCTTCATGCAAACTTAAATCTCTTGTTTTTTTTAGGGAGTATTTACTAAGCTCCCTGATTTACTGTTCATAAACACCAACGTGCCATGCTTTGGACCATTGGATTGGTTACATCGGAGCCCTTAAATGTTCAAGCACATCAACATATACTTAGTCTGACATGTCTACCCACCAATGTACCCCTCTCTTACCTCACGGGTTTTTTCTTCTGCGTTTGGGTGTGATTGATTCCACGGGGGAGAAAAAGTGCAGGAGTATCTATTTTTGGAAAACAAAAACTCTCTCTCTCTATATATATATATACTAGTTAGGAGTACGTACGTTGCACGAGGAAGGTATAATTTTCTTTAAGAAATATGGTCTATGTAGTGTCTTATCGAGTAGTAATTATTATTGCAAAGAAATCAAATCATTATTTACATGTGTCGATACCAAGAGTTTGCAACGCTATTAAAATATGCATAGCTAAATGACGCAATTCAAAAAATTAAATATAGAGTATCTCTTATTTCAAGAATGCTCCTACTTATTTCAACTACACCATGACTTATAAAACTAATTTCAAACAAAGTTCATTGTTCAATATTTGACTGATTACTAACAAACAATATACTTGACCGTTTGAAGGTCATAGAGTAAAACAAGTGGGATTTATGGTAGCCTAAAATAGTTGAGTTTGCTACAGAATTATTTATTTATTTCTTTTTTTTTTTTGAAAATTGTAGCATTCAATTAAAAGAGACCATCACAGCCTAACAAATGAGAGGTCAATAAAGACCCGGAATAGTTAGACGCACAAAGCAACTTGGCTTGCGAACTATCCCATTCAAATTTTTGAGAATAAAAGAAAGAACACAAGAGGAAATATCATTAGCCAAGTTTCTGCAGTCACAGGAGCCAGAAGAGATGAGTGACATGCAAATTTAGATTTGATGGGTTCAAAAGCTAGTTTGGAGTCTGAATGAATGATGAAATTGCTCAAACCTTTTTCCTTAGATTCCAAAAGAGCGTTTTTGATATCCAAACCTTCTAGAGTGGATCACATCAATTTTCAACACATCCAAACCAGCTTTGTTCATTACATTCATCTGCATTCGTCAGAACAATTCTAAATCTTCCTCTATTGTGAGCTTTGTCAGTTGCTGCAGCTGTGAAGAACTTGAAATCTGCAATAACAAAGAGAAATCAGCTGCAACAAGTGTCTTGCTCAAAGTTTTTTACGAAATTCTTAACATGACATGAAACTAATCTCCTATACAAATAATAACTCATGTTTCTAAACTGTAGTGAGAGAAAAATTCACAGTATGACATTACAAACTGATTTCCTATTCAATTAATAACTCATTATACTCAACCCGTTGCTTTTCCACCCAACAAACTACAATCCTCTGATCATGACACTACTTCTTGTTTGCATCCTGCTCAACAATCGCAATACGAATGGTCAGTTGATAATTATGCAGCTCGAGGCAACCTTAAATAATGAATTCACGCTCTCCCCGGTCATTAAAATGCTACTGAATTCATGGTTGAGTGTAACTTCTTCTATTGTTCCTAAATAGTCCAGGAGAATCGAAGAGTCATAAAAAAAATAGTAAAAAAAAAAAATAGTAAAGTACCTAAGAAAAAAATTGAAGTGCAACAAAATGAGAAAACATAATGCTACTTATTAGATGAACCTTTACAAAATAAAAAGAAAATAAGAACATAATAAGAAGATAACAAGGAAGAAGAAGGGACTGGGATAATCAATTGGTTCTCTCAGTCAAATTCTCTGTGCTCTCTCTCTACATTCTCTTTTTCTCTATTAATCTCTCCCCCACTTCTATCGTTCTCGTCTCGCTTAGTATTTGTCTCTCGGTCTTCCTCTACAGCGTGTCGGTTGAGAGATTGAAACAAAGAGAGATCGTGACAATGTGTTTGACGGAGGCGTGTCTTCAAATTCCGTCCTTGGTGGAGATTGACATAACATCTATGCCCAATCTCTCTCGACGATTTAATTGGTGCAGGCGGTGAATCATGGCGGGATTGTATGGGTTTTTGTCAATGACTGAATTTGGATTGAATTTGGGGTCGCTACGGGGTGTTGAATCATGTCTGATTCAAATCTAATTAAGAGATTTATTCTAGATTGAGTTGACGTCGAGTAGGAGTAGTGTCCTAAGGTAATCTTTTAGCCGGGTTTCTTTCTGGTTTTCTTAAAAGACAACCGATGTTGCACGGTGATAACGGTGACCGGAATATGAGTTTTGATGACCAGAATCTGGGTAAGGTTGCGGTAATGGTGGTGATCGCGATGGTGAATGTGATGTTGTTCTTAGTCATGAGGTTTACAACTTTACCCTTCTACAAAAAGACATGGATGTCAATGAACGGTTTATTCCATTAAATACGTGACATAATCTTTTTATCAGTTTGAGAAATTGATGTTTTAATTGAAAATAGGGGATGCAGTCATCGACTATTACAATTGGGATTGCAACGAGATAATTTCGAGATACTGCATATGCATTAAGCAATTAAGCCATTAGTTTATGATTAATTATCTGAATTTCTAAAGTGAAAGACCAACTCGTGTAGGTTAGCCGCAGCGTTAATAGAAGAAGGGGATTCATATTGTTCATGGATTTAGTTACTTCTTTTAATAAACTAATTAAGAAATTAACAAACAATAATGCATAAGATCAACTATGTTTCATAATACTTCCAATAAGTTACCGGACACCATAGAACCCATATAATACGTATATATGTTAGTGAGCTAGCTCTTGTAACCATTGAGCATGACATAAAAAATGAGTACAACCTCGGTTTCTTCTCTTATAACAACGTTTGACTTTTCAGTCTGAAACTGGATCACTTTGACTCGGTGATTTGAATGACAAAACGATGTAATTTTGTTACATTTTTCCATAGTGGTGTAGACTAAAGTTTACTCTACAAGACCACGCAAATATTACTAAATTTGTGTATAGTTTTGCTAATCAAATTACCATGTTAAAATGACCAAGTGGATAGTGTCAAAAAATGACAGAATTAGCACCTTGGAAGTTAGCCTTAATTAATATCTCAAATAAGGAGGTAATATTATGCAATAATTCACTTTATAATACTTTATCAATAACTAAGTTGTGCAATACTATAAGAATTCGAACAGAGCATATAACTTTGGGTAGCACAAACAGATTGTAAAACAAATTTGTAATTTTATGATAAATAAGAATGTGAGGTACCTAAAGCAAGCCTAGTTTTGCATATTGGATTTAGAACTGGAAATCTAAAAAATAAGGCATGCGAGTTCAGTACCATTGACATAATGGTCAACATCTATGGGATAAAGAAGACATGAACTGACATAAGTATTTTGAGAAGTAGCAATCCACGCACATAATTCCATATGTCAAAGAAGACACTAATAAAGAAGAAGAAACCAGCGAGATAGTCATTCCCTGATACTATTGGTTTTTAATCATTGATCAGCCCAACCTTGTTATTTTCAAAAGAGATGGGAGAAAGACCAGACTTATGTTGGGGATGTAGGCAGAATTTGCAAGTAGCTTCTTGATTCACAGTAGTGAGTCGAATACTTAGATTGGATTAGGATAATTATTGTGATACAATACTATGAAATCAGCAAAGGTACCGGAAATTTGCGGATCTCATTTGCATTGAAACTGTCTATTTTGCTGGCAGAAGCCATCTAATTACACAACAGAACATTTCATTCTCAACATGCACTTGCTGTGTTATGATACTTTAAATACGAATTAATGAAATTCCTCGGCAAAATTACTGCCTTTAATTTTTTTTTGGAAGAGATACTTTTACATGGAAGAATGTGTAATAACATGTTCCATTAAAGACTTACTCTGATTGTGAAACAAAGATGTGACACCAAGAAGCTAACTACCAGAATACCGTTTGATCGGTTTCCAATACCATCTCATTATTTAAAAACTCAGGTCAAAGAAGCATGGTTTAGTTTAGATCAGCGATAAATGTTATGAAGCTAATACAAAAACTTAATGAAGAGATGATGAACCGAATAGTGCGCAAATGTATATCTAACCCCCGGATAAGACTAAGCGCATACCTATTAGCCATACCACGGGAAGAAATCGATAGACATTTTCACAATATAGAATGGAGTTTTTCCATACCTGCTGGGATCTCCGGAAGTGACTTTCTAACATGTCAGCGATTTGTGAAACTTCAATTGTCTCTGTTGAGTTTAGGTTGTTCAGGAGCCGGTACATGGAAAACATGTGTGTGATAAGGATTTTCATAGAGGGACAAGAATGAATAGTTCCAATACCTAGATCAATATGAACCTGGCCAAGAAAATCGTATTAAACGCCCAGAATAAGTAATTGTAAGTTGAAATTGCTACCTGCTAAGGGCCAATGGTTCTCGATTATAAGGAACTGTAGTTGAACAATTGACAAAGCAACATTAATTGTATTTGCAGTGTCTAACATATAAACACGCGTTCATCCATAACTCAGACTCAACTGCGGATAATTCTTATCAGACCTTATGCTAATCAGGGGAAAGCAAGGATATTAAAATCTACCTTCGACAGGCAGTAAAGACTTTGGGTAGAAATATTCGTGGATACTGATGGATGTAAGCAATCTAATCATATCACCTGCATGACAAATAAAATTATTTTATGCATAGAGTAATACGTATAGCATAATGAAGTATCAAGTAAATTTTGATATGAATAATTAGTATTGATGTGAATAATAACACATGCTTCCAATGTACAATGCTCGTGTGGTTCACATCAATTCGTCGCCGAAATAAGAAACTAATACTTTACTCGTATGTCAAGGTTGAGGAAAACAAAAAGAGTACCTAGTAATACATATATTTGTTCTTATAATTCCTTGAATATTTTTACTGAATCTTGCCAAGACTCTCTGTTTAGCATAGATATTTTTCATAATTTCGTCGACCTGAAAAGCGGAAGTTGAAGGCATATCAACCAATTACTCTACACTGGAATGAACTTTAAAATCAGAAGGTACCCTTGAATTGTATTATAAGAAGGTGCACTTGGGCTACATTATGATCCAATATAGTTCCTTATACCTAAAGTTCGATCAGAACAAACAAAACATCAACCTTCAGCTCACACCAACCTTTATGAATTTTTTGAGACTCATCATACCACCCTCAAACCGATTAAGAACCAATGATTATTCCTCAAAAGTAAATAAAATATAACATAAGAAGAAGTTGATGATGAGCAAAAACTGATCTTGTGAGCGGTAATCAGATCTTGCAATGGGAGAAGGAAACTGAACTTATTGCAAGACGTTTGAATATCAAAATTGTAAATAATAATGGAAAGTGTAATTTTTTTTCATTGTTTTTTTTACCGATTTCATGAAACTTAGATTGTTTATTTAAATAAGAAGGAACTTTCATACCCTTTTAGTTCATACCTTGTTTATATACCTGTCTACCACCAACAGAAGACAAAGCCACCTACAATTAATTATGACAGCAACAAGCAGATTATAGGCAGCCAAAGGAGGCAGAATATAAAGATCTAGTTTTACAACAGCAATCATAGGGAAACAAGTCAAAAATTTGAATTATGTGCAGAATATAAAGGAAGCAGAGACGCATAATAGTGTACAACTACACAAAGACATGACCATAACCCTAACCCTAATTAGTATGATACATATGTGAAGGGGGTTAAATCTAATAAGCATGTGGAAAAAAAACCCCACAGATCGAAACAAGAAGATACAAACACACCTAATATTGTGAGCTTTCATTATGAATTTCGTTTCAGAACACCGTGAATAGGGCTGCGACCGGCCTAGTTACAAACATATACGAAATCCATGAAAAGATTTCGTCAACAGATATGTTCGATTGCCTGGAGCGAAGACGATCTCTTTAATTCCGGTGCTTCGTTCATGAAACCAAATCAAACCAAACCACAGAGAGAGGAAAAATTACATAATTATGGAGGACTTACAAGATTCCTTCCGCATCCAAGGAGCGCAGCCCGAACTTGAACAAACGCCCTTATTCGTGGTCTGTGGACGTAGAATCCTTGATCACCGATCAGACATAGTTGTTTACGTTGGGAGGAAGAGTCGTGAAAGAGTCTATTGAAGACTAACCTACGTGAGAAGGAATAGCCTAGGGTTTTTTTTTTTTTCTTCAGAATAGCCTAAGTCTAACAAGGCACTTTTGTAATAAACAAATTTAAGGAGGTAATTTTGTAATAAATGATCTTAAAGAGTATCAAATTTTAGGGTTAAGAATAAACTTATGTAATTATAAACTTTAGGAAGACACTTCCGTAAATAAATGATCTTAGGAGTCACTTTTCTATTCTTCACTCTTTTAAGATAGTAAAGATATATTAATATATTTTTTTGAACGAATATATATATATATATTAATATTTTAGTTCATTCATAAATCTTTTTGTGCCATTTTGTCATTTTTTTGTGTAGTTTTACAAAACAAAAAAACAAACCAGCATCCGTTAATACACTTTTCTCGCCCATTCGCCCATTCTTCCTAGATAGGACGGGTTATCCGCTAGTCTCCTAAAAGGGAGGTGGATGGGAACGACAATGACCGTGCAGACCAGTAAGAAAATGTGGCGTGTGAAGCGCTTCTCAATCTGCTTATTGAGGACGTTGAGAAGAAGAACGGTGGGGAAAAAGGATGATATCATCTAGTTTTTTTATCTCAAAGAGTACTTGAGCGCTTGTTTCTTCAAACAATTTGAAACTCATTGGATGTCACGGTTACTACTAACTTTGTTCTATTTACTTCTTGCTGTGATCCGTGAGTAGTAGATTTGCCGAATGTTCAAATCACACAGGTAACGAAGCACTAGTTTGTTAGCAAGGCATAAAAAGTGCATTTCTTTGACTTCACCAATGAAGGCCTACATGTGACAGCAGAGCATGAACAGAAATAAGATGGTAACATTTTCCTCTCAAGTTAAGTTTCTTACAAGACTTTGCCAACCTAAACCCTATAATTGGAGAAATTATGCTGTTTAAACATCCCCACCAGCTAGTGGCTAATGCAAACCAAGAGAAGAAACAAAAGAACCCTACACTTTGACACGAATGGACTCCCCAAGAATAAAGGTCCCTTAAAAGAACATTTCAAAATTGGGAAAGAGAAGTAAGAACTTAGAATGATCGTCTCATTCTTCCCCTCCGAAGTGACCACATCACACGAGGCGCAGTTATCCGTAATTTGTAACTCGGTTTATCAAGCCCCAAAAGCCAACCAAACACAGAACCAGTTTATACCAAATGGTTCTAATATCAAAGTTCACAAAAAGAGGCAATCTCACTACAAACAAACGATATATACATATAGTGTTCTTCTCTCATTATAATGCTGAAATCATTAGCGTCATTATATGTGGTATAGGTCAAACTCGAATTGTACAAGACTATCCTTTTATTTTCACTGAAAACATGCACGTACGGGACGATGGATGATTAACATCATGCAAAGTCATATTTTATGAAACACTGACTGGCCAATATATGATCATCATTATTTAATACTCACAGAATATATATCCTAAAATCACAAACAACTTAGTGACCTCACTAAGTGACCTTACTGACACCAAGTCATGGAATCACTCTTGATTCTTGAACATCATATCTTACTTGAAAAACTCTAATAGATACTAGTGATTTGCCAGTGTTACCCAAATCCTCCAAAATAGTTAATCTAAAAAAAATGCCCTAATGCATGACTTTACCTACGACAGTGCTAGCACCACAACTGTCGATTGTTTCCGATCTCCCTCCAACATACACAAGGAAAACAGATGTTGTCTAACCATTCTGTACTAGGTGTCCATGATCAATACAGAACTAGCTTAGCTTAAATGTGACGGTAGAGACAACAATGAGGATTAACTTGATGGGGAGATGATTTCTTATCTAATGAAAGCAATTCCTTCTATAACGATTCATCTTACTCGTCAAACTAACTTGGCCTCAGCACAACAGAACCTCTCTGTCCAGCAACCTCCACAAAGAATTGTGATACACTAAAATCAGACATTGCTATAACACTAATTTCTAGCTACTTAAATCATAACACAGAGCATTCTTGGAACATATCATTCAGCTTACCTCATCGGGAGGGTACAATGCCGCCATATGAGACAGCCAAGAAAGTGAAAACCATCACAGACACCGCTAACAGAGTGTAGATCGATAGCGAAAGGTAGCCAATACTGGTCACTTTCGTCGAATCAGGTACATTCCCCAGCCTTTCAATCTTTGCCTTTGCTACGTAAGATCCGTGTACACCTCCATACAACAATGCCCATCCTCTGAACCTTTGAATCTCCTGGCGAAACTGCCCTTCTGTCTCTGCCGCAAACCAATGCGCCGTCTCATTAGCCGCAAATGCCTAACAGCTCCAAGAACCACAAACAACACCCACGAGAGAGCAACGGAGGTGATAAAGATATGTGCGAAGACGGAGTAATTGCCTGGCGAATACGTTCTCGTGGACACAATTAGGGCAAAAAAGATAGAGAAGTGTTGAATCCAATATCGATTTAACGGCCCTGTCAGCGGTGGAATTCGCCTCTTCGCACAAATGAGCGTTTCTATGGATGATTCCGCAGTACTTGTTGGTCAGGTGAGCTGCGAAGTCTCCAATCGCAGATGGGATGATAAATTGAAATTACAAGTTGCTGCCATGGTTAGTCGTATTAGCAGAATTGGAAGAAGAGGTGTTGATTCAGCTCAAATCAAGTGTTGAAGCTAAAGAATGTTGCTGTTTTTCAAGACAAAAATCAAAGTCTTGTGCAAAATCCACAAGAGATGTCAAAAGGGGTATTTATGCCTTTTTCCAAAACTTGTCAAAACCCATAAATATGTTTCTCATGTCTTTTTTGCCATTTCTTGAAGTCTTGTGGCTGTTTTGAAACTTCTCTAGACTTGCTTGTAATTGAGATCAAATGATCTGGGCCTTAGTGTAAATTCTCACAAGCCATGAACGGCTGTGATGAGATCTCATGATCCAACAGTCTAAAATAAGACCGTTGGTCTTATGGGTATATAACCCTGCTGCTGTCGCTAGGGTTCTCAATGTTCTTCCCCTTCTTCGTTTCCAGAAAATGTAATGAAACTCTGTCAAATTTGTTTCTGAAATTCAATGAAATTTTTCTATCTTTGATTCGTTTGTTTGATCTTTTCTGGAATCCTTTGATTCCTTTCATGGTATCAGAGCCATGGCTCTCTCTACAAATCAGTCACAGGGGTCTTCAAATCCTTTTTATCTTCTCTCTCAAGTTCATAACCTCGTCCCCTTCAAGCTAGATAACACAAACTATGTTATCTGGCGATATCAAATTTCCACTATTCTCAAAACACAATCCCTATTTGGTTATGTTGATGGATCTAGGGTTTGTCCCTCCGAATTCCTGGTTGATGGTGATGGAATCCTGACGGTCAATCGAAACCCAGAATATGATGCATGGGTCACTCAAGATCAGATCGTCCTCTCTCTGCTCACAGCAACTCTCTCTCTCAAGAAGCTTTGGTCCAGGTAGTGGGTAAACCCTTCTCTCGAGACGTTTGGGTTTCATTGGAGAACAGGTATTCCTCTCTCACTAGATCTAATATTATTCAACTAACATATGAGTTGCAAACGATTAGGAAGAAATTTGATACTATTGATGTCTATATGAAAAAGTTGAAAATCCTAAGAGATAAACTGTCTTCTGCTATGGTGAATACTGATGATCAAGATATGATTCTGTATGCTCTACACGGTCTTCCTCCTGAGTATAACTCTTTTAGATCTGGTGTGAGAGTCACTATGTCTGTTTCACCTGATAAAATTAATTTTGAAGAGCTGCATGTTCTGTTAAAGGCTGAAGAACAAATGATTGAGTCTCAATCCATCTTGGGAAATGAATTAACTGGGTCTGCTGCTTATGTCTCTAACATGTTTAATGGTGGAAGAGGAAAAGGAAATGGGTATGATAACAACAAGAATCAAGGAAATTGTTTTGGTAGAGGTCAAGGAAACAACTATAATGATCAAAACTCTAAGTTCAATCAAGTATCTGGTTATCAAAGTCAAAATTCAAGTCAAAACCCTAATTATCAAGGTCAAACTTATACCCCCAACTACCCTCTGGAAGAGGAAACACTAATGGTGGAAGAACTCATGACTCCTCTAGAGGTGGTAGAGGGTATAACAGAGGGGGAGGTCAATCTAAGAACAAGGGTCCTAGCTTTGATAGAAATGGAAACCCTGTCAATTGCCAAATCTGTGGTATGGACTACCACTCTGCTGTTGACTGTTGGCATAGATTGGAATTTGCTTACCATGGTAAGAAACCTCCACCTCAGTTGTCTGCTATGACAAATGTTGCTGCTCCTACTATGAATGTCAATCAAGAACATCACTCTCAGAACAATGTGTCTGCACCTGTCACTGGTTATCAACCTCAAATTAATGCTTTCAATGCTAGCCTTCTTGGACCAACACCTAGCATTAATCCAAATTATTGGTTGACTGACTCTGGTGAAAACAATCATATGACTGCTGAATTCAATAATCTCTCTCTGGCCTCACCCTATCACGGTAGTGACAAGGTTGCTGTTGGAAATGGCCACACTCTTCCCATATCTCATTCTGGTATTGCCGTTCTTAACACCCCTTCTCACTCTTTTACTTTTCACAATACCTTACATGTCCCAAATCTTTCAACAAACCTCATTTATGTTTACCAACTTTGCAAACAACACAATTGCTTCTTTTACTTTGATGCTGACAAATTTTATATTCAGGACAAATTTCAGGGCACAATCCTCTACCAAGGATTGAGAGAACATGGTATATACCCTATACACACACAACCTTTCTCTACAGCTTTTCAAGACAAAGACACAATACAAGCTCACTTAGGAAAAACAGTGAAGTCTCCCCTCTGGCATGCTAGACTGAGACACCCTTCTGAAGACATTTTAAGACTTATATTTATTTCTTCTTCTCATATGTGTAAAGACCTTAAAGTTTCTGACATTTCTTCTCATTCTGTTTGTGAACATTGCTTGCTTGGTAAAATGACTAAACTGCCTTATAAATCTTCCACTTCACACACGAAATCACCTCTTGATCTTCTGCATAGTGATGTTTGGGGTCCTGCAACTGTGAAATCTCATCATGGATATAGATTCTATGTATTGTTTGTGGATGATTATTCTAAGTTTACATGGATCTTTCCTCTGCATCATAAACCAGAAGTTGCAATAATTTTTCCAAAGTTCAAACTTGAAATTGGAAAACAATTAAACTCTCCAATCAAGATTTTAAGATCTGATGGAGGTGGTGAATATATGTCCTACACTTTTCAAACTTTTTTGCATTCTCAAGGCATTGTTCATCAAAAATCATGTCCTTACACACCACAACAAAATGGTGTAGCTGAAAGAAAACATAGGCACATAGTAGAAACTGCTGTGACTCTACTTGTTCATGCTAAACTGCCTAAATATTTTTGGAATCATGCTTTTAGTGCTGCTGTTTACTTGATTAACTAGATGCCAAACAAAAACACTCAAAACAAATCTCCTTGGGAGTTACTTTATAATACTAAACCTGATTATAATAAACTTAAAGTTTTTGGGTGTGCATGTTATCCTTACTTGAGACATTACAACAACTCCAAATTGGATCCAAAAACTAAACAATATGTGTTTCTGGGTTATGCTCATGATTATAAAGGATATGTTTGCTTTGATAAAGAATCTCAAAAGTTATTTATTAGTAGAGATGTTATATTTGATGAGAACACTTTTCCATTTGATAAAAATTGCTCAAATTCTGTGTCTGATAAATCAAATTCTTCTGATACATTGCATATTGGTGATATTCCTATTTCTTTGCCTTATGATTATATGTCTTCTGCTTCTGTTCTATCTTCTCACATTGTTAATGATGGTCATGTTTCAGGTATTTCTGATGAGAACAATACTACACAAGATCATATGCCACATTCTGAACATGATATCTGCATGATCTTACCCAATACCACTGATGAGAACATATCACAACACACAGATGAGAACAGACATTACACTTTTGCTGGAGACTCTAAGACTCAGGATGTTCCTCACACACAGTCTCAGCAGCCTACTTCAAATGATGATCACAACACTGTTGATCAACCTACAAACAGTATTGGCATGACAAATACTGATGTGGAAAGGCATCATTCAGCTGGGAGTCACCCCATGCAGACAAGGAGCAAGTCTAGAATTTTTAAGAAAAAGACATTTGGGTTCAATGCTATAAATGGTAACTCTGATATCTCTCCTTTCTTAAATGATCCAACTTGCTTCACAGAGGCTAGAAAACACTCTCAGTGGCTGAAAGCAATGACTGAAGAGTTCTCTAGCCTCACACAACAATACAATTGGACTTTAGTTCCAAGACCCTACAATGCAAATATTGTAGGGAACAAATGGGTTTTTAGAACCAAATATAACCCTGATGGTTCAATTTCTAGACACAAAGCTAGATTAGTGGCTAAGGGGTTTAGTCAAACCCCTGGCATTGACTTTGAAGAGAATTTTAGTCATGTGGTCAAACATGCTACTGTTAGAACAATTTTGTCTTTGGCAGCCACATTTAATTGGCCTCTTCATCAATTAGATGTCAAAAATGCATTTCTTCATGGCTATCTCAAAGAAACTGTTTATATGCAACAACCTCCTGGATTCAAAAATTCACAATTCCCTGATTATGTGTGTAAGCTTAACAAAGTCATATATGGTCTCAAACAAGCTCCTAGAGCTTGGTTTGAGAGATTTACAGAATTCATTTTATCTCTTGGCTTCACTCAATCAAAAGTTGACACTTCCATGTTTGTTAGATACAATTCCAGGTCTTCTGCAATTACTGTTTTGCTTTTGTATGTTGATGACATCATTTTAACTGGTAATGATTCTGTTTATACTACTCACCTTATTTCAAAATTGAAATGTGAATTTAATATGAATGATCTGGGTCCTTTGACTTATTTTCTGGGATTACAAATTGAAAGAAGTGAACATGGTATAATTGTGCATCAATCTAAATATGCGAATGATTTACTTACTAGATTTAATATGCATAACTGCACTCCTTGTCTTACTCCTACCATTTCTGGAGTAAAATACACTTTTAATGATGGTGAACTGCTATCTGATCCTACTCCATTTAGACAATTACTTGGTGCACTACAATATTTGGTTTTTACTAGACCTGATATTTGCTTTGCTGTTAATTACTTGTGTCAATTTATGCATTGTCCTACTACACAGCATATGTTAGGTGCCAAAAGAATTCTTAGGTATCTAAGAGGCACAACAAATGATGGCATTTTATAAAGGCAAAGTGAATTAAATTTCTGTGCTTTTTCTGATGTAGATTGGGCTGGTAACCCATCTGACAGAAGAAGCACAACTGGTTTTGTCTTATTTTAAGGCAACAACCCAATTCACTGGGCTGCAAAGAAACAGCCAACTGTCTCTAGATCTTCCTCTGAGGCAGAATATAGAGCTTTGGCAACAACTGCTGCAGAAATCACTTGGTTTCAATATTTGTTTCAAGATTTGCATATCTTTTTAAAACAACCTCCAATTCTTTTTTGTGATAATGAGTCTGCAATTCACATGACTGAAAATCCTATTATGCATTCCAAAATTAAACACATAGAATTAGATTATCATTTATTAGAGAAAAAGTGTTGAGAAAACAGTTAATAGTGGATTTTGTGTATTTTGCAGATCAGCTAGGATATTTATTCACCAAGGGTTTAGCTGCTCCTGCTTTTGGATATTTCAAGTCCAAGTTAATGGTCTCTTCAGCACCATTAACTTGAGGGAGGGTATTAGCAGAATTGGAAGAAGAAGTGTTGATTCAGCTCAAATCAAGTGTTGAAGCTAAAGAATGTTGCTGTTTTTCAAGACAAAAATCAAAGTCTTATGCAAAATCCACAAGAGATGTCAAAAAGGGTATTTATGCCTTTTTCCAAAACTTGTCAAAACCCAGAAATATGTTTCTCATGTCTTTTTTGCCATTTCTTGATGTCTTGTGGCTGTTTTGAAACTTCTCTAGACTTGCTTGTAATTGAGATCAAATGATCTGGGCCTTAGCGTAAATTCTCACAAGCCATGAACGGCTGTGATGAGATCTCATGATCCAACGGTCTAAAATAAGACCGTTGGTTTTCTGGGTACATAACCCTGCTGCTGTCGCTAGGGTTCTTAATGTTCTTCCCCTTCTTCGTTTCCAGAAAATGTAATGAAACTCTGTCAAAATTGTTTCTGAAATTCAATGAAATTGTTCTATCTTTGATTCGTTTGTTTGATCTTTTCTGGAATCCTTTGATTCCTTTCAAGTCGTTGAAAGTTGCAGAGATGATCTTCGTCGGGAACCTAACTCGCCTATTCGCCAAGTCCATTGTCGTTGTGCCGAAACCCTATGTTGTATCAAGGGGCCGATCTTCCCGCGAAAACGTTCTTTATTAGAATAATTTCCCTTTAACCCAAAGCTTTGTCAGTTTTCATATTAAAGTCCCTAATTTTCTACTACCTCAGTTTCTTCTCTATCACACCAGACTTCTGGACTCGTTTCTAGATCACTTTGATCGGATGATTTGGATAACAACAATGATGCAGTTTTTTAATAATTTTTCACCGTGTTTATAGAGCAACTTTTACTCTACAACAACATGAAAAAATTTATCAAAAAATTGCATCGTTTTACTACTCAAATCATCAGATCAAAATGACACCGTGAATAGTGGTGAAAGTCACATCGGTGTCATAGAGAAGAAACTGAGGTGGTACTAGTATTTAGTTGCGTGTACCCCACCTTACAAGACAGTCACAAATAGTTAGATACAACACGAGCTGTGGGTTACAGGGGTCGGGTCAGGCCGAGCCTAGCTCATTTTAGGGTAGTCTCCCCTGATTTCTAGCATCCGTCCCCCCCCCCCCCCCCCCAATCTTGAGACAGAAGTCAAAAAGATCATAGACAATCTCGAACATGGGCTCGATCTCCTGGCCAAATACGCTCTATTTAGATAGTGTATGTTTCGGCGCGAATGACCTATCATGATAATTGCCTCCCAATGTGAAATCAGATGTACAGTCCAATGAAGCTATTTTCCTCCTTTTGGATAACTTTAGCCTTTCATCCTCGAATGACCTTCTACTACACCTAAATTGAATGTGTACTCTCAACTTCAATTAACCTATTTTAACCCTTGTTCGTGCATTACAGTAGATGATATCAACTAACTCCGCAACAGATGAATTGGTGATATCAATAATTTCTCAGATAACATACCCCAATGTCACTGGAAACACAGTGGAACTTCTTACTTCGCGTAAAGGCTAAAGTCATCTCTCTACTTTGTTATTGTATCAAACCTAATTATTTTAGATGCACACCATATAAGACGTAACACTTTTTGGGGATTCTATCAAACAGACTACAATTGAATTTTTTAGCTACCAATTTGCTCAAAGAAGAATCAATTTATTCTTGGTGAACACGAAACCTCCCTAGCAGTACTGTCCGGGACTCTGGGTGGTCCCCGTATCCGGCCGTACTCTGACATGCAGTAACAACGTGAACCAGGTGCTAACCTACTCCAACAATTGTTTCAAAACCAAGAATTAGCCAAAAGAAACACCAATACTCATATACTTGTAGAACCATGAGTTTTCAGCAACACAAAGACTCCAGATAAGCTACTGATTACCAAAATGAAGCAACAACATGCAAACGACTAAACCAGAAATTTCACCAGATCGATCAAAAGACTGAAAACAGAGATTAAGTAACACCAGCAACACTCAGTTTGATTTATCCACCATCAGTGACCCCTCTTTTTCTTGCTCGTCTTTGCAGATTTAGGTCCATAAACACCATCCAATTCGATCCGATCAGAAAGAGAAAGTAGGCTTCAAATGTACCGTACATCACCTTCTCTGCAGTGAACGGTTCCGAACAAGGGTAACGACTAACGATACCCGACGAACCACTCGACCTCTTCCTCAGGCCTCTCGATCCAGTACTCTTGCCCTAGAACCGATCGACGTCGTAGTTCGCCAGATCCAGATCCTCACGCTTCATTCCTTTCACCGCCATCTCGTTCACGTCCATTGGATTCGCGAACTTGATCCCGTAGTGCTTCTCCAGGCTCTTCGCCACCGAGACCATGTCGACTCCAACGGCGATGACGTCATGATCGGCGAAGAAGTCCTGGAAGCCCTTGAGGTTGGGGCTATCGTAGTTCCAGTAGCTATGGAGATGGTAGATCAGCGAGTGAGAGCCGACGCAGAGTTCGAGGATGTCGTACGGACCGATAGGCCCGTTGTCGTCTTTGAAGAGATCGGAACTTGTTGTTGTGACTCTACTGGACCTTCTTCAGCCACCTCGTGGCCGTAGGGGCGTAGTCGGTGGCGACGGCGAGGATACGGTGGTCTTCGACGTAGACAGTGTACGAGTCGTGAGGTATTTGCGGTCGTAGTCGCCGGGGTTTTCTCCGATTGAGAGCTCCATTTCTGGTGGTTTCTGGTTGCAGAGAGAGAGAACAAGTAGAGAGGCTGTTTTCACAGTGCACTGTGCGTGAGGAACGTGAAAAGGTAACGCGTGTTTGTGTAAGAAGCTACGTGGGCCCACACCGTATCAGATATCGCTTGAGGACCGTATCGAGTTTTCATAACATAAATTTGGCAGAAGTTCGCTGCAAATTTAAGGCTTAAACCATGAAAACCCTAAAGCGAGAAAAATTGGCTTAAATACAGAACATATCAAACGATGTATTTGCAGTATAGTTATTGAAATATATAGTTGGAATATAAAGTTTGGACTTCTACATAAATATGTTAGTGTGTTTATTATTTACAAACTTAGAAATTAATATTTTTAAAATTTACTCGTTGTAGTATAGTTGTTGAAGTATTTCTTTTTTGAAGGAAGAAAGGATTTTTTTTGAGGGAACCGTTGAAGTATTGCCTATGGAATTAGCAATTTGAAGAAAAAAAGTCAAGATTTTAAATGTATAAAATTATCTTAATATTATATTACTGTTAATAAAACCATAGTTTGTTTGAATAGAATTTTAATAATTTATTTTAGATTTCATTAATTTGGAACACAAATTAATTAATTGTAATTAAAAAATAATAATATAATGTTACAAGGATAAAAGACAAAAATCACCTCTATTTATGGAGAAAAATCATTTTGCCCCTGATTTATGGGAAAAATACCTTTTGCACCCCTGTCAGTGGATGGAGGGTGGACAGATACCACCATTCTGTTACGATCCGTTAGTGGAGGGGTGCAAACTGACTTTTTGTGACCATTTTACCCATACAAATTGTGGACAAATAACATATTTTTTTATTATTGAATTCATCATTGTAATAACTGCATTTCTTAAGATTATGTTACATCAGTTTATTTCATATTTAATTGTTTAGTAGTTGATAGATGTACTCATAATTGCTAACTATAAATGTTAAGCTCGACCAGAAATACACCGAAAGTCATAATTTCTTATTCTATTTCTAAATTAAAGATAAAAATAATTAGGGAATGATTAGTGCTAATCACTAGTCTAAGTGTTAATTAATGTTAATCACTAGTTTAAGTGTTAATTAGTGCTAATTACTAGTTTAAGTGTTAATTAGTGCTAATCACTAGTTTAAGTTTTAATTAAGTATTGTTTATGCATCTTGTGATATGTGGCTTGCTAAATGCTTGATGTGACTAAATTACATGTTTATTCGCCGCGGTGGTTGATGATAAGCATTTAGATTTAGCCGAATGAATGTGTGACACACAGGCAGACATGTGTCACGACATCTGCGACTTTCCCTGCATGCGCGACACGTAGGGGGGTTACGTGTCATGCTCTAAGGCCATCCTTATCCATGTGTGACACACGGGCGACATGTGTCGTCGTGTGGCACAACTTTCATTGCATGCGTGCCACGTGTCCCTGTGACTCGTCGCGATCTGATTGGTCGCTGAATTCTATAAATAGGGTCCAGTGCTATAGTTATTTCTCATTCTATATTCGATTCAACTAGCGATAAGAGATAGAGAGATATTGGGAATATTACGAGATAAAAGATTTGGAGCTACTCGTATCATTTCAATGCTGTTATCGTGAAGCTGATATAAAGGTAGGGGAAATATAGTTTTCACGTCTACTGTAATTACGGTCTATACATGATTATATGCTTATATGTTGATTGTTAAGTTATTGTTTGTTATTCGCATGATGTCTAAAGCATGATAATTATGTGATTCGCGATGTTACAGTTTAAATGATTATTATATTTCTACTGCAGTGGTTAGGCGGTACCTACTGGGCTTTTTGCTCACCCTAAAATATCTACATGTACTGGAACGGGTCGATTCGAGACTATAGACGGGCTAGATTCATAGCGTTTTCAAATTAATTGTAATATGTGTCAAGATTCTTTAATTCGATAATTGTAAACGATATTGCTCAATTGAATAGCAAAATGACGTTTTTGTTCGAAATCGAAAAGAGTTGTCTGTTTCTAAGCTTCCGCTATTTTCATTCAAAAAGCGAAACGGTTCGTATTTCCGTCGCGGCCTAAAAAATGACGCGTTTTACTCTGATAAATTCTTAATCAACTTAAAGGGAAAAAGTCGGGTCGTGACAATCATGTTCTTGATGTTCTTGGTGTTCTTGAGCACCAACTCCACCACCACTAAATCACCACCACCAACAACACCAACACCACCACCATCACTGAATCCCCACCACCGCCACTGAACCACCACCACTACCACTACCAACAACAACAACAACAAAATTACCCACTCTTCCTTCACAGTCGATCCTTCGCCATTTTTTTTTGCCTTATCCATCATCTCCGCCTATCTCCACCGATCCACATCCACCAGCCGTCACCGCCTCCTTTACCAAGCCTCCATGCTTCAGCCACTGGCATATAACTCCCCACCAAAAGAACCCATAAACAAAAGCCCAAACAACTCCTAAATCACCACCAGTGCTACCAAATTCGGCCAAAAACCTTGCGTCCAAAACAAACTCAGAATACCCAAATCCTCAAACCCTCAATGAAATTAAACCGATATTCAGTCAAACATCTCAAATAAAAACGAGATCCAAACTCCAAATTGGCCATTATGCATTGAGACGAACAACAAAAAGAGAAAGAAGATGACTTGTTCCTGTATAACGAAAAAATCTAAGGATTGTGCAATTATGTTGTTCTCTGTCGGAGTTTGGGTTTCACGACGTCCTCTGACAGGGGCTACGCTGTCACCAAGTTCTCCAACGATTGAGCCCCAACCCTCTCAAAGCGAGTCCCCAAGGAAACTCAACCCTCCAGTCGTCCAAATCCAACACTTGAATAAGCGACCTCCCCCAACGCTTAATTGAAATCAAACCCATTTAATACAGTCCTCAAATCGTCGATGCTTTCGTATCTCTCATCCTTCGCCGCCACAGTTTTTGATCCATGGCTTGGGCAAAAGCAGAAAGATTAATACCGAAACACATTAGAGATGTACCACATGAGATGAAAGTCCCGGATCTGGAGGCTAATCTAGGCCTATGTTCGATTGATGCAGAGAAGTTGCAACTCTATGTACCTGAGGGGATTCACTCTCTGTATCACCACCGATACCTCTGTCTCACCACCGCCAGTTTCCCTCTCTGTCTCACCACCGTAGCCTCACCATCACCTGCACCATCACCACAGCTACACATCTCTCTCTTCTATCTATTTGAACAATCGAGCAAATTTCTGGAGAAGAGGAAGAAGGACGAAGAAGAAAGAACATTTTGGTGTTGGGTGTGATGGGTTTTGGTCGAAAAGAGCAGAGGGAGAGGGAGAGAAGAGAGGAGGGAGAGAGAGAGATAGAGAGCAGATCGAGAGGATTGGGGGGTTCTTCGATTCAGAAGCTAGATGAGGAAGAGGAGAAAGATACGATGCTGCTAGGGAGAGGTTTTTGGTTTTTGAGCGAAATCTCAGTTGATTCGAGAAATCTCGGTCGGATCCATTGATGAGGTTGTTGCTGCTGCTGTGAAGGGAGGAAGATGAAGGAGGCGGTGGAGAGAGTACGCAGAGGAGAGATAGAGAGAGATAATTAATTAGGTGTTATGATTAGAAGAAATGAGAAGGAGGAGAGGAATAATGACTTAAATGTCTATGTAATTTTTTTTCAATGTGAGGGTAAATATGTCATTTAACCCATTGCGTTAGCTCTATCCACTGACAGAGGTACAAAATGTATTTTCTTCATAAATCAGGGGAGAAAATGTATTTTTCCCATAAATTGAAGGTGATTTTTGTCTTTTACCCATGTTACAATTTTGCGATTGATGGAGCTCAAGTAGTACTGGTAGTAAGTTGCAAACGAGAACGTAACACATTTTTCTTGCTCACTCACTGTTGAAGATGCCGTAAGACCCTCCCAAGTTCTTTCATGCCCTGTCACACTCGATCTTACCCTGTATGGTCCACTATCTCTCTGAGATGAAAATCCAAGGGCTGTAAACCCTCCGTTCCACTGAGCTCTGTACATCCGTCATTAAATATCATATCATCATCACTCTCTCCCAGTCTTCTTCGTACACTCGCTCGTTGGGCAGCACTGAAATTACGCCGCCCCCGCTAACTTGCGCCACGAGCTTCCTCAACCAGCTCTAGGACGACACAGTTGCCGCCGGAGAACGGCCTGGGGAAGCTCCGTCATCCGCCGTTCTTCAACTTCCGTTCGGTCTCCGGCAAGGGTACGCGTCGTAGCTCCTTTTCTCCGGTCGCTCTTCGATTAACTCTAAAGTCCATGTGAATAAATCGTAATTTCATATGATTCCGATGAAATTAACTCAAGTGAATAAACGGCTGCGATTCACTTCCGATTCCGGCGACGGATCGTTGTTAATTGCTGTAAAACGAGGAGTCGAACTGTTTTAGGGTATTATGAAATTACTTCCCCAAATTCTCTCTCTGTGTTTGCCACCTCTTTTCTTCTTCTCAGATCTGAGACAATTCCCGTCTCCGATCTATTCTCCGATCTATTCTCCGATCTATTCCCGTGTTCATTTAATCTCTCTCAGTCTCAGGCGGGTTTCAAACTCTCTCTCTCTCACTAGCTCCTTTTGTTCCAACATTGTGTTGAATCATAACTGCATTCAACAACAAAAAAAGGGCACTGATTTGATTTGCGATTTTTGTTTCAGATCGGAGCACAAACTCAGATCCGTGATGAAGAAGAAGAGAGGGAAGAAGAAATTGAACAAAGATATACTACTACTTTCACAACACTGGTGCTTCAAATGCAAACAGGGTTAGTACTTCTTTAAATCTTTCTTCTTTTATTCTGTTTGCAGAGGTCTCTGAATAAAGAACACGATTCATGTAGAAAAAAATTACTGTTGGTATTAACTTCATGGATTTGGGGTTTGTTCAAATCAAATGGATCCATGCTTTTTGTTTTTAAAAATCAGTGGGGTTAAATGTTTTTAGCTTCAAGGTAATGGCTGGTTTGAACTTTTTGGCTAGCTCCCTTTAAAATAACTGATGAGCTTAATTTCTCCTTTCCACTAGTTGACTCAGGAGGAGTGGGAGTGAGTCCTCCTCATTTTTGGCCTCCTCATTTGCTTAGTTGTACAGTGTGTGTGTGTGACTTAGTATTAGAAAATTGTTTGGGGATTTGCTCAAAATATAATCACTAATTAAAGGGGGCTCTCTTGTTCCTTACCACAGCAACTGCCAAGCCCATCATTACAGTTACAACTGCAAAGGAATCAACAACAGCCGACGATCTCTCTCTCGCACTTTTGGCTGGACCAGACGACGATGGAAAGAGGGCAGGTAATGTATTTTCTTCGTTTTTGACGCCAGGCAATATATAATAGAGAAATTGATCCGCTGATCTTCTTGTGCTTTAATGCCATACAACAGATGGGGATTTGTTCATTGTCGGAAGTTCACTTCGACGGTGATTTCTATGTATAATGACATTGATATCGAGACAACCTCCTCCACAACCGCCTGCTATATATTTTTGGAGGTAAAGTTCTTCTCTTCAATTTTTTTAGTCAATCTCTCTCTCCCACTTCTGTGTGGACCAGACATAGTGGTCAACTAGGATTTGGGGTTGTATTGATCATCAAATTGGATAAAAAGAAAACTACCAATAGCTAGCTAGGTCACGTCGCAGTGATTGTGGGTTTCTATTTGATGGTTGTTTTCTTTGAAGCTCCCCGATTCTGTTTTCTTGGGGGAGCAAGAAACTCTCAGAATTAAGTAGTGTTCACACTATAGAAATCACAAGAAGATTGAGTATAGATTTGAAGGGGTATTGTGTGAATGAGAAAAGGTTGAAGATTTACCCATGACTAGATTAATGAAGCACAATGATGTTTTATTTGATTATAGGGTTATACTACACCACGGTTGAGCTGGGGTCTCCCTCTCCGTCAAAACCCTACAACCTGGTGATTGATACTGCGGGTGATCTGTCATGGATCACTTGCAGTTCATGCTCTGATTGCCCACGGAGAATGGTGCTGGGGTAACTCCATTTTCCCATCTTAATTTGGTTTAATTTTTATTTAATCTTAGTACAACTACTTAATCATTCATAACTTTCACTTTGCAGGATAAATTGAATCTATACGAAGTTGCCACCTCATCGCAGTGAGCTTCCCCGGTCACATCCATCCGGTCAGATCCATGGTGCGACAAGAACTCAGCCCAGGAGGATTGGTGTAATATCAGGTATTTAATTACAAAGCATTTTCATATAGAGCTACTACTACAATGTTGGTATTGGATTGAGAAATATGCCCGTGCAAGAAGAACTCAGCCGAGGGGTGATGTTTTTCCAGTTGTATCTATATAACAAATTATTACTGATTGGATAGCATAACCCAAATCTATACAAACCTTACCAAACAGAAGATAGCATTCCAAACAGCAATCAGAGCATTCCAAACTGCAAACGAGCTCTTAAACAACTCTCTCCCAACCTTATCCCCTTTCCTATCCCAAAAATATGTATGAGAATCTTTGGCCCCATCTATCTCTATCTCTCCTACACGTCTGCCCCTCTCCAAAATGCTCAGAGAAGTTATGATGTTTTTGAAATTCAAAACTCTTCGCCTTTCCAGTCCCCTCCACTCATGTGGTCTCTCTCTCCCTCCGGCGATAATCAGATGCATTGCCCTCCCTCTTCACGCCCTCCTCTCTCTGTAGAGATTATTCATCCAGTGTGCTTCACTCTGAGACCCATAAACCTTGTAGACACTTGACTACCTCTTCGACATCTTCGTATTCGTACTTTTAGTGAAAAGCTACCGATTTCTTATAGATTTCTTTTGTGCGATCTGAGTTTTCTGATTGCTATTTTTCATCCCCAAGTTAGACATCTATATCTTCAATCTTTTAGCTTCAACATTGTAGTGACTTAATTTTTTGGGAACCATTGTTTAGTACTTAAAGATATATACTATGGCAATGATGTAGTAGATCTGCTTGAGATCAATTAAGTTGAACCTATTTTGATTTTTTTTTCTCTCAGGCAATGGCTATCTAGAGGTATATGAGCAAATTATGGTAACCCCTGGGAGAACCAATTCAAAGGTAAAACAATTATGACTTCCCATTCAATTTGATTTTGTGTTCATTTTTCTCTTTGTTCTTGCATGGCCATTGTAGCTTATATGTTTAAATCTTATTTAAACACAGGTTTGATTTATGTTGAACTGCGAGGCAATGGCTATCTGATACTACTACTATGAGGTGTGTTTTATTAGAGTTGGAATTTTGTAACTCATATTCTTTTTCCTCATTACACTATATATCTCCCATGTCCCGAAGGGAGCTTAATCCATTTCAGTGAACACATGAACTTTGCATACATCTCTTCAAGATTGATCTCTGCAAAACATGGCAAGCTATTTAATTTAGAGATCTTATTAACTTGCCATGTTTACCTAAGTAACCAATTAGATTTATTTAGGTTTCTAGCAAAGTAGTAGACAGCGAAACACAATCATCTCTGTAGTACAATGAAACTATGCACTTGACCTCATACTTCTGTTTGTCGCATCCTACCATTCGCAATCTTAAAGAGGAAAAAAGAATACTTATCAAACCTGAAACTCTCCAATGTTCTTTATTCCCGTTCCACACTAATGTTGATGCTACTACTGATGTGATTAAAGTGACAAGTGTGTGTATGCAATCTTCTATAGCACCGAATTCAACCAGCTAGGTAGAATCTGCATCTTTATGCATCTCTCTCCCTCTCTCAATCTGATCTATCATTCTCTCTCTCTGCTTCAGTCGGATATGCTCTCTCGACCAACAATACCACTGATTGTCTTACAAACTCGATCAACTTCAGTTTACTTTTCCCTTTGTCGAGTCCGTCATATTGTAAGAACTTTTTTTTTTTAGGAAAAAATGTTCCTTCTAACAAGAGCAAAGACTGATTTATTACGTGCCTTACTACCCAAGCTGAAAGCCCTTAAAGTTAGGTTGTGTTATACCAAAGCTGTTTCAGATACTCTCGATAACAGGTCAGACCCAAGTTTGTCAAACCATGGCTGGTCATAAGTTGTAGTACAATTGTTGATGCTTTTCTTTGGGTAGAAGAGACACGCTACCTATCTATCATCAGAGTCGTGTTTCTCTATTCTTGGTTCTCAAGAGGACCATGGGTTAATTTTTGCTACTTATAAATTATACATTTGGTAGCAGCCTATAACGTATCCTGTAAGTCATCCATCAACCAAATGCTCAGTTTGGAAGCTTGCTATCCAAACTAGCGATCCCTATTCTCTTTATATTCCTGCTCAATGATTTCAAAATGTTGGACGAAAAGTTTGATAGAGCCACATCTTAATCTTGATGGGCTAGGTTTTCTCATATTGTGCTAATTATTTATCTACTTTATTGGGGCTTGCATTATTTCATACCTAATTTTGATCTTAATTGGATCTTACATGCTTTTTTATCGCAGCTTTTTTAACCTCTACTTCACTTTACCCTAATTGTGTCATGGCACTTGCAGTGCTTATTCTCAAGCATTGTACCTCATTTTCTGAAATATAGCAATTTTTTAGACAATAATCAAGTGAGCTTCTCCCCACTGGGAAGTCATTCCCCGTTGCTTCTTATTTTAGTTTGGAATTTGTTAGTTTGGAATAAGAGATAATTTCAACCAGGGCAACTCATCAAGAAACTTAAAATCGTGTACCATGTTGTTAGTAGCTAGAAAGTTCAGAAGATGTTTGGGTTTCCGAACAAGAGCTCAAGAAGATTGATGAATCAAAGAGCTAACTTCAAACTCGAGGATGAGTTTTTTTAAGAAGGGGAGAATGATGCAGCACAGAATTTTCAGAATACAAATTTGGATCAGATTACTAAATAATTCCTAATTATCTTGGATTTAATTTCTCGATAAATCAAGATTCGGTCAACGATCTGTTTTAGACGAAGATTTTTTTTTTTTTTTTTTTTTTTTCAGCAAGTCATTTAAGAGATTGTAGTCTCCAATATGGAAGTCTGTCCTACTTCTTTATTTGGGGATAAGTTTTCCAAGCTACTCTACTTATGTTGTGATTTCATGAATGGAAAGGGCAGACATGAAGATTGAGTTTTCTAAAACAATAATGTTTTTAGTGAACTGAGTTTTCTCTCCCCTAATCAAGCTTGTGGCTTGGTCGCGTTGTGTAGCATCCGCGATTAGCAACGTTACGTGACATCCGTTGCCCCTGGTGAGTGATTTCCAGGACCATTTCTCGTTGACTAAGCTTTGTTTTAGCTTCAGGCAACGACGGAAGCCCACTAGCCTGCATCACGAGATAACTGCATTAGATTCCCCAGTTACTATGGAGAAGTTAGAAAAGTGGTGTTCTCAATAACGGGCTTTAAGAGACCTGAATAGGTTTCTCCTAATTTTTATCAGAAGCATTGTCATATAGTGGGACCATCTCTTGTCAAGTTGGCAAGCCAGGCTTTGGAATTGGGTAAATTTCCTTCAAATGTTAGCTACCCTTATTGCTCTCATTTCTAAGGTGGAAAATCCAGAAATTTTTATGCATTTGCAATGGTCACTTTCAAAGTGATAACAAAATTGTTGACTCAGAGATTGATGACTATCTTACAAAGGCTGATACACCCCAATCAGATTAGGTTTTTGCCTGGTAGGCATGCCAGTGATAATCTCTTAATTGCTCGGAAAGTTATTCACAGTCTTAGGCACAAGACTAGCAGGAAGGGTCGCTTGGCTATGAAGATTGATCTGGCTAAGGCTTATTTTTTTTGCTAATACGGAAAATAGACATAAACTAGAACCAGTTCTTACACAACATCAAACAACAACACGAAAGAAAACCAAAGCTACCACATAAAAACCAAACCCTGAACCAGCACACAGAAGCCCGATCACATGAACATCCCTATTCCCATCATGTCTGTGATCAACAGGCCTTTCACAGCATCTGGAATGTCGTAAAGCAGCTTCATGTGGCTATCTTGGTCACCTCCCATATTGGCCATACCATTTGCAACCTCATTTGCATCCCTTGTCACATATTGGATTTTACCATTCATTCTAGACACAATGTGCTTACTATCCATGATTTGGTTCCTCATAGACATAGGACCTTCCTTGTTACCTTGGAAATATAAATGGCCTCTTGGCAGTCACTTTCAATGGTAGCATTCATCCAGCTTTGATTATACACCACATAAATTCCTCTATAAATAGCCCATATTTCACTTTCAAGGCTTGTGCAGTTCTTGAGCTTTCCCAGAAAGCCAATCTTCCATTCTCCTCTTGCATTTCTTCAAACCCCTCCAAAGCCAGCAACAATCCCATCCAGTCTAGCATAGACATCTAAATTAACCTTCATGGTTCCTGCAGATAGAAAGCACCACTTATTATGTGTTTTAAGAAGGTTAAAGGAAAAGGAAATAGGGTGTTTAGAAAATGCTCCCTGTATGAGCTTGACCTGCTTCCAAATTTTATCCCCGCACACATTAGCAGGTTGAAGAACATTGTTGAACACAAACTCATTTCTGCGAGTCCAGATACATCACATAGTAACACAAAAGATGACATCATAATTAAAACCATTAAGGTTCCTTTGGATTTGATATTTATGCCAACCCATTCTTTGAAGCTGAGGTTATGGAAATTGCTAACCCAGTTAGCACCCCATATCTCTTTCCATATATCTTTCACTTTGACACAGTCAACAAAAAGATGCTCATGAGTTTCAGGGGCAACACCACATACCCCACACTTATCATTGTGAGTCATACCTCTAATCTTTCTACCAACATTTGTCATAAGCTTCTCATGCAACACTGTCCAAAGAAAAAGGATCATTTTGTGTGGAACTTTTAATTTCCACAACTTGATCCAAGTGCCACTGCCAACATTATAATTGCAATTGCAATCAGTATCAATGCAGTGGTAAGCAGCAGACACAGTGAAGGCTCCATTTTTAGAGCCTTTCCCAAAAGGTTCGTCGACCAACATAGAGAAATCCTCTGAAATAATCACCCTCTCAATATTATGCCTTATCTCATCATTAATGAGATGGTCAATGCAACTAAAATTCTAGTTATCAAAGGGATCAATAATATCAGAAACTTTTGATCAATGTCACCCACATTGCACAAGTCAGCAAGGGGTTTATCCCCACACCACCAATCCTTCCAGAGATCAATAACCTCACCATTCCCCACATTCCACTTAATATTATTTTTGAATAAGTTTTTTGTAAGATTTATCCCCTTCCAAATGGGAGAAAAGTTACCAGAATGTTTACTTGCAACCAAGTTGTTTTTTCTCAAATACTTCTTCCTCAAAACTTTGCACCAAAAAGCATTTTTGTTAAATTCCACCTCCCAGCTTAGCTTAGAAAGCAGAGCAACATTATGTAATCTAGCTTTCCTCATCCCCAAACCACCTTTCTCTTTAGCCAAGCAAACAGTATTCCAATTAACCAAATGCACTTTCTTTTTTTCACTAGTATCTCCCCAAATAAAGTTTCTGCAAACCTTGTCAATGGAGTTACAAACACTCATAGACAGAGGAAGCACCTGCATATTATAAGCAGGCATGACACTTAACACACTTTTAGCCATAGTGACTCTACCTGCAAAGTTCAATATTTTGCTTTTCCATCCCGAAAGTCTATCATGCACTTTAGTAACCAAATCACTAACATTGTCTTTATTGAACTTGTCATGCACCAGATAACCACCCAGGTATCTCCCCAAGTCATTAGTTTGAGAGATGCCTAGAACATTTCTTTAAATATGGATTTTGTGACTTTAAATACTTTCATGGTCATTTGAAATGGGGAGCAACTTAGGCCCTGCTTTTTTTTGCCTAAAATTAAGTGACTTTTTACCTTTTTTAGGTCATAAAAAAGTTATAATTTACTCATTTTCGTTACAATTTATGTTACGTAACTTTTTTTTTACCCTTTTATAAGACTAAAACAAGTTAGTTTTTTCCAACTTCAACTTTTCTTACTTTTTATTCCTTAAATCTACTTTTTAGGAGCTAAAATAGAGCATAAGTAAACAACATTTTTCTAAAAAAAATTACCTACAACTTTTTAGTAAATTTAACAAAGTCAAAGTAAGCAACTTTTTGATATTTAAAAAAAAAAAAATTAAAAAGTACCTAAATTAGATAAAGAATGCAGGAACTTAGTATTTCAAGCATGAGAAGGGCTTGATGCAAGGGGACCCCACTTCTCTTTACTTATTTCTTTTAACCATGGAGGTTTTAACTCAGAACATTCAGCAAAAATGGAAAGAAGTTTGCAAATGGTTCAAACTAACATAATTCATACCAAGTTTCTCTCTGTTGTCACTAAAATTCTCAGCCATGACAACCTATTGTTATCAATTTGTTTTCCTGAGCATAATCAATGGATATAATAATCTTGTTTGCTTATATAATTTTATTTTATGAACTAAGTTGTCTAAATTTTGGTATTCACATCTCCTAATGACTTAGATACGCTATATGTTCTAACTTATTAAACTTGTTGTAATATACAGAATGCTGCTGGTGAAGTAGGCAGGTCACCACAATGAAATGCAAGCAAACATAAAACGAAGGAAGGATTCTTGAGGACTTCAATAGGTGCACGAAGAAGCAAAGGATCACTGAGAAGAAGTGTATAAATGATATTCACAGAGTCTGCCGCATCTGGGTAGAGCAGCAAACAAGGGAGAATTGTTGTTGTAGTTTGCAGGTTGTCTTCTATGCGGTGAGGTGGTTCTCTGCATCGTCACACTTCAAATAGTATTTTTTCTTCTCGTTCCTCAAACTAGACCAGTTAAGTAGCGGTTGATGCTAAAGTATAGACAAGTGTAATGACATTGACAGTTTTTGCAATGAAAATTCTCGACATCACATCCAGTTTTTGTAATGACATTGACAGTTAAGTAGCGGTTGATGCTAAAGTATACCCTTGGCACAGCTCCAAATTTGTTGTTTATAACTTCGCCCAGAAAATTGGTTGAGTGCCATCAAAACTGCTTGCTTATGGTGACAAGTTGTGCACTCACAATGAAAATTATTGGCTGGATTGTACTTCCCGTCGTGGCTGTGATTAAGGAATGGGAGGGAAAAATGGGGTACTGTTATAAGCACAAAGGGGGGCATCTTTTTTTTTTTCTTTGAAACATATAGGAGGGTATCTAAGTCATTAGAAGATACTGATTTATTTGATATAACATTAATTGTTTAGGGGCTTTTATGTCCAGTACAAACATATAAGGGTATTTTTGTCTAAAAATCTGCAAATAATGAGTCAACTAACATATTTTAACAGAAGGGTGCAAAATGTCAAACGTATGGGTTAATAGAAGGGTGGTATGTGATATTTGCCAAAGGTCAGGATACCAATCTGGTAAATACCCAAACAACAGGGGTGGTTTTTGTCATTGAGTGTGCTAGTGGAGGGCTTATTTTGACTTACCTACTTTTTTTTGCACATGACCTGTTGTTATTTGGTGAAGCCACTACCAAACAGGTTCAAGTGATGTAAGATATGACAGTTTGATTTTTGTGCAAAGACTGGTCAAAGTGTGAATTTTGATAAGTCTAAGATGTTTGTCTCTCCAAATATTCCTCTCTGAAGCCAAGGAACTCAGTTTAATCACTGGAACTGGCTTGACAAAAGATTTGGGTACTCAGTTAAGTATGCCCCTTATTCATCAATTTTTATTACGAAAATACCCCTGACGATAAGTTAGCCCCAACTTTTATTACATATAGCATCTGATACAGTTCTGCAGATTGGCCCATAACTCCAACATTGTACACAAAAATATGATTAGCAAAAATCAGTTTGTACCAGGAAATGAAGATGCCCTTGTGGCGATTTTGGTAAATGAGGGTGACACTGCTTGCCCAACAACAATGTCCTGCCTAACAGAGAAAGATACAACCCCTCCTGGGCTTGTAAGTCGGGCTTGATCCCAACCACAAAGTTGTAACTAGAGGGACACAAGATTGAGCCATCTGTTTCTGTACTTAGAGATACTGCTACCATAACGTAATTTTCAGGTTAGGAATTTATTCTTCCATTATCCAACACTAGACGTAACCCCGCGCCATTATCCAACACTAGACGTAACCCCGCGCCGGTGGCGCGGGCACAACTCCGGTACCTATTCTTTTCACTTTTTCGCCCTAAATTTATAATGGTAATTTTTATCAAGTTATTATTTTATTTTTATTTTTGGGAAAATGATTAGGTTTACTTTCTATAATTTTACTTCTCCATGAAAAAAGCTCTTTGATGAGTGATGAAATCATATTTTAACAAACACTTTAACATGTTTCTCCAGGATGATATGCCATTTTTTTATTTTTTGTTAAGAAAGTATCTTATTCTGAATTGAAGTTAAGATAAGATTGATTGTTGGACTGACTACTGTTTTCATCTCAAGTTCAACTCCAAAAACTATATATTCTCTAAGAAATAAAGAGTTGTGAATAAGTTGTCCATTGAGCAAAATATTATAAAAAATTACAAATCATAATTCCTTCTTTTCATAAAGTAATTTTGATTAATAAAAGTGATAATTTAGAAGTGACTCCAGAGTTATAAAATAAAACGATTAAAATAAGATTTTCTTACCCCATAAAAGAACGTACATTACTAATACAATAATATTAAAATTCAATTACTAAGCTAATATGTGGCGGCGTGTACTTTTTGAATGTTAGCATCCATAAGAATACTCATAACATTTACGTAACACGTTTCTCAAGGACTTACTCCTTTCATTTATATTTATATGTGTATATATATATATATATTGATATTTTAAGTTTATAAGATATTATATTTTTCAACCTTTAATACTCATAATATCATCTTTAAAATAATATTTGCATATAAATTATGTGTAAAAGTATATTCATAAAAATATATATTCTTATTGGTTCATATCTGTATGTGTGTACTATTTTTATCAACATAAAATTTATTGGAAGAATAAATTTTTTATTAGCAATCAAAATAATAATCTCAAAAATCATGTACCTTTATTGAATTTAGTATTATTCAATATCATGTAACTTACATAAATTTTTGAGAAATATAATATTTTCCCTCAATAATCATGTACCTTGTATTGAATTTATTTATTATTGTTGCATGAAAAAAAGTTATGAATCATTTCACCTCATTGATATAATATTTCTCAAAAAAAATCCATCAAACCTTTTTTTGAGAAATATTATTTTAATGAGGTGAAATGGTTCATATTTTTTTTCATCCAACTATAAAAATTTCATAGTAAAATCACATCATAAAATTAGTGACAATTCATGAAAAATTGATTACCATTAATTTATTGCAATGAATAATAGTTGCACATGAGTTACAAATATTAAGAGTATCATTAAAAATCTTAATGACAAAGCAATATGTGATTACATGTCTATTTTGCATTGGTTAACTTTGTGCAATTAGACACGTGAGAAATATTATATCAATGAGGTTAAATGATTCATAACTTTTTTTCATCCAACAATCAAAATTTCATAGTAAAATCACATCATAAAATTAGTGAACATTCATGAAAAAATGATTACCATTAATTTATTGCAATGAATAATAGTTGCACATGAGTTACAAATATTAAGAGCACCATTAAAAATCTTAAAGACAAAACAATATGTGATTACATGTCTATTTTGCATTGGTTAGGTTTGTGCAATTAGACACATGGAGTGCCACTTGTCATATTTATAATGAATCTTTAAAGACAAATGGCGAAGTGTGGCTTCACCTCGGGACTTTCCTGCTTTTATATATTACTAGGTTCACTCCGCGCGCGTTGCGCGCGGCGTGCCATTGCACCGGGCGTTGTCGTCCGGCTTGGAAGTTCACAATTGTCTCACTGTACGTGTAATTGGAATTCATGTGTCGCATAAATAGTATAGTACAAATTATTTTTAATTTTTTCTAAGAAGAGGACGTCGAAATCTATGATTTGATGCAACAAACTGGTATTGCGTGTAGTAATCATACTCAAGGAAATTGATATTGACATTTACTATATATATATATATATATGTATATGTATATTTTTTTATTCATTGGAAATTATAAATGGCAAGAGTACTTGCTGTTTTTAATAGGTGCAAATACGGCGAGAGGAATGTTTTGCCGCGTAAAATGCTAACATAAACGGCGAGAGTCTTGTCGTTTTTGTAACATCATAAACGGCGAGAAAGCGTTTCTCGCCGTTAAAACCCTAAAAGGCAAGAGTTTTTCTCGCCGCTGAGCAAAAACAGCAACGCACCTTGCGGCCGCTCAAAATCTCGCCGTTTTTGCTATAAACGGCGATAACTTAATGCCGTACTTTTGTGCGTTTCCAGTAGTGTTATATGAATCGATTTGTGTGATCCTAAACAGATGCCTTTTTGGGGAATTGGTAAAAATTAATCCTCGTTTGGCAAATAGAATCATCATCAGTGTTTCATAAACATAATTCGAATGTGGTAACTCCCGAGTAATTTAAGTGAAAATCCCGATACTCACCTATTATCGTAATCTCAAATCATTAGTTAGGTTTGTCTTTTCAATCCTTAGTGTTAGAATCAAAATCAAAATTCTCCCACACAAGGGTAAAGGTACTAATTAATTTGTGACAAGTCCCTTGAGTATGATAAACCCGAATTACCGAGTATTACTACACGTGACAGTCGTGCACTTACGGTTGAGACGTGTCAAGTTTTAGGCGTCGTTGTCGGGAAATTTGGTTAAATTAATTAGAACTATTAGCCTTAGGTATTTTACTTTTCTGTTATATTCGGTACTCACATTCGTTCTAGTGTCACTTGTGTTATCAAGTGAATATAATGGTGCATGATCCGTTCTCAGAACGAGTCATTCTGCCCACAGTTAGAAGATCCATAAGCACTTTTACGCTCTGAATGTAGAGACCAGAGGAAATCAGCTCCTATGGATGACCAACAGAGAGTTGAGATGGAAGAATCCGCAAGAATGCGGAAGATGCAGAGGCTGCAAGGGCCAATGCTGTAAGAGAAGCGGAACAACTCAGAGCTCAATTACCTGCATTTCAAGAAGTTGTGGCCCCTCCTTATCCTCCAATTCCACCACCAAGTAATGGGCAAAATCCAGTAGCCTAGGTGTTGGAATATGGCCTGGAGGCAATGTATTTATTGTGACATTTATATGGACTTTCTAATCATTGTGTTATCGATATGGAGACGATATATTAGAAATGTTTAGTGTAATAAAGCTCGTGAATGCAGTAGCCATGGAAGGTTTCCCGAGATTTTTGCTACCAATGTGTGAAGAGATAACAAATTTTAATAAAAGTTGTGTAGTTATGATTAATTGTGTGATATTGTTTGGAATTTTGTATTTCCATACATGCTGCAAGTTGTTACGGTGCAACCGTACATATTTCCAGGGGGTACAATTAATTGTACTTAGCAGCGTTCATGGTGCGTTGGTTGGTTGCATTGACATCGCGTGATTTTGTTGGAGGAGAGCTTTGTGGTGTCAAGTGGTTGGTTGCAGTGGAACGATGCTCAACGATGGGAACATGTAAGGTAGTCTTGAGTCTTGTTGAAGTAGTTATTTTAACAGCAGCAGCAGCAGTAATATATAGTAAGTAACAAACTGATACACAGTGTTACATTTTGCAGATCGGGCGGAGCAATGGGGAGCAGAAGTACAACGTCAATAATAATACAACAGTTTATTGTTTACAAAACAAATCACAGAGGCGCAGGTCGGCATAATTAACAAAAACAGGAAGCTACAATTCCTAGCATCAACAAAAGGTAGGAAAGCAAACGGAGACCCGAAGCAGCAGAGTTCATGCTTTCTGTGCGCGTAAATTCTGGCGTGAATCAGTGAGATATTGGTAGATGTGAACAAAGAACACCAGAGTTGTCTAAGAAACATGGTGCATTCAATTTTTAGAAAAAACATCTACTCAAAGCTTTGCGCAGCAGACTTGACAAAAACATCAAATGCAAGTACATTACCCAGGCCAAATTTCACACCAAAATGGGTATGTCTTTTCAAGATGTGTACTTGAAACCTCATTCTTGATAGAACTGGAGTGTTTTCCTTCGCTGGCATGTCATGTTCGTCCTTGGATATAAGAGTTTTCCAAGTTTGTTGCCGTTGTACATAACTCGCAAACCTGCACCAAACAAATGCACATGCAACAGAGATCGCAAAACTGACACACAAGGACGACATACTTGAGCAAAACTTTCATACATGCACATAAACAAGTATGCATAGCTTTTAGACAATGTCATGTCGTCATCCATAATATGCCTAAGAATTGCATGAACTCTATTCTGTATGTGGATGGACGTGCGTGACTGGTGCAGGGAGAGGGGCAGAGAATTGAAATATCATCTCAGACTGGAAACCTGAAGGCAGTGAAAATCCTACACAACTAAGATTGTGAATGCAATCAGAAAGCTCTCACAAAATATAGTCCATGCACGGACGGCTTGCATTCATGCTATCTTGCACCGGCGATACATCGAATGCTACTAAACTTCTAAGATCTATTGCCACTCCATTGACAACTAAAACCTTAAAAATCTTCTCTTAACGTAACAGAGAATTTGGAAAGAAAATAAAAAGAAACAGAAGAGATAAAATTCCAAGCAATTGTGATGTTCGGATGCGCAGATGGCGAGATGAATGGATTGGTCAATAGTGTGAGATTTTTTAGTGCACAGGCGTGATAATTGTTGATTGATCAAGCAAATTTTGTTAAAAAAAGGAAACCACCTAAGGTTATGATGCCCACGCCCAAGTAAACTGAAGACCGTGCTTACCAGTTCAATTGTGACTGAGGTTGGTGTAAATTATTGGAATTGCCTTGAAGAAATTAGGGGATCGCGGACGCTTCCTCCTCTGTCCGTCCTCAGTGAACCACTACCAGCTGCGACCACAATCGCAAGAACTATCTCTGCACGATTCAGTTCAGGCGTTTCACTGCAAAGGTTCTACAGAGCAAGATATAGAGCAATTAAGCCGGTCACTGATTGCAGCAGGTTGAGAAGAACCTACAATAGCCGGGTTGCCGTCTTCGACTTCGTCTCTCTCTGTGTTTATAACCTTTTAGTGATTTTGCCTTTAAAAGTATTAACTCTAGGCTTGTCTGAGGGGTGGTGGAGAGTTACCAAGGCTCTAACCAGCCCGAAGCAGTGCTTTTCATGTTATTACCCATTCTCACAGGCTGAGTTGCAGAATTTAGGAACAAAAACTTCTACATTGTGTGTATGTTTCACTAACCTTTTCTCACATCAGAAGAAAATCACTTAAGACAACAAGACACCTCTAGTTACTATGAAGTCAAGACTACCTAAGCGTAAACAAAACAAATAGCGTAAATGCGAGCATAAGTCAGTTGGACTTCTCTAGGTCTAACTACGAATCTTGGGATAAATGTGACAACTGAGACAAACACAATGATATATCTTAAGATCATTTGTACAAATACTTGCAGCTCCTTCAGCAGGTTCCTCAAGCTCAGTCGACGCCATACTTTCGCTGTACACCTAATAGAATTACAGCCCATCAAAGCATTCAGTTGCATACCAGCTTTGCTCATGCCAACTCCAATGTCAATTATTGTAAACGCCTTGTTGGTTTTGTGAGGAACAATGTGAATAAAGAGCTCTGGTTGAGCATCTAGCTTGCTCTTGTCTGCCAGTCTCTCAAAACAAATCCTGTCCAGAGCCTATATAAATTCGAAGGTGAGTAGATGCAGGAAAAAAAATGCATGTACAGGAGGAACTGAAGCATTACGACAAGGAAAAGTTTGATTGTATGGAAAAAATTAGATATTAAGCTTTTGTCAAAGAAACAAATTCAATTTCTGCACATTCTACACTTTTGATTCTCTCACTGCATGTCCTCCATAAAATCACATAATCATGACAAACAATTTTATGAAAGTTATATTTCTTACAAACTCATCACACTATCCACTAAAGGGCCGTATCTATATGTGTGTTTCTCTAGAAATCTTGAGTTCGAATCATGGGAGAAATGAAAGATGGCTATTTCCTAGGATGGCAACTGATCTGATTCTAATCAAATCCAACTATATTCGTTTTTATATCCGAAAAAAATAGGAGATTCAGATCTAAATGGACCGTAATAGGATTCAAATTAAATTCGGATAGGATCTAAACTTTCAGATCCATATCTGATCCCAATATTTGCCAAGCACAAATCAACCCAGGTGTATGAATCAATATTTTGACAATGGACCTTCACTCTCAACTCAAATAACGTACATTTTTAACTTCAGAATAACATATAGAATTATCAACGAAACTTACAAGTTCCATAGGAAACCGGCCACTCGACTGCTCTGCCTAGAGCATTCCTTCGCTCTGCCCTTCCTAATCCCTGTGCCTTTGAGGATTAAAATCAGTAACAAAATTAAACATTTCTGGACATATTTCATTGCATTCAATATTAATATGGCAGCAAATGGGTGCTAGCTCACGGGTAGAGCATTTCAAGCCCCTGCATGAGCTCTCAGGTTCGAACCCGGCTATGTGATGTAATTGTCAAAATAAAAATATGGGATAAAGAACACATAACCAACACCTTATTATTCACAAATAGGCACATAAGCTCACCCAAAGAAACGACTGGGAGATTTGTGCAAACCAATTTCAGTTTCTATGTGAAAGCAAATCAACAAATTGAGCAAAGCCGCTTCCAATTTCCTATATATCAAACCCGGAATCAAAGAATGCCCATACATCAGTGAAGACTAACTGGACCAATTGGCCCATTTATCGTCAATATTGGTTGAAGTGCTGAATTCAAAGATTGCCCATACATCAGTGAAGACTAACTGGACCAATTGGCCCATTTATCGTCAATATTGGTTGAAGTGACTGCACTGCCTAGAGCATTCCTTCGCTCTGCCCTTCCTAATCCCTGTGCCATTGAGGATTAAAATCAGTAACTAAATTAAACACTTATGGACATATTTCATTGCATTCAATATTAATATGGCAGCAAATGGGTGCTAGCTCACTGGTAGAGCATTTCGAGCCGCTGCATGTGCTCTCAGGTTCAAACCCGGCTATGTGATGTAATTGTCAAAATAAAAATATGGGATAAAGAACACATAACCAACACCTTATTATTCACAAATAGGCACATAAGCTCACCCAAAGAAACGACTGGGAGATTTGTGCAAACCAATTTCAGTTTCTATGTGAAAGCAAGTCAACAAATTGAGCAAAGCCGCTTCCAATTTCCTATATATCAAACCCGGAATCAAAGAATGCCCATACCATTTAAATGAATGTAGTTTATTTTCTTTTTGTATTTTGTGTTCGAAAAAAGCAAGCTTTTGGTGTTTTTTCTCTTTAGATTATTTATGTAATACATAAAGACAATATTATCCTTACACTATATCCGTATTAAATTAGAAATTTGTCTTTATTTTTAATTATTTAGTTTTTCAATCATGGAGGGTAACACTCACTGCAATGGGCCGTTCCTAAGGCCCAAAATTTTGTTTCCCATCGCGGTGGGATTACTTTTCACCACGGTGAGCTGGTGCCGGCAGTGGTTGCAGGAGTGGATAGGGAGGAGTCGTGGTGATTGATTTACACCCTTATGTTTTGAAAACGACTCAAAAAGTATTTTTGCTGTAATTGGATGAAAACATTTTACCTGAAACAAACTAAACCTTAATCACTTCTTTCCCCTGTTATTATCAACCCACAAAACTTGTTATTATCCTTTTTCAGGAAAAGGTATTCATGAATTACCCATGAATCATATTTCTAAAGACCAGGACTTACCCAACAACAAAAAATGAGTAACTATCCATGTGGAAACTTTGTGGTACTGTATCATTATTCTGCAGTATGACCTCAATGAAGCCCTTGTATGGAGCATCAATGACAGATTTGTCTCTACGAGGTGGGCCGGTCATTGGCTGGATCGGAAAATCAAGTTTGTATGCACATTGCACATTAAACTGGTCGGCAAGCCTAATACGTTTATCTGGATTGACAAAGGAAATTCCATTATGTGTAGCTCGGAGTTTGCCGTCAATAACCACCGGTGGTATGCTCCGTAACACAAACGTTTCAGTCACATTGACCAGACCATACTTAAATGAACATTTTGGGTTTGGGCGAGCACCACTGGCAGAGCCATTTTGCCTGACCAATTCAAGCAGGAAAATGAAATTAGTCAATTCAGAGATGTTGCTATATATTCACTAAAAGGGTCTCATGGCAAAACAAGAAGTAACAAAAGAACTGAAGTCAGAGTGAACAGTGCAGTTGATGCTGAAACTAAAGTTGCGGTTTTCATATGAATATGATAAGGCATGATACTGGATTCAGTACATGTTTCATAACCATATAACAGATACCACTATCTTCATCCCGAGATTTCCGATAGATGTTACATATAGGAGCATATGTTTCTACATCCGACATAACACTTCCCAAAGTTCTAATACAAATTAGCATCAATTATGTAATATTTTCTCACATCCATAAAAAGCTTATCTACCATCGTACTTTTGCGGGGATGAGAGATTGTTGAACAGAAAGAAATGGTACCACCTAGAATCATACACACAATTTTGATCAATCAAGTAAGCATTATAAGTTCTTTCATGGAGCTCAAGTTTCCAATCAATCGATTAAACCTAAAATAACGGGGATCAGATGCACGTGCACCACCTCTGTCTATATGCCTTTTTCAAGATACAAAGCCACGCAATCATCTTTTCTTCTACAAAATTATTCTATGCTGATTCCATGTGAACTAATCAATGTGACCCTCGATCCAAAGGGCAAAGGCCGGAATTTGGTTAAAGAAAAGTACTGGTATATGTCCTTCCAGAAGCAATTGATCATGTGGAGGAAAAATACAATTCTAGATTCCTAAGCAATGGAAATTCTTTGGGAAAATTAATATCATGCCAAATAATGCCCTGCGAAACCTTACGGAAAAGACAGCAACGGAAAAATATTAATATCATGCCAAATAATGCCATCCGATAACATACCTAATGGATCTGACCTGGTTTGGCTTAAAAGATGCATCATAAAGATCATTTGGTGGATCAGGTAGTGGACCTGCTGCATTCCCTTTGGAATTGGAATAATGCAAGACAGCAACGCCAGTAACTCTTTGCCAAAGAGACTCATCAAACGAATCTTGCACTGCAGCAACATAGTAATCACTGCTAGCATGGAATGTGGATAGAAGGTTAAGGAAAACAGTATGGGAAGAACAGTCAATGTGGTTAATATCTTGGCTTGGATCTATATTAAAAAAAATACAGGCCAAGAGTTCCAAATGGACAAGTAAAAGAGCACAGAGTCTTCGAGTATTTAGCTAAAACTTAAAAACAAAAAGTATTTTGGCAAAACAGTGAGAAAAACTGCAGATTCTTTCAATGATTTGAAGGCCAACATGGCTTATTACCTGAATTGAGCAACTTCCCTCAATGGTCAACCAATACCATACCCAACATCCAGTACCTTTTGAGATAACACGAGCATAAGATCAATCTAAGACCCATAATCAATAATCTTCCATCAATATTACAAACCGTCCTACGACACCCACATATAAAATAATTAGTCTCAAAACCTACAATAGAACATAGACCCAGGTGATGAAAAACCCTAGAAATGTGACGAATTGCATTGCAGTTCGGAAGAAAACAGTGCATAAGCCAAACCCCTTAGGGTCATAGAAAAGGAAAAGGAAAACCAATACAAACGTACTGGACCAGGAACCATTGTTTGAGTATTCTCACTATTGATCTGTAACACCACATGTAGTCACGAACACTACTATTGCCAAAACATTCCCTGACAATTGCCAAAATATTTCTCACAATGACATCATTTTGGGTAATCTAGGGTTTTGAGTGAACTTAGAATCTCGACATACCGGAGAATGCTGGCAGTTTTAACTAATTGACGTGAAAGCGTAATGCTTCAACCTAATTAGCCCATCTTCATCAAGAAGAAAATTCGATAACTAAATGCCAAGAAAATCAAATAAGTTGTTCACCTTGTTATTGGTATATGAGGTGGGGATTAGATCCTTTTCACCTGCAAATCGCAGTTCAAAACCCTAATTCAACAAACATGCAATCGAAATCAAAATCGAGAAAGAGGGTGAGAAGAGAGGGGGTACCTTGAAAGCACCAGTGAAGCCCACGAACCCTAGAGGCACCGTCAATACGCAGGAGACCCTGATGTTCGTCTGCCACAAGAAATAGCTAAAGTTGGCCGACTGCAACCTCCTCCTCTCTCTCCCTCTTCCTGGCAAAAATCACAACACATGGATACATCACAACAATTGAAGTGGCAACTATCGGGGAAACCAATCAAAAACAAGAATTAGCGATTTTAGAGGAGATAGGATCACATTCACTTTTGCCTGAAGGGATGAGGTTGTTGTTGATGCTCGGTCTGCAATTGCTGCTGAAATTGAAGTTTCTGCTGCTGAGACAAAGCAATTGAAGAGATTTTGGTTTCACAACATGTAGTCAAAAGGACAACACAACATCTATATGGCATGGGAAAATGAAGATACAGCAGGCAGTAAATTATAAGGATTTTATTTTATTAGGAGATACGAAAAATAGATACTTGAAATCATAACAAAGTTGTTCCATAACTGCAGAGATTGAAGGCCTCACGAAACACGCATAATAATATCAGAGATGTAGTTTATACAACATTGCCATGCATATCAACCAGTGTTTTCAGTTCAGCTCTCCGAAAAAGAGCTACACGTCCATGCCCTAAGAGATAATAAGCCAACAGAAAATATTCTCAAATCTGATGGATTGTATCAGATGAAATTCCAAATCTGATTTTGTTGAGTCCCAAACCACAAGGACACTGCAGTACCAGCTTCTATGAATAGGAGGCTGTTCTCGCATTTCTGGAGAGAAATTAAAAAAGGAATACTCTGGAAAGCACACTGAATTATGTAGCAAAATCCAACAGAGAAAGAGAGCCGAGTCCTTATGCTAATATGGGGTGAAAGAAGCTTCTGTCAGTAGCAGTATACTAAGCAAGAACAGCAATGCAGCCGTTACAAAGCTCTGTGACCGAGCAGATCGAAGATAAAAGAAGCAACCGGAAAAGTCAGTCTAAGAAGCCAACATGTAACAGCAAGCTTCAATGACTTTCTTACACTTTTCTAGGTAAACACTTCTACTTTTCAGCTTGGGAAAGAAGTCAAAAGTTACTAAGTTCTGAGTTGTAAACAATTTGTATAAAACCTAATTCTTATGCATAATATGCTATTTCCTATATTTTCTTGTAGGCTTCTTAATCGGGGATTTCTGTAGGTCTCGGAGTACTTAATGATTCAATTGCTCGAGCCAAAAACAGGGAACCCACACACACTGAAAATTTATTTGTGAACCCAGGATTATCAGAAGTAACAAAATTCCGTGTTTAATAGCTACATTTTAGTTCTCTCTTAAGCTTATGTTCAATTTATTAAGCTTTTATACCAACTTGATAACTGACTTATTCGACAGCATTTTACAGGTATATCATCTTTAGAAACAAACAATATGATTTGTGACTTACATCAAGTGAAGATCCAATCTTCCTCCATCTATGAAGCCAAGTATGGCATAGTTCTGCAGATCCATAAGCTCCAGTTGATTGCTAGTTGCAGGCCGAAGATCGAGAGCTCCATTCGATGTGCCATCAAGCTTGTTGCCCTGCAATGTTCTGCCACCAAGTGACATCATTTCTGTTCTAAGAGAATGCATAAGAGATAAGGCATACATCTATAGTCAATTGACTCTAGACAATAAATTCCAAAGCGTATAAAGGAATGACTTGGAGAAATCTATGATAGACGACTGATTCGAATGCCAAGAATGCTGGGGTAACGGCGTATCTGAATTCATGATGTGTACTGCTTGACATAACCAAAAGTGTATTTCTTGTTTCTACATTCAATGACGAATTGTTAAATATTCCCAATTCAGGTACAGGCAAGCGATAGTTTGAAGTTTGACTACAATGCCGCCATTGGAACTTGCGAGGATTTGATGACTGCTGGATAATTGATCCCACAAAAGCAAGTATCTAGCTATAGCATGATTTTAGTGTTCTCGGCTTGTTGAACTTATGTTCCATGGTACCGTTTAGATGTATAGCAACGACTGCTAGATCATCAAGAAGTCATAAAACTACTGATTCAATTCAAAATAGTCAAAACCCTGAGCTTTTTTTAACCGGGGGAAGGAAAACACCGAAAGAAGCTTACTGGAAGACGACCGATCAAAGCACAGAGAACCCTAATCTCGAAAGTCGTGGGAAAATCGTCCACAAATATCCCAGCTTCCTGAGGCTGTCAGACGAAGAAACCTGTAAAAGAGAAACAAACCCAGAACGGATAGTTACAAAACAACTCCATTGTGTTTCTTGATAAATTTGGGGGAATTAAAGAAGGGTTCTTTCAAAGAATGAAAAATTCGAATAATACCCTGAGGAATACCGAGCCTTACTCTTACCGGGTCGAATATCTGAGTGAATGGTTTCCCAGGCCTAACTTCAACCCCTGCAATGATGAGAAGAGCAAATCAAAACTGGGTTTCGGGGCTCAAATTTAGAAACATCGAAGGGTAAAGAGATGGGGTCTGCGCGATTCAGTAAGTAAGATCGATTTCCTGGAAACCTCCACGGAGAGAAGGAGAAGGCGGTGAGAGAGTGATTGAGAGACCAGACCGGAAACCAAACAATAAGACCCAATTTAGACACCACTCATCAGATCAAGCAAAAAGGAAATTAGGTTTTCAAACATTAAATTGAGCTTTGAGCCAAAATTTGCTTACTGGAGGCCTGCATGCGACGAAACACTCTGTTATGATTTGGATCTCGGTCCCTGTGGTGAGGGCGAGCAACAGTCGATATCTTAGGCATAGGTCAATCAGAAACACTGAATCGAAAGGGATATTTATGGAGACGTGAAAAATCGAAGGTCGAAGGCCGAGGGGGACAACGACGGCGACGGAAGGGAGGCGGTGCGGCAGCGAGGAAGGGAGGCGGTGCGGTGTTCCTTCGTCCGCTCAGAGCCAGACCTCTTTCTCTCTCTCCCTCTATATTCTCTCTCTTTCCCTTCGCTCTGTAAAGAGCTTCTCTCACAAGTGCAAAAGCTTCCTTGTCTGCAAAGTGTCGTGGGTGAATCAGAACCCTCGTGCACAAACAGTGAAGCCACAGGCGCTGTCCTCCCCTCTCAGACAGAGGTTGACGTCACAGTTCAGGTGCAAACAGTAGATCGACTTTGGCCCCAAGCAACGATGGAACAGAGGGTGCCACTCACTCTAATCAGCACTACAAAAACGAAGAAACAGCAGGGGCAGAAATGGAAGTTAACAGAAGCTATTTTTTCATCAAATTTACATCTACATCCAACTTTACAATCAAATTACAGTCACTAAATCTATTGAGGACAGCCAATAAAGGGGAAACAGCAGGGGCAGAAACGGAAATTAACAGAAGCTATTTTTTTCATCAAATTTACATCTACATCCAACTCGTATAACCAAATTACAGCCACTAAATCTATTGAGGACAGCCAATAAAGGGGAAACAGCAGGGGCAGAAACGGAAGTTAACAGAAGCTATTTTTTTCATCAAATTTACATCTGCACCCAACTCGTACAACCAAATTACAGCCACTAAATCTATTGAGGGCAGCCAATAAAGGAGAAACTGCAGGGGCAGAAACGGAAGTTATCAAAATCTATTTTTTTCATCAAATTTACATCTCAATCCAAGTCAAACAACACAATTACATGACCCAGCCATTATTGGTTCAGTAAATTACCGTTCCGCACGAGGACAAAACAGACATTTGACTCAAAATAAATTGCAAACTTGCAAACCATGACGTGGCAAGCTAGACATTGGCGGCAAACACACATGCAAGATAATCAATGGTACACAGTGTCAAAAAATCCTAGTTGGCAAAGTGGCCATATCTTCTTTTATTATAGGTAGTATGATATAAGATATAAGATGAGTTGGCTGGTGATGTACCATCAGGTACTTTATAAATGAAATGGTGCTCTAACAAAAAAAGGCTCTTTAGCTAGGCTATATCTGTACAGGACCATGACATGAGACCATGACATGTGAGGTCAGGAACCCATTAATATATGACACAACTTTCCAAAAAATGTCATTTCATTTCTCTGGTGTTTTCTATTGTCTTTATTCATTCTATTTCTTTCTTTTTTCTTTGTTTGAGAATATAATGTTTTTTCACTCTCATGAGTGGCAGCCAAGACAACTTTTTGCCTAAACTTAATAATAACTCCTCTTCAATGCACATACTATTCAACTTATTGATTTTTTTTTTCTGAGATCTGAAAGGAACAATTCATTGAAATTCTAATTACCTTCTAAATGAGTATTTTTCCTTCAAAACTGACGACACTCTGCATGAAAATTGATATAGCACTCCGTCCCACATCTTTTGCATTATTTGGACTTTTATCACTATTTACTGGGTCAGTTTGACCCGATAATTTGGATAGTAAAATTTTATAATTTTTAGATAATTTTTTTATAATGTTGTAGAGTAACTCTTATTTTACAGGACTATAAAAAAATTAATGAAAATTTTCATCGTTTTGCTATCCAAATCACCGGATCAAAGTGACCCAGTTACGGATGAAAAAAGTCCAAATAGTGCGTTAGATGTGGGACGGAGTGGTATTACATTTGTACAGAACTGACTCTTTCCAAAAGAGTCATTTAGAAGGTAGTGTCTCTGTTTCTTGTTTTGTACTGTACTTCTTTTTGTTGGTTGGTTAATGCAAAGTTTTGAAAAAAAAAACAATTCAGACTTTGGGCCATGCCTTTATAGAAAAAATAGCAGTAATTTATTTGTCACTTACTTTTTTTTCCCAAAAAAAAAAAAGAATTGTGACGTAAACAATCGTTTCAGTGAAATGATTGTTTTGAGGGAAATGATTGTTTTGGATTTGAAATTTCTAACGTTGTAGAATTGAAGGAATTGCCGAAGTCCGGTTTGTATCCAATTTTCTTGTCCCGTTTCTGTGAAATGTTAGCCACGTGGTAGAATTGAAATAATTGTTGGTGTCCGTTAGCACCTGGTTCACATCGTTACTGCAAGTGTGAGTACGACCGGATAAGGGAGGTTCGTGTTCGCCAAGAATAATTTGATTCTTCTTTCAGCAAAATTGGTAGCTAAAGAATCCATTTTAGTTTCTACAATGTCAGAGAATTTTACTTGAGATGCAAGTAAATAGTATTGGGTACTCTTGAAGAGACTAAAAAAATGTTATGTCTAATACAAGGTGTATCTAAAAACATGTTTTGTGAGTCAACAATCTTTAAACAAGTACAAGTTTTCAATTTTCAATGCTCAACACAGCTTCTCTTTTTGTTTCTATGACAATTTGTATTCCTAAAACACTTACACATGTATAATTTTCTTTATTTTTATCAATAAGTCAATATTCAATCTCAACATTAATGAGAGATCGAAATGAATATGAGATGAATTGCAGTAAGCTCCTAGGGCAGGATGGTAAGAGGATTGTCAAGTGCGGAGAGTGCAATGATATTGGTTTGGCACAATGCTCCATATGTAGTTAACTCTTTTTTTTTTTTTTTTGAGGAAAAAATGACTTTTATAGATCAAAGGGAGTAACATTTGCATCAGTACTACAAAGATTTTGAAGCCAGTTTGGACTAGAGCATATCCATTGTTCCGAAAAAATCCTTCCTCTTGCCCTTGCTGCTAGAGAATGAGCTGTTTTGTTTGCTTCCTGATGAACCCACTCGAATTTTATTTGGTCCTGCTGTGAAACTAGTGACTGGATATTCACTAGGATGTCAGCTGTCCGAGAAATGTCGTTATCCTCGCGCCTTCTAATCATAAGCTGGATATCATCAATTAAACCTTTTGCGTCGCCTTCAATACAAGTTCTTCGGAAGCCCATAACAGTTGCCATAGCCAGCCCCAAAACAAGCGCGAAAGCTTCAGCTTGCCTTGCATTCTCAGCTTGAACACCGGCTATTGCTCGAGCTCCCACGATGGTCCCGTCGCTTCTTCGAACGATAACGCCAGCACTAGCTTCTCCCGTCTCTATATCAAAAGCTCCATCAAAATTAACCTTGACAAACCCCGGCAGGGGAGGGTGCCAAATGGGGTCCTGTTTCTTGTAGCTAACATCAGTTTTCTGATATTTCATAACCCACTGTGATTCGCGAAATCTCCATTCAATATCTCTGCATATCACCTGGACATCCCTGGACTTCTTTTCAAACAGCAGATAGTTTCGGTTTGCCCATATTTCCCAAAACAAAAGACAAGCTATAGTTCTTTGGTCTTCTTGTAGTTGGGTAATAAGATTCGCAAACCAGAATTTAAAACCAAGTGCAATATCTAGCAGATTTAAAGCAAATCCCATGCTAGTCCAAACTTTTCTAGTGAAAGAGCATTCCGAGAACAAATGAATTTCAGACTCACTGTAGGTACCACACAGACCACAAGTATTGCGGACTTGAATATTTCTCGTTAACAGGTTTTGTTGCCGTCGGTAGTGATTCATAGAACAGCCTCCATATGAAGTGTAAGATCTTTTTTGGACACTTAATTTTCCACAGAATGTCAAAAAAGTGTCGCCACGGTGATTGGTTGGCCGTTGCATCGTTTACGTCACCTTGGGTCGCTAACTTGTAACCCGAGCGAACCGTATATTTTCCTTTCTCATCGAAATTCCAAACAATCCTATCCGGCCTAGAGGTGGCTGGAATGGGGATATTTGCAATGGCATAAACGTCAACATCCCATAGAAACATCTTGAGATAGGGAATATTTCAAGTACGATCTTGATTGATGAAATTTCCTACTAATGGCCCATGAGCAGAGTTAGGAGTAATAACCTTGAAATTGTGATGACTCGGGATCTATGGATCAAAAATTGACGCTGAATTACCATCCCCTATACTCCGCTGGGTTCCTTTCATCAAGAGATTTCTTCCAAACATGATACTCCTCCAAGCAAAAGATGGAGCACTACCAAGTTCTGCAGTCCAAAGTGAGAGTTCGCGAAATATTTCGCTTTCAATACTCTACTAAGCAAGGAATTTGGATTTTTAAGTATCCTCCATCCTTGTTTGGCTAACATAGCTTGGTTGAACTCCTTCATCTTCTTGAAACCGAGGCCACCTTCTCTTCTAGACCTTTGCATATTTTCCCAAAATTGCCAACTCACTCCTCTTTCTCTATCTTTCTTTGACCACCAAAATCGCCGAATAAGCATTTCCATCTTTTCACAAATCCCGTCAGGTATCATAAACCAGCTCATGGTGTAAGTAGGAATAGCTTGTGCAACTGCTTAAATAAGAACGTCCTTCCCTGCAATTGATAAAAGTTTCTCCTTCCAGCCCTTTAACTTGCTGCTGAGCTTGTGAATTAAGGACTTAAAAGTGATTGACTTATTACGGCCCATAGTCGTTGGCAATCCCAAATACTTGTCATACTTTTCCACCTCTTGAACACCAATCATCGCAAGTAAAGTGGCTCTTGTGGCTGTCGGAACGCAAGCTGAAAAGACCAGAGCAGACTTTTCAAGATTGACTACTTGGCCCGTAGCTTTCCCATAGTCGGCTATGATTTGCATCAACACATTGAGATTATCCTGTGTAGCACCTGTAAAAAACAATGAATCGTCAGCAAAAAAGAGGTGGGAGACCACTGGTCCTCCCCTAGATGCCGTAACACCCTCCAACCTACCCTCCGAGACAGCCAAAGTAACCGCACGCGATAAAAATTCGCTGCAAATGAGAAATAAATATGGAGATATAGGGCAGCCCTGTCGAAGGCCCCTCCCTGGTTTCACTGTTCCAACCATATCACCATTCCTCACAAAGGAGTAAGAGACTGTAGAGATACAGTTATAGATTAAAAGCAACAAACTTGGGGCCGAACCCCATATAAGAGAGAGCATCACTGATAAAACTCCATTCCACCCTGTCGTACGCCTTTCTCATGTCCAACTTCAATGCCGCATAACCCTTCTTACCCTTCTTTCTTGTCTTAAGAGAGTGAATCACCTCAAAAGCAGTAAGGATATTGTCTGTGATTAAACGACCTCGAACAAAAGCACTCTGATTCTCTGATATCAGGTCCGGGAGTAGCCTTTTGAGTCTGTTTGCCGCTGCTTTTGCCACAATCTTGTAGATAACAGTGCATAACTAATAGGTTGGTAATCGCTCGGCTTCCTTGGCTGCTTGGTCTTTGGTATTAAAGCAATAAGAGTAGAGTTAAACTCAGCAATATCCGCACCGTCATTCAAGATACTCAGAACTGTCTTTGTAATCTTGTCCCCCACTATACTCCAATACTTCTGAAAAAAGGCTGCATTGAAACCGTATGCTCCTGGGGCTTTATCAGGAGCCATTTGAAACAAAGCTGATTTCACCTCCTCCTCACTATACGCCTGCTCCAGCATGTTACACTCCTCAGCAGAGATCTTGTAATCCATGGTACTCAAAATAGCTTCTATATCCTGAGAGTTGGGATTAGACGATGTGAATAAATGAGAGAAATGCTGCTGTAGTACCTGAGTGATCTGATCTGAATCAGTAATCCACTCCCCCATATCATTTTCTTTCCCCTGGAAAGTGTTGCGAGCTCGACGAATAGTCGCTTTTTGATGGAAGAATCTGGTATTTTGATCCCCAGCCTTTAACCATTCTGATCTAGCCCGTTGTGACCACATAGTCTCTTCCTTTCTAAGTAGATCATTGAGTTCCACCTTCAAAGCTTTTCTTTCCATGACCACATCACTTGTCTGACTCCTACTCTGTAGAACATCCAGCCTTTCTCTGATCTGCTTGGTCTTCATCCTCACGTTCCGAAAACCGATTTGTCCCAAGCTGAACATTGTGAGGCTGTTTCTCGAAGGAGTTGGGCAGCGGTATCATCCTCCCGTGCGGACCAACACTCTCGAATCAGATTCTCAAAATCTTTATGGCCACTCCACATATTTTCGAACTGAAATCGTCTTTTCCCCGTGTGCTGATTAGAACTCCATTCCAGCAGAATTGGACTATGATCGGAGTTAGGATCATTCAAATGTTGTACCCGAGCTCCCTGAAACCTTTTCATCCAAAGCGGGTTGGCCACAACACGGTCTAGACGCTCCCAAATATTTCTATCACCAGTCTGATTATTATTCCAAGTAAACGGATTCTCAGATAATCCTAAATCAAGAAGATCCAAATCGTTAAGTACAGAACGAAACTGAGAAAGCTGACTATAACTTACCACCAAACCCCCTTCCTTGTCCATAAAGTTTGTTACCGCGTTGAAGTCGCCAGCAACACACCACAGAAAAAAGATGATTCTGGTGCTAAACGTCTGAGCAATTCCCATGAAAGATGTTTGTCCTCCCTGTTTGGGTCTCCGTAAAAACCAGTAAATCTCCAAACAAAATTATCAGTAGACTCAACAATGGTAACATCAATATAACGATGGTTACATCTGTTGAGATGAACTTGCATACCTTCCCTCCAAAGCAGAGCTAAACCACCGCTCATGCCTCTACTATCCACTGTGATGCACTTTGCATAACCTAAATGACCACTGATCTTATCCATATCATACTTACTTGAATTTGTCTCAATAAGAAAAATCAAGCCGGGACAAATTCGCTTCACATGATCTTGAAGCGACATGAACGTGCTCGGATTCCCGAGACCCCGCACGTTCCAGCTGAGGAGACTCATTGTGCTCGGCGGGGATGCACCGCATCCGCCGCTGCTGTCGCATTAGGGATCTTTAAGGCACCCTGGTCCTGCTTTTATTCAAGAGCACTGTTTGAAGTTAACTTCCCAATCCCCTTTCCTCTACCTCTGCCCCTACTACTTCCTCTACCACGGCGTTTTGAGTGACTAGTACCAGCAGCAGACTTTGATTTCGGGTTTGGACTCAGGGATGTATCACTAATCTTTCTCTTCGAGCTATTAGTTGAAGAAGTAGAGAGTGCCATTATTTGTTTGCCTCCATTACCTACTGGGAGTGAGTCCAAACGACTCTGTGGCAGTGGTGTACTCATTGTGGGGAGCTGACCAGTGCCATCTACCTCTGAACCAAGTGGGTTAACAAAAATTGCCATTCTGCCTTCAGTCTTGCCTTCCACAACCATGTCTTCATCATCCTACCCGCTGCCATCATTCTTTACACTCCCTTCTTCCTCCTCTACTTCGTCTTCCTCGTTAGTCCATTCCTCATCTGAACCCATCTGAGTATCGTTTCGATTTCCGGCTGAATAATCTACTCCTTCTGTAAAATTGACCCCTTTATCTTTAGAAGCATCTTTTGCCGAGGGTATATCACCTTTGGCCGCCGTTTGGGTTTCAGTTTCAGACCCTAAGTGGTCTCTCGACGTTGCTGCTGTTCTGGTTTTCTGCTCGTTCATTCTGTTAGGGTCTTCATCAACCACCTTTCTTCGAGGGGGCGGCAACCGGAAGGTTAACCAAGGCCCATAACCGGGCTGGTTACTTTGCTTATATGCTTCAGTAACCTCCTTGCAGTTTTCGCTATGGTGTGTGAAACACCCACACCAATCACATAGTGAGGGGATTCTCTCGTAGCGATAGTCGAGCCATATTCTTTCGTCTACTACCTTGAAATAGCCCCCTCGTAAGAGTGGGTTATGAATCTTCAACACAACCCTTGCTCGAACGTAATCACCTCCTGCGCTTGATCGAACTTTTGGATCAACCTCCTTTACTATGCCAACCCTACGAGCCGCAATACGAATATCTTCCTCTGTACGAAGGTGGAGGGGTAGGCTTTTTATCTGCAACCAGACTGCTAGGTCCTCAAACGCTACCCTGTCTACATTGACTCTTCCATCCCACACCTTCAAGAATAGGATGTTTACGTTGAAGGTCCAAGGTCCCCCCGATAGAACTCCCTCCATAGCTTCCTTAGATTGAAACTCAATAATGAATCTGTTGTCGTTAACCTCATTGATAGAGACGTCCTTCCCCCCTCTCCAGAGTTTACGGAATAGCTCTTTCATAGCCCAGACATTAAAGTTGATGGGGAATAGGAATGATCCAAGCAAACAAGGCCCTGGCTTCTGGAGTGTCTGCTTGCATTGCTCGTCTTCGAAATCGTCAATTGCCTCTTCCTCTGGACGCAGCAGTGGTGCCGGAGGCCTTTCATCAGTAGCCATTGTTTGTAGTTACCCTCTCAAAAGAGTAGATACCCCGTCGGATCGAACGCCCTGTGAGAGAGAAGACTTGCCGCACAGAAAACCCTAGATTGCCTGGTTCTCTCCGAAAACTTCATAGCTAAAGTTGCTTCGTGTGAAAACTTAAGTCTTTTAAGTTAAGGGTCACATTTCTATGTCAAAAAAAGAAGAAGTTAAGAGTCACATTTACATTTTATTTTTTATGTTCCGGTAAATCGGAACCCATATGACTTTGAGTAGCACGTCACAACTTCTCGCGAGCAATCTTTCTGCACTCCTTCTGTTGGAGATAGAAGTACGATTTTGATGCCGGTATTTTGGGAGTGCAAGTCTGCTACTGACAACAATTTTTTGGGATAAATGAACTCTCTTAAAGTACAGAATGGCACCACTAAATTTTTAAATTTTTTGAAGTTTAATAAATGTCACAAATTGAAAAAAGGTGGAAGTGTCTCCATATTTTTTTTTTGAGAAAAAGTGTTTCAATAATTGACATGAGTCGGTGTATTTTTTTTGGCTGAGTCCGTGTATTTTTTTTGGCTGAGTCGGTTGTAAGTAAAAAGAAAAACAACAGTTAAGAAAATTACCGTTGTCTGGAAAAGGAAAAAAGAGAATTCTCAAAAAACAAAAAAAGTAAAAGAAAAAAGAAAATAAAATTAGCGTGTGGGTGATTTAGGTTGTGCGGGAACCCTAGGCTGACCGTTGCCCGCTATAAAGATCGATCCATCTGCTACTGTTGGAGAGCGAAAGCCAGATCAGATCTCTCTATCTTTCCCTTTCTCTCTCTCTTTCTGGTGATGCGAAACCCTAATTCGATGGGTTCAGACTTGGAGAGCGAAAGCCAGATCTCTCTCTCTCTTTCCCTTTCTCTCTCTGTTTCTGATGATGGGAAACCCTAATAATTCGATGGGTTCAGGCTCGGAGGCATCAGAGAACGAACGAATCGGTTCTTCTCTTCAGTGAGCCCTAGTGAGTGCCGTGGCGTGGAGGAGGAGCATCTAGTAGTTCGTCACAACCAGGCGGCCACCAGAGGAATCTCCGCTACTTGCCTTCGCTGGAGAAGAGAAGATCGTTACGCGTTGGGTTGATTCGCGCTGATTGACTGAAGATTTGTCGTGCGCTGAGTTGCTTGGGGGATCCAAATCGATGCTGCTGGGCTTCACTGAAGAGAAGACGGTTTTGTTCTGTGCGTTGATTCGATTCTGGATCCAAATCAAGGTACCCTTTTTGTTTAATTTAACTTCTACTTTTGTGTCTTCTATTTTGCTTACTTCTGTTCTTTAGTACTGTTAAAGCATGATTAGATGCCATATTTTCAGAACATGGGAAAAATATGCAATGATGGATAAGGAAAAGTTCTGGGTTCTAGAAAATTATAGAGACTATACTTAAAATCATCTGTATGTAACTCCTGATTTATACTATTTATTGTTGAGTCTTCCACCCATATAGGTAGTTTCGACAGTGAAATCGTGGGTTTCTTTCATATGATTTTTTTTTAGACTAGATAGCATTCAATGTTGGGGTCTGGTTTTGTGGGTAACCGGGTGTGGGTGTAAGAGCCAAAGATGAAAGTAAGAGATGACGAGATTTGGAAACCCCATTATCGTCTTTCAAAGATGAAATTCCTGTTCTGTGCGTTGGTATGTTTTTGCAACCCCATTATCGTCTTTCAAAGATGAAATTCTTGGATAGGCTGTAGTGTGTGTTAATAATAGCCATCCTAAGAGTTTATCAGGGTGCATGCCAAAAACGTTTTGATGACCTTAACTCTTGTGGAACCTTTCTAAGGTAAATTATTAGATCTGCGTACAATGTTGTCAATTTTTTATACCACTGTTGGTTGGGTGAGTAATGAACCAATTTGGTCTTGTAGTGGAACTGAAGCTTGCAAGTATGTTTCAGTTAACTTTTAGGAGTTAGAAGAACTAGAGGATAGACAAAGAAAGGAATTTTTTAGGAAGCAAGAGAGATTATGCTTCATGGGTAGTTCTAGGAGCTTTAGAGTTGTTGTTGTTGTTGTTGTTGTTTTTTTTTTTTTTTTTTTTTTTTTTTTTTTTTTTTTTTTTTTTTTGATGAAGATTTATAAGAAGGTGCTGCAAAAGGTGCTAGAAAATTTGAGGAGGAGGTTTTACGTCATGATTTAGAATTTTGTTAGATCTTGTATCAGAGGGACTAATTCCGGTGCAGAATGGATTTTTTTTTTCAATATGGAGTAGAGATGATGATATGTTGGGTTTTCTTTGTATTTATGAAAAAATATATGCTCGAAAATTGTTTTCCTGATGCTAGTATGAAAGAAAATCGTGGAATATTGGAAAGGAGGGTAAACCTATCAATGGCAGTTGAAATTTTGACAATTGTGGTTTTTGGAACTGGGAGTTATGTGAACCTAGTTGAGTTTAGCTTTCACTGGCAGTTGAAATTCTCGAGTGGGTGAACCTAGATGTTATTGTCTTTTTTAGAAATAGAGAGAAGGAAATGGTTTTAAGAATAATTGGAACATTTAATAAGCAATAACTGAAAAAGGGAGGGAGAGTGTATTTTGTGTATATTAAGGCGTCGACCATGCTTTTAAATGAAAATTTCCTGTTAAATCTATGTACGGAGTTACAGAAGCCAGTAAGGCAGAGTTGTGATTGAAGTAGAAAAAGCTATATTTATTTCTTTATACTTTCTGGAGTAGAGATGATGGTACATCGTACTTTGGTAATTGGTAGTGTAAAAAAGTAGAGATAATGCAATGTTGGGATTTGGTAGTGTGAATAAGTAATTTGCTTTTAAGTGCTGTTCTGGATACTAGTATGATTTCTTTGATAAGTATGTGCGCAAGGACGGACAGGAAGAGGATGCGTTTTTCTGGAGGATAAAGGTAATCGCGAGAGTGTATTTTATATTTTGGGGGCTCACTTTCCCCCAATCTACGAGGGAAATATAGCTATTGTAACCTTACTTCGATTAGTGACATTTCAGAAAGTTATATTTAAATGCTTTTTTTTTTTTTTTTTTTTTTTTTTTTTTTTTTTTTTTTTCTGGACAGAACGTCATTCTAACAAAAGAGATTTCATTATTTTACAGCTTCTAGGGTCTATCTCTTAGCATTTAAGGAGAACAATAGGGGAAACACTGAGAAAGCTTATAAAGGGAAGTAATGGATTTTAGTAGTGGGACTCACCTTCTTTAGTTCTCCTTTAATGTAGGAGAGGGTAGTGTGACTTGGAGTAGAAAGTTGGAATGATGTTGGCCAAGAGGTCAACTGGAGAAAGTCTTAAAAGTTAGTAGTAGAGGATAAGATGAAGCAAAGACGGAGAACGGAAGAGGTATTGGTTTCATTAGCCTTTGGGAGTTCAATGAGCTTTGAAGACTGTGTTCTTCATTTATAGATTTGTGGGAAGGTTCTGACATGTCTTAGGAAAAGTTGAGGTTGCTTATATTGGTAGAGTTTGCATCAGAGGAACTAATTTGGGTGCAATACGGAAGGTTTTTTTTTTTTTTTTTTTTTTTTTTTTTTTTTATTTCGTTTTCTGAGAATTTTTAGTAAATTAAATTTGATGCTTTTTTGGGATATGTTTGTATGGATGAAGAATGAATGTGGTTGTTTTCTGTATACTAGAATTAGATGAAAGGTGGCATATGGAAAAGGAGATTAAACTGAAATGGGAAGAGGAGTTTTGCTAGGTTGCCATTTTTATTTAAATAAAAATAAATAAAAGAGGCATTATTTTTGCTAGGTTGCCAAGGGAACTGTACTTTAGGCCCAAGTGATAGGGGGAACTGTACTATCAATAGCTGGTTCTGTTCTTTTTCTTCTAGTGTTTGTTGGACGATTAATGACACCAATTTGGTGAGTCCTTGGTGTTGAAAACTTGTACGTGTGTGAACCTGCTTTCAGTTAGTTGTAATCTTTGGTTTTTACTGAATATCGGGTGTTGGAAACATATGCACCCGACATTCAGGTAACCAATATACCTTGCCAAATTAAAATAATCCAATTGGCTTATGTTATTTACAATTCCATATTCCCTGAATTTGTGTACCCGAAACAGTTATCACCAACATATTTACCAAACCTTCTTGTATTCATTGTTCTGCTTACCGAATTAAAATAATCCGGCGGAGTAGTGACTTAATTATCTTCATTTTCAGAAGCCCCAAGTTTGAAGAACCCTTACAAACCGATGCACCTAACATTTACCTTCTAATCAAAATAACCCTATGGAAGTGATGGCCTATTTCAAGAAGCCCAAAATATTTGAACCTAAACAATGGCCACTAAACGCACTTGCCTAAGCTTCATTTATTCCATATTTTTTTATTAGAATCATCATATAAACTGATGATGAAAATTATCATCTGCATTCCCGGAACTGGAATTTTACGAACCCTAGTGATCACCAGTATACATATGCATCCAGCATTCATGAAATCGATATACCTTCCTGAATCAAAGTAATCTCATGAGAATGATGACCTATATCATTTTCAATTTCAGAAGCTCCATATTTTCCAAACTCCGATAACCATGTCCAATTTTTTTTACTGAACTTTATGAAGTCAATTTTCGTTATCCAATCAGAACAATCCTATGGAAAGCTAACCCATTCCAAGGACTCAAAATTTTCGGACTTACTACAGTCATATGCACCCAACATTCACTTAGCAACCACACCCTACTAAATCTCGAAGCTCTAAATTTACAGACTCATTTCCAATCCCAAAGCTCTAAGCTTTTGATCCTGAATAATCTCCACCAGCATTTACCTACGATTCACATATTCAATTTCTCTTACCCAATTAGAATCATCACAAGGATTGATCTTATAATCTGCAATTAACTAGCAGGCCAAAAAGTTTCAAACCAAAAAGGGCCACCTCAAACATGCGCACCCCACATTCATGGAAAAAAGTTCACCTTCTCAATTCAAGCAATCTTGTGGAAATGATGACCTATTTCATTTTAGGTCCTGGAGGGCAAAGCTTTTTGAACCCTAATAAACACAAGCAAGATTTCAACCTGAATTTACGAATTCAATATTTCTTAGCAAATTGGAACAATCCCATGGAATGAAACCTATATCATTTCCATTTTTACAAGGCTCAACTTTTTGTTCCCATTAAACACCACAAACTTATGCACCTAACATTTCGCTAAACCAAGTAACATTCTAATCAAAATAAGCCCACGAAAATGATAACCTATATCATTTCCAATTCAAGAAGTCCAAAATTTTTGAACCTGAATAACGCCACCAACATATTGTCCTAAGCTTCATTTATTCAATTTTCTTACTTAATTAGAATCATCACATAAAATAATGGTATCTTGTATAATCTCCATTCCAGTTTCTGGAATCTCCCGAACCCTAATGATCACAGCATACATGTGCATCCAACATTCATGAAACCGACGTACCTTCCCCAGTTAAAGTAATCTCATGAGATTGATGACCTATATCATTTTCAATTCCTGTAGCTCCAAAGTTTTCAAAATCCAAGAACCATCTCCAAATCATCTAACTGAATTCTATGAAGTCGATTTTCCTTAGCCAATTAGCACAATTCCATGGAATGATGACATATATCATTTCCAATTTCCGAAGGCTAAAAAATCACGGACTTATTACAAACATGCACATGACATTCACTCGACAACCTCACCTAACTATTTAAAATAATCCTATGGAAATGATGACTTATATCATTTCCAATCTAAAAAGTTCTGTTTTTTGTCCTAAATATCTACAGCCAACATTTACCTATGTTTCATGTATTCGATTTTTCTTACTCAATTAGAATCATCACAAGGATTGATCTTATCATCTGCAATGAACTATAGCAGGTCAAAACATTTCAAACCCAAACGGTCACCCCAAACATATGCACCCAACATTTACAAAAGAATTTACCTTCTAAATTAATGTAATCTCGTTGAAATGAAGACCTCTTTCGATGCCCATCCCGGAAAGCCAAAGCTTTTTGAACCCAAATACACCAGCAAGATCATCTCCTCTTTCACAAGGCTCAATTTTTGTGGGTTCAAATGACTGCGAAAAACATATGCACCAAACCTTTTGCTTAACCTATTTACCTTCTAAACAAAATAATCCCATGGAGGTGATGACCTATGTCATTTCCAGTTCAAGAAGAACAATTTTTTTAACCTAATAAGTAATAACGACCACCAACACATGTGGCTAAGCTTCATTTATTCTATTTTCTTACCGAATTAGAATCATAACATAAAATGTTGATGTCCTGTATCATCTCCATTCCTGAGTGGAATCCATTCCGAACCCTAATGATAACCACATATATATGCATCCAGCATTCATGAAACCGACACACCTTCCCCAATTAAAGTAATCTCACGAGAATGATGACCAATATCATTTTCAATTCCAGAAGCTCCAATTTTTTTTGAAGCTCCAAAGTTTCGTCTCCAAATCATTTGAACAAATTTTATGAAGTCAATTTTCCTTAGCCAATTAGAACAATCCTATGGAATGATGACCTATATCATTTCCAATTTTTGGAGGCCCAAAATTTTCAGACTTCTACAAACATATGACTTGACATTCACTTGTCAACCTCACCCTACTAATTAAAATCATCCTATGGAAATGATGACTTACATCATTTTAAATCCCAAGAGCTCTAAATTTTGATCCTAAATAATCACCACCGTCATTTACCTAAAATTCGCATATTCAATTTTTTTACCGAATTAGAATCATCACAAAGATTGATCTTACTGTTTGCAATCGACTGTAGCTGGCCAAATAATTTCAAACCCAAACGGCCACCCCAAACATATGCACCCAACATTCACGAAAGAAGTGTACATTTTCAATTAAAGTAACCTCGAGGAAATGACGGCGTATTTCATTACTGATTCCTGAAAGCCAACACTTTTGAGAGCAAATAAACACGAGCCATATATTTACCTGGTTTTCACGAATTCAATTTTTCTTATACAATTAGAACAATTGCATGGGATGAAACCTATATCCATTTCCATTTTTACAATGCTCAATTTTGCAGGCCAAATTGACCACCACAAACGTATGCACTTAACATTCTCGTGGAATTGATGACCTATATCATTTCCTATTCCCCAAACTTCATGAATTCAATTTTCCTTAGTAATTAGAACAATACGCTGGAATGATGCCCATTATTGTAATACCCCGTCTTACTTCTAGGGGTAATTTAGTAATTTAGGTAGCTAAATATAATAATTATAACAACAACAACAACAACAATAATAATAATAATAATAATAATAATAATAATAATAATGGTACTAATAATAATGATAACAATTTAGTCGTGAGAAATACGTTTGGATTATTTATCGTATTAAAATTTAGAATATGTTATGTTAATAGTCGTAAAATCAAACGCGAATATTTTCTTTACTTTATTTATTAACGCATGTACAACCACCGCGAGTTGTTGTGAGTGTGTTACACCCAAACACTCTAGTGTATAGTGCTCCAACCACACCCTAGAAATTCTCTTGAGATCATCTTCCAATTGGTTTCACCTTCTTCAAATTTTTTCTTCGGCCTTGATTTTTCCCACCTCCACCGCTTCTTTCACCGCCACAATCATCATCACCCTCTCATATTTGGTCTCCTATATAACCAGCAGCATCATCATCATTATCAGTTCACCGCCACCATCACCTTCATCATCTTCATCTTCTTCTTGTCCTCCGGCAACTCAACCACCAACATCACCGCCATCTCCACCTTCGGCCACCCCCTCTCAACCCACTTTCCCCTCTCTGTTTCGCTCCCTCTCCATTTCTCTCTGCCTCACGACAAAGACAGCAGCAGCAGCAGCGAGCAGGGGCAACGCAGCCACCACACCGCCGCTGCCACCGTCGGGGAAGAAGCCCGAAACCACCAAGCAACCCCCTGTTTTCTCCCTTTCTCTCCATCTGTCACCCTCTCTCTCTCCACTCTGTTTCACCCTCTGTTCTGTCCGGAAACAGAGCCACAGCAGCAGAAACCAGCAGTTGGCCATCGCAGCCACCAACCACTGCCGCTACCGCCGGCGAGTAAGGAGACCCGAAGCCACCCACACACCTCTGTTTTCTCTATTCCCCTGTCTGCCACACCCTCTCTCTCTCCCCTTCACTAACTCGACCAAGAGAAGAAGAACAAGCTTACACAAAAGCTGTTGCAGCCGCAGAAACCACCACCGACGCCACACCTCCATTTTTGCCGGCGAACTCGACCCAACCAAAACAGAGGCACCCAAGCCTCAAGAACCATTCCCCTAGCCCCTAAAAGGTCCGACCAGACCATTAGAAGCCTCAAACCGAGCTGGGGAAGCCCCAATCGCCGGCGTCGAGCTCCACCTCCGGCGAGCTTTTCGGCGACTCGACCCGACTCAATTCTCGACTGTTTCTCGCGATTCTTGGGCTAGGTATGCTCTAAATCACCCCCTGAATTGTTTTAGATAGTCAAAATCCAAATTTGAATGCTTTAATCCATGTTTTGATTGATGAATTCGAATGTTCATGTTTGGGGGGCTAGGTGTATTTTACAGAAGTTGTTTTCAAAGCTTAGGGGGGGGGGTGTGGTTGTCTTTTAATGAAACTATAGGTGACTGATTGTAGTATATATATTATGATATTATCAATATTCACATATTTTTAGCTATTGAGTTAATAGTTGATTAATTTATATTTCAACTAAATAAATAAAATAAATACTTTGTGAAAAGTTATATTTATTTGAAAGAAATTGTTATAATAAATTATCTTGTTAGCAAAACGATCTAGTAAAGTAATTGTGTATGTATATATATGTATTAGTTTAAATATAATATGTGCATAAGATTTGTCTACAAAATTTATTTCAAATGAATAAATAATTGAATGAATGTATATTTAGAAGTGGTTATAATAAATATTTTTCTTGAAAAATAAGCTACAAAAGTATTATATTTGTTTATGTGAAAAAAATACTATTTGGCACATTATCTTTATTTAAATTAGTATTGAATTTTCAATAATTATACACTAATATTTTATCAATAAATATAAATATTTATTTAAAGCTAAAATAACTATTTAGTAAGTATTATTGTTCTTTTTATTACTAGTAGTTGTGATATTAAATAATTTTAGATGTTCATCACTTAATTTAAATATGGACTCGTAAAGAGAGTTGTTTTGACTATTCAAGTTATTTTCAGAATATTCTATACATGTATATATAAGTGTATAACATAAATACGAGTTTTATAAGGGAATCGTGAGAGATGTAATTAGTACTCGACGTAGTCGAATATTGGTATAAGGCTAATGCATTTGCATATTCAGACATAACACCATTGTGACTAGCTATTTGTAAACTGTAGGCGACGGATTTGTGGACATAGGCTTCGTCGACCATCCTACATACTAGCAGCTAAGTCGTCTTCAGGTGAGTTCACATGCTTAGCCTAGCGAGCCTAGCTTCGTTCGTGTCAGGTTGTGTTATTTGTGGTTCTAGTCTCAAAATACTTTTGAGTATACATGCGTAGCTCACTTCGTGTCAAGAATGTGGTTTCTATTTCCTGTCTCAAAAGATATTTGAGTTATTTGTGATCCGTCTCAAGACATACTTGCGAGATTACATGCTTGGCCTCGTATGCCTGTCTTATTTCGTATCATAATATGATTTATATCTTGCTTCTACGTGTGTTATGTGAATCACATACTTTTACGTGAACTTGATTGAGTTTCGGAAAGATTGCCTTGACATGTTAAGAATCGTAAGGTGGGATTGCACATACTGGAATATGTTATAACCAAGGGGGTCCTTTGTTGACCATTACTAACAAGGAGGTCATTTGTTGACCACTAATCAAGGAGGTCCTTTGTTGACCATTACTGACAAGGAGGTCCTTTGTTGACCACTAACAAGGAGGTCCTTTGTTGACCATTGACAAGGAGGTCCTTTGTTGACCGCTGACACTTGGGAGGTCCTTTGTTGACCGCTAACGTTTTGGAAGGTCCTTTGTTGACCCCTATATGTTTACTGTGTATGATAAGAGGCTATTTGATTATATGTTTGGGGACTGGCTCTAGTAAAGGATTAAATCGGGAATGTTTGAAGCTGTGAATGTTGTCATTCAACTATGTGTTTATGATGCTGCAAACTCTGATATTTCTTACTCATACTCTTTCAAAGTTTTATATAACTCTGGGAAATATCAAGCTATATAATCTTTCCTGTTTTACACGCTAAGGTGTATCTCACTCAGCATTTCAAGCTGATTTCGGAAACTGCGGTTCTTGTTTTCCTTCCCACCGCAGGTCTAGGAGCTGGGATTGTAAGTAGAAGGGGCGCGAGAATCAGCTAGACAATGGACGTCACCAGTAGTTTATCTAAAGACGTTAGATAAGTGTTATGTAATAGTAATCAGTTTGTATAAGAGACTATCTACAGTTGTTTAATAATACAATAAGAGTTTTGGATTGTATTGCTTTTGATCTCCGCCGCTTCTATTAAGCATCGCCCCCCCGGTCTTGTACCGAGCCGGATATGGGGGTTGTTGCAGGTGGTATCAGAGCAGTTCTTTCCAAACAGGGAATTAAACCTGGAGGGTAATTTAAAATGAACATAGGGAAATAAAACTTAAAATTGGAAAAGCCGATCGGTTATGGGTAGCTTAAGTATGAGGCTTAGTTACTCCCGCCCGCCCTCATCCAGTCTCAAGAAGTTTTGGGTGCTAAAATCTTATGTGATCTGGTTGATTTGAGATGCTTTTAATTGATTGTGAATGGTCCTTACGAGAAGAAGTATGAAAATAGAATCCGAGTCGTACTTGATATTTTCTGACATGAGTTGTACGTGTCTTACAGTGAAAACTGTTATGTGATGCATGATTAGCTACTATTTTATGTGATAATTGTGTTAGGTAAGCTGAATATAATATTATGGGGTATAGTTGGTTAAGATTGTTTCGCAACCGTAACCAAGGATACCATAGGGTGTGACTAATAGCCCACTACGATATCACTTAGGAAAGTTTGACCGAGACCGATGGCTGAAAACGTTAGCATGGAGCAATTCTTCGCGCAAATGACTCAGATGATGAACAATGGAGGTCAGGTAGGACCTAACTGGGCCAAGAAGGTTTCAGAAATGAAACCAATGGAATTCACAGGAAGGGAGGATCCTGTTGAATTAGAAGATTGGATTATGGAAATGGATAAGATCCTTGAAGTCGTAGAATGCCCTGATGGGAGAAAAGTTAATTGTGCGGTATTTTATCTAAAAAGTGAAGCAAATCTTTGGTGGAGGAATGCACGAGAAACTCTGCTAGCCAATCCCATCTTCGATTGGGAAGCTCTTCAAGCTGCTCTCAGAACTCGCTTCTACCCACACCATGTGAAAAGGAGCAAGGAGCAAGAATTCAAGAATCTACAACAGGGGAACGACTCTGTGACTGAGTATTTCCGCAAATTTACGGAATTGACACGATTTGTGGGAAACATGGTGCCTGATGAAGACTCTAAGATTTCCAAGTTCATCGCTGGATTGGATGAAAGGCTACAGGAGTCCTTGCTATGCAGAACCTATCCTACTCTCCACGAAGCCTATGACAGAGCTGCTGACATCTGGCGTGTGCGTGTAGTTCAAGATGAAAAGCGCAAGAAACGCAAGATAGAAGAGGTAGGAGGAAGCAATAACAACTCCGCAAAGGGAAATCAGGAGTTCAAACCTAACAATGGAGAAGGTAACCAGGTGGCAAAGCAAGGTCGTCACTACTATTGTAAGAAGTGCAATGGGGACTACCCAGGAGTTAAGTGTGACGGGACCAAGGTGACATGCGATTATTGTGGAATCAAGGGCCACAGGATGTACGAATGCCACAAGAGAAGTGAAGAAGGATATCAACAAGGTAACAACATGGGATACAATCAGCCTCGCTGGAATGGAGAGAATCAGAATGGGAATCAGAACAATGGGCGAAATTACCAAGGGAATCGACAGAATCGGAATGGGAATGGCTTCCAACAAAATAACTGGAATGATGGGAATCAGGCTCGTAACCACAACAATGGAAATGGAAATAGGAATGGAGGACAAAACAGAGATGCACTCAATAATGAAAACAACCAGGCTGGCAATAATAGGAACAGAAATGGAAACAACCAGAGGCCGCATGGACAAGTCTTTGTGATGAGAGAGGCGGAAGAACGAGCAGCAAACAACGAAGAAGGTAAGCGTTATGACCTTAATATTTTTGCATCTAATTTAGGAAATCACTAAGACTCTAGAAACCCGTCCAAGCTTCGAGGACGAAGATTAGTCTAAGGGGGGGGGGGAGAATGTAATACCCCGTCTTACTTCTAGGGGTAATTTAGTAATTTAGGTAGCTAAATATAATAATTATAATAACAACAACAACAACAACAACAACAACAACAACAACAATAATAATAATAATAATAATAATAATAATAATAATAATAATAATAATAATAATAATAATAATAATAATAATAATAATAATAATAATAATAATAATAATAATAATAATGGTACTAATAATAATGATAACAATTTAGTCGTGAGAAATAAGTTTGGATTATTTATCGTATTAAAATTTAGAATATGTTACGTTAATAGTCGTAAAATCAAACGCGAATATTTTCTTTACTTTATTTATTAACGCATGTACAACCACCGCGAGTTGTTGTGAGTGTGTTACACCCAAACACTCTAGTGTATAGTGCTCCAACCACACCCTAGAAATTCTCTTGAGATCATCTTCCAATTGGTTTCACCTTCTTCAGATTTTTTCTTCGGCCTTGATTTTTCCCACCTCCACCGCTTCTTTCACCGCCACAATCATCATCACCCTCTCATATTTGGTCTCCTATATAACCAGCAGCAGCATCATCATTATCAGTTCACCGCCACCATCACCTTCATCATCTTCATCTTCTTCTTGTCCTCCGGCAACTCAACCACCAACATCACCGCCATCTCCACCTTCGGCCACCCCCTCTCAACCCACTTTCCCCTCTCTGTTTCGCTCCCTCTCCATTTCTCTCTGCCTCACGACAAAGACAGCAGCAGCAGCAGCGAGCAGGGGCAACGCAGCCACCACACCGCCGCTGCCACCGTCGGGGAAGAAGCCCGAAACCACCAAGCAACCCCCTGTTTTCTCCCTTTCTCTCCATCTGTCACCCTCTCTCTCTCCACTCTGTTTCACCCTCTGTTCTGTCCGGAAACAGAGCCACAGCAGCAGAAACCAGCAGTTGGCCATCGCAGCCACCAACCACTGCCGCTACCGCCGGCGAGTAAGGAGACCCGAAGCCACCCACACACCTCTGTTTTCTCTATTCCCCTGTCTGCCACACCCTCTCTCTCTCTCTCTCCCCTTCACTAACTCGACCAAGAGAAGAAGAACAAGCTTACACAGAAGCTGTTGCAGCCGCAGAAACCACCACCGACGCCACACCTCCATTTTTGCCGGCGAACTCGACCCAACCAAAACAGAGGCACCCAAGCCTCAAGAACCATTCCCCTAGCCCCTAAAAGGTCCGACCAGACCATTAGAAGCCTCAAACTGAGTTGGGGAAGCCCCAATCGCCGGCGTCGAGCTCCACCTCCGGCGAGCTTGTCGGCGACTCGACCCGACTCAATTCTCGACTGTTTCTCGCGATTCTTGGGCTAGGTATGCTCTAAATCACCCCCTGAATTGTTTTAGATAGTCAAAATCCAAATTTGAATGCTTTAATCCATGTTTTGATTGATGAATTCGAATGTTCATGTTTGGGGGGCTAGGTGTATTTTACAGAAGTTGTTTTCAAAGCTTAGGGGGGGTGTGGTTGTCTTTTAATGAAACTATAGGTGACTGATTGTAGTATATATATTATGATATTATCAATATTCACATATTTTTAGCTATTGAGTTAATAGTTGATTAATTTATATTTCAACTAAATAAATAAAATAAATACTTTGTGAAAAGTTATATTTATTTGAAGGAAATTGTTATAATAAATTATCTTGTTAGCAAAACGATCTAGTAAAGTAATTGTGTATGTATATATATGTATTAGTTTAAATATAATTTGTGCATAAGATTTGTCTACAAAATTTATTTCAAATAAATAAATAATTGAATGAATGTATATTTAGAAGTGGTTATAATAAATATTTTTCTTGAAAAATAAGCTACAAAAGTATTATATTTGTTTATATGAAAAAAATACTATTTGGCACATTATCTTTATTTAAATTAGCATTGAATTTTCAATAATTATACACTAATATTTTATCAATAAATATAAATATTTATTTAAAGCTAAAATAACTATTTAGTAAGTATTATTGTTCTTTTTATTACTAGTAGTTGTGATATTAAATAATTTTAGATGTTCATCACTTAATTTAAATATGGACTCGTAAAGAGAGTTGTTTTGACTATTCAAGTTATTTTCAGAATATTCTATACATGTATATATAAGTGTATAACATAAATACGAGTTTTATAAGGGAATCGTGAGAGATGTAATTAGTACTCGACGTAGTCGAATATTAATATAAGGCTAATGCATTTGCATATTCAGACATAACACCATTGTGACTAGCTATTTGTAAACTGTAGGCGACGGATTTGTGGACATAGGCTTCGTCGACCATCCTACATACTAGCAGCTAAGTCGTCTTCAGGTGAGTTCACATGCTTAGCCTAGCGAGCCTAGCTTCGTTCGTGTCAGGTTGTGTTATTTGTGGTTCTAGTCTCAAAATACTTTTGAGTATACATGCGTAGCTCACTTCGTGTCAAGAATGTGGTTTCTATTTCCTGTCTCAAAAGATATTTGAGTTATTTGTGATCCGTCTCAAGACATACTTGCGAGATTACATGCTTGGCCTCGTATGCCTGTCTTATTTCGTATCATAATATGATTTATATCTTGCTTCTAAGTGTGTTATGTGAATCACATGCTTTTACGTGAACTTGATTGAGTTTCAGAAAGATTGCCTTGACATGTTAAGAATCGTAAGGTGGGATTGCACATACTGGAATATGTTATAACCAAGGGGGTCCTTTGTTGACCATTACTAACAAGGAGGTCATTTGTTGACCACTAATCAAGGAGGTCCTTTGTTGACCATTACTGACAAGGAGGTCCTTTGTTGACCACTAACAAGGAGGTCCTTTGTTGACCATTGACAAGGAGGTCCTTTGTTGACCGCTGACACTTGGGAGGTCCTTTGTTGACCGCTTACGTTTTGGAAGGTCCTTTGTTGAACCCTATATGTTTACTGTGTATGATAAGAGGCTATTTGATTATATGTTTGGGGACTGGCTCTAGTAAAGGATTAAATCGGGAATGTTTGAAGCTGTGAATGTTGTCATTCAACTATGTGTTTATGATGCTGCAAACTCTGATATTTCTTACTCATACTCTTTCAAAGTTTTATATAACTCTGGGAAATATCAAGCTATATAATCTTTCCTGTTTTACACGCTAAGGTGTATCTCACTCAGCATTTCAAGCTGATGTTGGAAACTGCGGTTCTTGTTTTCCTTCCCACCGCAGGTCTAGGAGCTGGGATTGTAAGTAGAAGGGGCGCGAGAATCATCTAGACAATGGACGTCACCAGTAGTTTATCTAAAGACGTTAGATAAGTGTTATGTAATAGTAATTAGTTTGTATAAGAGACTATCTACAGTTGTTTAATAATACAATAAGAGTTTTGGATTGTATTGCTTTTGATCTCCGCCGCTTCTATTAAGCATCGCCCTCCCGATCTTGTCCCGAGCCGGATATGGGGGTTGTTGCAGAATGAATGTTACGGCGGTTTAAGCGTGAAATATTATCTAGAGGAAAGGGTACAATTATTGTCAATGTCCGTACTGTAACATTTTGTTGTAAAATATTGTGCTTGTATATCGTGTTGTCGCTTCTTTTTGTTTTAGCGTGTTTTGCATGGCGATTAACACCCGTATGGTACAATTAAGTATTCGGAACTTGAAGTTGAGGTGAACCTAGTTTTCACAAGTTATTTTTGGAGTTCAAATATAGAGATATATCGAAGAATTATAGAGCTAATAAGGATAAAAAAAAGTGGAGAGATTGCTATTTGTGGAAATTACTGGATTGTTGGTATTTTGAAGATGTATTTGGGATATGGAAATGTGCACTTTGATTTTACTATTTATTGTAAAGCTTTTCCCCCACAGTGCCAGTTTTGTAAATGAAGTCATGGTGTTTTCGGTTGAGATCTCTGATAAGGTTACATTTTTTTTTTGGGTTTGGGTAGCACGGACTGAGTGCTATACTTTAAGAAGTTGTTTTTGGGTCCTAGAATAGAAAAGAATGAATATAAGGAGTAAGAGAGAAAGATGAGAAAGGATGAGGACGCGCATGTTTGAAAATCCGGTTGTCAATGCATAAGAAAGCCCATTTTAATTGGATAAGGAAGGTAGATGGAATGCTGATAGTGGTAGTCCTACGAAATCACCACGTGGAATGGGTAAACATCATTGATGGCTATACTATTGTAGGTTTTTTAAGGAAAACTCTCGGGTTACGGTACCGTGTTGTCTGGAATCAATTTCACAGTGTTGGTTGGATGAATGATAAGAAGGTAGAGTGAGTTTTCAGAATGGTTGAGGATGCAGATTCTGATACTTTTTGGTAGATCTCATCAGAGGATCTTATTTGGGTACAGAGGTTTCTGATTTCCTTCTTTTGAGAAGCTGGAATGCATATGATTCTGTTTGGGGATGAAGAAGTAATGTGCTTGGTACTGTTTTATGGATACTGGAATCAAATGAACACACATCATTTGGAAAAGGAGAGTAAACTGAAATTGGACGAGGGTGAGTTTACTAGGCATCCATCTATCAAAGAAAAATGGTCTTCTGAATTGGAGTGCCAGGGGGAACTGTACATAACCTATTCTGGACTAAAGGAACAAGAAGAATCTGGTATAACCGTAGTGTTGGAAACTTGTACCTGTGTGAATCTATTTTCAGTTAGTAGTTGTTGGAGTGATTGTAGAACTGTGTGTATCTTGCTGCTTTGGTTTTCAAGGACTAAAGGGAAAAAAAAAATGTTTGCTGAACTACAGAAGCTTTCGAGAAAAACTGTAGATGAAGAAAGAAAAAGTGCATATTTCCCCCAGAAATTAGGGAGTCAACATGTTCAGGACACATGTTCGGGAATCAGGTAGGTAGAAGAATTAGATGGGCAATGTAATGGACTGAGCATTATAAATATAAACGCCTTCTGAACCTACACGTGCATATCTATATACACACGCATATACATATATATATACATATATATATATATATATACATATGTATATATATCTGTGTGAGAGAGAGAGATTCTAAAGTAGAAATGATGTATGTTTGCTCCGTTACAATTTGGTTGCATGTACTACGCAATATGCTCTGTAATATTGTTTTGGATGCTAAAATAAAAAAGAAGTCGAATATTCAATAGGTGGGGAAGTTGACAGGGAACATGGAAAGTTGTACTACTTGGTGTTTGCTTGTTCGGTTATCATTTTCAAAACAAGGGGTCCTTTTAATCGGAGCATGAAGAAGAATGCATTTTGGATTGGAAATGACTAAAATCTTTCATGTTGGAAATGCTAAAGAAATAATCTGAGGTTGTACATTTTGGTCGGATAAGTTAAGGTGATTAGGGTAAAAGACGCTTTCACCCCTTCAGAAGGGGTGGAAGTGTCATTTTCCAAACCGTAAGGGTGAAATGTATTTGCGTCAAACTTGAGGGGGTGAAAGTATCTTTTACCCGGTGATTATCTTAGACTACTTGTACTATTGTAGTAGTTATTTTCTTTTAGTGGTTGTTTGGTGAGATATAAGACGGTTTGTTTAGTCTGTTTTAGAATTGAAATGATTAGATCTTGGATATACTAAGAAATAGATACAATGAAAAGTAGAGGATCTGTAATGACGCAAAAGAAGGAGAAATGAGTTTATTTCTTTTGTGCTTTTAGCAGTTCAAACATGTTTTGAAGATACATGGCTACGGAAGAAGCTGATGGCGGGTTATCACCCAAGCGAGGGATCACAGCGGAATCAACAGTGAAAAGGCAAAGAACTAGGGCACGAAGCTCTCTAGAGTTCTGAATTATTTAATAATTAAAGTCTGACGAAAAATTACCCACAAGCACAAGCCGGGTATTATAGCTCAAAATCTCATTTTGCCAAAAATAGCAAAATTGCAAAACTATAGACCTTATTGAAAATAATACGCAGATGACAGTTTGACCCAAATCGGGCAAAATAAAGAAGTCAAAATGCGAGAAAAGAAAACTGCCAAAAATAGCAAAAATTGTCTTCATAGCTTCCGTTGACTGGTCAAACGTCCCTTTTTTAGGCTGAAATCTTGCGTGATGGGACGGAGCTCGATCAATCGTGTTCGTCTCGCTGAGAGCTTTCTGAAAACATATTATAATAGGCATTTTGATCCCTGTAGCTCAAGTTACGCCCAAAATAGTGTGGCGCTACTAAAAATGACCATTTTGCCCCTCTGTTGCGATGTCTTCCATGTCGTGGTAGTGAAGTGCCAGATTAGTCGCGTCTGACAGCTCGGTCTCGTCTGGTTCATCTGCTCCTGCATCAGTCTCCCCTGGTTGGAAATAACTCGTCCTCGAGTTCACTCCCTCGTCGCCAGAATCCACAAAGCACCGTGTGAGGTGTTTGACATTAAACACGTCATACGTCTTCAGGTGACTAGGAAGCCGCAACTGGTAAGCATTGTCATTGATCTTCTGCACAATCTCGCAAGGCCCAATCTTCATGTCCTTCAACTTACTGTATTCTCCCACAGCAAAACGATCACGAGTCAATACAGCCCATACATAATCACCAACATAGTTATCAAAATCTTACGATTCACGATTCGTATCCTACGATTCGATTCGATTCACCCATGAAACGATGCGAATCCCTTGGTGAATCTTAAATGGTCAAAAATTTCACTGAATCCCGATTCAAGATTCCGATTCTTACGATTCAGTTGCGATTCAACCCGATTCATACGATTCACCATCAATTCAGCTGAAGGCTTATTTGAGTTAGAGCTCAAGCGTAGGAAATAAAACTTCCATTTTTTCTGAATGTTTTGCAACATGTGTTAGTTTTAAAATGATTTCTACATTTCTTTTAGTCAAAGGCTAGTAGTTTTCTATTATTTTATATCTCTTTGGCATCTCAATAGTTCCTTGCTGCACCTGTCTTTCTATATCTTCATTATAAAAATTGTGTAAAGTTTCTTATCACTAGCCAGGGATGCGAGTTTCTGAAACTTTGAGCTTTTTTTTTTTTTTTTTTTTTTTTTTTTTTTTTTGTAAAATTATGAATATATTAGCTCACACATGTTATAGTTTAGTAAAATATGTTATTATATGGACCTAACATAAGTGCAAGCGAATCTTTACGATTCACGATTCGATTCGATTCACGATTCAATGAAGGTGAGTTTCGATTCACTATCTGAATCCCGATTTGACAACTATGATCACCCACATCAAAAAGTACCTGACGCCGATGCTTGTCGACCCGGACCTTGTACTTGCTATTGCTCTCCTCAATCTTGCTCTTCACTTGGTCTTGAATGTCCTTCAAATATTCTGCCATCTCCTCAGCCTTAGGATGAACACGTCCCACATGCGGAATGGGAGCCAAGTCTAAGTCTAACACCCTTGACGGGTTCTGACCATAGACAATCTGGAAGGGACTCATCGCCGTAGTCCTATTCACTGGCCTGTTATACGCAAACTCCGCCTGAGCAAGCGCCAAATCACACTGCTTGGGCTTGGAACCTGCCGAACACCTGAGAAGATTCCCTAGGCTGCGATTCACCACCTCCGTCTGTCCATCGGTCTGCGGGTGATACGCACTGCTAAAGTTCAACTGGGTGCCCAACTTCCCCCAAACGCTCTTCCAGAATTGGCTCATGAACTTCGTGTCAAGATCCGAGGTGATGGACCGTGGTACCCCATGCAACTTCACTATTTCTCTGAAGTAAAGGTGGGCTATCCGCACCGCATCCATTGTCTTCCTACATGGTACAAAATGTGACATCTTGGAAAACATGTCAACAACAAGGACATAATTTGCTGCCCTCTAGGTGCGGGGTAAGCCAAGCATAAAATCCATACTAACATCAAAGCATGGCGCCTCAGGGACATGTAAAGCAGTGTAAAGACCTGCATTAGTGAGAACTCCCTTCGAACGCTAACACACATAGCAACGGTCCACATAGTGTGCCACACCAGCACTCAATTTTGGCTAATAAAAATCAACAGACACAAGAGCAAGCGTCTTGTCTCGGCCAAAGTGCCCTTCCTGGTGGAGCTCCCTGATAATATGCTGCCGCAAATGAACAATCTAGAACGCACAAACACCGTCCTCGAAACAGATAACCATTATGTAAAACAAAATCATGGCGCTGACCAGAAATTACCTCAGAAAAGATCTTCCCGAAGGAAGGACATGCCTCATACATCCCTGCGAATGCCTCAAACCTAGGGACCTGGTTGCTCATGGAGGTAAGAAGCATATTACGACGACTCAAAGCATCGGCTACCCGGTTCAAATTTCCTGCCTGGTGCTTCAATGCAAAGGTGAATTCCTGCAGATAGGCCACCCACTTGGCATGTCGTCTACTCAACTTGTGCTGCCCATTGATGTACTTCAAACTCGGTAAACAAGATGAACTCCTTCTACACTAAGTAATGACGCCAATGATTCAATGTCTGAATAACGGCGTAGAACTCCAGATCATAAGTCGAGTAATTCTTCCTGGCCCTGGACAACTTCTCACTGAAAAGCGCAATCGGACGCCCTGATTAACTTAGAACACCGCCAATGCCCAAACCTGAGGCATCTAGTTAACCTCGAACACATCGAACATCTTCTGATGCATGAACCACATGAATGTGCTGGGCGCGTTGGAGAGACCAAAATGCATTACCATCCACTCATACAACCCATTATGTGTCAAACGCGGTCTTCCATTCATCTCCTTGCTTGATTCGAATCTCGTGGTATCCACTCTTGAGGTCAATTTTTGAGAAGACCTTAGAGTCGGACAGTTGATCTAGCATATCATCAAGCCGTGGAATGGGAAATCTGTACTTCACGGTGATCCGATTGATGGCTCTGCTGTCAACACACATGCGCCACGAACCATCCTTCTTTGGAACTAACAGGGTAGGTACTGCGCAAGGACTCATACTCTCCCTGATGTAACCCCTCTGAAGTAATTCGACCACCTGCCTCTGCAACTCCTCTGCTTCCTTGGGACTGAGATGATAGGCAGGTTTGTTTGGAAGACTAGAACCTGAAACTAGGTCTATATAGTGCTGGATGTCTCTAAAGGCTGGCAAACCAGGAGGGAGGTCTTCTGGCATCAGGTAGGAGAACTCACTCAAAACCTGCTGCACCTCGGGGGGTGAATCAGAATCCCCTTTACCAGTACTACTACAGAAGGGAAAGGCATCCCGCTGAACCTCTCTCAAGAATTGGGACCGAGAAAGCAGGTTAGCCGGCGTGACCGGGGTTGGAGAGGGACCCTCCCGTCGCGGTGCTAGTACAATTTTCTTCCCCTTCATAACAAAAAATGTGTGTTCTTGTACCCATCATGGATTACACGACGGTCATACTGTCATGGACGACCCAATAAAACATGACATGCATCCATCTTTACCACATCACACCAATGACTATCATAATATTTATTAGAAATTGAAAAAGAAACAAGACATCTTTTATCAATTGTTACCTCAGAACCTCTGATTAACCATGACAGCTTGTAAGGCGCAGGATGTTGCTCCGTCTTCAACTGCAATTTCTTGACAGCTTCTTCCGAGACTATGTTGTCGCAACTACCACCGTCTACGATCATCTTTCAAACCATCTTCTCAATCGTGCAGGTGGTGTGAAAGATATTGGTTCTCAACAAATCATCTCACGAATCGTCCTTGGGGGTTAGCAAACTCTTACGGACGACCAGATTCTCGTGACCATCTCCATAAAGCACATCTTCATCTTCATAATCGTCATATAAGGGATCTCCTTGGTACCCAACCTCTTCGATCTCGTCAGTCGCACCTTCTTCGATGAATAGACTCTTTGGCTTTAGCACAACAGGTTTCTTGCACTATGTCGCTCTGTGCCCTAGTTCGCTACACCTGTAGCACTTCAAGCCGCTACTCGATGCACCAGGTGCTGCCTGGGTAGCTGGTCGGGACTCCCGAGATCGATTCAACCTATTGGTTTGATCGGTCCGATGCAGGTTTTCTGCTTTGTTGTTTCTCCACAGTAAGAGCCCTCTGGTAAGCTTATGAGACCGACCATAAATTTTGAAGGCATAGAACATCCTGCAGTGATTGTCGCAAGCCTGACAAGTACCGTGCTACTAGCTGCTCTTATGTTTTGGATAGGTCATTCCGAGCAATCAACTGGTAGAACTCTTCGGTGTAATCTTCCTCTGATTTGGCACCCTGCCTCAACGTGTGGAGACGATCATATAGGGTTTGGTCATAGCCGAAAGGAAGAAAGTGAGCCTTCATCTTCTTCTTCATCTTTTCCCATTCAGCAATCTTCGGTTTTCCCTGCTTCTCACGAGAACAACGCAACTGCTCCCACCATGCTGAGGCTCGACCCTTGAGCTTGATCGCGACCAACTTCACTTTCTCGCGTTCAGAAACCTCCTTGTATTCAAAGATCCGATATACCTCATTCAGCCAATCGATGAATCCATCGACTTGAAGGGTACCAGAATAACTGGGGATCTTGACCTTGAAGCTTAGACCGCTGCGGTGAGTACGCCCGAACTCGTGGTTCACGATGGTACGGGTTCTCGAGCGACGTCACTGAGTCGTCGTCTGAGTCTTCCCGATCATCCAGATCTTGCGCCGCCAGGCGCCGTGTCAGCTCGTCGATCCGGTGCTGCTGAACATGGTTCTGTCGCTGCAAATCTTCTATAATCATTACGTCTTCAAGGTTACATTCTCTTTGGGGGACGTCCTCAGCAACCTGCTGCCCCCGACCACGAGTACGTCCTCGAGCCATCGCCGATGATGATCTTCCTCCCAAGTCGAACTTGCTCTGATACCAACATATTACAATAGGCATTTTGATCCCTGTAGCTCAAGTTACGCCCAAAACAGTGTGGCGCGACCGAAAATGACCATTTTGCCCTTGCGCTTGTCTTCCATGTCGTGGTAGTGAAGGGCCAGATTAGTCGCGTCTGACAGCTCGACCTCGTCAGGTTCATCTGCTCCTGCATCAGAAGCATTATATAGAATTATGCAAGGTTTTAGGAGGATGGTAGTGTACAAAGATATACTTTATTACCTAGTTTCATTTGGTTTGGCCGAGCTATGGATTAAGCAAGTTTGCATAATAAGATCATTTTGCTTCTATTGTGATGTTGGAAAAATGAAGTCATTTGAACTTAGTTTCATTTAGTTGTGTTATGGATTGCAGCATAAGGAGTTAGTGCGAATCTTCAAGTCCCTGGTTTTTAGAAATAGTTAGACGGAAGAAGGATAGAGGAACTACATTTTGTGGACATTTGGGTTTCTGACATGTTTGAAGACTTTTTGTTGTTGTTTGGAAGATGGAGAAATGGATAAAACACGTTTAAGGAGTAGGGTAGGTGATAGACATTTTAATACGCTTTCTAACTATCGTGGTTTTGAATCTATGTCAATATTTTGCATCTATTAACTTTTCTCCCAAAGGTAAACTTATGAAACATTCAGATTGTGACGTAAAATTGATGATATGTTGGGAATTAGAAGTGTGAAATAAGTAATATTCTTTAACCTAGTAGTGTTTTAGTTCTGAATGTTGTAATGGAAATAAAATTATAAAATATTGGTTAGGAGAGGCAATGGAAGAGTATGTATCATGGTGTCAGGGGACGGGCTGGATTTTAGCAGGGGCTGGTTGGGAGGGTCCGGGCCGGGCCGGGTTAGGGGCCCAGTGGTAGAGGTGGCCGGGCCGGGTCTTGAACCCCCGGGCCAAAAACCCATGGGGGCTGGAGGTTGAGGAGGCCGGATAACCTATCTCGTTAATATATTAAATAATATATTTTTAATATTTAATCTATATAAATTAATAAAAAAATATTAAATTGTATTGTTTTGAGGGGGCGGGCCGGGTTGGATGGGGGCTAAGTGGAACTGCTCCGGGTTGGGGGCCGGGCCAGTTCAAGTATTGGAGAGCCCGGGGCGGGCCGAGGCCTAGCTCATTTAGTGCAGGCTGGGCCGGTTTCAAGCGCGGGCCAGCCCCCTTGACAGCATGAAGTGTGTGCTCTAATAGGGGAGTTTACAATTTCCTTTCTCATTTTTGGTAGACAAGGGCATTTGAGCTGGTAGAGAATGACATAAGCAGCTTTTCTCCGTAAGGTTTTACTTTTGTTGGACATTCTGGTTAAGTTCTGAGTCTTTATCTCCTATTGTTGTTTGGATTGGTAATGATACCAATTGGTCGTGGTATTAGAACGTGTACTTCCATGAAAGTAACTTAGTTTAGTTGTGTTTTGGAGTAAGGACGATGGAGATCTTGAAAATTGGATGTTTCGTTTTAAGAAATGGAGAGAAGATGTTCCGAGATATGAATGGATAATGTGGTAATAGAAAAGATCGTTGTGATTTAGAATTTAGAAATACCTAGTTCTGTTAGTTGTGTTAGTTGATCTGGAAGGCTTTTGGAAATACTCTGTTAGTTGTGATTTAGAATTTAGAAATACCTTGTTGCATGAAACTAGGTACTCTATCTTCATGCATTCTGTGGGCAACATAAACTATATAGTATTATTGTATGTCTTTTTAAAGCAAAATATATACTGTATCGCATGTTTGTCACAACAGAACCAATAGCTCAGGGTGGTAATTGCGAGATTAGAAAAAGACCAAAGGGTAATGTTACAATTACCAAAGGGTAATCGTGAGATTATAAAAGTATAAATGATAGGTTTTTGCAAGAAATTCAAATCCTTTTTTTGGCACGAAGGGAATAACATCATATTAAAGAGGACGATAAAAGTCATAGGATACATAGACACCGACACCAACGACCGTACGCAATCAAAGCAAAGTAGCAACCTGCCCAAAAGCATCAAACCAAAACATAGACACCCTACATTAAAACATTCTGCTTCACATTGTTCACAATTCTGACACAACAAAGCTTTCCTACAATGAAGAAGACATCAGATAACATCATTTCCCAATCCTTATGTCCTGCATCCCTTGCTGCTCCTCCTGCATCTGTCTCCTTCGCTTCTGTAAGTGATGGAAAATTGTAGTGTTAGCAATGTGAAGAAAAACATGTCTATGCCCATGTTGACGGCACCAACTCAAAGCTTGAAACATGCAGTGCAGAGTAGCATGAATGTCTGTTAGCAGAGAAAATGATCCATGGTAGGCCAGCATAACCCCCTTGTGAACAGCTTGCCACCCCATCTTACTGGTCCATTTAGATTTTTTGAAAAAAACCTGAACATCAATATGCTGATCATGACAAATCACAGGGGAGAGATCACAATGACTCAGAGGAGGAACACTCAATTGTGGGGGTCATAACCATGAAGGGTAAAATTGTCACTTGCATGCTGCCAGTTTTCAAGGAACTGAGAAGCTAGAGTTTTTGCTTTAAAGAGAGGAGATGTGATATTGTCAATAAGAGGGTCATTTGGTTTAAAACAAATTCCATTTCTCAAGTTCCAAACAGTCCACATGATTGCACATAACCAACTAAAGAAGAAAGGCTTTGCATGATCAGGAAGTGAAAGAATTGAAGAAGCAAGACAAGATGCAACTGTTTCAAAATGTTCGACATGATAAGGAGTTAGTGACAATAAAATCTTAGTGTTAGTGCAATGCAAGAGGAGATGGCTAACTGTTTCAGGATGGGTTTGAGAGATCCCTAGGCGGTAAAGTTCAACTTTGGTGGGTATTTTTTCATGAATTGATTGCCATAGAAACCACATGATCTTTGCAGGGAGTTTAAGTTTCCAAATGTCATTCCATGGGAAAGTTCAGTGAGTTTTCTTCCACCAGTCACCACTGTAGTGTCAAGGGTATCATTGAACACATTCTTGAACAAATGCTTGTAAACAGAAGCCACACTCACTTCCCCTGATCTTTATACGCGCCACTGTCTGGGCGAGGCAGGTTGGGTAATGGCATCTTCATGATCTGTTTTTGCAGCCATAGTGGAAGCACTCCCAGTTTTTCCCATTTTTTGTGCCCTTGCGGGGAAATGGCGATAAGCTCAGAAACTGTGGTGGAGTCAGGGAAAGGCAAGTTCATGTCTGAGAGTGAATGAGGAGCACCCTCAATCCACTTATCCTTATGAAAATTAATAGTTTTCCCATCTCCAACCATCCAGCCATTGGCATCAGAAAGAACATCCCTGACACTTCAAAAACCTTGCCAAACCCAAGAGGATCCAGACTTAGATTTAAGGGTAATAAAATTCTTTCTCTTGCAGTATCTGGACTTAAAGTAGGAGGAAAAGAGACAGGTGTCATTGGATAAGAGTTTCTAAGCTTGTTTTGCTAGAAGGCATCGATTAAAAAGAGCTGCATTCTTCATGTTGGGCCCACCCAAGCTCCTAGGCATACGAAGTTGGTCCAATGAAATCCAATGAATGGACTTCTTATTTAATTTCTTCTGCCAAATGAAAAAGAAGAAAATATACTCCCTCCGTTTCGCCAGATTCTTCAAAATTTCCTTTTTGGGTGTTTCGCCAGATTCTTCAAAATTTTCAAATATGGAAACTTTGAAACGGGTAAAATACAACTATACCCCTTCTAAAAAAAACCCAAACCTGATTTTAAATTGGGCTTAACTAATCAGGTTTAGTACTAAACCTGATTAATCAAGCCCAAATTGTATTTTGGGCTGGCTAATGAAACACATCAACCCAACTATCCCAACAACCCACTCAACCCACAATTAACTCATCAACCCTATCTCTCTCCACTTACCCCCTGTTCTTCCCCAAATCGGTTCATCTCCGTCTCTGTCTCTCTCAATCTCCTTCCGTCTCTCTCTCTTTCTCTCCGCCTCCATCGCTAGGGTTTCTAGTGTTCTTGAGAAACCCCAGCAATTAACCCACTCCACCGCCAGATCTGATATTGGTACCGTGATTCCTAACACCGATTGAACTGAAATCGATGAATTGTGCGGTGGAACCAGAGGTTATGGACCTTGACGAGTCCGATCTCACATGGTTTGATGATGCATGTGGGAAGCCAATGTCTTTCGATGAAGATCGATATCGTCTTTTCTGATTCATGGCTATTCTGGTTCCGGCCATGCTTCGCACGCCGCAGGAGAATCCAACCTTCGTCGCCTTGGTGGATGAGCCGGAAAATCTAATCCTCGCCGACTCGGAGGATGAGCCGGAGATTCTCATCGTCCCCGACTCGGAGGATGACGTACCTGACACCGAAGAAGATGAACCGTACCGCCGCCAATCAAAGGGGAACTGAAACGAAACCCTAAATCTGTTTTGTGAGAAATTCGAAATCTCTCTCTCTCTCTCTCTCTCTGTCTGTTTAGATCTGTAAGAAACCCTAACTCTCTCTCTATTTCGATCTGTTTTGTGATCTGTTATTCATGTACAACATGATGGTATGTGATCTGTTGTGGTACTATAACATGTTATGGTGATGTGATGACTTCATATATCTGGTTGTGATCTGTTGTTCATGTGCTCCCTCTGTTTCACTAGATACTTCAAAAACTTTTTGTGCACAAGGATGAGATTATTTCATCTATCTGGTTGTGATCTGTTATTCATGTGCTCCATTTGTCTCTGTATATTGTGATCTTATTACATTGGTTAGTCATGAAGTGGCTACCTGATTGTGATCTTATTACATTGGTTTATCTGCATTAAGAATGGCACCATTGTGATCTAAGTACCTGTTTGTGATCAAGTTACATTGCCTATCTGGTTGTGCACCTGTTTTGATGCATCATCACTCAATGAGGAAATCTCCTAGAGTGTTGATGCAAAGATCATATCTAAACAGGTTCCACCCCTTGTCATGCAGTGTTAGCAAATGGTTGATATACACAACCACCTACCTGCATTCCCTAGGATGAAGATTCAAACATCTTCTGATGGTATTAGAAGCAATTGAGAGGTAGTAATGCTTCTCTTGCTTCTTGGTTGTAGATGAGAGGTAGCAATTGAGAGGCACTAAGTAATGCTTCTCTTGCTTCCATGAGAATGTTAACAATTGAGAGGTAGTAATGCTTCTCTTGTTAATACAATCAAACACACTACAACCACAAGTCTATGATGATACTACAATCTGAGACTTGATCAAAATATACACATCTAATTACACATTCTGTAATTAGATGAGTGTCTCTACAAGAGACCAAAATGTACACATCTAATTACACATTCTGTAATTAGATGAGTGTCTCTACAAGAGACCAAAATGTACAAAAGATGCAATGTACTTGAAGCTAGTTGGCATAACCAAATGCCTCCATTAGGATTGGATTGTCTATCTGCACTCCCTTCTCTAGCAGATACTCAATGCAATCCTTGACTAGTTCTTTGTCAACCTCCAAATCCCTCGGAAGGATGCCTAATGCTCTGAGTCTTCCCTTCCCCATATGTGGTTGTCTGTACTTGTTGTTTCCTCTAACCTTCATTACCTCAACCATTGTCATTTGACATGTTAAAAACACATCATCTAATTTCTGATGATCAAGTGCTTCAAAGGCCATTTGCACTGCTTGATTTAGTTCCTCAATGTCATCTGTTTGCATCTCTTGCTGCAAGCTTTGAATGGAACAAAAGAAACCAAGATCATTTACATTTAGATCTGGACTTCTTGCTGGCTGATTGACAATGGTTATGTTAAAACCATCACTTTGACAAGCCAATAATAATTCCATATCATCATTACTAATGTGACATGGTGCATTGTCCTGTTGAATGACTATATTCTTGGGCAAGTTTGTAGGCCAATACCTCTTGATTGCAGGAATAATTTGCGACAGCATCATGTCCCTCATCACATTTCTGTTAATTGAGGCTATTGGCCTTTGCTCAATTGTGCCTCTTGGTCTGTTTGATGAACTTCTTTGTGCTATATGGTCCTCCACAAAGGGCCATATACCTAATTTTCCATCAAATAATACCTCCCCATTTTCGCCATAAAGAGGCCTCATAACTGCACACATAAACATGAGTTTTGGAATGAAAGCTTTGTTGATGCAAGTCCTGTGTGGTGTCTCTTCATCTGGTAGCACAATGTATCTCTCAGTTTTGGATTCAGTTTGAAACCATTTCTCATCTATGATGCAAGAGTAATCCATTGTTTTAAACACAATTCTCCCATCTGGATGTACTGTGATCTGTTGAACACACCATTTCAATCTTGCTATTTTGTGTTCTTCTGTCAACTCCATGTCCCTGATGAACTGGATATCAATCTGAATCTTTGGCTTCTTATTTCCAAAATACTTTGGCTTCATCTTCATGGGAGCACCATCTTTGTCACATGACTTGAGCTTTTCCCAAATAGTGTAGCATGTCTTTAAACTTACACCCCACTTTGATGCAGCTTGCTCAATTGCACCCTTGTTAAGCCTCATCATTGTGGTGTTTAAGTGTTGTGTTTTAGTGCTATTTTGAAGCAAGAAACACTTTATAAATTCCTTCTCTTCTTCATTCAATCTTCTTTTACTCATTTCTTATATTTTGTTTTTTTTTTTCAGGTACAATTCTGCACATCAAACACACAAGAAACAGACATGGAGATGAAGAAACAAGAGATGCAGAGACAAAATGAAGAATGGAGGTGGAGAGATGTGAGACTGCATCACCTTCTGGGTACTTCAACAATGAAGATGAGAGCTGATGAACAATGATGTGAGACTGCCTTATTCTGCTCCTCCTTCTTCTCTGTTTTCTGGAATGTTAAGTGCTGGGTCTTCTACCAAGAACCCAGTTTTAGAATTTCATTTTGTGGTGAATGAAAAGTGTAATAGGACTCTTAAATAGGCAGGTTGCAAACTGTGAATTTATTTGGAGGGAATGTAATTTTTGGAGGGAGTAATTTGAAGTTTAAGAGCAGGTTTAATTTGGGAGGGAAAAGGTGTCAAAACATGACACCTGGATTCCACCCACTGCTCTTTGTGTGTGCACAGGGGTAGAAAGGACATTTCAGTGCCTTTCTTAATCCTTGTGCAAAAAAAGTTTTTGAAGTATCTAGTGAAACGGAGGGAGTACTTATTATAGACTGAAGGTGCCTTTTAGGGAACTTGTAGACTGAGAATGGATAAACAAGAAATCTATTTAGTGTGGCCTTGACTAAAGTGACTCTGGCAGCCTTGTTCAAGTAGAAACTCTTCCAGCCAGAGCACTTTTTCTAACTTTGTCAATGGTTTTGTCGAAGACCAAATGTCTTCCCTTCCCAGCTTCTAGGGGTAACCCCATATAACTACCAATAGAACTAGACTAATCCCTAGCTGGGACGCCAGCACCATTATAGCATGGAAACCACAGTTTGGACTAACCACTAGATTGGACTTTTGGAAATTAATTTCCTGTCAAGAGAAGAACAGTATATGTATATATTGCTGTAAAGAGAAGAGCAGTATATGTATATAATGCTTGTTTGTTGTGAGATTTCCTTTGCTTGTGAACTTTGATACTAGAACCATTTGGTATAAACGGGTTCCATGGCTTGGTCAGTTCGTTGGCTTTTGGGGCTTGATAAAACGAGGAACAAATTCTGCTCCTTATGTGATGTGGGCATTTCGGAGGGGAAGAACGAGAAGATCATTCTGAAGATCTCATCTCTCTTTTCCCAATTTTGAAATGTTCTTTTCAGGGACCTTTATTCTTGGGGAGTTCAGTCGTTTCAAAGTGAAGAGATCTTTTGTTTCTTCTATTAGTTTGCAGTAGCAAGTGTTTTAGGGCCAGTTTGGTAATGCTGTGGCGGTTTAGAAAGCTGCTGTGTAGAAAGCACTGTGAGAAAGCTGCTGTGAGAATCTACACAAAAGGTGTTTGGTAAACTCCGTATAAAATCTGCTGTTAAGAAACACTTTTGACATTTTGTGTTTGGTAAATAGTGCTTTAGACTTTTTGTTAATGTTAAAACGACCATTTCAGACATGATATATTAAATTTACTATTACAATAGAATATTATTAATATTTATTAATGGATAATGATGTAAACGATAAATTAATCAAAAAGCAGGTCGTAGAAAGCAACCCCTCCCCTGCTTTTCAAAAGCTGCTGTGGGGAAGCAGTTGCTTTCTAGAAAGCAAAAAACCAAAACTTTACCAAACACAAAAATACTGCTTTTGGATTTGAAAAGCAGCGTTCTAGAAAGTAAAAGCATTACCAAACAGGCTCTTAGAGTCTTCTATTGTTGTTAATGTGGATTATGTTAAGTTGATCTTCCTTCACAAAACGCAAAGCCTCGCAAGAAACATAACTTGAGAGGAAATTGTTTGGTTTAATTTACCTTAACCGCTTCTCTTTAGTAACTCAAGTGGACTCCTGTTCAAGAGCCGAACCCTTCCGGTTGTTTGGTATATTTTTACCAATTTATGCCCTATGTTGTGCCTTCGTGTAACAAGCCACCTTCGAGAAGAGCTTCTCCAGAAAGAGAAGCTTAGTGACCTCTGAGGGTTCTGGCTTTGAAACAGAGATCTCCTCTAAGGATATTCACATTATCACATACTTCCTCCGTAACGCCTCTTTCTCTACGCTTTGACTTTTTGACTCGTATCTGGGTCACTTGAACCGGGTGATTTGGATAGCAAAACGATACAATTTGTTGATAATTTTTTCACCGTGTTATAGAACAACTTTTACTCTACAACACTGAAAAAATTATCAAAAAATTATATCGTTTTGCTATCCAAATCACGGGTCAAAGTGACACAGTGAATAGTGACAAAAGTCAAAACTTAGAGAAAGAGAGGTTACGGAGGAAGTATAAGGTAGTAACAGTCAGACACATTCCACAAAGTACTCCCTGTAGAGAGCTTTCCCCTCTGCTGAGCTCTGCCCAAGGGAAAAGCTCACGCGGATTTCGGGAACCTTACCTTTGCAATCACAAGTGTTATTTATGACTTTTTGTTCTTCTTTATGCATTGAATGAAAGTTTGAATAAATTACTCATTTGTATTGACCCGTGATTGATTGCACAAAGTTAAGCATTAAAAAATTCAAATTAGCATCGTCTTTAAAGTAACCTGATTTTAGGTATGCTTGATTGGTCTCCTATGCCTGTATGTTTCCCTCGGATGGCCAACATTAAAAAGCATATAATTTGTCTAGAAGTGAGCTGCTTCACACCATGTATCGCTGTTTTATGGATCCTATCACTGGATATTAGGTCTAAAAATCCTTACCTTAAAAGGTTATGCAGCAAATGTTGAAGTTGCCTATAGGCAGGAAGCTGCCTTTGTTATAATGATTCTGAAATTTGATTACCCAATAAAATGACAAGTGCTTGTAATTGAGGTGAACTGACGAGGAAAATTAAACAGAGAACTTCCAGTGAGTTATTAGGGTGGGTAAAATCTGTGTGTGGTGAGACTGAAAATCGTGTGGATATGGGTGCTTAAAATAAGGGAACTGACGAGGATTTGCTGCTGCCAGTTTTGCTCTGAGCTAAATTTCATCAGGGTTCAACATTCAGCTCCTTAAAGTGGTTAATATGCTTACCATAAATGTAGTCAACCACATGCCTTGACAACATATGTAATTTATCCGTACATGACAACACTTTTGTTACCAATGATGAAGGCGTGCAATCTTTCATGTGATGTGCTTAATTGATTTTATCCGTATTTTTGCAAAATAATTAGCAGATAGAGATGTTACACGAAGTGAACAATCTGGATTCATTGGTTTAGCCAACGGTAGGGGTGTTGAAGTGACGTGTAGAATCCAACTACTGAGAGAAGAAGACTAAATTAGAATGGTGGTTGATCAAGAAACAGCCATGGCTGTTTGTAAGGGCAGCTGATTGTTGTCGCAGAGGAGTGGTAAATCATTTTCTTTTTCGTTTGTTATATTTTAAACTTTCTGTCTTACTTGCCCACTCACCAAATCATTCTCTGCAGTGAATTAGAAATTGAGGGGTGTATTCTTGTTATCAACCCAACCCAAGAATGGCCACACCCCCTTCTCATTCATTTCAAGGCCGGTGAAGGTCTACTTTGCGGTGAATAAGAAGGCTAACATCATCAACTGCGTCCGAACTCTACATTATTCTGCCCAAGTTGATCCTCTGATCAACGAGTTTGTATGTTATTGATGCATGGCCATTGCGATTAGCTCTTTTGAGAGAATGGCCATTTTGTATTTGGGTGTCAAAAGTCCAAACAAGTGGTGGATACATATTGTACCTGCGTTATCACCTCCTCACACAGGCGATGACCGAATTGGTTGCGGCGATGATACAAGCAGCCAGCTATGGTGGTGATGTGAGTTGACTGTTTCAACTTGTTAATATTTTTTCGCAATCACAAGTTTTTTTCGAAAAGAAGCCACTGGAACCTCATCTCTTTGCAAGCTGCATTCAGTTGGCTTGCAAGAAGCAGAGACAATGGATTGGGCTTTACCTGTGCCTGGGCCCAAGAATGATTTTCCGGAGAAGCTCTCTTTTTTGTTTCGGATCATGGTCCAGAAAAGCTCTCTTTTTTGTTTCGGATCATGGTCCAGGAGATGGTTTTTTCGCTTAATTACTCATGGGTTCTTGGGCCGAAGAATTATTCTCCTTTTTGAAAGTGGCTGGATTTCGATTTGTAACACGAGCATTGTCTGTGAGTTGGGAGCTGGAAAGTATTTGGGTGTTCGGCTTGGGTTAAATCTTTCATTTGGGCCTGTAGATGATTTGCATTTGGGCTTCAGATTATGGGCCGTTAAATAGAAGAACTGGATGGGTTTACTATTAACAGAAAAGCGGCCCAAATCTCATAGTATTCTTAATAATAATAATAATAATAATAATAATAATAATAATAATAATAATAATAATAACAATAATAATAATAATAAGCGTAAAAGACATTTTCCACCCTCCGATTTATGGAAAAATACATTTTGCCCTCTGATTTATGGGAAAATACGTTTTGCACTATTGTTAAAGGATGGAGAGTGGACAGATACCACCCTTTTGTTACAATCCGATAGTGGAGGGGTGCAAATTGAATTTTGTGACTATTTTTTCCTTACAAATTGTGGACATATACCACCCTTCGTAGATCTTCTTCCTTCGTGATTTTGTGGGTTTGGAAATCAACTCAATTTTGTGGAATAGGCTGAAAATTTTCATTCTTTTGTGGTTCTAGGCCCCTCTAGTTCCTGGTAACTGGTTTACTGTGGTGGCGGTGTTGGTAGTGGTGTTGGTGGTGTTGGCGGTGCTCAAGAACATTAAGAACATGATGAACGCAATATAATAAACAAAAAAGTTGTTATTTGTCCACAATTTGTAAGGGTAAAATGGTCACAAAAAGTTAGTTTGCACCCCTCCACTAACGGATTGTAACAGAAGGGTGGTATATGTCCACTCTCCATCTGTTAACAAGGGTGCAAAATGTATTTTTTCACAAATCAGAGGTAAAATGTATTTTGTCCATAGTAGGAGGGTGCAAAATGTCCTTTACCCTACCAATAATAATTTCATGCGCAATATATTATATTCTAAAAGTGGTAGAAGTTCTTTTGCTACTGCTTCATTCTTGTTGTATTCGCTATGTGCCAAGGCAGGATCTCCATATGACTCATCAAAGTAACTTGGCCTGAGCACAACAAGAACCTCTGTCCAGCAACCCCCAACAAAAGAATTGTGATAAACTAAAACCATAACTCAAGAAATAATGCATAGATGATCTTCATTCATAGTCGAGAGTCATTTGTCATAGAAATTGCTACCAGCAGCAAAGCATTGCTATAAAACTAATTTCTAGTTACTTAAATCATAACACAGAGCATTCTTTGATCATATCATTCGGCTTACCTCATCCGGAGGGTACTATGCCGCCATATGAGACCGCCAAGAAAGGGAAAACAATCGCAGACACCCCTAACAAAGTGTAGATCAATAACGAAAGGTAGCCAGTTCTGGTCACTTTCGCCGGAATCTCTGCCGGAGGGGGGCGGACTTGGCCGGCTTTGTTGCAGAGGCGAGCAACTATCGCTAGGGCTTTTTGCCTAGCTTGCTCTATAACATCAACAAACTCTCTGGCCATGAGCTGCAGGGAGTTGGGTCAGAAGCAGCTTCGAGGTTTTGAAGGCCGCCGCCATGGTCAGCGGGGATTTTGATGGCCTTCCTCTCTTCAGATCGTCTCGATCTCTTCACATGTTGAGTGAGTAGATCAGCTCGCTGTGGTTTGTGTGATACCGCCTGTGTGAGGAGGTGATAACGCAGGTGCAAATATGAATCCACCACTTGTTCGGACATTTGACACCAAATTACAAAATGACCATTCTCTCAAAAGAACAAATCGCAATGGCCATGCATCATAGCATACAAACTCATTATCAGTCTATGGACAGATGAGCAAATTGGGCAGAATAATGTAGAGTTCTGACACAGATTGTGATGTTATCCTTCTTATTCACTGCAGAGTAGACCATTCACCGGCCCGCAAATGAATGAGAAGGGGGAGAGAATGATTTGCTGAAGTGGGCAAGTAAGACAGAAAGTTGCGACACCATTTGATTGATCCAAATTTCAAAGCTTGGTCTATGCAAAAAAAAATAAATAAATAAATAAATAAATAAATAAAAAAGATCCTCAAACTCGGCCTCCTGATCTGCGACAGATGCCAGCAGCAACAACAAGAAACAACATTTCAGCATTGAATCTTCAACTGGGAGCACTTTTTAGTGCTCCAACAGAGCACCACGTGGTGCTCTAATGGAGCACTAAAAAAATTCTCCTTCAACTGCCCTTCCTCAAGAGACATCACACAGTTTCCTTAAAACCAACCATCTTCACTCTTCTCATTTCCCTCCTCTAGCTCAACAAGGACAAAACCTTAGTCCTCCTCCTCCTCCTCCTCATTTTGCTACAGCTCGGTAACAATGAGTAGTGCTTTGAGATGTGCAGGTAAAGGGAAGACGAAATACTTACTCTCAACTACTAGTAGCTAGGGAACTTGACAAGTCTGCATGCATCAAATTGTCTTTTTCATTAATTAAGCTTATCCTCCTTGCATGGCGGTACATCAATTTAACAATATTCAACAAACAAAAAAGAACATGAGTCACCGAATGAGTCTATTCTGATACAACTCCACCACTGATTCTGCATCAGTGGAAATAGAGATAAAAGATTGCATGACTTCATGATTATAAAGTGTTTTCATGTGCTGATAAAATATGCTGTCAAACCATTTATGATAAACCTTAAGGAGTAGAATGGTCAACCCGGACGAAATTTAGCTTAGAGCAAAAAGCAGCAGCAATCAAATCCCTTACTATACACACCCAAATCCACGCGATTGTCAGTCTTATCACACACACAGAGTATGCCCACCCTAATAACTCACTTGAAGTTCTCTATTTACCTTGTCAGTTCACCTCAATACAAGCACTTATCAATTTAATGGGTTATCAAATTTCAGAACCATTGTAACAATGGCTGCTTCCAGCCTATAGGCAACTTCAATCAGCTAAGCACTCTTGTAGGCCTTCAAAACAGCCAAATAATGAGGGATCCATATTTGTAATGATTCCAACTTATTACATAAAGTGCTTGATAGATTTTGCCTTCTTACTTTTTATTACGGTGCAGTAGAGCAAATGTTCCCTATCAGTTCAACTTATGTCTTATTAAGATGCTCACTCACCTTTAAAGAAGCTGAATGAAGCAGTGCTCTTTTCCAGTTGCCTTTATACGGAAGGTATTAGTGTATCAAGTGATACGGATGGTCTTAAACCTAATATCAAGTGATGAGATCCATAAAACAGCGAGACATGGTGTGAAGCAGCTCACTTCCAGACAAATTACATGCTTTGTTAATGTTGGACATCGGAGGGAAACATTCAAACACACATGCATGGGAAACCAATCTAGTGTACCTAAAGATCAGGTACTTTAAAGACAATGCTACTTTCAATTGTTTATTCCTAACTTTGTGCGATCAATCAATGCATAGAGAAGAACAAGAAGTTCCAATTTATACTTGTAATTGTAAAGGTAAGGTTCCCAAAATCAGCATGAGCTTTACCCTTAGGCAGAGCTCAGCAGAGGCGAAAGCTCTACAGCAAGTACTTTGTGGAGTGTGTCTCACTGTTTCTAACTAATGCTTCATGTGATAATGTGAATATCCTTAGGGGAGATTTTTGTTTCAAAAAACCAGAACTGTCAGAAGCTTTTCTCTGAATGTGGCTCGTTACAGGAAGGCGCAACATATGGCCAAAAGGGTAATATGTAGGACCAAATAGCCAAAGGATTCGGCTAGGCTCTTGAAACAAAAGTCCACCCGAGTAACTAAATAGAAGCGGATAAGGTAAATTAAACAAACATTTACCTCTCAAGTTAAGTTTCTTACGAGACTATACCAACCTACACCCTATAAGAAACAAAAGAACCATTCACTTTGAAACGACTGAACCATTAATATATATATATATATATTATATGTATACTGTTGTTCTCTCATTACAATGCTTAAATCATTAGTGTCATTATACGTGGCATAGGTCAAATGTACGAGACTATCCTTTTATTGTCACTGAAAACTGCATGTATAGGGCGATGAACATCATGCTAAGTCATATTCTGACTGGCCAATATATGATCATCAATATTTATTACTCTTTGACAGAATATATATCTTAAAATAAAAAACAACTTAGTGACCTCAATGACACTAAGTCGTGGAACGACTCTTAATCATCGTATCTTACTTGAAAAACTCCAATAGATACTAGTGATTTGCCATTGTTACCCGAATCCACTAAAATAATCTAAAAAATGTCCTAATGCATGACTTTACTTACGACAGTGCTAGCACCACAACTGTCGATTGTTTCGGATGTCGTCCGTCCAACATGCACAAGGAAGCCCAATACGGGCTCTGCTAACTTGTTAGAGAGTGAAGGAAAACAGATATTGTTGTCTAACCATTCTGTACTAGGCGTGCATGAACAATACAGAGCTAGCTTAGCTTAAATGTGACTGTCGAGACTACAATGGGGATTAACTTGATGGGGAGATGATTTCTTATCTAATGAAAGCAATTCCCTCTATAACAATTCATCTTACTCGTCAAACTAACTTGCCTCTTCGGACAAGTGAGCGTCTCTATTGATGATTTGGCGGTACTTGTTGGTCATGTGAGCTGCGAAGTCTCCAATCGTGAAGCCCTCGTCTGCGGATATTGGGGGGAAAAGGGTGAGAACGGATCGTTACTCGAATTGAATCAAAGATGGGGTGATAAATTGAACTTACAGGTTGCTGCCATGGTTAGTGGTTGAAAGTTGCAGAGAAGATCTTATTCGTCCGGGAACCTAATTCGCTACTAGCACTCTCGACTGTCGTTCTGCCAAACCCTAGGTTTATGAAGGGGATAATCTTCCCGCGAAAACGTCCTTTTTATTAGAATAATTTCCCTTTTACAAGCTCTTATCTTTTTTTTTTTTGGTGAACTTTACAAGCTCTTATCAATTTTCATTTTAAAGTCTCTGAATTTTCTAATATTTAGTTGCGTGTACCCCCACCTTATAGGACGGTCACAAATTAGTACTCGCTCCGTTCTTCCACTTTTTTCACAAAAACTAGAGACAAGGAGAATAAGGAAAGTGGCTTAATGATCCTGAAATCCCTGTGAGTCACCGGAAATGGTGAGTGGAATGCACATCCACTGGTGTTAACCCTTAAACGTGATTCTTCACCTCAAAAGTAACCGTTCCCACCAAAACTGTAAACCCAAAAGCAAAACAGTGAACATTCAATTCTCCTTCCAGATTGGATGGCAATCTGTTGAGTGTCCAGTGTGTAAATTGGAACTCAAAACTAGAAGTCATCTCCTTCTCCACTGCACATCGGCCTCTGAATCTAGTATGGTACTTTCTGAACGCTCAACGGAGTTTACCAGCAAAATCAAGAGAGAGTTTTCATCTTGATTTCCTGTGATTTTCATAGAGTTAGCGGCCAATCTTTTTTCTCCTTGTCATGTCCTATAATAAGTGTGGAGTTCGTGTTCGTTTAACACATAATGCACTTGTACTGCCCATTTCTTCAATGAACATTTGCAATGTTTATATTAAAGCATTTGATAACATTTGTATAATTTTGCGGAATATACTAGTTTTATCTTTATTATGAATTTTTTGTAAAATCAAATGGCGTACAGTTCTGTTCTTTTTTTCTCCATCAAATTGAATTTTGCAAGTCCATACATGACTATGATACCATCTTGTTTCAGCCCCAGGCAATGATATTTTAGTGATAATGAGCATATCACCAAACTCAAGTCCTAAGTAGTGAAGAAGTTACGAGAATTGTTTGTTCGGTGAAGCTATTTTCCTCCTAGAAAACTTTAGCCTTTTCTCCTCAAATCACCCTCTATGACCAGCCCCTAAATTGATCAATGTGTACCCTCGACGTCATATAACCCTTTTTTTTACCTTTGTCTGCGCATTATATTAAGTATCAGGTTCAACTCTATGTATATAACAAATGAATTTGTTATATCAATGAATTCTCATCTAACATACCCCATAGGCCCATATGACATGAAATGGATTGTGTAACATACCCTTAAAACTGCGTAAAGGCTAAAGACCTCTCTCTATTTTGTCATTGCATCAAACTTACGTCTCATTACTAAATTGCCCAATCTCAGTCTTCGTATTAAATCGATGGATGAAAATATCATTAGTAATGACTAATGAGTGTAGTGGTCAATGGACTCATTCAGTGTAGAAAATTGAAAACAAAATAAGAAAAAAAAATTGCTTGCGATCATCAGAAAACATTTTTTAGCTGCACCCCTTATTAGACGTAACTTTTTTTGCGAGTCTCTCAAAGAGTTGCCATTATTGCATCTCAAATAAATTCCAAGACATTCTAGAACTACAATTAAATTTTTAGCTGCCAATTTGCTGAAACAAGAATCAATTCGTGGTGAACACGAAACCCCCCTAGCAGTATTGTCCGGGTGGTGCCCGCCATCCGGCCGTACCATGGAAAAATTTGTTGTGCTCCAAAAGAACAATCAATGACTGTGCCCAATCATTGACTGTTTGAATAAGTGGTGCATTATTATTGGTTATAGAGCACTAAAAAAAATTCTACGTACCATGACATGCAGTAACGACTAGGACCAGGTGCTGACGTACTCCAACAATTGTCTCAATTCCACCACTAGCATTTCACATAAACAGGACCAGAAAAAATCGAAACCAGACTTCACCAATTCCTTCAATTCTACCACACTAGCGATTGCAAATCCAAAACAAGTATTTCACCAAAACATTACCAGAAAATGGATCAAGACCAAGAATTTCAACTCCAGATTCTGGAACCACCGATTCTGATACAGAACCATGAGTACTTTTCAGCAAAACAGAGACTCAAGATAAGCTACTGATTAGGAAAACGAAGCAACCACATGCACGACTAAATCAGAAATTTCCCCAGCTCGATAAAAAGACAGAAAACAGAGATTAACACTACCAGCAACACTCAATTTGATTTTTCCACCATCAGTGACGACCCCTCTTTTTCTTGCTCTTCTTTGCAGATTTAGGTGGTCCATAAACACCATCCGACATCTCCAGAAGCTTCGATCCGATCAGAAAGAGAAAGTAGGTCTCAAACGTACCGTACATCACCTTTCTTCAGTGAACGATTTGTCACGAGAGTGCCAATAGCCCTCGAACCACTCCACCTCTTGCTCCGGCCTCTCGATCCAGTACTCTCGCCGTCGCCAACCGATCGACGTCGTAGTTCGCCAGATCCAGATCCTCACGCTTCATTCCCTTCACCGCCATCTCCTAGTACTGCTTCTCCAGGCTCTTCGCCACCGAGACCATGTCGACTCCGATGGCAATGACGTCATGATCGGCGAAGAAGTCCTGGAAGCACTTGAGGTTGGGGCTATCGTAGTTCGAGTAGCAATGGAGATGGTCGATCAGCGAGTGAGAGCCGACGCAGAGTTGGAGAATGTCGTACGGAGCGTCAGGCCCGTTTGTCGTCTTTGAAGAGGTCGTGACGGCGTTCAGCGACGACGCCGACGAAGAGAGATGGGAACTTGTTGTTGTGACTCTTCTGGACCTCCTTGAGCCACCTCGTGGCGGTAGGGGCGTAATCGGTGGCGACGGCGAGAGATACGGTGGTCCTCGATGTTCACAGTGTACGAGTCGTGGAAGTATTTGCGTTCGTCGTCACCGTGATTTCTTTCGATTGAGAGCTCCATTTTTGTTGGTTTGTGGTTGCAGAGAGAGAGAGAGAGTGCGCAAGCAGAAGCGGTTTTTTCACAGTGCAGAATGCGTGAGTGAGCCGGAGAGAGGAAACGCGTGTTCGTATAGGAAGCTACGTGGGGCCTACCGTATCGCTTGAGGAGACCGTATCGAGGTTTCGCGCCTAAAACCGATAACGCCAACAAGCTACGTTTCTGAGTGTCACAAATTTTTTTGCACGTAATGAAGTCACAATTAAGTGGCTGTTAAAATTATTTTAAAAAATAAACAGTGCTTTCTCTTTGAATAATTTTGAACATGTTTTTTCCTTTAAAGTAAAAACTAGTTAAGAAATGTTCATTTAAAATAATACTTTAATTAGCATTTTATTTTTGTGGTACCTTTGTTGATGTATGCAGGTACAAAATGAGAGTAGATCAAGTGTTGTTCGAATGTCTTTTCTTCTTTTGTTTTAAAACGTGAAAACATTTACCAAACATGATCTAAGTCTTGTAAAGAATTCCTTCAAAAAGGTCTTCTATAGACAATACAATGGGAATGGGAATGCAGCCCATCGCCGCCGCCGCAGGAGGAGGATTGCTAACGAAGGGGGAAAGTGGAAAAGTTCGTGGGCTCTGTTTGATATTTTGACCCGCTGGTCCTGTAACGTAACCGAGGCCTTGCTCAGGTAAGCTGTTAGAAAACTACATACTATTATATCCAACATAAGCAGCTCCTATATCCGGACAGCAGAGGGCAGAAATTTCCATCCAAGTGCAACAACAACAGAATCTGCATGATTTAGCCAAGAGAATTATTAGACAACTATCATATCAATAGCAGATTAAAAGAATGCATCACGATATTGAGCAAATCTTGAGGACTGAGAGCTTCAATGTTTATTTTGGCAAACTATCAACCTTTACAACAGGTAAAAAGATATGTAGGTAAAGGGGAGAGGCGAATAGCACAATGTCATTTGCAACTGTACCCATTAGGAGTGAGGAAGCATGAAAATCCTATACCGCGTTTCAGTTTTCCACATGAATCATTTATTAACAGAGAGCTAAAAGTTGAAGTTTCTAGTCTCTTACTTTCATCCAAGAGCTGAAGGTATATTTCCAATAAGAGGAATATCTGGGAGTTGTGACCTCAGACTTGGATGCCACAGGGAGCTGATCATGCAATATTCAAATTAATGGGCTTACAGTGTCAAGGTGAAAATAAGTCCCAATGGGGATCATATGAGCCTATGAGGAGACTTGGATAGAGGAGAGAGCTCCTAAATAATAAGGAGCATACAATAATATTATACAAACAAGGTAAATTCCAAGTCCCTAACAGTTAAAGATATGGTGCAAAGTATATTTATAATTATAAACCAATAACACACAAAAAACGGAGTGACACTCCTCAGTCAGCATTTCGAAGAATAAAAATTTGGGAAACTGTAAAGGTTGAGAGATAAAACAAAAATCAACTCGACCTGGCAGCGAATAACAGGTCCTAGCCCGCACATGTAGTGGTCCGGGCTGGTTTCTAAATTTGGCAAATGTCGAACCGGCCCGGACCACGGGAAGGACCGGGAGCGCCACAGCCCGCCCCTGAACACAGCCCACACAGCCGAGCCCGCTTGAACCGAAATGGTTTATTTTTGCTATTATTATCTTGTATTCTTTTTAATAATACATATAAATAAAAAAATAATATACATAATAATTTTGAAAAAGCTGATTGGCTGGCCCGGCCCGCCTAACCGCCCCGGCTATAGGGGATCCGGTCCAGTGGGCCAAGCAAGGGCTAGGGTTCTTGAATCTCGGACCCCCTCCCCTCAGACTCTTTGAACCGGCCGAGGACCAGCCCGGAACCGGCAGTGCTCCCTCCAGCGAGCCGGTCCCGGACCGCGCTGTTTGACAGCTCTAAAGAAGGGCGTAGCAGGAAGATATACGCCGCTAAGATGCAGAGCGTCCAAAGCTTTCCAGTCAGAACATTCAATGATGTACATCAACGTGATGCAGTATTTAACAGCAAGTGGGTGAATGCAAAGTGGCTTGCACAAGAATATGTTGACCAGTTTAGACTAGACCTCGAGTGGCCTTTATAGCCTTCATGCTCAGATTAAGAAAGACCACTCAATTAGTGTCAGAGCAATCAAGTTCTACAGAGCAAAGAAGAAAGAGAGATCTTAGCTGAAGGGTCCGATGTTGGAGTTGATGCCAACAGTTGCCAGTACCCTGTAGCATTGGCTGTTGTTGAGTAGGAGACCACAGAGACATGGAATTGGTTTCTTGATTTATTAGTGGAAGATGTGAATATTGAAACAATGAGGATTGGACATTTATATCAGACAAGAAAAATGTCTTATCAGATTATCATCTCAGCATAACGAGACACCTAACTTATTAGTTGGTCCGTATTTTGCAGGGTCTCAGAAATGCACTGAGAAGGCTGGTTCCAGGGCATCACACCAGTTTTGTGTTCAACGCTTGTGCGACAACTTTAAGAAAGCACGCAAGGGAAAGACTCTGAAAGACCAATTGAAATATGTGCATCTCAAGCAACTACAGTACTGGACTTTTCAAGGTGAAGGAAATAAATGATGGAGCATTTACATGTGTTTGTACGGGCAAACATCCAACTGAATGGCCGAGATCTCTCTTTAACACATTCTTAAAGAGTTATATAAGGTCCAAAAACTTATTTGGAAACTTCAATAGGACCATCTTACAGGCAAGGGACAAACCACTCAATGCATGATTTAGGCCTTTAAGGTTTATGATGATGAAGAGGTAATGAGAAAATGGCTTGGAAAACTATGTCTAAACTCTGAACAGTCAGAAGAGGCTGGAAAAAAGGCTTCTAAGAGGAAAAGAAAGGCAAAGAAAGTAAGATCCTCTTGGTAGATTTTTAAAAAGTAGTTTTGTTTGTTAGGTTACTTTTCTATCTTCTAAAATCCTTCTTCATGTTTCAATGCTTCACAGGGCTTTCACACTTATCAAACGTAAGACCAATCCCACAGTGGACCTCGGAGCTCAAATCTCATCATCGCAACCACAGGTAATCCCAAGTTAACCGTCAACGTATTCCAAAATGTGGGGAACATATAAGAAACTGCAAAGGTTGAGAGATAAAACCAAAATCAACTCGACCAGGCAGCGATTAACACGAAAACAAGTCCAACTAACCCAAATCTTAAGGTGCACAACAATTTGCAGAAGAAAGTTTTACAAGGGTGAGTTTGGAAATACTTTTAGGGCATATGGTAGTAACCAAAGGAGATGTCAGCTTCAAGAAAAACAATGCACAGAGAACAAGCGCTTGGACCGGCGAACCGGTCCGGCCAGCGACAACGGTAGTCCTGAACAGGTCCTAGCCCGCACATGTAGTGGTCCGGGCTGGTTTCTGGATTTGGGAAATATCGGACCGGCCCGGAGCACGAGAAGGACCAGGAGTGCCAGAGCCCACCCCTGAACACAGCCCACACAGCCAAGCCCGCAGTAACCGCCTATATCTATACCAAAATTGCTTTTTTTTTGCTCTTATTGTATTGTATTCTTTTTGTAGAAAACATATATATATAAATAATATAATTCAAAAAGCCAATGGGCTGGCCCCGGCCGGCTATAAGAGGTCCGGTCCAGTGGGCCGAGCAAAGGCTGGGGTTCTTGATCTTGGACCCCCCCCCCCCCCCCCCCCCCCCCCAAGACACTTTGAACCGGCAGTGCTCCCTCCAGCGAGACAGGCCCGGACTGCCCCGTTTGACAGGTCTAACGAAGGGTGTAGTTGGGAAATATATGCTGCTAAGATGCAGGGCGTCGGAAGCTTTCTAGTGGAACATTCAATGATGTAAATCAACGTGATAAAGTATTTCATTTAACAGAAATTGGGTTAATGCAATAGTGGCTTGCACAAGAATATGTTGACCAGGTTAGACTACACCTCGAGTGGCCTTTATCAGCTTTCAGGCTCGGGCTAAGAAAGACCACTCAGTAAATGTCAGAAGAATCAGGTCTGCAGAGCAAAGAAGAGAGCAGAGATCTTAGCTGAAGGGTCTGAAATGGAACAATATGCAACAATTGGCACATGAGACATGGAAGTTGGAACTCATGTCCGATATGTTGGAGTTGATGCCAACAATTGGCAGTACCCTGTAGCATGGGTTGTTGATGAGTAGGAGACCACAGAGACATGGAATTGGTTTCTTGATTTATTAGTGGAAGATGTGAACTATTGAGAACGATGGAGCTTGGACATTCATGTCAGACAAGAAAAATGTCTTATGAGATTAATATCCAACTGTGCCACAACTACAAAATTGTGATGGCAATTAGCAAAACTATAGTATGCATGTATTCGTCCAAACGTCCAAATCAAGCGACCTGATGCATGCTATACTAGTCTATTATGGTAGTTTCCGTGTCTATATGATTTCTTCTACTTTTATCTTATTTAACTATTCATTGACAAAGACTAGTTTTGTGATTTAATCGGCCATAAACACTTCTAAACATAGTTTCGCGATTTAAAAGACATTCATTCACACACATCCACACAACTTCACAAATGCAAAACCTCGAGAGAAGCATGAAGATAGATATCATCTCCAGCAAGTTCATAAAACCGTTATTCCCAACACCTTTAACCCTCAAAACACAAAATCTGTCATTTTTCGATCAGATTGCTCCTCCCATTTACCCCAGTATAATCTTCTTCTTCCGGTCAAAGGCTGGACAACCCCAAGTTGAATTATGGAAAGCAAAAGCAGGGGTGGGATTGAAGTTTGGTTGATTTTGAATGAAATTGACATGACCCAGTTCTGTCACCAACATGATATCCTAGCAGTGTCTTCTCTCAGTTTCTCCCGAATCACAACTCTTAACTCTGGGGAACAAACTACCATACCTCTGCGCCCCCTGATCAGAACACCCAGTTTCTGAAAATAAACTCGTTGCTACCGAGGAAAACATTAGTATAGCACTACTACATCTGCATCTTATAGGAATAGCCCAGTCGTTGTAATTGGGTAGAAGGTAGAAGTAGGTCTCCTTCATTCTATCTATATATAAACTTTTCTGGATTTAGAAAATCGATTTCTGCGACAACGAGAGGCGAAATTGATTATCGAAGCCCTAGATTAGTTGAAATAGCGCTTGGATCTGGCGGTTCATACGCATTTTGACGTTTCGTTGCTTCTTTCGTCAAAACCCTAATCGAACGAAGATGGTTCTCTGGTGTTGTAAATTACCCGAACAAAAGTCATCTTTAAGTTTGGCACAAGTCCACTGCCAACCATATTTCTCAATAAATTGACGTTTTCGCAAACTACATCCTAGAGAGTGCTGTTTTCTTTCCACGTTTCCCCACTCGCTATTTTTTTTTTTCGTAAACGTGCATAATTTCATTAAAATAAAAGTTGTACAAGGGTGGGCAAATACCCAACCTGCAAAACACAGCCGGAAATACAACAAGAAAAGCCTGCAACACTTAGACCTGCAGCATACATTAGATAAACTTAGAAAATAAAAAAGTAAAAAACCCACTCACTAGTTTTCTTAACACTATAGTATAGTGAAAAATTAGCAGATTTTCTATCATACCGTTAACTAAATTAGTCAATCAAATTGACATTTAAAGTTAAAGGGAAAGAAAGAGGGAGAGAACAGAGGAAGTAAGAATAAGTTATTGGTTGAAATCAGGTTCGCAAGTATATTAGACTTGTGGATTCAAATCCAGCATTTTTGGTTGGTGCATGAGACATGTAGGCTCTGTTTGGTTCGCAGTAAAATGTTTTAGGCGTAAAATATTTCTCTGCAATTATTTTCTCGTGTTTGGTAGACACTTGCCAAAACAGTGGGTCGTGATGACAGTGACAATGATGGGTAGTGGTGAAGGTTGGTGGGGTGATGGTCGTGGTGGAGGTAGATGGTAGTGGATGGACTAGTGGTGGTTATTGGTGGTGTAGGTGTTAGTATGAGGAGTTGTTGTGCTCCTTCACTCTCCAGAAAATGGCTTACAAATTTGAAATGTGTAAAATCATTTTACATCATTTGAGGGATAACATTTTACAGTACTCACTACACTACCTCCAACTAAACAACAAAATACCAAAACAAGGAAAAACATTTTACATGAAAATATTTTAACCATTAACCAAACAGAGTCATAATATTAAGTCGCATCATGCCCCTCCCCTGCGTATTTATCTAAAATCGGGTGTAAGGATTTGAGCTTGAAGGATACCGATAGGCGTTAAAATAACTCTATCGTCCTTATAAAATGTCTGGGTTTAAAGATATGGACATGTGTTAAATTGACTTTAATTGTCCTTATATAATTTACTATATATGTTTTCAAGGTAATACATCGGAGAGATTCTGAACTAAACAAGCCCATATTTTTTTTGTCTCACACATGACGGGAAGGCAATCTATGCACTAACTGGTTGGCTAACTTCAACTTAACGAGTGAATTTGTGGTGTTAGTTCACAACATTATTCCAAGTGGATCCATAGAAGTACTTCAGGAGGTGGCTTGGAAGCAACTAGACAACGCAGTGTCAGGTTTTAACTATTTGCTGTTCTCACACTTAGCAATCCATGTAACCAACGAAAAAACCTACTATGCAGAGGTTGTCTATAAACTTTCTCGGCTGCGAGTTTGCGAGTGCTTTTTGACCAAGATTGGCAGCGTGAAGCCCACCATAACATTATGTATCTACAACTCCACAATATTGGAGTAGAATTCAAATGGGGCTCAATTCGACTTCATATGACTAGTGTTGATCCAAAGTTATGTGAATAAGACTGTCATTAGCATACATTGCCTTTTAGATAGGTACTACCTCCGTTTCTTCTCTTTCAACTTAGGTTGACTTTTTTACCCGTGATTAGGTCAATTTGACTCGGTAATTTGGATAGCAAAACGATATAATTTTTGGCAATTTTCCGTAGTATTGTATACTCTACAAGATCATGCAAAGATTACTAAATTTGTATAATTTTTTTCTAACCAAATCACCCGGTCAAAGTGACCCAGTGAATAGTGTCAAAAAGTGAAGTAAGCTGAAAGAGAAGAAACAAATGTAGTATCTCAGAATACAAAGTGGTAAGGACAGCAGCAAAATTCATTCAACTTTACCTAAACAATATCTTTTGGATCCAAATGCTTAGTGTTTTTCACAATTGACCAGAATACTACGCAGTCTGATTTAATTTCACTATTTCCCAACTTATTTCGGGAAACACCCTTGAATGCTTTGCCTTTTCTTTCGACGTTCTCCCCTAACAAGTGGAGAGTGGATCATAGCCACGGCTTGATTCCAACGGCAGCAGGATACCGTACCATACCATTCTTCTAGGTTCATTGGCTGAACACTTCCATCCAGTGAATCAAAAGAAGACGGAAGGTATTCCACTCCAGGTGAATCTTAGTTTTAATGGAGAACAGCGTAAAAGCAACCACATGTCTTCATAAAAACACTAATCTACGTGTGCATTTTCTGCCACATCAAACACTACTCAACGTACATACTGAAAATTTGCTATAAAATCACTTCAATGCCTTGAAAATTCCGGCAACATCAGATACCCGAACTCTCAGCTCCAAATGCATGACTTTACCGGTTGCCACCAAATACTTGGAGGAAGTCTACGTCAGTCAGATAAAATCTCAATGAGACCATGACGAGCTCAAGAGGAAAAATTATGATGATTCAAGAAGATTCATGATATCTGAAAAATTCTAGAGAAATCAGACCTAGGAGACATGCAACGCAAGACATTGTAAGAAAATTGGAAACTCATTGCCAGAATACTTGTGTACCAAATAGAACAAAGCATACTCAAAAGGCCAAAGAGAAATGAAATTGTTTCATGTTTCCAAGACTGATGAGAAAATGCAACTATCCGAGGATGTAAACATCCTGATCAGGTCACTCGTCACATATTTAATAGTATCGCGTACTTCTTCAGGCTCCAAAAAGTGTGTCACGCTTACACATTGGTGATAGCTGTTAGAAAACTACGTACATGTATTATATCCAAAGGAAGCAGCTCAAATATCCGAGGGCAAGAAATTTCCATCCACGTGCAACAACAGCATCTGCACATTTTTGCCAAAGACAATTATTAGACCACTACCATATTAAAAGTTTGAGCAAATGCTGAGGCCTCGAGGGCTTCAATGTTTACTTTTGGCAACTATCAAACTTTGCTACCGTTCGAAAGACTTGTAGGTAAAGGCAATAGACGAATATTACAATGTTATTTGAAACTATACCCATTAGGAGTGAGGAAGCATGAAAATCCTATACTTCGTTTCGGTTTTCCACATGAGTCAATCAGTAACAGACAACTAAAAGTTGAAGTTCCTAGTATTTCATCCAAGAGCTGAAGGTAGAATTCCATTAACAAGAATATCCAAGAGTTATGACCTATGACTTGGATGCCACAGGAGCGATGATCATGAGTTGGCTCTGTATGGCTTATGTCTGTTTCATTTGCCAAGAAGCTAGCAGAAAGAATGTAATAGAATTCATGTCATAGAGGATCAACTACAAACAATATAGGTTATCTGATTTTATTTCATAAGCAAATTCTTTAAAGTTGGTAATTCTCAAATGTCTGGTCCAGTGGGCCGAGCAAGGGCTGGGGTTCTTGAATCTTGGAAGCCCCCGGACTCTTTGAACCGGCTAAGGACCAGCCCGGGACAGACAGTGCTCCCTCCAGTGGGCTGGGCCTGGACCGCCCTGTTTAACAGCCCTAAAGAAGGGTGTAGTTGGGAGATATATGGCACTAAGATGCAGGGAGTCGGAATCTGTCTAGTGAGAACTTTCAATGATGTATATCAATGTGATGAAGTATTTAACATCAAGTGGGTGAATGCAAAGTCACTTGCACAAGAATATGTTGACCACGTTAGACTAGACTCCGAGTGGCCTTTATCAGATTTCAGGCTCTGGTTAAGGAACACCACCCAATAATTGTCACAGGAATCAAGGTTTACATAGCAAAGAAGAAAGCACAGATCTAGCTGAAGGGTCTGCAATGGAATAATATGCAAACTATTGCCAAATGAGACATGGAAGTTGGAACTCGTGTCCAATGTTGAGTTGATGCCAACAATTGCCAGTACCTTGTAGCATGGGCTTTTGTTGAGTATGAGACCACAGAGACATGGAATTGGTTTTTTGATTTATTAGTGGAAGATGTGAATATTGAGAACGTTGGAGCTGGACATTCATATCAGACAAGAAAAATGTCTTGTCAGATTATCATCTCCCTTGTGTACACTTAAGTGAATTAGTTTCCATGATGTTGCCTAACCAAGTTTGCCTAGATTTAAGTAAAGAAATATTTTCTCCAATCAATTGTGATTCCAAAAAGGCTGTTTGTTTCCTTAAAAAAAGGCCGTTTGCCCCCAGTCTAGCACGAACTCAGATAGGCCTTGCGCACATGTTATTAGTAAATTGGATGGGCCCCGATAAAAATTTCCTGCCTGATTTGTAATTAGAATCGGGCTCGGGTATAAGCATTTGATGTTGGGCTTGTCCAAATTGTATAAGTTCTAACTACATACATCAAACAACATACAGAATTGTATCAGCATACTTTCTAGTAGATTGCCAATGCAAGCTTAAAAAACCGAGTTTGGTATGTACACTTTCAGTTCAGCTAAACAGTTTTATGAGGCCGGTGTGTTTTCATTTAGCTTAAAGTGCCAACTCAGTTAGATTTAGTGAGCTCAATAGGCTAGCCCGAATTCAACACTGGCCCGAGTTGATCAATATGACTTTGGGCTTGGAGGGGCTGACTGTGTTCCTAACTTGGGCTTGGGCAGCTTGGAGCCTTGGATATAACTCGGGCTAAGGAAAATGAGTCAACCCGTCATCCCAAGTTTCATACCTTCTCAATCCCAGATAAATTAATCAAAAAGACTGACCTCAATTTCTTCAAAGAAAATACAACTTGCTACTTGCACTTCCTCCCAAGAAGTACATGTGTAAGCCTATACTACAAGATCACAGGACAGTACTAAGCAATAGAGTTCAGGATTGAGGACCACGAACAAATGGATGAATCTATGAAGCTATATACTATAGATTGATTGAATTAAGACCAACCAACAAAATTCCACATTTTTCAAGAAAACATCGAAACCTCGTAAGTGAATCTCTATACTTGACGTGCATTTTGGAACTGAATCTTTAGATTGAGGCAAAAAGGGTTGTTACAAGGAATGATCAGAACTCAATTAGTAAAAGCAGTGGAAGCATTCAGGGTTTTCTTGGTCCAGGGTGCACAAGAAAGATATTGTTGGAGGATTACCCTCCACAGTTACCCAGAGCGAATTTGGGGCTATCACCGATGTTGTCGTGATATATGATCAAAACACTCAAAGACCACGAGGCTTTGGATTTATTAGATATGATTCAAAAGACTCGGTGGATCAAGTTTTGCTTAAAACTTTCCATGAGCTGAATAGTTTTACTCAATGGCTACAGTTAAGGATACTCCCCAAGTATCGTGGGACCCTATTGTCTTAGGGGGTACGCAAGATTCAGTCCAACAAGCACGTGATGGTTAGCACAAAGAGTGTTATATGTCATAGTTGGCCAATTGTCTTAAGATGATGACAACTTGAAATGATAGTTTGCGCGTTGCACCACCTGTGCTCGATTGAGAAAAAAGAAAACAGAAGTTGCAAGTGTAAGATGGTTCAGTCTTCCTGCCAGGCAATTCATTAGTAAATTGGTAATTACTACTAAGAAGAGTATTTCCCACTAAAAAGTATCTATTTGTAAACGTGTCCTTACTATATCTGCTAATGTATTGCCCACAAGCAAAAGAAGTTTGACACATGACTTTGCATCACTTGGTGCATATAACAATGGAAATCAACAACACACATGATTGTGTCCTCAAGGATCAAGTTTTCTAAAGTTGATTGAGAGAGAAGGTTTAGAATTGGAAAATATTTTGAAATCCCTAGAGGCAATCTAGTTTAGTATGAATTATTTGTGGCTAGAAATTCATTTATTATTTATTGGATATTTAATATAATGAAATCCTTAGATTTACAATTGTGTTGTTTATCTTAAATATCCCTAGTCCAGTATAATGATTAATGGGACAATCATCTATAGACTAGTATGGGGTTGGATTGATATGGAGATATCATGATCCAACACATAGGTGTGCATTAGGGAATGTTGCACTGGATTGACCCATCTCCGAGAAGGCTACATACACGTTATGTTGAGTCACAAGCGCTTCTCGCGGTGCAATGGTATTGTCATCCTTAGACTTGAAGTCACTAGATATTCTAGTTGTGGATTATTGTGATTTTGGTAGCGTTAAACGCTACACCGTAACTGGGTAGTTATAAAGGCGTGTACTGGATACAATAAGAAGCAAGCTTAGAGATCGTAGTGGACGTAGATAGAATTTGTCCCTCCCACATAACGGGAGCAAATATCCTAGGCCACTCGAGGGATAGTGCTTATAGAATGTCTGGTCAGACTCAAATAAATCAATATGGGATATTGATGTTATTTGCACGAATAAGGCTATTCCCATGGATCGAGAAATTATGGATTGGATATACGAGTGTGACTTGTATGTCTCGTGTCCAATCCGGATATAGAGACAAAGGGATGAGACAATTACTTGTACAAAGGTTGTCAAGATGACTATTCTATTAGTTGGCTAGAATGGATGTTTTGCTAGAAACCGCTCCATATTAGCAAATAGTTGCTACCAACTAGATAGAACCTATGGGGTCACACGCTACATAGAGTTGAACTAGATTTGGGAATTAATTAATTGGATTAATTAATTAGAAGGATCACTTTGCAAAACATTGCAAACTTAGTAGGGACTAATTTGCAAGGAAGGGACTAAATTGAATTCTAGTAGGACTAGAATAAGTCCTTTAGGTAGTTGGCAAGGAGTTGTTGGACTATATAAAGGACCTTACTTCCTTCCTTCCTTCCCACATAACTTATGCTCATTATTGAACATAACAAAAGTGGGAGAGAACAAAAGGAGAGAGAGCAAGCAACAAGAGGAGCCGCCCGCCCCTCTTGCCGCCGCCCGTCCCCGTCGGCCACAAGGAGGCCGAGAGCCCTCCTTTGGGTCTCGTTTTGCGTGATTCTTCTTCCTCTTCCTCTTCCAGGCTAGCACCAAGGACTTGGGAGATTCTAGGATCAACTCTAGGCGTGGATCAACCATAGAGAACGTGACACAATTCGCGTTTGAAGTCATCAAAGGAGAACCCTAAGGTGTGTTATTGATTTCTTACCCTTACCATCGTTATGTCTCTTGACTTGTGATCCTTGGAGGGTTTTGCATGGTTTTATGATTGTTTGTGTTTCCGTTGCGCATCCATGAATCAAAACCCTACACATGTGTCAATCACAAATGGGAATGAGATACTCATGTTATCATTTTATAATTTTTCTTCATTATTACATCTCTTGATCTTTCGGATTCGATCACGTTATCAACATGATCGCCTCTGAGTTTTATGTTACTCCAAACCAACAAGAGTTATATATATCATATCTATATTGCTACCGCGCATCGTGCGGGCATGCAACTATTTAAACTAACATTGACCCTCTGTCACGGTAATCACATCTTTGACGAGATCAAAGTGAAACCTACTTCCATACATTTGATATGCGCCGATGATTGAATCGAGCGCGCCTGGGTCATTAGGAATGATGGCGAAGCAATCAGTGCTATCATCAAAGCTATTGACATAAGCGCCTAAGCGGCGCAGAACCATGGGTGTTCCTTGGTCAAAGTAGTAAGTCAGAGTCGGGTACGTGTTTAGAAGACCACGATTAGTTGCGTCAAAACACAAATCGTAGTCTCCGTGGGGTTCCTTTACTGGAACTCGTGTCTCTCTCACGAAGGCTTCCTTCAAAGGATCGTAAGCTGCCCGAGTAAAGTAGGTCAACGCAGAACCTGAGTCGAGGATGACACCAGTGTCCGGATTATCTGGTTTTAGCTCAAATGTGCCCTCCGGTATGTCCACATGGATATTGTTGACGGCGATTGAGAGGAGTTTGACATACAAGAAATTGTTCGAAAAGGGTTGCTTGGTCTGCAAGGAAATGCTGTAGGATCCATCAGTGGGCGGTACGTCGTTCAAAACGAGAGTCGACTGCGCTTCCTTGTTTCCGGGGGTCACCAGGCAATAAGAAAAAGTTTCTAGTCGCAAGCTGTTGACGAGAGAGAGCGGACCTCTTGAAAACCCCATTAATCCTGCCTGGCCAGTGAACATTCCACGAGTATCGACTGAGCATCCAATTGGTAAGATTTCCGATAAAGTGTCGCCATCGGAAGGTTTACCAAACGTCAATCTGTCTGTTATGAGATAGCCCGATGTATTAGTTTTATCGACGTACCTTAAAACGTACTCGCACTCACCACTAGGACCCCGTTTCACCTCCCCAAGACGCGCAAGAGTACTCTTGCACAAAGGCTTGCGGTACTCCACAACTTTAGATTCATTAGCTTCTTTTAAGAAGGGGTTGTAGATAGGACCAGCTTGCGGGTAGCAGTTAGTGCAAGGCTCGCATTGGAGCCAGGGTACATTGCTTCCTGTATCGATCTGGAATTTGTATTCGGTTGGCGGGTTCCCGATGGATGCATCGAAAACGTATACCCCTGTCTCGAAGGGGTTCCCTAGGGGCATCGTGTATCCCAACTCCTGTCCGTACATACTGCTATTGTTGTTGTTCTTATTCTTCTGCTCCTCCTCCTTGGCCCTCCTCTTCTGTGATCTGATCCATTCTAGACGAGAAGGGTCGCTCCTCAATCTGGATTGGTAATAGGATTCGTAGCTTGAGTTTCCTAAGTCAATCTGGTGGTAGAGTTGGAGTTTTATGGGTTTTTTTGGTGGTGGATGTGGACTCTCCCTCACAGCAGCCGATACAACGACCAAGATGAGTAGGTAGAAGCAACGCATGGTGGTGGTGGTAGGAGTACTCCTCGTCATCATCGTTGTGACAAAGAAGGACAAAGTTGCTCTATCAAACAGAGAATGAGTCGAGAGTATTTATAGGCTATTTTATATTTGTGGGTGGAAATCACAAACGAATATATATATTATAAAAATAATTTTTGATGATGACAAATTTTGGAATTAGCATTAAATGGGAAGGAACAATCAGTTACCTTTTAGTATACTTCCTCCGTTTCTTCTGTGTCTTCTTAGTTTAATTTTTGACACTATTCACCGGGTCAATTTGACCCGGTGATTTGAATAGTAATACGATGCATGAATTTTGTAAATTTTTTCATGGTCTTGTAGTTTATGGTGTTTTAAAGTAAACTTTCCTCTACAAAACTATGAAAAAAATACCAGAAAGTTGCATCGTTTTGCTATCCAAATAATCGGGTCAAAGTAACAAGATTACGGATAAAAAAAAAGTCGATTAAGAAGACACAGATGAAGTACCTTTTATTGATTTTAAACTTTAGTCGATTCTTTCTCAAAAAAAAAAAAAAGAAAAAAGAAAAAAGAAAAGAAAAGAAAAAAAATACAGAAAAAAAAAACTTTAGTCGATTACTTACTCAATTAATAAATTTTATTGTTCTGATCTAAATTTCAATATGAAAATAAAATTTTACTTTTGACTGTTTCTAGATTCAACGTATGATATTAATTGATAGACATTGTCACATGACACCCTATGCCAGATATAATTGCAATCGCTTTTCTTTTGAAATAAATATAATTGCAATCTCTATGGTACATAACAGTAACTAAAAATAAATTTTGCAATTAGCATTAATTGGGAAGGAACAATCAATTACTGTTTGGTATGCCTTTTATTGATTTTAAACTTTAATCAACGCTTTACTCAATTAATAAATTTTAATTTCCTAATAAATTTTGATAGAAGGATTTTCTTTTTTTTTTTTGAGAAATAGGGAATTTTAAATTACTACAACGTAATAATGCATCTTCCTTTCTAAAATTTTATTTTCAACTTGTAAGGAGAGAATTAATGACGTATTAATGGATGAAATAAATATGGGAATGTAATATAGACATTCCATTTCATATTCAATGGCAGTATTGAAATTGACTTTAAATTGATGGTTGATTATAAATATAGCAAGAGATAAAGAACGACCGAGATTGAAAGTTGAGAAAATCAACGATAAAGATTGCTCCGTTGAAATCGATTTGGCAGGAAACACCGTTCTATTTTATTATATAGATTAAATAGAACGGTGTTTCCCGTCAAAATGATTTCAATGGAGCAATCTCTTTTTTTTTTTTTTTTTTTTTTTTTTGAGAAACCAAAAATTTATTACTAAATATTGGAAATTTCAGTACAATTAACTAGCCACATGGGAAGTTGCTTTCCCATTTATTATTTTATTGTCCCCGACTCTTCTTCCCAGTTCAGCTAACTTAGGCGCTCGCCTGTTTGATTCTTGAGACTTCCATTTCCACTTTACCTTGAAAAAGCTCTTCAGTTTCTCTTCAATTCTTGCATGTATGAATCTTGCTTGGGTTCTCTCTTCTTCTCTATTGATCTCGTTTCTGGAGATGAGATTTATCAGTGTTTGTGCGTCTCCTTCTATTTGAATCTTTTGGATATGAAGCTCTACGGCCATGTCAATCCCCATCTCCAGTGTGTGCGCCTCTGCTTCTTTTGCCCATGTCCCCCACTGAATCTGCTTAGCTTGTGCTTTGAGGAGAGATCCGTGATGATCTTGGACCAACGCTACGACGTCGACTGTTCGTGTTGCGTAAGACCAAGATCCGTCAAATTCCATTAGAGCTATGACGTCCTCTTCCTTTTTCTGATAACTCACTTTTAGGAGCTATTAATATACTTCCATATTACTTGTATTAGGCTTATTTCACATGATTGATATGTTATATTTGCACAAATATGTGAATTTGGCGATTTATAAGCCTAAGAGTGAAAAGTTGTGTTTCTGGCTTATTTGTGCATGTTTGTCTCATATTTGCGATGATAATTGCACGGGTCTTTTTAGTGTTGTGTATCTCAGGTAAAATAGGTGCAATGGATCTTATTAGAGTCTTGGAGATGCTTGGAATGGAGCTAGAAGAAGAGGAGAAAAGAAGACGCAAAGATGAAGAAAAGTTGAAAAAGTCACTCCTGACCAGCCTGTACTATTTTTGATGCTCAGAAAAACCTATACATAATTTGGGATCAAGGCCTGCGCCACTTGAAAGTATACATCCAGATATTTCCAACGATATATGGTAGGCCCGAAGACGAGTCCGGATGAGAGAGTAATGGCCCGCGCAAGATCAACTTACAATTCAGTCCGAGAATTACAAACTAGAGGGGCTGAAGTGCAATTTCGGCCAAAAATCATTAAAAAACGTGCCCAGACCCTTGGGAATGGGTTCTTAGACCTAAGAAGATACGGGAGGCTGCTAGGGAAGATCGAGGAAGGCTAGGAGAGACGAGGGACATGGAGAACCACGCCGGAGTTGCCGAAACGCGAATTTCGTAACGAGTTTGACTATCCCTCCTATATTTTCTATCGTTTCTCGATACTATGAACTTGTTAGGTTTTATTTTCAGATTATTTGAGTAGTTTTATTTTCTAGGCTCTATGGAGAGCCTAGGGCTTTGTTAGACGAGTTTTCCGGATATGTGGATTGATTCGTGCTTATGGATTCATGTGATGGATTGATTTTATCTCTTTTGATGGATTGTTGAACTTGCACTATTGATACGTGCTTGGTAGGATATGAATGATCATATGAGATGTTTCAATACATATCGTGTTATCTTAGCTTAAAGTAACATCGAAATTGCATCTTCTAGTAATCTTGTTCTTAATATTATGTTAATCTAGCGTCATGAACTAGGGTAACTACTTGGTGAAAGATCGATGGACTGACAAGTGAAGATTAATTAGATTGTGAATCTAGGATTGCTAGCAACCCGTATCATGATGGACCGAAAGGCGAAATGTTGGGGTTTGGATAAAAAACGTAGGATTATTCTTAATGCTTGTTAGGTGATGTAGTTTATGGATTTATATATGACGACTATTGAACTTAGCATAGACTTACATGAGATCAATTGAAGATTGTAAGTAGTTAAACGTGATCAAGAGCATATTCAATATAACATGTTTCAAAGCAATATCCGGAATTGTCTACTGCCCTAGGTGATCCATAGATCGCCTAGTCTTTCTTCTTATTTAATCAAATCTTGTTTAATTATAAAAATCCAAAAATATTGTATTTTAGTTAGTTTAATATAGTCACTTGATTGGGGGTGACAACTTCTCAAATCAACAACTTTCCTCCTGTTATTTCAATTACACTCTTTAGATTTAATCTGTAATGAACAATAAACCTACTATCTGTCCTCGTGGGATCGACAACCTGAGTTTCAATACTCACTCTTTATTATTTCGACCGTGCACTTGCGTATACACGTAAGAAATTGTGTCATTTTCCGAGCTCGGAATTTGGTCTGCATCTGTCCGATCTGAGATATGTCGCCTTGTCGACGTCTCCTCAAAGCTCAGGTGCTCGGTTGCTTTAGCTATCAACTGTTGTTCGGTAAGATCTGTGTTCTTGAAATTTTTTGAGTTTCTATTCCACCAGAGGACCCAAATCCCCACCTAGAGCTTTTTTTGTTCTTGGGTTGACAGCGTTGTGATGAGATCCCCTAGGTTTTGAATCTGAATTTTTTTCCTCATGTTGGAAGTCCTGAACGATTCCCAGAACAGTGCCGCCTTCTTACAGGTGAACATGGCATGTACTCCTGTTGCCACTTATCCACAAAAAGGGCAAAATTTGTCAATTTTTAGCCCTCTTCTGATTAAATTGGCTCTGGTTGGGATGATCTCCTATTGAGCTCTCCAAAAGAGAAATATAATTTTCTTTTGGATTTTAAGTTTCCACAGTTGCTCTGCCCCGGGGGGGGGGGGGGGTGTTTGTAGATGACATTCCATCTAGTCCTACATTCTGTATCTTTTCTGTCTGCAGTAACTTGTACCACGATCGAAAAGAATAATTCCCGCTTTCTTCATATGCCTTGCTCCATTGATCCCGGCTTCCTTCCGAAGGTATGTTCATTCTTCTTATCTCTTCTACGTCCGTAGCCAGTAAATTTGGTTGAGTTTTTCTATATTCCACGTTCTGCTATCATGGTTTATATAGTTACTCACCATATTGTCTGCTCCTACATGCTGATGTTGGAATAGATGCCCTAGAGGCAATCGTAGATTTAGTATGAACAATGTTTTGGCTAGAATATTCATTTATTATTTATGGCGATAATTAATATAATGAAGTCCTTAGATAAATTGTGTCATTTATCTTAAATATCCCTAGTCCATTATATTGATTAATAGGACAATCAAATATAGACTAGTATGTGGATAGATTGATATGGGGATATCAAGTCTAACACATGGGTATGCATTAGGAGTAATGACATACTGGATTGACCCACGACGAAAAGGATACATTAGATTATGTGAAGTCACAATCGCTTTTCGTAGTGCTAATATTATTGCAATCCTTGGACTTGAAGTCACTAGATACTCTAGTTGTGAAATATTGCACTTTGATGCTATCAAACGTTACACCGTAACTGGGTAATCATAAAGGTGGCTATCGGGCGTGATAGGAAGCAAGCTTAGAGATCGTAGTGATGTAGATAGGATTTGTCCCTCCCACATAATGGGGGTAAATATCCACGGCCACTCGAGGGATGAAGCTTATCGAATGTCTGGCCAGACTCAGATAAATTAATATAGAGATATTAATGTTATCTGCAAGCATAAGCATATTCCCAGGATCGAGGAACTATGGATTGGATATACGAGTGTGACTATTTATGTCTCGTGTCCAATCCGGATATGGAGACAAAGGGATAATGCAATATGACATATTGGGCACAAAGGTTTGTCATGATCACTGACTATTTCTATTGGTTGGGTGGCATGGATGTGTTGCTAGACACCGCTCCATGTTAGTAATGGTAACTACCAACTATATAGAAACCTATGGGGTCACACGTCAAATAGAGTAGAGCTAGATTTGGGATTAATTAATATGGATTAATTAATAGAAGGATCATTGTGCAACACCTTGCAAACTTAGTAGGACTAATTTGCAAGGAAGGGAATAGTTCTAGTCCTACTAGAACAAGAAAAACTCTAATATGGAAACAACAAGGATTTGTTGGAGTATATATATAAGAGGCTCTAGCTTCCTTCCCACATGAGTTATTATTAGACATAACACAAAGAGTGGGAGAGAGCAAAAGAGAGAGCAAGACAAACTAGAGGGCCGAAACCCCCTAGCCGTCCGCCCCTCTACCCGACGGCAAAGAGGAGGCCGCTCCTCCCTTTTGCCTTTGTTGCTTTGATCTTCTTCCCTCTTCCTCCGGGTTCAAGCTAGAACTTGTTTGAAGGAAGAATCTAGATCTCACCTCTAGACGTGGATCAACCGTAGAGACGAGGACATCATTCTTCGTGCGATCTCACAAATCAAAAGGTACACATCTTCTATGACCTTAATCATGTTATGATGTCTCTTCCTGTGATCTTTGGTGGGCTTTGAGTAGGATTAATTTTTGTTATTCCGCTGCGTTACCAACATCAAAACCCAACAATGGTATCAGAGGCACAGGTCGTAGAGCATAACATGATATTATGTGTTTACGATTTCAGTTCATACACCGTATTATTGTTTATTACGCGAAAACTGAAAAATTGGCATAGTAGATGCAATATTGAATTTGATTCAATCAAACAAGACCCAATTTAACATTGGATGTTAGAATTTGTGAGTTTAATCACATAGGATGTGAATAATTGGGTTCTTTAAAAATTAGGGTTCATGGGCACATGATTGAAAAGGGGTTTTCAATTATGGAAACAAAGTTATGGAAATAATTCCATAAGGAAACAACCTTGCTTGGGCAACAAGGAAGAGGGAAGGAGACTAGGGCCGAAACCCTAGCCGCCCGCCCCCTCCCTTGCGCGCCAAGCAAGGCCGCGGGCCTCTAGGCGTGCGGCGGTCCTAGGGTTCGGGCCACTTGTTGGCTTGGGCCCTTTGGACCGTTGTGAAACCCTAGTTACCCAATTTCATTAAAATTAAACAAGCGCGTTAAAAATTGGTTTTAACTGTATTATGTGCTTTATTGCATGGTGGATGGATATGGCCTAGGATTGTGGATGTTTATTGTTTTGTGGTTTGGTTTACGGCCTGCGAGCTGATCAAATTAATGTAATAATTAATTAAGTTTTACGGCCTGCGAGTCGTCCTTTTCTCCTCGACATGTGAGGCTTTTGTTAGTTATTTATTCTAGATGTTAGGCTAGAATTAGAAATATTTAGATGATAGCCAAGAACATGGAGAAGAAGACCGGAGAACCAAAGGAGCCAAAAGACATCCCTAGGCGCGCAGCTATGGTGGAGCACATGGAGATGAGCTCGGCACTTTAGGGCAATTAGATATTATCATTGGCTTGATAATATCATTAGTCTAGGGGCCATATCCATACCACATTTTTTTATTTTTGTGGATGTTTATTATTCATGCCTTGTTATTTATTTTGTGTGTATGGCGCTACAAGCAAAACGATAACAAGATAATAATAAACAAGGTTGGTCTTTTATTGTGGATGGCCCAATCCAAATAAGTAGACCATGTTGATAAGATCAACCAAACAACTTAAAAGAAATCCCTCAATGAAATATTGCGTTTTGCCTTCTCTTGCCAAAACACCCTTCATGATCATGGCCTATTAAAATTCAGGCTTGCCAAAGCAAGGCGATTTTAATTTTTCATGATGTGTTGCGGACGACGCAAGCTAGTAATGCGTGTATGTTGAAAGCAAGAGGTTGGACGCAACTAGGCAAGAGTCAATTGGATTGATGAGCTTAGAGGCATGACAATTAGGAGTTATCCAATTGGATAAAGAATAAAAGGAATTTATTCACCTAATTGGACCAAGAGTTGCATGGGATGCAATTGGAATGGTTCCTACCTAAATAACCAATTCTTGGGTGACTTGCCAAAGCAAGCTCAAGAAGAAGTGAAAAAGGGACCTTGGACCCACTAGAAAGTATAAAGATATTTTCCGCTTTAATAGTGAGGGCTATTAATCCGAGAAAAATAGTGGGAGCTATATTTAATGATCTAGCCATTGTTAAATATAGTCAAATTGTTCAAAATACTAAATTGCATATTTCTCGTTTTGTAGAATTCCAAATGGCAAACAACAACGCATCGAGTTCATCCCTATGATCTGTCCTTGAGAAGGATAAATTGTCTGGAACAAATTTCCTTGACTGGTACAGAAACTTGAGGATTGTCCTCAAGCAAGAAAAGAAGTTGTACGTCTTGGACACTCCAATTCCAGACCCACCACAAGATGAGTCTCTACTAGCGGAAGTAAGGGCACGTCAGAAACATATTGATGATTCTAATGACGTGACTTGCCTCATGCTTTGCACCATGACTGGTGAGCTTCAGAAGCAACACGAGAACATGGAAGCCTATGATATGATCAGACACTTGAAACAATTATTTCAGGAACAGGCAAGGCATGAGCGCTATGAAGTGTCTAAAGCATTGTTCAAAAGCAGTCTTGCAGAGGGGAATCCAGTAGGCCCTCATGTACTCCGAATGATCGGGTACATAGAGAACCTTGAGAGACTGTGGTTCCCACTCGGCCAGGACTTGGCGACTGATCTCGTCTTGCAATCGTTGCCTGACAGTTATAATCAGTTCATTATGAACTATAATATGAATGAGATCAACAAGTCTTTGCCAGACCTATTGAACATGCTAAAGACAGCTGAGAAAAGCATCAATAAAGGCAAGGGCAAGGCCATAATGATGGTACACAAGAAGAAGGGAAAGTCAGTTGCATCTACTTCAAAAGGAAAACGCAAGAAAGTTGCGAAATCCAAGGATGCCCTGAAGCCTAGTGGAGGCGTGGCTAAAGGTGAATGTCACTACTGCAGCCAGCCGGGTCATTGGAGGAGGAATTGCCCTAAATATCTGGAGGATAAGAAGCTTGGAATAGTGATTCCACCACCACCAGGTATTTATGTTATAGACATCAATCTCTCTATTTCATCATCCTGGGTATTAGATACCGGATGTGGTTCTCACATTTGTCGTAATGTGCAGAATTTGAAAAGAAGTAGAAGATTGCGAAAAGGGGAGATAGACTTGCGCGTCGGGAATGGAGCAAAGGTTGCTGCATTAGCTGTAGGCGTTTATGAGCTATCTTTGCCTTCTGGATTTATTTTAGAATTAGAAAATTGCTTTTATGTGCCTGCTATGAGCAGAAACGTTATTTCCGTTTCTTGTTTGGACGAGAAAGGTTTTTCTATTTCAATAAAGGACAAGTGTTGCTCCATTTATTTTGATAGTATGCACTATTTTAGTGCGCATTTGTCTAATGGATTGTATATCCTTGATCTAAATAATCCAATATATAACATAAATACTAAAAGGATTAAAACTAAAGATTTAAATCCTACATATCTATGGCACTGTCGTTTAGGCCATATAAATGAGAAACGCATATCTAGACTCCATAAGGATGGACTTCTAGACTCATTTGATTTGGAATCATATGAGACATGTGAATCTTGTTTATTAGGAAAAATGACAAAGTCCCCTTTCAATAAGAAAGGCGAGCGGACTAGTGAGTTATTGGCACTCATACATACTGATGTATGCGGACCATTCCCCACGCCTGCCAGGGGTGGTTATACCTACTTCATCACATTTACTGATGATTTCAGTAGATATGGATTTGTATACCTTATGAAGGCCAAATCTGAATCCTTTGAATTGTTCAAGGAATTCAAGAATGAAGTAGAGAAGCAACTTGGCAAGAGTATTAAAGCTCTACGATCGGATCGTGGAGGAGAATACTTAAGCCAAGAGTTTGATGAGTATCTTAGAGAGTGTGGGATAGTATCCCAGCTCACTCCACCCGGAACACCACAATGGAATGGTGTATCTGAGAGGAGAAATCGCACTCTATTAGATATGGTGCGATCTATGATGTCTCAAACAGATCTTCCGATATCCTTTTGGGGACATGCTCTAATGACGGCAGCTTTTACCATTAACCGTGTTCCATCCAAATCAGTCATGAAGACGCCATATGAGATATGGACTGGGAAGCGTCCCATAGTGTCGTTTATGAAGATTTGGGGCTGCGACGTCTATGTAAAGCGTTTACAAACAGACAAGCTCGGGCCTAAAGCGGATAAGTGTAAGTTTGTGGGATATCCTAAAGAGACTAAAGGATATTACTTCTATAACCCTACCGAGAACAAAGTGTTCGTTGCTCGGACCGGCATGTTTCTAGAAAGAGAGTTAGTCTCTAAAGAAGCAAGTGGGAGGTTTGTAGAACTTGAAGAAATTCATGAACCACAAACCACTGAACCGATAATGGAACATGAACAGGAACCACAAGAAGTTGTGGAAGAACCTGTTCAGGTAACACAGGAACTCCGTAGATCAGGAAGAGTGCGTCATGAGCCAGAGAGGTATGTACTTCTCGTGACTGAGCCCGATGACGTACCACTCATGGATGATGAGCCTGCAAACTATGGAGAAGCCATGAATGGCCCAGACTCTAAGAAGTGGCTAGAAGCCATGAGATCCGAAATGGATTCCATGTACACCAACAAAGTATGGACTTTGGTGGAACCACCCGAAGGGGCTCGACCCATAGGGTGCAAGTGGGTCTTCAAGAAGAAGACCGACATGGATGGCAAGGTAGTTGCCTATAAGGGCCGATTGGTGGCCAAAGGTTATAGACAAATTCATGGTATTCACTATGATGAGACCTTTTCACCAGTCGCCATGACTAAATCCATTCGAATCTTACTTGCTATTGCAGCATACTACGACTATGAGATTTGGCAAATGGATGTCAAAACAGCGTTCCTTTATGGGAACCTCATTGAGGATGTGTACATGACACAACCAGAGGGTTTTGAGGATCCAGAGAATGCCAATAAAGTCTGTAAGCTGCAAAGGTCCATTTATGGATTAAAGCAAGCTTCTAGGAGCTGGAATCGACGTTTTGATGACGCAGTCAAAGAGTTTGGCTTCATCAAGAACGAAGATGAGCCTTGTGTTTACAAGAAGGTTAGTAGGAGCTCTATAGTATTTCTGGTCTTGTATGTGGATGACATACTAATCATTGGCAATGATATTCCTACTCTGCAATCTGTTAAAGATTGGCTAGGAAAGTGCTTTGCGATGAAAGACTTAGGAGACGCGGCCTATATACTGGGTATAAAGATCTATAGAGATAGATCTAAAAGGTTGCTTGGCCTAAGTCAGAGTACATATATTGACAAGGTGTTGAAGACGTTCAACATGCAAGACTCTAAGAAGGGATTCTTGCCCATGTCACATGGAGTCACTCTTTCCAAGAATGACTGTCCCTCCAATGAAATGGAGAAGGACCGCATGAGCAGGATACCCTATGCTTCGGCCATAGGATCCATCATGTACGCCATGCTATGTACTAGACCAGACGTATCGTACGCGTTGAGTATGGTGAGCAAATATCAGTCCAATCCGGGTGAGAGTCACTGGATTGCTGTCAAGAACATCCTAAAGTACTTGAGAAGAACTAAGGATAGATTCTTGATATTTGGAGGCATGGAAGAGCTAAGTGTAAAGGGTTACACTGACGCAAGCTTCCAAACCGACAAGGATGATTACAAATCGCAGTCTGGATACGTGTTTTGCCTGAATGGAGGAGCTGTAAGCTGGAAGAGTTCCAAGCAAGGCACAGTTGCTGATTCTACAACAGAAGCTGAGTACATTGCTGCTGCGGAAGCGGCAAAAGAGGCAGTATGGATAAAGAAGTTCATCGCTGAACTCGGTGTGGTCCCTAGCATAGTGGCTCCCATAGAGTTGTACTGTGAAAACTCTGGGGCAATCGCACAGGAAAAGGAACCAAGATCGCACCAAAAGTCAAAGCATGTACTTAGGAGATTCCATCTTATTCGTGATATGATCGATCGAGGAGATGTGAAGATGTGCAAGATTCCGACGGATGAAAACGTGTCAGATCCGCTCACGAAACCTCTTGCGCAGCGAAAGCATGAAGGGCACGCCAGATCTATAGGCATACGAGATGCGCCAGATTGGCTCTAGTGCAAGTGGGAGACTGTTGGAATAGATGCCCTAGAGGCAATCGTAGATTTAGTATGGACAATGTTTTGGCTAGAATATTCATTTATTATTTATGGCGATAATTAATATAATGAAGTCCTTAGATAAATTGTGTCATTTATCTTAAATATCCCTAGTCCATTATATTGATTAATAGGAAAATCAAATATAGACTAGTATGTGGATAGATTGATATGGGGATATCAAGTCTAACACATGGGTATGCATTAGGAGTAATGGCATACTGGATTGACCCACGACGAAAAGGATACATTAGATTATGTGAAGTCACAATCGCTTTTCGTAGTGCTAATATTGTTGCAATCCTTGGACTTGAAGTCACTAGATACTCTAGTTGTGAAATATTGCGCTTTGATGCTATCAAACGTTACACCGTAACTGGGTAATCATAAAGGTGGCTATCGGGCGTGATAGGAAGCAAGCTTAGAGATCGTAGTGATGTAGATAGGATTTGTCCCTCCCACATAATGGGGGTAAATATCCACGGCCACTCGAGGGATGAGGCTTATTGAATGTCTGGCCAGACTCAGATAAATTAATATAGAGATATTAATGTTATCTGCAAGCATAAGCATATTCCCAGGATTGAGGAACTATGGATTGGATATACGAGTGTGACTATTTATGTCTCGTGTCCAATCCGGATATGGAGACAAAGGGAATGCAATATGACATATTGGTCACAAAGGTTTGTCGGGATCACTGACTATTTCTATTGGTTGGGTGGCATTGATGTGTTGCTAGACACCGCTCCATGTTAGTAATGGTTACTACCAACTATATAGAAACCTATGGGGTCACACGTCAAATAGAGTAGAGCTAGATTTGGGATTAATTAATATGGATTAATTAATAGAAGGATCATTGTGCAACACCTTGCAAACTTAGTAGGACTAATTTGCAAGGAAGGGAATAGTTCTAGTCCTACTAGAACAAGAAAAACTCTAATATGGAAACAACAAGGAGTTGTTGGAGTATATATATAAGAGGCTCTAGCTTCCTTCCCACATGAGTTATTATTAGACATAACACAAAGAGTGGGAGAGAGCAAAAGAGAGAGCAAGACAAACTAGAGGGCCGAACCCCCCTAGCCGTCCGCCCCTCTACCCGACGGCAAAGAGGAGGCCGCTCCTCCCTTGTGCCTTTGTTGCTTTGATCTTCTTCCCTCTTCCTCCGGGTTCAAGCTAGCACTTGTTTGAAGGAAGAATCTAGATCTCACCTCTAGACGTGGATCAACCGTAGAGACGAGGACATCATTCTTCGTGTGATCTCACAAATCAAAAGGTACACATCTTCTATGACCTTAATCATTTTATGATGTCTCTTCCTGTGATCCTTGGTGGGATTTGAGTAGGATTAATTTTTGTTATTCTGCTGCGTTACCTACATCAAAACCCAACAGCTGAGTGGATATAACTCGGAAATAACCCGGCCGTTGAAGCCAAGGACCCGTAAACAGATTGATGGATTCGCCTGTTCCCAACTCCTTTCTGAGACCTTTCTTCAACAGCTTTGCCCCTTCGATGATTGAACACCACGCGTATGAGGGTTGGTTTCCCAGGTTAGCTTCTAATAAATCTTCTTGCTGAAAATATTTGTGTTTCATGATTTTGGCTACCAAACTGTTCAGCTTGGTGATTAATCACCAACTTTGTTTAGCTAAAAACGCCCTGTTTAAATTCAAAATATCCTTGAAGCCCACTCCTCCTTGCTCTTTATGAAATTTGATCTTGTCCCATGCTAACAAATTTATGCCTTTGGCATTCCCGTTTCCCCACCAGAAATTTCTCATTTGTTGTTATATCTGGTCACATGTGCCCAGAGGTAGCAAGAAGCAGGACATAGCGTAGTTCGGTATTGCTTGGACGGCTGATTTTAGCATGATCTCCTTGCCTGCTATAGACAGAAATTTCTCCTTCCAACCCCTGACTTTGTTGTTAACCTTTTCTTGTAAACTGTTGAAAGTAGTCTTCTTATTCCTTCCTATTGTTGCTGGCAGCCCCGTGTACTTCTCGTGGTGGTCAACCGTTGGTACTCCGCACGCTCCACTTATGATAGCTATTATTTCAGTAGGAACATTAGAGGAGTACATAGCCGCAGATTTATTTAGATTAACTTTTTGGCCCGAAGCCGCTTCATAATCTGTAATAGGGTAGCTATATTTTCCTCTTTTGCTCTAGTGAAGAAAATGCTGTCATCGGCAAAAAATAAATGATATACCTACGGTCCACTCAGAGAGGCGCGTACTTCAAAGATTTGGCGTGTTTGCACTGCTGTCGTAAGTCGTCATGAAAGGCCTTCACTGCAAATAAGGAACATATAGGGGGGATAACGGGCACCCCTGTCTGAGTCCTCACTCAGGTATTACTCTGCCAACTGCACCACCATTTTGATTGAAAGAATAGCGCACTGAATTGATACAGTTAAGGGATAGAGAGATGATACCCGGACCGAAACCAAGCTTTGTCATCATTCCTTTAAGAAAGACCCATTCGACTCAGTCGTAAGCCTTCGACATGTCGAATTTGATTGCCACATACCCCCTCTTCCCTTTAACTCTAGTTCTCATCGTGTGCATGATTTCAAAAGCCCCTAAAATGTTGTCTAATATCTGTCTGCCTGGGACGAAAGCACTCTGGGTATCCGAAATAGTGTTACTAAGAACAGGCTTCATACGTTTAGCAATCGTCTTAGCTATCAATTTGTAAATAACCCGACACAAACTTATCGGTCTGAATTCCGCAGGGCTTTGTGGTTGCTTTATCTTCGGGATTAGAGTGATTAGCGTATCATTTATGCTACCCATATCCACTCCATCATTAAGAATTGATAGACATAAGTTTGTAACAGATTCACCAACTATATCCCAATATTTTTGATAAAATAAAGCGGGGTATCCATTCGTACATGGGGCTTTCAATGGGTGCATACTTTTTAATGCTATTTTTAGCTCCTCGGCTGTGTATGGCTGGTCCATCGGCAGTTGTTCTTCCGAACTGATCGTTTGGGGGACGTGGACTGTGATCTTTTCAATCTGGTCCACTGTTGGCTGTTGGGAGGTAAACACATCACCGAAATGGTTCTCGAGCAGCTTGGTAATTTATCCTTCATATTCGATCCAGTTTTCGTTACTATCTTTGAGCCCCGTAATTCTGTTCCTGAGGCGACGTTGGGACACTTTTCTGTGGAAATATGTAGGATTACTATCTCCATGTTGGAGCCAAAGGGCTCTGCTTCGTTTTCGCCAAATTTCTTCTTCGTGATTCAATAGCTCGTTCAGCTTCGCTTGGATCTGTTTTTGTAGCAGGACACATTGCCTACTCTGATTTTGGTTCCATAAAGTTTGGAGTTGATCTTTCAGCTCCCTAACTCGTCTTCTAACGTTTCCGAAGTTTCTTCTTTCCCAGATCCCTAACTGCGTAGACAACCTATTCAGGCCCTCTTTGACATCGTTTGAGTTGTCCCACTGTTCTACTATCTTCTGCATGCAGGACTGATGATTAGTCCAAAACGATTCAAAGTGAAATTGTTTTGGTCTTTGTTGTGGGGATGGGTTTTTTCGTATGCTGACAAGGAGTGCAACGTTGTCTAAGTTGGGTAAGATCCTATGTTGCACTTGTGTATTATAGAACAGTGCTCGCCAATCGCTATTGGCCACAACTCTGTCTAGGCGCTCCCGAGTAAAAGTTCCATCATACTGTCTGTTTGACCAAGTGTAGGGCACACCGGAGTATCCTAAATCACGAAGATCACACGTATTTAGGACTTGAATAAAAGGGGCTAATTGGCTGAATAGGACTTCACGTCCTCCTTCTTTTCACTCGAGGATGAGAAGGCATTAAAATACTCAACCACGAACCATGGTTTTTGTGGATATGGCATAATTCTTTTCAGTAATTCCCATGAATTGTGTCTTTCACTTGCCGACGGGTCTCCATAGAAACCCGTCAACATCCATTGTCTATCTATGTTGGCGTTGCACACCCAACCAATAATTAAGTATTTATGCATCCGAACTAACTTAAATTCACTTGATGGGACCACAAAAGCGACAAACCCCCACTCTGTCCCACACTACTGACATGGAATCTGTTCAGAAAGTTGAGCTTTTGTTGTAGTTTCTCCATCTTGCTAGCATCAAGTTTAGTCTTAATCAAAAATACGATATCGGGCGCTTGAATCCTCACTTCGTCGCGAAGAGTTAGGAATGTGTTAGGGTTCCAAAGCCCTCGCACATTCCAACTTAAAAGATTCATTGGGGATGGCGGTGTTGTTGAACAGCCACCGCCGGTAGAATTGCTAGAGCCGAGTACGGGTTTGAAATTGTGTTATGTTACCTCCTTCCTATTACTTCGATTCTTCTCCGAACTGTAATGATCTTCCCTTCTTGTTGGTGAATATTTCAATTGGTGACTTGTTGGGAGGAGGGCTGAAATTGGTCGTCGACCCTTTTCTCTTTGTTATTTCGATTTTCCTGAGCTGCTGCTTTGTCTCTAGCCTTCATGCGTGCTTGGTCCTTCCAATTTCCTCCTCGTTTGAATTGGCTGTGATTCAGAGACCTTATTCGCTCCTGGACAGTGATTGGTCCTACTGTGAAAAGGCCCACTTCTTGCAGCTCTTCATTACTCGTATTTGGGTTGGGTGGCCCTTGTGAGATTTTTGTGTTCAATTGTCTTTCCGAGGTCTTGACCTGCCCTCTGCAGTCTCCCCCGAGGCTGGATTTTTCTCCCCTGTTCCCTCTCATGGTTACTCAAAGCACACACATTTATTTTGTATGTTATATATTTGTTCAATTCTAACAATAGTAGAATTTCTCCATTAACTGTAGCTTGACATTGACTACTGCTTTTTCTAAACATAAATATGTTATTTATTATAATATTTATAAATGAAAACATATTTAATTTGAATTACATTAGAAGGGGGTGAGAGCGAAGTTGAAACAACAACTTCTTTCCACTGGCGGAATATATTTTCCTTTCAACAAAACATATGCATTTTATTTAATTGTAAAATAGGAAAAAAATATCTAAAAGTTCACAATGAGTATTGCCTCCAAATATTATTATGTTTAAATTTTATGAATAACAGATCAAAATTTACAAACTGCTTATTTTTTTGAAAATACTAAGAGGTAAATAATGGTTCTATGAGATTGTCCAAATAGTACACTTCACAGGAAGTGCCATAAATAAATATAAAATATTCCCAACGTTAAAACTTCATTTCACAAATTACTAAGCATTGTTAATTGATTTGAACAAAACTTTAATTTGCATTCAATCCGAAACCAACTTTTACAAATTTAAGACACTCACAATATGCCATTTGTCATCCACATCATGGCATACATGTCACGTGGTAGCGAATTAAAATGCTCCACATAATTCTATATAAATAAGTATGATGTGTAATGCAAAATAAAGTACTAATTTACATTAGTTATCAAAATTGTAACTTATTGCATTGAAGTGTCAACATTCAAAGATCAAAATTTAAGACACTCTCAATATGAAATTTTTTCACTAGGTCGTATTTTTCTCTGAATTTGCCGGGACGATCCAGAGGCGATACGAAGCAGGAATACTTCTAGGGTTTCGACTATCCTCAGGTGTGCTTGTCCGGCGATCTGTATCTGTTCGACAGTAGCGCTGTTTGTTCCTCTTCGACATGGCTTCCGGTTCAAGACTGGCTTCTCCGTTTCTCAGGCCCGAGGAAGAAGCAGTGGAAGACTTCGATGATGAGCATGTTAGAGAGGCAATCAAGAAGCTGGGTCCTTGTCTAGTGGGTACCTTTCTCTTCCCCATTAATTTCAATGTTTAGGAATTGAAGGAATTGTTCAAGAAACTATGGAAACGGGGACGAGATATCATAATCAATGAGGTGAACAATAATTGGTTTGTTATCGAATTCCCAACTCAAGAAGCTATGGAAGGTGTTCTGAAAGGGGGTTCCTGGACTTTCGACGGTAACATGCTGTTACTGAAAAAGTGGGACGCTAAAGCTAACGTTGACAAAGAAACCTTTGAGGAGTTTCTGGTGTGTTTGCAAATCAAGAATCACCCACCTTACATTTGAACAGATGATGATATACGAAGAGCAGCGAGGAGGGTGGGGCAAGTGATAGGAGTCAACTCTAGGGTTCGTAACATCGAAGGAGGAGATTATGTTAGAGCACGCGTGATGCTGAAGATCAAAGACCCATTGCTTCGTGGAGGATACTTTAGGGTTTTGGAAGAAAAGCTTTGGCTCGACTATCGCTACGAGAAAATACCAACCGTTTGTGAGTGGTGTGGACACTTTACCCATCATAGTGACAGTTGCAAGAATGTCAGTGATGAAGTTAAGACCTCGACACTACCAGGCTCTGGTCCATGGCTCACCTTTCGGCCTCCCCCCCCCCCAAAAGAAAACTAACCCAGAGGCTACGAACAATAATGAAGCAGACCTACCTCGGGGAACTGAGAAGACACCGAACAATGTAGAAGATTCGACGAAATAAGTTGGTAGTCCGAAGAACAATCAAAGCAGCATGGATTTAGGTACTGATGAAGCTCTCGAAGGTGATCATGAAGTAGTTCGCAGTGACCACGATGGGAAAAGTGATTGGGGCGAAGAAGGTATGGTCCTGGAGGGAAACGAAGAACAGAGCGATATGGCCATATTCATCAACCCTCTCGGTAACACAGAGGATTTCCCAGAACCTCACGCTCCTAAACCATTAGCAGATCCAAAGAATATGGCTATGATTCCAAGGACTAATAGGAGCAAAGAAGTTGCTCAATTTGCTGCGAGCTCTATTAATCAAACCATGGCGAGTAGTGCCAAGCGGAAAGGTAGCGAAATAGCTTTGAGCCCCAACCCGAAGCTCAAGATTGGGGACAGCAAATCTAATGAAGAGAAGGTTGAAACAGGAAGAGGGAGAGGGAGATGAAGAGGACGGGGACGTGGCAGCACATGTAAAGGTGTGGAGAAAAATACTAGGGAGACTGAGGGTGCCGAAAAGACCCAAAATGCGATAATGGCGGTGGTTGCTCTGCACCCCCGCCAAGCATAATGCATCTATTATGTTGGAACGTGCGGGGTCTCGGGAACCCGAGCACGTTCCTGTCGCTTCGCGATCTTGTGAGGCGATTCAGTCCCGACTTGGTTTTTGTTATCGAGACAAAATCAAGTAAGAGTGAGATGGAGAAAGTCCGTTGTGATATTCGGTATGCAAATTGTGTTACTGTTCTGAGTAGAGGAAGAAGTGGAGGCTTAGCTTTACTTTGGAAGGATAGTATGCAAGTTCGGGTTAATAGAAGTAGTCAACGGTTCATTGATGCAACTATTACACAGGACATTGAATATTTCAATTGGAAATTCACAGGTTTTTACGGGGATCCTAACAAAGAAGACATACGCAATTCTTGGGAGCTTTTGTGACGTTTAGCACCACAACCAACTTGTCCATGGTGTGTTGCCGGTGATTTTAACGCAGTAACAACCTTTTCGGAGAAGAAAGGAGGGTCGGATCTAAACTACACTCAGCTTTACGATTCAGATATGTTCTCGGTGACTTGGATCTTCTTGATTTAGGGTTTTTAGGAAACCCTTACAGTTGGAGTAACAATCAAGCAGACGATGACAGTATTAGGGAGAGACTGGACTGAGTTGTTGCAAATTTCCTTTGGATGGACAGATTTCAAGGTGCTACTGTTCAGCATCTTAGCGATCCTAATTCGGATCACGTACCGCTTTTATTACAGAGCTCGCAAGAGCAAATGAGAACTAGAAGGAGATTCCATTATGAGAGCATGTGGGGTACTCATGGTGATTTTGTGAATCTTTTTCGGGATGCTTGGGCTGGACTTCGGGGCAGCTCTATGACACACATGCTGAAGACTTTGGCCGAGGGCTGCACAGAATGGGACAGAACAACTTTAGGTAATGTGAAAAACCGAATCAAACAATTTCGACAGCGCATAGAAGTTCTACAATCTCGGCAAAAAACCAGTGAAGTAATTCAGGAACTTGAGTCTCTGAAAAAAGAGTTCAACGAGCTCTTCAAAAGTGAGGAAATCATGTGGGCTCAAAGATATCATGTTGATTGGCTCAAAGCTGGTGATAAGAACACTAAGTTCTTTCATCAAAAGGCAACAATCCGGAGAGCACGGAATAGTTTTCAGGGGATTGAGGATGCAAACTGGAACTGGGTTTCGGACCCTAGTGAGGTAACCAATGTTCTCGAAGCTCACTTTTCATTGCTTTTCACTTCCTCTAGACCTAATAGTGAAGATATAGAAACTATGCTTAACGTGTTTGATAGCCATATTTCTGAAGATGATTCGAATATGATGGAGAAGGATTATACTGCTGACGAAATAAAAAATGCTTTATTTGAAATGGCCCCTGACAAAGCACCGGGGCTAGATGGTTTGAATGCAGGATTTTTTCAGAAACACTGGGAGATAGTGAAGGATGAAGTGACTACTACAGTGCTAGCTATCCTGAACCTAGGGGCTGATCCAAGTGATTTTAATGTGACAGTAATAACTCTGATCCCGAAGACGAAGCAACCTAGAAAACCCAGTGAGTACCGCCCTATTAGTCTGTGCACGATCATCTACAAAATTGTGGCAAAATTTATTGCGAACAGATTTAAAAACATTATCCTTGAGATGATTGATGAGCATCAGAGTGCTTTTGTTCCTGGTAGACTGATAACGGATAACATTTTAACTGCTTTTGAGGTTATCCATTCTATGAAAACTAGGAAAAAGGTAAGAAGGGTTGTGTTGCACTCAAGATTGATATGAGCAAAGCATATGACAGAGTTGAGTGAAATTTTCTTATTGAAGCTTTAACACACTTGGGGTTTGGGCCAAATTTCACTGGTCTCATTTTCAGATGCATATCGACTGTCAAATACTCCTTTGTCAGGAATGGTGCAGTGGTGGGGAATGTTTTCCCTGAAAGGGGTTTGAGACAAGGGTGCCCTCTCTCACCCTATTTCTTTCTTATTTGCAGTGAATTCTTGTCTAGAGCTGTGTCCATGCTGTTATGGAGGATAGATTGGAAGGAGTTACGGCGTCAAGGGGAGGACCAGTGGTCTCCCACTTGTTTTTTGCTGACGATCCGTTATTTTTTACAGGTGCTAAAGTGGAAAGCATCAACATCCTTATTCAAATCTTGAAGGATTATGAGAAAGCTTCAGGACAACAAGTAAATTTGGCTAAATCATCAATGGTCTTATCCTCAGGAGTCACGACTGAGATGAGAACAACAATTTTGGCTCTGGCAGGAGTTCTGGAGGTGGATCGTTATGATAAGTACTTGGGATTACCAACAACAATGGGTCGCAACAAATCAATTACTTTCCACTCAACAATGATCAAATTCAGCAACAAATTCAAAGGTTGGAAGGAGAAGTCTCTCACGCCGGCTGGTAAAGAAGTTCTTGTCAATGCAGTTGCACAAGCCATTCCCACTTACACTATGAGTTGCTTCATGTTTCCAGACGGTATTTGCGAGAAGATGGAGAGTTCAATTAGACAGTTCTGGTGGTCCAAGCAGCAGAAAGATCGAGGTATATCGTGGATATCTTGGGACAAGCTTCAACGTCCTAAGAGTGAAGGGGGTATTGGTTTCAAGAATTTTAAAGAGTTCAATCAAGCCTTACTAGCAAAACAATCTTGGAGGATTTTTCAGCGTCCATGGTCTTTGTTGAGCAGACTTCTCAAGGCCAAATACTTTATGGATGATCATTTTGGAATTCGATTTAGGAGCAAACTCGTCCTTTGCTTGGCGCAGTATTATTCATGGTAAGAAGCTCTTAACTAAGGGTTTGAGATGGAGTATTGGAGATGGCTCCTCGGCCTCCCTCACGGACCCAATTTTCCAGGACCATTATGGCTGTAGAGCCATTACTCCGAACATTCATGCTGGACCCGCTTTGGGGTACTTCATTAATGGTGATCGCTCTTGGAATGTTGAATTACTTAAAAACTTTATGTGGGATGTTGATGCTAATGCAATAGCTGCAATTAATCTTCCGGAATCCCCAAGACCGGATAGAGTTATGTGGCACTTAGAAGAAAAAGGCTACTATACTGTCAAGTCGGGCTACTCCTTAGCAGCCAACTATCCAGAAGATCCGCGTGATTCTTCCGTTTCTAATCCGTGGTCAAATTTCTTCTCTGTGTTATGGAAATCGAAGTGCCCAAGGAAGATTCAATTCTTTATCTAGCGCTGTTTTCATCAATCCTTCCCCACTGGAGACAATCTCAGACGACGGGATATTCATGTTACCAACTGCTTCTCTTTTTGCGGCATCTTCAGGGAGACTGAGAACCATATCTTCTTTCTCTGTTCGATAACAAGGAAGCTCTGGGTTTATATGGGTTTTGACCCGAATCTCCTCAAAATTCGAGTTAGCATTCAATACTAGTTTGCCAATCTCTTTACCAGAGCTACTCAAGAATATAGAAGCAACTTATGCTTCTTTTTTGGGGAGCTATGGAAACAGAGGAATGCATGCATCTTCCAGGGAACAATTAAAGATGATGCTACATTTTGCAAAATGATCGAAAATGATGGAGTGAATGGAAGGGTTCCACGACATCTTCGCAGAGTATTCAAACGCAATTCGTGACGAACACCCAGTGGATTAAACCTGCTGCTGGGTTTGCGGAGTTAAGCTTTGATGGAGCTTTTGATCGGGGAAGTAAAATGGCGGGTGGAGGAGCTATCTTCAGGAACAGTCAAGGAGGAGTTCTAGCAGCTAAAGCAATGTCTAGATATTGAGGAGAGAGTATTAGGTCAGCGGAGGCAGCGACACTTAAAGAAGGAATTCAGCTAGCCATAGCGCTGGAGATCAAGAAGATTCAAATTGAAGGAGACACCAAAGGGTTGATTGAAGACTTAAATAGGCAGTTTTCACACGGTGAGATTGATGATTTGTCCAGGTCTGCTGATTATTTGAAAGAAGTCTTGGGTCTTCTTGTTGCTTTCGAAGCAGTGGATGTGTTTTGGGTGCCACGACAACTCAACTTTCCAGCACATTTACTAGCTGCGAGATCAAAGCAGCTTACTAAGGAGGAACAGTGGCTACAAGTTTTACCGCTTTGGCTTTCTAGAGCAGTATAAAATGATGTATTAGGTGTCTTCTCGTGAGTTGTTTTGTCATGTTTTCCATCAAAAAGAAACATTCAAAGATAAAATTGTAACTTATTTACATTAATTATTCAAGTTATATAGTTATGTTATTTATATTATTACTTATGAAAAAAAATATTTACAGAAAATTAAATAGAATGGGGGAGAGTAATATTAAAATGCATATTTTTCCTATTTATTGAGAAACAAAATGCTCCTTTTTTTTTTTTTTTTTACTTACACACGTTTAACGAATGCATTATTTATAAATCAAAATATATTCATTTTATTCCTTTAGAATGATAAGGAACAAATGGGTATTTTTTATGAGTATGGTTTAATTGAAATAAAATAGTCTTTTGAAATTAATCAATAACAAATAAATAATTAAATTAGCATATATAGTATATATATCCAAAATACTTTTAAAATGTGAGAGGAGATAAATCGCTATCTTATTTGAATATTTGAATTTTATACTTGACAAGAAATGAATTGATTAAATATAAAATGTGTGCAAAGTTAAAATAAATTCTACCAAACATGCATCGGGAACAACTAAGACGTTACTACGATTTCGTTTAATGTAGTACCATATATTGATTTTCCTTTTATACGATTTCGTTTAATAATATTAGAAATCTAAAATATATATTTTGATGACACCAGGACATTACTTCTCGCAAATTGGTTACTCAAAGCACACACATTTATTTTGTACTACCTCGGTTTCTTCTCTTCCCCATGCGGTTGACTTTTATTTTGTACTCAATGCACACACACTTACCTCGGTTTCTTCCCTTCGTAAAGAGTTTGACACTGGTTACTATTTTTTTAAACACATAGCTATGCCATTTATTGCATTATTTATAAAATATACCCCTTAAAAATTAAAAGAAAGTGGGGGAAATGATTTTAAAATAAATTATATTTTCTATAATGTATTCGGTCTTTTAAAAAAACGTATGCATTTGATTTTTTTTACTAATGTAAGGAATAAATAGTTCTACATATAGAGTGAGAATATGAAAATTGTTATTTTATACGCACTGGATAAAAAATAAAATCTTCTTAACTACTATATTTAAAATAACTAATTCTGAAAGTAATTCAAACATTTGAATAATGCAATAGCGAATAAATAGTTGTACCAATTGGCTATCTTATTACACATCTGAAGAAGTAACAAATAAATACAAAAAATATTCTATATTAAAATAAAATTCTAACCTGATATTTACTGAGAACAGTTATCATGTTACAAAGAAATTACTTACGTTAAATATGTATTTCTTAACAAACTGACCTATGAAGAATAAATAACTATTTTAATAGATAACTACTTATTTTTTAATACACAACTTACTCAGAATATCTAAATTAGTTTTTTATATGTTTTTCAATTTTAATGATTTAAAGTAATTGAATTATTCTTTTTATATGTTATAAATGGGCGATTTAGAAATCAAAAATAGTAAAGTCTTTGAAATTGGCTACTATTTTTCTAAAAGAATATATTTTAAAGGAATATTTTGGAGCAACTTACTTCTTACAAATAAAGGGACATTTTTCTTCAACTAACAAAAAATTCGTATAAATATTTTCTGTTACAATCACTTAAATCTAGAAGGAAACGTATGCTTAATACAATATAATATTAATTGGAGGGTTCTGTCACGTTCCTTATCCACTATCATATTCAAATGAAATAGCGGTACTAATTCGCAACTGAAAAAGAAATTGATTTGTATTATTTTCAATGTGACAATACGATCACCATTCATGGTTACTTTTAACCACCATAATTTTGGAATAGTGAGTGCATGAGAATCCGGGATTCATGAGACAGACATGGAGAGATAAAGTAACAAGGAAGGACGATCAGGATTCAGAAACTATTCATGTCAACGTTTAAATATACTAAAAAAATATGTTCCCTTCATTCCAACCCTCTCCTTAGCCTGAAATATAGTCTGTGGGCACTATGAGAGTGATCAATTGAATACGGTGAGGGTCTATTATGCGTTCTTCAGTCGATTATGCAATTATCCAAGGCTAAATTACAGGAAATAGATCGTAGATTGGTTTCTACATCCGGCGATGACCATGCCTAAGTTTTTTTTTCTGGCGTTCAGAGACTACTTATGCCGGTTTGTACTCTCGTCGTCATATATATGTAGGAACTGGCGAGCGATGATTAAACAACCTAAAAAGTGTATTTTTTAAACTTTTGTTTAATTTCACTATTTCCCAACTAGTTTCGGGAAAGGCCCTTGAATGCTTTTTCGTTCCAAGTTCTCGCCTAATTGCTCTAACAAGGGGAGAGTGGAGAGTGAATCATGGACGTGGCTTGATTCCGACAGCATCAGGATATCATACCATTCCTTTAGGTTCATTTGGCTGAACACTTGCATCAAGTGAATCAAAAGAAGACAGTTTTGTGTTATTCCACTCCTGATGAATCTTAGTTTTAATGGAGAATAGCAAAACCAACCACATCTCTTCATAAGAACTCTAATCTACATGTGCATTTTCGTCCACATCAAACAGTAATCAACGTACAAACTCCAAAATTGCTATGAAATCATTGAAACATTCCGGCAACATCAGATACCTGAACTCTTAGCTCCAAACGCATGACTTTCCCATTCGCCACCAAATATTTGGAGGAAGTCTACATCAGTAAGAGATAAGCTCAATGAGACCTAGGATACATGCAACACAAGACATTGTAAGAAAATTGGAAACTCATTGCCCAAACACTTGTGTGCCATATAGAACAAAGCATAGTCAAAAGGCCAAAGAGAAATGAAAATGTTTCATGTTTCCAAGACTGACGAGAAAATGAAACTATCCGAGAGTGTAAACATCCATGATCAGGTCACTCGTCACATATATAATAGTACCGCGTACTTCTTCAGGCTCCATAAAGTGTTCCACGTTTACATATTGACGATAGCTGTTAGAAAACTACATACATGTATTATATCCAAAGATAGCAGCTCAAATATCCGAGGGCAGGAAATTTCCATCCACGTGCAACAACAACAACAGCATCTGCACATTTTTGCCAAAGACAATTATTAGACCACTACCATATTAAAACTTTGAGCAAATACTGAGGCCTTGAGGGCTTCAATGTTTACTTTTGACAACTATCAAACTCTGCTACAGTTCAAAAGAATTGTAGGTAAAGGCAAGGGACGAATATCACAATATTATTTGAAACTGTACCCATTAGGAGTGAGGAAGCATGAAAATCCTATACTGCGTTTCGGTTTTCCACATGAGTCAGATCATTAACAGAAAACTAATAGTTGAAAGTTACTAGTATTTCATCCAAGAGCTTAAGGTAGATTTTCATTAACAAGAATATCTAAGGCTCCGTTCAGCTGCTAGGAAAGGAAATGATTTTGATAGAAAACAGTTTTTCTTTTGATATTTTGGCCGTTCATTTTGAAGGAAAGTTTCCCACATATTTTAACTTTCCTGATAGTACTCAAATTTCCGTAAACACATCCCACAAATTTGACAGGATTCCGCAGGAATTCTAGATTTAAACTTTGTTTTCTTGCAAAGTGAACAGACACGAGAAAGTAAAATTCATTTTCCTTTTTTTTCATTTCTTTCATTTTTCCGGGAACAGCTTTCCCGGACAATTTCCTTGTCAAGTGAACACAGAGTTGTGACCTCTGACTTGAATGCCACATGGAGCTGATTCTGCAATATTCAAATTAAAGGGCCTACAGTGTCACGGTGGGTTCTATAAGGAGACTTGGAGAGAGGAGGTAGAGCTCCTAAATCATAAGGAGCATACAAGAATATTATACAAACAAGGGAAATTCCAAGTCTCTAACAGTTAAAGATAACCAATGGTGCAGGGAATGTTTGTAATTAACCCTCGACCTTGAGTAATTAAAAACCAATAATAACACACGACAAACGAGTAACACTCAGTCAGCGTTTCGAAGAACAAAAATTTGGGAAACTGTCAAGGTTGAGAGACAAAACCAAAATCAAGTAGACCTGGCAGCGATTAACACAAAAACGAGTCCGACTAGGCCAATTCTTGAGGTACAAAACGATTTTCTGAAGAAAGTTTTACAAGGATGATTCTGGAAATGCTTTTAGGGCATATGGTAGTAAGCAGAGTAGATGTCAGCTTCAAGAAAAACAATGCACAGAGAATAAGGGCTTGAACCGCCGAACCGGCCCGGCCAGCGACCAAGGTAGTCCTGAACAGGTCCTAGCGCGCACATGTAGTGGTCCTGGCAGGTTTCTTGATTCGCCAAATGTCAGACCGGTCCGGACCACGAGAAGGACCAGGAACGCCAAAGCCCACCCGGTGAACACAACCCACACAATCGAGCCTGCTTGACCCGCATATTTCTATGCCAAAATTGTATTTTTGCTATTATTATGTTGTGTTCTTTTTGAATAATACATATAATAAAAATAGTATACATAATAATTTCAAAAAGCCGATAGGCTGCCCCGGCTTGCCCTAACCGCCCCGTCTATAGGGGGTCCGGTCCATTTGCCAAGCAAGGGCTAGGGTTCTTAAACCTCAGACCCCCTCCCCTCAGACTCTTTGAACCGGCCGAGGACTAGCCTGGGACCAGCCGTGCTCCCTCCAGCGATCCGGTCCCGGATTGCTCTGTTTGACCAATCTAAAGAAGGGCGTAGCTGGGAGATATATGCCGCTAAAATGCTGGGTGTCAGAAGCTTTCTAGCGAGAACATTCAATGATGTACATCAACGTGATGAAGAATTTAACAGCAAGTGTGTGAATGCAAAGTGGCTTGCACAAGAATATGTTGACCAGGCTAGACTAGACCTAGAGTGGCCTTTATCAGCTTTCAGGCTCGGGTTAAGAAAGATCACTCAATAAATGTCCGTGGAATCAAGGTCTACAGAGCAAAGAAGAAGGCAGAGATCACAGAGACATGGAATTGGTTTCTTGATTATTAGTGGAAGATGTGAATATTGAGAACGATGGAGCTTGGACATTTATATCAGCCAAGAAAAATGTCTTATCAGATTATCATCTCCTTTGTGTATTCTTAAGTGAATTAACTGATCATCAAAATGCGACACCTGACTTATTAGTTGGTCCATATTTTACAGGGTCTCAGAATGAGAAGGCTGGTTCCAGGGCGGCACACCAGTTTTGCGTTCAATGCTTGTACGACAACTTTAAGAAAGCTCCCAGGGGAAAACTCTGGAAGGCCAATTGAAATATGCAACTCAAGCAACTACAGTGCTGGACTTTTCAAGGGGAATGGATAAGATGAAGGAAATAAATGATGGAGCATTTACATGTGTCCGTACAGGCAAACATCCAACTGAATGGCCGAGATCTCTCACTTTTAGACACTCTCAAGTGTTATATAGTGTCCAAAAACTTTTTGAAAACTTCAATAGGAACATCTTACCAGCAAGGGACAAACCACTCAATGCATGCAAGGGACAAACCACTTTTAAGGTGTATGCTATCAGTCTGTCACAACTCTTTTTTCCCAATTTGACTTTTGTCACTATTCATTGGGTCACTTTGACCCGGTGATTTGAATAGCAAACCGATATAATTTTTTGATAATTTTTTCATAGTATTGTAGAGTAAAAATTGCTCTAGAATATGGTGAAAAAATTATCAAAATATCGTATTATTTTGCTATCCAAATCACCCGGTCAAAGTGACCCAGATACGAGTCAAAAAAGTCAAATGGAAAGAAAGAGCTGGTACGGACTGGTATGATGATGAAGAGGCCAAGGGTCAGGAGAAAGGCAATGAGAAAATGGCCTGGAAAACTATGTCTGAACATTCAGAAGAGGCTGGAAAAACAAAAAACAGGCTTCTAAGAAGAAAAGAAAGGCAAAGAAAATAAGATCCTCTTGGTAGATTTTTAAAAAGTAATTTTGTTTGTTAGGTTACTTTTCTACCTCCTAAAATCCCTCTTCATGTTTCAATGCCTCACAGGGTTTTAACACTTGTCAAAAGTGAGACAAATCCCACAGTGGACCTTGGAACTCAGATCTCATCATCACAACCACAGACATTATTCTTCAACGCTGCTCAAGTGCACATGCATCAACATTTATTCTCGCATGAAATAGTAGCTGGTGTTACAGAAAGACTAAACCAAATTCTATCACATGGAACTTTTGGCTGTGTGCAGCTTGTATAAATCAAAATAATAGAGGTTAGATTTCAGACAAAACTCCGCCGACACTAAATCTTAAAAGCAAGTCATTAGTAGAAGAATTCTATAGGTTAATTCATCTTTCATCAAGTCAAAATCCCCACCAAGCATAGAAGATTGGTGACACTAGACCACGATAACCTCACACCAAACAAATACAGTGTCAAGTACCAAAAATAGATGCAATGTATGAATATGCGCCCAAGGAAAACAGGTGCTTAGAAGACCAATATAACATGCAGATTTCTAATGAATAATTAATATCCACAAACAATATTCTCTACCAGGGTAAATCTGTATCCATTGACTCGCAATAAACCAGTTCACTAGACACAAACACTAAGCCAAACTAAACATCAAGGGGAAGGGATTGCTGACACATAATTATACAAAAATCAGAAGCAGCTTCGTAATCAGAGTTCACTTTACCTCAGTAATCGATGATCAAGTGGAAAAAGAGGGGACTACCAACTGACACGGACACGATAACAGCTATGGCAGCACCAAACCAGATCGTGGCATAGCTCGCTCTGGTCAGGCGAGAGAAACGAGGAAGAAGAAGCTCAAGCATCTCCAGCTGATCTAGCGCCACTGTGTCGCCGCCAGCGTAGTCTTTGAAGATCCTCCATGATGAGTCCGTCTCTGACAGCAAGACTGCGATCAAGGTCACGCAAGCTCGAGAGAGAAGAGTAGATGCTGAACACCAACGACGGCACAGTACACCGCACCAGAATCAGCTTCAGGTGAAGTGGGAGCTCAGGGAACAGAAGATGGACTCCAATGGCGACTCCGACCATCCAATAAAAGGGTCGCTGAATGCGGTCGGAGGCGGAAGTCGCCTGTTTTTCCCATTCACCGTAATGCGCGGTGATTTTCGTCGATCTCTTCTTCATCCGGAGGTCTCTGCACCGAAGTAAGGAGGAAAAAATCGATTAGGCGACGATGGCGGACAGATTAAACTGAAACAGCTAATGGATCGGTTTCTACCTCCGGCGATGATCATTTCGACATTCCTCTGGGCCATTGTAGCTGCTTCGTCTTCAAAACCTTAACCGTACAGAGACACTCTAGACCTAGTGCTGGAGTTTGTGCTCTGGTGATATATTTCCAGAAAACCCGGTATTCAAAGTGAAATAGCAAGTGAATTTCCCGCTCTCAGGAGAAAATATCATGAAAATTTGTTTAATTTCACTATTTCCCAACTACTTGCCTTTTTTGGATAAACGCCCTTGAATGCTTTTCGTCGATCTCTTCTTCATCCAGAGGTCTTTGCACCGAAGTAAGGAGGAAAAAATCGATTAGGCGACGATGGCGGACAGATTAAACTGAAACAGCTAATGGATCGGTTTCTACCTCCGGCGATGATCATTTCGACATTCCTCTGGGCCATTGTAGCTGCTTCGTCTTCAAAACCTTAACCGTACAGAGACACTCTAGACCTAGTGCTGGAGTTTGTGCTCTGGTGATATATTTCCAGAAAACCCGGTATTCAAAGTGAAATAGCAAGTGAATTTCCCGCTCTCAGGAGAAAATATCATGAAAATTTGTTTAATTTCACTATTTCCCAACTACTTGCCTTTTTTGGGTAAACGCCCTTGAATGCTTTTTCTTTTCATGTTCCCCCTTATGCTCTGAAAGCACAAGTTTCTTCTAACTTGGTTTTACTTTTACCATCTCCGAATAAAGTATACTTAGAGCTAGTTTGGTAATGCCGCGTCGTTTTAAAAAACTCGTGTGTAAGAAGTATTGTGAGAAAGCTGCTGTTAAAATCTACGCGAAAAGTGATTGGTAAATTATGTATTTAAACTTATGCGGATTGTGTTTCGTTACTGTCGAAATGACGATATCAAACATGATATAATAAATAATTATTGGTTGAAATAATAGTTTTAGGTGGAGGGGGGAGGGGGGTCTATAGTATAAATTTTCAAAATTTTAAGGCATAGGTGAGGGCTAACCATCTGGGACCACCTCGGTCAGCTGTGGGTCCACCAGCGTAGGTGAGGGCTCTTAAACTTAAAGGCCTTGTTTGGGTGCCGGATACAAAGGCAGGATAAGACGTGTTATCCTCTCCCCTTCATATGCTATGTTTGGGTAAGACCGGATAAGACGTGTTATCCCCTCCTCTTATGCTGGTGGTCATTTTTATGAGTAATTCTTATACCACCTCTGAGGGTGGTATAAGCCGGATAAGATACACACTATTTTTTTAAGACAAAAATGCCCTCATCAAATAGCAAAAATTACATGCTATAAATACAAAAAAAAAATCCACCATCTCCTTCACCACACCCCTCTCTCTCGCTGATCTATATCCCTCCCCATTTCGCCACCGTAGGCAACAACCACCACCACCATCACAAATACTGAGACATCAAGAATCACCACCATCGCCACTGTATGGAAGAACCCCAGCCTTTCATGTTTTTTTTTGAATGTTCATGTTTCCTTTTATTTATTTTTTGTTAATTTTTATTAACAATTTTATATGCTAAAATAACATTAACTTCTAAATATAAAACTATATTATAATTAACCTATTTATTAAAAGATATAATTCGTTAATCAATTCGTTTTTGTAGGAAAATCAATTCGTATTAAATCTAAGTATTTTGTAATGACAATTTCAACTCTTTATTTTTTTTGAGAAGAGACTCTCTAATTTCAAACACGTTGTAATGTTATCGCCGTTCGTTATTTTACTACGATATCAATATTACATCACATCATTTAAAAAATGACGACAATCATTTACGGATTTTTTTTAAACAAAAGGAGCATTATCTAGCAAGACATCATTACTTACAAACAATTCAAGCCCAATTTACATACAAGTAGTTTTATACACAATTACTGCACTGAGGGTATTATAGTCATTTGGACACATATACTTCTTATCCTGTCTCATATCATGCAGCCCCCAAACACAACACGTCAGCATATCATATCAGGCCTTATCTGCCAGCATACATATCCTGTCTCATATCCCAGCATAAGCTTATCCGCTGTATCTTATCCGCTACCCAAACGAGGCCAAAAAGAATGAGAAACGCTAGATGTGCTGAAGTGCTGAACTAACCATCTGGAGAGAGGCCGAAATCGCCCGATATTTTTTTTGTAAGGCTTGCATATAAAAAATGACTTTGGTCAATTATTGGAAGAAGCAAAATTCATTTCGGTGTATCTATGTTTTGGGAGGATTACTCTTAAGTTTTTGTTGAGCTTTAGTTTTACTATTCCACAACAAATAATATCTTTATTGAGCAACACCATACTTGATATTGAGTATTGATGTTAGTAAATGTTTTGTCGGGAAAAAAATTGTGTTTGATAATCTTGGATGATCTATGTAATTGGCATTTAAATGTTCTTATATGCCTGGCACTTTTTAACACTGAACAAGTCATCCACGCGGTAACATATGCACAATTGACGATGGAAAGACAGTAGCAGCAGGGGTCGGAGGAGTCATGGTCAGAAGCGGTGTCTCAAATTCTAGCGAATGGGGGGTAACATGCTTGGTTCCTACGCCATCAGGAAATCATAACATTGCTCTTGGTTCATAGGCTGAACAATTTGTATCAAGTGAACCAAAATAAGAGAGTGATATGGTATTTCACTCCAGATGAATTTTAGTTTTTAATGGAGAATGACGTAAAAACTACCATGTCTCTTTGAAAGAACTCTGATATACTGGTACAATTTCGTGCACTGTCAAACAGAAACCAAAGGACTATACAAAACTGCTCTAACAGCACTGAATTGCCTTGAAACATTCCGGTAACATCAGATACCCCAACTCTTCACTCCAAAGGCAAGACTTCCCATGTTCCACCAAATACTTAGGGAGTCTGTCATTCAGAAGCTCAATGTGACCATGACGCGCTCAAGAGGAGAAATTATGATGTTTAAGGAAGATTCATAACATCTGAAAAAATCTGGAGAATTCAGGCTTAGGAGACGTGCAACGCAAGACACTGTAAGAAAATTGGAAACTCATTGCCCAAACACTTGAGTGCCAAATAGAACAAAGCATAGTCAAAAAAAGGCCAAAGAGAAATGAAATTGTGTCATGTTTCCAATACTGACGAGAAAATGCAACTATCCGAGAGTGTAAACATCCATGATCAGGTCACTCGTCACGTATCTAATAGTATCGAGTACTTCTCCAGGCTCCAAAAAGTGTTCCATATTGGTGATAGCTGTTAGAAAACTACATACAAGTAAAATATCCAAAGGAAGCAGCTCATATATCCAGATAGCAGAGGGCAGGAAATTTCCATCCACGTGCAACAACAGCATCTGCACATTTTTGCCAAAGACAATTATCAGATTAAAACTATCAAACTTTGCTACAGTTCAAAAGACTTGTAGGTAAAGGCAAGAGACAAATAGCACAATATTATTTGATATTATAACCTTTAGGAGCGAGGAAGCATGAAAAGCCTATAATACGTTTTGGTTATCCACATGAGTCAATCATTAACAGAGAACTAAAAGTTGAAGTTCCCAGTGTTTCATCCAAGAGCTGAAGGTAGATTTCCGTCAAAAAGAATATCCACGAGTTATAACCTATGACTTGGATACCACAGGAGCGATGTTAGCATATCATGAGTTGGCTGTGTATGGCTTATGTCTGTTTCATTTGCCAAGAAGCTAGCAGAAAAAATGTAATAGAATTCATGTCATGGAGGATCAAGTGTCTTATTCTATTCCTTCCCCTCAAAAGAGTCCTGTTAACACACAACAGTTCCCCTATGGTTTGTTGTTTCTTTTAGCAAGTCAAAACCCCACAAAGGATGGAAAATGGTGAGAAATCTAAACAGATAATCCATGTCAAACCAACAAATCAATGTCAACCTTCAAACCAAAAGAGATGCATTATCAGGAGAAATAAGCAAAAAAGTTAGCTGATCCTCCCCATTTCTTACAAAGAAAGAAACAATATAGGGTAAATTACAGATAAGTGACATGTGGTTTGGCCTCGGTTCTCTTAGGTGACCCGTGCTCTGAAAAGTTGCACTTAGCTAACCTGTGGTATACACCGTTTGTCAGTAAGATTATCCATCCAATTTCCATCCAAAAATCTGTTAAGATACTTACTCAAAATTGCAAAAACTACCCCAAACAAAACAAACTTGCATAAAGGTGCACAAATTAGAAAACAAAATCTTTATAACTGAAAGTCACAAAAGAAAAACCTAGAGTCACTCTTCCAGTTGAGGCAAAGTTCATCCTTCTAATCTGTTTCCCTCATTCTGATGTTCCTATTCTCTTCCCTATAGTGAATTTACTACCAGCCCATCTCGAGCTCTTTTCCAGTTTGAATTATTTTGTTTAACATACTAATCTTTTATGTCACAATTGGGTTCAATCACAAAGGCTTCCGATGTAACTACTCAAACTAGGAAAAATTGCAGCACTAACCCCAGACACAACTAAAAGTTACTGTAATTATACAACCCTAGCACACACCCAGCCACATATTCGTTTCTTCTCGCCGGTAGAATCACCCATCCAGCACAACCGTCGGAGCCTTGCCGCATTGAAAACGAATCTGGAATCATTGGCACAGATCCACCCCCAAATCTCATCCTTACGACCGCACCGGCTCGGCAACATCGAAGCTTTCATCGGACCCTCACCCGAACGTCGGAGCCTTCGTCGAGCCAGAATTGTCGGAAATTCGGGCAGAGGACAAGCCGGCTGTGGGCATGGGCTTGGTTGGGGAACAGAAAATTTTATGGTGGAGAAGAGAAACTGATGGGAGGGTGGGTTGTAACAATAATTTTTGGAATAATTTTCTTTTTCCATTAATCATTTTTTCTTTTTCCTCCATAATTTTTGTATTTGAAATATTATTTTTTCTATTTTTTGCACCTTTATGCTTTGGGGTAGTTTTTGCAATTTTGAGCAAGTATTTGTACGGATTTTTGGATGGAAAATCTTAATGAAAAGCGTTTTATTCCATAGGTTAGTTAACTGCAACTTTTCAAACCACGGGTCACAATAGAGAATTGAGCCCCAAACACGGGTCACTTATTTGTAATTTACCCAATAATTTACGAATGTACGCCCAAAAAACATTCAACCAGAAAAGAAATAGATGTCAACTTCTGATGCAGCACCTGGTTTTTCCTAGGAAAAGAAAATTCTTGCAAGACCAAAAGGCGTGCGGGATACATCTTTGACATTTAAAAGCCTTCCACATGGTCTTTCCAAGGGAAAGAGAATTCTTGAAATTTTGGTTGTCACAGAAAGAATATCAGTACTATCACAGGGACCTTTTAGCTGTACCACTATGTTCCATTGTTCCCTCTCTTTCTCCCCCTATTGACTTTTTGACTCGTAGTTGGGCCACTTTGACCCGGCGGCCGGCGATTTGGATGGCAAAGCAATGTAATTTTTAGATAAATTTTGCATGGTATTGTAGAGTAACTCTTATTCTACAACACCATGAAAGAATTGCCAAACGATTGCTATCCAAATCACCGGGTCAAAGTGACATAGTGAATAGTGGTAAAAGTTAAAAGGGAGAGAAAGAGATGGACCAGAGTGGTATGTGGCTTATATGTGTTCCATATCTCGAAAAAGTAGCATAAGGAATGTGCAAGAGCATCATTTCAAAACACGATCAACTTCAGAAAAGACCCCATTGGTTCGGCATCTTAAAAGCAAATCTTTAGAAGTTAGTAATTATCAAACTAAAGAAGAATTGTGAAACTGACCAAATAAATACAATAGAAAAGAAGCAATCCATAGATGTGTAATCAGAAAGATGCAAGGTTAGAATTTTCTCATAAAATGCGAAAGAGGGAAACGACCGGAATCAACTTTAGATGGATCCTGCTTGCTGTTGGAAAATATGATTTTGACTCGACTTCAAACCCGGGTTCGAGAAATCTCACTTGAGAGCTTACATAAAAGTAAAGAGATTAGTTCATAATCTCACCCGTAAAAATCATTGATTGATGAATGAAAATGAGACATTTGAAGGTTGACGTCTCTCAATTGAGGAATGTAAAATAGTTGCGCGTTTTATTTTGAATTGAAAAGTTGTAACCTTTCAGTTTGAAATGAACAGTTGCAACCATTCGTAATAGGTGTCTTATCTCTATAAATAGCAGCATCTCCTCTCATTCTAATAATTTCTAATAATCACCTTCTTATTCTCTCAATATCTCTCAAACATAGTTTCGTTCGCCGTGTACTGTACATTGGTGCATCGTGTACAATACATGAAGGACTTTTATCCTGGGGAGCAATTCGCCTTTGTAGTATTCATCAAATCAGACGCACCAACTGTGGGGGGCGAATATTGCTTTACGGAGATCGTCACGTACCAGACTGTCCTTCAAACTATCTCCGTTTTAGTCGGCTTTTAATTTGTAAGTTTATTTTATCTCTGTGTTATTCTTCACTCTGTTTTTCTTCTTATTAGAACAATCTGAGTATACTTTCTAACAATCGTAAAGCAATAATATACTCTTTTTGTTCTCTAATCAAATTAAATTTGTTCAACTTGAACGACGATCTTGCTATATGTATCTGAGAAATATTACATGCAATTTGAACCGTTAAATTGAGCGCTAGTCCATATCAGACTTCATATGCGTAAAATACTACTGCCTCGCATCTTTGTGTAGGCACATTGATGATTCCATTCTATATCAAACCATTGCTTGATAAAAGAAGGGTTTGAACTGTTATGGTTATGCCTCTATAACCATGCTTAAATAAGAGAGAATGATTGATACATGGTGATCAGGAGCCACACATTTGGTCACTCGGGAAGAACAACCGATGCCATTAAAGGCTATTTGACCAACCAAAAGAAAAACCTCTCGAAGAAGAGAGAAGTACTCTGAACCAGTGCTGAAATTGCTCGAGTATTAGAGCCTGAGTGCTTGAGTGTAATCCATTCACCGTCATTGCTAAAGCTTGACATTCTAGAGAGTTATTTTTGAAAGTTTCTAACCAGAGAGAATTGGTTATTGATGTTGAGTCTTGTATAATTTGTGAAAGATGGATTGTTGTGTATTTTAATATTCTTAATTGGACATAGTTTTAGTTTCTTAGAGCATCTCCAATGGTTAGGTTAAAAAGTTAGTTTAGTTATAATTTACATAATTAGAAGAAATAACAAGCTCCAATGGACTAGTTAAATGACTCAATACTTTACATATTATGTATCCCGCTCTCTACTAGTAGCTAGCTAGAAAGTAGGAAGTTAAACTTTTTGTGTCTATCTCTCTCCTACTTTTAATTTAATATAAAATATTTTTATAATTTCATACCTACAAGTTATGTAAAATACATGACACCATTGGAGCAAACACTAAATAGTTCATTTAGTTAAAATTTATACTAGTTATAATTTAGCTAATTTGTGGTTTTACCATTGGAGATGCTCTTAGTCTTCTTTAATAATGATGGCGGGTTTATAACCGTTTGCAAGCGGTTATGTATTCCATGGTGTCTCCTCTGAGAAGGGTGTGTCCCTCCCTTGCCAACCGTTTGGAGGCTTCATAAGTAGTAATTGTTTGACAGTTACTTGCTACAAAATATTTAAAAGTTGTGTCTTCTCATATGTTCATGCCTTACCCTCGCGTGGTCTCTTTCCGGATGAGTCACAGAGGTGCATAGACACCCTTTCAGTGGCTTGCACCCTTTCAATAGCTTCTCCTTGTTCTTTTTCCATTCCATTAGGGACCCTATTTTTGTTCACTAAGTTAAGGGGTTTCCAGACTCTGAAAAATTAAAGGCTGATTCTCGTCAAACCGGCTTAATGGATCAACCTATAGTAGTCTCTGCGCCGACTCAGTCTGTTTCTGATAGTGGTGCTGCTGCGACGGCCTGGATTGGACAGTTTCCCAAGGATTTGGGCTCAAATTCGGGTGCATAGGTATGGAGATCCCCAGAGTAGGAGGACGAAGAAAAAGGCGTCGGAGGCATGAAATCTGTTGGGTTTCGCCTGCACAGCTTCGGACCACAAAAATGCCTGCGAAGAACGAGTGGATCCTGAAGAGGAACTCGTCGACAAACCACGCCAGGAAACTGGGTCTCTTCTGTCGTGAGTCGCGGTGCTTCAGACTCCACCACCATGAACGATACAGGGATTGTGACGGCAATTTTGTATGCGTCTCTCACGACTACACTAGAGCCACGTTTTCTTCTTCGTTTTCAGTTCCAATTTCATGAAGGTTTTCCCTCTAGCATTTGACTAAGGGCTCATTTTCATGTTTGTTACTTTGAAACTGAGTTTATTTTTATGCTTAAGCAAAACCTTTGTTCTTCACCGGAATTGGTTATTGGCTACTTTCATGTAACATTGACAGAGGAATCTCGAGCATATTGCCCTTTGAACACTAAAAATGGTGACTAGAAATTGAAATTCAGTCGGTTCAGTATTATGATTGAAATTCAATCGGTTCAGTATTATGAGTTCCTTGTTTTCTCTTTTGGGTTGGCCCGTCTTAAGGACAGGAATGAAGTTGTGGGGGCAATATTTGTAATTGTTGTGAACTTGGTGATTTGCTTTTTACTTCATGCGCAGAGTAATGTCGAGTAATGCTGCTCATTGATTCTTTCCGTTGAAGTCCCTATGCTTTCGTTTTGTGAATGATTGTCACAGAAAAAAAAATCATTGAAAAACTCTGGATTATCAGAACCTACCAACATTATTTTGAGAGCAAGAAGACTCCAAGAATCTACGATTTGAACTCAAGGTCCGCAAAGCAATGAATCTGCCATATTTTTTTTTTCTCTTAACTGATGAAAAGTATAGCCTATGAAGAAGCGACATAGACGAGAACACGAAGGCCGCTTATGTGGTATTAGTGTAGATGTTGACGACGGCGGTGAAGGCCTTGTGATGTTGTCTTTGATTTTGTGTGGGGAAAATTTATTTAGGATCCCTCTGATGGCAGTTGATTAATTGCCAATGACTTATAAATGCTACTAAATGCTGAATTTGGAATAGTGAGGGATGTTCAAGCTTTGTCAGAATCGGGAATATATGTGTTGAATCTATTTCCCAATATGTATAAGAAATGGCTACTTGAGAAGATCTTCTATGTCTGGTTATAGCATAGACACATGGGTCATACTAATTACAATTATGTGCGTAAATTAATAATTTTGGACCATCTTTTGAAGAGCAATTAACTTGGATCAAAGCATGAAATGTGTGTCGAGGAAATTTTGAGACCCTAGAATTAATACGAAGTTGAAAGTAGCATGTATCGCTACATAGCATAATAAAGCATTCCAAGGTAAAAGACGATTAAATCCTTCTTAGTGATCGAAAGAAGATATGATTCTCCCCTTTCTATGCTCTCAAAGTACAAATCGTACATATCATTCAAAGAGTTTCGGTTCAAGAAGACCGGAATTAGTCATGTACCTTGTGAAGGGTTACATTCTAAAAGATTTTTATGTTGTCATCGAATTCTAAGAGTTTTCAAGCACTCATGGAAATCTAAGAGTTTTCAAGCACTCGTGGATATGCGATTTAGTATAACACAAAACAGGAGTTTCATAGTACTTATGATTTGTTTACTAAATAGCAGTATAGTTTGGACAACATAAAATTCATAGATATTATTAAATTGAGCGTAGAGATTACAAAGGTTAGGATCTCATCAGCCCCATAATATTTCGATGGAAAATTCACGATTCAAAGTCTCATGAATGGAGGGAGATGTTTATTGAAATATCATTATCTTGTAAAGATAATAATGGACGAAGAATGAGCAACTCGCTTGAAATTTTGGAAACTAAATTTTTACGAGGACTTTCTTAACTATCATCCAAGATGAGTTGGGGTAGAACTTCTCGTATTTACAAAGAACTCTGTAAATATTATAGGGTGGTGTTACCCTTGGTAATAATCGTGCTCTAAATAAGTAATATGATAAATGCTAACATTTGTTACGCAATTTAATAGTCGCAATCATCGACTAGAATGTGTACACAAGGTCAAATCAATTAGAATTTGACATAGTTCAAGCAAACAGTAAGTTTTGCTGAAACTAGTGTAGAGTATTATAATAGATTGGTATCGAATCTAGAAGAAGGTTATTTCTTGTAAAATATTTTGTACTTGTGTATGTGAACATTATGGACCACTCCTTATGAATGTGTACACCTTGAAAAGGATATTTGAAGATATTGAACAAGTCTTGACTCAGGAAACTCCAAATCCACAAGTGAAGATATATTCACTCTCGATAGAACGGTATTCTGTTGGAAATCTTCAAGGCAGACGTGCATTGCAAGGTCTACTATGAAAACGTAATCCATAGAGTTAGACAAGGCAGGGGAAGAAGAAGAATGACTTCGTTATTTCCTCGAAGATATTCTAACATGGCCGAAATTTGTGTCTCCTGTTTGTTTACTGCAATAGAGAAAGCAGAATGTAATATGTATAATGGTAAGTCTAGACATCTTCGTCAGAGACATAATACCATTAGGCAACTTCTCTCACGAAAAATAAGATCGATTGAATATGTAGAGTCAAAAGAAAAACGGATCCGTTGACTAAATGTTTATCGAGAGAACGAGTTGCAAGTTCGTCAAGGGGAATGGGGCTAATGCCAAACTCGTAAAGAGTTGCACGATAGCGGAAAACCCAACCTAGGTGACTGGAGATCCCAAGAACTAGGTTCAAAAGGGACAACCTAACTATTTGTGCAAATATCAAAATCACTCACCAAATGAAACATAGTTTCCATCCCATTCTTAGGACGACGAGTGGTAGGGCCAGGGTAAGCTATGCTTTTAATGAGATCACATGTTAAGACGAGTATGGATAGATACCCTTAAATGTGTCTCACCTATGTGAGTAGGAATTGGGGCCGATTCTAGGAGGATGATAGGCATACTCCTCTAAGACTACTCATGAAACCAGGCAATAGTGTCTCAGGGCCAAAATGAGCACAACCATGAGAACAAACTATGTTCTGGAAATTAATTGTGTGGTTACCATCGACAAGGTATACACCACGGCAAAACAGTTCAAAGCGCTTCGCACACTGTGTAGCCAGTATACCCTATAGTATCTCACTAATGGAAAAGTTCAAAGCCTAAGGCTACTTCTCTTTATGCAATTAATTACCTAATGAGAGAATTGAGTCTAGAATACCAATTGACACTTTCAGCTTCAACGTCAATTTGTCATTCATGTGGGGGATTGTTGGAAAATATGATTTTGACTCGACTTCAAACCCGGGTTCGAGAAATCTCACTTGAGAGCTTACATAAAAGTAAAGAGATTAGTTCATAATCTCACCCGTAAAAATCATTGATTGATGAATGAAAATGAGACATTTGAAGGTTGACGTCTCTCAATTGAGGAATGTAAAATAGTTGCGCGTTTTATTTTGAATTGAAAAGTTGTAACCTTTCAGTTTGAAATGAACAGTTGCAACCATTCGTAATAGGTGCCTTATCTCTATAAATAGCAGCATCTCCTCTCATTCTAATAATTTCTAATAATCACCTTCTTATTCTCTCAATATCTCTCAAACATAGTTTCGTTCGCCGTGTACTGTACATTGGTGCATCGTGTACAATACAGGAAGGACTTTTATCCTGGAGAGCAATTCGCCTTTGTAGTATTCATCAAATCAGACGCACCAACTGTGGGGGGCGAATATTGCTTTACGGAGATCGTCACGTACCAGACTGTCCTTCAAACTATCTCCGTTTTAGTCGGCTTTTAATTTGTAAGTTTATTTTATCTCTGTGTTATTCTTCACTCTGTTTTTCTTCTTATTAGAACAATCTGAGTATACTTTCTAACACTTGCCACATGGCTTTCCAAGCAGATTCAGGCTCCTTATGATCCCCACATACTGTTAATGGCTAGGTAGACAATTGGAATGAGTCATAGTTTTAGCTTGGTATTTTTACTTTCAACATGAATCCTTCTTTTCAAATCCGGACGTCCTTCCTTCCATCCTTCTTTCTCCCCATCTCTGTCATTCTTCCTCAGTCTCTTGGGATCTTTTCACCTTTCATTTCCCTCGTCTAAAATATCAAAATGTTTCCCTGGATAAAGCAACACGTATAAAACATTTTAACGTTTAAATGCTTCCTTCAAACATTGGCCGGAAACAATATTTTCGAATGCCTAAAGCAACACCTTAAAGAAAATTGGTTCGGATATATCATGACAATTTCACTCATCCCGCTCAACACCGTGAGCCTGAGTGATACCCAAAAAGGATATGCCTAGACAACAGTGGCTTGATCTCCCCCCCCCCCCCCCCCCCCCAAACCAAGGCGTTGCCTAGGCATCCGACATCAACCAACCCGTTCAAGAAAACTATGAGTGCATTGTGAGGGATAGAATAGAAGGGTCATGCCATATCCAAACCAATTGTCTTTGAGGTCTTCCTTTAGCCATTCAAAGCTACTGATTTCATCTAATGGTTGTAGGAGGGAGGGATTTAAGTGTTCGAATGTTTTTGACACATCGCTTTAGCACGGAAGACAGTTTGATATTATAGAGAGAATGGGGGGGGGGGGGTTGGTTTAAGAGGAGAGAAGATCCAAGCAGAGTGAGGAACAATACACACACACAGAGAAACAAGGAAGGACGACCGGGTTTCAGAAACGATTCATGTTAACACTTATATATGAACCTGAAGTATAGTCTGCGAGCTTCATGAGAGCATTTAATTGAAGAATAGTTGAATGTATTCCAGAGGAAGAACTCTATAGGGATAATATTCTTCCTTTTAGCAAGTCAAGAACTCCCCCACCAAGCATAGAAGAATGGTGAAACTGACCAAACAAATAAAATATCAAGTACATAAAAGAGAAGCAAAACATGAATCGGAGCCCAGAGAGATGCGAGGTTAGTATTCTCATAAAATGTGAATGAGAGAAAAGCACAAAAGAATTGTGACCTTTGACTTGGATGCCACAGGGAGCTGATCCTGCAATTTTCAAGCAATGCTGCCTACAGTGTCACGGCTAAAATAAGCCCCAATGAGGTTATATGAGGAGATTTGAGAGAGGAGGTAGAGCTCATAAATCATAAAGGGCATACAAGAATATTATACAAACAAGGCAAATGCCAAGTCTCCAACAGTTAATGATACCTAGCGGTGCAGGGTATGTTTGCAATTTACCCTCCACCTCGTGTAATTACAAACCAATAACACATGACAAACGAGTAACACTCCTCAGTCAACGTTTCGTAGAACACAAATCGGGGAAACTGTAAAGGTTGAGAGATAAAACCAAAATCAAGTCGACCTGGCAGCGATTAAAACGAAAGGACTAAGCCAATTCTTGAGGTGCACAACGATTTGCAGAAGAAAGTTTTACAAGGGTGAGTTTGAAAATGCTTTTAGGGCATATGGTAGTAACCAGAGGAGATGTCAGCTTTAAGAAAAACAATGCACAGAGAATAAGCGCTTGGACCGGCCCGGCCAGCGGCCACGGTAGTCCTGAACAGGTCCCAGCCCGCACGTATATTGGTCCGGGCTGGTTTCTGGTTTGGGAAGTGACGGACCGGCCCGGACCACGGGAAGGACCAGGACAGCCCGCCCCTGAACACAGCCCACGCAGCCGAGCCCGCTTGAACTACCTATTTGGCTATTTCTATGCCAAATGTTCATTTGCTATTATTATATTGTATCATTTTTAAAGAATACATATTAATAGAAATAATATACCTAATTTCAAAAAGCAGATGGGCTGGTCCGGGCCGGCCTGGCCACAGGGGGTCTGGTCCAGTGGGCCGAGCAAGGGCTAGGGTTCTTGAATCTTGCCCCCTCCCCCAGACTCATTGAACCGGCCGAGGACCAGCCCAGGACCAACAGTGCTCCTTCCAGCGGGGCGGGCCCGGACCGCCCTGTTTGACAGCTCTAAAGAAGGTTGTAGTTGGGAGATATATGCCGCTAAGATTCAGGGAGTCGGAAGCTTTCTAGTGAGAACATTCAATGATGTATATCAACGTGATGAAGTATTTAATAGCAAGTGGATGATTGCAAAGTGGATTACACAAGAATATGTTGACCAGGTTAGAGTAGACCTCGAGTGCCCTTTATCAGCCTTTCAGGCTCAGGTTAAGAAAGACCACTCAATAAAGGTCTACAGAACAAAGAAGAAAGCAGAGATCTTACCTGAAGGGTCTGAAATGGAACAATATGCAACAATTGCCACATGGAACGTGGAAGTTGGAACTCATGTCCGATGTTGGAGTTGATGCAAACAATCGCCAGTACCTTGTAGCATGGGCTGTTGTTGAGTTGGAGACCACAGATCCATGGAATTGGCTTCTTGATTTATTAGTGGAAGATGTGAGTACTGAGAACAATGGAGCTTGGACATTCATCTCAGACAAGAAACTGTCTTATCAGATTACGATGTCCTTTGTGTACACATAAGTGAATTAACTGACTGTCATGACGCGATCCTGACTAATTAGTTGTTCCGCATTCTGCAGGATCTCATAAATGCACTGAAAAAGGCTGATTCCAGCCTTCCAGGCGCAGCACACTAGTTTTGTGTTCAACGCTTGTGCGACAACTTAAGGAAAGCACACGAGGGAAAGACTCTGAAAGACCAAGTCAGCTCAAGAAACTACAGTTCTAGACTTTTCAAGGGAAATGGATAAGATGAAGGAGATGGATGACAATGCTGACATCCCGAGGATTCTGTGAGTGAGTATTACAGAAGGGAAACGTCTATGAAGTCATCGGATCCAAATCCAATATGTGGCCCATCAGTGGTAAGCCTCCAATAATTCCCACACAATCCCAAGTTCCAAAAACAGCCGTGTAGATCAAGCAAGCTTAGGCAAAAGGGTCACAATGAGGACGAAGTAGAAGAACAACAGAACCTTGGTAAATCGAAGATGCAGAAGAAGGGAAAGAAGGCACTGCCCTCAATTTTCTTGCAACTCGGTCATAACATCAAGCGTTGCAAGTTTCTACCTCACCCCGGTGTTCTAGCAAAGGCTTCTAAGAGGAAAAGGAAGCAAAGAAAGTATGATCCTCTTGGTAGATTTTTAAAAGGTAGTTTTGTTTGTTAGATTACTTTTCTATCTTCTAAGTTCTAAATAACTAAACCACATGACACATAGACAAACGAAGAAGTTCAATGTCAATTTCAGTGCCTTATTCAAGCTTGAGAAGTCTGGATCCTATTGTAGACGACATTTTTCAGTAATAACAGAAACGAGATGGTTACTACTCGTTCAAATGACGCAAGTTTTCTAAATCCAGTATTCCATCCCTACACAATTATTCACCTCTATCACAACCTCGCAGACAAAAGTTCACAAACAAACCAAACACATCAAAATCAATCACAAACAACAAAATAAACATATAAACAGGATCATATAAAGCTTCACATTGATGGAGTCGAGATTACCTCACTAGAAAAAGACCGGAATAAACGCCACCATGAACACATAAACACCCATCAAAACAGTCAGAACAATCCACATATAAGCGCGCTTGTTCAGGTATGAGAAACCAGGAGTAAATTTAAGCCTCTCCACCGTAACCAACTCCTTCTCTCCGAATCCTAGGTACTCTGAATCTCTGAAATCATGCAGCTCACGAAGAAACTCTTCTTCGATGATCGCCCAGTCCCTGATAGGCACATGAAGGGGGCACAATCTCGACAGAGCACAGTAGATGCCCAACGCCGCGTACAAAAGAGCAAGGGTGAGAATGAGAGCCAGAAGCCGAGTGTCGACGACGCCATCTAAGAGAAGACCAGCTCCGATGGCGAACAAGCCGGTGAACGCCGTCCGAAGTACGGCTCCGTAGACACTTTCCGTGGCCGGAGTTGCCTTTTCCCTCAACCTTGACGGACATGCTATCGTACCGAGAGATGAAGTCGCCATCGTTCGGAAGTCCGATTTCTGCAGAAAGGGGGGAATCGATTAGGATGTATTCGAAGCCCTAAATTAGCAGAAATAGTGTGTAAATCAACTTCATACCTTCGTCGACGATCGATTTCGCCATAGCTTCGGAGCTTGTCTTCAAACAATCGAAACCCTATAGCGTCGTCGTCGTCTTCAGGAGTGTTGGTTCTGCAAAAGCCAACTGATATTTCTATTTTCCCGCTAGAAGCGATAAAATATCTCCTATTTTGATCTAATTTCAGAAGTTACCAATAATTTGTCATTTTTGTGATTGACACCCTTAACTTCTGTTTCTTATCACGGATATCCCCTAAATTATCATTTTAACACCCCTAACTTATGAAAGAATCATGAAGTCCACAAAATCTGTAGTACCGCGACATAAACGAATTAGCCTAATGCACTTAGGGCTTGTTTGTTTTCACTATACTCATGGGATGGGGTGGGATTACTATCCGAATCCACTGGTTGGTGTAAAAAGTGAAATGGCTTGCTTATTTAGACCATCAACGGCAGTGGGGGGATGGACGTCGGACGCGTGATTAAGAGCTGGAGTGGCATGGGCTTGGAGGCTAGCTCTTGGCTAACCGGAGCTTGGAGGGCTTGGAGGTGAGCTCGGAGGAGACCGCAGGCGAGCTCGAGCTCGGTGGGGGCAGGGGAAGGATTTCATTTGTTTACTATTTTTTTGTTTGTTCACAGTAGTGGAGGGTGGGGTATTGAGTTTATGTAAACTACATTTTTGACCCCCTGTAAATAAATATATTTTGTATTTATTACAAATTTGACCCCATGTACAGAAGTTTATATTCAAAATTTGTGTTTGAATAATGGGTAAAAGACAAAAACCACCCCTTGAGTATGGGGTATATACAAAAAAACCCTCGTGTTCGGGGATATACGAAGACCACCCCTGTTAACTTCGGACGTTAGACAAATAACACCCATCTGTTACAATCAGTTAGTATAGGGGTGTAATATGACCTTTTTTATGACTATTTTGCCCCTGGTTGTATTTTTGTATTTATTGTAGTTTATGTTGTTGGTGTCCTTCATCACCACCACATCAACCACCAACACCACAAGAAACACCAACACCAACTTACACAACAACACCACCAGAAACACAACCAATGCTGAATGCCCACCGACAACCACAAAATCAAAAACAAATATAAAATCAAGACCACAACAACGAACACAACAACAGCAGCAACAACAATTTTATTTAGTAGAGAAAAAGAAGGACATAGAAATAACAGAAGAAGGGGGCAGAGGAAGGGCAGGAACCACCGCAGCGACCGCCACAGCGCCATCGCGTGTTCATCTATCCGTCGGAACGACGATTCAGTTATATGGTCTTCAAGATCGGCTCGGTTATGATGAACCCAGTAAGGCGGTGGAGTGGTTGCGAAATCAATCGACGAGCTTCGATTCCGGCAAAACCCCCAATCGACGAGCTTCCTTCAATCACCACGCCATCCCAGAAATCCCTAATCAGCTGAACGGATGTTCGATTCCGGCGACGGCGATCTGAACCACCACCACAACCACAACAACCACCACGCGTCACTGTCAAAATCTGCTTGTAATAGCACTTCTGAGACCATAGAAAGCTCTGGTTTATATCAGTTTCAAGATCTGAGATTCGAATTAAAGCACGAGAATGAGCTCAAGAGAGAGTGGCGGAGATAGACGCCGTTGTTCGGTTCCAGAGATAGACGCCGGTACCTGTGGAGGTCCTCGCCGATTCCAGTGGGGTAGACAGAGGCGGCCAGGTTGGGCTTTGAAGGAGAAGGTAAGGAGGAGGTTCAGGCGGCGGCGCTGATTTAGAGACGGCCACGAAGGGGTTGCAGCTAGTGAAGACGGGGTTGATGATAGAGAAGAAGGGGGGTTCGATGTTGCTCCTCTCTCGCTCTCAGTTCTCTCTCTGGAAGAGGGGCAGAGAAGGAGGAGGGGGACGACGAAGAGGGGGGAGGGAGAAGATGCAGGTAAGGAAGGAGAGGTGGTGGAGAAAGGTTGTGGCCGGTGGTGGAGGCAGCGGGGATGTTATTGCAGGAGGTCGCCGCCATCGCCGTCCGATTCAACCTCCATCGCCATCGCCATCGCCGTCCGATTCAACCTCCATCGCCATCGCCGTACGATTTGGTAGCGGTAGTAATCGATCAGTCGATGGTGGTGGAGGCAGAGAGAGAGAGAGAGAGGGGGATGGGTGGGAGGGCGTCGATGGTGGTGGAGGCAGAGAGAGAGAGATGAGGAAGGAGAAAGGGGGAGGCAGTTAGGTTAAAGTGGGGGAGAAGGTGAAAAAAAATGTATTTATAGTGTGGTATTTTTTGCCAAAACGAGGGTAAATATGTCTTCTTACCCTACTGTTAGTGTGCCGTTAGTGACAGGGGTGGTCTTCATATATCCCCGAACACGAGGGGTTTTTTTGTATATACCTCATACTCGAGGGGTGGTTTTTGTCTTTTACCCTTGAATAATTAATGTTTAGGGAAATGCATTTATTGAAACTAATTAAAAGGCTAAATAATAGAAACATGAAATTATATAACTAAAAGCTACGTTTTGTATTATTACTTTAACGTGTTTTTATATTTATTCTCAAAAATGTATGGAATAACATAACATTAGTCAATAATAGTGCAATTAATCAAAATATATGGTTGCGGTGTCTTATTGACTACAGTTGGAGTGCTTAGTGTATTTGACTAATAGTGTAGTTACAATAAAATATAATAGAATGGGAGAAATAGTGTTTTGACTGTTATAGATAGAATTATAAATATTAAGAAGATTATTAGTGGGGCAAGGTGGGGACAGGTGAGTTTGGAGGAGCTCACGACTATGGATGGTCGTAGGGATCTATCAGTTCATTACTCTCAAGCCCTCAAATGGGGATTGTGTATACCTGGGGGTAGGGGTGAGCAAAAACCCGGTTGACCCGGTTAACCCGGCCGAACCGAGCCGAATCAACCCGTCGAAGAAGGAAAAATATTGTACCCGATTGATTGTGGGTACAAATGTCTTCAACCCGACCAAAATCGGGTGATCAGCGGGTAAAGAAAAAATTGACCCGGTTATACCCGACCCGTCAATTACTCAGGTACAATACTACTATTCTACTGCTACTCTGCTAGTATAATAATGGTCCAGTACATATTAGTACTATTATTATATAATAATCTAATGTGTAGTACAAGTACTACTATTAGACAATGTAGTACACTGTTTTTCTAAGTTTTTCTTTAACTTTTTAACAGTAGGCAAGGGGTAGTTTTTCTTAGTGTTTGGGGAAGGAGAGAGAGAAGGTAGAGGTCAAAGGGAACCGCCGCTGCATACGAGAGCTTCATCGCCGCGTTCCTCTAGATCAGATCGCGGCAAGAGAGAGAACGAAGAAGAAGAAGAACGGATTCGCCGCTGCATACGAGAGCTTCATCGCCGCGTTCCTCCATTTTTTCCGGCGATTTCGTCGCCGGAATTACTGTGCAGCTTCAGAAGGTACCCGGTGAAACCCGTCCGACCCAACCCGGTCCGAACAAACCCGAAGCTGTCGGTTTTGTAGGGGTAACGATTGGGTTCGGTTCCTGATTCTCTGTACCCGGTTTAATCGGGTCGGTTGGCCATTTAGCAAAATCCCCGGCCGAACCGACCCGTGCTCTGCCCTACCTGGGGGTAACAGCAATTAATAGTGATGCAACTGGGTTGCACTAGAAGTCCAATTTGTCCTTAAATTTTAGTTCTTGTTTTCTCTCTTCTCTATAATAATGAGGGTAATTTGGTCAATATCACTGGTTACTCCCATCCCACTCTACTATCTACCAAACACCAAACTTATATCTACCCCATCACTATTAATCCGTGTACAATCAATCCAAAATCAGGAATTATGCAGCTGAAAATATCTAAAAAATAATTCTTTTACATTAGCATAATTACGGTTAAATTACAAATAGGTGTATTCAATTACTTGAGTATAGAGCTCTTTAGATTTTGCTTAATGGATCAAGTTAATGGTCTATAGTTTTAGCCCATACCAAATATATTGTGATTTTCAGTTCAACTGAATTTTTCATCCATATTCAACAAAAATTTCCACCCATATCATTTTTCTCACAAAATTTCCACCCATATTATTATTTTAAGGTGATTTTCTGATTTTCAGCTAATAAGAGTTACGAAACATGGCCTAACTAAGTAGCCCAATCTATAGACCCATTCCCACCCACCTAAAACAAGTTGACTCTACTTACCTCAAAAAAAAAAAAAAAAAAAAATTAACTACTTTGGGTTGACAAACACTCTGAAGGCCATCCTGCTGAACTTGACTTTGAAAGCCCATCAAGTCCATTTCTGAACGGCCAACCACAAGAAAGAAAATTGAGTTGAATCCGCCACCAGGCGCACAGTTGGAAGGTCGAATGTCCGTGCCCTCGAACCAACGTGCCGGACCAAGGGCCCCGGCCTTCCTGCCGTCAGATCCATCACCCCAAATGGGTCGAATAAGAGGATGCCGCAATGACGCAATCCAAATTTCTGTTTGTGGAGACTTTTCATCGGCTTATTTCCTCTAGGTGACCCAAGCTACCAACGCTCCCACATCAACCTTGCGCACCCGCCTGTCAAATTAGCGTTAGAAGAAGCTCATTTTTTTCACATAGCCCGGACCCCGGAGGCTCATCCTCTAGGCAGGCATACTGTTTCTTGTGAGATATTGTACAATTATTTTTCTTTTGAGCTTGCTAGAACATGTATTGGACCTTATACTGATTTATATTTTTCTTCTGTTTCTTGTTGAAAAAGAATAATTACAACATTAAGTTTTCTTATCCTTATTAACTTGAGTTCATCTAGTTTAAAAATTATTTCATTTGACGTTCTAAGAAAAAAAAATTATTTCATCTGAAACATAGAACTTATTAAGAAAATAAGTAGTACTAGTTCATTAGAGTATACTGGCCCTGTTTGGATATCCCGGTTTTGTTAAACCTCTATAAAAAGTTAACCAAAACTTCAACCCAAAATTTGTAGGACCCACATTCCACTAATTTTTCTACTCACATAAAAGTTCAAATTTCAAAACCAAAACCATTAAATCCAAACATTCACCTAGTTTGGTTAACCAAACAAGCCCAACCTTGTTATCCAAACACCGACTTACCCTCTAGCAAGCGCATGGCACATAGTAATGTTTGTCAGGGCTTGGAAATGGTGTTCAGATCCAACCGCACTACTCACTGTGAGCTTACTGAATAAAGCAATTCCAAGCAATTCCGCTCGAAATAGCAGCGGCAGCGGATCGGGACTTCTGCAACAGGGGAATCGGGAACTTACGTCACTCAGATTGCGATGATGGAGTGGCAGCAAATGACAAATTCAGTCCCTGAACATCAGCCGAACCAATTCATAACTAAGAAAGATGCAACTCAGGAGACTGTAAGCAAATTAACCAAATGCCCAGAGATGCATTAAACATTCATCATATTACAAACATTAAACAACTAAACAAGCCATGTTTCCAAGTACTAAAACATACGACCAGGTTACTCATTAGTCATTACACACCATATCAGTTGAACACAAAAGTTTCACGTCTTCTTTATACCGCTAAAGGTGTGCCTTGATTACATACTAGTGAATAGTGATGGACTGATGGTGGATAGTCTGCATACACGAGCGTTCATCCAAAAGTAGCAGCTGATACATCAACAATTCTCATCCAAGTGGGGCAACACCATCTGCATATTTTAGCAAAGACAATTAGAAAATGACTAACCAATAGCACATTCAAACAATACACAGCTAAAGTTGAGTTCTTCAATGCTTATTTTGGTGAGTATAACATTCCACGGGAGGCTAAAAAGTGTAAGGTTAGAAGCCAGAGAAAGGAGGAACGGGGAAAACGTGTTTCAATCTTCCATCCAAATAAATACAACAGAGTATAGTCCAAGTTCCTAAGTGTCCATTCCAGATATACAAAGAATAATCTTTGTACAATCATTTATCAGAGAGCCTTGACTAGGATGTCATACGAGTGTAAGCATGTGTTTGGGTTATCATGCAATACTCAGTGTGGGCGTTTATACTGTCGCTTTAAGATAAAGTGAGATAAAGTGAATATGAGGAGACTTGGAGAGATGAGGTTAGAGCCCCTAACAATAAAGAGGGGTAGAGGAATACCATTATTTTCAGCCACAGAAAATCAAACAGTTACCCAGATACAAAAGCTAGTGACAAGCATGCCAATATGACCACACAACCACAGAAATGCATGGTAATGAAGTTGCACAAGTAGTAGAATACTTAACATATTACTATCACATGAAAGTTGAAACTGTTAGCCGTATGAGAATTTAAAAGCATCTCACTTTTTGATACAACTATCAGAGAACATTTAATAAAAACCATGTTAAGGGAATAAAATACTCCACGGATTCTACATTCTCAAAAGCAAATCCTATAAAAGTTGGTAATTCTCAAATGAGCATCAATAAATAACAAAAGTGAACCATGATAACCCATTTCAGACAACATGAATCCAATATCAAGTTACACAAAAACAAGCAATATCACATTGAGAAAGCAAATAATTCACCGGTCCTCCCTCATATTTACAGACAAAGAAACACAATATACTGACATGTGCCCCTAAATTTACGCAAGGTCAGTTTTTACTCATCAAATGCAAACTAAGAAAAAAATAGCCACCAGCTACACATTGAGCATCTGTCATCCACGCGGCTTTCAAAGGAAAATAGATACTTTCAAGGCCAAGAAACATGTGGAATACAGATTTCAAATCAAATAGCCTTTTCCAGGTAATTTTGATTCAACGGCACCCCGCTTCCAAAGTCCATGAACCCCCATAAGCCTGTAATATAATCAGGTCAAGTTGAAAGTTCCTTCACTTCCTAATCGTCAGTGTCTGTTTAGGGCATCAACCCATGAGACAGTATCATCTTTTGCTTACTAAGAATCTAAGACAAACACAAGTCCAAATCAAACATCAATTGGAAGGCAGACGCCAAGGTAAGAAGATAATTTCTAAAAGCAAATGAAAGATAACTATTTATCCCATAAACAAGTACACCTTCATTTTCACATCTCACCTAATCCCCCTTGCACACATGAAGATAGACTTCATGCTATATGTTAACGACCTAAAATTACATATTTTAGTATGTTAATGAACTCTTCATAACTTGCTAATATGTGTAATTTATCTATTTTATCTCTCTTTCTAGACTTATGCTTGTTTTCGTAGTTTTGGTTGTATTCTCTCATTTTGTAGGTAAAATTGTGATTTGGAAGGCGAGAGACTAGCCTAGGAGGGCCAAACGATGAATTAAAGGGCTTGGAGGAATTAATGAAGAATATTTGAAGTTTTTATGGCTAAAGTGCAAGCAAAATGAAGTTGCAAGGGCTTAAATGAAAAGACAAGGGAAGATAGAGGCCAAAAAGTGAAGTTCAAGAAGTCAAGAGACTAATTTGCAAGGCCAAAAAGTTGCATCCAGGGGTTTGTTTGAAAACCATTTAACAGATTTGGGGAGCTTATTGCAGTTTTCAAAACGTTTTAATGGCTTATCTGAAGGATTCTTAACGGAGTGGGGGTGTTGTTGCATTTTCTCAAACGTTTTAAGAGTAGGAAGGGGGTATTTTAAAAGGTATCAGCAACTATAGGGGGAGCCGAGTGAAATTTCGGCAAAATCATTTAACAGACCAGCGGTCTGTTGTTCTCTCCCCCCGTCGTTCAACAAAACCCACGCAGGGCCTCCATCAAAGCTTCGACGAAGCTTCTCCCCAGCCCCGTTGGACCCCCAAATCACCACCAAATTGCACGACCACGGTCCCAAAACGCTCCCCAGCCCAACCTCAACCTCCCTCTTCCCTCAATTCGGCCCAAAGATGAACGAACTAGAAAACCCTAAATCACCTAGGGTTCTTGAGAGCTGCTGTAAATCAACGAAGGAGGGTCTCTTAGATCAATTGGAGGGCGGAGATTGTGAGGTCCTCGAGCTTGGATCTCACCTGAATTTGAGAGTTTACAGAGAATTTGAACGAGAAGAAGATCGGAGAAGAAGAAGAGAGAAAGGAGGGAAATGAATTAGAGAGAGAAAGATATTTCATTCAACATGTGGGTCTCTCTGTAATTACAACTATTTATAGCATAGGTACTAAATGTAATTAATGAAACTTACAAATAGGGTGCAATTGTAATTAAAGAAACTATGTAACGGTTTGGACAGCTCAGCACCAGCTCAGCCACTGGTGACAACCCGGACCAATCACGAGACTCCCCTCCGCCACGTATGCCAGCTGATTGGCTCATTTAGTGGAACGACAGCGTTCCACTTCCACATTTGAATCCAACGGCAAAAAGAATTGGACGGCCCAGATTACACCGATTAATCTAATCCTACGGTTACTGCTATCCCTCTGTTCATGTCATCAATTTGGACATGATTGCAAAATGGTCCAGCCATTGAATTCATAACAATGCCCCCCTCTAAAATGATTCATGCCCTCATGAATCAAATGATGGAAACTGGGCCTTAAGATCATAGTAATCTTCCCATGTTGCTTCTGCTGGTGAAAGGTTCATCCATTGGACCAAAAACATGACAGTAGAGGAGTTCCCCTTTTTGGCCAACTTTCTGTCCAAAATAGCAATTGGCTCAACCAAGAACTGGCCATCAGGACCAACTGCAGGCAATTGGGAAGTAACTGGGTAGTTGCCAATGGCCTTCTTGAGTTGTGACACATGAAAAACTGGGTGGATCTTAGAATGAGAAGGCAATTGCAATTTATAAGCCACTTTTCCAATTCTCAAAATTACCTGAAATGGGCCATAGAATCTGGGAGAGAGTTTATAATTGGTCCTCAACTGCACTGTGCTCTGCCTGTAGGGCTGAAGCTTGAGGAACACCCAGTCCCCTTCAGCAAACTCCCTCTCTGTCCTATGCTTATTTGCATAATGAGTCATTCTTTCTTGAGCCTTCAATAAATTGTCCTTCAGCAACTGTAATAGCTTGGCTCTATCAGCAATGAAGAGATCCACCTCTGCATTACCAGTTTTGTTGAGCTGGTGAAAATTAAAATGCTGGGGTTTGTAGCCATATAATGCCTCAAAAGGAGTCAGCTGCAAAGCTGTGTGGTGATTAGTGTTATACCACCATTCAGCTAATCCCAACCACTTAAACCATTTGTAAGGTCTATCTGCACTTAGACATCTCAAATACACTTCCAGGCATTGATTTAGTCTCTCACTTTGACCATCTGTCTGAGGGTGATATGCAGTGGTATATTTCAACTGTGTCCCTGCAGTTTTAAAGAGAGTGTGCCAAAAAGAACTCAAGAACACAGTGTCCCTGTCACTTACTATAGAACTGGGGAGGCCATGTAACTTGCAGATATTTTGAAAGAAAACAGCAGCCACAGTCTCAGCTGTATAAGGGTGAGTGAGAGCAATGAAATGCCCATATTTGGTAAACCTGTCTATCACCACCAATATGGTAGTCTTGCCTTCTGACTTTGGCAGTCCATCAATGAAATCCATGGCAATGTGCTCCCATGGTTGATTGGGAATAGGAAGAGGTTGCAAGAGACCAGGGTATGGCAGGTGCTCTGATTTCATTCTCTGACATGTGTCACAAGCTAGCACCCATTTCTTGACTTGCTGCTTCAACTTTGGCCAGACAAATAACTGTTTCACCCTCTTATAAGTTCCCAAAATACCTGAATGTCCCCCCACTCCAGTGTCATGCAGCTCCTTGATGATCTTCTCCCTGAGATCTGAAGCATCTCCCACATAAATCAAATTTCCTTGTCTGATGACCCCATCTTGCAGTTTGTAACCTGAATGGGAGTCAGAGTCAATAGCCAAAGAACTGATCATTTCCAATGCCCAGCTATCATTGTCATAGCTAGATATAAGTTCTTTCATCCATTTGGGAGTTATAGTAGATACAGCCTTGCACTCTCCTGCTTCAGAAACCATGTCTTGATCTCTTCTTGACAAGGCATCAGCTGCTACATTGTCTTGTCCTTTCTTGTAGTGTATCTCATATTGTAGACCTAGCAATTTGGAGATCCATTTCTGCTGCAGCACAGTAGTTAACTTCTGTTCCAATAAGTACTTAAGACTGTGATGGTCAGTCTTAATAATGAACTTATTGCCTTCCACATATGGTCTCCACCTAGCTACTGCATTCACAATTGCCAACAACTCCTTCTCATAAGTAGATAAACCCAAGTGTTTGGCACTCAAGGCTTTACTATAATAAGCCAATGGCTGATGGTTCTGCATCAGAACTGCACCAATTCCTTCATAGCATGCATCTGCCTCAATCACAAAAGGTTCTTTGAAATTAGGCAAAGCCAGCACTGGGGAACTAGTCATAGCTTCTTTGAGGAGGTGAAATGCCTGGCTTGAAGTGTCATCCCAGCTAAAACTTCCTTTCTTGAGCATTTGTGTCAAAGGTCTAGCAATAACCCCATAACCTCTAATGAATCTCCTGTAATAGCCAGTGAGGCCAAGAAACCCCCTTAAGGACTTCAAATTGTTGGGAAGTGGCCAGTCTTGCATTGCTTGTAGTTTCCTTGGATCTGTCTTGACTCCATCCTTGCTGATGATGTGTCCAAGGTACTCAACTGAATCAATACCAAAAGAACACTTACTCATTTTGGCATACAGCTGATTGCTTCTCATTACTTCAAACAAAATAGACAAATGTTCTATGTGCTCCTCCATACTGCTACTGTATACCAATATATCATCAAAGAACACCAATACCATCTTCCTCAAGTGAGCTTTGAATACCTGATTCATCAGACATTGAAAGGTAGCAGGAGCATTTGTTAATCCAAATGGCATCACCCTGAACTCATACAGTCCCTCATGTGTTCTAAAAGCTGTCTTGTACATATCAGCTTCTGCCATTCTCACTTGATGGTACCCTGCTCTCAAATCCAACTTGCTGAAAACTGCAGCTCCTCTCAGCTCATCCAACAACCTGGAATGGGAAATTTATTCTTAATTGTCACTTCATTTAACCCCCTATAGTCCACACAAAATCTCCATGTCCCATCTTTCTTCTTGACCAACAGTACTGGAGCTGCAAATGGACTGGTACTGGGCTGGATGATACCATTTTCTAGCATTTCCAACACCATTTTCTCTATCTCATTCTTCTGGATGAATGGATACCTGTATGGTCTTAGACACACAGGGGTAGCACCTTCTTTGAGAGGTATTTGGTGGTCTTGTGCTCTCTTAGGTGGCAGCTGTTTAGGTTCTGCAAATATGTCAGAATAGGATTGCAGTAGTGGCTGTAATGAAGGTGGAATTGGGGTGTTGTCTTCAGCTGCATTAATGGTGTAGAGTTGTGCTGTAATGGATGCTGCATTTCTGTCACAATATCTATGAATGGCATTGAGGTGAGCCTCTTTTACTGCTATTGGCAATCTGTTGGCTTGGAGTACTACTTCTTGACCTTGATATTGGAATCCAAATGCCTTCTTGTTAAAGTCAATGGAAATAGGACTGACCTGCTTCAGCCATTGGGCTCCTAGCACCACAACACATCCACCCAAAGGCAGCACTCTCAACTCAGTTTCTATTTGACATTTCTGCATTTGTATGTGTATTTTACTACAAATTTCAGTACTAGCAATCACAGATCCATCAGCCACTGCTACCTGCATTGTTTTATCATTCTGGGGGGTGCATCCCACTCTTTGTGCAGTGTTGACATCAATAAAATTGTGAGTAGATCCAGTGTCTATAAGTATATGGACCTCTTTTCGATTTATGCTACCCAGAATCCTTATGGTGTCCACCCCAGTATTACCAGACATGGCATGCACTGAGATGCCAAGAGTGGTGTCTTCATTGTGAATTTCTTCTTCAATGCCATTGCTGCTAGTTTCAATGGTGGAATGAGTGTAACCTTCTTCTGAATCCTCTCCTTCATCCATGCCAATGATTAGATATAACTGTTTCTGTTTACATTTATGACCTGGAGTGTAACTCTCATCACAATAGAAACACAGCTTCTTGTCTCTCTTTTCTTTCATTTCTGCAGCAGTTAACCTCTTATAAGGAGTATGAGTACTCTTTGATGGAACTCCTTCAGCCATTGTGAGTGCAGGTTCAAATTTTGAAGTCCAATTGGTATTTGTTTTGGCTCTTCCCCAGTTTGTCTTATTGTATTGTCCTTTCATCCAGTCTTTCATCTCATCTTTGATAGTTTTCTCCACAGAACTGATGTGTACCTCTTGTAGCCTAGCCATGGCCTTGGCCTGAGACAGTGTTTGGGGAAATTGGAACTGGACAGCACTCCTAATATCAATTTTTAATCCACTTAAGTAGATTTTGATGAAATATTTCTCATCCATCCATGGAAACATGGCCTTCACCCTAGGCCTTAGAGCTTCAAATCTTCCCTGATATTCCAGCACAGAAGAGGTTTGTACTAATTTGCTGAATTCCCCCAACAAATTTTCATGTCCTGGCTCAGCAAATTCAGTGCACACCAACTCAGCAAATTGTGTCCAAGTTACATTCTCCAAATTATTCATTTCTGACCTAAACCAACTCTCAGCTTCACCTTCTAGGTGCAGAGATTCTAGTATGAGCCTCTGGTGGTCATTCATGTTATAAATCTGAAAATACCTTTCAGCTTTTTGCAGCCAACCAACAGGATCTTCTCCATTAAACCTTGGACATTCCAATTTAGGTAGTGGAATAGTTCCACTTGCATAATTCTTCACATACACATTGTTATCTTCTCTTAGTGTGCTTCTATTTACAGAAGATGAAACATGATCTGGCCTCCTAAAAATTCCATCTCCCTGAGGCTCAATTCCATCATTATCCACTTCAGAACTTACTTCTAGCTTCTCCTTCTGTTTATAATTTCCCGGTGACCTCAAATTGGCAGATAATTTCTTAAATTGGTCCTCAAACCTCATTTCAAGCCTTTCAATTCCAGTTTCTAGACCTTTACGCAAATCAGAAGAAATTTCTACAAATCTGGAGTTCATACCTTCACCGAGATTGACGAATTGCACTCTCAAATCGTCCATAGTACCTTCAATGTCTGTTAATCGCTCCTCCATGAGCGAAACCCTAGCTTCTGGATCGGCGAGATTTAGTTGCTAAGATTTCTTTCTGGCGGCCATCGTCCCCTTATTCGGTTTGAAACCAGGCTCTGATACCACTTGTGAGGTCCTCGAGCTTGGGTCTCACCTGAATTTGAGAGTTTACAGAGAATTTGAACGAGAAGAAGATCAGAGAAGAAGAAGAGAGAAAGGAGGGAAATGAATTTGAGAGAGAAAGATATTTCATTCAACATGTGGGTCTCTCTGTAATTACAACTATTTATAGCATAGGTACTAAATGTAATTAATGAAACTTACAAATAGGGTGCAATTGTAATTAAAGAAACTATGTAACGGTTTGGAAAGCTCAGCACCAGCTCAGCCACTGGTGACAACCTGGACCAATCACGAGACTCCCCTCCGCCACGTATGCCAGCTTATTGGCTCATTTAGTGGAACTACAGCGTTCCACTTCCACATTTGAATCCAACGGCAAAAAGAATTGGACGGCCCAGATTACACCGATTAATCTAATCCTACGGTTACTGCTATCCCTCAGTTCATGTCATCAATTTGGACATGATTGCAAAATGGTCCAGCCATTGAATTCATAACAGAGATCATCTCTTGGAGGCCACGAAATGAATACCCAATGCCTATATAAATCAAAGCTCTCTTCTCTTCTCGGACCCCTGTTTTTGGACGGCGAAACTCTGCCCCTCTCTCTTCTCTCTCTCGGGTCTTCACTTGCTGGGTTGTTCTTGGTGAATCCGAGCTCGTTCTGAACTGCTGCGGAGCCAAGGACAACCAAGGGAGAGAGAGAGCTCGAATTCAATCTGGGTTCGATTTTGCTCTGTTTTGAGCACTGTTTTTGCTCACTGTTCTTGGTTAGTTGCTGCAGCAGCAGTAGTTTGTGATATAGCTGTTGTTAGCTTTGAATTTGTGGGTTGTTAGCTCCTTTAGATTGGTTAAAGTATAGTTTGAATCAAATACTAGTAGTTTGAGCTTCATTTTGTAGCAAGAACTTGTGTTATTTGGGTGAAAATTGAAGAGTATCTTGTGTATCTAGAGCTTGAGTATGAATACAATGTTGAAGATGCTTGATATCTCTTGTGTTGCACTCTCAAACATGAGTAGCTAATTGTGTTGTTGGATTGATTGGTGATCCTAGTTGATTCTTGAAACTCGAATATGTTTGTGTTTTGTGTTTTGTTGTTTGAGAGATTGAATTCTTGAGTTCTATGAGTTGAAATAGGAATCACTATTGTGGCTTGATTGAGTATGTGGATTTCAATCGAAATAGACATACTCAATGCTTGAGGCAACATTGATTTGGATTTCTCCATTTGAACTCATGGATAACTCTCAAGCAAATGAGTTGGTTGTTGAAATCGGGTTACATGAATCACTAGGAGATCCAATTGATCCAACTTTTCTCTTACTAGTTCTACAAACTCGTTAGCAACGTCTTTTTAATTGCCTAGTTGTTTACTAAGTTTCTTTGAATTATTTCACACAAATCTTTGCTCCATCACTTGAGTGGTGGATTTCAAAGCTTGGCTAGCTCTAAAGCCTTTGAGAAACTCGTTTTGTCAATTTCGTTAGTTGCTTAGTAGTTTGCTAGTTAGCTTAGAGCGTTTAATCTCTTTCCCAATCCTCGTGGAAATCGACCCCGTTCTTACTCGGGTACTACTTAGAACGATATTCCTATACTTGGGAATTATCGCGAACACTATATAGTGAGATAGACTTCGGTTGGGGGAAAGGAATTTGGTGATTTTTGACAACGAAGCCTGGAGTTTGGATTCTGTTTTAGCGGCTACCCGACGTTTGCAGAATGACTTTCAGCTCCACATTATTGCTCATAATAGATCCTCTCAACCCTTTGATTTCTATGTCAGTTGGTCATAGTCCAACCAACCAAGGGCTCAAGTGGATACAGCGTCGAAAGGCGGAAGCCCATCTTAGCACAGCAGCCTGGAGCACCAACACTTGTCCCCCTAATCCCCTATGACAGGTTATTCTTGCTACCTGCCAGAAAGTGCAGACCAAGCTGAAGCTCGAGGAATTATCAAAGCTATCTCCTGGCTGATCTCTTCAAGTTACAGATATGTCAATGTTCTTGCCGACTCTCGGAACCTGATTCTTTCTCTTCCTCAAAAAAAGTAGAGTATAGGTATTCATGGTGAATCGACTGACACTTCCCAAACCGTCGTGGCTAGGTTTCTTAACTATTCTATTTCTTTTGTTGGCTGAAATAATGTTTCTTCGGCTCAAGCCCTTTCTAAAAGGATACTCATGACTGTAATTGTTAACTTTATTTATCCATGCTATTTCTCTAAAAAAAAGAAATTATGGCGGTCTTGCCGTAAGGAACATACTATTTATTAAAACTTTATTTATCGAAATACTCGATTTATTGAAACATTATGAAAAGACTATATATATGGAAAGTGCTATTTTCTGGCAAATGGCTACTTAAGAAAAGTTCCTTCTTACAGAAAAATTCAAAAATCTACTTTCGCACTGTGTTCACCCATACCCTTTCCATAGCTGCACAAACCCTCAAAGTTCAAACACATCAGTCCTAGAAATGGCCATCACTAAAGAACCAAACTCCACCACCCAGAGGCATAATTCCACTTTCACCAAAGTATTGGGGACTATGTCAATCAGATTGAACCTCAATTGTGATGATAAAGTACTACAGATCAAGAAGATTTATAATATCTGAATTCCCTGGATAATTCATAGTTAATAAAATGCAACTCAAGAAACTGTAAGCAAATTAACCAAGTGCCCGAGATGCATGAAAAGTTCGGGCATAATACCAACAGTCCAACATTAACAAGAACAGTCAACTGACAAACAAGGCATGTTTGGAGTACTTAAACATACGACCAGGTTACTAATTAGTCATTACACACCAAATCAGTTGAACATAGAAGTTTTGCATCCACCAGCCCCAAAAGGTGCGCCTTAATTACATAGTAGCATTAGAATGTAGAGATGTTGGTTAGCCTACATACACGAGCGTTCTTACAAAAGTAGCTGCTGATACATCAACAATTCCCATCCAAGTGGAGCAACATCATCTGCATATTTTAGCAAATACAATAATTAGACAATGACTAACCAATAGCACATTCAAACAATGCATAACGTGACACCAAAACTGAGTACTTGAATGCTTATTTTGGAGAGAACAAGATTCCACGGGAGGCGAAAAGAGTGAAGGTGAGGTGGGAGACAAATAGTACAATTTGCTATGATATTATACTCATTAGAAGGCAGAGAAAGGAAGAAAGGCGACAATGTGTTCGATCTTCCATCCAAATATATGCAAACAGAGAAATCACAATCCAAGTTCCTAAGTGTTCATTCTAGAGCTCGAATAATTATCTTTTATAATAATTTATCGAAGAGCTTTGACTATGATGTTCTTTGAGGAGGTGTGAGCATATATGTTTAGGTTATCACATACAATACTCACTGCTCACTGCAGCTCTTACGCTGCCACCGTCAGGTAAAATTAATGAGGTTGTACGAGGAAACTTGGAAGATGAGGTAGAGCCCCTGAGGGGTTGAGGAATACTATGTCAGCAACGGTAAATCCAACAATTTTCGATACCCAGAAAATTTATAAAGGTGGGGAAATAACAGGCCATGTAAATAATACGATCAAACAACCTCAGAAATGGTAGTGATTAAAGTAAGAAGTAGAATACAGACATATTACTATCCCATGAAACTGCTGGCTGTATGAGAATTTATAAGTATCTCATTCTTCCAAAACAGTATCAGAAGATAAGTAATAGAAACCATTTTAAGAAGGGACAACTCAGGAAAAACTCCACTTACTCTACATCATCAAAAGCAAATCCTAGAAAGTTTAGCGATTCTCAAAGGAGCATCTATAATCACACAAGGAACATTCTCTCTGGTCATTCTCCCTTTCATCAATTGAAAATCCCTCACAAAGAATATGAAATTAGAGAATTTGAACCTTTATAAGTTGATAAACCATTTCAGACCACACAAATCCAATATCAAGTTCCACAAAAAGAAACAATATCGCATTGAGTAAGCAAGTACTTCACAGACCCTCCCTCATATATACGGATGAAGAAACAGCAACTGCATACTGACACGTGCCCGCAAATTAAGAAAGGAATTGAGACTACCTCAAGTAGCTAGAAAGGAGCGGCCAGAATGCTGCCAGAAATAGGGCAACAGTTGCTGCAGGCAAAAACCACAATGCAAAATGGACAAGTCTGATCAGGCGGGTGAATCTGGGAAGGATCTCAAGCTCCCTCAGCGGAGTGTCCGAATCTCTGAAATTAAGCAGGTCCTGACGAAATTCATCTGCCATTATGACTCCGTCTCGGAGAGGCCCGAGGAGGTTGCGCATAGTCGAGAGAGTGGAAAAGATGATGAACCCTGCCACCGGGATTGAAGAGAGCGCCAAAAGGAGATTCGACAGGAAGATGAACTTGGGAAACAGAAAATAAACTCCAACGATGATCAGACTGATGGCCAGCATCAAGCAGAGAAGTCCTAGGAGAGTTTTCCAGGCTGAGTCCATCTGCGAATCCAGGTTAGCGTAGCAGGCGAATAGCTTGTCCCGCCTCCGCTGCATACGGACAACAAAATCGCCCGCGTCCAGAGCACCGGATTCTGCAGAAAATAAAAATTGGGGAAAACTTTGGATCGAATCACTAGATTACAATAGAGATGGTGTATGAATTCGCTGCTTACCTCCCGCGATGAGCGATTTCAACATTTCCTCTGGAGCTTCGTCTTGAAAAGTTTTGCAAGTAAAAACTACATTATCGCACAAAACCGAGTTCATGATTTGCAATAACAAATTGGCTATTAAATTGAATGTAAACCCTAATTTTTGTTCATGTTCATCAGTTCATTCATAATTGCTAAGAAATCAATTGCTACTTGCTAAGAAGAAAGAAGAGAGGAGATTAGAACCTGGCCAATTTTAGAAGAACAGAGGCGGCGTTGGCGTGGCTGGGTGGAGCAGCGGCGCAGGCCTGAAGGACGACCGGCGGTGGGTGGGCTGGACCAGCGACGAGGAGGTGGGTTGGCCTGAACCTGTTCCGTCGTCGTGACTCGTCCAGGGCTTTGGACTCTCCTCTCGTCGACTCTTAGGTTTTTCCGAAATCCCCCGCCGTGTGTGTGAGTGTGGAGTACTGGGTATAACTGGGTGGAAAAGATACTTTCACCCTCTCTAGTTTCATTGAAGGACACTCTCACCCCCTTTTGTTTGGAAAAGGACACTTTCACCCCTTTAGCGCGCCAAATTTTAAGTAAGTTACACCTCGTAATTGTGAAATCGATAGTCTCGGCAATACGTCATTCAAAATAGTTTTCGAGAAAAATCCGGCCCTCATATCCTTTAAAAAGTCTATTATACTTTTGAGTAACCCCTATATTTTGCATAATATATGGGTAAGATTGTGCTGGAATCTAATTTTAGTGACAGATCCCAACTCCAGACCGACGGTGTTACAAGAAGGAGTGCAAGTTTTTAGAAATTCGGCACACTAAAGGGGTGAAAGTGTCATTTCCCAGACAAGAGGGGGTGAAAGTGTCCTTCAGTGAAATTAGAGGGGGGAAGTTTCTTTTACCTTTTTTTTGTGTGAAGAGAGTGTGTGTTGTGCGATCTAGTATGGATGGTTTAACGAAGCGTTTGTGGGAATAGCGAGATCAGGGTTTTTGGAGAAGTGGGTCGGCGTATGTAGAAGAAGATCTGTGAAATGCAACCAGGAAGAAGACACATCTGGATTTGAGACCGTAAACGATGAGCAGGTGGCGATTGTTGGGGCGAACTTGCCCGGAGATGAGCCTCCACAGAAATGGTATTCAAAAGCTCAGCTCACGAGAAGATTCAGAAATTGTTTTCATCTGAAAGACGAAGACAAGGCTGTATCTAGAGCCAGAAGAGCCTTACCCGATGAGATCGTGGTGGAGATCTTCTTGCGGGCTCCGTTCAAAACACTCCTACGATGCAGGTGCGTTTGCAAAACTTGGCGGCATTTGATTTCACAGCCTTCTTTCAATCAACTTCTTAGGAATCACAATGTTGCTGATGAAATTGGGGATTTCGTAATCTTCTCTAACAAAAAGATTAATTTCCAATCCTTTGAGTGTTGATGATGATGGGTTTGTTGTGACCACCAAGAGACTCCCATTTCCAATGAAACCTTCTATTGGTTTTCGCCACTTTTTGCCTAGTGAATTGTTGGGCACATGTGTTGTGGAATCCCTCAAGATGAGGGTTGAGGAGGAAACCGATGAAATTGAAATGTCCTACTTCCTCGTAATAGGTGGGGTTGGATCTATCCCTCAAACCATGGATTACAAGGTGGTTAAGATATGCCACGACGGATTCCGGCCACTCACAGTTCGAATCTTCAGTACTTCGACAAAGTCATGGAAGAAAGTTGTGCCGAACAACCCTGGTCAGTGGCTGATCTGACAAAACTGCCCTTCTCCTTTTGTGCAAGGTTCTCTCCATTGGTGTGCTGACATCAACCAACGAAACGTCATTTTGTGTTTTAATGTATTGGAGGAAGCATTTCGCAAAATTGGTGTGCCTGCTGCTGATAAAGCGATTGCTAGGATCAAAGAATTTCGAGATTCGATTGCCTGCTTTCTGGATGACCCCAATGATCCATGATGGGATGTTTGGATTATGACGGCATACAGTGTGGAAGAATCATGGACTAAACTGTATACAGTTGGGTACACTTATGGGATTCCTCTACAGATTATGAATGATGGTGGTGAAGTGATGCTAAACACTGCCAATGGTAAATTCGTTTTGTTTGACCCAAGTAGCGAAAATCAGAGAGAAGTTGAAGTGAAACCTGGGTTTCATGATATTGTTTCTTATGAGGGGAGTCTTGCTTTGCTCGATGAACGGAGCCAATTGAGGTTTTGCTCCAGTTGTGGTTTGGCAACCATCTTGTTACTTCTCATGTCGATATATTTTTTCTATCTTTGTGTCTAAGCGATTGATGTTAAGCACAAGAAGGTACGCGCCATCATTGCATACGACCCACGTTGGAAAGCCAAGGCTCGTGAAAAGGTTCTACCGCCGCTATGTCATTTTGGGAACAAAAGGAGAAATCAAGCACTTAAATAGTAGGTTTTTTGAACTAAGTAACCCACTTCTATTGTTTAGGGCCTTTTGACTTTGTAGTACTTGAATGTTTTTCGATGGTTTTCTCCATGAAACTAATGGGAAACTGGCCTGCTGTAACTCATTGTTGTAAATGAATTTCTTCGTTTGACTCATTCTGAGTGTTTATATTTCTTCCATGGATCGAGTTTAGTGGTTTCTTCTAAAACAGAAACGGAAATGGAAATGTATAAACAAAGTACTAACCTTATCATCTGTTTTCCTTCTCTGAAGTGTTGGAAGACAATGCCCACAAGAAATCAGGTAGAGGTAGATGTAGGTAGCTAAATAAGCAGGCAAAACTCATCTGACTGAAGGCACTCCTGCTTACAAAAATGTTGCCGCTAGGCTAAATCTTTTGTCATCGCCGCTGTTTAATCACCTTTTCAGGTTATGTGGGGATGTATACAGCAGCTCCTTTGTGACAGGTATGTTGGCAACAAGAATTGAGACCAGTACCAAGGTTTTTTGACAGGTTTCATGGTACATAATCATCCATTTCTTGACTCTTCGTGTCTCTCATCCTAGAAGTTCTTTGCTTAAGGAGGACATGACTAAGGGGATGCAGAAAGCTGAAGGCAACAATTCGCTAATAAGAGTAAGCCTGGGTTTTTTTAGAATATAAGTTTAAATGTGAAGTTTAATGAAGCTGACATTTGCTTAGGTCACAGTCTAATATGTAGGCTGGATCACGAGAAGTATATCTACTGAAGTGTTCTGACATCCCAGTGAGTTATCTGCTTTTGTATTTTCTTTCAGCTGATCCCGGTGAATTTTGGGCTGATATCGAAAATGAAGAGTGTTCCATCCGGGATCAGTGGCAGAGCTTGTGAATCTTGAAATTGAATAATGAACTGATCCAGGCATGATCACGTTTTGGTGATCGTTGGAGAAACTGGCTCTGGGAAGACAACCCCATGTGACACAGGGGAAGATCAGTTGCAGTCAGCTCCGCAGGCCATCCTGGGGAGGGAAATACTTTCCTGGCAAGATTACTACAGTGTACACCAAAGAACCAGAATGTGACTACTTCTTGGATGCAGCTCTGACTAAGGTCGGTACTCCAGCTTCACTTAACTGAACCCCAGGGGTCGTATCCTTCTCTTCTTGACTGGGCAGGAGGAGTTTGATTTTGCTTGCACAGCATCTCATGAGAGGACAAAGACACTTGGTAAAAGCATACGGTTTACAGTCCCTTATCATGATAGGTGAATTACAGGATTTTTTATCATGCTCCTCCAGGACGGTGGGTGTTCCAACCAACATTGCTGACAACTGATGGATTATAATATGTGATTGACCCGTGATTCGTGAAGCTAAATGTTTGTAATCCAAAACGAATGCTTTTCTCTCTGGTTATGACATCTATTTCGCCAGCATTAGCAAAAAGCAAAGAGCTGGCCGTGCTGGTTGAACCGGTCATGGAATTTTCTTCTATCACTTGATTTCATGGAACCGCTTTCTCCTCAAGCCCTGAGGTGTATTGGATGAGGAGAGGCTTCTGACAAAAACTGGATGGGTAGGTGGATGGCGGGAGTTACTTGCCTGCGTGGATCTTGAATGCAGCGACGAAATACTAACAATCATTGCTACGATTCAGGCTCGCTATATCTTCTACAGGCCCAGGGAGAAGCGAGAGGCCAAGCAGATCAAAAGAGAGCAAAGTTTTTGCAAGTGGAGGGGGATCATATGACCGTACTCGTTTATGAGGTTTGGAAAGCAAACTTTTTCTCTGGTCTTTGAGGAGAGGCCTAGGATCTCCAGAAACAGCTTCACAGCGTAACGGACAACAAAAAGTTGTCTGTTGCAAGTGCTGGGAAGAATCTCACCCAAATAAGGCCATAACTGCTGCGAGTGCTGTCCACCAAACATTGTCTTTCTTCCATGGAGCCAGGAAGGATACACAAGAAGGCGTGATTTGCGTCATGTTTCAGATGGTACACTAGCATTTCATAGCTTTACATTTTTTTGCGATCTAACCATTTTCACTGAGTTTTTACCTTGCATGTTTCTACTGTAGCAGAACCGAAACCAAAGCATGACAATGTAACTGGGACGGAGGGAGCCCAAAGCATTTAACTTTGTTTGGTTCTAATAGTTTTACTTTCCTTCTGATACCTCGTGGATTAAACCGGTTGTCACCGTAGAATGCAAATTTTTGAGTGCAAAAATCCTTTCCCAGCCAACTGCTTGTGACCTTTTTTTTTTGATGAGAAAACTGCTTGCGACTTAGTTCGTGCGCAGAGAAAACTGGGAAAACCTACATATTATGCCAATATATGATGATATTACGTTATTTTTGTGAAGAAAATGAGCATTAAAACTTACACATACTAGCAAAACAGTTTTATTTAATGACTATTCATGCATTTCATGCTAAATTTACAATACAAGTACTTCTACACAAAGTCACGGCAGTGAGGTCATTACAGACATTTTAACACATGTCATTATTCTTATCATGTGGTGCCCAAACATAGTATTCATATGCTGCTTCATATCCGACAGCACAGGAACACACAATAAGCCAGCACATCATATCCAACCTTATCCTCCATCATACATATACTACCTTATATCCCAACATAAGCCATTTCCCTGCTTATCATATCCGCTACCCACACGAGGCCTAATGACCGTTGACCAGGGACCAAAATGATTTGAAGACAAAGTTGGATGCTATCTCAACGGAGCTATATGTATGTGACAGACAATAAAAAGTTGAAGGACTTAAAATACAATTAGTACTCACAGCCATAGTTTTAAAAGCCGGACTGGCCGGTTCGACAGGTTGGACCGGTGAACCAGTCACAGCCCGGTTCCGTCCAAGCATCAGACCGCCCATGCAGGGAACCGGTCAAAACCGGTCAAGAACCGGCCGGTTCACGGTCCAACCGGTGAACAGGTCGGTCAAAAACCGGCCGGTATTATACAATTCTGAAAAATTGATGCTCTGTGGGGGAACCGAACCCACCACCACCTCAAACACCAAGCAAACTTATCCACTGGGGCACAGACGCTTGTATGTCCATAGTTAGTACTTTAAATATTTAGAAATTATGTTGTTGTTGTTGTTGTTGTTGTTGTTTTTAATAAAAAAACACAAAATGTTTTTTATAAAGCACAAAATGTTGGTGCTATGTTTATAAACATGATTTGTGTTATTGGTGTGCATTTTGATCGAACCTTCATCTCATTTTACTTACTTCTCGGAACGTCCCAACTGGGACTCATACATGGTTGTCTGTGAAAGGAAGTTAAATATTGCATTCGTCGAGTACACACCGCCAAACAAGGACAATAATAGTAATGTCGAGATGGTTCACTGCAGGCTGTTCGAGTTTAGTAGCTCTACAAGGACAATAATAGTAATGTCGAGATGGTTCACTGCAGGCTGTTCGAGTTTAGTAGCTCTACAAGGACATGGGTTGAGAAAACAAGCTTGGGAAATCATGCCCTCTTTCTTGATTGTCGTGCCCCATTTGCTGTTCCAGTCGATAGCAACATTGCCGACAGGATGTATTTCTACCGCTCTGTTTCTTGGAATTCGTACTACTATGGCTTGTAGAGAAACTACCCAATCTACTATTCTCTCAAGGATGGCGAATACTGGTCCAGTTATGTGAAAGACGGAATTTGGATTGAACCCTTTCCCCATCCGAACTTGCTTGAAGAAGAATCACTTCATTAGTCTTCATCAATGCGAGGTGCAACTCTACTCCAAACTCTTGGCATGTTATTAATTTTTATCCAAGTTGATTACATTTTACACAGATAGATATTGGGATATCATTGGGGACAATGACGGAACAAACATGTCCTTTCCCCTTTTATTTTCTGGCTCTATTGGTTGTCTATCACAGTTGTTTTAAGCTTTGACGTTACAAGCACATAAAATTTCTTGGTGGATTTGGTCGATCATTGAAATTTGTAGGCAACATAGAACCAGAAAAATGTTACTGACTTTCTTTCAAAGCTTGGATTACATTTTGCTTTCTCTCTTTTTGTTATCTTGCTGCTCTTTAATTTTTAGCATTTATTTATTTGATGCACTTGACAGAAAGTATGAAGTAGAATACGGGATGGGATTCAGTTTACTATTTAAACATCCCCATTTCAGGACCCCAGACCTCTCTCACGAGTGGAAGCTTATTGATTGGTCATATGTGCTATCTTAGCAGGCATGCAGTGGGGGATCTATCGCTACCTGGAGTTGTAATACTGCAAGGCATGCAGTGGGGAATCTTAGTATCAGTAACTTGAAGTTGCAAAATTCTCATTCCCCCTCATAGGTTAATCCACATCATAGCTATTACTGGATTCGGGTAAAAGAAAAGTTATGACATCATTGAAGCCGGACAATGCTCCCGATTCGACAAATATAATCATCGATGGAGAGATTTTAAAATAAAAACACTTCATCTGGAGTTGCATTTACTTTGCATCTAGCAAAAGTTTCTTAAATGCCATTGATGTTTCCTAAACAAAAGTTCTTCACTTCATCTGGAGTTATATACTTGCATCTATGAATTTCCTATTTCTTCTTATTTTCTCCCATCTCGTAAAAATTTAGTTAGTATCAGTGTTCTAATCTCCATAAAGTTGAGTAGCCTCGTCTTTAAAGCCTGCAACTCTCCTGGGTTCTATTTTATGACCCTTCGGTTTTCTTCATCTTCTGTTTGCGTAGTACAAATGCATCATGCAAAGGTTAGTTTCTTGGTCCAACAATAATTCAGTTCATCAAAGTCTGCTTCTCTGTTCGTTTACAGAGCCTTAGGTCTTCACCACCATATGAAGATTTTGTGGAGTGTTTTATTTCTTTCATGTCTTTGCTATCGTGGCTACTAACAGGGACATAGTAGTACTGTAGCATGAGTCCATTCTTATAGTGCTACGGTCTATTGGTTTACGGGTAGTAATACTGGAAGGCGTATCTTTTGCAGGCTGAGGACGTGCTTCATTTTACTTAGAAAAAGAGCCACTAATGATGGGTAATTAATAATAAACTTCTGTGATTTTGCTATCTTCTGTCTCTAGTACTTGGGAACTGGGATCCCCTGTTCAGGTTGTACGGCTCAATTCCCCACCCATGGACGACCACCTCATGCTATTTTCAAATTCAGTCTCCAAAAGAAGAGGGTTTCACTTTCATCCATGTGGTCATTATATGGACAACACACCAAAAGTTTCCAAGAAGGTTTGGCTGTGATGGCCAGAACAACCTGGTTTGGCATAATTCGTACTAAGGTTGGCTATCTTCTCTGTCTCTGGTAATTAATGAACTTCTTTGATTGGGTATCTTCTCTGTCTCTGTTACTTGGAACTGGAATCCTATGTTAAGGTTGTACTATAGGTGAAGAATGCTTCCTATGTTAAGCTCTGATACCATGTAAGAATTCATGGGGTTCCACCTCAAAACCAATTGGCAATGAGGGGAGTAGCCCAAGACACTTATTAATTAAGTTTCTTCTTCTTGAATGTCTGATGTGGGACTTCTCAACACGCCCCCTCACGTGTGGCATTCTTTGACCTACACGTGGATCTTTTATCTGCGGATGGCGGTGAGCACGTGGGTTGTTAGAGCATTCAAGTGTGTGGAACCTGGCTCTGATACCATATAGGTGAAGAATGCTTCCGTAGCTTTCATTCAATATTCACAACCCTTATAAAGTGATTACAACACTAATTACATTAGTTACCCTAGTAGTCCTATTAAGTATGGCAAATACAATAACGTCCTAAGACTATTATGTACGACTTGATTCCCCACCATGGACGACCCACCTTGTGCTATTTTGAAATGCAGCCTGGTTTACAAGGGAAGGTCATTATATTCACCCTGGTTATAACACTCTAAGTTTACAAGGGAGGGTTGATTGCGCTTTTTGTGGCCAAAACAGTCAGGTTTGGCATCGTTCTTAATGCTCCCCTATTAATAAAAGGATCATGACATTGAATGTGTCAACAACTGGCAGATTTGTGCAGTTACTTTCTCCTTAGGTCAACCTTCCCAGACCCAGACTGTACTTACTTCGCCCCAACTCAAATTGTCATCCCCAGCAAAGTCAGTGTCAGCACACATCAACTTTTATTGAATTATTTTGAATTTTTTTGAGGTCTATTTCTATTGTCTATCTTTCTCAAAGTGGTAAGCTGGCTGCTTATTGTGTTGTTCAGCAGAACTGGACAGTTGTCATCATTTCATCTTCCTTCTCCAACCAGGATTCCAGCATTGTGAAAGAAAGCTTGTTCTTGCATTTTTTGAAAGGCAACCACAGTAATCAGATCTTTAAGATATGTTGTGGTTCTTGCTACCTTCCCATAAATTATGGAGATAAGTGTTTATTTTGGATGTTGATGTATGCAAGGATGCTTTCTTAGCTATGTTAATTTTATGTGAAAAGTGAAAGGAAAGTAAGATAGAGAAAAGAGTATGTAGGGAGGTGAAGTGAAAAAGTTGACGACTTTTTAAAAGACATTAATTTTGGGAACGCATGACAATGTAAATGGGACGGATGGAGTTCAAAACATTTAACTTTGTTTGGTAGTAATAGTTTTACTTTCCATCTTATACCTCGTGGATTAGACCGGTCATCACTGTAGAAGGCAGACTTTTGATAGTGCAAATTTCCTTCCCCACCAACTGCTCGTGACTTGTTGAGATAGTCCGTGAGCAGAGAAAAACTGGGAAAACATTTATATTAAAATCCAGCCTTCAAGATTCTTCCAAAGTATGATCATGGAAGCTTTTTCTCACCTTGATACATTTGACTTGTTAATTTCGTACAGTTTGAAGTTTAAATAAGATGCCATTTATTCTGTTCTGATATTTTCCAACATCCAATAGGGATGAGTTCTCCATTTGCCTTTGCTTTAAGCTGTTAATTGATCCCTAAAAAACGTCCAATAGGAGTGAATTAACATCTTTGGCAAAATCTGGGAGACTACCTTAACTATAAGTTTTGTACTCAAGACTCTTTGGTGGTTGACATTGTTAGTGTTGGAGATAGAGGAAACAAGTTGCTATTGAGTTTTTCAAGAGCACTGAAATATTTTTGCAGGGAAACAATATTTGGGTACAATAAACAGATTGATTCAAAAGATGTAGGCACTTTTTTCATAACGTGTGGTACTGAATGGTAACAATTTTTCAGTGCGCAAGTAGCATACTATCGATATGGACATATGACATGCCATGTTGCATTTGAAGAAATTATGGACACGGAACCACAGGCATATTCCAATCATCATTGATTGGTTAGAACGCAAGAATCCTCAAAATCTTCTTCTAGTAAAACTGACAAGTACTGCAGAGGATCCAGGTCCCAAGTTAGGTGGAAGTGGGATATCTAAATTCGTGGTCCTCTTTATGCATGAGGTACTACTTGTTTACATACAAAACTAGATTATTCTCTTTTGCATTGTTTTCTCTTCACTTTTGCGTCAAGTTTGGAGTGAATTAATCAGCTACCTGATCATAATGAAGTAGATCTCTGCAGTTGTTGGATTTCCCAGTCTTGCTGATGTCATCACCCTGGTTGTCCTTTATGACTTTTCTTGTTGGTAGACGGAGTTTGTTTAGCCATTGATTCTTTTGGGTATTAGGTCTAACATCTGAAAACTGGCGTAATACATGGAAATCCTCCCGAGCAACAACTATCTCTTCACTTGATGTTGATCGCCTGGCTGTTTGCTTGTCACTGCTCTTGGGTCGTTGTTTTGGTTCACTGTGTGACCTCAGTTTTGCTATAGAGGATTCTGTATCAGCCATGTAGTTAGGCAACCATATGCAGTTATGGGATCTTTGGTCTGTACACTCCAGAATTGGAACAAATTGATGAGCTTCCATTGGGTAGATCTCAGTATCAGGAGAAGTGTAATGAGGACTTGTATGCGATGCAGTTAAAGGATATTGGAGAGTTTTCAAAGGATTAGGAGAAGAAGCAGGAAGACATTGGTCACGTCTCAAGAAAGAAAGGTTTCTGGAAGGATTTGTATTGCTATTATTGATTCCTGTTTATTGAGCTACAGCTTCTCAAAATAACAATGTGGTAACAGCTGATCCATCAAATTAGAAGATCTAGTTTTTCTGCTTGGACTAAATTGCAATCATGTCCAAAGTAATGACATGAAACTTCGGAGCTACAGATACCGTTGGATCAAGAAGGAAGATCTAATCCTAGCCGCTGCTTTACCATTAGTGTTACGGCACCGTTTTATGCTAGCTTTCTTATGTCCCTAATTAGTTACTAAACTGGTTTCTGATTGGTTGTTATTTGCCAGCTATTGCTGAGTTGGCAAATGACTATAAGAGGATTTATTCCTCTGATTTTCCGTTGTAACGAATTATCAAATCAATTCCCTCTTCTCTCATTTTGCTCTGGTTTTTCTATTCTTCTTCTTCATGGTGTTCCATTTCTAGGGTTTGTGAATTGCAGGTTTGCAATTCCAATACTGTTCTTTGCATATCATCAACCATTCTCTACTCCTTTATATTCAGCTGCAGTCAGATTCCATATGTATACAGAAATCTGCAGTGTGGGTGAGTGGTACTTACGTCATAGGATGCTCTTTGGTGCCGATTCACCGCTCGATGTACTTGTTCCCGTCTAGTAGTGGATTGCCTTTTTGGAACTAGCGCTGCTTCTTCCTCTTTGGCCATTTGGATTCTTTGGACCCGAGCCCTAACTAGGATAGTTATCAGAGCATGGATGCACCACATTGTGGCAGTGGTCATTTTTCTAACCAAATGTCCTCTTACAAGTGCTTGCAACTTCACTAGTCCTCTTAAAGCTAGCAGTGCTCTCCTTGCCTAGTGATTCCAGATGTCAGAGTGAAGTCCTATTAGCAAAAGCACGAAAGAAAGCAATATAAATAATGGCTATTTACCTACTTATGAGTGTGAGGTGTTACCAAGTAGGAGCGATAGAAAGATTGGAGTCTGGTGCAAGCTACATTCGCAACTGCTAATTCAGCTGGGATGGTTGTCTTTGGCAAGGCGGCAATTTGTTGGGTTGGAACTGATAGCTCAGTTGTGGAACTGATTTGCCTAAAAGTCTGATATTTCAAAGAAGCAGCCGTTGTTGTAAGTTGCTTGTTGGCGGAGACTGATGAGTCAAACGATCTACTGATTTTGAGAAAGTGGCTGGGGTCGGCGGCAGCAGCAGAAGCAGAAGAGGTTGAAGATCTGCTGCTGAAACTCCATCTTGCTTTCACTTTGGGGGATTCAGGTAAGATAGCTAGCATTTGATTTTCTGCACAGTACTTGGAACTAGTACTTCTGCTGCTACTGCTTCCTTTCATGTATTTCCCCTCTTTCTTCCCTGCCAACAAGTTTCTTATTCATTTGCTTGCTTTGCCCATCTTCCTCACTCGTTACTCTGTGTTAAGTTAAGCTAGTTGTGTATATTTATGACCGGATAATATCGGTTCAGCTAATTGGTAGGATTTAAGTCTCCTAGTAGTAAAGCAAGGAAGGCCTGCAGTTACGCTGTTTCTGCCATTTGGCACTTCCCTCAACAGATTCTTTCCCCGTTTGTTTGTTTGTTTGTTGGGAGCGTTCCCTCGGACAAGGATCAGAATAGAATAGATTCTTTGTTTATGGAAAATTTCTTGACTAACATATCAGTAGTGTTAATAGTTTATTTAGTTTCATCAAGATTTTCTGGCATATTGATTAGGGTAAAAGACACTTTCAGCCCCTCAGGTCTGGCAAATTGCAGAAAAGGAGGATCACAAAAACCATGCAAAGTGAATTTTTTTAATAAGAGAAAGAAGAAAAGAAGGATATCTGTGTGGGTGGTTTTAGTACAACTACCCACCTACACAAACATCAACATACAAGAGCAATTGCTCTGTGTTTTGAATGCGGAATTCTATAATTTCCATATTCTCTTACTCCTAGTTGCAGAAAATAAGAGCAACATATAACTATTTCCCTTTTGCTAGTGAGACATAAATTAGTTGCACCTCACCGCTAGAATGAATAAAAGAAGTGATTTTCAAGCTGCAGCAGAGAGTTCAGTCTCTTCGAGCAGGAAAATCCAACACATAGTCATTGGAGCTCCATGATTATTGGTGTGATTCTATGGGGTCTCAGAATTTTGGTACCTGTTTTGGTGTAGGTTTATTGAATGTCAAATAGCAACTTGTGCTCTACTTCCCACTGCCATTGTTGTTTATCTCAGCTTTTGTTCTTCCTTGTACCAGATTGTGTAGTGGACTGCGTTCGCATAATTGTGTTATGACTGAAATTTTGGAATGCATCTATTCGTTTTAGTCAACACAAAAAAAAACTTGGCTAAAGTTACATTTTTACTCATCAGTAGGTAAAGAAGACTAGTCCCACGTATACAGGTTTACAAGTAATTACTTGTAAGGATCTCGCTCAAAGTGGATGAAAAAATAAGAAACAAACATAATCCATGTGAAGGATACGAAATTCTCAGAACCATCATCAATCCCAAATGTGCTAGTAAAATTAACTCACACCATCTGCGAATATTCGTTCTTAAGAGCATCGACAATGTTCATCTCCAATCTGCGTTGCAAACCCGTTGCAAGAGAAGTGTGAGACCTAGCCGGTGCAGGCTTTGGATTCAGTGTAGTCATCGTCCCAGAGTTCATCCAAATCTTGCCCACCAGACAAGCATCATCTGCATACTCAACTTTCCTCTTGTTTCCTAGTTTAAGCTTCTGGAATTCGCTCTTCATCAGATGAAGGATATGTAGGTATAGCATTCCTTTAAACCTACGCAATCCTATCCTAAACCAAATACAAATACGTTTAATCTTTTTTCTTGTTGGGCAAACAGAGTGAAGCCTGATTTGAGATTCCGTATTAAATCCCTGGTACGTAAAACGTTATTTTCATTGGGTAAATGACACTTTTACCACATCTAGTTTGATTAAAGGACACTTTCACCCCTTCTAGTTTGGAAAAGGACACTTTCACCCCTTCATTGTACCAAACTTCAGGAAACTAACACCCCTTGTTGTGACACCGGTAGTCTGGAGTTGTGATCTGTCACTAAAAATCATTTTTGGAACAACTTTCCCCTCCTATTATGCAAAATGTAGGGGTTACCAAATGGTATAATATACTTTTTGCATGATATAGATGGCGAAATTGTCTCCAAACTATTTTCAATGACGTATTCCGTCACAGACTAACGATTTCACCATCAAACGGTGTAAAATATTAAATTCGACACACATATGGGCTGAAAGTGTCCTTTTCCAAACTAGAAGGGGGTTACGTTGTTCTTTAGTCAAACTAGAGCGTTTGAAATTGTCTTTTTCCCTATTTTATTTGAGATATTTGAGAGAGTATTGCTTTTTTGTTCTATTTCTTTTTGGGTCACAAGTTGGGCCTTTCCTTTCCGGTACGTTACTGGGCTCAGCTTTTGGTTAACAGAAACTCCATGTAGTCTACAGTAGTAGTTGCAGCCCGAGACTTTTGGTGATGAAGTTGGTGACATAACTGGGACATTTTTTTTGCTCTAAAATACAGATAAATTGAAAAATTGTGCAACGCTTGACCTTGTTTCGGTGGTATACAAATAAATTGTGCATATTATCTCACATATGCATACGGTATAAGTAACATGCAAAATTTATCTCACCTTATTCCCCATTCTAATTTTTGTCTAAAAACATATAGTATTTAGGATGTGGAATAAACCATATACAGAGGTTGGGAGATAGGGTGTATGCAAAAAAGACTAAAATATCCCCTTAGTGTGTTTATGCACGACAAGTTGATATTTGTCAACGCGTGATAATATTGTCGTTTGTACATTGATTTTCTCTCTTTTTCAACACTCATCATGCCCTAATCAAGCATTAAAAGACAAAAAAATCCGTAGCACGCCTTATCCTAATATGATCACATTGTCCCACATCTCTTATACACGAGCCCAAAACATATCTTACCCAAACAAGCCCATAGCGTGAATTAGAGTTAGTAAAGTTTTTTGGTAAACATTCAGAATTCTTTTTTTTTTTTGAGAAACATAAACGTTCAGAATTTTATTGATAAACTAGGCGATACCTCACGCTAACGCGCGGGTTGGCAAAGAAAGAATGTTATTCAAAATATAGTAACACTTACTGTGTTTCAATAAAAATAATGTTCAATGTAGCACATAAGATCACAAAAATTTAAGAGAAACAAATATTTGAATATTTGGCTTCCGTATCAGATAGGCACTCAGTGTGTTCCATTACAAATCATGTTCGCTGTAGCAAATAAGAATGCAAAATGGAGGGAAACAAATATTCGAATATTTTGATTATGTATCTGTGAACCATGGAAATACATTTCTCACCTCACATGATATGTATGTAGCAAATAAGAAATACATGTCTTGCGTATGAAATAGTATTTATTTTTTATGTTATTATTTGTATTTTATTGCTAAACCGAGCCGGGTCTGATCTGAATTCAATCCGACCACGTACTATATGGATTTACGGATCGGATTTGGATCAATTGAATGAAACCCGATTCAATCTGATCCGAATCTGGTGATGATTCGAACGGATATGGACCAGATCTGGTGGGAGATGAGTGGGAGATATTGGTTGTCTCCCTAGCATTTCTCTTTAAAATCTGTAAGAAAAGATTTGCTACACTACCCTTGTAAGAGTTGTGCTACACAGCTCGAAACCCCAACAACATAATTTTCTGTCCAGTTATTGAGTGCATCAAGAGTACCATATCAATTATCTATTTTGACCAGAACCTATAATTGAGAAACCCTAATTGCTCGAAGATAACTCAAACCCCCCCCCCCTTTTTTTTAATATGAACCCTTAGATTGACATCCATAACTTACACCTTCAAATCTACATCTTAAAATTGAAATTAACTCGCCAACTATCATACGTGTACACACAATAATGCCAAGTTTGCATGATGAAATAAATCATGATATTCTGATCAATTGTGGGTTCTTGCGTTATGGTTAAAGAGTCTTATGTCGGTTTAGAATTTTGGCCCTTGTGAAAAAATAATTAACTTAAAAACTTAACTTCAATGAGTAATATTAATATGTAAGTGATTTCATAAAAATCCACTCTTACATCCCTGCTGATTAGGCTGGCTGAAAATTCATGATAGGACCTGGTTAATTGACATTGGTTTCTTTTAGAAGAATTTCGTTTTTGGAACAACTTCCTTTTTGTTATTTTCTAATCGTTCTAAAGTCAAATTAGTTGAGTTAATTTAAAAGTTTCTCTTTGTACTTCTAACAAGGATTTAGCTGGAATTAATTTACTTCCACTTTCATTTTCATAAGTGGGCAAGTCCTTCTCTAGAAAAAGGAAAATTTTAGGTTCTCGATCAAAGTTCAAGTCCGAAACACATTCAGTTCATCTATTTTGTTGACCGTAGCCCAAAAAGGAGGAAATGAACGGTCTCTGCATATTTTAAAATAGTACATTTGATCTTTGAAAGTTCGCTGCCACCTTTTCACATGACGGCTCGAACTATTTCATTTTTTTTGAGGTCAAACAGTTTCATTTGCTAACAACAACTTCGAAACAAACCTGCAAGCTCTTTTTCACGCAACAACCTTGAAAAGTACCCAAATGACCAATTATCAATTGAGTGTCAAATGAAGGATCTGACCTTCAGCTAGTAAGAGAAATTGACTCCTGTCGTTGCAACATGTGTTTATTCATGGAGCTGTCAGACACTCAGACCAATAACGAAACATCAACGATACAAAACTCATGATCCTACACTTGTCGGTATCTGCCTTGTACTTCACCAATTTTGCATTACCAAACCTGTAATAGAAGTTCAATTTAAGAAAAAAATGGAAAATACCCGAGGTTTTGCAATATGAGCAGAATTATCAATTCATAGAAAATTAAGTGTTGAGTTTGCAAAAAAACTACAACTTGAACAACACTGAATTCACGATCTTTCGGTTTCCGATGCCCCCAAATGCTTCAAAAACTTTTTCACCGACTGACCTTATCAAATCTTGAGGCTTCAAACTATGAGCATAATTGTCAATTCACTGAAAATTAAGTGCCCAAAAACAAAACGGACAAAGTAAATAACAAAAGAAGGAATAGAGTGTGATGGAAGCGAATATACTATTAAGCACGCAGTAACATATATGAATCTTTGATCGATTCATTTTTTCCGCAAACGAAAATACTAAACTATGAATGTTCAGTTACCAAAGGGTATTCTAGTGCTTATTAAAATGCTACGAGTTGTTGAGTTTTCAGTTACAATGGGAAAAATGACAAATCTAGACCTAGTAATGGGTAGATGAGTTATTGCTAACCATGGGTTACAGCGTGAAAGAAAATAACATTTTTCATAATAATATGAGAATTTTTGTGCCGTTGCATTACAAACCACAAAAAAGGAATATTGTAGAACTTTAAAAAAGGCAATGAAATGCTAAATTATGAACAATATTTATAGGTAGAATAGAGTTGAGAATGAAAAGTTTCCAAAGAACAAAAATCAGACGTGAAATAGTAACACCATGGAAGTTTGGAAATGAATTACAACTTTTTTTTTAATCGAGACTTTCAAATAAAATTCGAAATTGAAATTGAATAATTGTTCAACTCACATACAGCTAAAGAGTGAATATGCAATAATAGGTTAGTAAATGTTGTTTTCTCTAAAAAGGTGGGTTGTAAATTGTAATGGTTGATGTGAAATCCGTTATTTACTTTTTTGAGGGGAAGTTACCTTTTTTTTTTTTACTTTTAAAAAGTTACACTTTGTTTGCAATATGGGCATTTAATTATATTTTTTGTGTAAAAGTAACTATTGACATTTTCATTTTTGATAAATTAGTAACACCATAGAGAACTGGAAACTATTTTTTTTTCTTTTTCTGGAGACTTTCAAATGAAATACAAAATAGAAATTGAACAATTTTGTAACTAAGAGAATAGGTAATAATCGGGTAGTAATGTTTGGAGTCTCTTAAAAATGATAGTAATGGTTGTTGTGTATCAGTTACTATTTCTTTTGGCTGTACTATGAGCATTTAATTATATTTTTTTTAATTAATATAGCTATATTTTTATTAATTCATGATGAATAAGATGACAACTTGGCACTTTTAATTAAAAAAAATGGCAATTGTCGTTACTTATTGAATGATTGCCAAATAATCAATCCACATGTATTTAGAAGGAGAGTTTTTCAATGACAAATGGTGTCCTCAGGCTAACTCTCGACATTTTTCTGCTTTTATATAGATGATATATATAGAAGTAGTAAAGAAATATAACAGTGTTAAAAGACTTAACCTGCAAGACACTACAAGACCTGCAACAACATTAGTACGAAGTAAACATAAAAAAAGCTAAACAGAAAAACTAAAGCCTAAAACGTGGCCCAAAATAAAGGGCCATGCCAGCCCAACAAGATCTTCTGTGAAGATCCCACGTGTAGACCAGGAAAGCCGCCCAAACGCTTGTAAAAATCCAGAAGCTGCCTAAAGAAGGCGAACGGTGTGACGGCGGCGGTGATGAAGACGTGGCTGGGTGAGCGAGGAGATGAGGATGGTGGCGTCCGATTGAACTCTGACAAGCAAGCCAGAACATGGTAAAGTTGTTACTATCAGTACTTGGCTTAATAACTTGTAAGTACCTCCCCCGCGGTACTCACTTGGCCGTGCAAAAAGTTAATAGTACAAATTTCAGTCAACCAAATCAATCGCCTCTTTCGCAATCAGCTCCAATTCTGTTTCGCCTGTTTCAGCCTACTTCACTTTTTGTCACTATTCACTGGGTTACTTTCATCCGGTGATTTGATTAGCAAAACGATAGAAGAATTTGATAATCTTGGCATGGTGTTATAGAGGAAAGTTTATTCTAAAATACCATGAAAAAATTGTTAAAAAATTATATCGTTTTGGTACCCAAATCACCAAGTCAAAGTGACTCAGTTACGGGTTAAAAAGTCAAACGCAGATGAAACAGACGAAACGGAGGTAGTACATCTCAAGGTGTCAAGGGGCCCGGCCCATGCTGGAAACCGGCCCGGCCCGCACTAAAATAAGCCAGGCCCAGCTCCGGACCGGCCTCCTTGAACACCCGAACCGTCCCAGCCCGAGCCCCAACCCGGTGCGGTTCGATTTGGCCCCCACCGATCCAGCACAGCCAGCCCCCCCAGCAGGTCTGTTTGGGAGACGGTCACTTCAATTACTTTTTTATTAATTTATAGGGTAAAAGACATTTTGCTCCCTCCACTTTTAATGATAAGACAAATTACTCCCTGACAAATTAACAATCCATAAAACACCCTTATAACGGAAAAAAACAAATGACACTTTGCACCCCGCCGTTAAGTTCCATCCTTAAAGCTATTTTTCAATTTTTTTGGACCAATTTACCCCCTTTTTTTTCTTCATGTTCTTGATGTTGTGTTCTTGGTATTCTTCTTCACAACAATAAGATTACAGAAATTATAGAAAAAATATAAATCCGATTCACATATGATTTTTTTTTTTGACCAAATTGAATATTTCATTAACCTGCAAAACTAATACAACCATCATCTAGCAAATTTCCTGAAACTCAGGACTAATCAAAATTGTGCTACTATCAGCACTACAATTATGAATACTTCTAGCTAAGAAATCAGCAACCATATTGGCATTTCTACCCACCCAGCTAAAACAAAGTTGTTTGTTGTGAACAAAAACTAGAAGCTCTTCCACAACACTTTGTACTTCCCAATTCATCCTACATTTCCCATTCAGAGAATCAATTAAAATCTTGTTGTCACCTTCAAAAATAATCTCCTGCCATTGATCTTCATTCTGAATAATAGCCATCTTCATTGCCTTGGCTTCAGCACACAAAGCAGAGTATGCATAATCTTTATGCCAACCACTATCCACAATCTTACCTTCCTCATTCCTTAAAATCCAAGCTGCTGTCATTTGAAGACTTTTGCCATCCCAGCTTGCATCTACATTGCATTTGAGCTTTCCAGAAGGAGGTAGTTTCCACTCAGACAAAGCAGATCCAGAAGCCTTAGAATGATGCATCTCATCTTTGCTCTTCTTCACCAAATATATACAAAATTCATCTAAATGATGGCTAATTCCAGGAACCCCCTAATTCCAGTAATCACCCTGGAAGAGTTAACTTTGAGAACAATGAAATGAACAAAAACCCACATAACCTCGGTCTCACACATATAAAACTTTTATTTGAGCAAAAGTAAAATCAAGACCCAACATCATCAAGAACATCAATATTTTCCTTGCAACCCATTAACTCAACTAAAAACATGAACGCCATTGGCACCATCCGATTAACACATCAACTTCATCACCACCATTGATTCCAGCAGCCTACACCAGCTCATACCACCACAACTTCCTTCTCCCTCGTCTTCTTCACCATGAACCAAGATCGAGGAAACCCAAACCCATTAACACCAGATCTGAAGACCCATCTCGTATTTACTGATTTCCTCTTTCTCAGACCAAACCAACCGAAAGAGAAATCGTTTGAATGGAGTAAAGGAAGGTGAGGTGGCTGATTGTGTTCCCGGAATGAACATCCAACCTATTTCTGGGTTGGATTCGGAAGCTTGCACAAACCAATCAAAAATTCAAATCATGGCAGAAGAGGGAAACATAGGACAAATCTGGCGAGACCCGCCATGGACTCCGACCAAACCGACGGTTGCAGCTCCAGCAAGTAATGAGAGGATAATGTCAGGATTCACAAGGTATAAGGACCAAAGTGCAAGAAGAAGTAAACTGATGACCTATGTTTAGGAAGAAAGTGAAAGAAGAGGAAAACTAATGACTTGTAATTCGGAGGTTCAGTAGCCGTTGGATCAAGAAAGGGAAGTTTCAGCTACCGTCCGATCAAGTTAGACATTGGAGTTCAAATAAGTAGCTGCCGTTAGTAGAATGGCAGCGTTTTGTGCCAGCTAGTCTTTCCGTTGTGTTTTCCGTTAGTAGTTGGACGGCGTTAATAGGATGCCGTCTCTTGTCTTTTACTTATTTACCCTCATGTAGTAGCCTTATTTACCTAACTTACCTTGCTGTTACATCGGGTTCTGTGCCCATGTGCAGCAACGGATAAATGCACAAGTTGTGCGAGGAAGAAATCATAATAGATTTGTGGAAAAATATCTCTCTTCTCTCTCTAGATTCAAACTCTCTCTCTCATTTCTGGGTTGCTTAGAATTGAAGAGGCTGCGAAACCCTAATCCGAGACGGATTAGGAGGATTCAGCTCTCATTTCTCAGGACCCCTCTTACGGTCCTGACATTGGTATCAGAGCCAGGTTCATCCACCGGCGCCGGCAACACAGAAAATGGTGAGGAACGACGAACTAGACGCTCGGCTTTCCGTTACCGAGGAGGAGATTAAGGCCATCCGAGAGAATCAAGTGCTGTTTCAGGCGGCGCAGGATAAGATGATGGGCGCCTTGCAAGCCCTAGATCAGCGGCTCAATTCAATGGATTCCAACAATCAGGGACAATTGGAGGAGATCCATATATCAATTCGAAGCCTAAGAAATTACGGCAAGGAGAAGATGGGATCACCGGAGGCCAGGTCTTCGGGAAACACCATCAACCAGCATCCACCCATTCTCAGCTCTCCCCCCACCGTTAATCCACCAGGATCTGACATCAGAAATGGCGTAACAGGTAACTCCCATATTCATCAACGTTGGCCTCAGAATGAATTCCCAAAATTTAGTGGAAATGATCCTAGAAATTGGGTCCAGAAATGTTCAAGGTTCTTTACATTTTACCCTGCAACTAGTGAGCAAAATGTGGCACTGGCTTCATTGTATTTAGAGGGTGAGGCAGATGTGTGGTTCAGAAACGCTCATGAATCCATTGATGGGCTGAGTTGGGAAGTGTTTGTGCAAGAAGTGTGTGCCAAATTTGAAGGAGTAGAGTTAGAAGATGTGATAGGCATGTTTTGCAAAATTACTCTAGAAGGGACAGTGAATGAGTACATTGTGAAATTTGAAGAACTAAGGCTAAGAGTTTTGTTGAAACAACCTAACCTAAATGAAGAATTCTTCATATCAGTATTCAGAAGTGGCCTTCAACTTGAGGTGAAACACATTGTTGGGATTATGAGACCTCAAACCTTACAAGAAGCTATCCACCTAGCCAAAGTGGAGAATGCTACCAAGAGGAGTTGAAAATTCAACAGTCTCAAAAGGGAGGAGCCAGACAGACACTTAACACCAAAACCAATAATAGTACCATTTCTTACAACCCCAGTTCCAGAAATACCAGTTCTATTACTTCATCACCAGCTGGTACTACCACCCCTACCAAAACCACCATTCCCATTACTGGCAGCCCAATGTCCACTGGAAGCAACACCACTCCCATACAGAAAATGACACAAACAGATATGCAGCAAAGAAGAGGAAAAATTTGTGTTATTTTTGTGATGAACAGTATCACAGGGGTCATAAATGCAAAAAGAAACCCCAGCTATATTTAATCATAGAAGATGAAGGGGAGGAGCACGTGAATTCAGAATTTGAAGGGTTAAACTTGAGCCCAGAAGTTCCAGAAATGTAGAAACACCCCCAGAAATGAGTATTACACTCAATGCCATAACTGGCATTGCAAATATCAACACCTTACAGTTGCAAGGACACTACAACAACAACAAAATGATCATGTTGGTGGATTCTGGAAGCACACACAACTTCATTGACCTTGCTACTGCAAAAAAATTGGGGTGTGTCTTGCAGCCCACAAGTGAAGTAAGAGTGACTGTAGCCAATGGGGATGAGCTTATAAGCAAGGCTTATTGTCCTCAACTGAAATGGAAGATACAAGGAATAGAGTTCTCCACTCCTATGAGAGCTATTAATTTGGGAAGTTATGATGTTGTACTGGGAATTCAATGGCTGCACTCTCTGGGACCATTCATGATCAATTTAGAGGAAATGTCACTCTCTTATCATCAGAACAACAAGGAGGTTAAACTACAAGGTCTCAAGGCAAAATCAGAAATGCACATCATGAGCTGCAAGGCATTTCACAAGTTCTGCAACAACAATACTCAAGCTATACTGTATCACATTTCTACACCCATAAGTACACAGAACCAGGAAGAAGAAGTGCCTAAGGAGATCCAACAAATTCTAGAGCAATTCGAAGAAGTGTTTGGAATACCAACAGAACTGCCTCCTCCAAGAGCTCAGGATCACAGAATACCACTCATCTCCAACAGTCAACCAGTCAATACAAGACCCTACAGGTACTCCATCATTCAAAAAAATGAAATTGAGCAACAAGTTAGGGAAATGCTGCAATCTGGGGTTACAAGGCACAGTAACAGTCCCTTTGCCTCACCTGCATTATTGGTCAAGAAGAAGGACAACTCTTGGAGGTTGTGTATAGATTACAGGCAACTAAATAGCATCACTATTAAAGAAAAGTTTCCTATTCCTATTGTGGATGAACTCCTACATGAACTGGGGAAGGCCACTGTGTTCTCTAAGTTGGACTTAAGGTCTGGGTATCACCAAATTAGAATGTATGAGCCAGACATACCAAAAACTGCCTTCAAAACCCATGAGGGTCATTATGAATACCTAGTCATGCCATTTGGCCTCACCAATGCCCCATCCACATTTCAAGGAATCATGAACTCAATCTTCAAACCTTATTTGAGTCAATTTCTCCTTGTCTTCTTTGATGACATACTAGTCTATAGCCCCTCTCTTGAAGCTCACATTGGACACCTACAAGTGACACTCACCCTTCTCAAACAGCACCAACTACTAGCCAAAATGTCAAAATGCTCATTTGCACAACCCATACTAGAGTATCTGGGCCACATAATCTCTGCAGCAGGAGTTACTACAGACCCTCACAAGGTGGAACACATGCAACAATGGCGCACCCCCATTAATCTCAAATCATTGAGGGGTTTCTTGGGGTTAACTGGATACTACAGGAAGTTTGTGCATAATTATTGGGTGATTAGCAGACAATTAACTGCCCTATTGAAGAAGGGTCAATTTGAGTGGAATGAGGAAGCTGATGCAGCTTTCAAGTTGCTCAAATCTATGATGACACAGACACCAGTTTTAGCCTTACCAGACTACACCAAGACATTTATTATAGAGTCTGATGCATCTTATCATGGGGTGGGAGCTGTGTTAATGCAACAAGGGAGACCACTTGCCTAATTTAGCAAGGCCTTGGCTCCTAGGCATCTGGGGTGGTCTACCTATGACAAGGAACTGTTAGCTGTGGTGCTAGCTGTGCAGAAATGGAGGAGTTACATTGAAGGAAGACCTTTTATTATCTCAACAGATCATTACAGCCTCAAGTATCTACTTGACCAGAGAGTCACTTCCATGTTACAGCAGAAATGGGTGTCTAAGCTAATGGGACTGGACTACACCATAGTGTACAAGCCTGGCAAGAACAATGCAGCTACAGATGGGCTCTCTAGATTACACTCTCCACCTGATCAAGAATTGGAGTGTGCTGCCCTCACTGTTGTCAAACCTAAATGGAAAGAGGAATTAGCTCATAGCTATCATGAGGATGAGAAGATCCAACAAATCCTAACTCAGTTATTGATGCAACCAGGACCTATTGAGCACTATACCTTCTCCAATGAGCTACTACACTTCAAAAACATGATCTATGTGGGAGCTACAGGTACTTTAAGAGCTAAAATAATTCAAGAGAGCCACCAATCTGGTACAGGAGGTCACTCAGGCATCAGGGGAACCTACAAGAGAGCTTATCAATATTTTTATTGGCCTCACATGAAAACTGAGATAAAAAAATGGGTGGCAAGGTGTGATATATGTCAGAGGATGAAAAGTGAACATGTACCCTACCCAGGTCTCTTACAACCACTTCCAATTCCCACCCAACCTTGGAAAGAGATCTCCATGGACTTTATTGAAGGCTTGCCAAAATCTGAGGGCAAGGATGTCATTTTTGTGGTGGTGGACAGACTTACAAAGTATTCTCACTTCATGGCCTTGTCACATCCATTCACAACTCCCCAGGTAGCTACTCTCTTCTTTGAAGTGGTCCACAAACTACATGGTCAACCCTCTATAATAGTGTCTCACAGAGACAAGGTTTTCATCAGTAATTTTTGGGAAACCTTGTTCAATCTGGTGGGCACTCAGCTTCATATGTCTTCAGCTTACCACCCCAAACTGATGGCCAGACTGAAATATCTAAGAAGCATGACCAGTGATAGGCCAAATAAATGGGTTAAGTGGCTGTCCCTTGCTGAGTGGTGGTACAATACTAGTTATCATACTAGTATTAAAATGACCCCTTTTCAGGCTCTCTATGGGTATGCACCCCCTCACTTCTTGTTGCACCAACCTACCAAATCCACAGTGATGGAAGTTGATCAATTTCTGAAGGATAGAGCTGTTCTCCTTCAGCTATTACAAGATAATTTGCAACAAGCTCAAGGCAGAATGAAACTTTATGCAGACCAACACAGAAGTGAAAGGTCCTTTGAAGTAGGGGATTTGGTGTATTTGAGACTCCAACCCTACAGACAAGCCACTCTAGCTCTCAGAAGGAATTTGAAACTTGCTCCAAGATTTTATGGCCCTTATCCAGTCATTGCTAAAATAGGGAAGGTGGCCTACAGACTGCAATTGCCAGATACAGCTAAAATACACAATGTCTTCCATGTTTCCCTGCTCAAGAAGAATTTAGGAGAAGGCAATGTGATCTCTACTGCTCTCCCTGACATTGGTCCAGAAGGCCAAATGTTGGTGGAACCTGTAGCCATTTTGGACAGAAGGCTGGTCAAGAGACATAATGCTGCTGTTACACAGATTCTAGTCGAGTGGTCCAATTCAATCCCTTCAGATGCTACTTGGGAAGACTGGGATGCATTTCATGCCAAATTTCCCTCTTTTCAAGCTTGAGGACAAGTTTTTCAAGGGGTGGGCATTGTCAGGATTCACAAGGTATAAGGACCAAAATGCAAGAAGAAGTAAACTGATGACCTATGTTTAGGACGAAAGTGAAAGAGGAGGAAAACTAATGACTTGTAATTCGGAGGTTCAGTAGCCGTTGGATCAAGAAAGGGAAGTTTCAACTACCGTCCGATCAAGTTAGACGTTGGAGTTCAAATAAGTAGCTGCCGTTAGTAGAACGGCAGCGTTTTGTGCCAGCTAGTCTTTCCGTTGTGTTTTCCGTTAGTAGTTGGACGGCGTTAATAGGATGTCGTCTCTTGTCTTTTACTTATTTACCCTCATGTAGTAGCCTTATTTACCTAACTTACCTTGCTGTTACATCGGGTTCTGTGCCCATGTGCAGCAACGGATAAATGCACAAGTTGTGCGAGGAAGAAATCATAATAGATTTGTGGAAAAATATCTCTCTTCTCTCTTTAGATTCAATCTCTCTCTCTCTCTCTCTCTCTCATTTCTGGGTTGCTTAGAATTGAAGAGGCTGCGAAACCCTAATCCGAGACGGATTAGGAGGATTCAGCTCTCATTTCTTAGGACCCCTCTTACGGTCCTGACAGATAAGAGATGTGGGTATGGTTCTTCTTCAGATCTGTGCTACAAAGAGGGGGGGGGGGAGGGGGCGGGAGACGGCTAGGTTAGAAGAGGAGTAGAGAAGAGAAGAGAGAAGGAGAAGAATAAGTACGAGTTTGTAAGAACATGAAGGCGGGTGGGTTTGCTTTTGTTTGTGTGTTCACACAGAGAAAGAGGGGAAGAGAGAAGGATAGGGTTAGAAAATCAGAAAGAGATGAGAAAGAGGGCATTTATAGCTATGTAATTTTGCCTCAATCTGAGGGTAGAATTGTCAGGTAAGAATATTCGTTAGAGTCCGTCAGTTACGAGGGGTTTTAAGAATTGCTAATTTGTTAGGGAGTATTCTGTTTTTTGTCAAAAGTGAAGGGAGCAAAGTGTCTTTTGCCATAATTTATATATATTGATATTAAAAATATATATTAATAAATTAATATTAAATATTCGTCAGGCCCACCCATCTCCTCAACACCTAACCCCACAGGTTTAGGGACCGGGACTGCTGTGGGTCAAGTTTCTCAACCCCTCAACCCAGCCCGACCCCCTCTTCCCCTCAACTCCGGCCCCTCTCTCACATCCCCCTCTCACTCGACATGTCCCACACTATTGACATCTTGACTTGCATCTCACACCGCGTTACTGGAGGCCACGGCAGTTCTTTGAGCTTCCGGACAGTATCGTAGTGGACACTCTCAGTAGGGTTTCGGCCGAAGAGGTTCTGGAAGTTCGAACTGTCAGCAAGAGGTGGTTATCGCTGAGTTCCACACAACATTTTGCTAAATTGCATCTGAAGGGCCGTGCATATATACTACTTTTGCAAATTAAGGTGACAATAGTGCGGGCTGGGCGGGGTTGGAGAGGGCTGTGAGAGAGGGGGCTGGGGCCAGGTTGAGGGGAAGGTGAGGCCGAGTTGAGGGGTTGGGACACTTGTCCCTTACTGGTCTGGGGCTAGGTTGAGGGGAAGGTGGGGCCGAGTTGAGGGGTTGGGAAACTTGTCCCCCACTGGTACGGGGCCCTAAACCCGTGGGGTTAGGGGTTGAAGGGGGCGGGTGGGCCTGGCCAATATATTATTAATGTATTAAATATTATATCTTTAATATATACTTGTATATAAATTAATAAAAAGAGTAACAATTGGTACCGTTTGTGGGGGGAGGGGGGGGGGGGGGGAACCGGCTCGCTGGAGCCGGACCATATTGGAGGGGGGCAAGTTGAACCACACTGGGTTAGGAGGCAGGCTAGGGATTAGGAGGCTGGGCCGGTTTAGGTGTGGTGCAATTAGAAGATGATGCAGGACCAATATGACGTTAGAATTGTAGAAACTTCTGTGGCTCATTCAAAACATTCCAGGATCATAATGCAACTCAACACAAAGTTATGAGTAATTTGTGTTTTTAATTTTATCTGTATTTGATTGATCCAACTGTGATCAGGATTGAGACCGTTAGAGATCCTACCCGCCTTGTAATATTATCGTGACCCTAATGGCCGGAATTGACTTAACTCAGTGACCACAAGAAGAAGCTGGTACATTGACTTCAATAACTTAATGAAGATATCAGTGATTTGGTAGCTAGGCTGCATCGAATGGTTTACCACCTAGCGTCTCAAATTATCTGTTATCTTTGGTTTGTAAAAATCAATTTGTTAAGGTAATTTGAGTTGATAAACGAACTCGTTGGTCTTCTTCATAATGTTGTATACTCATCTTATTGTATAACAATATGGCTAAATAGTTTGACAAGTTTTTGTATCGCCTTGATACTAAAAGCAGCTAGGCAAACTGATCTCAAAAGTCAAGGAAGTAGCGAAAGCAGTGAACTGTCGGCTTGACCAGGCTGTTGCTCTAGCTAGGCTAGATTTGATATTTCTTTGTGAACCTACTAATTATAACCCGGCATTGGAGTACATGGGTTCCGTTTGAACATATTTGCAATACGTTCATGTAAGAGATTTTGTTGGAGTACTAAACATATCGTCCCAAAACTACTTTGGAACATTACCATGAAAGAGAACACAATTCTATGATGTTTTGCCACCTTTTGTTTCCAAAACAATCATATAATTGGGTCTTTGCTCTCATATGCCAATTCTATGTACTGAGGTCTCGTTTTAGTTCTGTTTAAAAATGTTCCAATTGTTTACCCTATAGCTACTCAAATTCAGTATGACAATTAGTGGTGGAGCTAGAAAACTGTAACAAGCGTGGAAATGAGTTAATTATGCTACTTTCTGTAGTAGCAAAAAATGTGAACCCAGTCAGAGCATTTGTCGATTTATTATAAGATTATTTTGATCAAAACTTATAAATAATATGAGTATTAGTGCAATTTTCGTAACAGCATGAGTGACAATTGCAATCACTTGCCCTTGAATAGTTTCGCCCCTGATGAAACTGTCACAATGCCTAGTACAAATTCTACAAAGTAATACTCTCTCACTTTCCCATGGCTGTTTCGCAATTTCCGGTGGGGGTTCCCTAAATTGTGTTCACGGGGTTCGGAGTTGGGACCATTATTTAATGGTGCAGAAGAAGAGGGATGTCATCACTTGCAAACACTTACCAAGGATTCACTGCATCTCTAGGTAAAGAGACTTGCAGACTTGCCTTTATCTATTCTCCAAAACATATGTTGTATGTGAAGGAAGGTGATGGATGGTTAACCTTGATACAAATTTTGTCATTCTCGGCAAATTCCAGTTAGCCATTTTGAGATTCAGCTGTTGTAGTTGCATCCCATTGTTTCAATCTCATGCACATCTACCCTATACCAATAATTGATTCATTTGTCACATGCAACATTTTCTTAGAGGTTGAAATGTTGAATATGCTGCATTGTACGAATTATTTAGCGTAGCATGTTGCCAAGGTCGATGCATCTCTGTTTTTCTTGATGATGTGGGAACTTCAACTGTTATTCTCCGGGCGCGTACTGTTCCAGTGTAATAATCTAGAAATCACACAAGAGAACCAAACTCACACTCTAGTGCAATAGCATGCCAACACAACCAAGAGGGAAATCATCTTAAGAAAAAATAATGGACGGGCACTGAAGGTCAAAGGACGCCCTTTCAATAATAAAGATTCCATGGGTTGAAAAACTCAAAATTCTTACTGGTACTAAAAATGGCCCCTGCTCATATACCACAAAGCTGCCCAAATAAATGGAGACCCTAATTGCAGTTAAAAATGAAACAAAAAAATGCTAACACTATACCTCTAATTAACAACCCCATCCCTCCTGATCCAATTTAGGGTAAGCTGGTGCCAGAAAAATACAAACTCTTTCTTTGGAAATACTAGTACATGACAAGCTTTACCATCCATGTCCAACCTATGTCCAACCTAGCAAAAAAATTGCCTTTTATTCAACCTCTTTGTCCATTGTGTCACACGCTCCCGGAAACAACACATCACATCTTTTTCTCTTGCCCTGTTTCCTCGCCCTCCAGAATTCGCTTCTCCAAATGAAACTTCGAGCAATTTATCATGGATTATTACTAACAAGATATCATGCATTTAGTAGCATTTTAATACGTACAGATAGCCTCCTTTCTTTGCATATGTTACAGGCGAATGAGCAGACGTCTTACAAGGATGCACCCATTCGGATGTTTATATGACAGGAGGTTGGGTATTTCATAACTGTACTATTACTAAGGTCTTGCATCGTCTAGTTTCCGCGGCTCACCGCGCGGCCCAGGCGGCCATGGAAACAATCTCAGAGAGTCAGAGTAGTGTTGTGCTTGAGACTCTTTTGCTGTACATATTGTCTCCAAAGCACCCCTTTTGTTGTTGCTTCCCAGTTGCTAGTTCATGTCTATGTACTCTTGGTGGAAGTTTGGCAAGGTTGGTTGTGTAAAATGTTAATGCCTGTAAGTAGTTTCGGATGTGTGTAGTTTGTACTTTGTATACTTGGCCTACTCGTGCCTCCTCGTGCCACGGTGCTGTACCTTGCTATCATATATATGATATTTCTTACTTTCTCAAAATAAATAAATAAATAAATTATGCATATCAATTACATGAACAAATCAATTACCTTGCTAATCTTAGCACTATATTCTCTCCCAAAAAAAAAAGCTTAGCACTATTCTATGGATCGATCCCTTCAGAATAAAAACATTTCAAATTTGTCGCTTGAGATGAAGTAGAAAACTAAAAATAGAAAAATCATCCATCCAAACTATCGAGTAAAGTGCATGCACCCACTACTGGTGCTACATGATGTAGAGGCTTCACTAGCAGGCCTAGGAGAAACATGACATTCACCACTAGGCGCAATTCCGGCTTAGCGACTGGTAACTCCACTTCTTTGGCAGCTGCAGGCCTGCAGCATTAATACTTATGTTACAAATGAACACTGGAGTAATAGCTTTTCAATTCACAATAGTGCATGTAGTAATAGACTAGGAGTAGCACATAGTAGTACGTTCTTTTAGGAAACACAATATAATTCCATAAAAGCATGACCATTAGGAGACTGTCATGTCGTTAAATCATCAAAATCGGGGTGGATTTTGGAAATTTGGCACAATGGGGGCTTGAAAAAAAAATCAAGTTTGATGACTGATACTTTTTTGAGGAGATAATGACTGATATTTTGATAAATGTTAAAGTATTTAAAGGCTAAAATGATGATCTTAATAAATTACTGAGGCGAATGTGTAATATGAGTGGGACTAATGTAATTAAATTAAAAAAATATATAGTAAACATTGTAAATATCAAAACTTGAGCAAGGACTCCGTGATCACAGTCGAGACTTGTGACTTAAGAGTTTGACTCTCTTGAGGTCTGATACGATGATCAATAATCTTCGGAGCTCCGTAGATTTAGTCGAGTACGTACAAGCTAGCATGGACATCACAATAATTTCAAAAAAAAAAGGACCAAGTTTGAACCAACATGGCATTCATTAATGACACAGTCCTAGCGCGTGAAAATGACATGTCCCAATGTGTTAATCATTATCAGGAAAAAGTACACACACAGTTATCTTGTCATAATGTCTCTTTTAACATTATTCCAGGATCTTATTCGTACTTTTCTTGAAGGTGGGGGTACATGTAACTAAATAGAACATTTTGGGGGCCTTCATTTAAAAATTGATAGAGGGGTAGAAAGGAAATTATTTTAATGAATGTCGTTTTCGCGGGAAGATCAACGTCCTTCACAAAAACCTACAAGGATTTCCGCAGCACAACAAAAGTGCAGAGGGCGAATAGGGAATTAGGTTCCAGGCAACGATCTGTTGTAAAATGGTTTTCGAACCATGCTTTTGTTACCCAATTTCGGTCAAGTTATAACTAAGAACTTGAATCAACGTTAACATATTATTAAACTAGGTAACAAGGGGATCGATTCAAGATCCCAAACGTCGAAAACCATTAACGGGTGAATGAGAAATTAGGCGTTGAAGTTGGCCACTTCAATTGCTCAATTTTAAATGCACCCACATCTTGGAAATGAGGAAGAGAAGAGTAGTTCATCTACTCAAAGGTTGAGTACTAAGGGCACGCCCTTTGGGTGATACACATTTTGTGTAGGAGAGAGGACCTAGACAATGGTCGAACCACCACGCGCGCGCGCGCCGCCGCCGCCGTCCGTCCGTCCGGCCGGCCGGGTTCGGGCCGTGACGTGGCGCGGTGCGGTGCGGTGGTGGTTGGTTGGGCTTTATCTTTTTGGGCCAGAAAATAATTTTTTAATCCAGCCCGTTATTAATTAATGTTAACAGTCCAACCCGAAACAGTTATTAACTGTCTTCAACAGTTGTAACTTTTGGAACAGTTACAACCGTTACTGTTCAAATTTGAACAGTCACAAACGGTTTTGTAACTGCTCCTCTCCCTGCCTATAAAAGGAACCTTCCTCTCTCAGTTTTGTCCATCCCAACTCCAGCAACAATTCTCTCTCTCTCTCACTCACTACCAGTTTCTCTCAAAACAAAGTTCGGTTCGCCGGTACTGCAGATTGTGCTTTCGTCTGCAGTACGTGAAGACTTTCATCCTGGGGAGTAAATTTGCCCGTGTCTGTAGATAAATAAAACGAAGCACAACCAACTGTGGGGGGCAAATATTACTTCACGGAGATCGTTTCATGAACAACGAGACTGTCTTCTATCTTGCTTCAGCGTTCGGCAAGTTAACCATCTGTAAGTGTTTATTGTTTCTGTATTTTAATTACTTCTGTTAATCTTTCTGTTTTCAGATTCTTCTTAATACACCTAATTCTTTCCAACAATCGTGAAGTAATATCTCTATAGGTGTTTAAAAGAATCTGTTTTACACAGAATTTTTAACAGTATTTTTTTTTTTCAGATTACTTTACAGTATTGTTTTTATTCTGTACTCTTCTCTTCTACTTTCTTTCTGTTTGCTGAGACATTTGTATCTTCAGCAATGTCAGAAACTGGGACTGAAACTCGTCCGGCTAATCCGTCCAACATGGCGACAGCGGCTGCCAACCAGGTTGTTCCGCTCAACGCAGTGACGGCAGAAAAACCCGAAAAGTTCACGGGGATTGATTTCAAGCGTTGGCAGCAGAAAATGCTCTTCTATCTCACCACCTTAGGTTTGGAGAAATATCTAAGGGATGATGCGCCTGAAACTCCATCAAACGCAGATAAAGAAGCACTCGTCGCTATTGACGCTTGAAAGCATTCTGACTTCCTTGCCAGAAATTATATCCTCAATAGCTTAGACGATCAACTGTACAATGTCTATTGTTCTGTAAAAACTGCAAAAGAACTATGGCTTTTCCTAGAAAAGAAATATAAAACAGAGGATGCGGGAGCCAAGAAATTTGTAGTAGAAAATTTTATGGAGTTTAGGATGGTGGATTCTAAATCTATCATGTCACAGGTTCAGGAATTCCAATGCCTCATCCATGATGCGCAAGCCGAAAGCATGATTCTGCCCGAGGAATTTCTCGTTGCAGTCATGATTCACAAGCTTCCACCCGCATGGAAAGCATACAAGAATTACCTGAAACACAAGCGCAAAGAGATGAAGATGGAGGAACTAATTGTCCGCCTACGCATTGAGGAAGGAAACCAGATCGCCGACGAAAGACCCTCAACAAGTTATCATTCAAGGATCAACATTGTGGAGGGAGGCCCAGAAAAGAACAATCACAAAAGGAGGAAGGCAAGTGCCCCTTACGAGAAAAAGAGGTTCGCGGGAAAGTGTCTCATTTGTGGGAAAGTCGGTCACATGAAGAAGGACTGCCGCAAAAGGAGAAATACTTTCAAGGGCAAGAAGCCGGAAGCAAACCTCACCGAAGGCAACAATGATAAAGACTTTGCCTCCGTAATCTCCGAAGTCAATCTCGCCGGAGGAAATCCAAACGAATGGTGGGTTGATACCGGGGCTACTCGCCACATTTGCGCCGACAAGAACATGTTTGCCGAATATGAAGAAGTCGAGAACGATGAACAACTCTACATGGGTAACTCGGCCACATCCTTAGTCAAAGGAAAGGGACGGTTGATTCTCAAAATGACGTCCGGAAAGAAACTTGTACTTAATGATGTATTACATGTCCCCGACATTAGGAAAAACCTTGTTTCAGGTTCTGTACTTAGCAAAAAGGGTTTCAAACTTGTCTTTGAATCCGACAAGTTTGTATTAACCAAAAATGGGGAGTATGTAGGAAGGGGTTACTTGAAGGATGGGCTTTTCAAGCTCAATGTAATGGTTGTTTCCGCAATGAATAAGAAAGCAATATTTAACTATTTGTCGGAGTCTTCTCTCTCTTCATCTTGTTTATGGCATGGAAGATTAGGACATGTTAATTACGACTCAATTCGTAAATTAATGAATACCGATCATCTTCCAAAAAGTTCTATCGATGAAAATCACAAATGTGAAATTTGTGTAGAGGCAAAAATGACAAGACAATCGTTTCAACCGATTGGTACAAAAACAACAAGTTCTCTTGAACTTATTCACACCGATATTTGTGATTTAAAGTTTGTTCAAACAAGAAGCGGCAAAAAGTACTTTATTACCTTCATTGATGATTGTACCAAATATAGCTATGTTTATTTGTTACATAGCCGAGATGAAGCATTGGATGCTTTCAAACAATTCAAGGCCGAAGTAGAAAATCAACTCAACAAAAAGATTAAAATACTTCGAAGTGATCGATGAGGAGAATACGATTCTCCATTCGCAACTATATGCGCTGAAAATGGAATAATCCATCAAACTTCAGCACCATATACGCCTCAACAAAATGGAGTGGCGGAAAGGAAGAATAGGACCCTAAAAGAAATGCTTAACGCATTACTCTTAAGTTCGGGGCTACCACAAAACTTGTGGGGGGAAGCGCTATTAACAGCCAATTATATTCTTAATAGAATACCCAAAAAGAAAATGGACAAAACTCCATACGAGTTATGGAAAGGGCGTAAACCCGCATACAAGCATCTAAGAACTTGGGGATGTCTTGCAAAAGTAGCTACTCCATTACTTAAAAAGGTAAAGTTAGGTCCAAAGACAATTGATTGCGTCTTGATTGGATACGCATTAAAGAGCAGCGCCTACCGCTTTATGGTTCATAAATCGGAAATTCCGGATATTCATGAGAATACCATAATCGAATCGGCACATGCGTCATTCTTTGAGGATATCTTTCCTTATAAAGAAATGAAAACGCAATTATCTTATAAGCGGGCGCATGACATAGCTTTTGAAGAAAACTTAGAAGAAGAGCCTAGACGAAGTAAAAGGCAAAAGGCTCCTAAAACATTTGGTCCGGAGTTTCTTACCTATATGGTAGAAAATGATCCTGCAACTTACAAAGAAGCTATGTCAAGTGTTGAGGCATCCTATTGGAAGGAAGCAGTAAAAAGCGAAATCGAATCAATTCTCCATAATAATACATGGGAATTAGTTGATCTTCCTCAAGGATGCAAACCATTAGGTTGCAAATGGGTATTTAAGCGAAAGCTTAAATCGGATGGTTCCATCGACAAGTATAAAGCTAGACTTGTCGCAAAAGGATACAAACAAAAGGAAGGTTTAGACTTCTTCGACACTTATTCCCCGGTCACTAGAATAACATCCATTCGAATGCTAGTTGCAATTGCAGCAATTTTTAATTTTGAAATTCATCAAATGGATGTTAAAACGGCATTCCTAAATGGAGAACTAGAAGAAGAAATTTACATAGAACAACCTGAAGGTTTTCAAGTTCCAGGAAGCAAAAACAAATATTGTCGTCTAAAAAAATCCTTATACGGATTAAAACAAGCACCCAAGCAATGGCATGAAAAATTTGACAAAGTTATGTCAACAAATGGTTTTAAAACCAATGAATGCGACAAGTGTGTATATTCTAAAACAAACACTGATGGGTGTGTCATCATATGCCTATACGTTGATGAAATGTTGATTTTTGGAAACAACGAGAAAGTAATACGTGCCACCAAAGGGTTATTGTCGACAAGCTTTGATATGAAAGATTTAGGGGTGGCTGACGTCATTTTAGGAATCAAGGTTTCTAAGACGTCCTCAGGGTATGCATTATCTCAGTCTCACTATATCGAGAAAGTTCTCGAAAAGTTTGACAAAGATAGCGGCAAACAAGTAAAAACACCAGTCGACACAAGCATGCATCTCGCCAAAAATCGCGGTTCGGCAATCAAACAACTTGAGTATGCGCAAATAATAGGAAGCCTGATGTACATAATGAATTGTACAAGGCCGGACATCGCACAAGCAGTTGGAAAGCTCAGTCGTTTTACTAGTAATCCTGGAAAGGATCACTGGACAGCATTGATCCGAGTATTAAGGTATCTACGATACACCAAGAACTTAGGATTACAATATTCCAACTATCCTGCTGTCCTAGAAGGATATTGCGATGCTAATTGGATATCTGATACAAAAGATTCCAAGTCCACGAGTGGTTACGTATTCACACTCGGAGGAGCGGCAATATGCTGGAAGTCTTCTAAGCAGACATGCATTGCAAGATCTACTATGGAATCGGAATTCATAGCATTAGATAAGGCAGGGGAAGAACCAGAATGGCTTCGTCATTTCCTCGAAGACATTCCAATATGGCCGCAACCGGTGCCTGCCATATGCATTCACTGCGATAGCCAGTCGGCAATAGCAAAGGCACAAAATAGTATATATAATGGTAAGTCTCGACACATGCGTCGAAGACACAATACTATAAGGCAACTTCTCTCACAAGGGATAATATCGATCGATTACGTAAAGTCAAAGGAAAATATAGCGGATCCGCTGACCAAAGGTCTATCGAGAGAATTGGTTGCAAGTTCGTCGAGAGGAATGGGGCTAAAGCCTATCTCGTAAGAGTTGCACAATAGCGGCAAACCCAACCTAGGTGACTGGAGATCCCAAGAACTAGGTTCAAAAGGGACAACCTAACTATTTGTGCAAATACAAAATCACTCATAAAATTGAAACAACGTTTCAATCCCATTCCTAGGACGAAGAGTGATAGGACCAGGGTAAGCAATGCTTTTAATGAGGTCACATGTTAAGAAGAGTATGAATTGATACCCTTAAATGTGTCTCACCTATGTGAGTAGGAACTGGGGCCGGTTCTAGGAGGATGGAAAAGGCTACACTCCTCTAAAGACTACTCATGAAAAACCAGGCAAAGTGTTTCAAGGCCAAAATGAACACAACCATGAGAACCAACTATGTTTCGGTATTTATTTGTGTGGTTACTATCGACAAGGTATACGACACGGCAAAGCAGTTCAAAGCGCTTCGCACACTGTCTAGCCAGTATACCCTATAGTATCTCACTAATAGAAAGGTTCAAAGTCTATGACCACCTTTCCTTAGGCAATTAATTACCACTGAGAGAAATCCACAAATGAGATCGACACTTTCAGCATAAACGCTAATTTGTCATTCATGTGGGGGATTGTTGTAAAATGGTTTTCGAACCATGCTTTTGTTACCCAATTTCGGTCAAGTTATAACTAAGAACTTGAATCAACGTTAACATATTATTAAACTAGGTAACAAGGGGATCGATTCAAGATCCCAAACGTCGAAAACCATTAACGGGTGAATGAGAAATTAGGCGTTGAAGTTGGCCACTTCAATTGCTCAATTTTAAATGCACCCACATCTTGGAAATGAGGAAGAGAAGAGTAGTTCATCTACTCAAAGGTTGAGTACTAAGGGCACGCCCTTTGGGTGATACACATTTTGTGTAGGAGAGAGGACCTAGACAATGGTCGAACCACCACGCGCGCCGCCGCCGTCCGTCCGGCCGGCTCGGCTCGGCTCGGTCTCGGTCTCGGGTTCGGGCCGGGCCGGGCCGTGGCGCGGTGCGGTGGGTGGGTGGTGGTTGGTTGGGCTTTATCTTTTTGGGCCAGAAAATAATTTTTTAATCCAGCCCGTAATAATTAATATTAACAGTCCAGCCCGTTATTAATTAATGTTAACAGTCCAACCCAAAACAGTTATTAACTGTCTTCAACAGTTGTAACTTTTGGAACAGTTACAACCGTTACTGTTCAAATTTGAACAGTCACAAACGGTTTTGTAACTGCTCCTCTCCCTGCCTATAAAAGGAACCTTCCTCTCTCAGTTTTGTCCATCCCAACTCCAGCAACAATTCTCTCTCTCTCTCACTCACTACCAGTTTCTCTCAAAACAAAGTTCGGTTCGCCGGTACTGCAGATTGTGCTTTCGTCTGCAATACGTGAAGACTTTCATCCTGGGGAGTAAATTTGCCCGTGTCTGTAGATAAATAAAACGAAGCACAACCAACTGTGGGGGGCAAATATTACTTCACGGAGATCGTTTCATGAACAACGAGACTGTCTTATATCTTGCTTCAGCGTTCGGCAAGTTAACCATCTGTAAGTGTTTATTGTTTCTGTATTTTAATTACTTCTGTTAATCTTTCTGTTTTCAGATTCTTCTTAATACACCTACTTCTTTCCAACACGATCTTCTCTGCAACTTTCAACGATCACCATGGCTGCGTGTAAGTTCAATTTATCATCTGATCTATTCTCACCCTTTCCCCCCAAATCCGTAGATGAAGACTTCACCTCTCACATGAATAATACCTTGAAAGCTTATGCCGCAAACAGGCACAAATATTGGCCTTTTCAAAGCTGTTCACTGCATTATTGTTTCCCCCATAGCTTCCGTATAAAGGCAACTGCCTCATTCTGCTTCTTTAAAGGTGAATGGGCATCTGAATAAGACATGAGTTGAACTTATAGGCTCAGGCCTCATGCCCCCTATTTGCTATACTGCACCACAATGAAAAGGAAGAAGGCAATTAAGGGTATAGAGAACTACAAGTACAAGTGAGTTATTAGGGTGACTTTACTATGTGCGTGGTGAGACTGAAAATTGAGTGAAATAAGGGAATGGCCAATTGCCAAATTAAAGAAAAGAGCAAGGACGTTATTAGTCGCTTGCTTGCTGCTGCTGCTGCATTTGCTCTATGGTAAATTTCGTCTTGGTTGAGCATTCAACTCCTTAAGGTTTTATATGTAATCAACTTCATGCCTTGACCGCACATCTGATTTCCAATTTATCCGTACAGTGACAAGACTTTAAAATCATGACTTCATGAAGTTGTGCAATCTTTTATCCGATGTGCTAACTATTTTATCCGCATTTTTGCAGAAATGAGCAGGTTCAGATGTCACGTGAACTACAAAGTCCTGCTTTATTTTCCAAGAATATCTTTGAAAGCTCAAAACCCAACCCCCAATCAGTAGAAAAGCATAAGCTGCTTCTCCAGTTCAGCCAACGTATTCTTTCCCTTGCGGTATCAACTTGTCTATACCTTCGTGTCATCAGGAAAACCAGTGTTATCAGGAAGAAGCAACATGCTTTACTGAATTAATAATAACCGAGTGAATTGTATGTAACTACTTACCAGTGAGTGCATGGCTTGAATGGACCTGGGAGATCACGGTGATGGAGGACAAAGAGCAGCAACCACAGCAAGGCAGCTCCCTACAACACCCAAATGGGAAACACAATAAGACAGCTTAAATAAATCCTTAGCGGTAGGAAGGGTAACAAAAACCACCAACAAAAACCACAAAGAAGCAATCCAACAAGATTAACATAATAGAACCAATGCAACCGATTCATACTCTACCATACGCAAAACATGACAAAACAGTGCAGCAAAACATTCTACAGAGATACAGTTGGACTGTTGAAGCCGCCAGCACATCAAATTCAATTCGTTATCATTCCAGAATGCTGAATCATGAAAGCTATACTACATTTTATGCAAAGGACAAGAATCGGACAATTCTTCAACTCATTGCATTGAATGTCATTACTCTTTAGTGTGGATGCCAATCCATTTTCTATCGTAATAAGAAAGCAACATTTTTTCATATACATGCTTTGCCATTGACACCCATCTCAACTATGGTCACAGAATTAATTATTACACCATGTTAAAACTCCATTGTTCATATATATATCCTCAGCCAAATACAAGTGAAACGTCGATTCTGGGATGTATAATTGGTGCAGCACTCTGTTTGGGATCTATAGTTTGACTATGGGTTTCTGGGATTCATTCGAGTACTTTGGTCGAAGAAGAATGGCCATGCTATCAAGGGGAGACCAAATTAGTCACTGAAGCTGTGAATTCAGCATCTTCCTAGGTATTAAACGAAATGTGAATTCCCAGTTGGCTGGGATGGTAGATAACTACAGATTCATGGATGTACTATGATGAAAGAGCTAAACAATTTTTAGTGGACAGCTATAATTATACATGTTCTGCACTTATAGAACTTATCATAAGTTTTCTAAGCAACTATAGAAATTCTTATAAGACGACTGAAAGATTATTTGGGTCAGCATGCTTGTTAAACAGGTATTTGAACCACACTTCCTAGAAACAAATTATCAGAATGTGGGAGAAAATTATAGCTGGAAGGGACATTTTCAATGAGAATCTCAATCCCAAGGGGTTGGCCTAGCGGTGAGCCATGGGACTTGGGGATTGAGATTCAAACCCCACGACGACCAATAATCCTTGAGGCCCGGTGGATTTAGTCGAGGTGGCGCAAGCTGGCCCGGACACCACGGTGATCTAAAAAAAAGTGGGAATCTCATTTAAGGCGACAAATCAATAATAAGGTGAGCCTGAGCTGGAGTAATATGCAATGCAATCAGGCAGAATATGAGTAACGTCATACAAACTATGGAAATTCCAAAGACACAACCAAAAATATTATCAATCAATGTAACCTACTTAATATCAGGCACTGAATGGTGAATGCAATGATGCGGCAATTTCACATAGCTGAAAAGATATTTTGCAAGGATCAGCAACCACAACGAAGACTAAGCTGCAACAGCAGCACACGTACTCACTGTTAAGCTTTAGAACTGTAACATGACAAAACTCAAAACAGAAGCAATAGAAGTGGATGCTGGAGCCTGGGGACCGGGCAGGACGACTACTTATAGTAAGTTCGTAACTTCATACTGATTTTTCATTCAAAACATTAGTAACCATCAATGTCCTGGTATATTCCCTACTGTGTCGTACTTAGCTTATAAATTCCTACATTACTGACCAGAACAGTATGAAGGGAACCCGTTTATTAGTCCATTATATATTTTTTTCAGGGAGCAGACTGACCATCATTTTCTACAGCTATGGAGAAACCGCCGGCCTTGGAGGAGAAAACATCATCATCGAGTTACCACCTGCAGAGAAAAAAGAAAATAAATCACTGTTTTAATTTTTTTAGCTTTTCCACTGAAGATAAACATTGAGTACATTCCATCAAAAAAAAAAAAATAACAGAGTACAGTATAGATGATATCAGCAATCCAAGAACATGAAAGAGTAGATAGACTGATAAAGTGTAAATATCAATCCAATGTATTTTCTACTATGTTGGGTGAATTCCAAAGTCATGATAGCTTAATTATCATTATGATGATGGCCCCTTGCATATTCTTTGTTCGCAAAATGTGCATAAGAATGACCATACAAGATCAACTTTGAGAAGCCATGTCAGAACTTACTAATAGTCTGATACCCATAAACAAAATTCATATGTTTTTTAATCATCAACAAATAACTTTCAACTGTTTATAGTCAAATTTAACTTATGATGAGCCAAATGAGACTGTGTACAGGGAACTTTTCTCGGAATCAAGGACCGAGAAATCGGAGGAGCCAAATTGTGGGAGGATTGTGTGAGATCACTACCATATTGTCAATTTCTCAGCTTTGGCAATCTAATTTCATGGTTATCAAGATTTTTTTCTTGAATAGAAGACCCCAAACCGATACGTATATGAAGTTGAAGATGCAACCTCAAATCACACGTTAGATCAAAACAGCCAACAAACCTTACAAAGATGAGCCTTTGGTTTTGAAACAAACTAAATTGAAACCATATAGTGAATCCCCAAAACAGAACCCAGAATCGAACAAATGGCCAACCTTCAAATTGGATATACACCAGCATAAAACTCGAACGCCCAAGAATGAAGACAACATGAAAATGAAGGGATTTTCATAGGCTCGGATGCATGTTTGGAATCACGATATGAGGCAAGTTTCCTACCATCATAGCTGCAAAAAGGATTTGCCTCGCCATAAATGGAAGAAACGATTAGCCTAAACTGTGGATTTGCAAGATCTTCATTGCCAAACCATCCTCCACGACCGACATAGAGAGGAGAGATGTCTGAATCATATGAAGGTGAGGGAAGTAAAAGTTGTCAAAGCTTGATACATATCGTGTATCGATAGTAGGATTTTCATATCGCGTATCGTATCGTATCGCACGATACGCACCCCCTTCTTAAAACAACTTAAAATATAACTCTTATATTGAAGAGTTTATTGGTTGCATCTGACATTTACTTTCTTACACAGTATATCTTGAATACGTATTAGAGGTTGATCAGGTAGTCTAACGACTCTAACCAGCATGTATTGACATCTTTTTGTATGCAGCTAGATTATAGATTCCCATTAAAAGGGCATGTTAATATATTTTGGTCTCATGTCCAATAATGAATCACATATTCACATTACATACTTGAGAGTAATAGTTACTTAGAAGAATTGAGTGGATTGTCAGTTATATGTAGGGTATATCTATGTGGCATCGTTTTAGTAGTTCAATATTCTTGCGTACTATGTGGCAAACGAACCCAATTAAATGAAACATAAAACTAAAATACTAAAGTTAGGGATCTGTAATCAGTTCCCACTAGGAACACAACCGTATTCCACTAGGGTCATGTAAATAGAACAATTTGTCTTCTATATGGAATTGTCTTCTCCAGTCTTTCTCTTATGAATGCTAGATCATTATCGAGATAATTCAAGACAGTTGTGTTTTTTGACTTAATTCAGGCAAACTCGGAGAACTAGGACCATCTAACAAATATTCATATAATCCATGTAATGTGAAGTTCTATAACAATAGGTTTTGACGAACCTAGCCCAGATTCACTTCTCGAACGATCGCACGATACGTATCGTATCGGATGTGTATCGCTCCATATAGTTTGATACACTTTCATCAGCGATACAGCGAACGATACGTAACGCTGATGACATGCATAGTATCGTATCGTACGATATGTATCGAGTATCGCTCGATACTGATAACAGAGAGTAAAACAATGTAACGACAGAACGGTAAAAGAACAAATAAAAAGAGGCTGTAATTTGAAACTCTTAGTCTCAGTCATTATATCTGTTAACTATATCAGTCTAACTAAAATATTTTCAGTTCTGTATTGATTAATAAGAAGTGTTTATCTTCTTTACCCGCTATCTATTTGGTTTTCCTCTAGTTCTCTATCAACCTTCAACCTCAAGACACTGCATTCATAAGTTTGTAAAATATATATGCATTGTTTTTTCTTTCCAGATGGCTCAATTCCAAATACATGAACTCGAACAAGAACATTGTAGATGCTTAGCTGTATATTTCTGATAGCCAGTGGAAACTCAAAGAAAGCTTACAGATGTTTAAAATATCTATGCCACATTCATCACCACAGAAGGGACATCAGCCTAATGGTTATTTGAGGTATACTTTCTTCTAAGCCAACAGATTTCTTCATGTGAATGATATATCTTTCCAAGGTTATTCTTTATGATAATGATTTCCAATATTCCAATGTCATTTAGAGTCATGTTAGACAAAAACTTTCTGGAACATATAGAAGGAAACAAAATTGAGAGAAGAGAGAGTCAGACCTGCTGTTGCCTGGCGAGCAATTTCGCGGCTTCCGGAAGGAGAACAAAATGCCTGCAAAAAAAATGGAAAGCCATCATCAGTAAACTTGAGAATAAGATTTTACACTCTCAAAACAGACCAAATTCGCACCCCAATCACATGCAGTCAGAAATTACAACCCAGAACAGTATTTTGAGCACCGCAACTGCTGTCACTATCCAAACCGAGATTCCAGCACACTGCGAACCCTGTCCCAACCCAGACGTCGTTTAATCCTCCAACCCACTCACAACCAAGGCTCAACCTGCAGAACCACCACTCCACTCCAAATAAAGAGAAATAGAGGCACAGAGAGAGAGAGAGAGGGAGTTTTCGAATGTGAATGACTTTTGCGTGATAAGAAGAGAAGGCTATCACCACATCAACCTCCGCTCCACGCTCTCTCTCACACACTCTAAATTAGTCAATCTTCTCTCGCATCTTGCAGTGGTGGAGTGTCCGATCTACAGTTTTTGAAGGCCAAATATTTGGGATTTTCTTCAACATGCGATGGGTTTGCTTCAGTTTCCCGTGCTGGAACTTAAAACCCCGCTCGGAGAACACAGGTGCATTCAGAGCTCTATCTCTCTTCTTTGAAATTGAAAGGAGGGAGAGAGGGAGAGGGCGGTGGGAGAGAGCGGGAAGCTTTGATGCGGAGAGAGTTTCAGCACCGTCGCCGTCGCAGATCCACTCACTGAATCTTCCCCGGGAAGACTCTGAGAGGTACATGTCTATGGCCGCATGTAGGCATGCAAATCTATATCTATATAAAAGCAAAGCTATGAGAGAGGATCATCCTCCTTATGACACGTAGGATCTTAGAAAAAATATGAACATGCCATATGTCATGTTATGTGGCACAATTTGCCAATTAAAACTTGCCATCTAAGCTCTTACGCACATGCCTAAGATTCAAGAGTCAATTACAAATTGCCAACTCAAATTAAGTGCTATGTCATACATAAAAAATAAATTCTCTAATCTTTACCCATCTCCATGCATGAACAATTCATTATTCACACAGATTTCCATGCGTGGAAATTTGCTAATTCTTTCTTCATTTATTATTTGTGCATTTCATAATTAAAAAAATAGGTTCAATGAATCTTTATGGAAAAAAAATTCAGCCCATGTGCATAAAAGAATATCAGTGCCAATGAATATAAAAGTCTCAAGCAACCTTATAAAAAGGCTACACAATAAAAAAGAGTTGGGAACTCATTATCTGTTATAAAAATTGTCAAACAAGCCCCAATCTAATAAAAAAAAGAGTTTGGAGTTACACTTTTTAACAAGCCGTTTACAAGATCAGGCCCAAGTCTTGAAAACAAGATTGGTGCTACGCTGAAACGCTCGAACGAAAGCCCTACCACATACTACGAGCCTACCAGGGGGATGAAAATGCAATTTCCTTAACTGAAAGGGCTGATAGTATCTTAATTACAAAGCTGAGACGGGTGTCATTTACTAATCAGGGGTGAAAGTGTCATTTTGCAAACTGAAAGAGCTGAGAAAGTTTACCTTAGACTGTTTAATTTCATACTACGGTGGGTGAGGTTAACAATTATTTATAATGATAAATATTCCTTCATTTTTTATTTGACTTTTACATCTTCGCGTCTCCTTATCTTCACCACCGCTATCCGAATCTGCACTTCACACCAAAAAAACCTATCGGAATCTGACATCAGACGAATTCGCCGATCGGTGCAATGAACCCCACCCTCGATTCGCAACCCGGAGACATGATCGGCCAAAGCCGAAATAAAATGGAAGCGAAGATCTCCTCCTTTTGGAAGCTCGCCTCAAGTACCGCTCCTCCCTCCTCTGAAGGGGTAAACAAAATCACCTTGCTTTAGATTTCGCTTTGCCAAAATTGAATTCCCCTGTTCTAATGGTTCATGATAGTTTTATACTGGCTCTTTTCCTCAGGTTATGCCACTTCTATTTAACCTTTTGACAACAACTACCAATTTTTTGGGCGGGTGAATACAGGTGATTCTTCCCCATCACTTCTCACATTCTTTCCTGCGCTCCTTTGTTTTGGTTGAGGTTGCAATTCTTCCATGTTTGTGTGACTGTGTTGACTTAGATTTAACTGTAAACCATAAATTTGTTTCAAGCAAATTTGAACCCCATGTTCAAAGGTCTCTGTCACATATTAAGAATCAACAATAGTCCCATGGATTTCCTGGTTTGAGAACAAACTATAGAAATCTACATATTTTGCTTCCTTATTTGAAGTTGTTATCTAAAATCGAAATGACGTTCTATTTTTGTCCGTTCAGATGGTGCATGCTTTTTCTTTGTTAGGCCTTCATTATCTCAGATGCACATTTGCATTTTAAAGCCATTTTGCCATAAAGTGGGGTATTTTTATATGATATATAATACTCATGCTTTGCTGTAAGGCCTCACCGAGTACGATCAGATACTCAATGGTCTAGGCATTAACGGTTTAAGCTATTATCTATTTTCTAAATTATCTCCCTGTTCAAATAGTACAGGCCTTGCCAAAACTTATACAGTCAACAATTGCAAGTGAATTAACCTTAGCATCACGCTCCATCTCCCAACAAAACCATGGTCCTTCTTCCATCACTCTGATACGATGTCTTTCAAGTTTGCGTTTTGATACAACCGTAGGTTATAGAAAAGCATTATGATTTTTATATATTGCTATTATTAGGTTCTGTAACTTAATTTATAAATCTACAGGAATGTGGAGTCGGAAAGTTATGGGTTCACAGTTCCTCCCAACAAACTTCAGGTATTTTTCTACTCTTTAGTTTCTTCATTAATGTTCTAGCTTTTTTTTTGGGCGAAATTAATATTCCAGCTAAAAAGAGATAAATTAAATCAATTGGACATTCATGTGTGCTATAAAGAGGTGAAGTAGCTTGATATCAATTTGTTGTATATGGACTTGGGGTAGAGTAATATATTCACATTTGTCAACGTGACTGTTTAAATTTAAAATATCTCATGCATTATCTTTATAATCATTAGCATCAAGTGAATGGAGAATGAAAGGTTCTTTTTTTTTACTATATGTCCTTGAATGAAATTTCTGCCATATAAGAGTCATTATATATATTTTATTATGTATATAAATAAATGAAATTATACTAAAACCATGAGAATGTCAAGAAGGTACTATTACTGGAGCGTAAAACATTTTAAAAAAAGAGCTAAATTAAAACAATTAAACATTCCATGTTATAGCCATTTTGACATTCATGGGGGAGAACTGTTATGATATATGATCTATTTCGGCCCGACTTTCTTCACTCAGCATCTTAGTTACTTGAGAAGACCAATCAGTATATAATCTACATCAACTTGAGCATATATTATCACATTTACGTCGATATGCAATATGTTTCGAAATGACGTTCTATTTTTGTCGTTCAGATGGTGCATGCTTTTTCTTCGTTAGGCCTTCATTATCTCAGATGCACATTTACATTTTAAAGCCATTTTGCCATACAGTGGGGAAATTTTACACGATATATAATACTCATGCTTTGCTGTAAGGCCTCACCGAGTACGATCAGATACTCAATGGTCTAGGCATTAACGGTTTAAGCTATTAACTATTTCCCAAATTATCTCCCTGTTCAAATAGTTCAGGCCTTACCAAAACTTATACAATCAACAATTGCAAATGAATTAACCTTAGCATCACGCTCCATCTCCCAACAAAACAATGGACCTTCTTACATCAGTGTGATAAGATGTCTTTCAAGTTTGCGTTTTTGTACAACCGTAAGTTATAGAAAAGCACTATGCTTTTTATATATTGCTATTATTGGGTTCTCTAACTTAATTTATAAATCTACAGGAATGAGGAGTCGGAAGGTTTGGTTCACAGTTTCGCCCAACAAACTTCAGGTATTTTTATATTCTTTAGTTTCTTCATTAATATTATAGCTTTTTTTAAAAAAAAAAAAAATAAATTTTTTTTTGGGAAAAATTAAAATTCCAGCTAAAAAGAGATAAATTAAATCAATTTTTCATTCATGTGTGCTATGATCCAAATTTGAAATGACGTTCTATTTATGATATATAATTTATTATGGCCCAATTGTCTTCATTCCGCATCTTAGTTATTTGAGAATCAACTTGAGCATATAATATCAGATTAATGTTGATATGACAGCAAGCATGGATAAAGTGGGAATGCTTGGTTACTTGCCAGTTTAGATTTACAAAAAAAAAAAGAAAAGAAAAAAAAAAAGAAAAAAAAATCTAGAAATCTTGCATACTGATCGGAACTCTAACAACATGTCTATTTTCAATTGGATGTGTTTTTCTACAGTGATTTAGAACATCAAGTGGGAAAATATAGAAAGTGGTGAAGTAGCTTGATATCAAGTTTTTGTATATGGACTTGGGATAGAGTAATGCATTCACATTTGTCAACGTGACTGTTTACAGTTAAAATGTCCCATGCATTATCTTTATAATCATTAGCTTCAGAAGAATGGAGAATGAAAGGTTCTATTTTTACTATATGTCCTTGAATAAGATTTCTGCCATGTAAGAGTCCTTATATATTTTATTATGTATATAAATAAATGAAATTATACTAAAACCATGAGAATGTTCAAGAAGGTACTATTACTGGAGCGAAAAATATTTTTAAAAAAGAGCTAAATTAAAACAACGGGACATTCGTGTCTGCTTTGATCTAAATTTGAAATGACGTTCTATTTTGGTCTGTTCAATAGGTGCGTGCTTTTCCTTTCTTAGGCCTCTATTATCTCGGATACACAGATGCACAGTTACATTTTATAGCCATTCTGACATTAATAGGGGTGAACTGTTATGATATATGATCTATTTCGGCCCAACTTTCTTCATTCAACATCTTAGTTATTAGAGAAGACCAATCAGCATATAATCTACATCAAACTTGAGCATATATTATCACATTTACGTCGATATGCAATATGTTTGCTTCATTCAATTATTTCGTCCCACCATATGTGCTCCAAAACTGTGTCACTCAGATTTCAAGCTAGCTTCATCTTGCATCAGACATTCTCATGTTTTCATTCATGGACGTATAGCCAAAAAAACTTTCTCCCTCCATTCTTGAGGTGTACAAATGAATGCTGCAGGACCTGTTGATTCAAACTAGCTGTATTAGATGTATCACACATCAACTGTATACATGATGTTGATGATAATAAATATAATGCATGAGAAATCTACAATCTTAACAGTCACATTGACCTATGTAAATGCATTACTCTATTCCAAGATTTCAAGTACATTCAAATACCCTTTCATATACAATTAAGTACAATTGTTTCAACTCCTTAAATACATTATCTGCACCATACTCTATCTTATAACTACTTGCACATACATTTTCTGGCTAATAGTCTCCAAACCTTTCAACTACCAAAGATTCTATAAATACTTAGTGACTGTCCTTACCCTCATCAATTAAGAAATTGCTTACATAATTCTGCTTGGTACACTCCAGAATTTCCCTCCTTAGTAAGAAATATTCATGTCATTTATTTATGCTCAATTTAATCGCAGTCTCACTGCAGGTACCTATACTTGCAAACAATGGCTTACTCCATCTTAAAGGATATATCTTCGGATACGGAAAATTGGATCGTCAAAGTGAGAGTGACAAGGATGTGGGATTCAATCAACTTCAAAAAGAACAATGAATTCATAAGCACGGACATGATACTGCTAGATGAAGAGGTATGAATTTAAAAACACGCCTTTCATGTTATTAATTTGAGTTTATCTTTGTAAACTTACATCACACTTTTGTTAAACAATTCTTTTTAAAGGGAACTGCCATTCAAGCCTCAATAAGAAAGAATTTGGTTGACAAGTACAAGGACACTATAGCTGAAGGCCAAGTATATGCTTTGAAACAATTCAGAGTAGTCAACGCAACTGATAGTTTCAAACCTGTTCGGCACAAATTCAAAATATTGTTTTTGTTTGCAACATCTGTAACTCCTTTCGATGGCGATAAGAGCCCAAAACATAAACATTATTTTGAGTTTGTGGAGTACACTTATATAAGAAAACGGTGTTATGACAACACCCACTTGACAGGTAACTTTATGATTTTACATCTTTGTTTGTTTCAGAACATTAGCTTTCAAGTACTTATTATTCACAATTTCAGATTTTAAAAATTAATTCATGTTCATTGCATATGTCATTGGACAACTCCACCGGCTAGAACCTGTCAAACAATTACGTGGAAATGCTACTGTAAGGAAACTGGAACTGAAATTGAAAGACTAAGTTCATGCTGCATATAGTTATTAATTAATATGCATATTTTGAATGCCACACTGATGACACTTCACTCTTCATTGATTTCACGGCTCACATTAGTGCTGAAATTGTGAGCATCAATCTTTGGGGTACCCTTGCTATGGAAATTGACGATATCTTCGACCGGGAGTCTTCATTACCGGATATTATTATAATTACATCTACAACGATTAAAGCTTTTGCAGGTACAGATACTTATATAATTAAGTGCACATGATCACAAGTTCTTCATACTAAATTTTTTGGTCATCACACAGGCCAATATGAACTTTCAACAACCAGTGCTTCGAAGATCTTCTTAAACTTGGACATTAATGAGGTCTTCAAACTGCACATGAGGTAATACCATGAAAAGGGTACCTACTGATGAAGCTGCTACAGTTAAGTTAATACGTTTATTTGTTCCCAGGTTCGCCAAATGTAAGCCATGTATTACTTACTCACAAAATGAACCTTCATTGACTCTACCTGACGAAGAACTGGCTCTACAAAATAGAACAACAGTGACAGAACTACTTCAAAAACAGTGGGCACCCGACGATAAGGTACACTTAATAATGATATGAGTAACCAAGTCTCGCAATGACATTACTCAATATTGAAGTTGCTTCTAATGCTATAATTGTCGAACAGGGGAGAAAATTTACATGCCTAGCAAAAGTTCAGGAAATAGATTCATCATTTGGCTGGTACTATGTTTCGTGCAAATTCTGTTCAAGAAAGCCAAGAGAAACAGATGACGGCCTTTGGTGTCAACAATGCAAGGGGCCACCAATTCTCCCAACACCTAGGTTCAACAATTCTCTGATATATGTTATCAATTTTCTATTTCTGCATTATTCCTCTTAAACCTTACCAATTTTTTTTTTTAACAAGCAGCTACAAGATCGAGGCCGAAGTTAATGATTCCACTGGTACGACAACTTTTGTCATTTTTGACAATGCGACAGAGAAAATACTTAACAAAAAAGCAGCAGAACTTACTTCAACGGTTATCGAGGTAAATTATACAAATATTTTGTTCAAAAAAAAAATCGTTGTACATATATATATATATATATTATATATACATATATAAAATGAAATTGATTGAACTTAATGTCTGTTTAACATTCAAGCGCATCCTCATGATTTCTTAATACACATGTTTTAAGGAACTTTGTTAGTTTAAATTTATGTACTTTAATCTGATTCTTCTACCATTTTCACCGCTACGAATCGCTAACCCCCATATCGGTTTTTCCCTCATTTCCTCTGAAAACAGAAAGATCGCATGAAAACCGTGCCTCTTATCATACGGAATTTATGCAGCAACTCCTATATTTTTGAAGTAAAAATCAAATAATTTAATATCAAAGATGGCTCGCAAAAATACACCGTAACAAAGATGTGGGACCCTGCAATAACAGGTGAAGGCGAAACAAAAAAACAAACAGAGGTTCGGGTACGGGCCTTGCTATTATAAGATTTGTATTTACGGCTATTGAACGAAGTTATTCCTCTCATTGTCATCTTACCACTGTGAAACCCGAACTTACCATATACTCAATCAACAAGTTTTTTCGCAAAAAATTATTTGCAGGGCCAAGAATTTCTTTTGTCAGAAAACCCTGCGGAGGCCATAAGCAAGAGCACCACAAAGAAGAGCACCACAAAGAAACCATCATTAAGTTCAAAAGCCAAAGGCATAAGTGTAAGTTTGCTTTTACATAGAAATGTATAAATGAAACCTGTGCATAACTCTCTTTCAAAGTCTAACTCGGTCCACTTATTTGTAGGAAAACAATACTGCTTCGCCAGAAATTATCCCGCGAGTTCTTGCCAAAACCACGACGAGGAAGCATAAATCTAACGCAAAAAACAAGAAGGCTGCAAAGAATCAAACAGAACCAACTTACTGTGTAAGTTTACTTTCAGATCGATTCAATGTGTTTTCCCCCATAAAGTTTAACAAGTCTGTAATTTCTCCAATTCGTAAACACTTACATCCATTTGCAAAAACAAACAGTTACAACAAGATTTCCAATATTGACTACCAACTATTTTAAAAATTACAATCATAAAATATCCTGCATTACTCCGATTGACATTGTCTTTACCCTTCACTGATACGCAGGAAGTGGACTTTGCCTTCTCGGACAGTCCACCCCATAGCCCGATGTCAACCGAAACAGGGATAATGAAGCAAAACATAAACTCAAAGGACAATGAGGATGGCAAGAATTCAAATGAGGTATCTATCGGTGATTTCTACTGTTCAAATCCATACCAGTACATTTTCTTCTCATAAAATAACATATCTTACCAACCCGTCCTTCCTCATGGAGGAATGAAACAAAAGAGCTAACACTAGGTATGAAAGAATTAATCTCTATAATCTTCCGTTCATATATTCATCTGCAGGGCTCACATATTGCTTCTTCCGACACCATCCCAAAATTACAGCATAACACAAGGAAACGAAAAACCAGCACAAGGACTGAGGGAGCTACAACAAATTCAAACAAGCTAGATGACACTGTAAGTTTAACTCGGTTTACTTTTAGTTTTCAAATCAATTGTTGCAAGTCAAATATTTACCAATTCAATGCATTTATTGACCTCAAAATGACTTACACATATTCATGCACGTACACTTCCAATTCAGACTGTTGAGGACCAACTCTCGCATCAATCAACAAAAAGAAAACGGGTGTTAACTTCGAAGGCTAAGGAAGCACTTCATGACGGACGCAACTTACAAGACAATGCTCCCATAGCAACATTCAAGAGATCTAAGAAAGCGGAATGACCTGCCAAATTCTGACAGCCTTTGGATACTATTTCACAACTGGAAAAACATGTACTCCGTAATTTAGTTGCATATTCTACTTCGGCACTACGAATATAAGTACAACATTTTCGAATATTTAATTATGTAACATTTTCTCACATCTAATTATGTCGCTACTACGTTGCTACTATGCTACTTTTTATTTTATAAAAAAAAAAATCAACTTCAGCCTACATTGAAGTACTAGCAAACATATACAGCCCGCGCCATGGCGCGGGGTTAAGACTAGTAGACATAAAAGCGGAGGGTTGTAAATGAAAAATGCTGAAATCGCTGACTACAATTGGGCCACGTAGGCTAAATTGCTTAATCGGCGCTGATGTGTAAACAAGCTTACCTCTTTTATATAAGGGTTATAGATTACATCACATAGCCGGGTTCGAACCCGGGACTTCATGCAAGGGCTTCAAACGCTCTACTACTGAGCTAGCATACATTTGCATGGTACTTCGTACTTTCTAGTACATGAATTGTGGGAAACAGGAAATAAATGCTAACTAAAAGTATTTACGCACAGTTTCATGATAGCCACAATTTTTAGAAATTGTCATCCAACCTCATTCCTTCCTAGAAAAAAAAATGTTTTCACCCAATTTCATGATAGCCACTTCAACTTTTGTGAAATTGTCATCCCACCTCCACCATTCTTAAAGCTAGAAATTTACCATCTCCGGCAGGAAAGTTCATTACAAATTGGATAATGGATTCCTGAATCGGCGGCGAAACCTGTTCCACGGTGGAAATGGATTCCAGAACCGTCGCAAGAGTCCATTCTTCGGATCTGCAGCAACCGATGGCGGCTTTGAGCCTCCACCGCCGTCCATTGTTCTTCTTCAGTGTTCTTCTTCTGTTAGATCAGATCGATGGATGTAGTTGTGCAGAAGAGGTGTGGTGTACTGATTGAAGAAGACGGAGAGAGAGAGAGAGAGAGAGAGAGAGAGAGTTTTGGATCTGGACGAATGTTACAGCACCTCCAAATGGGTTTCAAATTGACCCGTTGGGTGAATGGTCCAAACTCAGCGGTTATATGGTTTTGTGGGTTTACAACCATTAGGGTCTGGATCAGTTTTTATTTGGGTGGGTCGGGTTATATGTGGTCGGTCCCGGGTCGGAACCGACCCATTGACAGGTCTATCTCAAACGTTACTGAGAGGGGCTTTAGCCTTCACCTAAAGAACAAGAGGTGAAGCCATTCGACACCAAAGGGAGATAGGTTGCAGACCTTCGACCAAAGGGAGGTAGGTTTACCTTTGAGTAATTACGATAGTTTGAGCCCAATCCTTGGACCTAACTCTCTCCCTACCGTTCCAAGGCACAAGGCCCCTTCATACCACCTTAGTTGATCGATAGGTCGAGTAGAACCTTGTAGACCAATCCTGAAAGACCACTTTTTCGTCTAAGGATGCTTAACATAAGCTCTTGCACTCTCTTGCAATATCAAGAGAGTGGCCTAGTAGGCAAACCAAACTCTTAGAGCCAATCCAACATGCCATATCAAAGCAGTGCCCTAGGAGCCAAACTCAGCTCCTAGAGCTAATCCCACGCCGTTCTGAAGCATATACCTAATTCTGATTTCTTTAACGAGTGCTCCAGAGTTGGTATACTTTTAAATTTAGTTTTACTGGTGTTCCTGAGTTGGTTTTACTTTTTATTTGCATTACTTTCCCCTAAGAACTCTCTTATTTGTATATGGATATTTTTGGTATACCCCAATCCCCGGAACCCTGCAGCAAGAGAACAATATACCAAGCACTGGAGAAAGAGCAGCATATAACAGAGGATAACAGAGCGCGGATAACAAAGGATTCATAGTGCGCTTACTCTTATTATCCCAGAAGCTCTCCCACGGGAGCAATTTGGCAATATCAAGACAATGCCCTGGGAGGCAAACTCAACTCCTAGAGCCAATTCCACAGGCGATATCAAGACAGTGCCCTGGGAGGCAAGCTCAACTCCTAAGGCCAATCCCACACCGTTATGAAGCATATACCTAACTCCGAATTTTTTAACCAGTGCTCTTGAGTTCGTATACTTATTTCTAAGTAGTGCTCCTGAGCTGGTACTTTTTTATTTTAACTTTACTATGCCCTTGAGTTGTGGTGTGCCTTTATTACCTTATTCTCCACTTCAAACCCAGAACATACAAATTCACGCAAGTCTTAAATATGAGCTCCATAACACTAAGGGAAAAAGATCAACATACGCAAGTCCCAAAATTTTACCTTAAATTACAATCATTATTCATCTATAATACTTTTAGCCTTTCTTGCAGGTAATCTCTTAGGTCTAGGGTAATCTCTTAGGTCTAGCAAACCTACTTAAATTCTCCCTTCTAGTAGAAATGATAGCTTCAGAAACTTACTGTCGGTAGTAACAATCTGCATCTTTTTCAGCCTCTTCTCCTTCTACAGAATTAACTTCTTTTTCTTTCCATTGTAGTAACCAGGACAGCATCTCATAGAATATTATTTTATCTACAGTAGCTAATCCCAGAATTGCATCATTGCTACACCCGCATGTCAACAGAAGGAGGACCTTTTCATTTCTATAACTAGCTATGTAGCAGCACCATGATTATACTAGCTGTGTAGTAACCATAAAACTAGCTATATAGATGCAAGAATTTACTGTATAAAAACATTACGAAGAGGCATTAAAAGGCATCTAAATATGTTTTCTTACTATTGTCCTCGTTGTCAACTTTGCATTGACTGCTTCTTCGGTACTTTCCACACATCTTCAGAAACAAAATTCCAACACGTTTCTCCTCGGTGTCAGTAAAACACAATCTGTCTTTCTTCCCCACCACTTCTTTAAAGCCAAAACCTCTAAATAATCCAACCTTTTTTTGCTTCTCTCTAATTCTTAAAAATCAGAATACCTAGTTTCATGCAACTAGGTATTTCAAAACTCTAAATCACAACAAACACGGACTAGTTTCATATAAGTGAAAGTGTCAAATACGACAATTATTCCATATCGATCTTGTTATGCCCCTATCTACAGTTCTACACTAAGAAGAGAAGAATCAAGAAGCACGATATATGGACCCAAGAAATTTCCTCAGAAATGTTCACAAAAGGAGAGCTATCAATGATGCAGTTAGCCTTTCCTCGTGATAATCTTGTAAGCATATCAGCTTAGCATTCATTCGTCTTAAAACTCCAATTTGAAGGATCCTCGTCATCTGAAATTGAGAATTATGACCGTTAACTCACATCAGCAAGACTCATCCAATTCCTTCTTTTTTTTGTCCTCTATCCTCCATATTTTACATGATCCTCTCTCAGTTATAGTATAAAAGAAAACGCTAGAAAGCATATATTTCATTGCCACTACTGCATCCACGTCATCATCCCTACTGCAGAATCTCAAGAGAAGACAAAAACCTTCCAGTTCATCCGAAGCATTTGTCACATAGATGCAACAATTCAAAATAACTGGAAAAAGAAGGCATTCAAATCCATAATCACTACTACTGCCTTACACTCAACTAGGGGTAATTCATATCCCCAATCTTATTTCTTATCCGATCTTACCAGTTCCTTCTGAATATGTAGGACTGCTAGGTGTCCACAAAAATAGAATCCCTCGTCATTTCACGTTTCGTTTCTCGACGTTTTCTTCTTCTTCTTCTAACCTTTTTACCTCTACCTACAAACCATAACACCTGGGTTCACACAACTATAATATTTGATACCCACCAGTCATATTAAATGTATAATTTTCTACTGACAACCTCAACAGCTTATTCACATTATCTTGAATTGCTCAGTGTCCATAAAAGACAGCCCCTCTTCGTTTCACCTTTAGTAGTCAAAATTTTCCTCGACTTCTTCTAAACTTTTTACCTCTTCCGACAAATGATAACAGTAGGATTCACACAACTACAAAATTTTAACCCAACCTGACTTTTAAATTGTAATTTTCTACTGACGTAGTTCTCAACTTTTCCAAGTCCAGTTGTCCATTATCTTCCCATGCATGTCCAAACATGAGTTACATGACTGCCATCCATTCCAGTGTCCATGAAATACTATCTCGTTTCCAAAGACGACGTTCTCTTTTATCATGTTATCCATTTATATCTCGCAAAATCTTCTCTCAATTTCTCAAAAGGGTCAATTACATATCACCCACCCCCAGCTCAGGGTAATAATCCATGTGCAACCCCCAACTTCAAAATAGTCTTATTACCACCTCCAATTGTTGATTGTGAACGATCAACAACTGGAGTACTTTCCATCCAACATTTTCTGTTAATTGACAATTTTTTTAGGGGTAAAGTAGTCCAACAAAAACATATGAACATGAAGAACAACCCCACCCTCCTCCACCGCAGCACTACCATCGCCGCCTCCACAGCCGCCACAAACTCAGAATCCGGAGAGCATCAAACTGAAACCACTGTCTTTACAGGGCACAAACAACACCATCGCCATCACCACCACACCACACCCACCCACCATCACCGCCATCTCAACACCCAAACCAAAAAAAATCCAACCCAAACACTACTCTCAGGCACCACCAGGACCACCCAATTGAGACCCAAACCTGTAAAATCCAAACCCTTCTCCAACTCGCCTGCCCCCGTTCTCCGACCACAACAGATGCAGATCGAGAACGAGATAGGCAGATCGAGAACCCACCCAATGTACATTTTTCGATCTGTCAAGAGAGAGAATTTCTAATCTACTTTGGTTTGTCGATCTGTTGAGAGAGATAGACAGATGACCATTGTTAAGAGAAAGAGAGAGGCGAGGAGAGCGAGGGTGAGAGAGCAGAGATCGAGAGAAAGGCTTTCAGAACTAATTGTTCCAAGCATATTACTTAAATCCACACTTCCAAATCCCAACATGTTAGAAACTCAAATGTCCACAAAATGAAGTCCCTCCTTTCTTCAATGTTGGTTTTATTACATTATCCTCTACTTTCCTCTATCCTTCTTCCATCTAACTATTTCTAAACACCCAGGATTTGGAGATTCATACAACCCAGGATTCTGAAATCCAAAACACAACTAAATGAAACTAGGTTCAAATGACTTCATTTTTCCCACACTAAAATAGAAGCAAACCAATCTTATTATGCAAACTTGCTTAATCAATTAAACTAGCTTAACCCAACCAAACGAAACTAGGTATTAAAACATATCTTTGCATACTACCATCCTCCTAAAACTTTGCTTAATCTATATAATGCTTCTTCCGTTGCCATGTATTTTCAGAACATGTTTGAAACACTAAAAGCACAAAAGATATAAACTCCTTTCTCTATCTTTTGCGACAATACATATCCTCTAGGACTTCCGGATTGCCACAATCTAATCATTTGGATTCTAAGACTAAATGAAACCGCCTTATATCTCACCAACCGAACACTAGAAGAAAACGAGTAGTACAAAACAAGTACTCTAAGATAATCACTTCAAAATGTCCACAACAAATTTACAACTAAGAATTTCTTTAGCATTTCCTCCATGAAATTTTATAAGCTTTTCCAATCCAAAATGCATTCTTCTTCCAACTCCAATTCCACATGCCATGTTTTCATCTAAGTCTACTATCCAGGAAACAATATCAACTACCAAGCACATTAAGTCTCCAACCATGCAAAAAAAATTCAAAATAGCATCATATGTGCAACAAATTCTCAAAGAAGGAAATCAGAAAAATCATTACCCAAAGAATCTTCAAAGGAATAACAGTCTTCAAAGCTCGTTGAACTCTCAAATGCTACTGAAATCAAAACCTCTTCCTGTCTCCACATTTATTTTCTTTACCTTATCCTCTACTAATAACTATTTAGCCTTTTATCCAGGTGACCTCGTATCCAAATCATTCTCAATTTCAACTTCGTTTAAAAGTTCCCTCCTCTTCTACGTTAAAGGAGAGCTTAAGAAGGTGATTCCCAGTAGTTAAATTCCTCTTTGCTTTACGCTCTCATTATCTCACAATTTTTTCTCCTCAAATGCTAAGAAACAGCCCGATAAGTTCAAAATCAGAGTAGGTAATATACCGCATTTTTTAAGATACGTTTCTGACAATTTCACCAATAAAAAAATATTACAATTCTTAGACGTTCCCACAGATTCAGAGAAACATAAAACCCCAAATCATGGTAAGCAACCTATCGTCCACAAAATACACTCCCTATTCCATTCTCATCCCCTTTTGCGGTTATCCTCTACTTCGTTATCCGTATTCTTTATCTCCATTTCTTCGAAACCATCACATCTAGTCTCTCAAAACATCACATCACGTCTTAGCTCACATATCTCTACATTTGAACTTTAAAAAAAAAAGCTTGTCAAAACATGGTTCACAAGTTCAAGTTCCCAACACTGAATTGTACCATATTGTGTTATTTCTCATGCAAGTATGCAACACACGCTCAAACAAAAAGAATCAACGCACGATATAAGGACAAAATAGTTTACCTAAAAATATTACATAATGGCAATGATTGTACCCTTCCCTCAAGATCATTTTCATGCTTAACCGCCGTAAACATTCATTCTCCCTCGAATTCATGGACCCACTTGGCAGAAAAATAACAAGTGAGAAGATAACTTCCCCCAGTAAAAACACTTTCTCTTCCTGTTCCAGCCTACGGTTCTTGGGCATATAGTTATTGATGAAATCATTCTAATATCCAGAACAGCACTTAAAAGCGAATTACTTGATCCACACTACCAAATCGCAACGTCTCATCATCTCTGCTCCTTCACACTACCAATTACCAAAGTTCAATGTACCACCATTTCTCCTCCAGAATTCCAAAAGTATGAAGAGACAAATATAACTTTTCTACTAATATCACAACTTTGCCTTACTTCTATGTACCTTCCTATATAACTTCAACTGTAATTATTTCTTGAAAAGCACGGACGCCACCTTATAATACACAAAATACACTCTCCCTCCATTTTTCAGCAATTGCTTATTACCTAGTTCCCTGCTTTTTTGAAACGATTTCCTTATCTCTCTCTCTTTCTTAAAGACAAGAACATATAGGTTCACCCCACTTGAAATTTTAATTGCCACTGATACCTAAACTAAACAAGGTTCACATATCTCCAGGTTCCAAATACATCTATTTTGCCAAAAATAGATGCTCTTATTACTCACCCAACCCATACTATGAATATAACTATCGACAACTCGAAACATTGACCCAAGAGTTTTACTTCAAAAGTCTACAAAAGTACCACCGATGATGTTTAGCCATTCACCTGGTGATTTCGTAGGATTACAGCTATCAGCATTCAGTTTGTCTTCCTCATCCCATTGAAAGGGCCTTTCTTATACAGTGACAACCGGATTTTGAAACATGTGCTAACAAACCTTCCTCTTTTTCACTCATTTTTCACTCCTACAACATATGTTATTTCTTTTCCATTCTAAGACCCACAACCAACATCTTCAAGCAAAATACTAAATCTGTACTACCAAAACCCAACAGAGAATGGTATCTCATCCGAAATCTCAATAGAAGGAAAAAGACCAAGTGTGTGCAAAACTTGAGAAATAAAAAGTAAATCACGGTAGGTACAGAGTTTTTAAATGTATGTTTTGAAAGTACCTTCCCGTATCCCAAAAAATACATATTACCAATAACCCTGTATTTTCCACAAATCGCAATCCCTCTTCCTTTCTCCAACTTTCTTTTTCTCATGTTATCCAGAACTCTAAAAGAAACTAGCCAAACCAGGTTCTCATACTCACCAACTTTCTACAGCCACTATACTATACCAAATTGGTCTTATTACATTATTACCCAACCAACCAATAGTAGGAGTAGGAATTATCAACAACATAAACAAGGACCCAGTAATTTATCTTCAATTTTGGGGGCTCAGAAAGCGGAGCTCCTATCTACTATCCAAACTGATGGGGACTAGTTTCATATAAGTACAGGTGTCCAATAGAACAATTATTCCATACCAATCTTGTTACACTCCTATCTACACCAGGAAAATAAGAATCAAGAAGCACGATATATGGACCCAAGAATTTTCCTTGGAAATTTCGCAAAAGGAGAGCTATCAATGATGTACTTAGCTTTCTCTTGATAATCTTCTAAAGATATCAGCTTAACATTCATACCTCTTAAAATTCAAATTTAAACGGTCCTTGTCATCTGAAATTAGAGTGATGAGCGCTAATTCACATCCGCGAAACTCGTCCAGTTCCTTTTGCTTCTTCTCATCCTTCATATTTAACATGATCCTTTTATCAGTTATAGTATCATAGAAAACGCAGCATAGCATAGCCCCTACTCCAGAATCTCAACAGAAGAAAAAAGACTTCCAGTTCATCTAAGGCATTTGACACAGTTGTTGATGACAACAATTCAGTATGTTGAATTGCTCAGTGTCCATGAAAAACACAGTTATTCACTAATTGTTCCAAGAATATTACTTATTCCACACTTCCAAATTCCAACATGTCATCAGTTTGACATCAGAATCTGAATGTTCCATAAGTTTACTTTGGGAAAAAGGTTAATGGAGGCAAAATTTTGAAGTAAGTTCAAAACCACAATAGGTAGAAAACGTATTAAAATGTATGTCTATCAACTACCCTCCTTCCTCCTTAAACGTGCTTAAGCCATTTCCCCTGATCTTCCAAACAACAACAAAAAAAAGTCTTCAAACATGTCAGAAACCAAATGTCCACGAAATGTAGTCCCTCTATCCTTCTTCCATCTAACTATTTCTAAAAATTCGGGACTTGCAGATTCACACAACTCAGAATTGTGAAATCCAAAACATAACTAAATGAAACTAGGTTCAAATGATTTCATTTTTCCAACACCACAATAGAAGCAAAATGATCTTATTATGCAAACTTGCTTAATCCATTAAACTAGCTCAGCCAAACCAAATGAAACTATATCTTTTTCCTCATATATCCAGGACTTCCTGATTCTCACAATCTAATCATTTGAATTCTAAACAGACAAAACGGAACCGTCTTACATCTCACCAAACAACCACTAGGAGAAAATAACTTGTACAAAAGTACAAGTAATCAAAGATAATCACCTGGGTACAAGAAACTTTAATCCCCTCAAGTTTGATGCAAAGACACTTTCACCCCTTCCTGTTTTGAAAATGACACTTTTACCCCTTATGAAAGGAAGTGTCTTTAACCCTAATCACCTTAACTTGTCCAGCAAAATGTACAATTGCTGATTATTTATTTAGCATTTCGTACATGAACTATTTAAGGCTTTTCCAATCCAAAGTGCATTCTTCTTCCTGATTCGATTAAAAAGATCCTCCTGTTTTGAAAATGATAACCGAATTAGCAAACACCAACTAGTAAAACTTTCCATGTTACTTCTCAGCTTCCTCACCTATTGGATATTCAACTTTTCCTTTTTTTTTTTAGCATCCAAAACAATATTACAGAGAATATTCGACTTTTCCTTCTTTTATTTTAGCATCCATACAACCTAATTGTAACGGACCAAACGTACAACATTTCTACTCTCGAATCTCAATATATATAAGGTACAACAGTTATGTACTTTTTGTAGGTTCAGATGACATTTAAATTTATGATGCTCAGTCCATCACATTGCCCATCCAATTCTTTTACCTTCCGGGTTCCCAAACACGTGTCCATAACGTGTCCACAACCTAATTACTAGGGGAAGTATGCACTTTTTCTTTTAACTACGGTTTTTTCTCGAAAGCTTCTGTAGTTCAGCAAACTTTTTTGTTACCTTCAGTCCTTAAAACCAAAACAGCTTGATAACGAACCAAACGTACAACATTTCTACTCTCGAATCTCAGTATATAATAAGGCACAGCAGTTATGTACTTTTTGTAGGTTCAGAAGACATTTAAATTTATGATGCTCAGTCCATCACATTGCCCATCCAATTCTTTTACCTTCCGGGTTCCCAAACACGTGTCCATAACGTGTCCACAACCTAATTACTAGGGGAAGTATGCACTTTCTCTTTTAACTACGGTTTTTCTCGAAAGCTTCTGTAGTTCAGCAACTTTTTTGTTACCTTCAGCCCTTGAAACAAAAACAGCTAGATACACACAGTTCTAATAATCACTCCAACAACTACGAACTGAAAATAGGTTCACACATGTACAAGTTTCCAACACTACGGTTATACCAGATTGGTCTTGTTCCTTTAGTCTAGAATAGTTTATGCACAGTTCCCCCCTGCACTCCAATTCAGAAGACCATTTTTCTTTGAAAGATGAATGCCTAGTAAACTCATCCTCTTCCTATTTCAGTTTACTCTCCTTTTCCAAATGCCATTTTTCATTTAATTCCAGTATCCGTAAAACAGAACAAAGCGCATTAATAATTCATCCCAAAACAGTCATATGTACTCCAGCTTCTCAAAAGAAGGAAATCATAAACCTTCGGTTCTGTTCCCAAATTAGTTCATCACGAGAGATCTACCAAAAAGTATCGGAATATGCATCCACAACAATTCTGAAAACTCACACTACCTTCTTATCATTCACGCAACCAACACTGTGATATTGAGTACAGAAAACACCGTACATTAACCCGAGAGATTTCCTTAAAACACCTACAATAGTTTAGCCATTCCACCTGGTGATTTTGATGTTTACCCATTCCACCTGGTGGTTTTGTAGGACTACCTCTATCAGCATTCTGTCTACCTTCCTTATCCAATTCAAAGGGGTTTTCTTAAACAATGACAACCGGATTTTCAAACACGCGCAAACAAACCACCCTCTTCCTTTCTCATCTTTCTCTCCTACTCCATAGTACATTATTTCTTTTTCCATTCTAGGACCCATAAACAACATCTTTAACATAGCACTCGGTCTGTGCTACCCAAACCAAACAAAGAACGTAACCTTCAGAGAAATCTCAACATCGGGAAAAACACCATAACTTTATTTCAAAACCAGCACTGTGGGTGCAAAACTTAACAATTAAAAGTAAAACCGCAATAGGTAATGATGATTTTAAAAATAAGTTTGACAAGTACCCAATTCATCAACTTCACTTACCGATTTCTCTTAACCTTCCCATATCCCAAAGATGCATGGTATTTTCCACAAATCGCAATCCTCTTCCTTTCTCCACCTTTCTTTTTGTCACCTTATCCAGAACTCTAAGAGAAAACTAGTCAAACCAGGTTCCCACAATCGCAAGTTTCCTACAGCCACACAATACCAAATTGGTCTATTTACCCAACCAACAAACCAATAGCAGAAGTAGGAATCATCAACAACACCAACAAGGAGCCATAAATATAACCTCATATTTGCGGATTCAGAAATAGGAGTAAATATAGCCATCTTTCCATATGACCATTCTAATTGGGTAAGGAAAAATGAATACAAGACATTTGGGTATGTTGGTAGTTGACACACGGAGTCTACAATTTGGGGATTTTGGAATTAGAATGACATAGGTCATATGTTGGTAGTTGGTACATGGGGTCTACAATTTGGGGATTTTGGAATTAGAATGACATAGGTCATCGCTCCATGGATTTATTTTAATTGATCAAATAAATTGGAGTATCTTCGTGTTTGTTTTTTCTGTTCGAAAAAACTGGGCCAATCCAGAATGAGAAATCATGTAGATCGTCATTTCCATGGAACTTTTATAATTGGCTCAAGGAAAATTGAACTGTATCAAGGTAGGGTAAGAATTTTGCTGCTTGCTATTAGGGTTGGAAAATTCGGCCTTTTGAGGAATGAAAATGATATATAGATCATCATTTTTACGGGATTATTTGAGGTGTGTAAGATAAATTGATACTGTAAATGTTTGATGCATATGAATGTGGTGGTCATTTAGGGCTGAAAATTTTAGGCCTTCTAAAATTGGAAATGATATTGGTCATCATTCCGTACGATTGTTCTAATTAGCTAAGGAAATTCAGAAGACTATTCTTTGAAAAATGTCGGACTGGTAAAACTCCTCTTCCTATTTCAGTTTACTTTCCTTTTCCCTATGCCATGTTTTCATCTAATTCTAGTATCCAGAAACCAGTACCAAGCACATTAGCATCCCATCAATAAAACAAATCCCAAAATTGCATCATATTTACTCAAGATTCTCAAAAGAATAGCACCCAAATCAGTTCCACGGATGAAAGATCAACAATAAAAATCAGAAATCCGCATCCTCAACGTTTCTAGCACATAACAAAACCTTCCCATGAATCTTCAAATGAAGAACAGTCGTGAAAGTTCATCGAAATCCCAAAAGGCTAATGAAACCAATACCTATTCCTTTCTCCATGTTTCTTTTCTTCACCTTACCCTCTACTAATAACTTTTAAGCCTTTTCTTCCGGAGACCTCTTTGCCAATATCATTCACACTTTCTACTCCAATTCAAAGTGCCTCCTCTTCTACATTAAAAGAGAACTAAAGAAGGTGACTCCCACTAGTAAAATCTGTGTCTTCTGTTTTAAGCTTTCTCAACATTTCACTAATTTTCTCTTGAAGTGCTAAGAAATCAACCCAATAAGCTAAAATAACAGTCTTTTTCATTAGAAGAAGATTCTGTCCGGGGAATGAAAAAGTTCAAAATCAGTGTAGGTAAAAGAGAGCATCTAAATAATATACTTTCAGACACTTTCACCAAACAAGAAAAAAGTTACAATCCATATACGTACTCACATTCATTTAAAGTTAAGTCCCCAAAATATGGTAAACATCCTAACATACACAAAATACACTCCCTCTTCCATTCCCATCATATTTTGTGGTTATCCCCTGCTGCAATCCTTATCCTTTCTCTCTAATTCTTCGAAGCCATGAAATTTAGGTACACGTATCTCTATATTTGAACTCCAGAATGTAACTTCTGAAAACTTGGTTCACCACAAGTCCAAGTTAACTTATTTCTCATGTAACACACTCTAAAACAAACAAAATCAAAAACACGGTATATGGACACAATAACTTGCCTAAAATGTTACACAGCGGACATTAACAAATATTTCACGCTTAACGCCATAACATTCATTCTCTCAAATTTCTTGGACCCACTCCTCGGACCAATAGCACGGGAGAAGATAACTCTCCTTTGCTTTTCCTCTTCCTGTTCCAGCCTACTATCATTGTGCATATTCGTTCCAAGGAAGTCATTTTAGTATCCAGAACAGCGCTTCGAAGCAAATTACATAATGTAGCATTGTCTCTACTCCTTCACACTACCAATTACCCAAGTCCAATGTACCATCGTTCCAAAAACTCCAAAATACAAAAAAATAAATATACATTTTTGGGCTTATCTGTACCTTCCCAGAAAGCAATAACAATAAAAATTCTTTCAAAACACATCTCCCTTCCTTTTCCAGCTATCGCATATAACCTGGTCGTCCATTTCTTCTTAAAACGAATTCCTTCTCTCTCTATCTCTTAACAACAAGAATGTTATTGCTAGCTAAACTATGTTCGCATAACTCCAAATCCCAAATACAACTACAATGCAAAAATGTTCTTACTACTCACCCAACCAATACTATGAGATTAGTATTGACAACACGATACATTGACCCAAAAAAATTCCTTCCTTAATATGTCTGCGAAAGTATGGGCATCAATGATGTTCAGCCATTCCACATGGTGATTCCGCAGGATTACCCCTATCAGCATTGAGACTACCTTCCTTGTCTAGTTCTTATACAGTGACTACGGGATCTTGAAACAAGCGCCCTCTTCCTTTCTCATCTTTCTCTCTTCCTCCAATTATTATCCCTTTTCCACTCTAGGACCCCATAAACAGCATCTTCAAACTACTACTCAGTCTGTGTTACCAAATCCCAACAAAGAAAGCTGCCTTATACGAAGTCTCAACCGAAGAAAAAACATGCCTTCATTTAAATGTTTGTTATATAAGTACCCTCCTTCTCAACTTCGTATCCATTTCTCTATAACTTCCCCTACCACCAAACACAACTTAAAAATACCAATAACCTATTATTTTCCACAACTTTCAATCCCCCCTTCCTTTCTCCACCTTTGTTATTTGTCACCTTATCAAAAACTCTAAAAAAGCCCAGCCAAACAAGGTTCCCATAATCGTAAATTTCCTACAGCCAAAGTGTACCAAGTTGATCTTATTACCCAATAGATCAACAGTATGAGTTGGAATCATCAACCACGCAAACAAAGAGCCAAAAAATTATCTTAAAGAAGTCAGTGTGGTTGTTTCAATAACACATATTCAGTGAATACGGAATCGGAAATAATATAAGCCAATTTAGTTATTTTAAATGGGTAAGGTAAATTGGTTACTTGAATGTCGGGAGCACATGTTTGTGGCGGTCATCAGAAAACCAAAACATCTAGATTCACAAAGTTCTACAATTACTCAAAGCCAATAACTAACTGGAAACAGGTTCACACAGCTACAAATTTCCAACACCACGGTTATACCAAACTTGTCTCAGTAATCATCCAACAAACTATAGGAGACATAGAATAGCCACAATACCAAATACCAAAGTCCAATGTACCATCATAACTACTCCAGGATCTCCAAAATATGAAGAAATAAATATACCTTTTTTCTACCACAATCACAACTTTGCCTTGCTTATCTGCACAATCCCAAATTACTACAAGAGTAATTATTCTTTCAAAATGATGGCTGAAACCTTGTATACGCAAAATACACACTCCTTCCCTTCTTAAAACCCTTTTCTTATCTCTCTATTTCTTGAAGACAAGATGATCTAGGAACAGAGCACTCGAAATTTTCAAATAACTAAACTAAACTAGCTTCACATAACTCCAAATACAACTACTGTGCAAAAAAAGTGTAAACTTATTACTCACCCAACCTGTACTATGAAATTAAGTATCAACAACACGTACATCAACAACACTATACATGGACCCAAGAGTTTTCCTTCCTTCATATTACTATAAAAGTGTGGCCACCAAGGATGTCTAGCCATTCCACCTGATTCCGTATGAACCATACTCTTCCTTTCTCATCTCTCTCCTGCTCCATATATAGTTTCTTTTCCATTATAAGACCCATATACAACATCTCCAAGCATAGTACTAAGTCTCTCCTACCAAATCCCAACAAAGAATGTCATCTGATCCGAAATCTCAGCCGAAGGAAAAAGAGAACTAGAACTGCGGGTGCAAATATTAACAATAAAAAGTAAAATCACATTAGATACGGAGAGTTTTTAAGTGTATGCATTGCAAGTAATCTTCCTCAACTTCGCTTATCCATTTCTCTATAACTTCTCGTACCCAAATATACATCTTCAAAATAACAATGCCCTGGTGTTATCCACAAATCACAACCCCTCTTCCTTTCTCCTCATTTCTTTTCGTCACACCCAGATTTCAAATTGGTCTTATTACCCAACCAATAAACAGTAGTAGGAGTCATTTTTTACACAAAATAACCATGGGATCATTCTTATTGAGTCGGGAAAATGAATACGCGACATTTGAGCAAATATGTGTTCAGTTGATATGTGGGGTCAAAATTTTGGTGATTTCGGAATTAGAATGAGATTGGTCATCACTCCATGAACTAGTTTTAACTGGGTAATGCATACTGGAATATGCTCGTGGTGTTTTCTTTTGTTCAACCACATTGGCCCATTGGGACCGATATAGATCTTCATTCCACGGAATTGTTTAATTGGTCAAGGAAAATAGACTTCATGAATGTCGGGTAAGTATTTTCTAGTAGTTATCTGGGATCGAAAATGTAGGATTTTTGGAATTGAAAACGATATTGGTCATCATTTTCATGGGATTATTTCGAGTGGTAAGACATTGACTCCGTAAATGTTTGGTGTATATTTTTGTGGTCATTTAGGTATGAAAATTTTGAGCCCTCTAGAATTGGAAATGATAATGGGCATCATTCCAGCGCATTGTTATAATTAGTAAGGAAAATGGAATTCAGGAATATCTTGGGTGCATGTGTTTGTTGTGGTCATTTGGCGCATAAAGGAATTTGGGAATATAAGTCATCATCAATGGCATTATTCGAGTTTGAAATTCTTATTTAGTTAGTAACAAAGTTTTACATTGGTGACAACCTAAAGCAACCCCTATCCTTCACCTAGTTTTGACAACCTAAAGCAACATAATTGAGTTTGAAATTTAAGAGTTTTTGGAATAGGAAATGATATAAGTCATCACTTCAATGAGAATGTTAAGTGCATACGTTTGTGGTGGTCAATTTGGCCTGAAAATTGAGCATTGTGAAAATAGAAATGGATATAAGATTCATTCCATGCGATTGTTCTAATTGTCTAAGAAAATTTAAATTCGTGAAACCCAGGTAAATATATGAGTACGCGAAACTTAGGTAAATGACGGTGGAGACTATATAGGATAAAATTTTAAACCTCTTGGGATTGAAAATAATATAAGCCATAAATTCCATAGGAAGATTTTAATTAGTAGGGTGAGGTTGACAAGTGAATATCGGGTGCATATGTTTGTAAAAGTCTGAAAATTTTGTTCCTCCAAAAACTGGAAATGATATAGGTCATTATTCCATAGGATTGTTCTAATTGGCTAAGGAAAGTTGACTTCATAAAGTTCGTTCAAGTGATTTGAAGATGAAACTTTGGAGCTTCGAAAAAAATTGGAGCTTCTGGAATTGAAAATGATAATGGTCATCATTCTCATGAGATCACTTTAGTTGCGGAAGGTGCTTCGGTTTCATGAAGGCTGGATGCATATGTATGAGGTGATCATTAGGGTTCGGAATGGAGATGATACAGGACATCAACATTTTATGTTATTATTCTAATTCGGTAAGAAAATAGAACAAATGAAGCTTAGCCACATGTGTTGGTGGTTGTTATTACTTATTAGGTTCAAAATTTTGTTTCTTCTTGAATTGCAACTAGGTTCAAAAATTTGCTTCTTCTTGAATTAGAAATGACATAGGTCATCATTTCCATGGGATTATTTTGTTTAGAAGGTAAATAGGTTAAACAAAAGGTTTGGTGCATATGTTTTTCGCAGTCATTTGAACCCACAAAAATTGAGCCTTGCGAAACTGGAGATGATCTTGCTGGTGGTTCAAAAAGCTTTGGCTTTCCGGGATGGGTATCGAAAGAGGTCTTCATTTCAACGAGATTACATTAATTTAGAAGGTAAATTCTTTCGTAAATATTGGGTGCATATGTTCGGGGTGACCGTTTGGGTTTGAAATGTTTTGACCTGCTATAGTTCATTGCAGATGATAAGATCAATCCTTGTGATGACTCTAATTGAGTACGAAAAATTGAATACATGAAACATAGGTAAATGTTGGCTGTAAATATTTAGGACAAAAAACAGAGCTTTTTAGATTGGAAATGATATTAGTCATCATTTCCATAGGATTATTTTAAATAGTAGTGTCACGTGAATGTCATGTGCTTGTCTGTAATAAGTTCGCAATTTTTTAGCCTTCGGAAATTGGAAATGATATATGTCATCATTCCATGGAATTGTGCTAATTGGCTAAGGAAAATCGACTTCATTGAATTCAGTTAGATGATTTGGAGATGGTTCTTGGATTTCGAAAACTTTGGAGCTACAGAAATTGAAAATGATATAGGTCATCATTCTCATGAGATTACTTTAATTGGGGAAGGTACGTCGGTTTCATGAATGTTGGATGCACATGTATGCGGTGAACATTAGGGTTCGGCAGATTCCAGAATCTGGAATGGAGATTATACAAGATACCATCATTTTATGTGATGATTCTAATTAAGTAAGAAAATTGAATAAATGAAGCTTAGGACAATATGCTGGTGGCGTTATTCAGGTTCAAAAATTTTGGGCTTCTTGAATTGGAAATGATATAGGTCATCATTTTCATGGGCTTCTTTTGATTAGAATGTAACTTGGTTTAGCGAAATGTTAGGTGATTAAGTTTTTGGTGTTTAATGGGAACAAAAAGTTGAGCCTTGTAAAAATGGAAATGATATAGGTTTCATTTCATGGGATTGTTCCAATTTGCTAAGAAACATTGAATTCGTAAATTCAGGTTAATATCTTACTTGTGTTTATTAGGTTCAAAAATCTTAGGCCTCCAGGAATTTAAAATGAAATAGGCCATCATTTCCACAAGATTGCTTGAATTGAGAAGGTAAACCTTTTTCCATAAATGTCGGCGTGCACATGTTTGGGGTGGCCCTTTTAGGTTTGAAACTTTTTGGCCTGCTAGTTAATTGCAGATTATAAGATCAATCCTTGTGATGATTCTAATTGGGTAAGAAAAATTGAATATGTGAATCGTAGGTAAATGTTGGTGGAGATTATTCAGGATCAAAAACTTAGAGCTTTGGGATTGGAAATGAGGCTGAAAATTTAGAGCTTCGGGATTTAGTATGGTGAGGTAGATAAGTGAATGTTGGGTGCATATGACTGTAGTAAGTCTGAAAATTTTGAGTCCTCGGAAATTGGAAATGATATAGGTTAGCATTTCATAGGATTGTTGATTGGATAACGAAAATTGACTTCATAAAGTACAGTTAAAAATTTTGGACGTGGTTATTGGAGTTTGGAAAATATGGAGATTCTCAAATTGAAAATGATATAGGTCATCATTCTCATTAGATTACTTTAATTCAGGAAGCCATATTGATTTCATGAATGATGGATGCATGTGTATACTGGTGATCACTAGGGTCCGGAAAATTCCAGTTTCGGGAATGCAGATGATATGTCATCATCAGTTTATATGATGATTCTAATAAAAAAAATGGAATAAATGAAGCAAATGCGTTTAGTGGCCATTGTTTAGGTTCAAATATTTTGGGCTTCTTGAATTGGAAATGAAATAGGTCATCACTTCCATAGGGTTAATTTGATTAGAAGGTAAACGTTAGGTGCATCGGTTTGTAAGGGTTCTTCAAACTTGGGGCTTCTGAAAATGAAGATAATTAAGTCACTACTCCGCCGGATTATTTTAATTTGGTAAGCAGAACACTGAATACATGAAGGTTTGGTATATATGTTGGTGATAACTGTTTCGGTTACACAAATTCAGGGAATATGGAATTGTAAATAACATAAGCAATTGGATTATTTTAATTGGGCAAGGGTTACCTGAATGTCGGGTGCATATGTTTCCAACACCCGACATTCAGTAAAAACAAAAGATTACAACTAACTGAAAGCAGGTTCACACACGTACAAGTTTTCAACACCAAGGATACACCAAATCGGTGTCATTAATCGTCCAACAAACACTAGAAGAAAAAGAACAGCACCAGCTATTGATAGTACAGTTCCCCCTATCACTTGGGCCTAAAGTACAGTTCCCCTGGCACCTCCAATTAAGAAGACCTTTTTATTTAAATAAAAATGGCAACCTAGCAACACTCCTCTTCCCATTTCCGTTTACTCTCCTTTTCCATATGCCACGTTTCATCTAATTCTAGTATACAGAAAACAACCAAATTCATTCTTCATCCATACAAACATATCCCAAAAAAGCATCAAATTTACTAAAGATTCGCAGAAAACGAAATAAAAAACCTTCCGCATTGCACCCAAATTAGTTCCTCAGATGCAAAATCTACCAATATAAGCAACCTCAACTTTTCCTAAGACATGTCAGAACCTTCCCACAAATCTATAAATGAAGAACACAGTCTTCAAAGCTCATTGAACTCCCTAAGGCTAATGAAACCAATACCTCTTCCGTTCTCGGTCTTTGCTTCATCTTATCCCCTACTACTAACTTTTAAGACTTTTCTCCAGTTGACCTCTTGGCCAACATCATTCCAACTTTCTACTCCAAGTCAAACTACCCTCTCCTACATTAAAGGAGAACTAAAGAAGGTGAGTCCCACTAGTAAAATCCATTACTTCCCTTTCTAAGCTTTCTCAGTGTTTCCCTTATTTTTCTCCTGAAATGCTAAGAGATAGACCCTAGAAGCTGTAAAAGAATGAAATCTCTTTTGTTTTTATGCCGTTCTGTCCAGAAAATAAAAAAGTTCAAAATCAGAGTAGGTAAGAAGAAAGCATTTAAATATAGCTTTCTGAAATGTCACTAATCAAAGTAAGGTTACAATAGCTATATTTCCCACGTAGATTGGGGGGAAATGAGCCCCCAAAATCTGAAACAACCTTAACTTACATAACATACACTCTCGCGATTACCTTTATCCTCCAGAAAAACACATCCTCTTCCTGTCCGTCCTTGCGCACATACTTATCAAAGAAATCATACTAGTATCCAGAACAGCACTTAGAAGCAAATTACTTATTCACACTACCAAATCCCAACGTTGCATTATCTGTACTCCTTTACACTACCAATTACCAAAGTACAATGTACCACCATCTCTACTCCAGAATCTCCCAAGTATAAAGAAATAAATAAAGCTTTTTCTACTTCAATCGCAACTCTACCTTAATGGCTTCTCTGTAACTTCCCACATAGCTTTAACTGTAACTTTTCTTTTAAAAGCATGGCGACGCCTTAATATACACAAAATACACTCTCCCTCCCTTTTTCAATTATTGCTTATTACATGTTCCTATTATTCTTAAAACAATTTCCTTCTCTCTATTTCTAAAAAGACAATAACATCTAGGTTCACCCACTCGTAAATTTCAACTGCCAGTGAAAGCTAAACTCAACTAGGTTCACATAAGTCCCAGTTCCAAAAACCACAATTGTCAAATTTCAACTGCCTGTGATAGCTTAACTTAACTAGGATTACCCTCCTTTCCAATATTCCACGATTTTCTTTCATACTACATCGGGAAAACATTTTCAAGCATATTATTTTTCCAAAGATGCAAAGAAACCTCAACATATCATCATCTCTACTCCATATTGACAAACTAAGGAAAGGAAAAAACTTCCATTCTGCACCAGAATTAGTCCCTCTGAAAGATCTAATAAAATTCTAAATCATGACGTAAACTCTCCTCAAATTTTTTAACATCTTTTGCAGCACCTTCTCATAAATCTTCAAAACAAAACAAAAAAACGTCTCTAAAACTACTAGAACTACCTACTGGCCATGAAGCATAATCTCTCTTGCTTCATCAAAAGTTCATTTCTTTGCCTATCCTCTAGTTTTTCTAACTCCTATAAGAGTTAACTGAAACATAATAGCAAGCTTCGGTTCCACTACAAGACCAAATTGATTCATTGCTCACCCAACCAACAGTAGTATAAAAAAGAATTGACAACATTATACGCGGATCTAAAAATTTACCTTAGAAGGGTCCACAACAGTTAAGGTCATCAAAACTTCTTTAGCCTACACCCTGACAAACTCTTAGGAGGGCTATTATTAACACGCGCTTCCCCCTACTCCAGTTCCAAGAATTTCATCTTTGAAAGACGATATTAGGGTTGCAAAAACATACCAATCAAATCTAGTCATCTCTTACTTTCAGCCTTGGCTCTTACATCATGTCTGCTACTTAACCTGCTCCCAATTACCCACAAAACCAGACCCCAACCTTGAATGCTATCTAGACTAAAAAAAAATCATATGGAAGAACCCCACGATTTCATTGTCGAAACTACATGTCATCATCTCTACTCCATAAAGAGTAGAAATCAGGAGTTACTCGATGATTTTAAATATACTCTCTATAATTTTCTAGAACCCAGAACTTTTCCTTATCCATCATTGCATATTTTTCGCATATATTCTGACAACATAGCATCTAATCATGATTTAACCTGGCCACAACTCCAAAACAGAACTGAAGATCAGAAGTAAGCAAAATATAACACACAAAAATAGAAGTCATACTAAAATTAATAAAAACGGTACCTTGATTTGGATCTAGAATCGTATCACAGAACCGTCTTCTCTTCAGTGAAGCCCACCAGCATCGATTTGGATCCCCCAAATCAACCCCAACGCGGAACGATCTTCTCTTCTCCAGTGAAGCCAAGTAGCGGAGAAGAGAAGAACCGATTCGTTCGTCCTCTGATGCCTCCGAATTAGGGTTTCGCATCATCAGAACGAGAGAGAGTGAGGGAAAGAGAGCAAAGATCTGGTTTTGGTTTTCGTCCTCTGATGCCTCCGAGTCTGAACCCATCGAATTATTAGGGTTTCGCATTATCAGAAAGCGATAGAGAGAAAGGGAAAGAGAGAGATCTGGTTTTGGTTCTCCAACAATAGCAGATGGATCTTTATAGCGGGCAACGGTCAGCGAAGGGTTCCCGCACAACATCAATCACCGACACGGGTCATTTTATTTTTCTTTTTTCTTTTACTTTTTTTTTTGTTTTTGAGAATTCTCTTTTTTCCTTTTCCAGACGACGGTAATTTTCTTAACTGTTGTTTTTCTTTTTACTTACCACCGACTCAGCGAAAAAAAAATACACTGACTCATATTAAATCATACTTGCACCTCATGTCAATTATGGAGACACTTCCACCTTTTATCAATTTGTGACATTTACTAAACTTCATAAAATTTTAAAAATTTGGTTGTGTCATTCTGTACTTTAAGAGAGTTCATTTATTCCAAAATTGGTATCAGTGGCAGACTTGCACTCTCAAACAGTGGCGGAGCCAGGATTTATTCGAAGGGGTGGGGGGCACAATTCCAGGTACTCCTATATATTTTTTTTAAATGTGTACTCCTCTCTAAATATCATTGGACATTACATACTTGTAACGTTATAAGTCTCCTAACTCAGTTCGTAAAGCTCTCACTTATTCACATCGGCCACCTGGGTTCGAATTCCCTTCGGTACGTTTTAATTTTCTTGTTTATATATTTACACACACGACACGAATAGTGGCTCTCTAAACGCGAATAGTGGGAATCGAACCCACGACACTTAGGCTTTTAATGAAGTGATTTACCAAATACGTTGGGCACAACTTTACACGGGGGCACGTTTATATATTTACATACAGAAGGTTCATTTAAAAAAAAATAAAAAAAAAAATAAGCGTCATCTAGTGTTTTCGGAAAATTTTTTTTTTGGGGGGGGGGGGGGGGGCACGTGCCCCCCGTGCCCCTACATGGCTCCGCCCCTGCTCCCAAAATACCGGCATCACAATCGTACTTCTATCTCCAAAAGAAGGAGTGCAGAAAGATTGCTCGCGAGAAGCTGTGACGTGCTACTCAAAGTCATATAGGTTCCGATTTACCGGAACATAAAAAATGAAATGTAAATGTGACTCTTAATTTTTTTTTCTTTTTTTTACATAGAAATATGACTCTTAACTTAATAAGAGTTAACTACATATGGAGTGTACCAAACCAATATCATTGCACTCTCCGCACTTGACAATCCTCTTCCCATCCTGCCCTAGGATCGTACTGCAATTCATCTCATATTCATTTCGATCTCTCATTAATGTTGAGATTGAATATTGACTTGTTGATAAAAATAAAGAAAATTATACATGTGCAAGTGTTTTAGGAATACAAATTGTCATAGAAACAAAAAAGAAAAACTGTGTTGAGCATTGAAAATTGAAAACTTTTACTTGTTTAAAGATTGTTGAAAACATAACTGTCGACACACAAAATATGTTTTTAGATACACTCCGTATTAGTCATAACATTTATTTGAGTCTCTCCAAGAGTACCCAATACTATTTACTTGCATCTCAAGTAAAATTCTATGACATTCTAGAAACTAAAATGGATTCTTTAGTTACCAATTTTGCTGAAAGAAGAATCAAATTATTCTTTGCGAACACGAAACCTCCCTTATCCGGCCGTACTCTGACTTGCAGTAACGATGTGAACCAGGTGCTAACGGACACCAACAATTGTTTCAATTCTACCACGTGACTAGCATTTCACAGAAACGGGACAAGAAAATTAGATACAAACCGGACTTCTCCAATTCCTTCAATTCTACCACATTAGAAATTTCAAATCCAAAACAATCATTTCCCTGAAAACAATCATTTCACTGAACGATTGTTTACGTCACATTTTTTTTTTTTTTTTGGGAAAAAAAACTTAAGTGACAATTACGTGACTGTTTTTTTTTCTATAAAGGCATGGCCCAAATATGAATTGTTTTTTTCTTTTTCAAAACTTTGCATTAACCAACCAACAAAAAGAAGCATTACAAAACAAGAAACAGAGACACTACCTTCTAAATGACTTTTTGGAAAAAGTCAGTTCGGTACAAATGTAATAAATCAATTTTTATGCACAGTGTTGTCGGTTTTGAAGGAAAAAGAGTCATTTAGAAGGTAATTAGAATTTCAATGAGTTGTTCCTTTCAAAAAAAAAATCAATGAGTTGAATAGTACTACTATGTACATTGAAGAGGAGTTATAATTAAGTTTGGGCAAAAAGTTGTCTTGGCTGCCACCATGAGAGTAAAAAAAAATTATATTCTCAAAGAGAGAAAAAAAAAATAGAATGAACAAAGACAATAGAAAACACCAGAGAAATGAAATGACATTTTCTGGAAAGTTGGGTCATACCACTCCGTTTCTTTTCTTTCTCCTCTTATTGACTTTTTCACTCGTAGTTGGATTACTTTGACCTGACAATTTGGATGGCAAACGATATAATTTTTTGATAAATTTTACATGGCATTACAGAGTAACACTTATTCTACAACACCATGAAAGAATTGTCAAAAAATAAATTCGTTTTGCTGTCCAAATCACCGGGTCAAAGTGACACAGTGAATAGGAATAAAAATAAAAAAATGAAAAAAGAAGAAACATAGTGGTATATTAATGGGTTCCTGACCTCACATGTCATGGTTTTTTTTTTTTTTTTTTTTTTTTTTTTTTTTTTTTTTTTAAGAGCACCATTTCATTTATAAAGTACCTAATGGTACATCACCAGCCAACTCATGTCACTAGGGCTGGCCGTTGGCCGGGCTGGGTTGGGTCGGGCCCGACGGGCCGGTGTTTTGAAAACGTGAACCGAGGCGATTCGTACTATAGAGGTTGGCTTGTGAGTACTTACACAACACTTTGTAAAGGTTGAACTCTAGTCATAGTTTTGTTAATCCTTAGTTTCATTTAATTCAATTTTTTTTCTTGTTTGTTTGCGCTTCTCCCTTATAGCCATCCATGATTCCATGTAACCAACAAAGAAAGCTATTATCTATGGGGTTGCCTATGAACTTTCTCAGGTGCGTTTTGATCAAGAGTGATAGATGTGAGTGCATTTTTGATCAACATGTACGCCGTCAGCCACATGAGAGTGCATTTTCCTTCTTCATGATCATCGTGCCCACCACAACACCACTCTGTTTCTTCTTCAGGGGGTAATTTGTTCCCCTGCTATGGGCGTGAGCCCCATGAGAGTACATTTTCCCTTCTTCATGATCATCGAGCCCACCACAACACCCTATGATTTTTCTTCAAGGGGTAATTTATTTCCCTGTTGTGGGCAATTTAAAAGGAAAGGAACTCGGTGTTTTTTTTATGATAAAGCCTAGAGTTTGGATTCCATTTTAGCGGCTACCAGACGTTTGCAGAATGGCTTCCAGCTCTACATTACTGCTCAAAATAGATCCTCTCAACACGTTGATTTCTTTGTCAGTTGGTCATAGTCCAACCATCCAAGGGTTCGAGTGGATGCAGCGTGGAAAGCAGAAACCCATTTTAGCACGGCAACCTGGAGCACCGACATGTGTCCCCCCTGTAACAGGTTACTCTAGCTACCTGCCAGGAAGTGCGGATCAAGCTGAAGCTAGAGGAATTATTAAAGCAATCTCCTGGTTGATCTCTTCATGTTACAGAAATGTCCATGTTCTTACGAACCCTCGAAACTTGGTTCTTTCTCTTCCTTGAGAAAAGAAGAGTAATGTACTCATGGTGAATCGACAGACACTTCCCAGACCGCCGCGGCTAGTTTTATTAACTTTTTTTAATTTCTTTTGGCCAAAATAATGTTTATTCGGGCATGTAGGGTATTTCATGACGGTAATAGTTAACTTTGTTTATGCATGCTATTTCTCTAAGAAAGAAAGAAATTATTGTTGGTGATTTTAGTGTCATCGGCCATTTGTGTAATCGGATTTACTTACGACCAAGTAGACATTGGCATTACGTTGTACACGTTAGGAGGTGTGGAGTACACGCGTGCACACAACTATGTTAATGACTTGGACAAAGAACTCGCGGACGACTGCAGGGGTTCGGGGGCGGAGCCCCCGACGGGGGTCCGGGGGCAGCGCCCCCGGTGGGGTCCAAGGGGCAACGCCCCTGGCGGCGGTCAGCGTGGAAAAATTGGATTTCGGACGTTTTGTTGCTTCACAAAAAACGTCTCGGAATTAATTTTCGGTTGGAAAACGAACTGAAATCTGGCGGTTGTAACCGCCAGATAACCGCCTTGTTCCCCTCTCTATTTTGTCAGTTTGGTCGAACTCAGAAAAAGTACAATCATATTCGTTCTTGAACCTCTCTGTTTTATCCGATTATCGATTTCGTGTGTATACCACCGAAATACCTTAATCTGAGAGTGATTCACACGACTCAGAGAGTATTCAAGTTCCATTGTTCCCGTTCTAAACACCACCTAAATTTCCATCAATTATGGCAGCGGTCTTGCCGAAAGGATTGTTTATTTTTCGAAATACTGATGCGAAATACTTGATTTATTGACACATATGGAAAGATGAGATTCATGGGAAGTGCTATTTTTTGGCACTTACGGAAAAATTTATCTTTTTATAATACGTTACGGAAAAATCTATTTTTTGATAATACATTACGGAAGAACGGTTTTTGTAACTGTAAACATTGGTCCGCATTGCGTTCACCCGTACCCGTTCCGTAGCTGACTAAACCCTCTGAACGCATCAGTCCTACAAATGGCCATCAGTAAAATACCAATCCCCACCACCCATTGGCATGATTTCCATTTTCGCCAAACCATCGGGGTCTATGTCAATCAGATTGAAGCTCAATCTGAATTCTCTGGTGAATTCATAGTTAATAAAATGCAACTCAAGAAACTGTAAGCAAATTAACCAAATGCCCGAGATGCATGAAAAGTCCGGGCATATTACCAACAAGCCAACATTAACAAGAACATTCAACTAACAAGCCATGTTCGGAGTACTTAAACATACGACCAGGTTACTAATTAGTCATTACACACCAAATCAGTTGAACACGAAGTTTCACATCTTCATCAGCCCCCCAAAGGTGTGCCTTAATTACATAGTAGTATTAGAGTTTAGAGATGTTGGTTAGCCTACATACACACGAGCGTTCACCCAAAAGTAGCTGCTGATACATCAACAATTCCCATCCAAGTGGAGCAACACCATCTGCATATATTAGCGAAGACAATCAGATATGACTAACCAATAGCACATTCAAGCAATGCACAAGTGACACCAAAACTGAGGTCTTCAATGCTTATTTTGGCGATAATAAAATTCCACGGGAGGCTAAAAAGAGTAAAGGTGAAGTGGGAGACAAATAGTACAATCTGCTATGATATTGTACTCATTAGAATGCAGATAAAGGAAGAAAGACGACAACGTGTTCGATCTTCCATCCAAATATATACAAACAGAGAAATCACAAATCCAAGTGCTTAAGTGTTCATTCTAGAGCTCGGAGAATTATCTTTTACAATAAATTATCAAAGAGCTTTGACTATGATGTTGTATGAGGAGGTGTGAGCATATGTTTAGGTTATCACATACAAATATACAATGCTCACTGCAGCTCTTACGCTGCCACTGTCAGCTAAAGTCAATGACGTTGTGTGAGGAAACTTGGAGAGATGGGAGTAGAGCCCCTAATCATAAAGAGGGATTGAGGAATACTATCGCAGCAACGGTAACTCCAATTTTCGATACCCATAGGTAAAATGCATAAAAGGTGGGGGAAAAACAGGCCATGTAAATTATGTTATCAAACAACCACGGAAATGGTAGTGAATTTAAGTAAGAAGTAGAATACAGACATAATACTGACCCATGAAACTGTTCGCTGGATGAGAATTTATGAGTACCTCATTCTTCCAAAACAGTATCAGATGATAAGGAATAGAAAACATTTTAAGAAGGGACAACTCAGGAAAAACTCCACTTACTCTACCTCATCAAAAGCAAATCCTTGAAAGTTGGTGATTCTCAAAGGAGCATCTATAATCACACAATGAACATTCTCTCTGGTGTTCTCTCTTTTATCAATTGAAAATCCCCACAAAGAACATGAAAGATAGAGAATTTGAACCATGATAAGTTGATAGCCCATTTCAGACCACACAAATCCAATATCAAGTTCCACACGAAGAAGCAAACTATTGCATTGAGTATGCAAGTACTTCACAGACCCTCCCTCATATTTACAGACGAAGAAACAGCAACGACATACTGACACATGCCCGCAAACTAAGAAAGGAATGGCCATCAGCTTCAAATGGAGCATCTGCCATCAGCGTGGCTTTGAAAGGAAAAGAGATAAAAATTTTTTGGTTTAATGGGAAAAGAGATACTTTAAAGATCAACAAACATGTCAAAAAGATATTTCAAATTAAAAAGACTTTTTTAGGATAATTTTGAATCAAAACGACAACCCGCTTCCATTGTCCATGAAGCACCATAAGGCCATAATAATAATAGGGATTATTAGACTTAAGGCAGAAATTTACAATTTATTTATGGACAAGGCAGTAAAAGATTAATAATTATTTTGAAAGGAATTTTTCAGAACTATTGACGGATAAGACAAAATCATGAAATTAATTATATGATATTACTTTTCTACCCCTTAGCTGACCTAACGTCCTGACCCATATTCTCTTCTCTGGTTAAGGCTTTCTTCCCATATTCAACGCCATAGACATGTATGAGAAAAGCTACTAATCTAACTCCCCATCCGCCATGGAAAAAGGTTAGACACTATCACCAATTCACCATTACCACCAGCCGTATTTTGCACCACTACATCCACTTCTCAGGGTTCGGGCAAATGACATTGTTTCATCATCACCCTCCCTTCGATGATGGTGTTTCTGTTATGGGCTTATGGCTATGGTGGTTTGGAAGACTTGGTGGGCTACTGTCAATAGTTCCATCCCCTCACCCCATCTCTACTGCGGGATGCCCAGTTTGCTATTGAAATGAAGGTCATTGTGCAATGGAATAAGGTTATTACGGTTTTGTATGAGCATAGGATGATTGGAGGGAGAGTGGAAAATATTAGATCGGACCAAATTCGAAAAAATGAATTTGTGAAACAAAGGATACAATTGTCTTTTGCAGCGCTTAAGTACAAGTTTTTGCCTTTCTGATAAATAATTTTCTATGGTTGCCTTTTAAAATAATTACCTTACTTTTACGACTTGGAAGTAAATACATTTTCATTATCCGCCTTACTTGTAAAAATCCCATAATATAATCAGGTAAAGTCGAAAGTTCCTTCACTTAGACACCACTTCCTAATCGTCAAAGTCTGTTTAGCACAACCCCGAGACAGTCTCATCAATCTTATGCTTACTAAGACAATCACACAAGTCAAAACTAAACAAAAAGGGAGACGCCAAAGGGAAGCAAATGCAACATACGATTAATCAAATAGAGACTGACCATAGTGCGAAGTGGAGCGGACGTAGTGCTGAGTAAAGTAGGGCAACAGCTGCTACAACAGAAAACAATACTGTGAAATAGATCAGGGGGGTGAAAATTGGAAGTGTCTCAAGCTCTTCTACCAGAGCCTCGGAATCTCTGAAACGACGCAAGTCGTGACGAAATTCATTAACCATGATGACTCCGTCTCGGACAGCCCCTTGGAGTTTGCGCATAGTCTTGAGAGCGGTGAAGATCATGAACCCTGCCATCGAGAAGGCAGCGAGAGCCAGGAGGAGATTCCACACAATGCTGAGCTTGGGAAACAGCTTAGTAACTGTGTTGTTGATTATACTGATACCTTTCATCAAACCGAAAAGTACTCCGAGACGGTTCCAGGCGGATATTAGCGGCGACTTCAGGTTGGCGATGTAGATCATCAGCTTGTCGCGCCTCTTCGTCATATGAGCGAGGAATTCTTCATCGGTATCTGCAGAATAAAAATGGGGGATCTGGTGATTTTAGCAATAGATTACAAGAGATGAGAGTGCAATGGTTCGTAAGTTACCTCCGGAGATCGGCGATTTCGGCATTTTCTCTCGAGCTTCGTCTTCAAAACCCTAATCCCTACCAGAGTGGCTTTGAGTGAAAGACTGATAGATAACACAAAATGATAGAGTGTGTAGGCCAGCTGCTGGAGAGGAGAATATTATTTATTCAATGTTTGTTATATCTCACTATTGCCCAATGAATTAGTTTTTCACGGGAAACACCCTGGGGTGATGTTTCGTTTCATTTCCTCCATATCTTCCACCGTTACTTAATATAGTACTAGTGCATTTACTAACTACCAGTAATCAGGTTCAACAGTGAGTCAGTAGACTTGCAGAAAGGGTGGATTCAAACCTAGTACACGAATAGTCTACCAACACTCCACATATCATTATCCACCACCATCAATGCCCTCCTGCTTCGGAGTAGTAGTAAATATTGGGTGTCAAAAATTATACCGTCAACCACCACCCAACTACCACCATCAAATGCCTAGCTAGCTAAATGCCATTCCTTGCTAGAATTACTCTTTTCTACTCCCGTCAAATTTTACTAGTAAAAATTGTTGAGAAGTCGTGCATTTAAGAAAAAGAACTTCTTTTATTAGATTTTTTACTCTACACATAGATGTATTATTGACCTTGTGACACTTAACCTACCGCATTTTATTAATATACCATCAAAACCACCTATATTGTTCAAATATGTGACAATTAACTATTTTCCGTTAACATCAGTTAACTAAGTTAGCGGAACTGTATAAAATGCGCAAACGACGATTTTGCCTTCGTGTTGAAGTATTACTTTTACACCCCTCTTTCTAAAATAAATTTGCCACACAATTGCACACCAAAAGGATGTTAAAAAATTGCCAAAATATTTGTCGAAAAATACCAAAAAGACAATTTTTCCCAGATTACTGCAATGTTTCTTTAACACCCATCTTTACAAAATACATTTGCCACAAAATGGCACACCAGAGACTCCAAAAAACTTACCAATGTTTTTTTTCTCAAGAAGATACCAATAGAATTGCCAGTAACTACTAACAAACTCATCAATAAGTATTCATTTTCTCCAACGACAACCTAAAAATGAGTACCGAAACTAAGTACAAAATTTAAATATCCACAGCCAAGTGACAAAAATGGCATATAATTCACCATCCACAGCCCAAAATACATACACAAACCAAATGGATAGTCTAAACATAGTTGTGAAGTGAACCTAAGAAGATAAACAAACTGAAAGCATGCACCCTTCCTTCAATTCACCCTTCCTTCAATTTTTCTTCCTCAGCCTTATGAAAGTTGGTAAATTTCCAACATCATGTGGTAAATTAGTAACACTTGACTGGGAAGTTTGTGTTGGGACTGACTGTTCAGCTTGTGCTAGTTGTCTTCTTGTAGCCTGCATTCTTGAAGATCCAACATTGTATCCGGGGGTAGAAGAGGCTTCAGCAGTTGTACCACTAAACCCTGATGGAGCATAAGAAGATATTGTACTGTAGGGGGGAGGAATAAGGACATCGCCATATGGCCTCTTCTTTGGCCTTCCTCCCTTGTTTTTAGGCAATGACGCTGTATAACTTTGAGCTGATTCTCTTGCCTTTGTCTCTGCTACCTACAATAATTGAATAACATGATAATAAGATACAACTGCAAATAATTTGATTGGAAAAGTTAAATACAATAGTGTGCAGCTTACCTTATCCTTCCACCTAGGAAAGTATTTTTTTTTATGGTCCAAGTTTGTGGGATTCCTGCAAGTCCTATAGTTGTAAGTATTTTCTCCACAGTTGCTACATCTCTTGGCTTTATTTTCATTGGTTCATTTTTTCTTTGCTGATATGAATAAAGCAATAAAAAGTTATCAACATGAGAATTATTGTACTTATGAAGAATCAGTCAGTAATTACTAATTTTAACTTACCAGTTTGCTTCTCTTCTGCTGTCATGTTCCTTGAAAGCTTCGGCCTTCCAGGTTGTTGGTGATAGAATGGCGGCAATGGTGGTTTAGAACTGGTTCTCTCCCACAAGTCGGGTCCATTAATGGGGTAAATGATAACTCAATATTCTTTCATATAAGTAGAAACTAGATAACAATCATCCACATAGTCTTCCGGTTTCTTCTTTATAGAGAATATTGCAGACATGGCATGACTACATGGAATACCATTCAATTCCCACATTCTGCAACCACAAGACTTTTCCGAAAAATTCACAGCAAACTATCCACCATGGTTCACAGTTACTTGAAAGTACCCTCTAAGTGGCATTTATGGCAATGCTTGGCTGCTGCTGCAATTTTATTCGACAAATGAGTCGGTTATGAACAAACCAGATCTCAGCTCCCAACAGCTCAGCTTAATAACCATCCGTTTGGCACCCTATAAGCAGTGAACACACAGTAGAACTTCCAGGAGAAGACCAATCCATAGAAGTATTTCCCAGCTAGGGACCTGTTGATATAGCCCTACAAAGGATAATGTGAGGCCCCACATCAGCTTCCAATGGCTAAACAGGCCTAACATCCTGTTAAAACATCACAGAAGCAAACACAAGGAGTGAGCGATAGTGTATTTAGCTATAAACGAACTGCAATATTGGATCTTTGCTGCCTACATTCAACTTCGTAACGTCTATGACGAACACCAGACAAAGAGATATTAAGAAACCAGCAGAACAATGAATAATATAAAGTAAATATCTCATCTGAAATTATGACAAACAGTCAAATCGAGCAATCAATTTAACGTACTTATAATGATAAAAACAACTATGAATATTATCAAGAAAGGAGGACATAATAGCTTGTATCATTATCATTAGTGATGCCGAGACCTGACGCATAATGTTTTAAAGTTAGATAAAACTACCCAAAACAAGCTAGTAAAATAGCCTGAAGAGTTTGTTGACTAATAAACTGATTCTTCAGCACAGACAAAAAGAAAGTGAAAGGGTGAGACATGGAGAAGCTTCAGAAATATTCATCTTTTTTAGGTCATTGGACCAGTAGCCACTATCCTTGAACAGGTGAAACTGGCTATCCTTCAAGGATCAGCCGAGCGAGCTAAGCTCACAGTTGCTGGAGCTATGGAAAAACAGGGCCGGCCCTAGACTTTCATGGGCCCTAGGCGATATTTAAAAGTGAGGCCCCTTTTACATAAGTATAACTGTGAATTAAAAAAAAATACTCGGTTGTAGGGCGCATATACCCCGCATTTTACTAATAGTTCGGGTTTTTAACCCATAAAAAAAATTTTGAGGACATAAAACCTTACCCACTACTCCTGAAAAAATACTACGGGGCCCCTTGAAATGGGAGGCCCTAGGCGAACACCTAATCTGGCTAGTGGATGGGCCGGCCCTGTGGAAAAATATCCTGTCGGCAAGCTTATGCACACCAAAGTACAGTGCAAGGTTTCACAAACAACACCAATTAACTAGCAGTTGACGGCGGCGATCTATGTTGTCAATAGTCAAAGACCCGATCATGAGATGCACACCGGACAAAAATGAGACCCACAAAGGGGTTCCTACATTTCAGATCAAAAGCATCCGGAACCATGGAAAATGAGTCTCCCGCAGATTAGAATAATAGGAACGTGCGTAAAATGACCCTGTCGAGGAGAAGCACCACTCAGAAAAGACGATGAAGGCTTTGAAAAAAAATCAGTATATCTGAAACCTCCTAATAATTCAAATCCCGCCTAAACCAGACATCCCACAACACGTCGCCACCCTCTTCTCCCTCACTCGCACCCTCGAGCCAGGTGACAAGGGGCCAGAAACCCAGAAAATCCTCCAAAAAATTAGCGTAATCCCTAGGCCAACCTTAACCCGAACCCTCGTGTGGCAAAACGATCACAACCAGCCCTAAAATAATAAGACTCGAGAGATAATGGGACTGGGAGAACACTTTAATCAAAATATGAAGCTGTATGATGTAAAACTGGTATTCGTTTCACATAGAACCCAACAATCTTCTCAGGAATCCACATATGGTGTTTGTTTATAACCCACACGATGCACGAATATACTCTTTCTCATCCCTAATGGCATATCGAAATCAAGAGACAGGAAAAGGATCCCAGCAAGTAAGCAAGGAATCTGAGAGCTTGACTCTACTAAGGCCGAAGGTTACAGGGCGAGCAGACTAATTTTACTCTGACAGAATCCGGAGCTATTGGTTGAACTTCTGTAGTACTTATCAGCGACGGAAGAAATGTTCATCTCCAACCATAATATAGGGGAAGGAAAACTCCCTTATACTATGAGTATCATTACATAGTAACGGGGGAGGTCCTAGAGATGGCTTGGTCGATTTACTATACTTCACAAATCAAGAGCACGAGGCTTTACCACTGGCACAATTCAGATGGCTAAAGAATAGGACGACCTAGGGGAAGCATCCAGTAAGTATATAATGAAATGTATAAAGCCCTATAATTGTACTCAGAATCTAAGAGCCTATTAGTTCTTTGTGTAGGAGAATTAGTTTATAACAGGAAAAACCTTCAGACACTAACCTTTCAGGAAGCAGTGAAAAGGAGGTAAAGAAGACCATGCCACAGTAAGACCTCGCGCCTTGCCGTATTCTTATTTTTAAAAAATAAGAATACAGCATCCTTTAGATCTTGTTTCTTTTTTCATAAATTGAGGGTCTCACGACTTGCTCTCTATTTCGATCTTCTTCAATTTAAGCGGATAAGATGTTCACCGGTTCGGGTGGAGTTAGGATCTCCAATTCAGGGAGATGTGTTCTCCGATTTGGAGAAAGATGATATTTTCTCTGTTTGGGCGGAGGTGAAATCTCCGATTAGGCGGAGCTGGGATCACTTATTTCAGCAAAGGAGGTATTTCCTTTTTCTTCGATTGAGGGTCTCACGACTTGCTCTCGAATTGAGGGGCTAGATCTTCTTCTATTTAGGCGGATAAGATATTTACCAGTTCCGGTGGAATTAGGATATCCGATTCAGGACATATGTTATCTGATTTGGCGGAGCTGGGATCTCTTACTTTGGCAGTGGAGGTGTCAGTCGATTTGGGCGGAGTTGGAATCTCCGACATGGGCAGATGTGCATTCTCTGGTATGGGCAGAGTTGGGATCTCTGACTTTGGCGGAAGAGGTGATTCCGGGCAGCGATGATTTCCTTTGGGCCTTTGATGGCTTGTTCGGGACCGCTCTGCTGCATCTAAATCTCCACGCTTGTTTTTCTCTTTGCGAGTGACCCTCTATTTATAGATAAAAATGTAGGAGGGCAAGAAGCACGGGTGTGGGTGCGAGTTCAGGGTGCTGCAAATTTCAAAAAATAGGACTGCCCGGCAGGTGTGCAGCGAATTTATTTATATTATTCATATATAGTCATGAACCAATTATAAGAAATCATATTTGTGCGAATGGATGCTTGCTCAATGGTAGAGCGTTTAAAAACCCCTGCATGAGGTCCAGGGTTCGAATTCGAGGAAAAACTATTATTCTAAAAAAAAATTATAAGAAACCATAATCGACCCCAAAACAAATCGGGTTTGAACCCGTGACCTCATGCGGAGGCTATAAGTGTTCTGCCACTGAGCTAGCACCCATTTGCAGATGTTTGTATATTGTAAAAGACACTCACCCCTTGCAGTTTCAAGAAAAAGACACTTGCACCCTTCAAACTAACAGAAATGGTGAAACGACTTCGATACCAGAGAAGCCGTTAGTTAGAAGGGGTGCAAGTGTCTTTTTCTTGAAACTGGAAGGGGTGGAAGTGTCTTTTACCCTATTTAAATATACAAACATCTGCAAATGGATGCTAGCTCAGTGGAAGAGCACTTATAGCCCCTGCTCGAGGCCACGGGTTCAAACCCAATTTGTGTTAGGATCAATTATGATTTTTCTATAATTGTTGTCCATGACTATGTATATGAATAATATAAAAAATATAAATAAATTAGCCGCACACCTGACGCGTTTTGGAATTTGCAGCACCCGCACCTTGAACTCGCACCCACACCCGTGCTTCTTGCTCTCCATCATTTTTCTCTATAATAGAGTATGACGCTGAGAGAAAAACAAGCGTGGAGATTTAGAAATAGCAGAGCGATGCCGAACAAGCCATCAATGGCCTGAAGGACATCGTTGCTTCCTGGAATCAACTCCTCCGCCAAAATCAGAGATACCAACTCTGTCCATATCAGAGAATGCACCTGCTCATGTCGGAGATTCCAACTCCACCCAAGTCGAAGAACACCTCCTCTGCCAAAATAAGAGATCTCAGCTCCCACAAATCATATAAGATACATCTCCCTGAATCGGATATCCTAACTCCACTCGAACCAAAGAACATCTTATCTACCTAACTAGAAGATCTCACCCCTCAATTCGAGAGCATGTCGTGAGACCCTCAATGAAAGTAAAAGGAAACACCTCTGCCAAAATAAGAGATCCCAACTCCGCCAAATTGGAGAACACACATCTGCCTAAGTCGGAGATTCCAACTCCGCCCAAATTGGAGAACACCTCCTCCCAAAATAAGAAACCTCAGCTCCTCCAAATCGGAGAGCACACGTCTGCCTAAATCGGAGATCTCAACTCCACCCGAACCGGAAAACATCCTATCCGCCTAAAGATAAGAATATCTAATTCGAAAGCAAGTCGGAGACCCTCAATCTTAGAGAAAGGAAACAAGATCTAAGGGACATTGTTTTCTTATTTAAGAGAATACTTACCAGAGATTGTACTCCGGCTTTATCTGTCTCACATTTACTTGTTTGTTTCCAAACATTGTAGTCGTACTCGTCAACAATGGAAACACCACCGCTGAGGAATACATGCCTAAGGAACTATATGAAACATCATGGATATTCAGTGAGAACTCAGAATCCCCATCAATTTGTATAGGGTGGACATTCAGTCTGTTAACCCACTTTGTCAAAGCGAATTATGTGCCCTAGACATTAACAACAAGTATATGATTTATGGTGTCATTATAAAGAAGGTATCCTTACATATTCCCGCAATTGATATTTTTGGGGTTCAAAAGAAACTTGCTCATAGCATAATTGCACTAGTCTGACTTTTAAGTTGTAAAATCTTGAATTCACTTGATATCTAAATTTTAAGAGGAAAATTTATCACTGCATACAAACATGACCGGACTTTTAAGTTGTAAAATATATAAGTCTACTGCTGAGTAGGAGCACTGTTGTCCCATGTAATGCTTAATGTATAATTCAACTTTTGAAAGATATCATACAAACGTGCAACGGTTGATTTTACCGTAATAATAATTATCAAGAACATCACACAAAGAAATATGAGAAAAACTGGCAGGAAGATACCTCGAGACACAGAAAATATGATGGTTGAATAGATATACATATGTTGTAGAGCTACTACATTTCCATTGAACCTTAAAAAGGAATCCCCTCAAAACTATTCAGATTGCTTCATTAGAGTTAACCAAGTGTTATTAAGACGATACTCACATTGACAGTAACATGTCGGAGACATTTGGGTATTACATTTGGTCATGGCGATTCTCGCTGTCAGAACAGTAATACCACAACTCTGGGTTTGGCCCCTCTCGAGTCTTCTTCATCGTCATCACCCACTCCTGATATGATTTCAAAGCGAGTGCGACGGCTGTTGTGTCTTCTGTGAGAGTCCAATTTTACGGACAGATAAACTCACGCGACAAACCCTAAATCCGCCATATGAACATCGACAAAGTATTCTGAAGATGAAGAATAGCGTCTATATGTATACTAGGGTATAAAGGCACTATCCAATATTTTTATGTTAGAATTCGATGGTTGACATTAATTTAGATTTCTTTTGATACTTCGAAAATTCATTTTTCTCAACAAAAAAAATCATAAATTGAGATGAATGAGAATAGGGAACCATGAGAATAATAGAAAGTTTTTCCTAAAAAAAAAAGAATAATAGAAAGTTAGTATAGTGTTTTAGTAGTGAATTGAATGTGAGTCCTGTCAATTTGAATATGCGTTAATGCAACAAATGTGATTTAATATCTGAAATTTTATTTTATTTTTGAAATTATTTGATAGGTGAGTTTGATTTGATCCAATAATTGAAAAGATCAAGACGGACACACCAATAGTTATTGTATGTGTATTTAAGAATACTTACAAATAAAAAATAAGCGTAATAGAAAGTTTGGGCCGGGCTTGGTTGAGCTTGGGCCAAAGCTACATAACCCAAAGCCCAACTCATATGTTAGTTGGGCTCAAATTTCAAACCCAAGCCCATGACATGCCGACATTTGTTAAATCCAAGCCCGTAAATTCCCGGGCTGGGTTGGGTGAGTTGGTGGGGCCAACAGCCAGCCCTACTCAAGTGACTTTGTGTGGAGTGAAAATGTCGTTTGCTCTTAAGTAATTGTGGCACAATTTGTGAAAATCTTTCTAAATCGTCTTCTTATGTCATCTATAGTCAGGTTCATGTATGTGCATATGTACTAGCTATTTCACCATATGACTTACTCCGTCCATCCCACCAGATTTTTCAGGATTTCCTAATTTGAATGTTCCACCTTGTTCTTCAAGATTTCCTAAAATGGAAACCCCTTATGTGAAAAATACTATCTTACCCCATTTTTAATAAGTGGAATCAATTGCAAGATGTTCGGTATATGGTAAATATTGCGGGCTAGTAATAACACCTTCACGGATTAAGCATTTTGATCCGGTGGTCAAGGTTACTACTAGCACAATATCATTTGAAACTGTACCCATTAGGAGTGAGGAAGCATGAAATTCCTATACCGCATTTCGGTTATCCACACGAGTCAATCACTAACAGAGAACTAAAAGTTGAAGTTCGTAGTGTTTCATCCAAGAGTTGACGGTAGATTTCCATTAAAAAGTGTGACCTCTGACTTGGGTGCCACAGGGAGCCGATCCTGCAATTTTCAAATGGGGCCTACAGTGTCACAGTGAAAATAAGCGCCAACGGGGTCATATGAGGACACATGTAGAGAAGAGGTAGAGCTTCTAAATCATAAGCAGCATACAAGAATATTATATAAACAGGGGAAATTCCAAGTCTCCAACAGTTAAAGATACTCAATGGTGCAGGGTACGTTTGTAATTTACCCTCCACCTTGTGTAATTACAAACCAATAATACATGACAAACGAGCAACTCTCCTCAGTCAGCGTTTCGTAGAACAAAAATTTGGAAAACTGTAAAGGTTGAGAGATAAAACCATAATCAACTTGACCTACGAGTCGGACTAGGCCAATTCTTAAAGTGGACAACGATTTGCAGAAGAAAGTTTTACAAGGGTGAGTTTGGAGATGTTTTTAGGGCATATGGTAGTAACCAGAGGAGATGTCAGCTTCAAGAAAAACAATGCACGGAGAATAAGTGCTTGGATCGCCGAACCGGCCCGGCCCGCGACCACGGTAGTCCTGAACAGGTCCTAGCCCACACATGTAGTGGTCCGGGCTGGTTTCTGGATTTGGGAAATGTCGGACCTGCCCTGACGACGGGAAGGACCAGGAGTGCCACAGTCCGCCCCTGAACACGGCCCACACAGCCACGCCCACCTATTTCTATGCCAAAGTCCTAACCAGCCAGAACCACTTCCTAGGAGCCGGTCCCTGACCACCCCGGTATTGGGCAAGTTCACCGTTCGGCAATCCTCTGACCCATTCGAAAGCTCTAGTGCTGGCTGCACTTTCCCTTGCTCATAGGCAGCCAAAGATTCTCTCAGTGTGAAATTCGTTGCCTTATCTAGGCTTCTTAATAGTGAAATGATGTTTTACTATGTATCAGTTTCGGCATTGGCATTCGCAAAATCTCCAAGACTAATTAGAGTGATTCCGAGGTTTAGAGCGTGTCGTAAGCAGTTTCAAGAATAACCCATTTGTAAACAGCCGTCCAAATTTAGCTAATCCCTATTGTAAGTAGTACTTTAAACATCTCCTTAAAATTTTAAATTTCTCGTTAGCTATTCATCACAGGAAACCCCCAAATTCAATCACAAACACCCAATTATTGCAATTTCAAATCAAATACGCTGCAACAGTTATCACATATTTTGAATCAATCTAGAACCTCACTGGTCAGTTGGCTTAAATCATGAAGTCTATCGAGCATCTGAAGCCGAAATATCTACAGATTCCGTGAAAAGCTGGATCCGTCTACAAAATTCGTCTCGCTTGAGATGACCTCCAACGCAACGAAAAGCCAAAGAGGACCAGAACGGCAAGGTGAAGCCCAGTGTCCACCACATCAGAGTACCGAGCAGAGCGATTGATTAGACCAATAACGGCCGTCTGGTTGGTGAATAAGTTCGTTAAACAGCTCCATGGGAGAAGTAGAAGTACGTCTCCTTCACTCGATCTATAATAATTAACATTTCGGGATTCAGAAAATAGAGAGAAAAGAGGCGGAATTGATTATGCGATGATCGAAGCCTCGAAGCCCTAAATTTGTTGAAATAGCGCTTGGATGTGGCGGTTCAAAAACCTTCTTCTTCTCTGGTGTTTGTCGACTCCAGAGCTTCTCTCAGTCTGAAATACTAGTACTACTAGTCAATTAGCGAGTCCCGCGCTTCCGTAACCAACAATTAAGTGTCATCTTAAGTTTGGGTTAATTCCACTATTTCTCAGTAAATTGATGTTTTCTCAAATTACACCCTACAATGCTGTTTCTTTCCACTTTCCCCCAGACACTATTCTCAGAACATACTACAAAGACTTTGTTAGACATGTATATCAAAATGTGTAAACAAAGATATGAATGGGTGATAGAATAACTATATTGTATTTTCTCTTTTCAAATAGAATTACTTTATTGTTTCTATAAATATGTATTAGCATAAGATATGAATTATGAGTGGTTGAGTGATACCTTGTTATAATAATTTCATCATCCTTGTACAATTTACCGTATGTTAATAACTTTCTTGTTTTATAAAAATATATTAACGTAAGAAAATGATTGTGTTAGAATAATTTTATTGTCCTTATGCACAGTGGCGGATCCACATGAAGAGTTGTGGAGGCTATAGTCCCCACTAAACTTCTAAAAAGTACGATTTGACCCTATATTTTTTGTATAATATATATTTTAACCCTCACTGAAATTGTGTAATAATCCCTAACACGTATTTTTTTTCTTTAAAATATTCACTCTCTAAATTTTAGCCCCCACTGAAACGGAATCCTGGATCCGCCCCTGCTTATGCAATGTACTATATTTTAATTTTACATATGTTGGGATAATGAGATAAGCATGACCACGTTCTTTCGTCTCACGGCAGGGAAGAGAATATTTGCATTTTATTGGTTGGCTAACTTCAGCTTATGTATATGATAGAATAGGATAAGTACAGTTGTGAAGACACGTGTAGGTTGCTGATTGGTCCACGTGGCAATGAATCAGTACTTCATTCTTGACTATCTACAACTTAACAAATAAGTTCTTATTGTTAGTTCATGCATTATCCCGAGTGGATTCATACTATAGAGGCTGGCTTGCGAGAAATTACACAACACTTTGTCCTTAGTTTCCTTAATTCATTTTGGTCTTTTGTTTGTTTGCTCTTCCATGTAACCAGAAAGAATACTATTATCTAGGGTTTGCCTATGAACTTTCTCAGGTGCTAGTCTATGAGCAGCATTTTGATCAAGAGTGAGAGTGAGGCACATGAGAGTGCATTTTCCCTTCTTCGTGATCATCGAGCCCGCCACAACATCTATCTGCTTTTTCTTGAGGGGGTGATTGGTTTGCCTGCTATGAGCAATTTGAAAGGAAGGGAACTTGGTGATTTTTGACAATAAAGTCTGGAGTTTGGATTCCATTTTAGCGGTTGCCCAACGCTTGCAGAATGACTTCCAGCTCTATATTATTGCTCAGAAATCCTCTCAACCCGTTGATTTCTTTATTCGTAGGTCACAGTCTAACCATCCAAGGGTTCAAACGGATGCAGCATAGACCCATTTTAGCATTGCAGCCTGGAGCACCAATAATTGTCCCCCCTGACCGGTTACTCTTGCTACCTGCCAGGAAGTGCAGACCAAGCTGAAGCTATAGGAATTATCAAAGCTATCTCCTGACTGATCTCTTTTGGTTACAGGAATGTCAATGTTCATACATACTCTTGGGACCTGGTTCTTTTTCTTCCTCAAGAAAGAAGAGTACAGGTACATGTATTCAATGGTGAATCGACTGACACTTCCCGGACAACCGCAGCTTTTCATATCCTTTTCTTTTGTTGGCAGAAATAATATTTCTTCGGCCCATGCCCTTGCTAAAAGAGTATTTCATGACTGTAATAATTAATTTCCATGCTATTTCTCCAAAATAGAAATTGTGGCGGTCTTGCCGAAGGAACGTACATCATTTTGAAACATTACAGAAAGACTAGATTTATTGAAACTGCAATTTTTTGGCAAATGCTTACTTAAGAAAAGTTCTGACTTACGGAAAAAAACTATTTTTTTAGGATACATTATGGAAGAACAATTTCTCTGCTAACCTTTAAACCTTAGCCCGCAGTGCATTCACCCATACCCGTTCAATAGCTGCCTAAACCCTCCAACGCATCAGTCCTACAAAGGGTCATCACTAAAATACCAAATTCCACCACCCAAAGGCATAATTTCCATTTCCACCGAAGTATTGGGGTCTGTGTCAGTTAGATTGAAGCTCAATGTGATGCTAAAGATCTACAGAGATCAAGAAGATTCAGAATATCTGAATTCTCTGGAGAATTAATAGTTTATAAAATGCAACTCAAGAAACTGTAAGCAAATCAACCAAATGCCCGAGATGCATGAAAAGTTTGCGCATATCACCAACAGACCAACATAAACAAGAACATTAACTAACAAGCCAAGTTCGGAATACTTAAACCTACGACCAGGTTACTAATTAGCTAGTCATTACACACCAAATCAGTTGAACACTGAAGTTCCGCATCTTCATCAGCCCCCCAAGGCGTGCCTTAATTACATAGTAGTATTAGAATTTAGAGATAGTGGTTAGCCTACATACACGAGCGTTCATCCAAAAGTAGCATCTGATACATCAACAATTCCCATCCAAGTGGAGCAACACCATCTGCACATTTTAGCAAAGACAATCAGACATGACTAACCAATAGCACATTCAAACAATGCACAATGTGACACCAAAACTAAGGTCTTCAATGCTTATTTTGGTGATAATAATATTCCACCGGAGGCTAAAAAGAGTAAAGTTTAAGTGGGCGACAAAAAGTACAATCTGCTATGATATCGTACTCATTAGAATGCAGAGAAAGGGAGAAAGACGACAATGTGTTCGATCTTCCATCCAAATATATACAAACAGAGAAATCACAATCCAAGTTCCCAAGTGTTCATTCCAGAGCTCGGAGAATTATCTTTTACAATAGTTTATCGAAAAGCTTTGACTATGATGTTCTTTGAGGAGGTGTCAACATATGTTTAGGTTATCACATACAATACTCACTGCTCACTGCAGCTCTTACGCTGCCACTGCCAGGTAAAGTTAATGACGTTGTATGAGGAAACTTGGAGATATGAGTTAGAGCCCCTAAGGGGGTTGAGGAATACTATACTACTATGTCAGCAACGGTAAATCCAACAATTTTCGATACCCATCGGATAATCCAACATTATCTACGGTAACCCATAGATAAACTTTATAAAGGTGGGGAAATGACAGGCCATGTAAATAATATGATCAAACAACCTCAGAAATGGTACTGATTAAAGTAAGAAGTAGAATACAGACATATTACTATCCCATGAAACTGTTAGCTGTATGAGAATTTATAAGTATCTCATTCTTCCTAAACAGGATCAGAAGATTAGTAATAGAAACCATTTTAAGAAGGGTCAACTCAGGAAAACTCCACTTACTCTACCTCATCAAAAGCAAATCCTTGAAAGTTAGTGATTCTCAAAGGAGCATCTATAATCACATTCTCTCTGGTCATTCTCCCTTTTATCATTTGAAAATCCCCACAAAGAATATGAAAAATGGAGAATTTGAACCATGATAAGTTGATAACCCATTTTAGACCACGCAAATCCAATATCAAGTTCCACACAAAGAAGCAATATATCGCATTGAGTAAGCAAGTACTTCACAGACCCTCCCTCATATATACAGACAAAGAAACAGCAACGGCATACTGACACGTGCCCGCAAACTGAGGAAAGAGATACACTTTAAAGATGAACAAACATGTCGAAAAGAGATTTCAAATAAATAGCCTTTTTAGGGTAATTTTGATTCAAAATGCCACCATGAAGTCCCATAATATAACCAGGTCAAGTCGAAAGTTCCTTCATTCTGAAGACAAGACGATTCTGGATCCAAATTAAGAGCTTACAGTAGGTTCCGATTCGTAATTTGTTAGGTTTGCAGGTTCAGGTGAAGATTTTATTGAGTATGTGGGTTCCATAATCAAATTTCGTTGATCTCATTTCACCATTCATATTTTGAAGGTGAATTGGGTTTTTGTGATTTTTGCTTTGTGAGGGTAGTGATGGTGTTTCTGTTATGGGCTTCTGGCTATGGTGGTTTGGAAGACTGGTGGGCTAGTGTCAATAGTTCCATCCCCTCACCCCATCTCTACTACGGGACGCCCAGTTTGCTATTGAAATGAAGGTGATTGTGCAGGGCCTATGGAATAAGGTTATTACGGTTTTGTATGAGCATAGGATGATTGGAGGGAGAGTGGAAAATATTAGATCGGACCAAATTCGAAAAAAAAAATTTGTGAAACAAAGGATACAATTGTCTTTTGCAGCGCTTGAAAACTCAGAAGAATTTCTGAGTTGTTTAGAGAGAAAAGAGAGAGACGGCGACGAAGGTGATAACAGAAGAAATGAATCAACCTTGTCTCATTCATGAACCAGAGAGGACTAAATACACATCCATCGAACGGCACAAATACAACCGTTCGGAACCCTAAACCATTATTACAAATGCAGCCCTTCTAGTCCTAAACAGATAGCGAGGAGATCCTTCTAGAAGGGGAGACAGCCGGTTATTATTTGAGATGGGCTGGGCTTTAGTGATGCTGGTGAAGCCCAAGATTCTGGAGGCCCAAATTCTTCATCTTGTGATGTCTTGAAGCCCAATTCGTCTAAGCCCATGTAGCTTCTTTAACAGCCCCCTTCAAACTCATGGTGGTGAGGAAACCATGAGTTTGTCTTTAAGTTCAGTGAAGCGTGGAGTCGGAAGTCCCTTCGTGAAAATATCATCTAATTGATGAGTGCCTGAAACAAAATAAATAATAAGTTCTTTTCTCAATGCTTTTTCCCTAACAAAGTGGTAATCCACTTCGATGTGTTTAGTGCGTGCATGCATAATAGGGTTAGCAGTCATTTTAATGGCTGAAGAGTTATCACACCAAAGTGTTGGTGGATAATTGAGACGAATATGAAGATCTTTAAACAACATTTGAAGCCAAGAGAGTTCTGCAGCAGTAATGGCTAAGGCACGGTACTCAGCTTCAGTGCTGGAGCGTGCTACAGTGGGCTGCTTCTTGGCAGCCCAATGAATGGGGTTAGGCCCAATAAAGATGACAAGCCCAGAAGTGCTTCTACGATCAGTAGGGTTCCCAGCCCAATCTGCATCTGTAAATGCATTGATTTTGCTTGGGCCCTTAGTATAATAAAGCCCATGGTGTTGAGTACCTTTAACATATCTTAAAATGCGTTTAGCACCAGAAAGATGTATAGAAGTTGGATGATGCATAAATTGGCAGAGGTGATTTATAGCAAAAGCAATATCTGGCCTTGTAAACACTAAATACTGTAGTGAGCCAAGTAACTGTCTAAAAATAGTGGGATCAGATAAGGGAGAGCCATCAAGAGCATGAAACTTGCCATTTGAAGGTAAGGGATTTGGACAAGGCTTACAATTAGCCATGTTAAATCTTTGTAAAATATCATTGATGTACTTGTGTTGGTTTATGAAAATTCCAGATGCAGTTCTGGTGATTTCCAAACCCAGAAAGTAATGCAGGGGACCCAAATTGGTCATATCAAACTCAGAGTGAAGAGAGCTTACCAAAGTCTGTAAATAGGCAGAGTCATTACCTGTTAAAATGATATCATCTACATACAAAAGCAAAATAGTGATTCCAGAAGAGGAGTGTCTAATAAACAGTGAGCTACCAGCAGCAGATTGTGTAAAACCAAGAGATGAAATATAAGTTGTAAATCTAGAAAACCATGTCCTTGGAGCTTGTTTCAAACCATAAATTGATTTATGTAATTTGAAAACATGATGTGGTTTAGTAGGATCAACAAACCCTTGTGGTTGTTTCATATAAACTGTTTCTTGTAATTGACCATGAAGAAAAGCATTTTTCACATCTAACTATTGTAAAGGCCAATCAAAGTTAGCAGCTAAAGCAAGAGTAGTCCTGACAGTGACATGTTTAATAACAGGACTAAAAGTTTCATCAAAGTCTATGCCTTGAGTTTGGTGAAAGCCTTTTGCAACCAACCTGGCTTTAAATCTAGAAACAGACCCATCAGGGTTGTATTTGGTTTTGTACACCCATTTATTGCCAACAATGTTGGCATTTGGGGGTGGCCAAACTAAGCTCCAAGTTTGTTGATTTATGAGGCTAAGATACTCAGCAGACATGGCATCTTGCCAATGTGAGTGTTTGTTAGCCTCAGAAAAACAAGTAGGATCAGAAGCAGAAACATTTAAAGCAGTAACAGACTTAGGAAAACCAGACACTGTTTTAAAACCAGCAAATTTAGGTGTTTTATAAGAGAGTGAGGGATCAGAGGAGCCACACTTAGAAGCAAAATCAAGAACTTTTCTTTTGAAAATACCAGATTTGCTTCTTCATGGGATGACCTGATGCTGGAGGTGACACTGGAACATCTTCAGGTGCCATACCAGAGATGGGTGATGGAGGTTGTATCTGTTCTGATATCTGTTCTGGTATCTGTTCTGAGCCATCATCACCATCTCTGGAGTGCAGCCTTGAAGAGGAAGAGTGACTTTCAGTCAGGTCAACTGGAGAAGGGGGACCAATCTCATCATTTTCTGGAATAGGGACAAAGATGGCATCCGTAGATTGTGGAATGTCAGGAGTATGAGCAGCTGTAGATGTATAAGGAAACAAATATTCATTGAAGACAACATCTCTACTAATGTAAAATTTCTGAGAGGATTTATGATAACACAGATACCCCTTATAATCTTTTGCATAACCCATAAAAATGCATTGAACAGTCCTAGCATCTAGTTTAGATTTGGTATAAGGTCTGAGATTTGGATAACAAGCACAACCAAACACTTTAAGAGAGTTATAATCAGGTTTCTTTTGAGAGAGAAGTTCAAATGGTGATTTATTATGAGTGACTGAACTAGGCATTCGATTAATAAGGAAGATTGCAGTAGCTATAGCATGATACCAAAAACAATGTGGCAGAGAAGCATGTTGTAACATAGTAATAGCAGTTTCTATAATGTGTCTGTGTTTTCTCTCAGCAATACCATTCTGCTGAGGTGTGTGAGGACAAGACTTTTGATGAGTAATTCCATGATCAGTTAAGAATTTTTGAAAAATAACAGATACATATTCACCACCACCATCTGATCTTAAGATTTTAATTTTGTGACCTAATAAATTTTCAATATGAAGTTTAAACTTAGGAAAAACAGAAGCAACTTCAGACTTATGAAATAAGGGAAACAGCCATGTATATCTAGAAAAATCATCAATAAACAGAACATAAAAGCGATAACCATGAAGAGATTTAGTAGAAGCAGGTCCCCATACATCAGAATGAAGAAGGTGTAGTGGTGTGTGTGTGACAGTGGAGGATTTAGTATAAGGCAGTTTGTGAATTTTGCCTTTAAGACATGATTCACACATAGCAGGTTTAGTATTTGTTTTCAAAGAAGTACCAAATAAGGATATTAAAATGTCATTGGCTGGATGACCAAGCCTGGCATGTATTACAGAAATATCAGTTTTGTTACCCAAACAAGCCTTGGGTTTCTCAGTATCAAATGGACAAGTATAAATAGGATAGAGGCCATTTTCACTCAATCCTGTGTAGAGGATTTTGCCCGTAGCCAGATCCTGAATAGAAAAGGATTTGGCATTAAAATTAAAACAGCAGTTGTGTTGGAGGCAGAGTTGATAAACAGAAAGTAAATTTGAGGCAAGTTGTGGAACATGGAGAGTATTTGAAAGATCAAAAGAGTGAGTTTTGGTTTTTAAGTGTGCAGTACCAGTGTGTGTAATTTGTGCAGCTTGACCATTGCCCATAGTGACTTGATCAGAACCAGTATAAGTATCAGCCAAAGAGAGATTCCTTAAATCAGCAGTCATATGATTTGTAGCACAAGAGTCAGACAACCAGTAATCAGGTATAGATGAGCTAGAAGAAGAAGAGGCATCGTAAGCAGTCAATTGATCAGATGGAGGTTTGCCTCCTTGGTATGAATAATCCATCCTGTGCCAGCAATCAGCAGCAGAGTGGTAGTCTAAGCCACAGATCTGGCAAGTTATAGGGGATGTACTGGGTCTAGGGTTAGAGTTGTAACGATTTGCATTACCTCGACCCCTTGACTGACCCCTTTGACTACCACCACGACCTCTTACAGAGTCGTGTCTACCTCCCTGGTGTGTCTGACTCGGTCCATTGGACCGGCCATAACCCCAACCGGTTCGTCCACCTCGACCGGTTTGGGGTCCAGGGCCAAGAACTCCCCGTCCTTGACCACGACCAGATCCTCGGTAAGAGACAGAATAGGCAGCAGAAACATTCATAGCAGAAGAATTAAAATCAGCCGATTGGCTTTCATGCATTTGCTCTTCAGCTTTCATCAACACATGAAGTTCCTCAAAACTAATTGCATCAGATCTACCACGAATAGTTGTACGAAAAGGATTGTATTCAACAGGAAGGCCATTCAAAGCATACAAGAGCATGTCTTCATCATCGATTTGAACAAGTGAAACAGCAAGTTTATCACGAATCGATTTTAACTTTTGCATGTACAGATCTACTGAGTCAGAACGTTTCTTGAGTGTTTGAAGATCAGATTTGAGTTGAAGGATGTTAGATCTAGTGAGAGATGCATACCTCCCCTCAAGTGCGAGCCAAATAGCCCGAGATGAGGTCTTACCAATAACATGCGAGAGAGCTTCAGGTGTGAGTGTAGCGTTAATGACTGTTTGTAGCGCTTGATCTTGTTGAAACCATTCTTGAAACGCCGGATTTGGGACCGGAGAACCATCAGGTCCAGGTATAGTGACCGCCGGTGACGGAACAGATCCGTCGATGTAACCAAAGAGATTCTGGGTGCGTAGAATCGAAGAAAATTGGTGTTTCCATAACACATAATTGGTGTTATCTAGTTTGTAGGGCATAAGATTATGTATATTTGAGAGGAGGTAGAGTGGATTCAAAGATATGTGAGCCATGGTAGCCAACATAGGGCTCTGATACCATGAAAACTCAGAAGAATTTCTGAGTTGTTTAGAGAGAAAAGAGAGAGACGGCGACGAAGGTAATAACAGAAGAAATGAATCAACCTTGTCTCATTCATGAACCAGAGAGGACTAAATACACAGCCATCGAACGGTCACAAATACAACCGTTCGGAACCCTAAACCATTATTACAAATGCAGCCCTTCTAGTCCTAAACAGATAGCGAGGAGATCCTTCTAGAAGGGGAGACAGCCGGTTATTATTTGAGATGGGCTGGGCTTTAGTGATGCTGGTGAAGCCCAAGATTCTGGAGGCCCAAATTCTTCATCTTGTGATGTCTTGAAGCCCAATTCGTCTAAGCCCAGAGTAGCTTCTTTAACATCGCTAAAGTAGAAGTTTTTGCCTTTCTGATAAATAATTTTCTATGGTTGACTTTTAAAATAATTACCTTACTTTTATGACTTGGAAGTAAATACATTTTCATTATCTGCCTTAACTATAAAAAGAGGGCCGCTATGCTTCACCCTTTTTTCTTCACCCTTCAAATTCACCTCCTACGTGTCGAGATATGATTGTGCTAGATATTTATTTTTAAGATATTTCTATAATCACATCACCAATCAAAAACATCCACATAAGTGGTGAACTAGAAGGGTGAAGAAAAAAGGGTGACGTTTAGCATTTCCCCTATAAAAATCCCATAATATAATCAGGTCAAGTCCAAATTTCCTTCATATGACACCACTTCCTAATCGTCAAAGTCTGTTTAGTACAACCCGTGAGACAGTCTCATCCATCTTATGCTTACTAAGACAATCACACAAGTCAAAACCAAACAAAAAGGGAGACGCCAAAGGGAAGCAAATGCAACATACGATTAATCAAACTGACACTGACCATAGTGCGAAGTGGAGCGGACGTAGTGCTGAGTGAAGTGTCTCAAGCTCTTCTTTCACCGGAGCCTCGGAATCTCTGAAGCGACGCAGGTCATGACAAAATTCATTAACCATGATGACTCCGTCTCGGGCAGCCCCTTGGAGTTTGCGCATGGTCTTGAGAGCGGTGAAGATGATGAACCCTGCCATGGAGAAGGCAGCGAGAGCCAGAAGGAGAGTCCACACAATGCTGAGCTTAGGAAACAGCTGAGTAACTGTGTCGTTAATTATACTGATACCTTTCATCAAAGCCAAAAGTACTCCGAGACGGTTCCAGGCGGATATTGGCGGCGACTTCAGGTTGGTGATGTAGATGATCAGCTTGTCGCGCCTCTGCGTCATGTGAGCGAGGAAATCTTCATCGGTATCTGCAGAAGAAAATGGGGAAAATTCATGGATCTAGTGATTTTAGCAATAGATTACAAGAGATGATATCGCAATGGTTCGTAAGTTACCTCCGGAGGTCGGAGATTTCGGCATTTTCTCCCTGAGCTTCGTCTTCAAAACCCTAATCCGTACCAACCTTTGGTTTCTCTGGCTGGCTTTGAGTGAGTGAAGACTGATAACAAAATGGGGTATTCCAGCTGCTGCTGAAGATGAGAATATTATTTATTCAATGTTTGTTATATCTCACTATTGCCCAATGAATTAGTTTTTCACAGGAAACACCCTGGGGTGATGTTTCGTTTCATTTCCTCCCTATCTGCCATGGTTACTAGTAGTACTAGTGCATTTACTAACTACCATACCAGTAATCAGGTTCAACAGTGAGTCAGTAGTAGACTTGCAGAAACGGTAGATTCAAACCTAGTACACGAATAGTCAGTCTACCAATACTCTACATATCATTATCCACCACCATCAATGCCCTGCTGCTTCGAGTAGTAAATATTGGGTGTCAAAAATTATACTGTCAACCACCACCAACTACAATCACCAAATGCCTGCTACCTTGGCATTACTTCTTGCTACAATTACTCTTTTCTTATCCTCAGAAAAGTTACTCTTTTCTACTCCCGTCAAATCTTACTAGTAAACATAGTTGAGAAGTGGTGCACTTAAGAAAGGACTTGAATTTCCTGTAGGGGTAATTGCAGGAACTCCTATAGGTAAATGATGTGTCAACTTCTGATTGGACGAAATGGAGACAAACGTTTCAAAGTCTTATAACTCTACTTAACGAAAATTAACGTTAACAACAACACAGTAGTAGAACTCTGTTTAGTCAATATATCTTTTAAAGGTTTCATCATTATCTTTTCATTAATCAATTAATACACAATTGATTATTGCACTATATTATTGTGTTAATTTTTGAAGGAGTGTTATTCCCAATAGAAAACTAGAATATTACGAAGAAAATTCGTCGAAGACGAAAGTGAGAATTCATCAATTTATTTCCAGAGTTTGTATGCAAGATTGGTGGTCAATTGAAGCTAAAAAGGATTTTCAAGGGAGAAGAATTGATTTGGCAGGAACGACATCTCGAGTTTGGAGCGTGTCTCTAGTCTTTACGATCTTTGGACATTTCTCGTAGTAAAAATCAAAGTAAATAGAAATCAAGAGACGTTCTGGCGACTATGGACGAGTGAAGCCAAGACCGATCTTAGTAGCCGTTTATTGCTACTTTGTCGTTTTTTTTGGAGAAAACTGTTGCTTTGTTAATAAAAGAAATTTGGTTTCCTCAAAAAAGAAATTTGGTAAACAAAATAAATTTTATATACAAAATTTACTAATAAATTTATAACACCATAATTAGATTTTTTGTAGAGAATGAAGCAAAAATTAATCTGGGACGTGAGGCACGAATTTAGATAATTTTATTCTAAAAAAATAGACAATTTTAAACATTAATATTCTCTTAATAATATTCTAGCTTCTTATTACGAGTAATACTCCTTTAAAGATAATGTAACTCCAAAAAAACACTATAATATAATGCAATAAATCAATCATTTATAAATTAAGTAATTAAAAGATAATGATGAAATCCTAAAAAAAGATATCGACTATTAGAATAACAGATTTTCCACTTCTGCCGTTGCTGTTAACGTCAATTTCCGTTAATTAGACTTCAAGTTTTTGAAACTTTGTGTCTCCATTTCCTCTAATCACAAGTTGACACATCATTTACCTATAGGAGTCCCTGCAATCACTCCTACAAGAAATCCAAGAAGTGAAATTCCATTAATTCGTTATAAATATTGGGTGCCTGAAATTGCAATGAAAAACATATAATAATGGAAAGGAGAAAGTATTGGTTGGGTCTTGACCCACAATGTCATCTTGTGAGTTGGTGGTCCAACTATCCAGGTGGACAATATTCTAACTAACAGAGTTATGGATGGCAATTTCACGTTTCTCTCTCCTCTTAAATTATATGCTTTCTTTTTCTCTGAACTTGAACCAATATCATTTCCCTCCAAAAGTCTTCTCACTCCCTCAATCTGTTCATATTCTCACTTCATTCTCTCTGAAAAGTAAGAAGGCATACAATAGAATTTTCATTCACGTTGATTTCTAACTATTTCTATATCAATCTTGCTTTTAGGTGAAAATTTACTACTCTGGTCATTGTTAAAGCTTTAGCTTGATTGTTGTTAAAGCTTAACTTGACATTCTACTGCAATTCAAAAGCAAATAGCGATGGCTTCTAACAATCAAAAGGCTGCTGGAAGCTCTTCACTTTCAGGTATATAAATATGTGTATCTATTTTTACAGTCGAGTTTCTAGTTTTTTGTCAGTACATTGAATCAAACTCTCCAATGACGTGTTACTATTGTATTTCAAATCTGATTCTAAGAGTAATATTCTTGAATATTGAAGCAGTTGATTTGGACAGAGATGAAAATGATTTTGTAGAAAATGGGTTCAACACAGTTGTCCACACTGATAATCTCGTGGTTGGAATGAGAGTTCGTGATGAAAAAGAGGCTTTCGATTTGTATAATTCTTATGCCTTATCCAAAGGCTTTAGTGTCAGGAAGAGCAAGTACTTCTACAAAGGTCGAACAAATATTGTACGAGGCCGTCGGTATGTATGTAGCAGGCAGGGAAAATCTGACATCGATGATCCTTCTAAAGAGAAAAAAGTATATCGGCTAGAAACAAGGACGGAATGCTTGGCTGGTGTTACTTTTAGCATTGAGGGTGATTCGTGGGTGATTTCAAAATTCAGTGACGACCATAATCACGAGTTTGTACCACCAGCGCAACGTCATTTGCTTAAATCTGGTAGGAGAATAGAAGAGACGAGTAAGGAGATCATTAAATCTATGACAAGTGCTGGAATTAAGCCGACAAAGGTATATAATTATTTAGCCCGAGAAGCAGGTGGGGCTGAGAATGTCGGGTTTACGAAGCGTGACACTCAAAACTTCTTACAACGAGAGAGAGAAAACCTGATAGGACCGGGTGATGCTCAAAGTCTTGTAAACCATTTCAAGAGATGCCTAATTGATGATCCATTATTTTTTCACCATGAGCAACTTGACGAGGAGGGGAGAATGCTTAATGTGTTCTGGACGGATGGTGCTTCACGAGTTGATTACGATTCTAGTGGTGATGTTGTAGTTTTCGATACAACGTATCGGACGAATAAATACAACATGATATGTGCCCCCTTTGTCGGAGTGAACCATCACTGGAAGAATATTTTCTTTGGTTGTGCATTCTTACAAGATGAGACAACCGCGTCATTTGTATGGTTGTTTCAGACTTTTCTGGAGGCAATGGGAAATAAGGCCCCGAAAACAATATTTACTGATCAAGATCAAGCTATGGCGAATGCCATTAAGCAGGTTTTTCCCAATACACGTCATCGTCTATGTACGTGGCATATCTCAAAGAATGCTACACAACATATTTCACATCTTTATGCAAACAAAAAGTTCAAAGAAAAGTTCAATTATCTCTTGAAAGTATGTGAAACAGAAGCTGAATTTGAGTCGACTTGGACATAGATGATAGAAGAGTGGGGTCTCAAGGAAAATAGGTGGTTGACGAAGATATATGGTTTGCGTGAGAAATGGTCTGTAGCATTTAGTCGAGATACATTTTCTGGCAATATACGGTCAACTCAGAGAAGTGAAAGCACTAACAATGTCTTCCAGCAACAATCTGGCAAGACAATGACTTTATGTGAGTTTGTGAAGCAGTATGAGGATTGTGTAAGTAATATGCGTCATGTAGAGATTGAAGATGACTTCAATTGTTCTCGAGGAAAGCCACATTTGTTTGTACGGGGTAGTGGCTTGTTGAAGCATGCTTCTGAAGTTTACACTCTGGCACTTTTCAGATTATTCCAAGATGAGTTCTTGCAGTGCATATGTTCATGTTTAGTTAGTACCGCCAATGTCAATGGTGTTGTTGTGTATAAGGTGCGGCATCAACAAAGCAGTCAAGAATATAATGTCCACTTTGATCCTTCAACTTTGAACATTGCATGTAGTTGTCAAAAGTTCGAGTCAATGGGTTTGCTATGTCGACATGCCTTGTTTGTACTGAACTCAAGCGGTAATGGATCGAGAATTCCAGAGCAATATGTGCTAAAGAGGTGGTGCCGAGATGCTAAGAAAGGAGTAAATGTGGATTGTAAAGGTAACACGGGACGCGGTTGTCAAAAATCTTTCAATATAATGCGTCTAAGCAAGTTGATGCGTCGTTCATTTCAAGTTATGAATAGCAGTTCGGAAAGCAATGAAAAGACAGCTACTGCCTTGAAATATCTTGATCTTATTGAGTATGAGAATAGTCGAAAGCCCAATGATTTCACTGGAGAAGGCGATACTAACCCTTTAATGTCACACGAGAAGACCGATATGCCATGCTCAGCCGAACAACTTCAAATTTTAGATCCGATGCGCAAGTGGCCGAAGGGAGTTTCTTATGGCAGACAAAAGAGTTGTTTGGAGAAAAAGAAACGAAAGAGTTCGACTCAACATAATTTCTCTAAAAAGCCAAATCAATCTACTGCTATGTCAGGTATAATTTCTATTATTCATGAATTCAATTTTTTTATTGGAACCTAGTGTTGACATGAGAAGCTAATTAGATGTTTATGATGTAGAATTGGACCAAATCGAGAATGTAAGTGTCCCTGCCGGAATTATGTGTAAACCTATGGATGACTCTTTTTCTCAGCAGGTAGAAATTAATCATTATATTTGTTATTTTCTGATAATGGTATTTTAAAATTCAAATTGAGTTCAGTCATATTTGATATTTTCAAAGGTATCTGGTTACACAAACGCGAGAGTTGCAAATTCTGTCTCACATGCTCAATGTTTGAGAGAGGTATGATACAAATTTAGATTCTTGGTAGCACTCGAAGTTTTTAGACCATGTAATTTACACTTATGAAATCTGCAATTTTTTTCAGGAATTTTCCAATCCCAGTATGAAAATGTGATCAATGCTCCAACAGTATATCAAGAGAAGTACTACTACCAGAGTATACCAACTTGACATGCATTTTGGTTTGGACAGGATTGTTCTTTGGTGCTTCTTGAAAAGTATTTGATTTTGTATGGCTATGTAGATTTCTTGCTGAACTGGGAGGTGATAGTATTTTGAGGGGACCTTAGCAGGTGATAGTTTTCTCAATTTGTGACCTTCTCAAGTCTACTTGGGCCATTTTGGCTAGCAGTTGTCTTGCCAAATTAGCAGATTACATGGAAACTTTGTAGGTTTATTCGTAGATGGAGAGTGGAGACATCCTTGTTCTTGAAAGATGGGTAACATACAATTTTGTTGTTTAGTACTTTCTCTGTTTATTTTGGATTGTCTTATTTTGACTTTTCAACCCACAATTTGGTCACTTAAACTCATGCAAATATTATCAAATTCTTGTATCGTTTTGTTAATCAAATCATCGGGTCAAAGTGACCCAGTGAATAGTGACAAAAAGTGAAGTGGGATTAAAACGAAGAAACAAATATAGTACTTTAAGATCAACTGTAGAGTACCACTCAATTCCCTCTCTTTCTCCCCCTATTGACTTTTTCGATTGTAGTTTCGTCACTTTGACCCGGTGATTTGAATAGCAAAACGGTGTATTGTTTAGATAGTTTTCCATGGTATCGTAGAGTAACTCTTAATCTACAACACCGTGAAAGAATTATCAAAAAATTATTTCGTATTGCTATCCAAAGCACCGGGTCAAAGTGATTCGGTAAATAGTGGTAAAAATCAAAAGGGAGAGAAATAGAATGAACGGACTGGTAGCTTGTACATTGCACTACATATTTTTTGATTTTTTGCAACACTAAGAAAATGCACAGTATCGAACTTACTGTCGTGTACAACGCGCTACAAGAAAATGCACAATTTGTAAAAAAATGGTCCATAAAATTTCCTCACTCCCCCAATATTCGCCCATAAAACCTCAAGCTCGAACAAGAAAATCAAAAATGGAGAACATACCATGTTTGTTGGATAGCTTAATAATCGATAGCAAAGTCGGAGTTGATACTGGTGATGGTGGTGGTGTGAAAGCCTGCAGCTAATGTGAGATAAGTAAATGAGGAATTTAGCAAGAGTTTTGATTGGAATTGTTAACTGGAGAGATATGGAGGAGAGAGGGATAGAGAATTAATTAATTGAAGGAATTGTTGGGACCACTTTACCAAGGAATGTAGCTCCGTTAAAATCGACGTTACTGAGTTGGATTAATTTGTTGACTACTTGCTGAGCTGCCAAGTTACAATTGGGTTGGACCACCATCTCATGTGTATGACATGGTGGGTCAATACCCAATAAATACTTTCTCTAATGGAAAGACAATTGTGTACTTATATATGATGTCCTCCCCACTCGGTGCTTATTTGTGGACAATGGGGCTTCCGCTTCTCGAGAGAAGCTTCTTTTCACGGTGGTTAAAAGCACGAGGCCCCTGTACATGACGAAATAAAATTATGTGTTTAAGAAATTTTCAAGTTGATAAGCAAGAAGGCAGATGAATGTTCCGTTCTAGTTGTGTACAAAATGAGAATGAAGTCAACAATTTCTTGACTGAGAGATGATTGTCGATGAGCGAAGCATGATCACCAAATACGACAGATTATAACAATGTGTTTAGTCGAGATATCTGAGTCGGTAAGCAAGAGTTCCGTTGTGCATGAATTGAAAGGAACTCAACAATTGATAGGGGTGAGGCAACAATTGGACATGAACAATCCAATTGTAACTGTTTGTTCGCCTCACCTCACATTGCCACGTCATGACTCGGGAGAAGGACAAAGGCAGGGTTGTTCTGTTTCTTGCACGAAAGTTAGGGGCTCCAAGTTAGCAAACTTTTAGTTAGGTAAGTTTCTTTCTATTCCCAATTTACCAACTAGGAACAAGAACATGGTACTAGTAGTCTAAAATTATTATTATTATTATTATTATTTGCAAAATAGGATGAGTTTCTTGCGGGTGTTTGTTTGTCCTACGATAAAATTTTGTTAGTTTTGTTTGAGTATAATAAGATACTTTTTTTAGTGGAATAATAAGATACTTTGACTATTTTTCTCATTGTCAATTAACATTTAATACATAAATTGTTTTTAGGAAAACATAATAATACCATAAAAAGCATGTCCACTAGGAGACTAGCCATGACCTTAAATCATCATAGTCGAGATTTCGGACTTTAGAGGTTGCTACTCTTACAATCTCAGATTCATACCTCACGATGACCAATAACTTAGTTGAGGTGCACGCAACATAATCGCAATACCTCGGTAATCTCGACACAAAAAAAAAAAAAAAAAAAAAAAAAAAAAACAACATAGTCCACGTTTGAGCCAACATGCCATTCGTAAATGACAAGTCCTAGCCTTAGCGCGTGAAAATGACATGTCCCCGTGTGTAAATGATTATTGAAAGAAGTCAAAGAAGTACGTAAACAAGTGATCTTGTCATTAATGTCTCTTTTTACATGATTCTAGGTTCTCATTTGTGATTTTCGTGTACGGTGGGGGTACATGTTACTAAATAGAACATTTAGGGGCTTTAATTTAAAAATTAATTGAGTTTCGGGGTAAAAAGGAGATTATAATAATGAATGACGTTTTCTCGAGAAGATGAACCCCCTTTACTAGGGTTTCGGCAGAAGGACAGTGGAGAAGGCGAATTAGTTTCCCGGCGAAGATCTTCTCTGCAATTTTCAACGGTCGACCGACCTAACATAGCAGCGTGTAAGTAAGTTGAATTTATCATCAGATTCGCGGTTCAATTTGGAGTATCGATCTATTCTCGCCCTTTTCCCCCAACGTGGACAAGAGGCTCAATTTGTTCAAAGAGGCGAATTCTATCGCTCAAATGGCTGTGGCAAAGATTGAGAGGCTGGTCAATGTACCTGATTCGACAATAGTCACAAGAGCTGGCTATCGTATTTGATTAATCTACACTCTGTTAGCGGTCTTTGTGATGGTTTTCGCTATCTAAGCTGTCTCATAGTACCCTCGGGATGAGGTAAGTCGAATGCCATGATCAAAGAATGCTCTATGTCGTGTTTCTAAGTGGCATTTATGGCAATGCTTGGCTGCTGCAGCAATTTTATTCGACAAATGAGTCGGTTATGAACAAATATCTATCACAATTTCTTTGTGGGGGGCTATTTTTTGTGCTCAAGCCACTCTCCCGAAGCACCAAAACAGAGAGCGTGAGTAAGATGAGCTGTTGTTGAGGGAATTGCTTTAAGAAATCATCTCCCATCAACTTATCATCGTCATCGTAGTCTCGACCATCACGTTTATGCTAAAAACTAGTTCTGTAGTAATCACGCACACCTAGTACAGAGGTTACACCTACACCTAGTGTAACTTCTTATTTATCTCTATGCATTCCATGATTAGTTAAAAATTACTCGTGCACATTGACCCTTGATTGATTGCACAAAGTTCAGCATAAACAATTCAAAGTGGGATTGTCGTAAAAGTAGCCTGATCTTTAGCTATGCTAGATTGGTCTCCTATGCATGTTTGTTTCCCTACGACGTCCAGCCATAAGCAGAACACATAATTTATCTCGAAGTGAGCTGCTTCACACCATGTCTCGCTGCTTTACCGATCTTTTGTTAGGTTTTATGGAATTCTATCTTGAAAGCGTATGCCGCAAAAGGCGCAAATATCATTCAGCTTCTTTAAAGGAATGCGCATCTAAATAAGACATAAGTTGAACTGATAGGCTCAGTATCATGCCCCCAATTTGCTCTGGTGCCCCAATAAAAAGTGAGTTATTAGTGTGGTTGTACCACGTGTGTGGTGAGACTGAAAATTGTGTGGATTTGGGTGCGTGAAATAAGCGAATGGCCAATTACCAAATTAAAAAAGAGCAAGGACGTTATTAGTTGCTTGCTGCTGCTGCTTTTGCTCTATGCTAAATTTCGTCTGGATTGCGCATTCAACTTCGTAAGGTTTTATATAATCAACTACATGCCGTGACAGCACATGTGAAGTTCCAATTTTTCCGTATGTGACAAGACTTTATAATCATGAAGTTGTGCAATCTTTTATCTGATGCGCTAATTATTTTATCTGTATTTTTTGCAAAAAATGAGCAGGTGCAGGTGTCACGCGAGCTATAATGTTCCTGCTTTATTTTCCAAGAATATCTTTGAAAGCTCAAAACCCAAACCCTCAGTCAGTAGAAAAGCATAAGCTTCTTCTCCAGTTCAACCAACGTACTCTTTCCCTTGCGGTATCGACTTGTCTAGGCCTTTGTGTCATGAGGAAAACCAGTGCCGGTAACACATCAGTTTTTCAAGTAAGATTTGACGAGAAGAACAATAACACAGCCATGGCTGTTTGAAACAACCGCTGATTGTTACAGAGGAGCTAGCGGTAAATCATCTTTTTGCTGTTTGATGTGAGATTGGCTCTTCATTCTGAAATGTTGATATTGAAACCCTTTGGTCTAAGTTGGGGTATGCTTGGGATTAATAAAACAAGAAACAACAACTATGGTTGATTCTACCTCCCGCAATGTGGACACCTCTGAGGGGAAGAATGAGAAGATAAGTTGGAAGTTTATACTGCATGCCTCGTTCAGGTTACTTCATAAGATAAGTTGGAAGTTTTGACTACTCTTATGTCTTTCAAACGCAGCACCATACATGCTCTGAGTCAGTAAAATACTATGTATATGTGCTTTACTGTAAAGTTGATTTGTCCATATTTTCATTGTGGTTATCAGACTTGCTCCATGCCGATCAAAGGTTGCAAATCTGTTGATTTTGTAAGATTCGGATGAAAACGGATTCGGATAGAATTTTTCGGCCTAGTTCATGTTCAACTGGGGCATTACCCTGAATTTGGATCTAGGTAATGTTGTGGGAACTCATGGACAAATCTTAGTAGTTTGACTTTTGGTTGGCTGAAGAAGTAAGTTCCTTGATAAGAAAAATAAAACATACTAGATTTTAATAATAGCCCAAAAATGCCTTTGTTCAACAAAACAGCACCGTTAATCTTCAATCATCACATATCTAATTGCTTTTATCCGTCTCTTCTAGGTAATTTCCTTTCCGTTGGGAGTACAAGTACTTCAGCTAATAGGATGCTGTTCTTACCGGAGGTTTTATCTTGTGTGAAGGAAATCAAATTTTGGTGACTGGTTTTGCAGTGAATCTTCAAGTGTCACTTTTTTTAGTTTTGGCTGATTTGATATATGAAAAACTTCTCAATCCTTACCTTCCTGGCTATCTGGGATTAAGAGGCTGGTGAATGTACCCGATTCGACAAAAGTGACAAGAACTGGCTACCGTTATCTATTCATCTACACTCTGTTAGCGGTCTCTGTGATGGTTTTTGCTTTCTTGGCTGTCTCATATGGCGGCGTACCCCCCGGATGAGGTAAGCCGAATATTATCAAAGAATGCTCTGTGTTATGATTTAAGTAGGTAGAAATTAGTTTTATAGCAATGCTTTGCTGCTGGTAGCAATTTCTTTAACAAATGACTCGAATATGATGAAGATCTATCCACAATTTACTGAGTTCTGATTGTTGTTTATCACAATTCCTTTGTGGGGGTTGCTGGACAGGGGTTCCTGTTATGCTGAGGCCAAGTTAGTTTGATGAGTTGTTATGGAGGAAATTGCTTTAATTAGATAAGAAATCATCTCCCATCAATTTATCCTCATTGTAGTCTCTACCGTCTGTCGCATTTAATCATGCACACCTAGTACAGAATGGTCAAACGTCTGTTATCCTTTACTCTCTAACAAGTTAGCAGAGCCCGGATGGAGGTTCCTTGTGTATTCCGGAGGGACATCTGAAACAATCAACATTTTTTTTTATAAACTATTTTGGAAGATTTGGGTAACGCGGCAAACTCACTAGTAACAATTGGAGATTTTCAACTAAGATGCGATGATCAAGAGTGATTCCATGACTTAGTGTCAGTGAGGTCACTAATTGAACAAAAGTCGGCGGAATTAGCCTATTTAAGATTTGTCATGGGTTACCTGTACATATTTTCTGTCAAGAGTAATAACTATTGATGATCATATATTGACCAGTTAGTTTTTGATATATTTGACTTGACATGATGTTCATCGCCTCATACATGCAAGTTTCCAGTGACAATAAAATGATATTCTTGTACATTTGACCTATGCCGCATATAATGACACTACTGATTAAGCATTATTCTGAGTGAAGTTATTCACAGTCTTAGGCACAAGACTAGGAGGAAGGGTGGCTTGGCTATGAAGATTGATCTGGCTAAGGCTTATGATAGGGTTAAATGGTCACTTGTTCACCAGGTTTTGCAACATATTGTTTGCCTACAAAGTGGATTTCTTTAATTACGAATTATGTGACTAAGGATGTTAACATTAATAAAGTCAGACACACTCCACAAAGCACTCGCTGTAGAGCTCATGTGGATATTGGGAACCTCACCTTTACAGTTACAAGTGTCATTTATAACTTCTTGTTCTCCTCTGCATTGAATGATTAGTTTGGTAGAATTACTCATGTGGATTGACCGTTGATTGATTGCACAATTTTTCGGCATAACCAATTGAAAGTAGCATTGTCTTTGTAGTAACCTGATCTTTAGGCATGCTAGATTGCTCTCCTATGCCTTATGTTTCCCTCGGATGTCCAACATTAATAAATCGTATAATTTGTCTACAAGTGAGCTACTTCACACCACACCATGTCTCGCTGTTTTATGGATCCTATGACTGGTTTTTAGGTTTAAGAAATCCTCCCTTTATAGGTTCTGCAGCAATTATAGGCCTTAACAAAGCTATTTACTGCATTATTGTTTCCCCAATACCTTCCGTGTAAAGGAAACTGGAAAAAACCATTGACGTCAAAGCTGGATTCGTATTACTGCTTCATTCAGCTTCTTAATAAGTTAGACTGATAGGCTCAGACCTCATGCCCCCCTTTTGCTCTATTTCACCACAATAATAAAAAGGAATAAGAGAAAATTTATCAAGCACATTCTGTAATGAGTTGGAGGCATTAAAAATATGAATCCCTTAATCCCTCATTATTTGGCTTTTTTTTTTTTTTTTTTTTTTTTTTGCATACAAACATACAGGAGTGCTTGGCTGATTGAAGTTGCCTATAGGCTGGAAGCAGCTGTTGTTATAATGGTTGTGAAATTTGATAACCCAATAGGGAACTCCAAGTGACTTATTAGCGTGGCTGCACTCTGTGTGTGGAGAGTCTAAAAATCGCGTGGATTTGGGTGCGTAAAATAAGGGAATGGCCAATTACTAAACAGAAAAAGAGCAAGGACATTCTATCGCTTGCTGCTACATTTCGTCCTGGGTGAGCTGTCAACTCCTTAAGGTTTATATGCTTATATATATATATATATATATATATATATATATATATATATATATATATATATATATATATAATTTATCCGTACGTGACAACACTTCATATTCACGAAGTCGTGCAATCTTCTATCTGATGTGCTAATTAATTATCCGTGTTTTTGCAAAAATGAGCAGGGTGCAGATTTCGCGCGTATGAAGTTCCTGAAGTGATTCTTCTCTAGTTGGGTGGCTGTAGGTTGTTGAAGTGACCTGTAGAATCCAACGGTCGGCCTTGAAACCTACTGATTAAATTTGATACTTTTCGAACAACAATTTGTGTGTTGTATGTACTTCATTCAAGTTGGTCTACTGCAATCATCTGTTTCTGGCAAGAATGCTTGGAGCTGCGACTTGGAGATAAAGCCAAGACTTCTTCAGGATGAACTGCTTTATTATCGTACTATCTTGAAAGCTCAAAACCCAACCCAAGCGTAAGCTTCCAATTCATCCAACATATTCGTTCGCTTTTGGTATCAACTTCTCTGTCTCTGTGTTCCAAGAAAAACCAGTGTCGGTAGGCTATCAGTTTCCAAGAAAGATTTGATGGGGAAGAGCGGTTCCATGACCTGGTGTCAATGAGCTCTAGTAGAGTTGAGCAACAAAACATATGATTTAAGCATTCTACTCGTCGTTGAGCTCTAGTAGATTATTCGGAAGTTTTTTTAATCACTGTTTTCCCACTTTTGAAATAGACTCATGTAGATTTGATAATTTGATAGATCGATCTGCCGCCATGGAATTCTACCCTGAAAGCTTATGCAGTAATTCATTGGGGCCTTAACAAAGCTGTTTACTGCGGTTATTATTGTTTTTTCTTTGATAACGCGTGTAGCTTGAAAACCATGTACTCCAGTGACGGCTTCCTTTTACTACATGCCTCATTCAACTCCTTGAAAAGGTGAATGAGCTTACTACTTCACATGACCAGTGTCCCCCAACAGGGTCATACATCATGTGTCCTATTTGCTCTCTAGTGCAAGCCAGTAAAGTTGACATGTAAAAAGAAATATCACCATACACATGCTCTGACAAATTATTTTGTTTTGTTAATGTTGTGGGAATGAAATACTATGTTTTGTCCTTTACAATACGTTGATTTGTCCATATAATGGGCACTGTGGTTATGAGAATTGTTCCATATCCATTTAAGGTTGTAAATCTGTTGATTTCATAAGATCTGCGACCAGCAAAAATGGATTTGGGTATTTTATGTCAAGGGTATTATTACACTGAATCTGCATCTAGGTAATGGATTGGCCGAAGAAGTTTGTTTCTTGATACCGAGATTTTAATCATAGCCTCCTTGATTCCACCCGAACCCCACCATTTATCTTCGATCATCACATATCTAATTACTTTTATACTGTCTCTTAATTTGCTTTCCGTTTGTAATGGGCGTTCGAGTACTTCAGCTGATAGGATGCAGTTCTGGTAGGAGGTTTTAACTTTTGAAGGGGATCAATTTTGGTGGCTTATTTTGCATTAAATCTTCAAGTGTCAAATTTTAGTTTTGGCTGATTTGATATACGGGTACCTTCTCAAATTTGCTTGATGGCAGATAAACCTTTCGATTTCTACAATGGTTTCCCCTGTCATTTTAATCTGGTATGGTGTGCGTTTATTGCCAGGTTAACAAAAACTCAATACGAAAAGTGGTAATCGTGAGAGAATTTTGCGTTGCTGGCTATGGGGGATCTTATGTGTGTGAATGGAAAATGGATCAAGGCCTCACTTGTTTATGGGTTAAACTGGCCTTCATACGGTGCTTGAAGCACAAAATTGGGCCCTCCAAAAGGGGACTTGTCATCATCCACCATAACTGAAGAAAGAGCGCTCAACATCGCTACTAGCTCAATCAAGGGCGGGGCCATGATTTTCTCATAGTGAATGCTAAACTCTAGTGTAAAAAAAAATAATAGATAAACATATGTTGTAAGAGACGTTATTGTATAATTTTAGTGGGGGTTGAAATAAACTTACTTCACAAAATGCGTAGTGAAATTACAATTTTTAAGTTGAGTGGGGCTATAGACCCCGCAACTACTACATGGCTCCGCGTTTGAGCTCAATGGAAGCAATTACTGCTATTTAAGCACCATGCATTGGTGAGGGTTCAATTCCAACCCAGACTTTCGCACGACCAGCGACTACCTTTCCCACATGACAAGAGGTACTGGGACATCATCGATGACAACAAGAATTTGTATTGGAACATCATCGACGACAACAAGAAACTAACGCGAACTCCATAGCTGACAAGGCTGGCGAATCCGTCTTATACACGACACTAATCTACCTTGCCGGACTAGTACAAAAGGTACGTTACTCCATTGTTTTTATCAAAGAACATACCAGTGGAATAATGAATATTTCATCCCCATAATGTGTCAATTATGATCTAGAAAGAGTGAAATTATTTTTTTATAATAACTATGGTAAAATTAATGTCTAAAGACGTTACGATTTGACGCATTTAAGCAGATGAAAACATATTCCATGTATACTCGTTGTAATTGGGTTATCTTAAGGTAGTTTGTTGTCCATGGCTGATAGGCTTACCTTTACTAAGAGTGCTCTTGATACTATGTCTAATTATATCATGCAAATTCTTCCTCTGCCTTTGACTACTTGCAAGAAAATTGATAAAATTTATCGTAATTTTGTGTTGGAGGATACTGCTGATAAGAAAAGAATCCACCTTATTAAATGGGATAAAATCTGTATGCCAAAGGAAGTTGGGGGTTTAAGGCTCACGCAAGCAAAAAAATTTAAATTGGCTCTGTTATCAAAACTTTCTTGGAAGCTTGTGTTTGGTAATAATTGTCTGTAAACCACTGTTTTGAAAGCTAAGTATCTTAAAACTCATTTTTATTTTATTACAATAGCAAGAAAACTTGCTCCCCTACTTGGAGGCGTATGCTGAAAACTAAAGAGTTGGTTAAGGAAAATGTTAGATGGTCTGTTGGCAAAGGCAATGAAATTGACTTTTGGACGGATTGGTGGGTGGGTGATGGGCCTTTGAGGCTAATTTATCCGAACCATCTAATTGATGGTTTCACCCGTCTCCAGTTTCTTGGAGAGCAATGGTCTTTGGAACTTGGAGAAGCGTAATGAGGTTGTTGATTTTAATACCTCTATTGCTATTAGCGATGTTAAGCTGCCTTCGCAGGAGAACCATTTGGAGGATTCTCCTTTCTGGAATGGCGACACTAAGGGTGACTTTACACCAGCTTTGGCCTTTAAAAACATCAACTCTAATTTGAATCCTGAAAAGGGAACTTTTGACAGTGATTGAATCAGGATCTGGAAATTAAAATTCTAACCAAATTGATCACTTTTTTGTGGACTATTCGACATGAGAGGATCATGACAAATGCAAATAGAAAGAGAAGATGTTTTACTAACTCGGATACTTGTCCGATGTGTAATGCGGGGGTGGAAGATATTGACCACCTACTCCGTGGTTGTGACAAGGTGACAGATATTTGGACTGCGACTTTTGGCGCCAACTGGTTGTATGAGAATAACCAAAATCTGTTAAAAGATTGGCTCCATGACAATCTGTCCAACAAGTCCAAGGCTAGTATGTTTGCCATTTCCTTTAGTTTATCTGGTGTCGTAGAAATTTGAAAGTTTTTAAGGATGATCAAGAAACTGTTGAGTTTTGTGTCAAAACGATTCGGAGGTTTGAGAACACAAATTCACGGAGCATTCTCTACCTCTAGCTCTATTTCTCTATCTCCTTATATTATGAATTACCGCACACGATGGGTTTCTCCGCTTGCATATATACTTAAGATAATTGTGGATGGTTGTGCTAGAGAAAATCCTTGAGCTGCTAGAGAAAGTGGATGCTAGGTTTCGATGGCGAGTTGGAGGACTATACCAGTCTCGAAGCTGAAATTTGGGTTGTGTATAAGAGCTATTTCCATTGCTTACCAGAAGAACTGGCAGAATTATGTAATTGAAAGTGACTGTATGGATATTGTGAGCATTTTCTTGAGCATATCCAGGGTTCGATGTGTTAAGAGAAGTAACTAAAAGAGGTGTTTGTAATGTTTACAAGAGTTTAGGGGTTGATTTGTAATTAGATGTCTGAGTTTCTGTTAAGTAGCAAATCTACTATATTAAGTGTGTAATGTTGATTTTGGATGGTTAATGTGAATCAGTTAGAAACTTTCCCAATTCTATTATCTCTCTCTCCTTTCTCAGAACCCTAGTTCTCCATTTCTTCACATGGTATCAGAGCTTCGATCTCTCTCTATCCATGGCTTCCATGTCCTCACCGCCTGAAATACCACCACATCTTCAGTTCTTTATCACGAACTTTCATCACCTTGTTCCAATTCGACTTGATTCTCAGAACTACGGCGTCTGGAAATTGCAGTGTGAAAGTGCGTTAGCTGCGAGTTCGCTGCTTCATCGTCTTCAAGTTTTCTCACCGCCGAGCACTCATCTGATCTCCGACGAAGGTATTCGCACCTCTAATCCTTCATATCACGCTTGGTCTGTTGAAGATTCATACATTCGCAGTTGTATTTTAGCCACTTTGAGTCCATCTGTTTTGGTTCAAGTCAAGCATCTATCCTCTGCGTTTGATTTGTGGCGTTTTCTTGAGAATAAGTTCACTCGCCTGAATTCTACTGATATTTACAATTTACGCTGCAAACTACATAATCTGAAGAAGACTAGTACTCAATCTGTGAAGGATTTTCTTGCTGAGATTCGTGTAATTTCTGATCAATTAGCCATTGCTGGCTCTCCTGTCAACCATGCCGATTTGGTATTCTTCTCTCTTCAAGGATTGCCTGCTGAGTTCAATTCAATCAAACCTGTTATCAGAAACTTACCTCTCACCCTTGATATTGAAGAAATCCACTCTAGGATCTTATCTGAGGCTGTTCATGTTGATATTGAACACAAAGCCTTATTATCCTCAACTGCTGCACCTGTTGCACTTCATGTCAACACTCCACATCAAGCAAATTTTGTGCAGAAGCCTTTTAAGAATAGATGGCACCAAGGCTATGGTCAAAAACCTAGTTCCTCTAAACCTACATTTGGTGCTACAAAGTCTTTCTCTACTGGTAATGCACATGGCTTCTCTGCCAGTTCTGGTCCTGTTGCACCTACTGGATCATTTCTCAAAGGTCCTACAGCTGGTATTATTTGTCAGATATGCTCTAAGACAGGACACTCTGCTGTCTCTTGCTGGCATAGGTTTAAAGAGTGGCATTGTCAAACCAAAGCCTATTTTCTCATTGCTAGCTGCAGAACCTCAAGAACCTAAGACTGTGATTGAAGCCAAGAAGCACCCTTTGTGGTACAAAGCTATGTGTGAAGAATTCTCAGCTTTGCAGCACCAACACACTTGGGATCTTGTCTCTCCTCCCTCAGGCAGTAATGTTATAGGCTGCAAATGGGTCTTCAAACTCAAAAAGAATTCTGATGGCACTATAGCTAGGTACAAAGCCAGGCTAGTGGCCAAAGGCTTTCATCAACAAGAAGGCCTGGACTATAGTGACACATTTAGTCCTGTAGTGAAGCAACAAACCATCAAACTTGTTCTCACTATTGCAAATCATTTTGGTTGGTCTCTTAGGCAATTTGATGTAAACAATGCCTTTCTCCATGGACCTCTTTCTGAAGTTGTTCTCATGCAGCAACCACCTGGCTTTGAGGATCCTTCACAACCACACTCTGTTTGCTATCTCAAGAAAGCATTGTATGGCCTCAAGCAGGCTCCTAGAGCTTGGTATCAGCTCTTGTACAAATTCCTTCTATCTCTTGGATTTCAGACATCTCCAACAGATACTTCTCTCTTCTATAGACATGGTCTTCAGGGTGTTGTCATCCTCTTAGTATATGTGGATGACATCATACTTACAGGGAGTGATGCCTCTTTTATCTCCTACTTGGTGTCTGCAATGCATCAAGAGTTCTCCATCAAAGATCTTGGCCCTTTATCTTATTTTTTGGGCATTTCCTACATCACTACCTCATCTGGTTTTGTTCTCTCTCAAGCCAAGTATGCTGCAGATTTGTTGGTGAAAACTGGTTTCTCTGAATGCAAAGCAGTTGCTACTCCCATGGCACTCAAATTAGATGTCTCTCCAGATTTAACACCTTTGTCTTCAGCAGATGTTGTAGCTTTTAGAAGTACAGTTGGTTCACTGCAGTATCTCACAATCACCAGGCCAGATTTGGCTTTTGCAGTGAATTTTGCTTGTCAAAAGATGCACAATCCTACTGTGAATGATCAAAAGGTGTTGCATAGAATACTCAGGTATGTGAAGGGTACACTCTCTCTTGGTCTGGCTTTTCACAAAGGTCCTCTTGAACTTATTGCCTATTCTGATAGTGACTGGGCTGGAGATGTTGTGGATAGAAAATCAGTCACAGGGTCATGTGTGTTTCTGGGTTCTAATCTTCTCTCCTGGTCTTCAAAGAAGCAAGCCACAGTCTCAAGGTCCTCAACAGAGGCAGAATTTAGAGCTTTGGCTCACACAGCTTGTGACTTGTTGTGGTTAAAAATTTTGCTCACTGAACTTAGAGTTCCTCTTCTCTCTCCACCAAAGTTATTCTGTGACAATGTTTCAGCTCTTCAGCTTTCTATCAATCCAGTTCTTCATAGCAGGACCAAACATATGGAACTGGACTGTTATTTTGTCCGAGACAGAGTGGCTGCTGGTCATCTTTCTGTAGCTCATGTTCCCACAGATTTTCAACTTGCAGATCTTCTTACAAAGCCTCTGGTTGCCAAGAGATTTCAAGCTTTAGGTGCTGCTCTGGGTTTGGTTGCTGTGTCCACACAAGCTTCAGGTTCTACTGACCCTTCAGCTTGAGGGGGAATGTTAAGAGAAGTAACTAAAAGAGGTGTTTGTAATGTTTACAAGAGTTTAGGGGTTGATTTGTAATTAGATGTCTGAGTTTCTGTTAAGTAGCAAATCTACTATATTAAGTGTGTAATGTTGATTTTGGATGGTTAATGTGAATCAGTTAGAAACTTTCCCAATTCTATTATCTCTCTCTCCTTTCTCAGAACCCTAGTTCTCCATTTCTTCACACGATGAACATGAGGACTCAAATAAACGATGGCATCCACTTGTAGGAAAGCAATGGAGGAAATTTAATCACATCACGAGAGATGTCAGATGAGGTGGTAGACGCGCGTAAATCTGGGTACCGAGCAACATCAGCAACTTCACGTCATGATGGAGGTGCCAAAGGGCGTCTAAGGGGCTCCTTATCGCCGACATGTTTGGAATGGTACACTTCTTCTAGTTCTGGGGTCTGATCCCCTTTGTATTTATGTTTTCTTTCTTTGTTTTAAGACTCTTGCTCTTGTTGTTTCTCTTCGTATCATTACTATTTTTCGTTGAATAATGAAAAAATAATGTATAAGTACAAGTGATGCTGCAGTTGAAATTTATTAGTACCAAATCAACACATACCATTGAATTTTTCCTGTTATTATGACCCTGATATCCTTAGAATTCTCTCATCTTCTATTCTACTTGTGTTCACTGCTTATTTGTTTTTTTTTTGTTTTTTTTTAGCATGAAAAAAGAACATCGCATAAATAAGTAAAAGAAGCCCACGGACAACCGGAGCGGCCCCGTGCCAAACACCCCACAAGAAGTGACATTTAGATGCAAGGACACTTTGACCCGTTCTTGTTCAGAAATGACATTTTCACCCCTTTCTTATGTTGAATTTTAAAATATTTACACAACCCAATTGTGACACCGTCAGTCCGGGGGAGGTTGGCCGTTGGCCGTCACAAACTCACAATAATAGTTCCAAGGATAAATTTATAATTTTAGAATATGATATGACACTGTCAGGAGTGTAAGTGTCTTGATGTTCGGAACACAAACAGGATCAAAGTGTCATTTTCCAAACAAAAAGGGGTAAAAGTGTCTTCGCACCGAACTTGAAAAAAGAACATCGCATAAATAAGTAAAAGAAGCCCACAGACAACCGGAGCGTACCCGTGCCAAACACCCCACAAGAAGTGACAGTTAGATGTAAGGACACTTTGACCCGTTCTTGTTTAGAAATGACATTTTCACCCCTTTCTTCTGTTGAATTTTTAGAATATTTACACAACCCAATTGTGACACCGTCAGTCCGTGGGAGGTTGGCCGTTGGCCGTCACAAACTCACAATAATAGTTCCGAAAATAAATTTATAATTTTAGAATATGATATGACACTGTCAAGAGTGTAAGTGTCTTGATGTTCGGAACACAAACAGGATCAAAGTGCCATTTCCCAAGAAGGGGTAAAAGTGTCTTTGCACCGAACTTGAGGACGTCAAAGTGTCTTTTACCCTTGAAATTTATCGGGTTATCCCTTCTTCTCTTTGTCTAAATGACCATGTCTTTAAAATTCTCTCATATTCTAATCATACTTGTCATGAGTGCTTTTTGGGTCGTTATAATCGAAATTTGTTTGGGACAGTTTATATTTTTTGGGATTAAAATTTTAGACCAAAAAATATGTAAATTGTCTCACATTTTGAAAATTTTCATTTCATATCAGACAACATTTTTATTTTTCAATTACCCAACTAGTGTGTTTTGTTTTTTGAGAAAAACAGCTTGTGTTTAGATTCTTTTGAGTTGATTATTTAATTTTCAGTCTGTACCACCCATAGTGCCCTTAATATCCAACACCGAATAGAATGGATAGATAGAGTTTTACGGGTAACCTAGCTCCGATTTTCTCGGAGAAACCAGAAGTGCGTAGGGTTTGCGATGGAGGCTACCGTTCCGGACGGCGGCGTGCTCAGACCACTGTCAGAAGAGGAATAAGAGGTAATAGAGATCAGTCGTAGTCGTAGTGACGCCGCAAAGAAGGACTTCGAGTTCTGTCTCATCGGATCGTTCCTATTGGGAGGCCGGACGAATACATGGTCCATGAAACTCATGTTCCAGAAGATCTGGTTGGATGGGGACAAGATCCTCATCAACGAAACCAGAATTAACGTGTTCATCTTTCGGTTCCCAACTCAAGAAGCTATGGAGAGAGTGTTGAAAGGTGGGCCTTGGGTTTTCGACGACGATATACTCCTACTCAAGCCGTGGAAGGTCAGCGCTAGAGTTGGGGAGATCTCTTTCGATACGATCGATATCTGGGTCCAAGTCAGAAACTTACCGCCGTTCATGTTGGTGGAGGAAGAGGCATGTAACGCAGTACACAAGATGGGGACGATCCTGGACTTAGACGACCGAATAATGAGCGGGGAGGGCGGAGACTACATGCAAGTCCGAGTTCGCATGAATGCCAGAAAAACAGTTAGAAGAGGAGTATTTATCAAAGTTGATGAGGAGAAGATATGGCTAGATTATCGGTATGAACGACTCCCCCATGTTTGTGAATGGTGTGGTCGCATTGATCACCTAAGTTCTCTCTGTCCAAAAGTCCCAATCGATGATCCAAATAAACAGCCTGGGTTTGGTTCATGGCTTACCTACAAGCCACCACCAAGGAAGAGGACTCTGTTTAATTCTAAACCAAAGCTTGATGAGGAGGTTGAAGATGGGGAAAATAGTGCTGAGGAGGAAGATGAAGAGATCTCGTCTGACAGCGACTCATCAGAGAGTCTGGATCGAAACGAAGCGCAATCCGACATGGAAGTGGACGGGGAGGGGAAGGAGAAGACACCTCCAGTTAATACAGTGAAAGTTCATGACAACCCTTTGGCAAAGGAGGCTAATCAGGCACCTAAACCTAGGGTGACTACGGACAAAGGGAAGGGACTTATGCAACCTGAGTCAAGGACGAACAAAACTCGCAAGCCAGCCATTCCAGCCACTCCGAAGAAGCAGGCTGCGAAGAGAAAGACCTCAGAGGCTGCAGTAAGTCCTTTTGCAAAAGAAAAGTTGGACCCGAAAATTCCCAGGTCTCGACGTAATACCACGGGTAACATGGAACAGAGGCAATCGAAAAGTGACAGTTCTACACCGGTTTCTGATTCACAGATTCCAACAATGGAGGTGGGCGCCGAAAAAACCCAAAATGCGAGATTGGCAGTGGCTGCAGCGCAGCACTGCCAGGCACAATGAGTATCTTAAGTTGGAACGTTCGGGGGCTCGGGAATCCCTGAAACGTTCTATCTCTTTGCGATCTCATTCGGAGACGCAAACCCGTGTTAGTTTTTCTAATGGAGACAAGGTTGAAGAGTAGGGAGATGGAGTCGATTAGATACAAGTTGGGGTTCGACAATGGGCTCTTTGTGGATTGTGTTGATAGAAGGGGTGGTCTAGGTCTACTTTTGACCGGAGATCTTTCGTTTACTTTAGTGAAATATTCCAGATTTCACATACAAGGGTGGGTAAACTGGGTAGGCCATGACTTGCAGTGGATGTTCACTGGGTTTTATGGAGATCCGGTTAGAAGAGACCGTAAGAATTCGTGGAAATTGTTGAAGCGTATATGTCCTATTGATCAAGCTTGGTGCGTGGTGGGGGATTTCAACGCCATTGTCTCTCAAGTGGAGAAGGAAGGTGGGAGAGAAGTTACATACAGACAAGTAGAGGATTTTCGACGGGTAATCCAACAACTTGAGCTACGAGACCTAGGGTTTCATGGAAATCAATTTACGTGGGCAAACAATAGGCCGGATGGACACTTCATTCGCGAAAGGCTTGATCGTGTGTTGGTTAATGATATGTGGATTGATTCTCTGGGAAGAGGCCGGGTAAATCATCTTGTGGCCGATACATCGGACCACACCCCGTTGGAGTTGATCTTCGATCGGCAGTCCAATGAAATAAGGAAGGGACAACGCCGGTTCCATTTTGAGACAATGTGGCTGCAGTCCGATGATTGTTCAAAAGTAGTCGAAGGAAGCTGGCTCGGCACGGAAGGAGCTGTTATGGCGAAGCAACAGTCAGTCGCCGAACGCCTCACAGTTTGGAATAATGAGGTATTTGGCAACGTTAAACTGCGGCTAAGACGTTTGCGGAAAAAGCTTTCGAAACTAGGTTTGATGCAACAAACCGAAGGAACTTTATTCGAAGCAAAGGAATGTAAAGAAGAGATCTCAAAGGTTTTAGCTCAGGAAGAGGTTTTGTGTAATACCCCGTTTAATTAACAAGGGTAAAACGGTAATTTTAGAAGCTTAATAATAATTTATTTGCAAAATAACATGTGGGTAAATTATTGAGTTCTGTTTTTCTAAAATTTTGGTAGAATATTAGTTAAGTATTCGTGAATTGAAACGGGAGTGTTTCGTTAAATTTTAGTTAGTTTTAGTTTTAACGCGTGTCCGACCACCGCGATGTATCGTGCAATTTTCACACCCAATCACCCAAGCAATTGGTGTGCCAACCACATATTACAACTTCCCTTGAGTTCATCTTCCCCAACAAGCTTTTTCTTTCGGAAAGTTTCACCTCCACCGCCTCCACTTCCTTTGCCTTCACGGCAAAGGCACCGCCTCCCCCATCACCGCCACACCCTCTCTATAAAAACCCACCTCCTCACCCAGCAGCCCCACATCAGCCAGCCACCAGGACCACCACCTCCCTCGTCGCCACCATCACCACCATCACCTTCGGCATCACCATTGTTGAAGTAAACCACCACCATCTCTCTCCCAGCTCTCTCTCCCTCTTTCTCTCCCACCCCCTCTGTTTTCAGAACCCAGCATCAGCAAAACAGGGGGCAGTAGCAGACCCACCTTCTTCTCTCTCGTCATCACCACCTCCGTTGTGGCTTCGGCAAACAAGAAGCAAACCCACCACCACATACTCACTGCCCTCTCACCCTCTGCTCACCCTCTTCATTCTCTGCTTCGAAACAGAGCATCACAGCAGCAGTAGCAGTGGCAGCAACCACCACCAATAGCCACCGCTATTCCCGGCGGCAAAGCCACCGAGAGCTACCCGAGAGGCAACCATATCTCTCCCTCTCTCCCCCATCTCTCTCTGCTTCCCTCTAACCCTTCCTCTGCCCAGAACAGAGGAATTGCAGCAGCTGAAACAGGGCGTCACAGAGCCACTGCCGCCACCCCGACCTTCATTAAAACCGGCGACTTTTCCGGCGAAGCTCCTCAGCACCACCCAACACCCAAGCCTCTTCCAGTGGGCTCCTTGGACCCCGACTAAATCAGTAGAAGGTTCAGAAGTGGCGGAGGAAGCCATTAAATCCGGCCACGAAGCTCATCTCCGGCGACGACGCAGTGCTCTTCGACCCGACTCATAACTCGACCGTTTCGAGCGATTCTTGGTTCCGGTATGCACTACTCTTTGCCGTGAGTTGATTTATGTAGACAAAATCATGTCTTGCTTGCTTGATTTCAGTTTGGATCGATCGAATTGGTGGTTCATGTTTGGGGGGTTAAAGTGTCTTTTATACAAAGTAGTTATAGTGTGGGGTGGGTTGTTGGTTGTGTTTTATGAACTCTATAGGGGGGGGGGGGGGCTGCACTAGTATATATATTGTATATACATTATTAATTTGTTTAAAGATTATATATGAGTATTTTCCTAAATATTATTTCAAATAAACATAAAGTGGAAATGGGTTGGTAATAAAAATATGTTTTGGATGTGATGAATTATTTTCTTGAGCAAAATAAGCTGAAAGAGATATTTGGGAGAATATATAAATATTACGACTCTTTTATTTAAATAGATAATGAGTTTGAAATAGTTTCTCATCAAACTTTTATTAAGAATTAAATAAATAACTATTTATAGATATAGAAAAGGCTATTTTCATTGTGATATTATAAATACTGATAAATATCACTTTTGTTGTTATAATTAGTTCTTAAGTATAAATTCATCTTTAGCTCATATTTTAATAATCTAGTTGGCCACTTTTAAATAATAATAATAATAATAATAATAATAATAATAATAATGATAATAATAATAATAATAAAACTTACCTTTTAAAATAGATGTGTTGCCTCGTTTATAGAAAATTATGACTAGATAATAAATAGAAATTTAGCTAGTGGGTTTGGGTTAATATAAAGAAAATACACTCTAGGACTTAGTAACATTTTATGTGAACGTTTATTGACATAGAAGCTACGATGTGTGGGTGACAATTTTGTAGGCAGGAGCTACTACTGGAACGTGTTGTTGCTGTTAAATAAGGTAAGTGAACATGCCAAGCCTTGCGTGCCAAGCTCCCTTCGTGTCGTGAGTTTATTTTGATATTTGTCTCAAAATGTGGTTGCTATTTAATTACACGTTTTATTTGAGATATTCTTACATTTTTCAGAAGTTGATTTGCATGATATTGTCTCACGCATAATAATAATAATAATAATAATAATAATAATAATAATAATAATAATAATAATAATAATAATAATAATAATAATAATAATAATAATAATAATAATAATAATAATAATAATAATAATAATAATAATAATTCGTAATTAACTTAAAGTGGAAAGAGTTGTGCGGGAGAAGCTTATTATTATTGTCGTGTTGACTTCGGTCACTCGGCCTGTGATTAGATTGGTCGTGTTGGCTGCGGTCACTCGACCCGTTTATTTTCACCCGGTCGCAACCTGCCGGGTTGCTCCATGTACTCACATCTCTGGCCGCAAGAAGTCTTAGGGGGGTGCCGGCACTTAAGGTCTTGGAGTATGCGAGATGGATAGTAGATTCTTCCCCGTAGCAACACTGTTAATAATATAGTTCTCTGAGATTTTGGGATATTTATAAAAGAAAAGAAGAAAGAGATTGGGACTAATCCTCCCGTTTGAAAGCTGAGAAAGGAAGATCTAAAGAATGAGAATTTTATAAGTGTTCTTACTGGATGCCTCAGGTTCACTTCTTTCAGTTTTACAGTTATATTTGAGTTCCCGATTTACTTTGCAAACTTACATTTTTATTTCCTCTGTATATTTGTTATGAAAAGAAAGTTATGCTTCGTCTTCCGTTTTACGAGCTTGGGTGTCACTTACTCAGTATTCCAATGCTGACTTTGAAACTGCGGTTCCTGTTTTCCTTCCCACCGCAGGTTTAGGAGCTGGAGACTAAGGGATAGCTGGGTACGAGACTCACCTAGAAGGATAACGTCACGAGTAGAATCTAGCATGGCTAGCCAGAATAATGTAGTAGTTTTGAAAACGCTCTTGTAATATCTAGAAACTTTTGTGACGTTTAATGTTATGTAATAAATAAAGATTTTGGGATGTTATGCTTTTGATTCCCGCCGTCACTCTTAGCATCGCCCTCCCGGGCTTTCCGGTCCGGAACGGAAGGCTTGGGAATCTGCGGGCCGTTGCATTTTGTGGCGTCAAAGATCGAGGATGTTATGGCTGAAGCACGGTGATAAAAACACGAAGTTTTTTCACCGCAAGGCGACTATTCGTAGAGCAAGGAACGCGATTCGGGGAATCAAAAATGATAACGGACAGTGGATTGAAGATGAAGATGCAACGGTAAGAACTTTTGTTGATTATTTCTCTAAAATTTCAAGAGTTCTAACCCCACCAGGGCTGCTATGGAGAGATTTTTGATTCCCGTCGAGGAGATACTCGGGACAGATCAAAGAAGCATGTTGGATGAAGTTTTTATCGAGGAAGAGATTGTCGCGGCGTTGAAGAGCATGGCACCGGAGAAAGCTCCGGGACCGGATGGGTTCCCACCACTCTTTTATCAGAAATTTTGGACTGTCATTGGATCAGAAGTCACCAAATTTTGTCTTCAAGTGCTAAACGAGGGAGGAGACATTGGTCAACTAAACCACACTCTTATTGCACTAATTCCCAAGGTGAAACAGGTCCGTAAAGTTTCCGATTTTCGACCAATTTCTCTTTGTTCAACAATCTATAAAATTATTTCAAAGACTTTGGCAAATCGCTTGAAGAGTATCCTTCCTTCACTGATATCAGAGAACCAGAGTGCCTTTGTTCAGGGTCGTTTGATTAGTGATAACGTACTATCAGCTTTCGAGCTACTACATACAATGAAAAAGCAGAAAGGTCGAGTAGGAAGCGTTGCGTTAAAACTTGACATGAGCAAGGCTTATGAAAGAGTCGAGTGGGACTTTCTCCGTGCAGCTATGGAGCCCATGGGGTTCGGTTTCCGATGGATTTCCTTAGTTATGAACTATGTATCTTCAGCAACATACAGTTTGATTATAAATGGTGCAGTAGAAGGAAGTATCATTCCGGAGCGAGGCCTTCATCAAGGCTGTCCATTATCACCGTATCTGTTTTTGCTGGTTTCTGAGACACTGTCCAGAGTGCTTTCACAGGCTGTCGCGGATGGCAATATGTCAGGTTTATCTGCCTCCAGGGGAGGCCCGGTTGTTTCTAACTTATTCTTTGCGGACGATAGTTTGATTTTCTCCAAAGCAACCACGGGTGAGCTTTACTTCTTACTTCAGTTATTACAAGCGTATGAACTTGCCTCTGGTCAATCGCTCAACTTTCAAAAGTCGGCTATGGTCCTTTCTAACAACGTGAGCGGGCTAGATAAACAGTGCTTCAAAGGCCTTCTGGGAGTTCAAGTAGTTGAGCAGCACGAATGCTACCTCGGTTTACCCTCATCCTTTGGGAGACAAAAACGCGTCATGTTTCAGAAAATTATCAAGAAAGTCAGCTCGCTATTAAATGGTTGGAAGGAAAAAACACTTTCAGTAGCCGGAAAGGAAGTGCTCATTAAAGCTATTGCTCATGCCATTCCAAACTATGCGATGAGTTGTTTTCTTTTACCAAAGACGATTTGTGATGATATTGAAAGACTCATCAGAGATTTTTGGTGGGGAAAATCCGGGGATAAATGAGCCTTGCATTGGATTAAATGGGACTATTTAAAGGAGGAGAAGAAAGAAGGGGGTCTCGGTTTCAAAGATATTCAATGTTTTAACGTGGCCCTCCTCGCAAAACAAGCTTGGAGATTACATTCGAATCCCACGAGCCTCCTTAGCCATATCCTAAAGCATAAGTATTACCGGAATTCGTCTTTCTTGAAAGCTGAATCTCCGTCCTCTTATTCTTATGCGTATCAAGGTATCCTTGAAGGGAAGAAGCTGTTATGTCAAGGCTTAAAGTGGCGGCTGGGTAATGGCAGTAGCATCGATTTGTTTCGCAATCGTTGGCTTCCTCGCCCATCAAGTTTCAAAGTAATTACTCCAACCCCGGACCATGCAAACCTCAGGGTATCGGATTTCATATTGGAAGGACAATGGCACGAAATGAAGTTGTTAACTCACTTATGGGATATCGATGTACAAGAAATCCTAAAGTTTCCGATCCCGGACAGTGCACAGGAGGATCAAATTGACTGGCTTCATTCAGAAACGGGAGTCTACACAGTAGCCTCTGGTTACAAACTGAAGAGACGACTCGAGTATCCTGTGCCGGAGAACTCTATGGGTCTGCGAAGAGATTGGCTGAGAAATCTTTGGTCTTTGAAAATTCCGAAGAAAGTTGTTTTCACGGTATGGAGAATATGGCGGGAGTCCCTTCCTACTGCGGCAAAGTTGATAAAGCGAAGTGTCCCAGTTAGCGCAGCGTGCGGGTTTTGTCATCGTGCTTTGGAAACAGAGGATCACCTGTTTGTGGATTGTGGCTTTACGAAGTCAATATGGACGGAATTCATGGAGGAAAGAGACCTGCCATCATAGGAAATGACAGTAAAGACATGGATCGAAAACTTGTTCACTGAAGCCCCTCAAGAGAAGCGAAATCTGTGGGCTGTTACGGTGTGGACCATCTGGTTTTGCCGGAATGCAATTCGGTTTAAAGGTCAATCTTTTGAGGTTCATGAAGTAGTCGACAAGATTCGGAACCATATGAGTTTTTTCCTGCAGGAGGAGGTCAATTCCAACCGAAGTGTTGTATGCCTAACATCACCGGAGACTTTGCGGCGATGGAACAGGCCACCAGAATCTTGGTGCAAGGTGAATTGTGATGCGGCTAGGTCGGCGTAAATGGGTTGTTCAGGGCTGGGGAGTATTCTACGAGACTCAGAGGGTGAATTTGTAGCAGGAAGATGCAATCAAGCTCCCTTCCACAACTCCGTATTGTATTTGGAACTTTCGGCGATAAAGGAGGGACTCTCTCTCGCGGCAAGTGCCAAATGCTCAAAGCTTGTGGTTGAGTCCGACAGTCTTAACTCAATCCATATGTTGAAAGACTGGAAGACAGGTGACGAAGACAATGCTATTAGCAGATAATTAAAAGAATAATTGGATGATTGTAAAAGCTTACTCTCCCACTTTTCTGAATACAGCTTGTCTCACGTCCTTAGAACGGGTAACGAGGCTGCACATCTGTTTGCAAACAGGTCAGTGCACCTAGCTACCCCTACTTTGTTTACTCAGAAACCCGATTGGGTTAGCGTTGTATTAGCATCGGATAGAGAGCCTTTTGGCGTCTAATAATATTCTTTTCCCTCAAAAAAAATATCCAACACCGAATACATGTAGACCAATGACACGAAACAATTGCTCTATTGGGTCTCATTTCCAGCCCATTATGGTTAGGTAAATTGGTAAAGCGAGTAATTATTGTTTGCTCCAAGAATAAATATGACATGGTGCTCTAATAAATACATCACAGGACATGTCAGAAACTTGTAGGAAATCCACTTTCTTTTGCCTGCCACTCATTTTCTTTCTTCCTGATATATCATGTGATGTATGGTTAGAGCAAATACACATCACTTGTTCTAGAGCAAACAAAAATTTCCCAATTTCAATAACCCTAACAACTCATTTCATTGAGGTGAGCAGAGAGAGTTAATTATTTTAATCTCAACTAGTCATTTCAATAATTTAAAATCTTGAATAGATATTACACAAATTGTAGGCTAACTTGCATTGATGATACCCGCAGTTTGAATATTACTACTACTACTACTACTACCATTTCTTCTTCTTCTTCTTCTTCTTCTTCTTCTTCTTCTTCTTCTTCTTCTACTACTACTACTACTACTACTACTACTACTACTACTTTTTCTCTCTATCTCTCTCTCCCTCTCTTGCCATGGATGAGATCCGACATGCTTTGCAGGGTCGTCTCTATCATTTTGGTGGCCTAAAGCGAGTGATAAATTTGAGACCCTAATATATTTTTTAAACATGTTTTGTATTGCAAATATATTATGTTAGAACATATTGTGCATTGTATGTGCAATGTACGTGCTATATTCGTGTTTATTCGAATGCTTAATGTTTTTATTTTATTTATACAATTTTAGTTGTTTTCGTTTAATGAAATCTCAAATTTTATAAAATCCTAAAATTATTTTATAAATTGAATATAAATACTAAACTACCCGTGTTATTTTTAAAATTTATGGCCTTTTTTTTATGTGGCCCTAGACGGTTGTCTTAACCGCTTAATGGTTGAGACGGCCCTGATGCTCTGAAACAAAGGAGCTCCTCGACTGCTTACAGGTAATTATCTTTCATGCATATTCTACAAAGTAGCTAGCTTTATGAGTTTGAAATGGCATACTTATGGTTTTGTTTCTCTTTGATGCTAGATATTACAACGGTGTATGCTTCTGGTGCTGCTCTACAGGGGGAGGATGCTTCCCTTTCTTCGTCTCATCCTCAATGACGAGTTTCCTGAATTTCCTAAAGAAAACAGTACCGGTACTCAAAAGGTATGGATCTTCTCTCCCTCTTGTACAATTTTATTATGGTCTCTCCTGCATTTGTAAGAGATCTTTTTTCCCCTAGTGATGATACCCATAGTTTGAATACTACTACTACTACTCCTACTACTACTACTACTACTATTACTACTACTACTACCATTTATTCTTCTTCTTCTTCTTCTTCTTCTTCTTCTACTATTACTACTACTACTACTTCTTCTTCTCTCTATCTCTCTCGCCCTCTCTTGCCATGGATGAGATCCGACATGTTCTGCAGGGCCGTCTCTAGCATTTTAGTGGCCTAAAGCGAGTGATATAGTTGAGGCCCTCATATATTTTCTAGACATGTTTTGTATAGCAAATATGTTATGTTGGAATATATTGTGCATTGTATGTGCAATGTACGTGCTACGTTCGTGTTTACTCACACGCTTAATGTTTTTATTTTATTTATATAATTTTAGTTGTTTCCGTTTAATGAAATCTCAAATTTTATTAAATACAAAAATTATTTTATAAACTGAATATAAATGCTAAACTACCCGTATTATTTTTAAAATTTGGGGCCCTCTTTTTTTTGTGTGGCCCTAGACAGTTGCCTTAACCACTTAATGGTTGAGACGACCCTGATGCTCTGAAACAAAGGAGCTCCTCGACTGCTTGCAGGTAATTATCTTTCATGCATATTCTACAAAGTAGCTAGCTTTATGAGTTTGAAATGGCATACTTGTGGTTTTGTTTCTCTTTGATGCTAGATATTACAATAGTGAAATGAAATAGAAGACAGTGTGTGTGTGTGTATATTATGTATATAATAACATATGTATAGATAATTTATTGGTAATTTTATTATTTACTAGTTGTTCCCTTATTGCAGCTCTAGAAGGAAATGAATCAGGTTCCCACTGTCTCTCGTATTCAAACAATGGCAGCGAATGAATCTTCTCAGGGGAGTACTCTGAAACTCAAACCAGTGGGGAAACCAAAGGATCCACTAGCAAGTTGGAAGAAGATTGTCACTTCTCCCAGTAATCTTCTAAAGGATATAATCTCCAACTCTTCCCTCATCCCTATGAAGATTCTCGCTTGGAATGGGAATGGATCAGGTTCCACCCGCTTTGAGATTCAATCACAAGAGTTACTCAATCGCTTTGACCCTGAGATATGCCTGATTTTCGAAACTAAGACCGGTAGCCGAGAGGCTAAGGAAAGGGCTAGGGTGCTTGGCTTTCTGGGAATGCTCATTCTGGACTCCATGGGGCAGAACGGAGGCATTTGGGTTCTTTGGAAACCCCACCTAGTCGATCTCGAGATTGTGGATGAATCCTACCAAGCAGCTCATGCCGTGGTTTAGGTTCACAACACAAACCAAAATTTTTTTCTGTCAGCTGTTTATGCATCTCTTAAACCTGCTAATCGTACTTTTTATGGACTAAAATACATCATTTAAATAATATTATTACTCTTCCATGTTTCTTATAGGAGATTTTAATGATATTATTGCTCCCTCTGAAATATTTGGTGGTCGTGTTTACCAGTACGCTAGAGACTCCCTTGCTACTTGCATGCATGATTGTAATTTTCAGGATCTAGGTTTTAATGGCATTCCCTACACGTGGACGAATAAACGACGACCTCATAATCTTATCATGGAACGTTTAGATCGTGGGTTGGTAAATGATAAATGGAATACTTCATTCCCGAATATTTTTATTCAACATCTTCCACGTTTACAATCTGACCATAACCCCATTTTATTACATACGGATAACTATTATTTTCCTCTTAAAAAACATTTTCGACTGGAGTCTTTTCGTGCAACAACCCCCTTATCCGGCTCGGACAAGACTGGGAGGGCGATGCTAAAAGTAACGGCGGAAATCAAAAGCATAACATCCCAACTTAATTATTACATAATATTAAGCATCCAAAAGTCATTAGATATTACATAAGTCTTTTCAAAAATTACTACATAAGGTGAGCTAGCCAACTACATCACTACTCATGCTGAAAACCGTCTACGTGAGTCCCGTACCCTGCTATGCCATAGTCCTCAGCTCCTAAGCCTGTGATGGGAAGGAAACAGGAACCGCAGTTTCAAAGTCAGTACAAAAGACTGAGTAAGCGACACCCAAGCATGTAAAACAGATGAAGAATGAATATCTTTTCTTTTACAATAACTCAGAACAGGAAATGAATAACAGGAATAAAATAACTTCTATGAAATAAAATCTCAACTGAAACTTCTCTTCTTTATTAAACTTCTTTCTTTTATAATATCCAGAACTCAGAAAAATGCTGTATTATTAATCTGTGTTGATACGGGGAAGATCTACTATACTATCACTAGCAGCCATGACCTTAAGTGCCGGCACCCCCCTAAAACTCCTTGCGGCCAGAGAGGTGAGTACATGGAGCGACCCGGCAGGTTGCGACCGGGTTAAAATAAGCGGGTCGAGTGGACGAAGCCAACACGACCAATCTAGATAAAAGAAATCACAACGATCCCCGCACAACTCTTTCCACTTTAATTAATTATGCATTAGTGTTAATCGTGTGACAGTAGTAAACAAATCAACTTCTGAAAATATAAGAACGTCGCAATGAAAAAAAAAACAACAAATATTTTGAGACGAATATAAAAGTTAAGACGAGACACGAAAGGAACTAGGCTCGCAAGACTTGGCATGTTCACTTACCTTATTTTCCGTAGCAAAAGCACGTCCTAGCAGTGGCTCGGGCCTACAAAGACGTCACCTACAAATCGTGTCTTCTACGTCAACAAATACCCAAATAAAATGCTATAAGTCATAAAAGAGTATTTATATCAACTTAAACCCCACTATTTATATTTCTATCGTTTTATTACCCACTTATAATTTCCTAGAAATAAAACAACTCATTTATTTTTAAACAACTATTATTATTATTATTTATAAGCGACTAATAAAATTATGAGCAAAATAAATTATACTTAAGAACTATTTATAAAAAAAATGATTTCTAATTATTACGTTTTTAAGAAAACTCTACACGATGTTATAAAAGTCAATTTTACAAGTTAACCACCAATTTATAAGCTAAGTGATTTTAACAATATTTATTAAAAGCTTTCTACAAAAACGTTTCTATTTTAGTTTTAAACAACCCGTTTACTATTTATTTACCCGAATCAATTTTCCGAGACGAGAACAAAAGCTACAATTTTTAGAAATCATCTTTAAACCCACAATTATTATTATTATTATTTATATTTTTAACTAAAAGTGTGATTTAATTATATAAACTCTAATTTTTAATATAATCAACAAATACTCTAAATTATATTTAAACAGTTATGTTAAAAGTCACTGGTCACCCTATAGTTTCTGAAAATATCAAACAGTCCCCCCTTTAGCCATGTTAACAGGTTTATAAAAATTACACTTTGACCCCTTTTCAAGAACAAATCCGTTTTAGCTCTTCTAATCATGAATCTAGCTATCAAATGTTGATTTTGATTATGTATAACTACTAAACAGAGGGTATAGCACGTGCCTAGGCCAAAAATGGCCGGAAACCGTTGAGATATGCGTCGGGTCGAAGTCTCGAATCGGAGTTGCCGGACTTTGAAGCTCACCCGCCGGAAATAATGGCTTCTTGGCCGGTTCTGGGTCTGCTGCTGTCCTAGTCGGGGCCTTAGGAGTCTACTGGAAGCTCTGGAAGCGAGGGAGAGCTGTGGCGGAGCTTCGGCCAAGTGGGTCGCCGGAATCAATGGTGGCGGCGGCGGCAGTGATGGCTTTCGCTGCTGCTGCTATCCTCTGGTGCCTCTGGCCTCTCCTGGTCTCGTAACAGGGGCGGAGAGGCTGAGGGAGTGGGAGAAAGAGGACGGAGAAAGAGGCGGTGAAGTGGGTCTTCACCGGTGGTTGTCCCGACGGGAAACACGACGGGGTGGTGGTTCTGTTACTCTCTGCTAGTAGCTGCTTATCTCTCTGTCCTTCTCTTATGGCGTGGTCTTCGATTAACAGAGAGGAAGTTAGAGTGAGAGGAAGCAGAGGGTGAAGGTTTGCTGGGTGGTGCTTGCTGCCGGAAATAATTGCGGCAGTGGTGGAGGGGTGGCTGCTGCCACTCTTCCTCTGTTGCTGCTGCTGTTCTCTGGTGGCATGTAGGTGGAGGGAGAGAGTGAGAGATGAAAGTGGTGATGGTGGTGGGTTTCTGCCGAACAACAACAATGGTGGTGATGATGATGTTGACGGTGGTGAAGGTGGTGATGGTAGCTGCTGGTGTTGTGAGGAGGTGGCTGCTGGTGAGGGCCTTATATAGGCTAGGTTACTTGGTGGGCAAGTACAAGGAGCGGTGGTGAAGCCTCCCGAAGGTTGGGGCGGTTACGGGTTGGAGGCGGTGATGAAGTTTAGTCGTGAAGAAAAGAGTTGGTGAAGATGTGAGAGAGGGAGGAGTTATAGTGTGTGGGTGAAGTACTAGTGCTTTTAGAGATTGGGTATGGCAATCACACCTAGTCTCGCGGTGGTCGGGTACGCGTTTAAAATTATAACTTTAACTAAATCTACGAAACGTTATCGTATTGTTTCACGATTTTTAATTTAATAACTATTCTAAAACATTAACACTCAAAATTTATTAAAACATTATTTGTCAATAAAATTATTATTATGCTATTATAATGACTATTTTACCCCTACTAATTAAACGGGGTATTACATCCTTCCCCCCTTAAGCAAAGCTTCGTCCTCGAAGCTAAAATCAGGAAACTACTCATGATACTCAATCAATCCAACTATCTAACAGAATTACTATCGCATGGCTGACAAGTAATTTCACGTAACAAATAATAGCAAGTAGCAAGTAGCCCTTTTAAGATATACGTAGTGCAACACGTAACACCAAATTAGGTCGTGGTCCCATCAATCTAATTAAGTGGTCTTAGTCTCATTCAGGTTCTAAATCTCAAGGTCAAACTTATCTCAAAGGTATTCAAACATATCTTAAAGGTATTCAAACATATCTCAAATGTACTTAAGACGTGAAAATAGCAAACTAAGGCGTAATGATATTTAAACGGAGGGTTGCGTCCTCTCCCCCTTAGAGAGTGACGTCCCCGGAACTCCACGTACCTCATCAAATAAGTGCGGGTACTTTTTAATCATTTCTTCTTCAGCCTCCCAAGTTGCTTCTTCCGTTTGGTGGTTAGTCTAAAGAACTTTGACTAGTTTGACACTCTTGGTTCTCGTATCCCTTGTCTTTGTATCCAGTATCTTGACAGGTTTTTCCTCGTAGGTCAGCGATGGGTCAAAATCCACTGGTTCCGGATCCAACACATGGGACGGATCTGGTACATATTTCTTTAGCTGGGATACGTGAAAAACATTGTGTACTCGCCCCAAATTCGATGGTAGGTCCAGTCGGTACGCAACTTCCCCTATTTTCTCAATAACATCATATGGACCAATAAATTTAGGACTTAACTTTCCTTTCAGGTTGAACCTGGTTACTCCTTTAGTAGGTGAAACTCGCAGAAACGCCTTTTCTCCTACTTGGAACTCCAGTGGCCTTCTCTTCTGATCCGCGTATGTCTTCTTTCTGTCTTGGGCTGCTTTCATTATTTGTTGGATAAGTCGTACTTGATTTGTCATGTCTTCGATCATTTTTGGGCCAATGACCACCGTCTCGCTGATGTCACTCCAACACAGTGGTGACCGACACTTCCTTCCATACAGGACTTCATATGGTGCCATCCCGATGCTGGCATGATAACTATTGTTGTAAGAAAACTCTATTAACGGCAGTTTATCGACCCATGACCCTTGGAAATCCATAACACAGGCTCTTAACATATCTTCTAGCGTCTGAATAGTTCTCTCCGTCTGTCCGTCTGTGGCTGGGTGGAAAGCAGTACTGAACTTTAGTTGAGTTCCCAGTGCTTCTTGAAGCGCCTTCCAGAAGTGAGAAAGGAAGTTAGGGTCTCTGTCCGAGATGATCGAACTCGGAATCCCATGATATCTCACGATGTTTCTGACGTACGCATCTGCTCTTTGCTCCATGTTCCACGTGTCTTTCATTGGAATAAATATCGCCGTCTTTGTCAGTCGGTCTACGACTACCCATGTCTGGTTGAGTCCATTCTTTGACGTAGGCAAAGCTGTGACGAAATCCATTGATATGGAGTCCCACTTCCAGACTGGAACATCTAACGGTTGGAGTAGACCTCCCATTCTTTTGTGCTCGAATTTCACTTTCTGGCATTTTAGGCATCTAGCCACGAACTCGGCTACCTCCTTCTTCATATTGGGCCACGAGAACGTCTTCTTCAGATCCTTGTAAAGCTTATCGCCTCCAGGATGGACGGAATATGGAGTGTTGTGTGCCTCCTGCATCAACTTCTTCTTAACCTCCGAACACTTTTGCGGTACGCACCATCTTCCTTTGTAGCGGATGCTCCCATCTTCGTGAATGTGAAATTCCTTGGCCTCTCCTGCTGCAATCTTCTTCTTGATTCTTTCGAGCTATACATCCCCTGCTTGATTGCTTCGTATTTCTTCGAAGAAGTCTGGTACCGCTGTCAGGCTTCCAAGCAGCTTCTGTACTGTTCCTTGCTCTACCACTTCGATGTTAAGCTTTCTGAACTCGTGACATAACCAGTCTGACAAAACTACCATGGCGTTCACTCCATGGCTCGACTTGCGGCTTAGCGCGTCAGCGACTACATTAGCTTTCCCTTCGTGGTACTGAATGCGTAGATCGTAATCCTTAATAATTTCCAGCCATCTTCGTTGCATGTTGTTCAGTTCCTTCTGTGTGAAAATATACTTCAGGCTACGATGATCTGTGTAGAGCTTGCAAACTGCCCCGTAGAGATGATGCCTCCATATCTTCAACGCGAACACTACTGCTGCTAGCTCCAAGTCATGCGTGGCATAATTCTCCTCGTGATGTTTCAGTTGTCTAGACGCATAAGCAATCACCCTTCGGTCTTGCATCAGCACACAGCCAAGCCCTTTCTTCGACGCATCGCTATATACTTCGAACTCCCCAGAGTCATTTGGCAAAGCTAGTACTGATGCTGTAGTCAGCTTCTCCTTCAGAGTCTGGAACGCCTCTTCACAGCTGTCATCCCAGTGATACTTTACCGCCTTCTTTGTCAATGTCGTCAACGGTCTGGCAATCTTCGAAAAATCCTTCACGAAACGCCTGTAGTAGCCAGCTAAACCAAGGAAACTTTGAATTTCAGACACGTTCTTCGGCGTAGGCCAATCTTTAACCGCTGAGATCTTCGAGGGGTCAACTGATATTCCTTCTTTGGAGATGATGTGGCCTAGAAACGGCACACGATCTAACCAGAAATCACACTTGGAAAGATTAGCGTACAGCTGCTCTTGCCTCAAGGTCTGCAATACTTTCCGGAGATGTTCTTCGTGATCCTCTTCGTTCTTCGAGTATACCAGGATGTCATCGATAAAGACAACCACGAACCGGTCCAAAAATGGCTTCATTACGCGATTCATTAAGTCCATGAAAACCGCAGGTGCATTGGTCAAACCGAACGGCATAACTGTGAACTCGTAGTGACCGTATCTGGTGCTAAAGGCCGTCTTTGGAATATCTTTCTCGGCTACGCGGAGTTGATGATTACCAAATCTTAGATCGATGTTGGAGAAAACACTGGATCCTTGCAGCTGGTCGAATAAATCGTCAATCCGGGGTAGCGAATACTTGTTCTTGATAGTGGCATTGTTCAGCTCCCGGTAGTCAATGCATAATCGCAAGCTTCCATCCTTCTTCCTGACGAACAACACTGGTGCTCCCCAGGGCGACACACTAGGTCGTATGTACCCTTTCTGTAGAAGTTCTTGTATCTGTTCCTTCAACTCCTTCAATTCAACAGGGGCCATCCGATACGGCGCCTTAGAAATGGGTGCAGTCCCAGGTACCAATTCTAGAGTAAACTCCACTTCTCGATGAGGTGGCATTCCGGGAATCTCGTCGGGGAATACATCGGGAAATTCCCTCACGACTGGTATCTCATCCAGCACATTCTCCTTCTTGGTTACGTCTTGGACATAACACACATAGGCATAATTCCCCTTCTTCATTTGGTTGATTATTGTCAGAGCTGACACTAGTCTAATCCGAGGCTCAGTGGGAATACCCCGGTAGGTGATCTTTTTTCCTTTGGGTCCCCTAAATCGAACCTTCTGGTCATAGCAGTTGATAACTGCCCGATACTTTCCCAACCAATCCATTCCTAGGATCACATCTATGCCTCCTAGATTAAATCTTATTAAGTTGGCAGGTAAGACACTGTTTAGGATTTTTAGTTCCACCCCTTCATATACAGTGTCACAAACCGTTATTTGGCCATCAGGGGTTGCTACCGGGATGGATATACTAGATGAATTTTGTAAACCCAGCTTATCAACAAATGCAGACGAAATAAAAGAAAATGATGCGCCAGAGTCAAACAGTACGAAAGCAGGGTGCTCATAAACCGAAAATGTACCCGTAACAACTCCGTGTGCAGCCTCTGCTTCAGTCTTGGTCATCACAGCAATTCTTCCCACATTTGCATTCTGAGTTCCTGCTCCTCCTGCTCCTGCTCCATTGTTGTTGTTTCCATATCCAGCGTTACCGTTTCCGATCCTGGGTTGACCTCCGTTCTGGCCTACATTGCCTGGGTTGTAATTCTGCTGCCTGCCATATCCATTGCCCCCATTGTTCTGGTTGCGATTCCCATTCTGCTGGTTGCGGGCAAAGTTATTCCCATTCTGCTGGCGGTTCCCTTGATAGTTGTTCAGCTGTGGCCTCCCATAATTACCGCCTTGGATTATTTGTTGGTTCCCAGCTGGTTGTGAACGGCATTCATAGGACTGATGCCCCCTTTTACCGCAGTTGTTACAAGTGACAACATTCCCTGCGCAATCTTCACCTGGATGGTTCCGTGGGCACCATTTGCAGAAATATCGCCGAACTTTCTGATTCCCAGCGTTTTGCTGGTTGCCACGATGCTGCCCTTGGTTACCTCCTCCATTGTTAGGCCTGAATTTCTGAATTCCCTTGGAAAAGATGTTGCTTCCTCCGGCCTCTTCCAACTTACGCTTCTTGCGTTTCTCTTCCTGGGTGACACGAACCCGCCAGATGTCTGCAGCCCTGTCGTAGGCTTCATGAAGTGTGGAGTAAGTCCTGCTCAGTAGAGATTCTTGCAGCCTCTCGTGCAGTCCACCGATGAATCGGGAAACCTTGGAATCTTCGTTAGGCACCATGTTCCCCACGAACCGTGTCAATTCAGTAAACTTCCGGAAATACTCTGTCACTGAGTCATTCCCCTGCTGCAGGTTCTGGAATTCCTGTTCCTTGCTCCTCTTCACATGGTGAGGGTAAAAATGTGCTCTGAGCGCAGTTTGAAGTGCTTCCCAGTTGAATTTGGGATCAGCCAGGAGTGTTTCTCGTGCATTCCTCCACCAGAGGTTTGCTTCACTCTTCAAGTAAAAGACTGCGCAATTGACTTTCTTATCTTCAGGGCATTCTATTGTCTCGAGAATCTTATCCATTTCCACAATCCAGTCTTCTAACGCGACAGGATCTTCTCTCCCAGTGAATTCCATTGGTTTCATCTCAGCTACTTTCTTGGCCCAGCTAGTCCCTGTCTGTCCCCCGTTATTCATCATCTGGGTCATTTGGGTGAAGAATTGCTCCATGGAGATGTTATCAGCCATCTGTCTGGGTTAAACTTTCCTATATAGTGATAACGAAGTGGTGTATTAGTCGTCCTATGGTATCCTTGGTTAAGGTCGCGGAAACCTCAGTAATCAAGCCATAAGTTCACAGTAAACAAATCCAACATAAACATAAAATGACATGCATAACATAGAAATTCTATAATAAGGCACATAATGCTCATGTCTGTAACTCATCCAATATAATTCAAATTCTGCTTTCCTCCTTTTCACCATAATGCTCAGAGATAGTAAAAATAACTCATGAAACTCACAAAACAGGATGTGGGTGGGCGGAAATACTCAAGACCAATCTCCTAAGCTACCCATAACCCGAACGGCTTTCCGATTTTTAATTATCTTGTCCTATGTCCATTTTAAGTTGCCCTACAGGTTTTTAATTCCCTTTTATGGATAACCTGCTCTGATACCACCTGCAACAACCCCCTTATCCAGCTCGGACAAGACCGGGAAGGCGATGCTAAAAGTAACGGCGGAAATCAAAAGCATAACATCCCAACTTAATTATTACATAATATTAAGCATCCAAAAGTCATTAGATATTACATAAGTCTTTTCAAAAATTACTACGTAAGGTGAGCTAGCCAACTACATCACTACTCGTGCTGAAAACTGTCTACGTTAGTCCCGTACCCTGCTATGCCATAGTCCTCAGCTCCTAAGCCTGCGGTGGGAAGGAAACAGGAACCGCAGTTTCAAAGTCAGTACAAAAGACTGAGTAAGCGACACCCAAGCATGTAAAACAGATGAAGAATGAATATCTTTTCTTTTGCAATAACTCAGAACAGGAAATGAATAACAGGAATAAAATAACTTCTATGAAACAAAAGCTCAACTGAAACTTCTCTTCTTTATTAAACTTCTTTCTTTTATAATATCCAGAACTCAGAAAAATGCTGTATTATTAATCTGTGTTGATACGGGGAAGATCTATTATACTATCACTAGCAGCCATGACCTTAAGTGACGGCACCCCCCTAAAACTCCTCGCGGCCAGAGAGGTGAGTACATGGAGCGACCCGGCAGGTTGCGACCGGGTTAAAATAAGCGGGTCGAGTGGACGAAGCCAACACGACCAATCTAGATAAAAAAAAATCACAACGATCCCCGCACAACTCTTTCCACTTTAATTAATTATGCATTAATATTAATCGTGTGACAGTAGTAAACAAATCAACTTCTGAAAATATAAGAACGTCGCAATGAAAAAAAAAAAAACAACAAATATTTTGAGACGAATATAAAAGTTAAGACGAGACACGAAAGGAACTAGGCTCGCAAGACTTGGCATGTTCACTTACCTTATTTTCCGTAGCAAAAGCACGTCCTAGCAGTGGCTCGGGCCTACAAAGACGTCACCTACAAATCGTGTCTTCTACGTCAACAAATACCCAAATAAAATGCTATAAGTCATAAAAGAGTATTTATATCAACTTAAACCCCACTATTTATATTTCTATCGTTTTATTACCCACTTATAATTTCCTAGAAATAAAACAACTCATTTATTTTTAAACAACTATTATTATTATTATTATTATTATTATTTATAAGCGACTAATAAAATTATGAGCTAAATAAATTATACTTATACACTATTTATAACAACAAATGATTTCTCAACTATTACGTTTTTAAGAAAACTCTACACGATGTTATAAAAGTCAATTTTACAAGTTAACCACCAATTTATAAGCTAAGTGATTTTAACAATATTTATTAAAAGCTTTCTACAAAAACGTTTCTATTTTAGTTTTAAACAACCCGTTTACTATTTCTTTACCCGAATCAATTTTCCGAGACGAGAACAAAAGCTACTATTTTTAGAAATCATCTTTAAACCCACAATTATTATTATTAATATTTTTATTTTTAACTAAAAGTGTGATTTAATTATATAAACTCTAATTTGTAATATAATCAACAAATACTCTAAATTATATTTAAACAGTTATGTTAAAAGTCACTGGTCACCCTATAGTTTCTGAAAATATCAAACAGTCCCCCTTTAGCCATGTTAACAGGTTTATAAAAATTACAGTTTGACCCCTTTTCAAGAACAAATCCGTTTTAGCTCTTCTAATCACGAATCTAGCTATCAAATGTTGATTTTGATTATGTATAACTACTAAACAGAGGGTATAGCACGTACCTAGGCCAAAAATGGCCGGAAACCGTTGAGATATGCGTCGGGTCGAAGTCTCGAATCGAAGTTGCCGGACTTTGAAGCTCACCCGCCGGAAATAATGGCTTCTTGGCCGGTTCTGGGTCTGCTGCTGTCCTAGTCGGGGCGTTAGGAGTCTACTGGAAGCTCTGGGAGCGAGGGAGAGCTGTGGCGGAGCTTCGGCCAAGTGGGTCGCCGGAATCAATGGTGGCGGCGGCGGCAGTGATGGCTTTCGCTGCTGCTGCTATCCTCCGGTGCCTCTGGCCTCTCCTGGTCTCGTAACAGGGGCGGAGAGGCTGAGGGAGTGGGACAAAGAGGAGGGAGAAAGAGGCGGTGAAGTGGGTTTTCACCGGTGGTTGTCCCGACGGGAAACACGACGGGGTGGTGGTTCTGTTACTCTCTGCTAGTAGCTGCTTATCTCTCTGTCCTTCTCTTATGGTGTGGTCTTCGATTAACAGAGAGGAAGTGAGAGTGAGAGGAAGCAGAGGGTGAAGGTTTGCTGGGTGGTGCTTGCTGCCGGAAATAATGGCGGCAGTGGTGGAGGGGTGGCTGCTGCCACTCTTCCTCTGTTGCTGCTGCTGTTCTCTGGTGGCAGGTAGGTGGAGGGAGAGAGTGAGAGATGAAAGTGGTGATGGTGGTGGGTTTCTTCCGAACAACAACAATGGTGGTGATGATGATGTTGACGGTGGTGAAGGTGGTGGTGGTAGCTGCTGGTGTTGTGAGGAGGTAGCTGCTGGTGAGGGCCTTATATAGGCTAGGTTACTTGGTGGGCAAGTACAAGGAGCGGTGGTGAAGCCTCCCGAAGGTTGGGGCGGTTACGGGTTGGAGGCGGTGATGAAGTTTTGTCGTGACGAAAAGAGTTGGTGAAGATGTGAGAGAGGGAGGAGTTATAGTGTGTGGGTGAAGTACTAGTGCTTTTAGAGATTGGGTGTGGCAATCACACCTAGTCTCGCGGTGGTCGGGTACGCGTTTAAAGTTATAACTTTAACTAAATCTACGAAACGTTATCGTATTGTTTCACGATTGCTAATTTAATAACTATTATAAAACATTAACACTCAAAATTTATTAAAACATTATTTGTCAATAAAATTATTATTATGCTATTATAATGACTATTTTACCCCTACTAATTAAACGGGGTATTACATTTCGGTTCCGCCATTTTTCATATAATCATTTATTTAATAACTTTCGGGCTTCCGATCATGATCCTGTCTTATGGAATAAACTAATGGACCTTCAACAAATTATTCAAGATTGGAACTCGAGAGAAAATGGTAATTTATTCTCTAAAATATAAAATCTTCGAACAAAAATTGAAAATCTCCAAATTCAAAATGCTTTTAATCCTAATTTTCACAATATAACTGTTGAAAGACAGCTTCTTAATAATCGAGAACTTCAAAACGACGACAAAGACTATTAAAAACTTAGAGCCGGTTGCGATTGAATTACTGATGGGGATCAAACTACGGCATTTTTCCATCGTATTGTTCTTCACAAGCGCATGAAAAATAAAATTACCATGCTTAGAAATGACTTGGGAGATTGGTGTTACGATCCTCCATCTATTAGGGATCTAATTACTCAATATTTTCATAGTAGATTCTAAGTTACTGTTCAAGATGGAGAACACTATCTTAACATCCCGCCCAATTACTCTAGTTCTCATGATCTGCTTCACCTCGGTGCTCCAATCACCACGAAAGAACTAAAAACAACGATTTTCTCCATGAAACCTCACAAAGATGGTACTTTACTCGCACTTTTTTCTTCCAACTTTTTTGGGACATCATTCACGCCAACGTAATTAATACGCTTAATACTTACTTCAAAGAGATGGTACTTTACCCGCACACATTAATCAAACTCTCTAATTCTAATTCCAAAACTTCAGGCTCCCCAATACCCCCATGATTTTTGGCCTATAGGTTTGTGTACCACTATTTACAAAATCATTACTCAATGGGTGGCCCCTACCCAAGCCGACTTCATTGCTGGAAGACGGGCTTCTGATTATATTATTCTTGCCCAAAACCAATGTATAGTATTTCTAAATGTAAAGCAAAAACGGGCTATTTTGCAGCAAAAATTGATCTCACCCAAGCTTACAATAAACTTAATTGGAATTAAATATTCCAAACTTTATTTCAACTTAAACTCCCTCTCAATATTATTAAATTAATTCAAGCGTGTGTCACAAATACTACTTACTCCATCATTTGGAATGGAAACGTGGTGATTACTTTCACCCGTGTGGAGTCCGTCAAGGAGGTCCTCTATCTCCATATCTTTTTATTCTTTGTCTCAATAACCTAACCCAAGTTGCAGAGTCAAAAATAACTCAAAAACAATTTCTTCCTCTCTACCTTAACAACAGGACCTGCCTTACGACATTTTATTCTTTGGAAAAGCTTCAATCCCTTCTAGTATTCTCTCCTAAGATGAATACTTCCCATAAACATCAATTTGCTTCTATATGTGGGTTGCCCATTGCTGAACAACTAGGAATTTACTTAGGAGTGCCAATTCTTACACGCACAGGTAAAAAGCAAGACTACTCATCTAGATCACCTCAAACGCGCTCTAAAATAGCCAGAGCGCGATTTACAACAAACTGGAGCGTGAGGTGCATTATTTGCCAAATTGAGGGGCAAAAGATGCAAATTCCCCAGACTTTTGTTTAAATTTTGGACTACACGGGCTTTGTTTGTGGACTTTAGCTGTTACTTAAATGAAGTAAAGCTTGGTCCAGCCCATATTTTTAACACATGAGTGGGTCCATATTTATAAGCTTTGGGGCTGAGAAACTCCACCACCATAACGATGTGGGATGCTTTTCCACCAACAATTGAAGCTAATTCACAGCTTTGACATCTCTGGTTCAAAACTCTTTGTCTATACCTATGTTACCAGAAACGTAAAAGTAGCCGCGTTTCTCGTTCCGAGTCGTACGTACCGAAACGCGGTACGTTTTCGTCCCAAAACGCTGAAAGCATCGACCCGAACGTTTCGTAGAGTGAGTAGATATGTGACATGTTAATATTACTAGTTTTCAGTGGTACTCATTTGCAGAAAGTTATTTTATCATGATAAGTGGATTTGAGAATGGAAGTATGAAACTACTTAAGTTGATATTCTTGAACTTTTTAGGTAACTGTAGGGAAAAATGTTCCCAAACAGTGTTCCTCGTTCCTAGTAATTGTATTTCGTCCCGGAAATCGTTCCTGAGAAGCCTACCCCTAGCGTACCCCGTACCGGCACCTATCACGTTTTCCGTTCTCGTTCCCGTCCCACGTACTGCAGCGTACCACGTTTCTGGTAACATATGTCTATACACATTACTCATGAGTTGTGACAGAATTGCCACATCTTCTACCTCTCCATGTTGTTTACTGCATTTTCACTGAAAAAAGATGTAACAAGTGGCCTCGAAAAACCATGAACCACAAAGTAGGGGACTAACATGGTGGAAGAAGAGGGTATTGGTGGTGTTTTTATGAGTTAGATATGATGATGAGAGAGGATATTGCTGATAAAACCATCTAGTAAGATAGATTATGTTATATGCATATTAAATATAATGCTAAATATTGCCTCTCTCACTCCGCTCTCAAACTCACTCTTTTCAATATTTCTCGCTTTCTCGCTCCCGCTCCCGCTCTCGCTCTGGGTGACTTAGCTACTCATATATTATTGACAAGTTCACCAAAAAATTAGCTACTTGGAAAACTCAATTTCTAAATTTAGCTGGTAGAAAAATTCTCACTTCCCATTGTCTCAATTCGATTCCTCAATATACAATGCAAACACCTTCCCACCCCCATTCTATCACTAATAAAATTGATAAAATTCAGCGCAGTTTCCTTTGGGGTACAACATTCCATGCAGTCTCATGGGAGAAAGTCACTAGACCTCTTCATCATGGAGGTCTTGGACTGAGCCAGGGAAAATTGAGTAACATTATGAATTTTTGCTGGCTAATAGCAACCCTTAAAGATACCTGGTGGGTCTGGTGGGTTAATGTTCTTAAAGCTAAATATTTTACGAATTCCCACTTCCTTAAAACACAAAAAAATTCCTACCTTGGCAAGCCTTTAAGAAAAGGCTTTGTCACATAAAAAATAAATATCTTTTACCCTATACCCAACACGTCATCGGGGGTGGCACGACCATCAATTTCTACTCTGATTTTTGGCTCCCGTTAGGACCACTTCGCTCTCTCGTCACTGGCCCTCTTCCTCTCCATGAAGAAAACCATTCTCTTAAAGACTACCGAAATCAAAATGGTACCTGGATTACTAACGACATCCCTTTCCAATTACCCAACTTTCTTCTTCAACACATAAAAAAAACTTTATTCCCTTATTTTAATAGACCTGACAGTTTTATTTGACAGTTTTATTTGGACAACTCATAAGGGAAAATGTGCTACCAAGGCGGCTTTCTCGACCCTTATACATATACTACTAATACGTCAACTAAATGGATTTGGACTTTGCCAATTACCCCAAAAATAAGATGTTTTATTTGGCGAATTCTTTTTGGGAGACTTCCATTAAATACAAATTTCGCCCCCTACTATGACCATGCGTGTTCGCTTTGTAATGAGCAACCCGAGTCTTTACTTCATCTGTTCCGCGATTGTTATTACATTTCCATAATATGGAAACATATCCTTCCCAATACTCACTATCATTTCTGGACCACGACTACGTATAAAGAATGGATCTATCAACAAACAACCCAGGACGACACTATCACTTCTAAGACAGCCCCTTGGATTACTCTTTTCTACTCCGCACTTTGGAACATTTGGGTTGCTAGAAATAATTTCATTTTCAGACAATCCAGGTTTTACACATTCAATATTATCAATAATAGTTACAACACAGCACACAACTTCACTTTCCTCCAACCTGTTAAACACCCTAAACAAACTACTACCATTAGTGTTACTTGTCAACCTCCACCGATGAATTCAATCAAACTTAATACCGATGGTTCCTTTAACTCTGCTACCGGGATAGGAGGTAGTGGCGGTCTCTTCCGAAACTCTCAAGGACATTGGCTTCACGGGTTCTCGGCGAACACTCCATTCTCTTCAGTTTTAGAAACCGAGTGCATGGCTTTGTGGTATGGGTTGGCTATTGCTCACCACAATCACTATCAAAACTTAATTATCAATCTGGACTCTTCCTCTCGAGTTCAGCTCTTACACCATGAACCTCCTTATCCTCCATATATCCACAATATTTTATTGGATTGCAGGCAAATCCTGAATTTACACTTGGATTGGAGGGTCCAGCACGTGTACTGGGAGGCCAACCAAGCGGCGGACGGACTGGCCATGGAGAGCCATCAACTCTCTAATCCTTTTCAGTTCACCATACAGTTCCTCCAGGGTTACAGCAGATATTGGAAGATGACAAACAACAAGCTACAACCCGCACCATCTCCAGTTCAATCACTGAATACCCTTGATGGATACTGTCTACTTTTGGTTTCAAGTTATGGTCTCACTTTGTAGTTTCTGGTCTTTTCTTTGCTGGCACGTTTGTAAAAAAGCTACTGTTTTTCCTTGTAAAATAACGATGCGTCGTCTAGAATGTTCCTCTCTTTTGGTAAGATATTGGGTGGCCACCCTTTCTACTGTGTGCTTCTGTGTTTGGCCTTGTTGGCCATGACTATTAAGCAATACCATTGTATCTGGACCAAGCCCAAAGCATAAGATCCAACTCAGCTCAAGCATAGGACCATATTGAACTCAGCTCAACTGATGAAGGACTCAAAGACAAAGCTCAAGGACTAAACAGAAGACTAGCAACTACTTCAAGGAGCAATCTGTAAATATCTATTTACCATCTTTATCATATCCACATTTATGTTGATTGATCTCATCAAACGGCTAATACAGCCTTGACCGTGTATTTATGTATCATTACACTCCCAATGAATGCACATAAATCTTTCACAACTCTCTGCCTCTCATTCTCGGTGATTCACATCATCTTCTCTGATGCTCTCTGTATTTTCCGATCATCTATACTGAAACCCTTTGGTTTCTATCATGGTATCAGAGCCAATGGCTCAGACCACTGCATCGTCAAGTAACGCCCTTGTTCCATCTTCCGCTACCACATCTTCCAATCCGATTTACCTACTGTCAAACATACACAATCTGGTTCCAATCAAACTTGATGGAACGATTACGTTATCTGGAAGTACCAAATCACATCACTTCTCCGAACACAGAACCTGTTCGGTCTCTTGGATGGTTCCGATGTTGCTCCGGCTGAATTCATAAAAGGCTCCGGCGAATCAGAAGGCACTTTGGTGCCTAACCCAGATTACCAGGCGTGGGTCCAACGAGATCAAGCTCTCGTCACTATGCTTAATGCAACCCTGAGTGCTGAAGCCCTAACTCATGTAATTGGTCAGTCTTCTTCTCGATCGATTTGGCTTATTCTCGGTAAAAGGTACGCCTCCCTTACACGCTCCAATATTATGCAACTGAAGTCAGATCTTCAAACTGCTCGAAAAAATTCTGACACTATTGATGCCTATATGAGCAAATTTAAAGTGATTCGTGATAAACTCATGGTATCTATGGTTAATATCGATGATGAGGATATGATGTTATATGCTTTGAATGGACTCCCACCCGAATACAATCCTTTTAGATCTTCTATCCGCATCAATTCTGGAACTGTCTCCTTTGATGATTTACATGTGCTTTTGAAAAGTGAAGAACATATGCTAAAGTCCCAAAATATGACCTCTCAAAAACCCATTGTTGCCTTTAATACAATCACTACTGAGTCAAACCGTGGAGGCTATAACGGAAGAGGTAGATCCCAAAATCCTAGTCGTGGCAATTTTGGCAATAACCGTGGTGGTTATGGCCAAGGTAATGGCCGAGGCAATGGTCGTGGCTATAATTCTGACTTTTCTGGAAACAATTATCGTGGTGGCCGCGGCCACAATGGGTACTATCGGGGTGGTAGAACTGATTTTGGCAGAGGTAACAACCAAGGGTATGGTGGTGGACGAAACCCTGGTTATAATCAGTCTCGTAATTCTGATGATTGTCAAATTTGTGGCCAATATTATCACACAGCTCTTGGTTGCGTTCACAGAATGAATCATGCTTACCAAGGGCGTATGCCTCCTGATTCTCTTACTGCTTTGACCGCCTCTACTCAAACCTACAACCATCCTAGCTATTGGCTATCGGACACGGGTGCCACCAATCATATGACTCACGACTTTCAAAATCTGAGCACTTCGGACACTTATCTTGGAAATGATCAAGTTGCGGTAGGAAATGGCCAAACTCTTCCCATTCACAACACGGGTACCGCCTTGCTCTCTACTGGTGCACACAACTTCACTCTTCACAATACTTTACACGTACCTAAACTTAGCACAAACTTACTTTCTGTACATAAATTATGCTCAGATAACAATTGTCGGTTTATATTTGACTCGACATCTTTTTCAATACAGGACAAAACTACGGGAACTCTTCTCTATCAGGGATTGAGTAAAAATGGGTTGTATCCCATCGAATCTGTTCCGTTTAATTCTTTACCTTTTAAATTTCCTGCACATGCTTATGTTAGTAATAAAGTAGATGCCCGTACTTGGCATGATCGCTTAGGACATCCCTCGGATAATGTCTTGCATAAAATAATTGCTTCCTCCGACATTTCTAGTCGTAATAATAAAGGTCTTTGTTACTCTTGCTTAGAAGGTAAAATGAGTCGTTTGCCTTACTCTGCTTCTAATTCTAAAACTCAAGTTCCTTTAGAATTACTTCACAGTGATGTTTGGGGCCCTTCTAGCTCTAAATCCTACCATGGGTACCGTTATTATGTACTTTTTATTGACGATTACTCCAAATTTACTTGGGTCTTTCCATTACATAACAAATCTGAAGTACCTACAGTTTTTTCTCTCTTCAAACTCAAAATAGAAAAACTTCTGAAAAATCACATCCGTATTTTGCGCACGGATGGTGGAGGAGAGTATATGTCATTCACCTTATCAAAAATTCTTCAACAAGATGGCATAACCCACCAAAAATCCTGTCCTCACACCCCGCAACAAAATGGCGTTGCGGAACGCAAACATCGCCACATTATGGAAACCGCGGTAACAATGTTAAAAAGAGCCTCTCTTCCCAACTATATTTGGTATCATGCTGTGAATGCCGCCGTTTTTTTTAATAAATCGCATGCCTAGTCGCAATACTTATGACAAATCACCTTTTGAGTTAATTTTCGGCACTTCTCCTGACTACTCACATTTGAAAGTGTTCGGTTGTGCTTGTTTTCCTTATTTGCGCCCCTATATTCCTCCAAACTTGACTCCAAAACAAAGTTATGTACTTTTATTGGCTATGCCGAGGAATACAAAGGTTATTTGTGTCTTGAAAAAGCTACAAATCGCATCTTTACTAGCCGTGACGTCATCTTTGATGAGACATATTTTCCATATGCTACTACTGCTACTGATTCATTAAATTCTAACAATGTTTCAGGTACACAAGTACCAGCAGCCCAAGTCTTGGCATCTTCTCATGATGCTTTTTCAGTACCACCCACTGGTACTACCAACCCACCTGCAGTTACAGTACCGTTACCGTCCCTTTCCCCATCAGTGATGAGCTGGCCAAGCCAAGGAACGGATGCTCTCCTCTAGCCGGTCCTGTGCAGCCATCAGAAGGTCAGAACCCCGCTGATCCGGACGGTAACTCAACCCCAACACACCTTTCTCCCTCTGGTTCAGGCATGGCACAGCCGGCTGTAGTCGAGTTGGCACCGGATCCGGCCCCACCTGAGATGGCACCTCCACCTAACTCCAATCCCACTCACACTCACCACATGCAAACTCGCAGCAAATCCGGTATCAGCAAAAAAAAGTCAGGTTTTTCTGCTATTACTACTATTTCTGACCCGCTTCCTACACTGAGGCTAGTAAAGACTCTAAGTGGCGTTCCGCTATGACTGACGAGTACACTAGCCTCACACAACAAAATACATGGACTTTAGTACCTCCTCCACCTAATGCAAACATAATAGGAAATAAATGGGTCTTTCGCACTAAATACAACCCCAATGGTACTGTTTCACGCTACAAGGCACGTCTTGTAGCTAAAGGTTTTCACCAACATCCTGGCATTGATTTTGATGAAACTTTTAGCCCCGTTGTTAAGCATTCTACAGTTCGTACTATTTTAGCTCTTGCCGCTAATTTTGACTGGCCTTTACAACAGTTACCACTCCGTCCCAGCTCTTTCTTCCCATCTGACTTTTTTGACTCGTATCTGGATCACTTTGACCGGGTGATTTGGATAGCAAAACAATACGATTTTTTGATAATTTTTTCACCATATTATAGAGCACCTTTTACTCTACAACACCACTGAAAAATTATCAAAAAATTACATCGGTTTGCTATTGAGATCACCGGGTCAAAGTGACCCAGTGAATAGTGACAAAAGTCAAATTGGGAAGAAAGAGCTGGGACAGAGTGGTAGATGTCAAAAATGCATTTCTTCATGGCCTACTTCGTGAAACTGTTTATATGAGTCAACCCCAAGGGTTCAAAGACCCGCGCTTTCCTCATTACGTGTGCAAACTCAACAAGTCCATATATGGTTTGAAACAAGCTTCCCGAGCATGGTTCGAACGCTTCACCTCGTATTTACAAACTCTTGGCTTTATTTCTTCTTTTGCTGATTACTCTCTTTTCATTAGACACTCTCACGACAAAATCACCATTTTACTTTTATACGTTGATGACATCATTTTAACCGGTAGCGATACAAAGTTCATATCTCTCTTAGTGAGCAAATTGAACTCTGAATTTTCTATGACTGACTTAGGACCCTCACTTATTTTTTGGGACTTGAAATCAAACGTACCAAGGATGGCATATCCTTTCACCAGGCTAAGTACATTTCTGACCTTTTATCATGCTTTAATATGTCTAATTGCAAACCTGCCTCAACACCCTTGTCTGCAGGAACAAAATATCATGCTCAAGACAGTCACGCTCTTACTGATTCCACGCCATATCGACAGCTTCTTGGCGCGCTACAATATCTTACATTTACTCGTCCTGATATTGCATTTGCTGTAAATCATTTATGTCAGTTCATGTACACACCCACTCAAAATCATCTTGTTAGAGTCAAACGCATACTTAGATATCTACAGGGTACTAAGAATCATGGTCTTTTTTATCAAAAAGGGCACTTACCTATCACAGCTTATAGCGATGCTGACTGGGCAGGAAATCCAACTGATCGACGTAGCATGTCGGGTTTTGTTGTCTTTCTTGGCCCTAACCCTATACATTGGGGAGCCAAGAAACAACCGACCGTTGCACGGTCATCCACGGAAGCCGAGTATCGGGCTCTTGCATCCACAGCTGCAGAATTAGCTTGGCTTAACATTTTATTTCGTGATTTAAAATTTTTTATATCTCAAAAACCCACACTCTGGTGTGACAACTTGTCAGCTATTGCAATCACTGCTAATCCCATTTTACACGCATGCACAAAGCATATAGAAATAGATTATCACTATATTAGAGAAAAAGTTCTTACTAATGCTTTGTCTATTTCTTTTGTAAACAGCTCGGATCAAATCGCGGATATTTTTACAAAAGGGCTACCCACACACCATTTTCAAGACCTCAAACACAAACTAATGGTGCATCCCACCCCATTAGTTTGAGGGGGAGTATTAAGAAATACCATTGTATCTGGACCAAGCCCAAAGCATAAGAGCCAACTCAGCTCAAGCATAGGACCATATTGAACTCAGCTCAACTCATGAAGGACTCAAAGTCAAAGCTCAAGGACTAAACTAAAGACTAGCAACTACTTCAAGGAGCAATCTGTAAATATCTCTTTACCATCTGTATCATATCCACATTTATGTTGATTGATCTCATCAAACGGCTAATACAACCTTGACCGTGTATTTATGTATCATTACCACTCCCAATGAATGCACATAAATCTTTCACAACTCTCTGCCTCTCATTCTCGGTGATTCACATCATCTTCTCTGATGCTCTCTGTATTTTCCGATCATCTATACTGAAACCCTTTGGTTTCTATCAATGACCCCCTATGTTGTACTTCTCCATGTAATGTGATATAAATATGTTTGTTCCAAAAAAAAGCTCTAGAAGAAAATGAATGCTACCACAACGTACGCCGTGGTTGTTGTCGAACAAGAATCAGAAATTGACTCCGTCGAAGTATAAGAGAGGATGATAAGCTCTACCTTGTTGGATACCTGGATTTATAGTAGAATTACTGTATGGAAAACAGATGTTTGAGAAAAATGAGTGCTAGCTTATTGGTAGAACGTTTGAAGTCCATGCATGAGATCCCGCGTTCGAACCCGACTATATGATGTAGTTCTAAAAAAACAGTTTTTTGAGGAAGTGAACTTCCTTTCGGTAGGTTAATGGCTACAAATATGTACTTATAACTAGGGGTGTGTAACCAACTCTAGTTTAGTGGTTTCACACATTCTGGTTTTGTTACGGTCTGCAATTTCAGTGAAAACGACCATATAGGAGAGATTTTTTGGTGCTCTACTAGAGTACCAGCGTGGTGCTCTAACCCACTTAAATGCGGCCACATGTTTTATTTTTCCATGTAACTCTACCCATTCAAACACCCCATTTAACACTGTTTGTTCTTGTTCATTCACTGTAAAACCATTTCACCCTCTCTCTCCTCACTCCTCGCTCCTGGTAGGAGTTCAAAGGTCCGACCAAAACTTTCCGACGAAAACTATCGTCGGCCACAGTCAGACCCGACGCCAACACAGACCGACCGAATGGCAAAGACAGAAATCCAAATTCCCCAACAAGATTCGCACAACCAAACTCCCTTTCTTAGATTTTCTTTTATCTCATTATTTTTGGGGATTTTACTAATCAGTGAAGGAGTCTGAGATTCAATATTGGAATTAAATCTATTAGCAACAGAGTTTCATTCATTTAGTTTCCACGGCCGCATAATGAAATCTACAAATCGAAATCGAATCGAAACCCCTTTGAAGCAACCCCAAGTGTTCAAGTCTGCTACTATAAAAGGTCTACTCTAATTATAGCTGTGAAATGGATCTGAATGTTTCAATTGAAATTTTTGAAATTTCTGAAAACCCAACCATGGATCTATTCTGAATTTCAATTATGTGGGGAGTGAATTAGGATCCAAACGTGAGAAGACGAATATGTACACACTACTACTTCTGTTTATGATCTGATGCGAAACCATTATTCATGAAATAAAAATCCAGGCGATGTACTGTTTGTGGCCGATGTTCATGTTCCTCTGGCATTTGAACTCTGGCCAACAGAAGAGAGAGAGAGGCAGAGAGAGAGAGAGTATATTTGTTTTACAGTAAAGAAGAACAAACGGCGTTAAATGGTCTATGTGAATCAGATGAGTGAGGTGATTAAGCAAGACACGTGGGCATATTTAAGTGGATTAGAGCACCACGCTGGTAGTCTAGTGGAGCACCAAAAAATTTCTCGTAAAATCTAATATCTTCAAATTCGAATAGTACTAACAGACTGTACATGCTGGCGTTAACTTCAAGCTAGACCAAGAACCTACATTTGGAATATGTACAGACACGAAGAAGCTAGCGGATAAGGAATGCTAGCAGTTTTTAGTGTTTTTTTTTTTTTTTTTTTTTTTTTTTTGGGGGGGGGGGGGGGGGGGTGCATTTTAGAAAGAATCTAGATGTTGCACCTATAGAAGACAAAATGAGAGAGAATAGTTTGAGGACAATAAGACACGACAAAATAAATGAGTTTAGATAGACGCAGCTGGAGAAGTTTGATCCATGTGACCAACCCTGGTTAAACAGAGAAAAAAGACTTTGCTTGATTCTTCTAGATGTTGCACAAAATGAGAGAGAATAGTTTGAGGCGGTAGAGACAATAAGACACGACATAAGAAATGAGTAGTGGTGGTGGTTCATCCCATACTCGCCTGAAGAAAAAGGTAGAGCATATAGAACCTTTAAGAGCCTGCAATTGTTGGAGATTGCCCAACTATGACGGAATCCCGATCCATATCGATGACCCTTATCCTCCATTGACCCAATATGATCACGAAAACAAAATTAACACCAGAATTAACAACAATCCAAGTCCATTTGTCGCTGCTGCCACACAACTTCACAACCTTTATTGACACTAGTTAGAAGCACGTGCGTTGCACGTGGAAGGTTTAATTTTTTTAAAAAATCTATGTAATGTCTTGTTGAGAAGTAATTATTATTGCAAAGAAATAAAAATCATTATTTACGTTTGTCGATACCAACATGAGTTTGCAACACTATTAAAATATGCATAGCTAAATGGCGCGATTCAAAAAGTTGAATATATTGTATCTCTTATTTATTTACACTGCACCATGACTTATAAAACTAATTTAAAACAAAGTTCATTGTTTCAATATTTGACTGATTACAAACCAAAAAAATACTTGACTGTTTGAAGGTCATAGAGCAAAACAAGAGGGATGTAGGCTAGCCTAAAATAGTTGAGTTTGCTACAAAATTATTTATTTATTTATTTAAAAAAATTGTAGCATTCATATCAACACAGCCCAAGAGATACAAGGTCAATAATGACGCCGTTAGTTAGGGGTACAGAGCACTTAGGGCAACATTATGAACTAACCCATTCAAATTTCTGGGAATAAAAGAAAGACCACAAGAGGAAAAATTCGTAGCCAAGTTTCTGCAGTCTTCAAACACAAGAGCCACAAGAGATGAGTGACAATACACCTTTAGATTTGATGGCTCCAAAAGCTAGTTTGGAGCTAGAATGAATGATGAAATTGCTCAAACCTTTTTCAAGATTCTAATAGAGCATTTTTTATTTCAAAAGCTTCTAGAGTGGATCACAACAATTTTCTACACATTCCAACCAGCTTTGTTCATTACATTCATTTGCATTCATCAGAACAATTCCGAAACTTCCTCTATTGTGAGCTTTGTCAGTTGCTGCAGTTGTGAAGAACTTGAAATATGGATTAACAAAATTGTGTTCCTCAGTGAAATCAGCTGCAACAAGTGTCTTTGCTCAAAGTTTGCTACGGAATTCTTAATGTGATATGAGAAACTAATCTCCTATTCAATTGATAACTCATGGTTCTAAACTGTAGTGAATTTTCTCAAAAAATCATAGTACTACCTCCATTTCTTCTCTATCATACCAGTTTGACTTTTTTCACTATTCACTGGGTCACTTTGACCCGATGATTTGTGTAGTTAAACGATGTAATTTTTTGATAATTTTTTCATGTGTTTTAGATTAAAAGTTCCTCTATAACACGGTGACAAAATTATCAAAAAATCGCATCATTTTGCTATCCAAATCACCTGGTCAAAGTGACCCAGATACGAGTCAAAAAGTCAAACCGGTGTGATAGAGAAGAAACGGATTTTCTATTCAAATAATAACTCATTATAGTCAAAGTGTTGCTTTTCCACCCAACAAACTACAATCCTCTGATCAGATGACACTTCAACACTTCTGGTTTGCATCCCGCTCAACAATCGCACTATGAATAGTCAGTTCATCCTATGCAGCTCGAGGCAACCTTAGATAATGAATCCACGCTCTCCTCGGTCATTGGAATGCTACCGAATTCATGGTTGAGTGTAACTTCCTCTATTGTTCCCAAATAGTCCAGGAGATCAAATAGTCATAAAATAAAATGGTAAATAAAAAAGAAATTAAAAGAAAATTAAAACATATGAAGAAGATAACAAGGAATATGAAGGGACTGGGATAATCAATTGGTTTCTCTCCCTCTTTCACCTGCCTCTCTCAGTCAAATTCTCTGTGCACTCTCTCTACATTCTCTTTTCTCTATCAAAATCTCCCTCACTTCTATCGTTCTCGTCACGCTTAATCTCCGTCTCTCGGTCTTCCTTTAAAGCGGGTGTCGGTTGAGAGAATTGAGGCAAAAAGAGATCTTGACAATGTGTTTGATGGATGCGTGTCTTCAATTGATGTCTTTGGTGGAGATTAACATAACGTCTATGCTCAATCTCTCTCGAGGATGTAATTAGTGGAGGCGATGCATCGTGGTGGGATTGTATGAGTGTTTGTCATTGACCAACTTTGGATTGAATTTTGGGTTGCTACGGGGTGTTGAATCATGTATGCTTCGATTCTAATTAAGAGATGTATTCTAGATTGAGTCGACGTCCAGAAGGAGTGGTGTCCAAAGGTAGTCTCTTAGGCGTGTTTCTTTCTGGTTTTCTAAAAAGAAAACCGACGTTACACGGTGATAACGGTGACCGGAATATGAGTTTGGATGACAGGAATCTGGGTTAGGTTGCAGTAACGGTGGTGACCGCGGTGGTAAATGTGATGTTGTTCCTAGTCATCAAGGTTACAACATTACCCTTATACAAAAAGGCATGAATGTCAAGTAACAGTTTATTCCATTAGATATGTGACATAATCTTTTTATCAGTTTGAAAAATTGATGTTTTATTGAAAACAGGGTATGCAGTCATCAGCTATTAGAATTGGGGATTGCAACGTGATAATTTTGAAATACTGCGTACGCATTAGAAATTAAGACATTAATTTATGACTTATTATCTGAATTTCTTAAGTGAAAGACCAACTCGTGCAGATTAGCCGTAGCGTTAATAGAAGGGAATTCATATTATCCATGGATTTCAATTTGTTCTTTTAATAATTTTGTTAAGAAAATAACAATAATGCATAAGATCAACTATGTTTCAAAATACCTCCAATAAGTTACCGGACACCATAGAATACGCATGTATGGTGAGCTAGGCTCTTGTAACCATTGAGCATGACACATAGAGATAATGAGTACAACCTCCGTCTCTTCTCTTTCAACTCCGTTTGACTTTTCAATCTGTAACTGGGTCACTTTGGCTCGATGATTTGAATAGCCAAACGATGTACTTTTTTGTATTTTTCCATAGTGTCTAGGTTAAAGTTTACTCCACAAGATCATGCAAAGATTATTAAATTTGTGTGTCGTTTTGCTAATCAAATTACCGAGTTAAAATGACCAGGTGAATACTTTCAAAAAATGACAGAGGTAGCACCTTGGAAGCTAGCCTTAATATCAAAAATAAGAAGGTAATATTCTGCAATAATTCACTTTATAGTATTTTATCAATAACTAAGTTGTGCAGTACTATAAGAATTCAAACAGAGCATGTAACTTTGGGTAGTACATACAGATTCTTAAAATAATTGTAATTTTATAATAAATAAGAATGTGAGGCACCTAAAGGAAGCCAAGTTTTACATATGGGATTTAGAATTGGGGATCTAAAAAATAAGGCATCCGAGTTCAGTATCATTGACATAATGATTAACATCTATGCATGGGATAAAGAAGACATTAATTGACATAAGCCTTTTGAGAATTAGCAATCCACGCACATAATTCATATGTTAAAGAAGATACTAATGAAGAAGAAGAAGAAATCAGCGAGATAGTCATTCCCTGATAGTATTGGTTTTTAATCATTGATCAACCCAAGCTTATTATTTTCCATAAGAGATGAGCGAAGGAGAAGACTTATGTTGGGCAAGATGTAGGCAGTATTTGCAAGTAGCTTCTTGATTCGCAGTAGTGTCAAATACCTAGACTGGATTAGGATAATTATTTTGATGCAAATCTATGATATCAGCAAAAGTACCGGCAATTTGCATATCTCTTTTGCATTGAAACTGTCTATTTTGCTGGCAGAAGCCATCTAATTTCACAACATAACATCTCATTCTCAACATGCACTTGCTGTGAAAATGAATTAGTGAAACAAATATGTGAAACCAAGAATCTAACTACCAGAATACTGTTGATCGGTTTCCAATACCATCTCAGTATTTAAAAACTCATATCAAAGAAGTATGGTTAGTCTAGATCAGCAATAGATGTTATGAAGCTAATAAAAAAACTTAATAAAGAATCGATGAGCCGAATAGTCCGCAACTGTATATCTAACCCTCGAATAAGATTAAGCGTATACCTATTACCATTCCAGTGGAAAAAATTGATAGACAATTTCACAATATAGAATGGAGTTAGTCCATACCTGCTGGGGGCTCCGGGAGTGACTTTCTAGCATGTCAGCGGTTTATGAAACTTCAATCGCCTCTGTTGAGTTTAGGTTGTTCAGGAGTCGGTACTTGGAAAAACATGTGCGTGATAAGGATTTTCATAGAGGGACAAGAATGAATAGTTGCAATACCTATATCAGTATGAACCTGGCCAAGAGAATCGTATTAAACACCCGGAATAAGCTATTGTAAGTTGAAATTGCTACCTGCTAAATGCCATTGGTTCTCGATTATAAGAAAGTGTAGTTTAGGACAATTGACAAAGCAACATTGAATGTATTTGCAGTGTCTAACATATAAATACACGTTCATACATAAATCGGGCTCCACTATGGATAATTCTTATCACACCTCATGCTAATCAGGGGCACGGAAGGATATCAAAATCTATCTTCGACACGCAGTGAAGACTTTGGGTAGAAATATTCGTGGATACTGATGGATGTAAGCAAGCGAATCACATCACCTGCATGACAAATAAAATTAGTTTATACAGAGAATAATATGTAGAGCATAGTGAAGTATCAAGTAAACTTTGATATGAATAATTAGTATTAAGTGAATAATAGAACAAATACTTCCCATGTGCAACGCCCGTGTGGTTCACATCAATTAGTCGCCGAAATAAGAAACTAATATTTTGCTCATATGTCAAGGTTGAGGAAAACAAAAAGAGTACCTAGTACAACATATATTTCTTCTTATGATTCCTTCAAGATTTTTACTGAATCTTGCAAAGACTCTCTGTTCAGCATTGATATTTCTCAGAATTTCGTCGACCTGAAAAGCGAAAATTGAAGGCATATCAAACAATTACTCTACACCGGAATGGACTTTATAGTCAGAAGGTACCTTGAATTGTATTATAGGAAGGTGACCTTGAGCTACATTATGATCCAATATAGTTCTTTATACCTAAAGTTCATTCCAAACAAACAAAACATCAACCTTCAATTAAAAACAACATTGACGAATTTTTCGAGACTCATAATACCACCCTCAAACAGATTAAGAACCAATGATTCTTCACCAAAAAAAAAAAGAAAAGGTAAACATAAGAAGAAGTTGTTAATGATGAGCAAAAACTGATCTTGTAAGCGGTAATCAGATCTTGCAATGGAAGAAGGAAGCTGAACTTATTGCGAGACGTTTGAATCTCAAAATTTTAAACAATAATGAAAATATTAATTAGTTTTCATTGTTCTTTTACGATTTCATGAAACTTAGATTGTTTATTTAAATAAAAAGGAACTTTCCATACCTTGTTTATATACATGTCAAAGCTACCTACAATTGATTATGACCAGCAACAAGCAGAATATAAGCAGCCACGACAGAATATAAAGATCGGGAATCAAAGGATACAAGGCAAAAGTTTGGATTATGTGCATAATATAAAGTAAGGGAAGCAGAAACGCATAATAGTGTACAACTACACAAAGACATGATCATAACTCTAACCCTAATTAGTATGATACATATGTGAAGGGGGTTAAATCTAATAAGCATGTAGAAAAAAAAAATCGCATAGATCGAAACAAGAAGATAGAATGATCACCAATCGCAGCCCGGACGTGAACAATCGTCCTTATTCGTTAATCTGTGGACGTATAATCACCGATTAGGCAGAACGTTGAGCGGAAGAGTCATGAAAGTTTCTATTGAAGACTAAACTACGTGAGAAGGAATAGCCCAGGTTTTTTTTTTCAGAATAGCCTGTTTTTTTTTTTTTTTTTTTTTTTGAAATTAGAATAGCCTGGTTTAACAAGGCATTTTTGTAATAAAAAAAATTTGAGGAGGCAATTTTGTAATAAATTATCTTAAAGAGTATCGAATCTTAGGGTTAAGAAGATACTTTTGTAATTATAAACTTTAAGGAGACACTTCCGTAATAAAAGATCTTAGGAGTCACTTTTCTTTTCTTCACTCTTTTAAGATAGTAAAGATAAACATGTAGCAGTGATTAATTAACAACTAATTACCCCCAATACATGTGTACTTTGTACCTGCAGATGCCCTACAATAGCTGCACCAAGTCCAACAGGTTGAATATTAACAAGGCTAAGGCCTAAGAGTATTTCACTCTACCTATATAATTGGCAAGCTCATTAAATCAAATATGCTTCAGTTCAAGTTATTCATTATGTGGGTAAATGTACTTAAATTTGATGAAACAAAATCATTAGTACACGTGTCTAACCATCCACGAGGCGTTGTCATGCCACATCAGTTGTTCAATGCCACAAGGATTACTAAGAAACACGTTCGTGTAACTTCATCCAACCAGGGCCGGCCCTAGACTTTCATGGGCCCTAGGCGATAGTTGAAAGTGAGGCCCCTTTACCATACGTATAACTGTGAATAAAAAATATTACTCAACTGTAAAGTGCTATATATCCCGCGTTTTACTAATAGTTCGAGTTTTTTAACCCGTAAACAAAATGTTGGGGACATAAAACCTTACTATCTATTCCTGAAAAAATACTATGGGGCCCCTTGATATTGGGGGCCCTAGGCGAACACCTAATCTGTCTAGTGGATGGGCCGGCCCTGCATCCAACCATTTCTGAAGAGAATCTGGTCGACATGAAGATGGTTGTTCGTGCAAATCATGGGGAAATAATTTCAAGAAAGAAAACTGCTATGGCCATGAAAATTTACTATGAAGGGTTTACCTAGGAACTTTGTTTTTTAGATTGAAATCACACCTCCTAGATTCTTGAACCATCTCGTTCCTACAGTGATCTCTTTGGCCTTCAAAACGTCCTATGTACAGACCTGCAAATCATCAAAGATATCTCTTGCAAAGACCAATTGAAAGAAAATTCGATTGGATTTTGAAGAATTGCAGCACGAGACAAATATATACGGCGGTTCTCTCTCTTCACAGACAACCATCCAAAATATTTGATCCAATGGTTGCAGCCGGAAATCATCCTACTACAGAGTCTCCTTTGAGAGATAAAGGAACCGATATGGCAGAGTTGTGTATAAAGAGCCACGCAGGAGTCAATTGAGCAACGTATGTACTCATGGTCGAAGGAGAAGCTTAGGTTTGACAAGGCACTTTTATATTGTAGAGGGTCACTTTTGTAATGAACCATGGAATAGCTAAGTTTTAACAAGGTGATTTTGTAATAAACAATTTTAGGGAGTCAATTTCATAATAAAACTCTCTTAGGAATCAATCAAAGTTCAGTTTTCTCCTTCTGTAACCTGTAATGAAGCTATTGTCAGCTTCTCTGACTCAATCCCTTCTCCATTGCTAAAGTGAAGTAAACTTCAAATTGTAATCAAATTATTAAGGAGTTAAAAGAATGAGAAATTGATTCTCATCATATTCTAAAAAAAAAAAAAAAAAGATTCTCATCTCAATCGACATCAGAGCTACGTGTACTCAACAATACTGGAAGTACTCTGTAAAACAAATAAGGATCTACCACTTCTTTTAAGTTTACTCCATTATCGCGATCGTAACATAAAGATGGGAATCCTACTGACATGAGTGGGGAATCAAACAAACGAATATGGGGTTAATTTATTAAGTTTCTTTGGGAAAGGTTAATTTATCAAAATAGAGTACAATATCTATTCTTTAAAAAAATAGTACAATATCCACATAATAGGCAAGGCATTGTACTTGATAGAATTTTGTGGAATTTGGAATCACAAAACTTGATAGATCAATAAAACCTCTACTAAAATCACATTTTCAAATGAAACGATAGCTTGATTACAATCATGAAAGAATAAGACAAACTGGATTCATTCAATCAATTCCAAAAAAATCCTGGAAAAATAGAAACACCATAGTTCCAAACAACGAAAATCAAAGACTTAAAATTGCGCGAGAAAATAACATTATTTTATATATATGTAAGCAAGACATCAGGGGTGAACGCTTCCTAAAACCTAGAAAACTAACCATAGTTCCATGAGTTGCTATCGAGAAATTTGTGACTTGCATAGGCCGAATGCGAAGCGCATATCATCTCATCCTTGATCAAAGGAAGGGACCGTTTTCTACCAAGGCTGCCACATTTTCTCGAAGGATCACTACAATGACATGTCACTCAGCAAGATACTTCAACTTGTTGTCAAAACAAACTCATGAACCAAAAAGCAAGTGAATTTCAAAGATCAAAGGAAAAAAATAAACAAACCCATGAACCATAATGCTAGTGAATTACAAAAATCAGAATAATAACTGATCAGTCAGCAAGAGACCAATAATACAATCCTTTATATAAATTTCGAGCGTCAATCAGTGTTGAAAGGATCTCTTGCACGATCATGAGGGATGAAAGCCAAAATTAATAACAAAATACTAATTTCAATGACAATTTCAGAAGAGGGACGAATTCAATTACCAGAAAGAAGTTGAAGAACTCGACATGAATAGAGTATATCATGTATCACTGGTCAATCGATTCCGATCACTCGTATGAGTGGCTTTAGTGACGTCATGATGTGGAGAAAAAACCCCATGGTTCCAGCACATACCGCTACGACGCTGGTCAGTGAGGACTCCAAAGGCATTTCGATCAGAGTGAATATGTGAATATGTGAAACCCTAACAAAACATATGGAGTGAAACGCTATGAATACGCCATAATAACATGAGGTGCATGATTTATTTTTAAATAGTATTGAGGTAGTTATGTAATAAACAATCTTAGGAGTCAGTTTTGATTCTTCACTCTTTTAAGATAGTAAAGATTTACCAGTTCAGCATCTCTATACATGTTCTATACATGTTCTTAATAATCCGTTGTTCAAGCACTAAAAGTGGACACATTTATTTACCAGTCACCACCACTTCACGCACACCTCCTATCCAATTTACACATGCATATCCATCCAACACTAGTATATATTTACAAGCGGTGTTCTAAAGTAGCAGTAGACTACAACTGCTAAATCACATCGTTACATGTTCTCCATCAATCTAGCCATCACCACTACCTTCCTGGACTCCATCTTTTCTGTATCGCCGGATTTGTCACCTTCTGCAAATGATCACCCAAGTTCTCGCTCGTACAATTTCCTTCATACCTGCACAGAAGCTGGAAGAGTTGTTGTTGGACACAGCTCGAAGGAAGTCATGCTTTTGATTTCTGCTGCTGGGCTGCTACTGACAAGAATCACAAGATGAGTTTGCCACAGAACTAGAAGTATTATACTGCACAACAACATTTGAAAACCATAAGAAACACTTCACTGAGAAGACTAGCAGAATAGGGTTAGTGAGAAAAGCAAGTTGGAAATAAACTCAAGTATAGAGCTTAGCGTCCTCATGAAGTTGAGTTAGCTTCATTGTCTCAGGCAAAGCTTCCTTGAAATGACAGAAACAACGACAGGGCATATACCTAACGACGGGTAGAATAATATATCAACACTACAAATACAAGTTTCCGATACATAATACGTGCTTTGCTGATCTCGTGTTTTTAGTGTCTGCCAACGAACAGAAAGAGAACTAGAGAAAATAATTAATGAGACCTTGAACCTGTTTCTATAGGACGATCTCAAAGCCAGATATTTCCAAACATGATAGTACAAGCCAAGACCAAGACATAGCAAGTCAGAAGTAGTTCATACTATTTCAAAATTAATAGGACCTGCGTTCGGTGGGAGGTAGTAATCATGAGATATATATATATGTGTGTGTGTGTGTGTGTGTGTGTGTAAAAGATATTTGAAACATGAAAAACAAAACTCCTCAAAAAGAATCAAACAGAGTCCTTACATAAATTATTAAGGAGAGGACTGACCTTTTCTATGCCTTAAAATTAGTGACGCGTTAAGCTGCACAACATACAGTAATCAACTCCGATATATCGTGATCACTCATAGCAGCGTATTTCTTACCTTGATCCTACAATAGGTCCTAGGGCTTGGCTTAGCAAGACTAGATGTAATTTACTAAGAACACATTCAGTGACATAACTAATTAGAAAAATAATCAAATTTTATATTTCCGTTGCCGATAGACATCATCTAGTAATTAGATTTCCGACTGCCAAGGTGAAAGAATGCCTCTATCAAGAGTCATCTTCAATCCTTCAAGAATGGCCCAAACCTCATGAAGAACAGAGGTTGCAGCAATTAGTTTTTGGCTACCCCAACACCACTCACCGAAATAATTTCTGCATACTATCCCAAGAGTAAGGTCCTGATTAGCTATACCAGCACAATCAACATTAATTTTATAGCATCCACTTTGAGGTTTCTCCCATAAAACCAGAATTGGCTTTTGCAGCATTGAAAAACAAACAACTTTCATCTTTGCAAGAGTTCTATGAGCTTGCCAAGGAATTACCTGGGCAGGATTAGCAGGCATCACAAAACCAGCATCATGTAACTTCTTGTTACGCCACATCCACAAATTTGCAACTCCAGTAGTGAACAGAGTAGGCGAAGGCACCCCATCAGTCAAAAAACTAATCTGATTGGGGTGTATCAGCCTTTGTGTGATAGTCCTCAATCTCTGAGTCAACAATTTTGTTATCACTTTGAAAGTGACATTGCAAATGCATATAAGTTTCTGGATTTTCCACCTTAGGAATGAGAGCAATAAGGGTAGCATTGACATTTGAAGGAAACTTTCCCAATTCCAGAGCGTGGCTCACCAACTTGACAAGAGATGGTCCCACAATGTGCCAATGCTTCTGATAGAAAATTAGGAGAAACCTATCCAGGTCTCTTATAGCCCGCTATTGAGAACACCACTTTTCTAACTTCTCCATAGTAACTAGGGCATGTAGTGCAGTTATCTCCTGATGCAGGCTAGTAGGCTTCCGCTGTTGCCTGAAGCTAAAACAAAGCTTAGTCAACGAGAAATGGTCTTGGGAATCACTCACCAGGGGCAACAGATGTCACTCAACGTTGTTAAACGCGGATGTCACACAACACGACCAAGCCACAAGCTTGATTAAGGGAGAGAACACTCAGTTCACTAAAAACATCATTGTTTCAGAAAATTCAATCTTCATGTCTGCCCTTTCCATTGATGAAATCACAACATAAATAGACTAGCTTGGAAAATTTATCCAGTCACCAATATTAGTGACTAGACTCAACAATTCTCAAGATACTAATAGCAAAGGGAACAAGTTTTGATCAAAAACACTTTTGAATCAAATGTAGTATTTAAAGTCACGGTAGCCAAACAGTCACTCATCCAAGAACAACAAATTTGCATTGGGTCAAATACATAGCACAACCTATCCTACAACTGGAGGTTTATATATCTAAATTACTGAAGCAGTTGCTTATGACCAGAAAAACTATGGACGTAGTAATCTATTATTTACTTTACAGCCTACTAAAAGAATATGCAGTCCTGCAACTCACAGACGAGGTAGTGTTTAAACTTTAAAGGACTCCAACGTTGCAACGAGAAAGGCTTCTCCGCTGGATCTTGATTCTTACCAAGGAGCAAAGGACAACCAGTTAGTTTCTTGTAGTAGATAGCGGGCTTGTTGTACTTCCCCATAAACAATGCACAGCCTCCCGTTACCAATGTGAGAGAGAAAAGCGCTCACCACTATTGGTGGTACACTGATCTTATGAAGGAAGCTCATGATTCACCTTTTCAAGGAGCTGAACGGAGGCAGGCAGTAAGAACTTCCAACTTATCTCCTAATTCTTCCCTTCAGAGGTGTCCACATTACGGGAGGTGCAATCAACTGTAGTTTTAGTTCCTCGTTTTATCAATCCCAAGCACACCCCCCACTTAGACCAAATGGGTTTCAATATCAACATTTCAGAATGAAGAGCCGATCTCACATCAAACAGCAAAAATGATTTGTCACCGCTAGCTCCTCTATAACACTCAGAGCTCTTGTTTCAAACAGACATGGCTGTGTTATTCTTCTTCTGGTCAAATCTTACTTGAAAAACAGATAATGCTACCGCCACTGGTTTTACTCATGACACAAAGGCGTAGACAAGTTGATCTACGCACATACAAATCTGCAAGCCCCCAACTACAAGCATTCTTGCGAGAAACAAAAGAATGCAGTAGACCAACTTGAAAGGACGTACAACACAAATTGTTGCGCGAAAAGTATCAAGTTTTATCAACAGACAGACACTTGGATCCAGATTGTTCACTTCAGAAACTTCATAGCTCGCGTGACATCTACACCTGTTCATTTTTTGCAAAAAAAAAAAAGAATAGGTATAGATTAATTATCACATCAGACAAAAGATTGCACAACTTCATGATTATAGAGTCTTGTCATTTACGGAAAAATTGGAACTTCAGATGTGTTGTCAAGGCATGTAGTTGATTACATATAAAACCTTAAGGAGTTGAATGCTCAACCCAGACGAAATTTAGCAAAGAGAAAAAGCAGCAGCAGCAAGCAAGCGACTAATAACGTCCTTGCTCTTTTTCTATTTGGTAATTGGCCATTCCACTTTTACCCACCCAAATCCACGCAAGACTCTCCACACACAAAGTGCAGCGACACTAATAAGTCACATGAAGTTATCTATTTAATTCCTTCTCAGTTCACCTAAATACAAGCACTTATCATTTTATTGGGTTATCACATTTCAGTACCATTATAAAAACGGCAAAAGAATCAGTAGTACTTCAGAGTTAGAGACCAAGGAGGATTGCAAAAGAATCCCACAGCAATATAAGAGCTGCAGAATGCTTGACATGATAAAAATCATGAAATCCCTCAAATACGTACATTAAATTCATTCATAGAAATAATTAAACACAAGTTAATTAGATTCAACAAAGAAAGTTAAGACTCTCTCTCTGACTAGTACTTCATTCGGTACCTACCTGACAATGGGATCGGTGAGGCACTTGTTACCAATACAACTGAAAAAACATCCCCCAGACAAGTTAGTTACACGCACGAGTGTGAGTTGTTATACCGGTTAAACTATCTTGTTTGCACTACGACGAAACTTGGATTCAGGCGGGATTGCACCCATACACCTGTTGTGAAAAAACAAAAAATATGCAGAAAGAAAGAATCAAAACACACAGATTTACGTGGTTCGGCAAAACAGCCTACTCCATGGAGTTGCAGAGATTTCACTAAAACAGACGAATCGTCTCAGAGAGAATTACAAGCGAAATCAGAACGCTCAACATAACATGCTACGAACCCTAAGAACTCTATAAATAGACAACCTATTAAACCGGGCCGGATCCAAGCCAAAACGGGTCAAAAATATCGCTACGGCTTGGGCCTACCGGCCCAAGCCTTCGCTCCACGAATCATGTCTCCCTTTTCGGGTCGTAGCAAAACATGAACCGGGTCGATTCATAAAACGGGTCGCCCATGAACCAGGGCTCCACCCCAACAACACCACTACTAAACATCAGCCTTTTCATACTCCAACGCGCGAAGGATCTTCTTCCGTGGACCCAGCGCAACAAACCAATCAGGAATGTGAAAACCCATATTCAAACTGGTCAGAGAAAATTGGAAAAGCTATATTTCTTCATTCTTCTACAGTTCCTCCTTTCTTAGCGTTGAAACAAACCAGATCCAGTATCATTCATATACCATCCATATGTCTAAGCCGTGGTAAGCTCTTTATTAGTAGTCTAAATGACAGTTCCAACCGTTTTGACTTAATATTTCAAACCTACTAATGAACACGTGAGTGTATGCCGGTGGTAAAGAACAAACAGCAACAACATGCATACTAACATTAGCCCTAGCTTGACTAGGATAAAACTACTACAAGTCTGCAATTAGATAAGGGAACAAACAAAAACACATTCATTTCGTTTCCAGAAAATAGGAACTGACAAATAAGACAGCCCGCACCAAATTCCGACGACCAATTGCAATTTCTTCTAAAGCTCGCATCGCTCATCCGAAGGTCAATCATGACATCCCTGCAAAAAGAAATATGTTACTACGCGTAATATAGGTTGGTAACCAATTATATCATAAACCACAACCCTTCATGTCTCTTACCACGTTTGATCTCGCATTCCAGTCTCCTCATCCACCCAGGCCTTTGCCCAAACCATCGTGCAAAGCTACGCAAATGCCTCCTTTGCAGCCTTTTATCTATCCCACAATCCGGTCGACAGCTTCAAATCAAAGTGCTGTTGTCAAAATCAAATGTTTAAAAGCATGATCAGAATAGAAACACATGAGAAAATCATACTAAGTAATCTTCCTAAATAATAATAATAGTAATAATCATAACCAATTAGATCTACTAATTAAAAGAGATCAAAGAAAAATAGTAACTATACATTTACAAAGTATTTTCTACATCTTCAAGAAGCAACAGAAAGCTCTTAATCGCCTTAGATATTTTCGGCTGGCATTCAAACTTCGCTAATAAATTCAATCTCATTTCATTCAAAGGCCTAAACAAGGCTTCGTGTATCAGAACTCTAAACTTTGCCAAATCTTCTTTGATCTTTGATTCCAACTCTGAGAAAAGAGATACGACAATAAACAAATAGATAGAATAAATATCACCAAAGATGATGAACTAGTAGGACATCGGACTTTTGAACTACTCCACCAGGAGCATTTTATTTGGTATTTCGAGACATTAAGTGCTACAGTATTTGCTGAAATATGTAAACTCACAGTATTTGTTTTGGGGCTACTTTGTAAAATAGGAAAACCTGGTAGCTAGGTTAGTAATTATGTAAAGATTAGTTTCTTTAGTCTTTTGATTTAGTCAACAAGTACGGCTGGGTTTTAACTCTATTCGAGACAGAGAGTAGCAGCAGCAGTAGAGTCGGCAAGAAAGTAGGTTCCCTCCGGTTGAAGGAAGCTCAATTAAGCGGCAAGCATTGGACACAAAAAGAGGTACATGTGGTGTTCCATATACACATAATAGAGAGAAAGAAGAGAGTATTTTTCAGAGAGGTTGAAGAGTTGTAGCTCCTGGGATTGAGAGAGAGTATTCAGAGAAGAAGAAGAGCCGAAGCTCTTACTGTTGTTGCTGGTACTTGTTTCAGATTTGCATCACAGTTGGTGTTATGAATATCAGATAAGTTCTTTCTCCCCAACTTCATCAGTTCATGTCTGGGATATATGCTGAAATTTTTGTGCCTATGCTTGCTGGCAGTATTTGCTCTTGTTATGAATTGACATCGTGTTCTTATTCAAAGTTTTTGTCTTGGGAATTTTGGTTCAATTGTCATCTGAAATTGGAGTGTGGAACTGAACTTGAACTTTGAATTGGGGCTTCCAGTTTCCAACAAATCTGGTATCAGAGCTCAATTGTCATCTGAAATTGGAGTAGGTGAATAGTTGTTGCTGGGTTAATCTTGCTGAAATTCAATGGCTAGAGCAAGCAATTTCTTCCAACCCCAATTCCCTAGGTTGGGGAAAGAAAATTACGAGAACTGGATCATTCAAATGCGAGTGCTGTTGGGTTCCCAGGATCTTTGGGATTTGATCGAGAAGGGATTTGATGAACTGGCTACTCAAGAAGTTGAAGAGAGGTTGTCGGAAGCACAAAAGACGAACTTGAAGGTCTAGGAAGCAAGATAAGAAAGCCTTGTACTTGTTGTATCAAGGCGTTGACGAGTCGAGTTTTGAGAAGATTTCAGCAGCTACTACATCCAAACAAGCTTGAGAGATTCTGAAAAATTCATACCGAGGAATTGAGAAGACGATAAGAGTTAGGCTGCAAGTTTTAAGAGGTGAGATGGAGATGCTGCGGATGAACGAGAATGAATCTGTTGGTGATTACTTTACAAGAACGGTGTCAATTGTTAATGCGATGAGAAGACTTGGTGAAAAGCTTGATGAGTTGACAGTGGTGGAGAAGATAATTCCAGCAATAGAAGAGTCCAAAGAATTAATCACCAAGCTGAACGGTTTTGAGGGAGACCCCAACTCAACTGTAGTGTAGTACACCCTATAATCAAATAGAACATCATGGTGCTTCATTAATCTACGCATGGGTAAATCTTCAACCTTTTCTCCTTCAAAGGTCAGAACTAACAATAGCAAAATCGGTTCTAAAGGGTAAGAACCAATAATGCTATTGCCGGTTTTAAAGAAGCCACAATCCCTCATTCATCTTTGGCTCTGCTCGAAAAAATAGTGTAAACTGACAATGGGTGTGCGTCAGTTTTGGCCTCGAGAACCAAGACACCCAATGTCGGTTTCAAAATGAGCCCCTTTGTTGTATTATCCCCCAAGTGGGGGGTTACTTGGGTATTTGTCGGCTGATCAAGCTCATTCCGGTGAAAGCGGGGTTTTTCAATCCGGTCATATTTTAAAAACTAAGCATGAAAGTAACTTTCAAACACCAAAAGTAAAAGCTGGAACCCAAAACCTCCACCTACCAAGCTCATTGTTCTCACATCATCACCGCCAAAATACACCTAAACTTAAACATCATCATTATATAGACAGACAGCAGCTAAGTTGATAAAGAGGGGAATTTTACGTCCAAAGTATATACCAGGCGGTTGTGGAGGAGGTTGTCTCGATATCAATACCAGTATACACAGAAATCACGGTCGAAGTGAACTTCCGCCAACGAGCAAATCCCCATCTGTTGTATGACATTAAAACACAAAAATGATCGGTGGATCTATGTTAAAGCCAACAAATTGAAACCAAAACAAGTTCTCTATCATATATTGCCTGGCGTCAAAAAAGAAAAAAATACATGACCTGCCCTCTTTCCATCGTCGTCTGGTCCAGCCAAAAGTGCGAGAGAGAGATCGTCGGCTGTTGTTGATTCCTTTGCAGTTGTAACTGTAATTATGGGCTTGGCAGTTGTTGTGGTTTGGAACAAGAGAGCCCCCTTTAATTAGTGATTATATTTTGAGCAAATCCCCAAACAATTTTCTAATACTAAGTCACACACAAACACTGTACAACTAAGCAAATGAGGAGGCCAAAAATGAGGACTCACTCCCACTCCTCCTGAGTCAAATAGTGGAAAGGAGAGATCAAGCTCATCAGTTATTTTAGAAGGGAGCTAACCAAAAAGTTCAAACCAGCCATTTACCTGAATTCAGAACCCCAGTGATTTATTTAAAAACAAAAAGCATGGATCCATTTGATTTGAACAAACCCCAAATCCATGAAGTTAATACCAACAGTAAATTTTTTCGACATGAATCGTGTTCTTTATTCATCAAGAGACCTCTGCAAACAGAACCCACTCAGCCAAGAAGAAAGATACAAAGAACTACTAACCCTTGTTTGCATTTGAAGCACCAGTGTTGTGAAAGTAGTAGTATATCTTTGTTCAATTTCTTCATCCCTCTTTTCTTCGTCATCACGGATCTGGGTTTGTGCTCCGATCTGAAACAAAAATCGCAAATCAAATCAGTGCCTTTTTTTGTTGTTGAATGCCGTTATGATTCAACACAATGTTGGAACAAAAGGAGCTAGTGAGAGTGAGAGAGTTTGAAACCCGCCTGAGACTGTGAGAGAGATGGTCCAAAATCAACTTCGATTAGCACAAAACTAGGGTGGTGTCTGAGATGTATAAGAGGAGGAGGAGGGGGTCTTCTCTGAAGTGGGTTTGGCGTCGGATTCAAATAATGGGGACTGAGACCAACTCCAATGGTTGGCTTCGGGGCACCTGCTATGCGGATTAGCACCTCCAACAGAGAGGTGGCGGTGGTGGGGGAGGCGCTTAATCACAGGCGGATGGCGCAGGGGCGGGGGCGGCGAGACCGCGGGCGAGACCGCCTGTGGGCCTGCAAAATCGCCTCCCTCTCTCCTCTTCTACTGGTTTCTTTTTTTTTTCTCCTTTTTTTTCTTCATTCGGTTGAGAGATTTGGTAGATATGGGAGAGGAAAATTAGGAGAAGATTGTGGGATAGAGTTTGAGTATAGGAAGTAATTAAGAGCCCCGCTTTTTATTCGTAAATTTTGGTAAACTAGGGGCAATTAACTTGATTTATTTTTGTTTCTTTTTTTTTTGTTATGTTTGAGATAAGAATTAAGGAGAAAAATTAGGGGAAAATGGTGGAGATAATTGAGATATAATTAAACTTCTCCATTTTTTTTTTTTTTTTTTTTTTGAAATAGTACTCCGATTAATATTTATCTATTAGTAATTCATCTCATGTCAAAAATAATATTAGTAAGTCATCTAAAAAGTTATCTATATTCTCAAAAAAAAATATAAAGATATCTATTAGTGATTACCCCTTTTCCAAATTTATGTTAGCAATTATATTTTCACCCTTAGTAAATTCTGATCGAATTATTCAAAAAATAAGTTCACTCTTAATAATTCATTTAATGAAGTATAGGGAATATAAAAGTAATGATGTAATTTTCCAAAAAGAAAGTTATTATGTAATTGAAATGATTTATTTTTATATTTTCTTCTAAAAAAATATAAAAATAATAATGTAATTGAAATAGTTGAATAAAATAATAAGTGATGGTGAGTGTAGGGGGATGGGGAGACCTCCACTGTTGGAGGATAAATGGCAGTATTGTGAATACTAAGAAGTTAAATAGTGGGACCAGAGGGAGTTTAGGGGTGGGGGAGACCTCCACCATTGGAGTTGGCCTGAGAACCACCAATTGAGGGGGTTGTTGGGAGTGAGTTACTCCTCATTTATGCTTCCAACGGCTGTTTCTCACCTCACATTATGGATGACACAAGAATGGGTAATTGACAGAAACCACCCATGTGGTCTGGGCATTTACTAGGTTGGTACCCTGACATTTGGCAAATACCACAAACCACCCTTTGGTTAGTCCAAACTAATGAAGCTTACCACCTTCCCGTCTAATTCTGTTAATTGGACACATGGCTGATGATACTTTTGTGACCATTTTTTCAAAAAAGACGATAAAATGACATATTTACCCATCAAGTTCTTTATAAACAATCAATCTATCCCCTCCTTATCTTTTCGACTTACACCACCAAGTACCACTTCCGCCTCCAACAACAACAATTCGAACCACAAAATGAAGGATAATTTACCAAATCAACCTATAATCCGCACAATGAAACACAAAAATTAAACCAGTCAGCCTTATATTGAGCACCACCACTCTGTCTCCACCCCCACTACAACTACAACCAGAACCACTGCCAATAGTACCTCAAACAAAACTCAGAAATTAATCAAACAAAACCCCAAAATGTGTTGCAGTAGGATAAGGGGAATGAAAAGCAACACTTGCAGTGGATTTAGAGCTTCGAGCTCCTCTTTTCTGGGCATCAAAGTCAATTTTACCTCTAAAAAATCCAAATCGATATCATCATCGAACCCAACTCGGTTTATCTATCAAAGTTGGAGGCTTGTTATTCGAGACAGATCTTTACCCACTACCAAGACTTGACTGTAAGCCCAGATTTAGATCCAAACTTGGGGTTCAATTTCATTGGTATTGGCGGCCTCTTCTGAACAATTGAACGCAAACCCACAAATTAGGTTTGTGGCTGTGAGGGACGATGGTAGTGTTACTCGACTATCAACAGAGAGATCTGATGTAGAGGTGGTTTGTGGTGGTAGCCGTTACGGAGGTGGGTGTTTGAGGCGTCGGCTGGGTCAGTATGGAAGTGAAAGGGGGAGGGCGGTGTTGATCAGTTGGGGGGAGAAGTGAGAGAAACGTGAGGGAGGGAGGGAGGGAGGGAGAGAGAGATATAGAAGCCTGAAGAGGAAGGAGAAATGGAAGAAACATACGGAAGGTAAAATTACCAAATATTAAAATGAAGTTACCAAGGTAAAGCAAACAATTACCCAAATTGATCATGTGGTGGTAGCCGTAAATGTTAATAAGTACCAAGGGCAGATTAGACAGTTTGTTCTTTCATTACATTATGTTAGTTAGTGAGAAGGGTGGTTTGTGGTATTTGTCTAAGGTCACGCTACCAAGCTGGTAAATCCCAAACCACAGGGGTGGCTTCTGTCAATTACTCCACAAGAATTGCCATCATTTTCGTGTTCGTCATTTTTATTCAAATGGGTTTTCTTCTGCCATTGCCATTTTTGAGTAGTTGGTTGAAGAAGACATTGAAATGTGTGTGAAATTCAAGGAAGATGAACTTGTTCATTAGCATTCTTCTAGTAGTAGTAGTAGATTTCTTTCGTCTTGTACCAGATACCAACTGAAGCCCAAAAACACAGTGTTCTTCTTGAATTTCGTAAATTTTCAAGTTTGATAAGTTTGAATTTCGACCAAGAATAAACCACCGAGGAAAATCACTATAGTTGCCCCATAAATGTGAACAACTTCTATTGGAACTGGCTAAAGAAGTTTATCAATACTAACTAACCCAAGGTCATTATGAGCAAGGAAACACCCTTCCCCTGATAATGATACGCTTCTTTTTGCAATTCAGTCATTAACTTGTAATGTTCATCCGTCTTTCTCAAAAAAAAAAAAAAAAAAAAAAAAAAAAAAAAAAAAAAAAAAGTGTATCCGCCAAGATAGCCCTATTTAGATGGAGGGATCGCTTTGCTGCAACTTGAGCATCCAATGAGTTATATATTGCATCCAAAACAAAATTCTGAAGATTTCAGGTTCCAGTGCATCCAATTAGAGTTAGAGTTATATTGCACCAAATTTTGAATTATGAAGATTGTTGAGGTTCACATATCATAACTCTGACTTTGACTCGCTATCTTCTTCTTCGAATGAAACGTTGCTTCTTGGATTTTGAGGGATCGGAGATGCAACGTGTTCTTGTCGAGCAACATCTTCACCTAAGATTTTTGCAGTGAAGCTTCTTGCTTCATAATCAAGATTTAGCCACTCTTTAACTATTCTTCTAGCAGCACCCTTATAGATTACCCAAGTCAAAATGCAAACCAAAAAAAGATTAGTTCAAGCAAAGCAGCAATCAAAGAGCGGTGGTCCAATACAAGGATCTTGAAAAATCACATAGCTGTAGCGTGGGCTCCCTTTTCATGGGTTGTTACATAGATCAATAGTTTCTTGCCTTGGATTTCATATAATTGCCATACCAAGATTCACACCACAGCCATTCTTGGGGTTGCGAGAAAAGCAGCAATCAAAGAGCAATGGTCTAATACATTTTTCTTTCCAGAAAGTCAGAGAAATAATTTTAATACTAGAGGAACTGACAAGCTAATAGGATAAGAAAACTTGATGTCGTTAAGTACCAATTTTCGACAAGAAACGGGAAGAATAATATAAAGCTGTATATGGTTCAGTATATACTCTAGCAAGCTTAAAAGAAATATAAAAATTATATACAGTATCTCACACAAGAAACAGTATGCACAGAGGATGAGCCTCCGGGCTAGGTGAAAAAATGAGCTTCTTCTACGCTAATTTGACAAGCCGGTGCATAAGGTTGATGTGGGAGTGTGTTTAGCTTTGGTCACTCTAGGGGAAATAAGCCGATGAAAAGTCTCCAAAAACAGGATTGCGTCATCCCGGTATCCTCGTGTTCGACCCATTTGGGTGATAGATCTGACGGTAGGAATGCCGGGCCTTGTTCCGGCACGTAGGTTCGAGGGCATGGACATTCGACCTTCAAACTGTGCGACCGGGTGGCGGATTCTCAATTTTCTTTCCTTTGGTTGGACTTTCAGAAATACAGTTGATGGGCTTTGAGGTTTTAGTTGGGCTTTCAAAGTCAAGTTCAGCAAGATGGCTTTCAAAGTGTGTCAACCCAGAGTAGTCTAACTTGGTTTAGGTGGGCATGTATATTGAGCTACTTAGACCATCTTTTTGGTTTTTTGTTGAATCGGGCTTAAAGGGGTTAGGCTTCTTCAACCCTCTTTGGGCTTAAGCTGCAATGGGCTTAATGGGATGGGCTGTAGGGGTTAGAGAAATCCTTCAAACGTTAACAACCCGGGAGTTTCCAGTTTGGCCAAGTTTGAACAAAAAAAAAAAAAAGGTCCGAAACATAGAGGTTGGAGCAAGGTACGAGGTTTGATGTGTGAGAGGTCACCTCCAAGTGGTTAATCCGAGGAATATGCCTCAAGTAGGGAGACGGCTGCATTGAGGGGTCAAGATCAGAAGTGTTTCTTCCAGAAGTTACTGCCATTGTTTTAAACTTTCTGAGAGATGTCACTTTGCTGTTATTTTGGATTTGTGAGATGAATTTTCTATTTAAGCTGGGCAATTAGATCTCCAGCAACGAAAACGGGTTTTGAAACAAATTTAGGTCAATTTTGTCCAAATCTGAATTCTAACAGCTGGTGTAAAATATGAACTAAATTTGTACGTGGTCTAAATTTGGAAAAAAGTTGGCCTAAATGGTTGGCAAATTGCAGCTTCGTGAAGAAAATTAAAAAACTCAAATTTAATGATTTCAGTTTCTCCTTCACCTCCTCCAACGTTTGGGATTCTTGTAGCAACTGAAAATTTAGAAAATTTATAAATACTTATCAACAACTAAAGTGAAAAACAAAAAGAATACCTCCAACTCGCTTCCATTGCTTAATTAATTTGATATTAAAATGTGAAAGTATGGTAATAATTAGATATAGAACCCGTTTGGTAATGTTTTTGCTTTCTAGAACGCTGCTTTTCAAATTCAAAAGCAGTATTTATGTGTTTGGTAAATTTTTATTTTTCTGCTTACTAGAAAGCAACTGCTTCCCCACAGCAGCTTTTGAAAAGCAGGGGAGAGGTTGCTTTCTACGACATGCTTTTTGATTAATTTATTATTTGACATCATTATCCATTAATAAATATTAATAATATTTTATTATACTAGTAATATTTATTATATCATGTCCGAAATGGTCGTTTCAACATTTACAACAAGTCTAAAGCACTAATTACCAAACACAAAATGTCAAAAATGCTTTTCCACAGCAAGTTATATACGGAGTTTATCAAACACTTTTTGTGCAGATTCTCACAGCAGTTTTCTCACCGTGCTTCCTACATAGCAGGTTTCTAAACCGCCACAGCATTACCAAACTAGCCCATAGTAACATAATGAAAATTATAAAGTAAAAAAATAATGGCGGTGGCCTATATTTGGGCCAGCTGTCGGAGCAACATCAAAAATTGGTGTAAAATTTAGCGAAGATAAAAATTTAATCCATTGACAATTTTGTTGTTGGAGATACTCTTAGATAACAATCTTGATGTTTCATGAGGAACTTACGAAAGAATTTTGCTTAATTTTCACAAATACTTAGAAGTGAAAATTCCGACCTGGTCATAGGGTTTTGTTCGGGTTATTTTTAGTGATTTCGATTCTTCTTTGTTTCATGCCCCCACTGTTCTCTTGCACTGTATTGTTCACGTGTAATAGATGGAAGTTTTACGTAAGTTATTACATGATCTTCAACACATGCATAATCTGCCTACTTCTGTACGTAGTTTTCTCCCAAGGCGTAAGCTTGATTGCAAAACAGAGCACCCCAACAGTTCATCCCAACATCTTGAACTTGTCTTTTCTGTAGGGATGATTTCATTAAGTTTTAATGAACGTCAGACAACTCAAAGTATCTATTACGACATGATGTAACTTTCTAGGTTGAACAACACCAAACATTTTTGCGGTTTCTTTTTTAAAAGATTGTAGTTTGATTAAAAAGATGCTAATCCACCTAATCAATGTCTAATCTTTTATCTCGTTACAGAGATCTAGAGAGCCTAAATTATGACTAATCTACTTGGCTCTCAAAGAAATCTCCAGTCGACTTATATGTGCGGGGATACCTTACTATAAAGTTGGCGGATTGGACTCTCAGCGCCCACATATAAGTTGGAGACGCCATGATCTCTTCATTGAGCTAAGGATCACACGTATAATGGTAAAAAGAAAGCACTATTGAGATGGCTAAATTGTTGTTTCTCATTAAATAATTTCGAATTAGTGGGGCTTGTAAGTTGTAATGCATATTCCATTTTTTATGCAATGTTGTAGTTTTTTTTTCTCTCTCTCGCAAATGCTACATTGATCAAACCACTTTTGTAAAAAAGAGTTATATTAACATGCTACCGATGTGTGCCTAGTTTGATTGCATACATTTTATGTTAACAAAAATCAACTCAAGAAATGTCTCACTCATTCCTGCATATCCTATGCATTGAAGAGATCAACAGCTCGGGAAGTAAGTACCGGAAAAGTTTTCGTCTCCGTCTTTCGACAAACCAATATGGACAATCTGTAATAAAACCACGGCCATACGAAACGCGAGTGTGGGGTTAAACTAGTAATTTTGTATGCCAAGATATAGCCCAACAGCAATCTAGAGCAGTTAGGTTACAGTTATTTGATTTGCTCCAAAATCTCATACCAGTCCGTTCCAGCTCTTTCTTTCCGTTTGACTTTTTTGACTCGTATCTGAGTCACTTTGACCGGGTAATTTGGATAGCAAAATAATACGATTTTTTGATAATTTTTTCATCATATTATAGAGCACCTTTTACTCTACAACACCATGAAAAAATTATCAAAAAATTACATCGGTTTGCTATTCAAATCACCGGGTCAAAGTGACCCAATGAATAGTGACAAAAGTCAAATTGAGAAGAAAGAGCTGGGACAGAGTGGTATCATTTTTTATGCTTTCAAAATAACTACTAAAGGCGAAGTTTGATAGTCATTTCAAATCTAAACTGACCAATTGACTCGTCCTCTTCTTTAGCACCAATTGACTCATCCTTGCACAAGCGTTCTTTATCGTTCCAAACTTCCAATCTTGTCAGATGTCCTCAAAGGCAACCAACCTGACTCATTTAAAATCTAAACTGACCAATTAACTCGTCCTACTTCTTTTTTATCAAGATAAGTTACATCTTTTACTTTTTTATTAAGTGTTTGAGTGCCGGATAAGATAGAAAATAAATTCTGTTGTCTTATGGTGATGGAGCTTTTAATGAATAAATTTTATACCACCAATACGGAGGTATAAGGTTGGGTAAAAATTATAGCATTTTAGTGATGTAATGGGCCTCTCCAGCCCAACTTTTGCTTGTTAGTTTAATCCAAGTCTTTCTCAGAAAAAAATAAATAACATATGAGGATGCTAGTAGGTTGACGAAAATACCACCACAAACTATCTAATTTTCTACCCTTGTCCCCCAAACCCTAGTAGCATATTTCATGTCCCTCCCTCTCCATGGTTTGTAATGATTGTTTGAAAATTAATAAGCTCTTGCATTTGATCAGAAAAACCAATTAGCAGTTATTTGCCAAAGTCTCAACTATTTTGTTGACACTAAAATCAACTCATTTTACGAGATGTCGTTGGTGCGGTTAGTGCTATTGCTACTCGAGTTGGATTGGAGGTTTATGTTCTGGAGCATCGAGGGATTATAAACAAAGAGTTAGAGAAACTCAATCTTTCTCGGACTGAACGTATCAAGGTGGGCATGATCATCATTGACAAAAGAGAACTTGTTGACATGTTCCTTAGTCTTAATGACGATGAAGACCGCCTTGAGTTTATCAAAATCTTGCTAAAGAATGGCGAGTAATGTTTGGCATTTGTGGGGTTTTACTATAATTCCTTAAGTTTGTAACTTTTTTCGGGATTGCATAACTATGTGAACTAGCTCAACGTTTTGGTACATTTATTTTGAAGGAGGTCCTAATGGTTTTAAAAATTATTATTTTAGATTGCATAACATTATTTGCGTATGTATGGTTGAGCTAACAGTTTACCGTGCTTGCTGGAATTTTGTTGGTTTAATTAAACTTGTTTATTGTAGGTTTTGTATCACCATGCCAATATAGCCAATAAGTACTAGTAATTTAGACTCCATATTTTGCTATGGCCATGTTTTATCCATGAATATTTGTTATGTTTGCATGTTACTACAAGTTTATTTCGCGTATTAATATGAGTAATGATACTCCCTTGTCAAATTATGAATGAATCGGAAACACAGTTGTAATGTGTACAAAAAAATATTAAAATACTTCTAAAAAAATATTAAAATATGAACATAAATACTGATACAATTTGTACACATTTTTTCTTATCAATTTGAAATATACAATCTTTTATACAAAATAACAGCACTGAGGGTATTACAGTCATTTTGACACATATCCTGCTTCATATCCTGCATCATATCCGACAACACCCAATGTCCCAAACACAGACAACCAGCATATCTTATCAGAGCTTATCAGACAACATTCATATCCTTACTCATATCTCAGCATGAACCTTATCCCTACATACCATATCCTCTACTCAAACGAGGCCCAAATGATAATATAAGACAATTATCAGTATATTACTTATAATTTACACTATCATGCAATTCGGTTCTTTATATATAATCATATTAAAACCATGCATAACTGCATGTAACCTTATTCAGTTATTGTTGAGATCCCAAAGTTATGCAATTCGGTTCTTTATATATAATCATATTAAAACCATGCACAACTGCATGTAACCTCATTCAGTTATTGTTGAGATCCCAAAGTTGTGATAATTGGCGTGACCATAAATGAAAGCGTAAGAGACGCTTTTACCCCTTCAAGTTTGACATAGAGATACTTCATCCTTTTGGATATGCGGAGTGACACTTTCACCTCTCTTCAGGGTGGTCAAAGTTCACGACACTTTGAGCATCTCCAACAGGTTTGCCAACCAATTATTTTTGGAAGGTAGTAAAAGTGGGACACCAATAATATAAGGGTAAAAGACACTGACGACCCCTGAGTTTAGACATAATTCCACCCCACTATCATGTGTTTTGAAAAAAGACACTCCGCATCTTTTTTTGGATGGAGATTAACAATTGACTACCAGTACGACGAAAAAGATCATTCTACCCCTGCCAATTTATAAAATTACCTCCAATATGTTACCCTAACCCCTCCCTCCCCTTCATTTCTAACCCTAATCATTCTCTCTCTTCCCCTCCTCTCTTCCCCTCAATTTACACAACAAAAACAACAAAAGAACAAGTGTGTTTCTCTCTGCCCAGTTCATCTTCCCCACTTCCATGGCCCCTGCTCTCCTATACTCCCCTCCCCTCCCCTCCCCTCCTCCATGGTCGAAGGCGAAGAGGACCGCGACGGCGTCGAGTCCGGCGGAGTTGAGGTCCAACGGATCTGTGCAGGTCTTCGACGGATCTGAACAAGACGACGACGAAGCAACCTGGGCGGCGGCGCTGCTACTGGTGGCGATGGAAATTCAACTTCTTCTTCTTCTTGGTCGTGGCTGTCGCAGATAGCGATGGGTCCGTCTTCGTATTCATGGGAGTCGAGAGCCTCAGCACCGGCGCCGAGATTGGTACCCCAAGGATTATTAATCACCGTCGCCTCCATGGTTGCTTTCTTCTTCTCTGGAATTGTTCGATTTGATGTGAATGAGTTTCAATTTGTACAGGAGAGGAAGAAGCTGAGGCTCTGGGATGTTGATTTGGGGTTCTGTTTGTGGCTGTGTGTTGGGGGATTCTCCTCTTCTTCTTCTCTGGCTTGTCGTGGTGTGTCGGTCATGGGTTTACTGTTCCTGATCAGGAGTATGAGGTATTTGTGTTGTTGGGTTGTAGATGAAGAAGATGGTGATGGTGAGGGTGAGGGTGAGAGGTAGAGAGAGACATACACAACAAAACCCACCGCTAAAGAAAACAGAGGGATGGGTCAAGTGTTTGGGTTTTTTGTTCTGTTAGGTTTTTGGGTTCATTTTGATTGTGAAATTTTAGTTGTTAAGAGAGAATGTTTCTGGAAGGGTTTCTTGAATTGGGTAGGTCTTGTTCCTCAATTATGATGTGAGAGTTGATTTAATTGGGTGGTATTCAAGATTCTTCAATCCCAGGCTAGTTTTGTGAAGAATTAGCAAATAATTTGGTGGAAATGAAAATTTTGGGATTGAGCTTGACAACAACAATATTCAAATACAATCTTCTAATTCCGCTGAACTTCGACACCAAATCTGTGGCTGTTATTTGGAATTTTGATTGAATAGAACAAATCTCTGATCTTGAAAACCAGAACACTAAGAATGTCAACACAAAAATCATGACATCATAGGGGTAAATCAGTTGATTTAGTGGTGGTGTTAAAGTTTTGGGATTCAAAGTGAGAGATGTTCTTGATGCTATTGTAATGGATGTTCTTGATGTTCTTAATGATAAAAGATGCAAAAAAAATGTCAACAAAGTACAGGGTTAAAGAGTCCGAAAAAATTCAGCCAACCATTTTTCTAACTGAACCTAACAGAAGGGTGCTAAGTGTCCACGGAATATTCCGTTAGTGTCTTTTTCCAAAACACAGGGTAGCGGGTGGAATTATGCCTAAACTCAGGGGTGATCAGTGTCTTTTACCCATAATATTAGCATGTTGATAGACAAGCCACAAAATAAGCATCCAGTTCGCCAAATTTGACGAATATTTTTTGTTAGGCAAAACTAACTTCCTATCTTATCTACGTGACTCATAATATGTATTTTCCAAAATTTCTCGCATGTTTCCACAATTTTCCCGTTACTTCAACATTTTAGCATGAAATAAGTAAATAAATCAATTAAATTTTACATTTCCTAATCACTATTGGAAAAGACACTAAATTTTTCGTTATCTATATGCAAAAAAGTGATTTTAAGAGGGATATATTTTCCTCTTAAATACATTAAATCATATTTCAATGGAGCTATGTGTCAATGTTTATAGTGTAAATTACCATTTTTAATAGGGGTACAACTTGGACGGGTTAAACCGACCAACCTGTGCTGAAATAGGGCCTAATGGGGTGGCGCATTGATTTGGCTACGGAGACAGAAGGGAAATTTTGCAAGGAGATTCAATTATTGTTGTATGGGGTATGGACTATGGAGGTGTCCACGTATCTGATGTTGCTACGGCAGGGATTGAGAGGCTGGTGAAAGTACCTGATTCAACAAAAGTGACGAGAACTGGCTACCATTATCTATTGAACTACACTCTGTTAGCGGTCCCTGTGACAATTTTCGGTTTCTTGGCTGTCTCATATGGCGGCATAGTACCCTTCGGATGAGGTAAGCCGAATATGATCAAATAATGCTTTATGTTATGAGGTCACTAATTTTCTTAGTGTCAGTGAGGTCACTAATTTTCTTTGTGATTTTAAGATTTGTCATGGATTACTTGTATGTATGTGTGTGTGTGTGTTCTTTCAAGAGGAGTAAATATTGATGATTATATTCTGGCCAGTCAGTGTTTGATATAATATGACTTTGCTTGATGTTCTTCGCCCCATACGTGCAAAGTTTCCAGTGACAATAAAAGGATAGTCTTGTACATTTGACCTATGCCACATATATGACACTAATGATTTAAGCATGATGCTAAGAGAAGAACAGTATATTTATATATTGCTTGTTTGTTGTGAGATTGCCTCTTCTTGTGAACTTTGATATTAGAGCCATTTGGTACAGACGGGTTCTGTGCTTGGTTGGCTTTCGGGGCTTGAGAAATCGAGGGACAAATTACAGATAACTGAGCCTGGTGTGAGGTGGGCACCTCGGAGGGGAAGATTGAGAAGATCATCATGAAGTTCTTATCTCTCTTCCCCAAATTTTGATATGTTCTTTTTAGGGACTTTTGTTCTTGAGGAGTTTAGTTGTTTCAAAGTGAAGGGTTCTGATTCTTCACTTGGTTTGCAGTAGCTACTAGCTAGTGGGATTGTTTAGAAAGCATAACTTCTCCAATTATAGGGTTTAGGTTGGCAATCAGGTGTTTTAGAGTCTTCTATTGTTGGTGACGTGGATTTTGTTAAGTTGATCTTCCGCCACACAACACAAAGCCTCGTAAGAAACTTAACTTGAGAGGAAAACGTTCGTTTAATTTACTTTATCCACTTCTATTTAGTAACTCAAAGGGACTCCTGTCAAGAGCCTTTGACTTTAGCTGAATTCTTCGACTGTTTGTTATAAATTACCCTCTTGCGCCCTATGTTGCGCCTTCCTGTAACGAGCCACATTAAGAGAAGAGCTTATCCAAAAAGCAAAGCTTAGATTCAGGTACATTATGGCTGCTTAGTGACCTCTGACGGTTCTGGCTTTTTGAAACAAAAATCTGTCCCAAGGCTTATCCAAAAATCTGTCACAGATTAGTTAGTGACAGTCAGGCAAATAATGTAACTTGCTGGATCTTGGTTTTTTAGGTCCAAAATTTACTTGGACAAATGACAGACCTATTGGGGAGCTTATTAAAGAAATGCTTGGCATATTTTTAGCTAATCATTTTTTGGCAAAACAGTTTCCCCAATGCTTGTCTACAAAATTTGCCTAGAACCCATTCTTATCATTGTCCCATCTCGCTCTCCACAACTCCCTAAACATTTGAAGATGGACTCCTCTGTGCACCCCATCATCCAGCAAGCTTGGGAAGACTTTCCTTCTTATAGTCACGCTATTGTAGGAACGCATGATGATCTAAAAGTTTGAACAGGGAAGCCTTTGGTAACATTTTCCATAGAAAGAGAAGGATCCTTGCTAGGTTTTCTGGCATTTAGAGAGCTTTGGACCTCTCCCACAACAACTTTCTTGAGAACCTTGAGAAGTCTTTGAGGTATGAGTACCATGAGATTCTCCCATAACACAAAGCTTCTTGTCCCATCTCTTGTGGAGGTAAAGAGCACCTTGTGGTCCTTTAAGTCCAGAAAAGCTCCTGGCCCTGATACTCCACGCTTTATTCTTCCAAAGAAGTTGGGATGTTGTGAAAGACCATGTGATCAGTGTCTAGTGCCTTCTCTTCTGGCACAATAAACTGTGGCCTCTTCCAATCCATTATTTGCCTTATCCCTAAAGTGCAGTGTCCTGAAACAGTCTCCCAGTTTAGACCTGTTGCCCTGTGCAATACTGTCTAGAAAATTATTACAGAAATGGTTGCTAACAAACTGAAACCCTTCTTGGGTAAGCTCATCAGTCATTTGCAAACCAGTTTCATCCCTGAGAGAAGAGGTAGTGACAATGTGGCCACTGTTCAGGAGGTTGTCCACAATTTTAAACACGAAAACGGGAAAGTGGGTGTGTACCACCCTGGAAAATTCAAGGGGGTCAACATGCAATAAACTAGAATTTTGAGTTGAGGTGAAAATTCTTGTTCATCAATATTGCTGATAACTGGTCAGGAGGCAATGACAGACAATTGGTAATGAATCAGAACCCTAAAACAAGTTGGGGTCAAAGTGGAATTTCAAAAATTAACCATTTAATTACAATTAAACCCCTAAACTTTTCAATTTTACATTTGAGACCGCCCTAGAATACTATACTTGATACCCCATTCCATGCAATTCAGCATGCAAAGCTCTAGAAACCTGTGGTCAGCCTATTTAAACCTTCACATGCAAAATCTCCCTCAATCCTCAGCTGTAGCACCTTCCCACTCCCCTCAACCTAAGGCACAAGTTAGCTCAGAGCAAGAGCTACCTAGCGGATCGAATTCCCCGTAAGTGCATGCATGAACCCGGTCATTCTTCCCTCATTCTCTATGTAATATGTGAATTGGTGGAAATGAATGTTCAACGAGTCGAAGGAACCAAGTAGGAGGTTGTAATTTCACTGTTTTTGTTGAGGTCGCCGCATTCTGCAGAGCTTCGCCGGAGACTGGTAATTTGAATTTTGAGCACTCCTAGAGTATTTCTTATTCTAGTTCCTCCTCTGTGATCTCTGCATGCTATAGAATCGTTCGACGAGCCTGAAACTAGACTAGAATGTCATATGAACCCCTGCATGTTCATCCCATCGTTTTTTTGGCGAGCTTGAGCCTCTGTTTTGAGCCTAAAAGCTCCCTCTCTGTGCATGTCTTGAAATTGAGACCCCACCTGCTTAATGAATTCATACCAATCAACCATTCCCAAGTGACTTTAGCCCCTGAAAACATCATTTGATCATTTGTGTGCATGCTCAAAGTGAGCTGCCCAAATCGAGACCCTGAAACTGGGAATTTTCTGCCAACTTTGGGCCTAAGCATCTTGCTGGTTTGGTGTTGGTTTGAGGCACCAATTGGCTCTGTGGGTTCCTGGTAGGTTTGGCTGTAACTTTCATGTCAATTGGGACCAAATTTCTCTCTAAACTCTGCTGCATGCAATGACTGCACAGTGATGAATCAACCCAGAAACTGTTCTGTCAAGTTTATGCATCTATTGCTAGCTCTGAGGCTGCAATTTGTACCTGGTTATTCCCCGTGCCTAAATCTAAAACTTCCATGTTAATTTTGTGAATAAATACTCTCTTTAACATTGTCAAATTTGAGCTCAAAGTCCCTGGTTCTCATCTGCCTGTTTTCAATCCTCATGGCTCTCTGATCTGCTGTTGGTATATGGTGATTCTTGTCTCTATGGAAAGATCAATCATAGTACTACAATTTCCTCAACTGGAGCTCAACCGAATTCCTCGCAGATTGTGAGATAATCACTCCTGAAGTTGCAGCTTTGAGCTGTTTAGATGTTTTCTCAAATATGCAGTTTTGAACATAACCAAGACCTTGAGTTTGACCAACAGTATCTGAATGATTATTTGATCACATTGAGCTCTATTTTCAAATTTGAAAACCCTAATCTTAGGGATTTCAGGCTGTGAAACCCTTTTCCTTTAATTCCTTATCATTTGACTGTAATTTACTCTTGAAGTTAACCCTGTGAATCATGATATTGGTGAAACATTGACTTTCTGTTGAATTGGTCAAATGATCTTTTTGCCCCTGGAATACTTCAAGAATGTTGTTGTCCAGGTGACAATGTGAGGTTAACCCCAAGTCTGACAGTCGACTTTCCTAGAAACGCTAGTTTTTCTGAACTGGCCATGAGGGGCAAAATAGTAATTTCGGCATTTCATCAAGGAAATGACCTAAACTGTAACCCCAGGCATAAATCCTCTCTCAATGATCAACGGAAAGGGTTAAAATGCAATTTAATCAAACTTTAGGGACCTATGTGCAAATGAGCTAGAACCTGAGAAGCAGACTTCTTAGGCCATTTTGTGACTTGAGGCAGATAATTTGCACAATATTTGAAGTTCCTAGGCCAGTCTAGGCTTCACAGGTTATTTGATTGAGTTATCAACTACCAGTTCGTCCCAGCTCTTTCTTCCCATCTGACTTTTTTGACTCGTATCTGGGTCACTTTGACCGGGTGATTTGGATAGCAAAATAATAAGATGTTTTGATATTTTTTTACCATACTATAGAGCACCTTTTACTCTACAACACCATTAAAATATTATCAAAAAATTACATCGGTTTGCTATTCAAATCACCGGGTCAAAGTGACCCAGTGAATAGTGTCAAAAGTCAAATTGGGAAGAAAGAGCTGGGACAGAGTGGTAAACCAAAACTCTACATTAAGGGCTGAGATGACAAAAAGGGATAGAATTGTAATTCTGGGCTAGGTAACCAGGCAATGCACTAAATAGTGCAGCCTTCCTTATAAAGAAAGGTAGTGACAATGCTTCTAATATTATTGTGATAGATATACTGCAAGGAGTTAGCACCGTGGAGTTAGCATAACACCCTAGAGATTAGGTAAGCATGTATATGCTTAACTTGCTATACTAAACTTTGGTTATATTAATCTTTATACATAAATGTGACGCATGGAATTATGAGCAATGGAAGGGATATCCTCGGATATCTGGGTGGATACTGTGGTCTTTGGAAACATGGCCCCGGTTTTATGGGCATTAAATTAAGTCGGGATATGAGCTAGCACCCGAATGTAGGTAGCTAATGAAAGAACCCGTTAGGGTTTCTGAGAGAGAAGGCGGAGAAGACGAAGGAAAAATGAAGAGATATTATTAACCTTAACCATTTACAGTGATAAGAGACTTTATATAGTCTCGATCCAACGGTCGGATTGGTACGGAATAGATCTAACGGTAAGAATCACATTAGGGTTACTGAATACAGCAGAAAGACTATTTTACCCTTATAAGTGATGGGCAATTATATTACAATCAGTGGGCTTTAGATAGCTAATGTCTTGGGCTTCAGTTGGTGGGCTTGACGGTTTAGCCCAATTGATATTTGATCCGTTATTACGGCCCCTTAAACGGATGGGAAGTCGGACGAACCATCAGTTTATCACGTAATGCTTCAAAGGGAGCAGCAGCCAAAGACTTGGTGAAGAGATCCGCTATTTGATCTGCACTAGGAATGAAACAAATAGTTAGGTGTTTTAGAAGAGCTTGTTCTCGGACATAGTGATAATCAATTTCAATATGTTTTGTCCGAACGTGGAAAATCGGGTTATTTGTGAGTGAAATAGCATAAACATTGTCGGTGTGAAGTAAAGGAGGTTGAGGTAAACAAAATCGTAAGTCGTAAAAAATTTGGCGAAACCATGATATGTCAGCGGCCCCTGTGGCTAAGGCCCGATATTATGCCTCGGTAGAGGACCGTGAGACTGTGGGCTGCTTTTTGGCAGACCAATGAACTGGATTTGGGCCCAAAAATACAACAAGCCCAGTGGTGCTATGGCGATCAGTTGGATCTCCGACCCAGTCAGCATCGGTAAAAATTTGTAAGGGAAAATGGCCTTTTGTATAAAAAAGCCCATGGGCTTTTGTGCCTTGTAAGTATCGTAAAACTCGTTTGGCACCACTGAGATGCACAGTGTTGGGAGAGTGCATAAATTGACAAATACGATTTACGGCAAAAGCAATGTCAGGCCGTGTAAAAGTTAAGTATTGTAAACCTCCAAGTAGTTGTCTATAAATAGAAGGATCAGGTAAAGGAGATCATTGATGGAGATGAAATTTAATACCACTTGCTAAAGGAGTGGAGCTGGGTTTGCAGTTTGACATACTAAACTTAGCAAGTAAATCAGTGGTATATTTTTCATGTGTAATGGATAAGCCATTGTGTGTACGAGTGATTTGGGGACCTAAAAAATAGGTCAAGTGACCAAGATTGGTCATTTGAAACTCATGACTAAGTTTATGCAATAGGAAGGTGATATAACTAGTATCATTCCCGGTGACAATAATGTCATCAACATATAACAAAAGCAATGTAATTTTGTTGTTAAAGTGACGAATAAAAAGTGAACAATCAGCAAAGGATGCTACAAAGCCTAAAGAACATAAAAACGAAGTAAAACGCTCAAACCAAGCTCGAGGAGCTTGTTTGAGCCCATATATGGACTTGTGTAGTAAGCAAACATGATTGGGTTTTTTTGTATCAATAAAACCGATGGGTTGCTTCATATACACAGTTTCACACAAATAACCATGTAAAAAAGCATTTTTAACGTCAAGTTGTTGAAGAGGCCAAGAGAAAGTGGCTGCAAGAGCCAAAATTGTACGAACAGTGGCATGCTTCATAACCGGACTAAAGGTTTCATCATAACCTAAGCCTTGAGTTTGATGAAAACCTTTGGCTACTAGCCATGCTTTATAGCGGGAAACAAAACCATCTTGATTGTATTTAGTTCTAAAAACCCATTTGTTGCCTATTATGTTTGCTTGAGGTGGTGGAGGCACCAAATTCCAAGTTTTCTGTGACAAAAGACTGTTAACCTCATTTGACATAGCTTGGCGCCAAAGAGGTGATTTTACCGCTTCTGTAAAAGTGGTGGGATCTAAGTGTGTGTTTGGTGTATGATGCATAGCAGAGAAACCGACACAATTAGTAGGAGATACATAATAAACCAACTTTTTCTTGCTTATTCCAGACTTGCTACGTGTCTGCATTGGATGTGTAGACATAGTAGAAGAAGGGGGGTGAGAGGGCATCATAGGGTCACCTTGTTCTGCCAAGCTATTCCTGGAGGAGGATGAATGCTGTGATTCAACAGAAGTGACAGTGTGGATGGTATCTGTTCTAGGAGTATCTGTTCCAAGTGTAGTAGGAGTCCTGACACTGCCACGTGGTGTTGAATCAGCAGACACCATCACCTCAGGTGGCTGCAGAGGATCATATCCCTCAGCATTGGTGTTTTCTGGTATTAAACCAACAGATGGCCCGGATGAGTTCTGGGTAGGAGATGGAGGGACAGTAGTGTTGTGGTGACCTGAAACAAAAATCACAATGTGAGTAAGGTGAAGAAACAGAAGAAGTAGTAGTAGAAAAAGGAAATGTAAACTCATCAAAAATTACATCTCTGCTGATATAGAACTTTTTACTTTGTTGATCATAGCAAAGATAGCCTTTGTACCCAGAAGCATACCCCAAAAAAGTGCATCTTTTGGTTTTAGGATCCAATTTTGAAGAATTATAATCAGTCAATCTAGGATAACAACTGCAGCCAAACACTTTCAAAAACTTGTAATCGGGTTTTACTTTGAACAATATTTCATATGGTGATTTGCTAAGAGTGTTTGAACTTGACATTCTATTAATTTAATAAACTGAAGTTGCCACAGCATGATACCAAAACCGTTTAGGAAGAGAAGTATTATGCAATAAAGTGACTGCAGTTTCTATTATGTGCATATGTTTCCTCTCAGCAATGCCATTTTGTTGAGGTGTGTATGGACAAGATTTCTGATGAGAAATGCCATTATCTTGAAGAAATTTCTGAAAAGTGTAAGCAATGTATTCACCACCACCATCAGTTCTAAGTATTTTGATTGAGTATCCTAACAGTTTTTCAATAAATAATTTGAAAGTGGTAAAAACAGAAGATACTTCAGACTTTAATTTAAGAGGAAATAACCATGTAAACCTGGAAAAATCATCAATGAATAACACATAGTATTTAAAGCCATTATAAGATAAAGTTGAAGCAGGTCCCCAAACATCACTGTGAAGCAGATTCAAAGGAGTTGCAGTAGCTATTTCAGACAATTGATAAGGTAATCTAGACATCTTTCCAGCAAGACAAGGTTCACATTGCATCAATATTTGCAGACAATTTAACAGAAGGAGATAAACATTTAACACATTTTGATAAGACTGAAGAAGAGGGATGGCCAAGTCTTGAATGCCACAAATGTGATTTGACTCTTTGACCCAAAAAGGCTTGGGGTTTTGATGGTGCAGATAGAGAAGACAGAGGATAAAGCCCGTTTTTACGAGGTCCTTGAAAAAGGATTTGATTCGTGGATATGTCCTGAACATAAAATGAATTTTTATCAAAAACAAACCGTGTATTGTGATCACAACAGAACTTATGAACATATAGCAAATTAACAGACAGTCCAGGAACATGTAAAGTATTAGAAAGCACATAAGAATTATTGGATGTAGAGAGATAGGCAGTACCGGAGTTCTGGATAGGGAGAGAAGATCCGTTACCGACGGTGACTGAATCACTTCCAGAATATGGTTCAGCAAGAGAGAGATTGCGAAAATCAGCAGTCAAATGATTTGAAGCACCCGTATTTGTCAGCCATAGATCAGAAGTTGGTGGTTGATCATGGTGAGAAGGAGAGGTTGAAGCAGCCATGGCAGAGCTGTTCTGGAGGGTGCTTGCCCTGGTAAGCATAATCCATTCTGTGATAACAATCGACAGCAGAGTGATAATCATAGCCACATATCTGGAAGTTGACAGGGTTTGAACTACGACCCGAACCACCTCTGCCTCGGTAACTGGATCGATCCGAACCGCGATTGGAACTGTTTCCATACCCGGATCCGAAACCGCCACCATACCCGGATCCATGATTAGGGTTGGATCCAGATCCGGAATAGGAACGGCCTCCTCTGAAGTCGGATCGGCCACCGCCGCCACCTCGATGACCGAAACGACCTCCGCCACCTCCGCCACCACCGCGTTTATGGAAGAAAGCGGTGGGAGAGGAAAGATCGGCCACCATCATCTGGGATGCATGCATCTGTTCTTCTGCTTTCAGGAGCACATGGAGTTCTTCGAAGGGGATTGGTTCGGAGTGGATGTGCAGAGAGGAGCGGAAGGAGTTGTACTCCGGGGGGAGCCCGTTGAGAGCATAGAGGAGAAGATCTTCATCTGCGGTTTGAACTCCGGCCACCGCCAGCCTGTCCCCGATGGATTTGAGGCGTTGCATGTATAGATCTATCGAATCAGAGCCCTTGCGGAGGTTGTGGAACTCCGATTTGAGAGACAAGATGTTAGATCTGGTCAGGGAGGCATAGCGGCGCTCGAGAGCAAGACAAGCACCACGAGAAGTGAGAGATCCAATAACAAGGGTTAAGGATTCTTGAAAAAGAGTAGCATTTAAAATGGTCAAAACTGCCTGATCTTGAAGATGCCAGGCTGTGTATGCCGGATTTGTAACCGGAGCACCATCGGTGGTAATAATCGATGGAGGACAAGGTATGGAGCCATCTATGTATCCGTATAGTGTATGTGTGCGAAATATAGAAGCTATTTGATGTTTCCAGAGGACAAAATTTGTTGAATCAAGTTTGAAGGGTAACATGTTATGAATGTTTGAGAGAAGATACAGCGGCTGTGAAGCCGGTGTATGAGAGGCAAGAGCCATGGTGGCTCTGATACCATGAAAGAACCCGTTAGGGTTTCTGAGAGAGAAGGCGGAGAAGACGATGGAAAAATGAAGAGATATTATTAACCTTAACCATTTACAGTGATAAGAGACTTTATATAGTCTCGATCCAACGGTCGGATTGGTACGGAATAGATCTAACGGTAGGAATCACATTAGGGTTACTGAATACAGCAGAAAGACTATTTTACCCTTATAAGTAATGGGTATTACATTACAATCAGTGGGCTTTAGATAGCTAATGTCTTGGGCTTCAGTTGGTGGGCTTGACGGTTTAGCCCAATTGATATTTCATCCGTTATTAGCTAATACTACCCTCTGGACTGATGATCGAGGGTGTGTACACTCAATGTCTAGTTTGTCTTGAGAGGTTGGTATTGGTTTGAGAAATGGACGATAATATTTTTATTTGCTTGTAACGGTTTTGTAATGTTGAAATGGTTAACAGGATTGGAACTCGCAGTCTGTAAGTGTTACCAGTAGTCCAATAATATTGAGTCAACTTTTTTATATCTAAATGTTAATTGGACTTCTTCTCTCGTTTGGTTTCAGGTGAGACGGCGGGGATAGACGAGGCTCTCTAGAAAGAACTATAGTTGGGATAGTTATGTAATGTATGTTTTGGTGTATGTTAATTGGACTTCTTCTCTCGTTTGGTTTCAGGTGAGACGGCGGGGATGGCCTTTGTTGTGCAGCTGAAGGGGAGCAATTTGACTTCTTCGATCCTTCAAAAGTGGTGAGACAAGGAGATCCCCTTTCTCCCCATATGTGCATGGAGTATCTCAGCCTCCTAATCTGAGACAGTGTCAACAAAAAAGCCTGGTTTTCTATTAGCAGCTCCAAAAGAGGTCTAAAGCTCTCCCACTTATTCTTCGCTGATGATTATGATCCTGTTTGGGAGAGCCACCACCTCTAATTGCTGCATTATTAAAGAGGCCACCCTTAACTTCTGTGTGCTCTCTGGCCAAAGAGTGAACCTGGTCAAGCGTAAAGCCTTCTTCTCAAACAACATGTCTCTTTCTTTTGAAACCTCCTTGGCCTTCCCCCTCCCTCATCCCCTCCTTATACAAGCCATTCAGTTCCTGGCTGTTTGACAATGGCTCTTCTAAGATTCTTGGCTTGGAGAGCCACTGGCAAACCTCTTTCCTGTTGAAATGTTGGATTATTTGGTTAAGAACGAATGATATGGTGTTTGCCAAAACCTCTTCTATCTTCTCTGTCTCCTCTCTTGTCAACAATTCCTCTGAGGCATTCAAGTCTTGGCTATTAGCACTAAGTCCCTCAAGCCTCCAAAGATCTCTTTCCTGGTGTCTTGGAATAGGCTTCCTGCAAATTTCTTGAATCTGAACACTGGATCTTCTTGTAAACAAGGAAAAGCTGGTATTGGTTCCAGCAAACTTAACATTCCTCCAAAGACCTCTTTCCTGGTGCCTCCAATATGTTCTGAAGCCCTTAGCTCTAAAAGTTGGCCTTATGATCTCCCGCAAACTTAACATTCTTCACTGCATTGCTAATTCTAACAGTATTCTCTCCCACCACTTTTCAGATTCTCACATGGTAGGACCTATCATGTTTGATTGCCATCCTGAGAATCTGAAAAGCCAACAGGGTAGCTCACTGTCTTGTACAGGAAGATTGCCATGCTGTTGTTGGTTCTGCTGCTACTTCTGTTTCTGTTGCTTTTGGTTATTCTTGTAATGAGTTAGACAACGTTTTCCTGGATTTCAGTGTTTGTTTTTCCCCTCCTGCCTATGTGAAGGAGGTGTTGGACTTTGATTGTCCAACAAAAACAGTACAGACTCCACAAAGTAATCGATGTAGATCTTTCCCCTCTACTGATATTCGCCTAAGAGAAAAGCTCATGCGGATTTCGAGAACCTTTCCTTTACAATAACAAGTGTCATTTATATCTTGTTCTTCTCTATTCATTGAATGATTAGTTTGGGAAAATTACTCTTGTGGTTGACCCTTGATTGGTTGAACAAAGTTCCGCATAAACAATTCAAAGTAGCATTGTCTTTGAAGTAACCTGATCTTCAGGTATGCTAGATTGCTCTCCTATGCATGTATGTTTCCCTCGGATGTCCAACTATATAAAGCATGTAACTTGTCTAGAAGTGAGCTGCTTCACACCATGTCTCACCGTTTTATGGATATTAGGTTTGAGAATCCCACCTTAAAAGGTTATGCAGCAAATATTGAACTTAACAAAGCTGTTTAGTGTTTTATTGTTTCCCCTATACCTTCCGTATAAAGGAAACTGGAAAAAAGTCCATGGACCTAAAGCTGGCTTCCTCTTATTGCGTCATTGAGCTTTTTTAAAGGTGAATGAGCATCTTAATAAGACATTAGTTGAACTGATAGGCTCAGACGTCAAGCTCTATTATCAAGCACATTCTGTAATGAGTTGGAAACATAAAAAATTTGAATTTCCCTCATTATTTGGTTGTTTCAAAGGCACGCAAGAGTGCTTAGCTGATTGAAGTTGCCTACACGCTGGAAGCAGCCGTTGTTATAATGGTTCTGAAATTTAATAACCCGGCCAATAGAAATGATAAGTACTTGTATTGAGGTGAACTGACAATGAAAAATAAACAGAACTTAAAGTGAGTTGTTAGGGTGGGTAAACCACGTGTGTGGTGAGACTGAAAATCCCATGGATTTGGGTGTGTAAAATAAAGTGAACTCCAGTGACCAAGTGGAGAAAGGGCGAGGATGTTCTTAGTCCTTTGCTGCTACCTTTTGCTCTGTGCTAAAATTTTGTCCTTGTTGAGCATTCAACTCCTTAAGGTATACTATATGCTAACCATAAATGTAATCAACCACATGCCTTGACAGCATATGTAATTTACCCGTACATGACTAACACTTTATAATCATGAAGTCGTGTAATCTCTTATGTTATATGGTAATTAATTGTGCGCATACTTTTTGCAAAAATGAGCAGATGGAGATGTTACGCGAAGTGAACAATGTGGATTCATTGGTTGGGCCACAGTAGGGTTGTTGAAGTGACGTGTAGAATCCAACTACTGAGAGAAGAAGACTAAAGTAGAATGGTGATTGATCAAGAAACAGCCATGGCTGTTTGGAAGGGCAGCTGGTTGTTGCAGAGGGGTGGTTAATCATTTTTGGCCTGTTTGTTGTGAGGAGATTGCCTCTTCATGTATTACATTGGCAATGGGAGGCTGTGCATTGTTTATGGTGAGTACAAGAAACTGGTCATCACTTCCTGCAGCTTCTTCGGAGTTACCTCTGTCTTTTTACTCTGGTATCGTGTTTTATTCAGGTTAACAAAAACTCAATACGAAAAGTGGTAAGCATAGAGATTTTTGCCTTGCTGGCTATGGGGGATCTTATGTGATTTGAATGGGGGAATGGATCAAAGCGTCAAAAGTTTAAGGGTTATACCGGCCTTCATACGGTGCTTGAAGCAGACAATTGGGCCGTCCAAAGAGGACTTGTCATTATCCACCAAAACTGAAGAAGAGAAGTCAACACCGAGAGTAGCTCATGAAAGCAACTTTCCATCTTCTTTGATTTAGCATTCTTGTACAAATTCAATTCTCCATCGTCTGCAAATGGCTGCTAAGCTAGTGGTAAAGGCCCAGGGCCGGCTCAATGGCTAAGCCATTAAAGTCGTTGCTTAGGGCACCAGATGCAAAGAGGGCACCATTTTAAAAGTTTCAGGGGTAGTTTAGTAATTTCAGTAACGTATTTAGTTATTAATTAATATATAGCATCCTTATCTCCTAATATGTTGGTCAACCGAAATATTTCCGGATATGAAGATCGTGTTTCAATGATATCTTCTCCTCTCTCCCTCTCTCTCCCTCTATCTCTCAAATCGCCTAAAATCTCTCAACAAACGTTCCCTATTCTCTAGCAACATCAATCATCATAACTATAATCAAATGTTACAACGATTCTTTTGTTAAATAAACCCTCTGATATCCCAAGATTCATGCTACAGTCCATACGAAATTCCTTGCTTTCTCTGCAATCGGTCGTTGGGATCTAATTGCATATTGTTAGGCAATCTACAAAATTTCTCGACTACTCCAATATTTATGTTGGGCAACTCACGCAGAAATCTCTACTCTTTGCAAATCAGGTCAGGACTTCAATCGACTGTTTATGTTTTTTCTTCCTCCAGCTATGTATAATTTGGGGATTTGAGAATTTCTGTGTAGAAGGTTTACCGAGTGTTTATCCCGCAATTTTTTTTTGAGGTAATTTATCCTGCAGTTTTGATAAATTATGAACTTAAATTCGCAGTTTTTATTGTTAAGATTCGATTTTACTTCTGCAATCTGATGTGCTGATCCTCACCACAGGTAGGGTACAATTTGGGGATCATGTATGAACGTGTACAATAAGTTCAATGTTGATGTAAATTTAACTTAATTGTGATGTTTTCAATTTTAGGTGAATGGCCGTGTTTGACAATTCTCGTGATGTAATGTCTATTTTAGAAGATGTAAACTCTTAATCTATGTCATTTCTAATTTCTTGTGTTACAGGATCTCAAAACCTGGCTGTTTATTGTTGTGCAAGGTTTGCTTTGGACTCTCATATTGTTAGATTAATACTATAGCCTTTAAACTTACCGAGTTTAGGTTGCTTGTTTGATAGCACTTTCTAGTTGATTATGAATAGACTTATGCAGTAATTTTTATAATTTAAGTTTTTTTTATTTATATAGATATGAAGGGCACTAAATTTGTTTTTTGCTTAGGGCAACAGAGAAGTTAGAGCCGGCCCTGTAAAGGCCTTGTAAGCACCATGCATTGGTTACGATTCAATCCCCACCCCCACTTACGCATGACCAGCGATTACCTTTCACATAGGATACAAGAGGTACAGGAACACACCATCAATGATGACAAGAAACTGTTTCAAGTAATCGTACAATTTCCTTCATACCTGCAGTACTCTATCATCCGTATCCAGAGAAGCTGGAAGAGTTGTTGTTGGACACAGCTAGAAGTTAGTCATGCTTTTGATTGCTGCTGCTTACCAACTTCTCACTGACAAGAGGAGTTTGCCGCAGAACTAGAAGTATTATACTCTGCACCACAACATTTGAAAACCATAACAAACACTTCACTGAGAAGACTAGAAGAATAGGGTTAGTGAGAAAAGCAAGTTGGAGATGTACTTACTTCGCAATCATCTTCTGGAACTTGGCCTCAAGTACAGACCTTAGCGTCCTCTTGAAGTTGAGCTTCATTATCTCAGGCAAAGCTTCCTTCTTCTGTTAAACCAGACAAATATTCCCCTTACCAACTTCAACAAGCCTAACACTGAGTCCAATACGAGAGAGGGGGAGGGAAGTCTCTGTCTGTGTGATTAGTGTTACAATAGGAAAGGTTGAGGCGAGCGGGTTTGATTGCCATTATATGGTTAGATTTGTCCAGTTATGACTTGAAGGGTAGGGGAATTTGAAGATAAGTTAGGAGTTGTTGGAAGCAGGAAGGCCTTGTCTCAGTAAGTTGTCCTGTAATGAATTGAAGGACTTTCGATGGTGTGTATTTGGCCTTGTTTGCAGTGCCAAACGCCACATCAGTTTGCTTTATAGCATGACTAGGTTCATAACACCTCTTCAAACAAAAGGCAACCTAAAACATACTTGGTGGTACATAAACAGTTGATATACAATATGATTAAAGGGCACAAGTCTACCATTACCAGCTAGTAAATCTTTTTATCTGAATTTTCTCAATTGCCGGTTCAGAGTTCTACGGATGAAGTATCCTTAGACCCATAGACTGAGATTGTGTGACCACGCTGAGTCCAAGTGACTATTCTAGTGCTTCATGTGGATCTTATATAGCTATTAGGTTGTTCATAATTGTGATTTTTAATGTCTTTCACTATTTGTTTTTGAGGCTTTTGAATCTTGGAGAACCAAAGATAAGAAGATGAAGCATAACCATTTTGAAACTAGTTTTACGCCTGAAGTTGCCCGCGTCATGAAAGAGCGTGAGTGGTGTAGTATGAAACATAACCATTACCAAATTTGCTTAAAACGGATTTTACTGATATTAGAGGGTATATGAAAGAGCGTGAGTGGTGTAGTAAACGTCCTGAGTGATAAATTGATGCTGTATAAAACCCATTAAATGTTCTGCGATCTGAAAGTTGAGTTCTGTTCAGATCAGCTTTCGCATTTCATAAATTTATGAAAACCTTGTGCTCCTGCTTCAAATTCTGCTTCATTGTTATACTCTTGTTTGTGCCCTCATATTGGAATCAATCATTTATCCCTTTCTGTGCTGTGTCCGTGTGCTCATGCTCCAATTGTTTCGCTTTCCCCACTCTAATAAGCACATCATCCTTTCTCATTTGAGCATGTGCTGATATGTTTAAGCATTTGTGTTCGCAGGGAAGTATTTTGAGAAAGTGTCAAATGTGCCACGTTACGCTCAACAGGATTGCCATGAAGAGGTTACATCGAGGCTGCTTTCGTGACAATGGCTGACTTCCTCCTCAGAGCTGCTGCACAGATAAAAAGCACAGTGCAGAGAGAACATGGCAAATTGCAGAAAGCTTTCTTCAATGGCATTCAGAACAACAAAGATACTATAGATCTCAGAACCCGAGTAGAGAACTTTGCTACTCAGTATGCGATGCCTAGTTTCAATGCATAAAGACATGTACTATTTCGTACTAGTCAGCCTCGACCTCAAGTGAGAATTTCACCAACCCCAACCTTGTAGAGGTCCCCCGGTGCAATAAAGAGAAACTGTCCGGACTCGTTCAGAATAAGAGAGACGACGACGTTGTTTGTTCTCATGCCAAATGCATGTTATTCTAAGCTCAAGTTATTTGACTGCTAATTAGTAATAGTTCAGAGTTAAGACCTAAGTCACCTAGAGCGGGAGCGAAGCGAGAGTGCGAACTGGAGCGGGAGCGGGAAAACGTCTAATTTCTGAATGATTGCATTTGAGAACGTCACGAGAGCGGCTGTATATAATATTTATTTACTATAGTTTTATGAAGAAAACTAATATTTACATATGATAATGTGATTTTACACATGAGAATATTTTTTATTAAAAGGGTTGTCAGTATTCATTTGTCAAATAGGTTGCTTCAATAAGGAAGAATAATGTTTAAATAGTTAAATTATCAAACTAAGACATAATAAGTTGAGATTAATCATCAAATTAGTCGAAACTAATGATAAATTGGCTTTAAAAAGTAATTCGCCTACGAAAAGGAGCTCTCAATTTTCTGGAGCGCCTTTAGAGCGAGGTTTGGTCTCGAAAGCGCCAGAGCGAGGTTTGAGAGCGGGAGCGATGCCCCTTCAAGAGGTTTTAGGTGACTAAGGTTAAGACCAAGGACTGCAAAAGAATCCCACGGCAATTCAAGAGGTGCAGAATGCTTGACATGATAAAAATCATGAAATCCCTCAACTACGTACATTAAGTTCGTTCATCTATATTATAAATTAGGACGGTTGACTTTAAAATGCCTTTTAGATCGTTAGATTGAATTAACCCTAGCCCTTAGATATCACATATCACCACTTAACTACTAACTACTTAACTACCCATTCTTTTTATTATAATTATAAAAAAATGGCTTTCTTTGTTCCTTAAGTACAATTATTTATGTTGTCTTCGTTTTCTGTCAATGTTTGTAGATGAAAATACTCATTTTATTTATGACATTACAATAGGTCGTGAAACGTGTTTTTGGGGTAGTGCCCTCAGGCACGGGCAATCCCCTAGTAGTAGTAATAAAACACCAGTTTGTTAGATTCAACAAAGCAAGTTAAGACTCTCTCTAACTAGTACTTCATCTGGCAGCTACCTTACAATTGGAATGGGTGAAGCCACTCGTTACCAATACAACTGAAAAGTCCCCCAAACAAGTTAGTTAAACACACGAGTGTGATTGTACCAGTTAAAATACTATACTGTTTGCACAACGACGACACTTGGATTCAGGCGAGATTGCACCCATACACCACTGCTAAACATCAGCCTTTTCATACTCCAATGTGCGAAGGATCTTCTTCCGTGGACCCAGCGCAACAAACCAATCTGGAATGTGAAAACCCATATTCAAACTGGTCAGAGAAAATTGGAAAAGCTATATTTCTTCTTTCTTCTACAGTTCCTCCTTTCTTAGCGTTGAAACAAACCAGATCCAGTATCATTCCTATACCATCCATATGTCTAAGCCGTGGTAAGCTCTTTACTAGTAGTCTAAATGACTGTTCCAACCGTTTTGACTTAATATTTCAAACCTACTAATGAACACGTGAGTGTATGCCGTTGGTAAAGAACAAACAGCAACAACATGCATACTAACATTAGCCCTAGCTTGACTAGGATAAAACTACTACAAGTGGGAACAAACAAAAACACCTTCATTTCGTTTCCAGAAAATAGGAACAGACAATTAAGACAGCCCGCACCAAATTTCTTCGACCAATTGCAATTTTTTCTAAAGCTCGCATCGCTCATCAGAAGGTCAATCATGCCATCCCTGCAAAAAGAAATATGTTACTACACGTAATATAGGTTGGTAACCAATTATATCATAAACCACTACCCATATTCTGACTGTTGGAGAAAATTGGAAAAGCTATATTTCTTCTACAGTTCTTCCTTTCTTAGCTTTGATTTGGATGAGGAATCTTAATTTTTTCCACTATTCGTACTACATTTCATAAATACCCCCAGAAGTTCACTCGCTAGTTACAAAAAAGAAAAGGACATCCATCATATGTGGCCTTACATGATGATGATATTCACCAATTCCCCAGCAGAGATATGGATGATCCAACATGGCCCATCTATATATTTTCGACATTCCTACGACATGTCCCCTATCTTAATCCGGAATGTTTACTCTGAAGGCAACATCCAAATTCCAAAAGTATAATAATGAACATCATGGATTCGAAGAATGAAGACCTCTTTTTTTTCTTGCAAAGGCATATTTCTTAATCGGGTAAAAGACAAAAATCACCCTCCGTGTTTGGGGTATATATAAAAACATCCCTCGTATTCGGGGATATACAAAAACCACCCTCGCAGTGGACGGAAGGTAACGGAACCCTAACAGAGAGGCGAAAAGACCTATTTACCCTAAGATTAATGGAAAAGGACACCATATAAATACAATTTTTTCTCTTCCCATTATTCTTCAATATCTAACTCTCTCTCTCTATCCCGTCTCTCTCTCTTCACCTCCCAAACAGCCTCCATCTCCACTCGACCAGAAACACAAACCCTCGTCTCCTCCTCAACGACTCCTTCCTCCCCCTGAAGAAATCGAAGAAATCGACCAGCAATTTCACGTCTTCGATTTTGGCGAAGTTCCTCTCGAGGGTTTGTGGGTCGAGCTCCAGCCTCTCGATGCTTTTCCCAGATGGGTCTCCGACGCGGACGGTGGCGCCGGCGACTAAAGCGACGGCTTTGTGACAGCAGCGGATGAACCAGGAGAGGACGATGATGCCGAGGAGGTTACCCAGGTCGAAGCCGCAGTAGATCTTGAGGGGAGGGTGGTTTGGGTCGGAGCAAATTGACATGAGATTTTCGCTGGTGATGGATTCGAGGAGACCTCTCTCTTCCAATATGTCGACGACATTTGGTCGCCGGCGATTCGAAGTCTCCGGCTCTCGAACTCTCTGTGTTGCCGGCGAGCACTTTACAGAGACGATGAGTACAATCGAGGAAGACGATGGTGGTCTAGCAGGCGGCGTCCCTCGATTCCAGATCTGAAAGCCGCCATCAGCGGCACCTCCAGCCTCCGACGGTTCAACGACCCACTAGTCGGTTCTTCATCCTTCCGGTGGCGCCCTCTTCGTCTCTCTCTTTGTTCTGCTTCATCTTCTTCTGTAAATTGATCTCCGTCTCTAAGTACTAAACAATGGTTCCCAAAAAATTAAGTCACTACAATGTTGAAGCTAAATGATTGAATATATAGATGTCTAACTTGGGGATGAAAAATAGCAATCAGAAAACTCAGATCGCACAAACGAAATCTGTAAGGAATCGGTAGCTTTTCACTAAAAGTACGAATACGAAGATGTCGAAGAGGTAGTCAAGTGTCTACAAGGGTTATGGGTCTCAGGGTGAAGCACACTGGATGAATAATCTCTACAGAGAGAGGAGGGCGTGAAGAGGGAGGGCTATGCATCTCATTATCGCCGGAGGGAGAGAGAGAGACCATAGGAGTGGAAGGGACTGGAAAGGCGAAGAGTTTTGATTTTCAAAAACATCATAACTTCTCTGAGCATTTTGGAGAGGGGTAGACGTGTAGGAGAGATAGAGATAGATGGGGCCAAAGATTCTCATACATATTTTTGGGACAGGAAAGGGGATAAGGTTGGGAGAGAGTTGTTTAAGAGCTCGTTTGCTGTTTGGAATGCTATTTTCTGTTTGGTAAGGTTTGTATAGATTTGGGTTAAGCTATCCATCAGTCCTAATTTGTTATATAGATACAACTGAAAAAACATCACCCCTCGGCTGAGTTCTTCTTGCACGGGCATATTTCTTAATCCAATACCAACATAGTAGTAGTAGTTCTATATGAAAATGCTTTGTAATTAAATACCTGTGATTACACCAATCCTCCTCGGCTGAGTTCTTGTCGCACCATGGATCTGACGGGGGAAGCTCACTGCCCGTGGATGAGGTGGCAATGTCGTATAGATTCAAACTTATCCTGCAAAGTGAAGGTTATGAATGATTAAGTAGTTGTACTAAGATTAAATAAAAATTAAACCAATTTAAGATGGGAAAATGGAGTTACCCCAGCACAATTCATCCGTGGGCAATCAGAGCATGAACTGCAAGTGATCCATGAAAGATCACCCGCAGTATCAATCACCAAGTTGTAGGGTTTTGACGGAGAGGGAGACCCCAGCTCAACCGTTGTGTAGTATAGCCCTATAATCAAATAATCATTGTGCTTCATTAATCTAGTCATGGGTAAATGTTCAACCTTTTGTCATTCACACAATACCATTCAATTGATGATGATGTTAGGTCAGAACTAACAATAGCGAAAGCGGTTCTAAAGGGTAACAACTAAGAACCGATAATGCCATTGTCGGTTTTAAAGAACCCACAATCCCTCACTCAGTTTCGGCTCTGCTCGAAAAAATATGTTAAACTGACATTGGGTGTGTGTCGGTTTCGGCCTCGAGAACCGAGACACCCAATGTCAGTTTCAAAACGAGCTCATTTTTATATTATCCCCCCAGTGGCAGTTACTTGGGTGTTTGTCGGGCTGATCAAGCTCATTTCGTTGAAAGCGGGGTTCAATCCGGTCAGACTTTTAAAACTAAGCATGAAAGTAACTTTCAAACACAAAAGTAAAAAGCTGGACTGAAAACCTCCACCTACCAAGCTCATTGTTATCACATCAGCACCGCAAAAAAAAAAAAAAAAAAAAAAAAAAAAAAAAAAAAATCATTATATAGACAGACAGCAGCTAAACTTAAATCATGGACCAAAACCAAGTCCATCACGCCAACATTAGACTACTACTTGACCCAATTTGCCCCCCTCAAATCTATACTCAAATCTTCTTGTGATTTCTATAGTGTGAACACTACTTAATTCTGGACTTTTTCTCTCAAAATAAAAGTCCAGGTTTCCTTTGGGATTGGATTTTGAGAGTTTCTCGCTCCCCCAAGAAAACATAATCGGGGAGCTTCAAAGAACACAACCATCAAATAGAAACCCACAATCACTGCCACGTGACCTAGCTAGCTACTGGTAGTTTTTTTTTTATCCAATTTGATGATCAATACAACCCCAAATCCTAGTTGACCACTATGTCTGGTCCACACAGAAGTGGGAGAGAAAGAGATTGACTAAAAAATTGAAGAGATGAACTTTACCTGCAAAACTATATAGCAGGCGGTTGTGGAGGAGGTTGTCTCGATATCAATGCCATTATACATAGAAATCACTGTTGAAGTGAACTTCCGCCAATGAACAAATCCCCATCTGTTGTATGGCATTAAAGCACAAGAAGATCAGCGGATCAATTTCTCTATTATATATTGCCTGGCGTCAAAAACGAAGAAAATACATTACCTGGTCTCTTTCCATCGTCGTCTGGTCCAGCCATAAGTGCCAGAGAGAGATCGTCGGCTGGTGTTGATTCCTTTGTAGTTGTAACTGTGATGATGGACTTGGCAGTTGCTGTGGTAAGGAACAAGAGAGTCCCCTTTAATTAGTGATTATATTTTGAGCAAATCCCCAAACAATTTTCTAATACTAAGTCACACACAAACACTGTACAACTAAGCAAATGAGGAGGCCAAAAGTGAGGAGGACTCACTCCCACTCCTCCAGAGTCAACTAGTGGAAAGGAGAGATCAAGCGCATCAGTTATTTTAGAAGGGAGCTAACCAAAAAGTTCAAACCAGCCATTTACCTGAATTGAGAACCCCAGTGATTTATTTAAAAACAAAAAGCATGGATCCATTTGATTTGAACAAACCCCAAATCCATGAAGTTAATACCAACTTCTACATGAATCGTGTTGTTTATTCATCAAGAGACCTCTGCAAACAGAATAAAAGATAGAAAGAAGTACTAACCCTTGTTTGCATTTGAAGCACCAGTGTTGAGAAAGTAGTAGTATATCTTTGTTCAATTTCTTCTTCTTCATCACGGATCTGGGTTTGTGCTCCGATCTGAAACAAAAATCGCAAATCAAATCAGTGCCTTTAGAGTTAATCGAACGTGATACGACCAGAGAAAAGGAGCTACGAGGCGTACCGTTGCCGGAGGCCGAACGGAAGTTGAAGGACGGCGGCTGACGGAGCTCGTGGCGCAAGTGAGCGGGGGCGGCGTAATTTCAGTGATGATGAGGAGGAGTGTAGGAAGAAGACTGGGAGAGAGTGATGATAATATGATATTTAATGACGGATGTACAGAGCTCAGTGGAACGGAGAGGGTTTACAGCCCTTGGACTTAGATCTCAGAGAGATGTTAGGTGAAGTGGACGATACATCAATATCCAGTGTGTCAGGTCATCAAAGAACTTGGGTAGGTCTTACGGCATCTCCGACCAAATATAAAATGTCTTTGACCAAGTTTCATTCTGAAACAAAATTTGCTAGTCCAACTTATTGCTTGAACTCCATCACTGAGGAGTAAAATTGTTGTATTGTATGCCTACCGAATAAACTCCTCTTTTACTCCAATAGCATGAAAGACATTGACGAATATATAAGTTAATACGAGCAGCAATTGACATGCAGAGTCACGACTGAGAATGCGAACACACAAAATCGAGATTTTTTCTTGCTTTTTTTCGTTATGACGTCGGAAGGTGCTAGCTTTGCATTGCAGAAGACGCTATATGAGAAGAAAATGGATGGACACACTTGTTTGTCCAAAAGACTTTAAAGCACCACTTCGTTAAAAAAAAGTTTAGAGATTGAAGAGTTTATAATAATTTACTTAAAAACCCTTTAGGCTCTTCATCAAAATAGTGAAATTCATGAATAAGCTGTCTTAAATACTCAAGAACACTAGTATTTCACATGGATATACTTTCACTAGGCGGGACGAAAATACCATGCCATAAGTTTGCCCGAACTTTTATTTACGGATAACATCTGATACATTTCTGCAGATGTACAAAAATATGGATAGTAAAAATTAGATCGTACAAAGAAGTGAAGATGTCCTTGTGGCGATTTTGGTAAATGAGGGATTGATGGGGTGACATTGCTTGCCCAACAGTTTCCTCATTCCTGCCTAACGGTCTAGAGAACGGTACAACTTCTCCTCGGCCTGAAGTCCTACTGTGCGCTTGATCCCAACCACAGAGTTTTAACTAGAGGGACACAACATTTGAAAACCATAACAAACACTTCACTGAGAACGGTACAACTCCTCCTCGGTCTAGAAGTATTATACTCTGCACCACAACATTTGAAAACCATAACAGACACTTCACTGAGAAGACTAGAAGAATAGGGTTAGTGAGAAAAGCAAGTTGGAGATGAACTTACTTCGCGATCATCTTCTGGAACTTGGCCTCAAGTACAGACCTTAGCCTCCTCTTGAAGTTGAGCTTCATTGTCTCAGGCAAAGCTTCCTTCTTCTGTTAAACCAGACAGATATTCCCCTTGCCAACTTCAACAAGCCTAACACTGAGTCCAATACGAGAGAGGGGGAGGGCAGTCTCTGTCTGTGTGATTAGTGTTACAATAGGAAAGGTTGAGGCGAGCGGGTTTGATTTCCATTATATGGTTGGACTTGTCCAGTTATGACTTGAAGGGTAGGGGAATTTGATGATAAGTTAGGAGTTGTTGGAAGCAGGAAGGCCTTGTCTCAGTAAGTTGTCCTGTAATGAATTTAAGGACTTTCGATGGTGTGTATTTGGCCTTGTTTGCAGTGCCAAACGCCACATCAGTTTGCTTTATATCATGACTAGGTTCATAACACCTCTTCAAACAAAAGGCAACCTAAAGCATACTTGGTGGTACTACCTCCGTTTCGTCTATTTCGTCTGCGTTTGACTTTTTAACCCGTAACTGAGTCACTTTGACTTAGTGATTTGGATACCAAAACAATGTAATTTTTTAACAAATTTTTCATGATATTTTAGAATAAACTTTCCTCTATAACACCATGCAAAGATTACCCAATTTTTGTATCGTTTTGCTAATCAAATCACCGGATGAAAGTAACCCAGTGAATAGTGACAAAAAATAAAGTAGCCTGAAACATGCGAAACAGAGGTAGTACATAAACAATTGTGAGATATACAATATGATTAAAGGGCACAAGTCTACCATTACCAGCTAGTAAATCTTCATTCTGAATTTTCTCAATTGTCATATCAGAGTTCTACGAATTCTAGTGCTTCATGTGGATCTTATATAGCTATTAGGTTGTTCATAATTGTGATTTTTGATGTCTTTCACTATTTGTTTTTTAGGCTTTTGAATCTTGGAGAACCAAAGATAAGAAGATGAAGCATAACCATTTTGAAACTAGTTTTACGCCTGAAGTTGCCCGCGTCATGCTATTGGGCAGCACCACTTAACTAGAACCATTACCAAATTTGCATAAAACTGATTTTACTGATATTAGAGGGTATATGAAAGAGGGTGAGTGGTGTAGTAAAAGTCCTGAGTGATAAATTGATGCTGTATAAAACCCATTAAATGTTCTGTGATCTGAAAGTTGAGTTCTGTTCAGATAAGCTTTCGCATTTCATAAATTTATGTGAACCTTAGTGCTCCTGCTGCAAATTATGATTCATTGTTATACTCTTGTTTGTGCCCTTATATTGGAATCAATCATTTATCCCTTTCTGTGATGTGTCCGTGTGCTCATGCTCCAATTGATTCGCTTTCCCCACTCTAATAAGCACATCATCCTTTCTCATTTGAGCATGTGCTGATATGTTTTAAGCATTTGTGTTCGCAGGGAAGTATTTTGAGAAAGTGTGTCAAATGTGCCACATACGCTCAACAGATTGCCATGAAGAGGTTGCATCGAGGCTGCTTTCGTGACAATGGCCGACTTCCTCCTTAGAGCTGCTGCACAGATAACAAGCACGGTGCAGAGAGAACATGGCAAATTGCAGAAAGCTTTCTTCAATGGCAGTCAAAACAACAAAGATACTATAGATCTCAGAACACGAGTAGAGAACTTTGCTACTCAGTATGCGATGCCTAGTTTCAATGCATAAAGACATGTACTATTTCGTACTAGTTAGCCTCGACCTCAAGTGAGAATTTCACCAACCCCAACCTTGTAGAAGTCCCCCGGTGCAATAAAGAGAAACTGTCCGGACTCGTTCAGAATAAGAGAGACGACGACGTTGTTTGTTCTCATGCCAAATGCATGTTTCTAAGATCAAGTTATTTGACTGCTAATTAGTAATAGTTCAGAGTTAGAGACCAAGGACTGCAAAAGAATCCCACAGCAATCAAGAGGTGCAGAATGCTTGACATGATAAAAATCATGAAATCCCTCAACTACGTACATTAAGTTCGTTCATAGTAGTAATAAAACACCAGTTTGTTAGATTCAACAAAGCAAGTTAAGACTCTCTCTAACTAGTACTTCATCTGGCAGCTACCTTACAATTGGAATGGGTGAAACCACTCGTTACCAATACAACTGAAAAGTCCCCCAAACAAGTTAGTTAAACACACGAGTGTGAATTGTACCGGTTAAAATACTATACTGTTTGCACAACGACGACACTTGGATTCAGGCGAGATTGCACCCATACACCACTGCTAAACATTAGCCTTTTCATACTCCAATGCGCGAAGGATCTTCTTCCGTGGACCCAGCGCAACAAACCAATCAGGAATGTGAAAACCCATATTCAAACTGGTCAGAGAAAATTGGAAAAGCTATATTTCTTCTTTCTTCTACAGTTCCTCCTTTCTTAGCGTTGAAACAAACCAGATCCAGTATCATTCATATACCATCCATATGTCTAAGTCGTGGTAAGCTCTTTACTAGTAGTCTAAATGACAGTTCCAACCGTTTTGACTTAATATTTCGAACCTACTAATGAACACGTGAGTGTATGCCGGTGGTAAAGAACAAACAGCAACAACATGCATAGTACTAGCATTAGCCCTAGCTTGACTAGGATAAAACTACTACAAGTCTACAATTAGATAAGGGAACAAACAAAAACACCTTCATTTCGTTTTCAGAAAAATAGGAACAGACAATTAAGACAGCCCGCACCAAATTTCGACGACCAATTGCAATTTCTTCTAAAGCTCACATCGTTCATCAGAAGGTCAATCATGCCATCCCTGCAAAAAGAAATATGTTACTGCACGTAATATAGGTATGTAACAACCCATATTCTGACTGGTCATATAAAATTGAAAAGCTATATTTCTTCTACATATCCTTTCTTAGCTTTGATTTGGATTAGGAATTATTCCGTCGAAATCTAAATTTCTTCTACTATCATACGACATTTCATAAATACCTGATGTGTTGCTTCCGTCTGAATATGAAGCTAAATATCCACACCGATCCCCCTGGGTGAGTTCTTGTCACACCATAGGTCTGACGGGGGAAGTTTGGTGCCCGTAGGTGAGGTAAAGATTCAATTTATCCTGCAAAGTGAAGGTTAAGATTAAATAGCTATATATTTTATTTTTTTAAAAGTAAACCAATTTAAGATGGGAAAATGGAGTTACCCCAGCACCGTTCATCCGTGAAATATCACTTCAATCATCAAGTTGAACGGTTTTGAGGGAGACCCCGCTGCAATCGTTGTGTAGTATAAACCTATAATCAAATAAAACATCATGGTGCTTCATTAATCTGGTCATGGGTAACTCATCAACCTTTTCTCATCCAACTTTTGGACCAATAATACCATTCAATTGATGAAAAAGCAAAGGTGAGAACTGACAACAGCAAAATCAGTTCTAAAGGGTAAGAACCGATAATGCTATTGTCGGTTTTAAAGAACCCACAGTCCCTCACTCGGTTTTGGCTCTGCCCGGAAAATAGCTGAAAATTGAGGAGAGGAATTTTACCTCCAAGTATATGGCGGGCAGGCAGTTATGGATCTCGATTTCAAAATCAATATACAGAGAAATCACGGTCGGAGTGAACTGACTTCCGCTGCCTACGAGAGCAGATCCATCTGTTAGTATGGCATTAAAACACAAGAAGATCAAAGGATGAATATTCATGCCAACTCATTAAAAGCAAACAAGTTCTATCTATTATTGGTTGGCTTGGTGTAAAAGAAGAAAATGATCTTCTGATTTGGGGCGGGATTTTGCTTTTGAGGTGACTATGTTCATCGAAACATTCCCTTATTACGAAATACGATTATTCTCCGTTCTCAACTTGCCCATCTCATACATGCACCTAGTCAAGGGCGGATGAACATGGTGACTAGTGGGGCTATAGCCTCCACTCAAGTTTTGAAAATTGTAATTTCATCCTTATTTTTGTTATTTTTTCAGCTTGGCCCTATAAAAATTATGTTATAACCCCCACTTTACTGGCATATTTTGTTATAAATTTTCATGTTAGCCCCAACTGCAACAAATTCCTAGATCCGCCCCTGCACCTACTAACCTAATTGTAAATCTACTTGGAAGTTCACCTCTGCATAAACTGAAAAGTTCTGGTTGAAATGGATAACGGATGGTTTACGACACCAAACATGAACAATAGAAAAGCCCTTCTTCATGGTGTTTTAGAAGTGCATAGGTTACCTGGGTAGACATACTAACTAATAAATCCCATTGTTCAAACTTTGATGATATACCCAGCTTATTAAGAGGATAGCCAAGTAGAGTAATAGTACTCCTAAAAAATCTACAAATGACATTGACAAGGGATGAAAATGAATAATCTAAGATTTGTCATTTTCTCTTTTCAGTACCATCAGTTCATCACCATCCCCAATTCTCCATGGTGTTGATTAATTATACTGGAATCACCTTTCATAATCTTTCACACAAAGCAATCAGCATACTGTTAAAGTTATCACCCAATAAGTCAGTCATCTATGTTCCGATAATGCCCCCAGACAGAGACAGGTATCAATTGATTGTTCTAGTACTGGTACATAAGGCACTCCAACCACACAGTGGAGGGCCATATCAGTCATTTCGTGGATAGAACTACTATATGCTGTTTCAGATCAGAGAGTAAACACAGAAATTAAGCTTACCGGCGAAGGGAGACACCGGAGGTGATCCGTTTTGACCAGAAGGTTTCATTATCATGATGCTTCCCGTGACTCTCACACCGTCTCCTCCGTTCACGCGTTAAGTCTCTGCTGAAAAAAAGAAATCACACAAGTGAGTGTACGAAGAAGACTGGGAGAGAGTGATGATGATATTTAATGACGGATATGTACGCACGCTAAAGGTCGAACAGAGCTCAGTGGAACGAAGGGTTTACAGCCGTTGGATTTAGATCTGAGAAAGATAGTGGAACTGTGGAACTGTGGACGGATAGCCAGGGATAAGATCGAGTGTGACAGGGCATGAAAGAACTTGTGGGTGGGTCATACGGCGTTTCAACATGAGTGAGCAAGAAAAATGTAATTTCCGAATTATATAAAAAAAAAAAAAAAAGGCAAGAAAAATGTCTTTGACCAAATTACGTTCTCCAGCAAAAGTGGCTCCTCCAACATACTACTACTTACAATGGGTGTATTTGGATGGGAATAAATGGGGAGGAACTAAAGTTTCAAGAATCTGAAAATTCGGTCAAAGAATCTCAAAATTTCCGGAATTCCCAAAGAAAACAGGAGTCCGGTTTTATTGGGCCGGAATTCCGGATGCTGGAGGAGTTATGGAATTAATTGTTGGGCCGGAATTCCGGATGTTGATGGAATTCGGGAATTAATTGGTGCTCTGGCTTGATTTTGGCTCACATTTACCCCACTGTTAGGTCATCACCATACACGTGTCAAGGCCAATGTGTACCCTCCTGTGAGAATCTCCCATAAGTATAGTTTTTTCAGGACCCACCAAGTCTTGTCATCATACCAACAAAACAAATCAATTACCAACAACATTTACTTTTACATATTTTATAGAATACATCATATTTTATTTTAACATTTTATTGTTTTTATAATAAAATGACAATAATCTAATTTAATCTACCCGATTCAAACACTCTAGATAAAAGTAGATCTTTAGCCTAACCGCTCACTTACTTCCGCTCATCCAAACAGACCCAATTACTTGAGCTCCATCAATCGCAAAATTGTAACATGGGTAAAAGACGAAAATCACCCTTTATTTATATAAAAAATACATTTTACTCCCTAATTTATAGGAAAAATACTTTTTGCACCCTTGTCAGTGGATGGAGCTAACGGAATTGACTAAATGACATATTTACCCTCACATTGAAGAAAAAATACACATGCATTTAAGTCATTATTCCTCTCCTCCTTCTCATTTCTTCTAACCCTAACAACTAATTAATTATCTCTCTCCTCTGCCTACTCTCTCCACCGCCTCCCTCCTCTTCCTCCCTTCACAACAGCAGCAACAACGTCATCAATGGATCCGACTGAGATTTCTTGAATCAACTGAGATTTCGCTCAAAAACAAAAAACCTCTCCCTAGCAGCATCATATCTTTCTCCTATTCCTCCTCTAGCTTCTGAATCGAAGAACCCCCCCAATCCTCGCGATCCATGGAATGATGACATATATCATTTCCAATTTCCGAAGGCTAAAAAATTTCGGACTTATTACAAACATGCACATGACAACCTCTCCCTACTATTTAAAATAATCCTATGGACACGATGATTTATATCATTTCCAATTTAAAAAGCTCTGTTTTTTTGTTCTAAATAATTACCACCAACATTTACCTATGTCTCATGTATTCAATTTTTCTTACCCAATTAGAATCATCACAAGGATTGATCCTTGAACTATAGCAGGTCAAAACATTTCAAACCCAAATGGTCACCCCAAACATATGCACCCGACATTTACGAAATAATTTACCTTCTAAATTAATGTAATCTCGTTGAAATGAAGACCTCTTTCGTTACCCATTCCGGAAAGCCAAAGCTTTTTGAACCCAAATACACCAGCAAGATATTTACCAGCAAGATCATCTTCCGTTTTACAAGGCTCAATTTTTGTAAGTTCAAATGACTACCAAAAACATATGCACCAAACATTTTGCTAAACCTATTTACCTTCTAATCAAATTAGTCCCATGGAAATGATGACCTATGTCATTTCCAATTCAAGGAGAACAAATTTTTGAACCATAACATAAAATGTTGATGTCGTGTATCGTCTCCATTCCTGAGTAGAATCCCTTCTGAACCTTAATGATCACCACATACATATGCATCCAGCAATTATGAAACAGACACACCTTCCCCAATTAAAGGAATCTCACGAGAATGATGACCAACTTTATTTTCAATTCCAGAAGCTCCAATTTTTTCGAAGCTCCAAAGTTTCGTCTCCAAATCATTTGAACAACTTTATGAAGGCCCAAATGGAATGATGACCTATATCATTTTCAATTTTTGGAGGCCCAAAATTCAGACTTTTACAAACATATGCACCCGACATTCACTTGTCAACCTTACCATACTAATTAAAATCATATAGAAATGATGACTTGTATCATTTTCAATCCCAAGAGTTCTAAATTTGATCCTAAATAATCACCACCGTCATTAACCTAAGTGTCGCGTATTCAATTTTTTTACCGAATTAGAATCATCACAAAGATTGATCTGACTATTTTTAATCGACTGTAGCTGGCCAAAAAAATTCAATCCCAAACGGCCCCGCCAAACATATGCACCCAACATTCACGAAAGAAGTGTACCTTTTCAATTAAGTAATCTCGAGGAAATGACGACCTATTTCATTACTGATTCCTGAAGACCAACACTTTTGAGCCCAAATAAGCACGAGCCATATATATACATGATTTTCACAAATTCAATTTTTCTTAGACAATTAGAACAATCGCATGGGATGAAACCTATATCCATTTCCATTTTTACAATGCTCATTTTTTCAGGCCAAATTGACCATACATTCTCGTGGAATTGATGACCTATATCATTTCCTATTCCAGAGCCCTCAAATTTCAAACTCAATTATTGGTCTGGTCCCAAGACTGGTTGAAGGATAGGGGTTGCTTTAAGTTGTCAACCAATGTAAAACTTTGTTACTAACTAAAAAAGAATTTCCAAATTCCTTTATGCGCCAAATGACCTCAACAAACACATGCACCCGAGATATTCCCCAAACTTAATGAATTCAATTTTCCTTACTAATTAGAACAATGCGCTGGAATGATGCCCATTATCACTTGCAATTCTAGAAGGCTCCAAATTTTCAGACCTAAATGACCACCACAAAAATATGCACCAAACATTTACGGAGTCTATATTGTCTTACCCACTCGAAATAATTCCATGAAAATGATGACCAATATCGTTTTCAATTCCAAAAAGCCTAAATTTTTGAACTCAAATAACTACCAGAAAATACTTACCCTACATTCATGAAGTCTATTTTTCTTGAACAATTAAAACAATTCCTTGAAATGAAGATCTTCATTCCCAATGGGCCAATATTGTTGAGCAGAAGAAAACACCACGAAGATATTACAGTATGCATTACCCAGTTAAAATTAGTTCATGGAGTGATGACCTATCTCATTCTAATTCAGAAAATCACCAAAATTTTGACCCCACATAACAACTGAACACATATTTGTCCAAATGTCGTGTATTCATTTTCCTCGACTCAATAAGAATGATCCCATGGAATCGTGTACCTTGTTTTGTGTAAATAATATTTTTTTACTACTGTATTGGTTGGGTAATAAGATCAATTTGAAATCTGGATAATGTGACAGAAAGGAAGGCGGAGAAAGGAAGAGGGGTTGCAATTTGTGGATAACACCAGGACATTGTTATTTTGAAGATGTATTTTTGGGTACATGAAATGGATAAGCGAAGTTGAGGAAGATGGTACTTGCAATGCATACACTTAAAAGTCTCCGTATCTAATGTGATTTTACTTTTCATTTTTATGTTTTGCACCCGCAGTTCTAGTTCTGAACATGAATTCAAGGTCTTTTTCCTTCGTCTGAGATTTCGGATAAGATGACACTCTTTGTTGGGATTTGGTAGGAGAGACTTAGTACTATGCTTGAAGATGTTGTGTATGGGTCTTATAATGGTAAAGAAACTATATATGGAACATTAGAGAAAGATGAGAAAGGAAGAGTACGGTTTGTTAGTGCATGTCTGAAAATGCGGTAGTCACTGTATAAGAAAGGCCTTGAGCTGGATCAGGCAAAGATAGACTGAATGCCGATGGCGGTAATCATACGGAACCACCAGGTGGAATGGCTAGACATCATTGGTGGCCCACTTTTGTAGTAATATTAAGGAAGGGAAACTCTTGGGTCCATCTATAGTGTTGTTGATACTTAATTTCATAGTACGGGTTGGGTGAGTAATAAGAACATACTTTTTTTGCACAGTAGTTGTATTTGGAGTTATGTGAAGCTAGTTTAGTCTAGTTATTTGAAAATTTCGAGTCCTCTGTTCCTAGATGTTCCTGTCTTTAAGAAATAGAGAGATAAGAAAGGGGTTTTAAGAAGGGAGGGAGAGTGTATTTTGCGTATACAAGGTTTCAGCCATCCTTTTGAAAGAATAGTTACTCTTGTAGTAATTTGGGATTGTGCAGATTAGGAAGGCAAAGTTGTGATTGCAGTAGTAAAAAGGTATGTTTATTTCTTCATATTTTGGAGATTCTGGAGTAGTGATGATGGTACATTGGACTTTGGTATTTGGTAATGTGGGTATTCTATGTCTCCTATTGTTTGTTGGATGATTAACGAGACAAGTCTGGTATAACCGTGGTGTTGGAAATTTGTAGATGTGTGAACCTGTTTCCAGTTAGTTGTTGGCTTTGAGTAATTGTAGAACTTTGTGAATCTAGATGTTTTGGTTTTCTGATGACAGCCACAAACATATGCTCCCGACATTTACCTTGCCCATTTAAAATAATTAAATTGGCTTATATCATTTCTAATTCTGTATTTACTGAATATGGGTTACTGAAACAACCACACTGACGTCTTTAAGACAACGTTTTGGGCCTTTGTTTTGTGTTGATGATTCCTACTCATACTGTCGGTCTGTTGGGTGATAAGATCAACTTGGTACAGTGTGGCTGTAGGAAATTTACGATTATGGGAAAGTTGTTTGGCTGTTTTTTTTTAGAGTTTTTGATAAGGTGACAAATAAGAAAGGTGGAGAAAGGAAGAGGGGGGGGATTGAAGGTTGTGGAAAATAATAGGTTATTGGTATTTTTAAGTTATATTTGGGGATAGGGGAAGTTGTAGAGAAATGGATACGAAATTGAGAAGGAGGGTACTTATATATATCATACATTTAATGAAGGCAAGTTTTTTTCTTCGGTTGAGACTTCGGATAAGACAGCATTCTTTGTTGGGATTTGGTAACACAGACTGAGTAGTAGTTTGAAGATGCTGTTTATGGGGTCCTAGAGTGGAAAAGGGATAATTATTGGAGTAGGAGAGATGAGAAAGGAAGAGGACGCTTCGTTCAAACATGTTTCAAGATCCCCTAGTCACTGTATAAGAACTGGACTAGGAAGGTAGTCTGAATGCTGATGCGAAATCACCATGTGGAATGGCTGAATATCATTGATTCCCATACTTTCGCAAACATATTAAGGAAGGAAAAATCTTTGGTCAATGTATCGTGTTGTCGATACTAATCTCATAGTATTGGTTGGGTGAGTAATAAGAACATTTTTGCATAGTAGTTGTATTTGGAATTTGAAATTATGTGAACCTAGTTTAGCTAGCAATAACGTCCTTCTCTTTAAGAAATAGAGAGACAAGGAAGTCGTTTTAAGAAAAAATAGACGACCAGGTTATATGCAATAGCTGGAAAAGGAAGGGAAACGTGTTTTGTGTGTAATAAGGTTTTGGGCCATGCTTTCGAAAGAATTGTTCTGGATACTAAAATTACTTCCTTGAAAAGAATATGCACAATGATAGTAGGATGGAACAGGAAGAGGAAAAGAAAGGGAGAGTTATCTTCTCCCTTGCTATTGGTCCGAGGAGTGGGTCCAAGAGAGAGAATGAAATTTATGGCGTTAAGCGTGAAATATTTGTCTTACAAATACTGTCAATGTGCGTTCTATAACATTTTAGGCATGTTATTGTGTCCATGTATCGTGTTTTTGATTTTGTTTGTTTTAGAGTGTGTATGGCTACATACTGCGCTGGGAACTTGAACTTGTGGTGAACCAAGTTTTCAGAAGTTACATTCTGGAGTTCAAATATACAGATATGTGTACCTATATGTCATGGTTTTGAAGAATTAGAGAGAAAGAATAAGGATTGCAGCAGGGGATAACCACAAAATATGATGGGAATGGAAATGGGAGTGTATTTTGTGTATGTTAGGATGTTTAACATATTTTGGGGACTTAACTTTGAATGTATGTGGGTACGTATATGGATTGTACCTTGTTTTGTTTGGTGAAAATGTTTGATAGTATATTTTTTAAATGCTCTCTTTTACCTACACCGACAGAATCTCCTTCTAATGAAAAAGACTGTTTATTTTAGCTTCTTGGGTCTACTTCTTAGCACTTCAAGAGAAAATTAGTGAAATGTTGAGAAAGCTTAAAACAGAAGACACAGATTTTACTAGTGGGAGTCACCTTCTTTAGTTCTCTTTTAATGTAGAAGAGGGTGTACTTTGAATTGGAGTAGAAAGTGTGAATGATGTTGGCAAAGAGGTCACCAGAAGAAAAGGCTTAAAAGTTATAAGTAGAGATAAGGTGAAGAAAAGAAACGTGGAGAAAGGAAGAGGTATTGGTTTCATTAGCTTTTGGGATTTCGATGAACTTTGACGACTGTTCTTCATTTGAAGATTCATGAGAAGGGTCTCTTATGTGCTAGAAACGTTGAGGACGCGGATTCTGATTTTTATTGGTTGATCTGGCATCCGTGGAACTGATTTGGGTGCAAAACTGAAGGTCTATTATTCTTTTGAGAATATTGAGTAAATATGATGCTATTTTGGGATTTGTTTCTATTGATGGGGTGCTAATGTGCTTGGTACTGCTTTCTGGATACTAGAATTAGACGAAAACATGGCATAGGGAAAAGAAAAGTAAACTGAAATAGGCAGAGGAGTTTTACCAGCCTGACATCTTTCAAAGAATTAGTCTTCTGAATTTCCTTAGCTAATTAGAACAATCGTAGGGAATGATGACCAATATCATTTCCAGTTTTTGAAGGCCTAAAATTTATCTTACCCACCTCAAATAATCCCGCAAAAATGATGATCTATATATCATTTTCATTTCCCAGTAGTCCGAATTTTCGAACCCCAATAACAAGCAGCAAAATTCTTACCCTACCTTGATAAAGTACAATTTTCCTACAGCATGTAATGACGATCTACATGATTTCTCATTCTGGATTGGCCCAATTTTTTTGAACAGAAAAAACAAACACGAAGATATTCCAATTTATCTGACCCATTAAAAAAAGTCCTTGGAGCGATGACCTATGTCATTCTAATTCCAAAATCCCCAAATTGTAGACCCCATGTATCAACTACCAACATATTTAACCAATTGTCTTGTATTCATTTTTCCTTATCCAATTAGAATGGTCATATGGAACGATGGTCTATATTTACTCCTATTTCTGAATCCCCAAATTTGAGGTCAGATTTATGGCTCCTTGTTAGTTTTTGTTGATGATTCCTACTTTTGCTATTGGTTTGTTGGTTGGGTAAATAGACCAATTTGGTATTTTGTGGCTGTAGGAAATTTGCAAATTGTGGAAATGGCTAGTTTTCTCTTAGAGTTCTTCTGGATAAGGTGACAAAAAAAAGGTGGAAAAAGGAAGAGGATTGCGATTTGTGGAAAATACTGGGTTGTTGGTATTTGAAGATGCATCTTTGAAGGTTAAGAGAAATTGGTAAGTGAAGTTGAGGAGTTGGGTAGTTGTCAAACTTATTTTTAAAACCATCTGTACCTGTTGTGGTTTTACTTTAATTGTTAAGTTTTGCACCCACAGTGCTAATTTTGAAAATAAAGTCACGGTGTTTTTCCTTAGGTTGAGATTTCTGTTAAGGTACGTTCTTTGTTGGGTTGGGGTAGCACAAACCGAGTGCTATGCTTGAAGATGTTGTTTATGGGTCTTAGAATAAAAGAAACAATGTATGGAGTAGGAGAGAAAGATGACAAAGGAAGAGGATGGTTTGTTGGCGCATGTTCGAAAATCTGGTTGTCATTGTATAAGAAAACCCCTTTTGAATTGGATAAGGAAGGTACACAGAATGTTGATAGCGGTAGTCCTACAAATCACCAGGTGGAATGGCTATACTATTGTAGTGTTTTAAGGAAAACTATCGGGTTAATGTACCGTGTTGTCTGTACTTAGTTTCACAGTGTTGGTTGGATGAATGATAAGAAGGTTGGGTGAGTTTTCAGAATTGTTGTGGATGCATATTCCGATGCTTTTTGGTAGATCTCTCACCAGATGAACTAATTTGGGTACAGAACCGAAGGTTTTGATTTCCTTCTTTTCAGAATCTGGAGTACACATGATTCTGTTTTGGGATGAAGAGAATGTGATTTGTATTGTTTTCTAGATACTGGAATTAAATGAAAACATGGTATATGGAAAAGGAGAGTACAACTGAAATAGGACGAGGATGAGTTCACTAGGTATTCATCTTTCAAAAAAAATGGTCTTATGAATTGGAGTCCCAGGGGGAACTGTGCATAAACTATTCTGGACTAAAGGAACAAGATTAGTCTGGTATAACCGTAGTGTTGGAAACTTGTACCTGTGTGAACCTATTTTCAGCTCGTAGTTGTTGGAGTGATTATAGAACTGTGTGTATCTAGCTGTTTTTGTTTTAAGGACTTAAGGTAACAAAAAATTTGCAAGACTACAGCAGCTTTCGAGAAAAACCGTAGATGAAAAAAGAAAAAAGTGCATACTTCCCCGAGAAATTAGGTTGTGGACACGTTAAGGACACGTGTTTGGGAACCCGGAAGGTAAAATAATTGGATAGGCAATGTTATGGATTGAGCATCATAAATTTAAATGTACATAATTGATGTACCTTATATATATTATTGAGATTAGAGAGTAGAAATGATGTACGTTTGGTCCGTTACAATTTGGTTGTATGGATGCTAAAATAGAAAGGAAATGTCGAATATGCACTGTAATGTTGATAAAAAAAAAAAAAGGAAAAGTCGAAGATCCAATAGGTGAAGAAGCTGACAAGGAACATGGAAAGTTTTCGTAGTTGGTGTTTGCTAGTTCTGTTATCATTTTCAGAACAGGAGGGTCCTTTTAATCGGATCAGGAAGAAGAATGCACTTTGATTGGAAAAGCCTAAAATCTTTCATGTAGGAAATGCTAAATAAATAATCAGCGGTTGTACATTTTGTTGGACAAGTTAAGGTGATTAGGGTAAAAGACAATTTCATCCCTTCAGAAGGGGTAAACGTGTCATTTTCAAAACATGAAGGGGTGAATGTGTCTTTGCATCAAACTTGAGGGGGTGAAAGTTTCTCTTACCCAGGTGTTTATCTTTCATTACTTGTACGTTTGTATTAGTTATTTTCTTCTAGTGGTTGTTTGGTGAGATAGAAGACGGATCCGTTTAGTCTGTTAGAATTCGAATTATTAGATTGTGAGAATCAGGAAGTCTTGGATATATTAAGAAAAAGATAGTCATTTGGTTTGGTTGAGCTAGTTTAATGGATTAAGCAGGTTTGCATAATAAGATCATTTTGCTTCTATTGGTTTTGGAAATATGAAGTCATTTGAACCTAGTTTCATTTAGTTATGTTTTGGATTTCAGAATACTAAGTTGTGTGAATCTGTAAGTCCCGGATTTTTAGAAATAGTTTGAAGACATTTTTTTGTTGTTGTTTGGAAGATCAGGGGAAATGGATTAAGCACGTTTAAGGAGGAGGGTAGTTGATAGACATATATTTTAATACGTTTTCTACCTATCGTGGCTTTGAACTTACTTCAAAATTTTGCATCCATTAACCTTTCCCCTTGGAAATTCAGATTCTGATGTAAATTTGACATGTTGGAATTTGGAAGTGTGGAATAAGTAATATTGTTGGAACAATCAGTGATCAAGTTCTGAACGTTATAATGGAAATGAAATTATATAAAGTATTGGCTAGGAGAGGCAATGGAAGAGCATGTGTTCTAATAGGGGCAGTTCATAACTTCCTTTCTCATTTTTGGTAGACAAGGGCATTTGAGCTGGGGTAGAATGACATAATCAGCTTTTTATGTCTGTGAGGTTCAACCTTTGTTGGAGATTCTAGGTAACTTGAGCCCTTGTGGTGTCCTTGAGTCTTTATCTCCTATTGTTTTTTGGATTGGTAGTGGTATTGGAACGTGCACTTCCATGAACTTAACTTAGTTTAGTTGTGTTTTGGAATAAGGACGATGCAGATCTTGAAACTTAGATATTTTAAGAAATGGAAAGAAGATGTTCCGAGATAAAGGATAACGTGATAAAAGTAAGCTTGTGTTTGGAAACGAGATCGTATTTTGTGGACACTAGATGGCGGTCCTGTTTTGGAATGCATGGAAGGTATGGACAACTGGATTTAGAAAAGTTTAGAAGGACGTCAGTAAAAAATTACAATTTAAATATTTGGTTGGGTTAAATTTTTTATAGTTGGGTGAATCCAAATGTTATCGTTTGTCGGAAGAGGTAAAAAGGTTAGAAGAATTCGAGGAAAAATTTGATAAAGAAAGGTGAAAGAAGAGGGGCTGTGGTTTTTATGGACACTGAGCATTTCAACATACTGAATTGTTGTCATCGACATAACTGTGTCAAATGCTTTAGATGAAAGTCTTTTCTCTTCTGTTGAGATTCTGGAATAGGGACTATGCTATGCTGGGATTCAGTTGTGGTAATGAAGTACATGCTTGGTAGTCTTCTCTGATACTATAACTGATAAACGGATCATGTTAAATATGAAGGATGAGAGGAAGCAAAAGGAATTGGATGAGTTTTGCTTATGAGTTAGCGCTCATCACTCTAATTTCAGATGACGAGGACCGTTTAAATTTGAGTTTTAAGAGGAATGAATGTTAAGCTGATACCTTTAGAAGATTATCAAGAGGAAAAGCTAAGTCCATTATTGATAGCTCTCCTTTTGCGAACATTTTCAAGTAAATTCTTGGGTCCATATATCGTGCTTCGTGATTCTTATTTTCCTGGTGTAGATAAGAGTGTAACAAGTTTGGTATTGAATAATTGTTGTATTGGACACATGCGCTTATATGAAACTTGTCCCCATAAGTTTAGATAGTAGATAGGAGCTCCACTTTCTGAACCCCCAAAATTGAAGATAAATTATTGGGTACTTGTTTATGTTGTTGATGATTCCTACTCCTACTGTCGGTTGGTTGGGTAATAAGACCAATTTGATATAGTATAGTGGCTGTAGAAAATTGGTGATAATGGGAACCTGGTTTGGCTAGTTTCTTTTAGAGTTTTGGATAAGGTGAGAAAAAGAAAGGTGGAGAAAGGAAGAGGGGTTGCGATTTGTGGAAAATACCGGGTTATTGGTGTTTTGAAGATGTATTTTTTGGGATACGGTAAGGTATAGAGAAATGGATAAGTGAAGTTGAGTTGGAGGGTACTTACAAAACATACATTTAAAACCTCTGTACCTACTGTGATTTACTTTTTCTTTTTCTTATGTTTTGCACGCACAATGGTAATTTCGAAAATGAAGTCATGGTCTTTTTCCTTCAATTGAGATTTCGGATGAGATGACATTCTTTGTTGGGTTTTTTTTGCACATACCTAGTACCATGCTTGAAGATGTTGGTTGTGGGTCTTAGAATGAAAAAGAAATAACATATGGAGTAGGAGTGAAAAATGAGTGAAAAAGAGGAAGGTTTGTTAGCACATGTTTCAAAATCGGTTGTCACTGTATAAGAAAGGCACTTTCAATTGGATGAGGAAGACAAACTGAATGCTGATAGCTGTAATCCTACAAAATCACCAGGTGAATGGCTAAACATTATCGGTGGTACTTTCGTAGACATTTTAAGTAAAACTCTTGGGTCAATGTTTCAAGTTGTCGATATTTATATTCATAGTGTTGGTTGGGTGAGTAATAAGAACACCTGTTTTTGGCAAAATAGATGTATTTGGAACCTGGCGATATGTGAACATTGTTTAGTTTAGGTATCACTGGCAATTAAAATTTCAAGTGGGGTGAACATATATGTTCTAGTATTTAAGAAATAGAGAGAAGGAAACCGTTTAAAAAAATAGCAGGGAACCAGGTAATAAGCAATAGCTGAAAAAAGGGAGGGAGAGTGTATTTTGTGTATTATAAGGTGGCGGCCATGCTTTTCAAAGAATAATTACTGTTGAAATTATAAAGGAAGGTACAGAGAAGCTAGTAAGGCAAAGTTGTGATAGTAGTAGAAAAGTTATATTTGTCTCTTCATACTTTTGAAATTCTGGAGGAGAGATGGTGGTACATTGAATTTTGGTAATTGGTAGTGTGAAGGAGCAGAGATGATGATACGTTGCGATTTGGTAGTGTGGATCAAGTAATTCGCTTTTAAGTGTTGTGCTGGATATTAGAATGATTTCATTAATAACTATATGCACGAGGACTGTAGGCTGGAACAGGAAGAGAAAGTGTTTTTACTGGGGAAGTTATCTTCTCCCTTGTTATTTGTCTGCGAAGTGGGTCCATAAATTCGAGGAAGAATGAATGTTTATGGCGGTTAAGCATGAAAATGATCTTGATGGAAGGGTACTTTATTGCCATTATGTAACATCTTTAGGTAAACTATTGTGTCCTTATATCGTGTTGTTGATTCTTTTTGTTTGAGCGTGTGTTGCATACTTGCATGCGGAATAACACAGTATGGTACAAATCAGTGTTGGGAACTTGAACTTGTGGTGAACCAATGTTTTGACAAGCTATTTTTTAAAGTTCAAGTGTAGAGATATGTGAGCTAAGATGTGATGGTTTGGAGAGACTAGATGTGATGGTTTCGAAGAATTGGAGATAAAGAACAAGGATAACGAATAAGAGGATAACCGCAAAAGGGGATGAGAATGGAACAGGGAGTGTATTTTGCGGACGATAGGTTGTTTAGCATGATTTGGGGTTATACTTTTCTCTGAATCCGTGGGAACGTATAAGAATTGTAACTTTTTTTATTGGTGAAATTGTCAGAAACGTATTTAAAAAATGCTGTTTATTACCTACTCTGATTTTGAACTCATTGGGCTGTTTCTTAGCATTTGAGAAGGAAAAATTGTGAGATATTGAGAAACCTTAAAAGGGAAGAGGAATATAACTACTGGGAATCACCTACTTAAGCTCTCCTTTAACGTAGAAGGGAAGGGAACTTTGAAATGAAGTTGAAATTGGGAATGATTTGGATAAGAGGTCACCTGGAGAAAAGGCTAAGGTAAAGAAATAATTGTGGAGACAGGAAGAGGTTTTGGTTTCAGTAGCATTTGAGAGTTCAACGAGCTTTGAAGACTGTTATTCCTTTGAAGATTCATGGGAATGTTTTGACATGTGTTAGGCAAAGCTGAGGATGTGGATTCTAATTTTTATTGGTAGATCTTGCATCAGAAGAAATTGTTTGGGCAGTGATATTTTCTGATTTCCTTCTTTTGAGAATCTGTTGCACATTTGCATGGTTGGAGACTTAATGTGCTTGGTAGTTGATATTGTTTTCTTGAGAGTAGACTTAGATGAAAACATGGCATGTGGAATTGGAGTAGGAAGAAGAATGTATTTTGGATTGGAAAAGCCTAAAAGATTTTGTGGAGGAAATGCTAAAGAAATTCTCAGTTGTAAAATTTTTGTGGCCAAGTTAAAGTGATTATCTTAGAGTACTTGTATTTTTGTACTACTCATATCTTCTAGTATTCGTTTGGTGAGATATAAGACGGTTTCATCTAGTCATGTTTTTTAGAATCCAAATGATTAGATTGTGGCTATCTGGAAGTCCTGTCCTAGAGGATGTGTATTGTCGCAAAAGATGGAGAAAGGAGTTTATATCTTTTGTGCTTTTAGCGTTTCAAACATGTTCTGAAAATACATGGTAACGGAAGAAGCATTATATTGATTAAGCAATGTTTTAGGAGGATGGTAATATGCAAAGATATGTTTTCACACCTGGTTTCCTTTGGTTGGGCTAAGCTTGTTTAATTGATTAAACAAGTTTGCAGAAAAGATTGGTTTGCTTCTATTTTAGCGTGGGAAAAATGAAGTCATTTGAACCTAGTTTCATTTAGTTGTGTTTTGGATTTCAGAATCCTGGGTTGTGTGAATCTCCAAATCCTGGGTGTTTAGAAATATTTAAATGGAAGAAGAACGGAGGGAAGTAGAGGATTAAGTAATATGCTTCATTTTGTGGACATTTGAGTTTCTAACATGTTGGGATTTGGAAGTGTGGATTAAGTTATATGCTTGGAACAATTAGTTCGGAAAGCTATAATGTAAATAAAATCATATAACATATTGGTTACGAGAGGATCCTCAAAAAGGAATAGTGTGTGTTATAATAGAGAGAGTTAACAACTTCCTTTCTCATTTTGGTTAGATAAGGGCATTTGAGCTGGGATAGAATGACATAATCAGCTTTTGTCTCCGTAAGGTTTAACTTTTGTTGGACATTCTGGAAAATTCCCGAGTCCCTTGTGGTGTCCTTGAGTCTTTATCTCCTATTGCTGTTTGGATTTGTAATAATACCAATTGGTAGTGGTATTGGAATGTGCACATCCATGGAGGTAACTTAGTTGAGTTGTGTTTTGGAGTAAGGACGATGGAGATCTTGAAACTTGGATGTTTCATGTTTTAATATATGGAGAGAAGATGTTTTGAGATATGGATGGATAACGTGATAAAAGAAAAGGTCGTCTTTGGAAACGAGATAGTATTTCATAGACACCGGAATGAATGGCCGTCATATTTTGGAAATGCATGGGAAGGTAATGGACAACTGGATTTAGAAAATTTAAGAACTACGTCAGTAGAAAATTACAATCTTTATGTCAGGCTGGGTTAAAATTTTGTAGTTGTGTGAATTCAAATATTATCATTTGTCGGAAGAGGTAAAAAGGTTAGAAGAAGTCGGTAAAATTTTGATAACGAAAGGTGAAACAAAGAGGGGCTGTGTTTTTCATGGACACTGAACAATTCAAGATAATGGGAATAAGCTGTTAAGGACGTCTTTAGAAAATTATATATTTAAAATGACTGGTGAGTTTCAAATATTATAGTTGTGTGAACCCAGGTGTTATGGTTTGTAGGTAGAGGTAAAAAAGGTTAGAAGAAGTAGAAGAAAATGTCGAGAAACGAACGTCAAATGAAGAGGGATTCTATTTTTGTGGACACCCATCAGTCCTACATATTCAGAATGAAATGGTAAGATTGGGTAAGAAATAAGATTGGGGAAATGAATTACCTCAAGTTGAGTGTAAAGGCAGTAGTAGTGATTATGGATTTGAATGCCTTTTTTTCCAGTTATTTTGAATTGTCCCATCTAGGTGACAAATGCTTTAGATGAACTGGAAGGTTTTCCTCTTCTCTTGAGATTCTGCAGTAGGGACGATGCTGTGCTAGGATTCAGTAATGACAATGAAATACATGCTTGCTAGCGTTTTCTCTGATACTATAACTGAGAGAGAACTATGTAAAATATGGAGGATGAGAGGACGACAAAAAAAAATGAATTGGATGAGTCTTGCTCCTGTGACTTAACGGCCATCATTCTCAATTTCAGATGACGAGGATCCTTTAAATTGGAGTTTTAAGAGGAATGAATGCTAAGCTGGTATGTTTACAAGATTATCATTAGGAAAGGCTAAATGCATCATTGATAGCTCTCATTTTGTGAACATTTCTGAGGAAATTTCTTGGGTCCATACATCGTGCTTCTTGATTCTTCTTTTCTTAGTGTAGAACTGTAGATAGGTTCATAACAAGATCGATTTGGAATAATTGTCGTATCGGATACTTGCACTTATATGAAACTAGTTCTTGTTAGTTGTGATTTAGAGTTTTGAAATACCTAGTTGCATGAAACTAGGTATTGTTGATTTTTAAGATTTAGAGAGAAGCAAAAAAGTTGGATTAATTAGAGGTTTTGGCTGTAAAGAAGTGGTGGAAAGGAAGACGAAATGTGTTTTACTGACCCCAAGGAGTAAGAAACTTGTTGGAATTTTGTTTCTGAAGATGTGTGGAAAGTACCGAAGAAGCAGTTAAGGCGAAGTTGACAACAGTAAGAAAACATATTTAGATGCCTTTTAATGCCTCTTCGTAATTTTTTTATACAGTAAATTCTTGCATCTATATGGCTACTTTAATGGTTACTACATAGCTAGTGTAATCATTGCGCTGCTACATAGCTAGTTATAGAAATGAACAGAAAGTCTTCCCTGTTGACATGCGGGAGTAGCAATGTTGCAATTCTGGGATTTGCTACTGTAGATAAAATAATATTCTATGAGATGCTGTCCTGGTTACTACAACGGAAAGAAAAAGAAGTAAATTTTGTAGATGGAGAAGAGGCTGAAAAAGATGTAGATTTTTACTACCGACAGTAAGTTTCTGAAGTTATCAATTTCTACAAGAAGGGAGAATTGATGTAGGTTTGCTAGACCTGAGAGATTACCTGCAAGAAAGGCTAAAAGTATATAGACGAATAATGATTGTAATTTAAGGTAAACTTTTGGGACTTCGTATGTTGATCTTTTTCCCTTAGTGTTTTGGAGCTCATATATAAGACTTATGTGAATTTGTATGTTCTGGGTTCGAAGTGGAGAATAAGGTAATAAAGGTACACCAACTCAGGAGCATAGTAAAGTTAAAATAAAAATATACCAACTCAGAAGCACTAGTTAAAGATAAGTATACAAACTCAAGAGCACTGGTTACAAAATTCAGAGTTAGGTATATGCTTCATAACGGTTTGGGATTGGCCTTAGGAGTTGAGTTTGCCTCCTAGGGCACTGTCTTGATATCGCCTGTGGAATTGGCTCTAGAAGTCGAGTTTTCCTCCCAGGTCACTGTCTTGACTTGATACTGCCAAATTTCTCCTGTGGGAGCTTCTGGGATAATGAGAGTAAGTGCACTATGAATCCTCTGTTATCCGCGCTCTGTTGTCCTTGTTATCTGCTGCTCTTTCTCCAGTGCTTGGTATACTTGCTCTTGCTCCAGGGTTCCAGGGATTGGGGTATACCTATAAAATCCATATACAAATAAGAGAGTTCTTAGGGGAAAGTAATGCAAATAAAAAGTAATACCAACTCAGGAACACAAGCAAACTAAATTAAAAAGTATACCAACCCTGGAGCACTAGTTAAAGATACATATACCAACTCTAGAGCACTAGTTAAAGAAATCAGAATTAAGTATATGTTTCAAAACGGTGTGGGATTGGCTCTGTGGTGTTGAGTTTGGCTCATAGGGCACTGTTTTGATATGGGCTCTCGGAGTTTAGTTTGCCTACTAGGCCACTCTCTTGATATTGCCTGACTCGATCTCTTGCAAGGGTATATGTGATAGTTAAGCATCCTTAGACGAAAAGGTGGTCTTTCAGGATTGGTCTACAAGGTTCAACTCGATCTATGATCGACTAAGGTAGTATGAAGGGGCCTTGTGCCTTGGACCGATAGGAAGAGAGTTAGGTCCAAGGATTGGGCATGAACTATCGTAATTACTCAAAGGTAAACCTACATCCCTTTGGTCGATGGTCTTCAACCTATCTCCCTTTGGTGTCGAATGGCTTCACCTCTTGTTGTTTAGATGAAGGCTAAAGTCCCTCTCAGTAACGTTTGGGATTTTTACCCTCCTACCTATCTTATACATTCGATTAAGGTGCACGTGGTCTTACAGTCTAGCCGTTAGTACTCCGCATCTTTATGGAGAATTCAGTAATTGATAGACATGTTGGTTACACCTTCAACACTGGGTCGAAGCATTTGAGCTTTCAAGAGAAAGTACGATTGACAATGGAGTATGGTGCCTAATTCATGAAGGTGATTTTTAGATTAAATGAATTTAGTAGGTGATAATGTAATGAGGTTCTGAAAGGTGGGGCGAAGAAGTTGAAATGAGTTTAGATGATATAAGGATGTTAAACATACATTGACTTAGAGATGATTTCATTGTAAAAATTTTAATGAAGATGGTAATCATGGAAAAGGGTGAAAGCATCATGTGAATGATAGGATACTTGGTTCTTTTCTACCGCGAATTTATTGTCTGTCTTAATGGATATTTGGATGTGCATATGTTGTGTTTGGAGTTCACTAGATGTCGATTTATCAATTAGTTCCTTGCGCCAATTGTGGTAGATTCCCTAGGATGCCGGAATTTTTGGGCTGGCGAAAGGTGTCAAAGTTTATCTTAGTATTTTCATTCACCAGAAAATGAATATTTTAATTATATACCAGAAAATAAATATTTTAATTATATTCTTTTTGCTTATAAAAAGATGTAGGTTGTACTTGATTGACCCCGGGGATATTCTGGGCTGACTTACGATAGTTTTTAGGTTCAGTATATGTGGTATTAGGAAATGGCAAGCAAATGGCAAGATACAAAGAATATAATTAAATTGCCCAGGTTCAATTTTCTGCTCGTATCTATATTGATTTTGGGCTGACTTATGATAGTTTTGAGGTTCAGTATAAACATTGCTGGAGATATATGAACAGAGTCTTCTAGACAAGGCTCCTTTATGTTTCTAGCAACTTTGATAGATGCATCTTAGAATTTAAGAAAGGATGTATGTTTTGGGAGATTGACGTAATCACAGGGTGGAATGTTACGGCGTTTTAAGTGTGAAATATTATCCAGAGGAAAGGGTACAATTATTGTCAATGTCTGTGCTGTAACATTTTTTGTGTGTAAATTATTGTGCTCATATATCGTGTTGTCGCTTCTTTTTGTTTTGGCGTGTTTTGCATGGCGATTTACACCTGTATGGTACAATTAAGTATTGGGAACTTGAAGTTGAGCTGAACCTAGTTTTCACAAGTTATTTTTGGAGTTCAAATATAGAGATATGTGAACGTAGATATCATGGTATCGAAGAATTACAGAGCTAATAAGGATAAAAAGAAGTGGAGGGATAGCTATTTGTGGAAATTATTGGATTGTTGGTATTTTGAAGATGTATTTTTGGGATATGGAAAGGTGCAACTGTGATTTTACTATTTATTGTTAAGTTTTGCCCCCACAGTGTTAGTTTTGTAAATGAAGTCATGGTATTTTCGGTTGAGATCTCTGATAAGGTTACATTTTTTTTTTGGGTTTGGGTAGCACGGACTGAGTGCTATACTTAAAAGACGTTGTTTTTGGGTCCTAGAATAGAAAAGAATGAATAGAAGGAGTGGGAGAGAAAGATGAGAAAGAAAGAGGACGCGCATGTTTGAAAATCCGGTTGTCACTGCATAAGAAAGCCCCTTTGAATTGGATAAGGTAGATGGAATGCTGATAGCGGTAGTCCTTCGAAATCACCAGGGGGAATGGGTAAACCATTAATGGCTATACTATTGTATGTGTTTAAGGAAAACTCTCGGGTTAAGTTAACGTGTTGTCCGTACTCAATATCACAGTGTTGGTTGGGTGAATGATAAGAAGGTAGAGTGAGTTTTCAGAATGGTTGAGGATGCAGATTTTGATACTTTTTAGTAGATCTCATCAGAGGAACTAATTTGGGTACAGAACTGGAGGTTTCTGATTTCCTTCTTTTGAGAAGCTGGAGTACATATGATTTGTTTTGGGATGAAGAATTAATGTGCTTGGTACTGTTTTATGGATACTTCCATTAAAAGAAAACATGGCATTCGGAAAAGGAGAGTAAACTGAAATAGGACGAGAATGAGTTTACTAGGCATTCATCTTTCAAAGAAAAATGGTCTTCTGAATTGGAATGCCAGGGGGAACTGTGCATAAACTATTTGTAGGGTTTTGATTCATGGATCGCGCAAACGGAAGCATAATCAAACAAACAACCATGCAAAACCCTCCAAGGATCACAAGTCTAGATGCATAACGATAGTGAAGGAAAGAAATCATAAACACACCTTTGGGTTCTCCTTGATGACTTCAAACGCGAATAGTGTCACGTTCTCTATAGTTGATCCACGCCTAGAGTTGCTCCTAGATCTCCAATCTCCTTGGTGCTAGCCCGGAATGAGAGGAGGGTGAAGGAATCACGCAAAACGAGACAAAAAGAAGGGGCTCGGCCCTCTTTTTGGCCGACGGGGACGAGGGCGGCGGCAAGGGGGGCGTCGGCCTCCTTTGTTGCTTGCTCTCTCTCATTTGTTCTCTCCTACTCTTGTTATGTTCTCTCTAGAGCATAAGTTATGAGGAAGGAAGGAAGGAGGGTCCTTTATATAGTCCAACAACTCCTTGTTAACTACCTAAAGGACTTATTCTAGTCCTACTAGAATTCAATTTAGTCCCTTCCTTGCAAATTAGTCCCTACTAAGTTTGCAAGGGTTTGCAAAGTGATCCTTCTAATTAATTAATCCAATTAATTAATTCTCAAATCTAGTACAACTCTATATAGCGTGTGACCCCATAGGTTCTATCTAGTTGGTAGCAACTCTTTGCTAATATGGAGCGGTTTCTAGCAAAACATCCATTCTAGCCAACTAATAGAATAGTCATCTAGACAACCTTGTACAAGTAATTGTCTCATCCCTTTGCCTCCATATCCGGATTGGACACGAGACATACAAGTCACACTCGTATATCCAATCCATAGTTTCTCGATCCATGGAATAGCCTTATTCGTGCAAATAACATCAATATCCCATATTGATTTATTTGAGTCTGGCCAGACATTCTATAAGCACTATCCTTCGAGTGGCCTAGGATATTTGCTCCCGTTATGTGGGAGGGGCAAATCCTCTCTACGTCCACTACGATCTCTAAGCTTGCTTCTCATTGTATCCAGTACACGCCTTTATAACTACCCAGTTACGGTGTAGCGTTTAACGCTACCAAGATCACAATGATCCACAACTAGAATATCTAGTGACTTCAAGTCTAAGGATGACAATACCATTGTACCCGAGAAGCACTTGTGACTCAACATAACATGTATGTAGCCTTCTCGGTGATGGGTCAATCCAGTGCAACATTCCGTAATGCACACCTATGTGTTGGATCGTGATATCTCCATATCAATCCAACCCCATACTAGTCTATAGATGATTGTCCCATTAATCATTATACTTGACTAGGGATATTTAAGATAAACAACACGATTGTAAATCTAAGGACTTCATTATATTAAATATCCAATAAATAATAAATGAATTTTCTAGCCATATACAAATTCATACTAAACTAGATTGCCTCTAGGGCATCTATTCCAACAGTCTCCCACTTGCACTAGAGCCAATCTGGCGCATCTCGTATGCCCATACTCCTAGTGTGCCCTTCATGCTTCCACTGCGTGAGAGGCTTCGTAAGCGGGTCTGACAGATTATCATCTGTAGGAATCTTGCATATCCGAACGTCTCCTCTATCGATAATATCTCGAATCAGATGAAACTTCCTGAGCACATGCTTGGACTTCTGGTGCGATCTGGGTTCCTTTGATTGCGCGATCGCCCCAGTGTTGTCACAGAACAACTCCACTGGATCCGCAATGCTAGGGACCACACCAAGTTCAGAAACAAACTTTCTGATCCAAACAGCCTCCTTTGCTGCGCCATTTGCAGCAATGTACTCAGCCTCTGTTGTAGAATCAGCCACCGTCTCTTGCTTGGAACTCTTCAAGCTCACCGCTGCTCCATTCAGGCAAAACACATATCCCGACTGTGATCTAAAGTCATCTCTATCGGTTTGGAAGCTTGCATCAGTGTAACCCCTTACACGCAACTCTTCCTCACCGCCAAACATCAAGAAAGCATCCTTAGTTCTTCTCAAGTACTTTAGGATGTTCTTGACAGCAATCTAGTGACTCTCACCCGGATTGGATTGGTATCTGCTTGTCATACTCAAGGCATATGACACATCTGGTCTAGTACATAACATGGCGTACATGATAGATCCTATGGTCGAGGCATAGGGAATCCTACTCATGCGTTCCTTCTCAATCTCATTGGAAGGACAACCACTCTTCGAAAGAGTGATTCCATGTGACATGGGCAAGAATCCCTTCTTGGAATCTTGCATGTTGAACCGTTTCAACACCTTGTCAATATATGTACTTTGACTTAGGCCTAGCAACCTCTTAGATCTATCTCTATAGATCTTTATACCGAGTATATAGGCTGCTTCCCCTAAGTCCTTCATTGAGAAACACTTTCCTAGCCAATCTTTCACAGATTGCAGCATGGGAATGTCGTTTCCAATGAGTAGTATGTCATCCACATACAAGACCAGAAAAGCTACAGAGCTCCCACTAACCTTCTTGTAGACACAAGACTCATATTCGTTTCTGATGAAGCCAAACTCTTTGACCACTTCATCAAAACGTCGATTCCAACTCCTAGAAGCTTGCTTCAATCCATAAATGGATCGTTGTAGCTTACAGACTTTGTTGGCTTGCTTTGGATCCTCAAAACCCTCCGGCTGTATCATATACACGTCCTCGAGGAGATTCCCATAAAGGAATGCTGTTTTGACATCCATCTGCCAAATCTCATAGTCGTAGTATGCTGCAATCGCAAGTAGGATTCGGATGGATTTGGTCATAGAGACTGGTGAAAAGGTTTCATCATAGTCAATACCATGAATCTGTCTGAATCCTTTAGCCACCAATCGGCCCTTATAGGTAATCACATTACCATCCATGTCGATCTTCTTCTTGAAGACCCACTTGCACCCTATGGGCCGCGCCCCATCAGGTGGTTCCACCAAAGTCCATACTTTGTTGGTATACATGGATTCCATCTCGAATCTCATGGCTTCAAGCCACTTCTGCGAGTCTGGGCCACTCATGGCCTCCTCATAGGTAGTAGGCTCATCATCTATGAGCATCGTGTCACCGGAATCAGTCACGAGAAGTCCGTACCTCTCGGGTTCCTGGCGCACTCTATTAGATCTACGAAGCTCTTGTGTTACCCGAACAGGTGGATCCACAACTGCTTGTGATTCTTGTTCATGTTCCATAATCGGTTCAGTGATTTGTGGTTCTTGAACTTCTTCAAGTTCTACATTCCTCCCACTTGCTTCTTTAGAGACAAACTCTCTTTCTAGAAACACGCCGGTCCGAGCAACAAACACTTTGTTCTCGGTTGGATTGTAGAAGTAGTATCCCTTAGTTTCCTTAGGGTACCCCACAAATTTACACTTATCCGATTTAGGCCCTAGCTTGTCTGATTGCAAACGCTTTACATAGACATCGCAGCCCCAAATCCTCATGAACGACAGTGTGGGACGCCTCCCACTCCACATCTCATATGGTGTCTTCATGACTGATTTAGATGGAACACGGTTAATGGTGAAAGCTGCACTTAATAGAGCGTAGCCCCAAAATGATAATGGAAGATCGGTTTGACACATCATAGACCGAACCATATCCAATAGGGTTCGATTCCTCCTCTCGGACACGCCATTCCATTGTGGGGTTCCGGGTGGAGTGAGTTGGGACACGATCCCACACTCTCTAAGATAGTCGTCAAACTCTTGGCTCAAGTATTCTCCTCCACGATCCGATCGTAGAGCCTTGATACTTTTGCCAAGTTGCTTCTCTACTTCATTCTTGAATTCTTTGAACACTTCAAAGGATTCGGATTTTGCCCTCATAAGGTACACAAATCCATATCTACTGTAATCATCAGTAAATGTAATGAAGTACACATAACCACCCCTGGCAGGCGTGGCAAACGGCCCACACACATCGGTATGTATGAGCGCCAATTGCTCACTAGTCCTCTCACCTTTCTTATTGAAAGGGGACTTTGTCATTTTTCCCAATAAACAAGCCTCACATGTCTCATATGATTCAAAATCAAATGAGTCTAGTAATCCATCCTTATGGAGTCTAGATACACGTTTCTCATTTATGTGGCCTAAACGACAATGCCATAAATAAGCAGGATTTAAATCATTTATTTTAATCCGCTTGGTATTAATGTTGTAGACAGGATTGCTTAGATCAAGGACATAAAGTCCATTAAACAATTGCGCACTAAAATAGTTAATATTATTCAAATAAAAGGAACAACAATTGTTCTTTATTGAAATAATAAAACCTTCCTTGTCCAAACAAGAAATAGAAATAATGTTTCTGCTCATAGCAGGCACAAAATAGCAATTATTTAATTCTAAAACTAATCCTGAAGGCAGAGATAGCTCGCACACGCCTATGGCCAACGCAGCAACCTTTGCTCCATTCCCAACGCGCAGATCTACCTCCCCTTTAGCCAATCTTTTACTTCTCTTTAGATCCTGCATATTTCGACAAATATGAGATCCACATCCAGTATCTAATACCCATGATGTAGAGACAGTTAAATTGACATCTACAACAAAAATACCTGGTGGTGGTGGAATCACTATTCCAAGCCTCTTGTCCTCCAGATATTTTGGGCAGTTCCTCCTCCAGTGTCCAGGTTGACTGCAGTAGTGACACTCACCCTTAGTCACGACCTTGGCAATGCTACCAACAGGCTTAAGGGCTTGTTCCTTGGTCTTGGCAACTGACTTGCCTTTGCCCTTGGAGGAAGAGGCAAACCTTTTGCCCTTTCCTTTATGCACCATCATAATGGCCTTGCCCTTACCCTTGTTGATGCTCTGTTCAGCCGTCCTCAACATGTTGAAATCTGGCAGTGGTTTAACGATCTCGTTCATGTTATAGTTCATAATGAACTGTCCATAACTTTCAGGCAACGATTGCAACACGAGATCGGTTGCCAACTCTTGGCCGACCGGGAACCCAAGCCGGGCGAGATTCTCCAAGTACCCGATCATTCGGAGTACATGGGGTCCCACCGGGTTCCCTTCTGCCAGATGACATTTGAACAGTGCCTTTGAGACCTCATACCTCTCTACCCTCGCCTGCTCTTGGAAGAGCTACTTTAGATGTTCGATCATATCGACAGCATTCATGTTCTCATGTTGCTTCTGAAGCTCAGAGGTCATGGTGCAAAGCATTAGGCAGGCCGCATCATTAGCGTCATCAACACGCTTTTGATACGCCTTTAAGGCAACAGGTGTCTGGTTCTCTGGACCTTCTGGAACATGCTCCTCTATTGCGTACAGTTTCTTCTCTTGCTTGAGAACAATTCTCAAGTTTTTGTACCAATCAAGAAAGTTGGTTCCAGAGAGCTTGTCCTTCTCAAGGACAGATCGTAGGGAATGTTGTGAACTCGATGAGTTGTTTGCCATTTGGAATTCTACAAAAAGAAAATACGCAAGTTTTAGTATTTGTGAATTTTTTGACTATATTTAATAATGGCTAGTTTATTAAATATAGCTCCCACTATTTTTCTACGGATTAATAACCCTCAAGATATTAATGCGGAAAATATCATTATATTTTCTAGTGGGCCAAGATCCATCTTTTCATCTCCTTATGAGCTTGCTTTGGCAAGTCACCCATAATTTGACTACTTCTAGGTAGGAACAATTTCCAATTGCATCTCATATGCAACTCTTGGTTCAATCGGGCAAATAACTCCTTATTTATCCATCCTTATGGATAATCCCAATTGATTGCCTCTAGGTTTCTTAATCAAATTAATAGCCTAGTTGTGTTCAACCTCTTATCTAAACAATTGCACATTGTTACGTGCCATCGCATTCCATCATTATGAACCAAGTCGCCATGCTTTGGCACGCACGAACTTGATAAATAATGATGATAATGAGTGTTTAAACAACGAGAAGGCAAGAACACAATATTTAAAATTTGAGGGATTTTTCAATTTTAGATATTTTGTTGATCAATATCAACTAATCTATCTATTTGAGTTTGGGCACAACTCCAAATAATAGATCCGGGTTGTCTAATTATCTTATTATCCTAATTGCATGCATCATCCATACACCAACCACACAAGTAATAAGACAATAAATAAACAACCACAAAACAGAAATTAAACGTGATGTGGATATGGCCTTTTCTAGACTAAGATAATTCCAAGCCAATGGAATTATCTATGAACCCTAAGCAAACACATCTCCATGCGTCTTGATCTTTTGGTCCATCCTTCATAGTCATGTGGGATATCCATGCTCCATGCTCCAATTTTTTTTTTTTTTTTTTTTTTTTTTGTGGCTTCTTTGGCTTTGGGCTTCTTTTCTCCAATCTTGGCTAACAATCTACTTTATCTAGCACTAGCTAATATCTAAAAAAATAAATCTCACAAGTTGAGAAAAAAAATGGCACGCAGGCCATAAAAACCCTAATTAATTATTACAATTAATTGATCAGCTCGCAGGTCGTAAAACCAAACCACAAAATTAAACATCCACATCAAACCACATCCTAAGGCCATATCCAATCACCATGCGATTTGCACATAAACAGTTAAAATCCAATTTTAACGCGCTTGGTCAATTTTAATTGATTTTAGGATTTCTAGGGTTAAAACGGTCCATGGGCCCAACAATCCAATTGCCCGGGCCCAAACAAAGTGAACCATAAGGCCCTAGGGCCGGCCCGGCCCAAAACCCGCAAGCTAGGCCCGCGGGTTAGGGCCGCCCGGCCCCTTAGGGCGCCAATCTTGGGCGGCAAGCAAGGGGGCGGTCCCCTAGGGGGGCCGAACCTCCTTATGGAGGTTGTTTCCAAAATAACCTCCTTGCTTGGAGCCCAAGTTTGGTTGTTTCCTTGTTTTGGGAGAACTCCTTCTTCCCCAAGGATGCCCAAACCCTAGATCTAAGATCCTAAAATTTCTCAAACTCACCAATTCATGCATCCAATGCAAAAAATTGGGTCTTGTTATGATTAATTGTTGACAAATTGCATCCCATGCTTGATTTGTCTTGTTTTACGCGATAAACAACAAATTAAGGTGTAAAACAACAAGAATGTAACACATAAACTACGTTTATGCTCTATGACCTGTGGCTCTGATACCACTGTAGGGTTTTGATTCATGGATCGCGCAAACGGAAGCATAATCAAACAAACAACCATGCAAAACCCTCCTAAGGATCACAAGTCTAGATGCATAACGATAGTGAAGGAAAGAAATCATAAACACACCTTTGGGTTCTCCTTGATGACTTCAAACGCGAATAGTGTCACGTTCTCTATAGTTGATCCACGCCTAGAGTTGCTCCTAGATCTCCAATCTCCTTGGTGCTAGCCCGGAATGAGAGGAGGGTGAAGGAATCACGCAAAACGAGACAAAAAGAAGGGGCTCGGCCCTCTTTTTGGCCGACGGGGACGAGGGCGGCGGCAAGGGGGGCGTCGGCCTACTTTGTTGCTTGCTCTCTCTCCTTTGTTCTCTCCTACTCTTGTTATGTTCTCTCTAGAGCATAAGTTATGAGGAAGGAAGGAAGGAGGGTCCTTTATATAGTCCAACAACTCCTTGTTAACTACCTAAAGTACTTATTCTAGTCCTACTAGAATTCAATTTAGTCCCTTCCTTGCAAATTAGTCCCTACTAAGTTTGCAAGAGTTTGCAAAGTGATCCTTCTAATTAATTAATCCAATTAATTAATTCCCAAATCTAGTACAACTCTATATAGCGTGTGACCCCATAGGTTCTATCTAGTTGGTAGCAACTCTTTGCTAATATGGAGCGGTTTCTAGCAAAACATCCATTCTAGCCAACTAATAGAATAGTCATCTAGACAACCTTGTACAAGTAATTGTCTCATCCCTTTGCCTCCATATCCGGATTGGACACGAGACATACAAGTCACACTCGTATATCCAATCCATAGTTTCTCGATCCATGGAATAGCCTTATTCGTGCAATAACATCAATATCCCATATTGATTTATTTGAGTCTGGCCAGACATTCTATAAGCACTATCCTTCGAGTGGCCTAGGGTATTTGCTCCCGTTATGTGGGAGGGGCAAATCCTCTCTACGTCCACTACGATCTCTAAGCTTGCTTCTCATTGTATCCAGTACACGCCTTTATAACTACCCAGTTACGGTGTAACGTTTAACGCTACCAAGATCACAATGATCCACAACTAGAATATCTAGTGACTTCAAGTCTAAGGATGACAATACCATTGTACCCGAGAAGCACTTGTGACTCAACATAACATGTATGTAGCCTTCTCGGTGATGGGTCAATCCAGTGCAACATTCCGTAATGCACACCTATGTGTTGGATCGTGATATCTCCATATCAATCCAACCCCATACTAGTCTATAGATGATTGTCCCATTAACCATTATAATTGACTAGGGATATTTAAGATAAACAACACGATTGTAAATCTAAGAACTTCATTATATTAAATATCCAATAAATAATAAATGAATTTTCTAGCCATATACAAATTCATACTAAACTAGATTGCCTCTAGGGCATCTATTCCAACACTATTCTGGACTAAAGGAACAAAACAAATCTGGTATAGCCGTAGTGTTGGAAACTTGTACCTGTGTGAACCTATTTTCAGTTACTAGTTGTTGGAGTGATTGTAGAACTGTGTGTATCTAGCTGCTTTGGTTTTCGAGGACTTGAGGGAGCAAAAAAGTTTGCTAAACTACAGAAGCTTTGGAGAAAAACCGTAGATGAAGAAAGAAAAAGTGCATATTTCCCCTAGAAATTAGAGAGTGGACATGTTCTGGACACGTGTTTGGGAATCGGGAAGGTAGAAGAATTGGATGGGCAATGTAATGGACTAAGCACTATAAATATAAACGCCTTCTGAACACACAAGTACATAACTGTTGTACCATATATATATATATGTATATATATATATATTGAACAAGCTGCTGTACCACATATATATATATATATATACGTGGAAAGTTGTACTAGCTGTTGTTTGCTAGTTCGGTTATCATTTTCAAAACATGAGGGTCCTTTTAATCGGAGCATGAAGAAGAATGCACTTTGGATTGGAAAAGCCTAAAATCTTTCATGTTGGAAATGCTAAAGAAATAATCGGTGATTGTACATTTTGTTAGATATGATAAGGTGATTAGGGTATAAGACACTTTCACCCCTTCAGAAGGGGTGGAATTGTCATTTTCCAATCCGGAAGGGGGGAAAGTGTATTTGCATCAAGCTTGAGGGGGTGAAAGTGTCTTTTACCCAGGTGATTCTCTTAGACTACTTGTACTATTGTATTAGTTATATTCTTTTAGTGGTTGTTTGGTGAGATATAAGACGGTTCTGTTTAGTCTGTTTTAGATTTGAAATGATTAGATTATGAGAATCCAGAAATCATGAATATACTATGACACAAAAGAAGGAGAAATGAGTTTATATCTTCTATGCTATTAGCATTTCAAACATGTTTTGAAGATACATGGCTATGGAAGAAGTATTATATAGAATTAAGCAAGGTTTTAGGAGGATGGTAGTGTACAAAGATAGATTTTATTACCTAGTTTCATTTGGTTTGGCTGAGCTAGTTTCATGGATTAAGCAAGTTTTCATAATAAGATTATTTTGTTTCTAGTGATGTTGGAAAAATAAAGTCATTTGAACTTAGTTTCATTTAGTTGTGTTTTGGATTTCAGAATACGGAGTTGTGTGAATTACATTTTGTGAATAGTTAGATGGAAGGATGGATGAACTACATTTAGTTGTGAATGTTATAATGGAAATAAAATTATATAAAATATTGGTTAGGAGACGCAATGGAAGAGTGTATCATGGTGTCAGGGGACGGGCCGGGTTTTAGCAGGGGCTGGTTTGGAGGGGCGGGCCTGGTTAGGGGCCCGGTGGTAGAGGTGGCCAGGCCGGGTCTTGAAGCCCCGGGCCAAAAAACCATGGGGCTGGGGGTTGAGAGGGCCGGGTAACCTATATAATTAATATAAATAACATATTTTTAATATTAATATATAAATTAATAACATTTTTTTTAATGTGTATCGTTTTGAGGGGGTGGGCGGGTTGGAGGGGGGGCTAAGTGGAACAACTCCGGGTTGGGCGCCGGGCCAGTTCAAGTGTTGGAGGGGACCGGGCCGGGGCTGGGCCTAGCTCATTTAGTGCGGGACGGGTCGGTTTCATGCGCGGGCCAGCACCCTTGACACCATGAAGTATGTGTTCTAATAGGGGGTGTTTACAATTTCGTTTCTCATTTTCGGTAGACAAGGGCATTTGAGCTGGGGTAGAATGACTTAACCAGCTTTTGTCTCCGTAAGGTTTAACTTTTGTTGGACATGATACCCAACTGGTATTGGTATTGGAACGTGTACTTCCATGAAGATCTTGAAAATTGGTATTGGTAATGATACCAATTGGTATTTGGTATTGGTATTAGTCGTGTTTTGGAGTAAGGACGATGGAGATGGAGATATTGAAAATTGGATGTTTCATGTTTTAAGAAATGGAGAGATGTTTCGAGACATAAATGGATAACGTGATAATAGAAAAGGTCGTGTTTGGAAACGAGATAGTATTTCGTGGACACTGGAATGGATGACAGTCATGTTTTGGAAATGCACGAGATAGTATTTCGTGGACACTGGAATGGATGACCGTCATGTTTTGGAGATGCAGGGGAAGGTGGATTTAGAAAAGTTGAGAACTACGTCAGTAGAAAATTACAATTTAAAGGTCTGGTTGGATTAAAATTGTATAGTTGTGTGAATCCAAATGTTATCTTTTGTCGGAAGAGGTAAAAGGTTAGAAGAAGTCTAGGAAAATTTTGATAACGAAAGGTGAAACGAAGAAGGGCTGTGTTTTTTATGGACACGGAGCAATCCAACATACTGTGAATAAGCTGTTAACGACGCCAGTAGAAAATTATTCCTTTAAAATGGCTGGTGTGTATCAAATATCATATTTGTTTGAACCCAAATGTTATGGTTTGTATAGGTGGAGGAAGCCGGAAGACTGGCTGGTTGCTCCTAAAAAGGTTAGAAGAAGTAGAGGAAAACGTTCATAAACGAAATGTGAAATAAAGAGGGATTCTATTTGTGTGGACACCGAGCAGTCCTACATATTCAGAAGGAACTGGTAAGATTGGGGAATGAATTACCCCAAGTTGAGTCAAAGGCAGTAGTAGTGATTATGGATTTGAAATGCTTTAGATCACCTGGAAGGCTTTTGAAATACCTAGTTCTGTTAGTTGTGATTTAGAGTTTTGAAATACCTTGTTGCATGAAACTAGGTACTCTATCTTCATGCATTCTGTGGGCCACATAAACTATATAGTATTATTGGACGTCCTTTTAAAGCAAAATATATTCGGTATCGCATGATTGTCTTCTAAGCCAGGGGAATACGCAACTGAACCAATAGCTCAGGGTGGTAATCGCGAGATTAGAAAAAGACCAAAGGGTAATGTTACAATTATGCCTATAAAAGTATAAATGATGGGTTTTTGTGAGAAATTCAACTCCTTGTAGGGTGCAAGCAATAGGTATCTCGATAACATAGGGTAGAGTGAGGTTTTCTATCTGTTGTTTGTGATTTTAAGATTTGTCATGGATTACTTGTATATATTGTGTCAAGAGTAATAAATAATGATGATCATATATTGGCCAATCAGTGTTTGATTTAATATGACTTAACATGATGTTCATCGCCCGTACGTGCATGTTTTCAGTGACTATAAAAAGGATTGTCTTGTACACTTGACCTATGCCACATATAATGACACTAGTGATTTAAGCAATATACTAAGAGAAGAACAGTATATGTATGATTATTGGAAACTTACAGATGGATTGTCTTTGTTTTTGCTCGGTCCTTAGAATTGCATTACATCTTTACCCTCCGTGAGTTCCATAACTTGTTTTAATACCCACATGTATGAAGTAGGTTCCTATAGCCCAAGGAATAGGTCCTAATATAGGAGGCATCATATATGTGGAAAACTTAGCTGTTATCAGAAATTCCTCTCAAAGAGATAACTAACTTTGAGCATTTAAGTAGCTATTTGAAAGCCGAACAAATAATCTTTGTTTGCTACTAAGTTTTGCTTGAGAAATCCGTAGTTATCTTATGCAAATTTATGTAATAATGGCATGTTTCAAGCATCGTTTAGGCTCAAGTTTAGCTGTAACTCAAGAGATAGACTCTCGGGTGCATTGCTTGAATTTTGAAAATTTTCCTTGGCCCCCACTGGGGAAAATTCCTGGATACTCTGATTACAGGTTCGATTATGTCCATCTTGGTTTGTCGAAAGAGCCAAGTAGATTAGTCATAATTTAGGCTCTGCAGGTCCATGTAGAGAGATTAAAGATTAGACATCGATTAGCATTCTAATCAAATTGATCAGGTCGATTAGCATCTTCTAATCAAACTACATCTTTCAAAGAATAAGCTGCAAAAATGTTTTGTTTTGTTCATCCTAAAAAGTTACATCATGTCAACCGACAATGGAGCTTCCAGTAAACCCTCCCACCTTTCTCTTCAAACCTCCCCCGCAACCACCCCCTCGTTCTCCGGTGGGCGGTTCCGGTGACCTCCACCGTAACCAGGCTAACTTCAAACGCCGTTTCGTCTCAAATTCATCTCTCTCTGATGAGGATGAGTCAATCACTGGTAATCGTAACTTTCGCAATGTGCTTGTTAGATCTCCCAAGGGGATCTATATGGCGGAAGAGGAATTGGTGGAGGATTCCATGGAAACTGTGGAAATTCAGTCTGAAACTGCTGAGGATGGACAGATCCACATCCGTATTGGTGGTGCTGCTCTTCGTCGCCTTCATCGTCCGTGGAGCCGTGCGCTGATTGGAAGGTTTTAGGTCGGGACCTCAATTTCCGGTTTATGAATGATCGATTGGAGGATCAGTGGGAACTGATGCAGGGATTTGAACTCAAAGATCTAGCGAGCGTTCACTTCTTCAACAAGGAGGACTATGAACACGTTCTGTTGCGTGGTCCATGGATGATTCAGGGCAACTATCTCACTGTTTAGACCTGGACGCCGCACTTCGATCCAAGCGGGCCGGCGGTGAGATCTACTCCGGTAGATCTGGTTGAAGGGTATATCTGTTGAATATTATGATGAGGATACGCTGATGGGGATCGGTAACCGCTCCAATTAAGGTGAATCCAACAACTCTAGCGGCGGCGAGAGGGCAGTTTGCTAGGGTTTGTGTGGAGATTGATCTAAGAGTCTAATTCCGGCTGTCTGGATCAATGGACTTCGCATTCTGGTGGAGTATGAAGGCTTACATCAGATTTGTTTTGAATGCGGTACTTATGGCAACCGGAAAGATACCTTTCCACTGGTTATTGCTGCGGCGCCGCCGCCTACTATCCTGGTTGATGCTCAGGCTGGGAGGAGGAGGGGATAGCAGAGGCGGTGGCTCCGCCTGCTACTCTGGTAGATGTTCATGCTGTGAATAGAAACGAGCCTGGACCTCGTTTTGGGGCTTGGATGATTGCTACTCGACGTAAGAAGCCGGAGCTGCGGCGGCGTAACTGTGGTACGGCTACTGACTCTGGATCTCAACAGTCGGTTCCTGCTTTTTCGGATCGGGATACGGGTAATTTGGTTGGGTCACCGGGTATGGAGGCCGGAAAATCTGGAGAGGGCCTGGGTTCCAGATTTGGCGTGCTTTCATTAGATGGAGAATCCCCTTCGTATGGTCCGCCACACAGGGGATTCCACCACGGGCTGCCTCGCTGGACAAGGCAGCGTCATCGACTAAACCTTTGGCCAATCTTCAGACGCCACGTGGCAGGAAGAACGAAACTTCACCCAATTGTAAGAAAGGGGATAGAAACCCTAATTTTCGTAAGCCTCTTCAGACACTAGACTTCAACAACTTCCCGGCGATCTTTAACTTTAAGCCGAATAGAGATTCTCCGGCGATCGCCTCTGGTAACCATGGCAAACCTCTGTCGAATCCCCCTGGAGTTCGAGGAGGTGTCAGTACTGGTAGGACTCGATTGGATGTCACTTACTCTCGTCATAGGGGCTCCATGGATAGATCAAATCCAGTTCGAAATCCATCAGGGTACGGTCTCAGAAGTCGAGCCGAGGCGAATCTCGGAAGTGGAGTTGAGAATTCCACTCCGAATGAGGGTTCTACTCCGGAGCTTCAGGAGTGGGGAAGGGAAGGGGATTTTTGTCCCAGGAGCTTCTGAGTCGCTTGATCGGCTCAACAACTCAAGCTAATCCAATGAAGATTGTCTCGTGGAACTGCAGAGGTATAGGTAACTTTGATACTGTTAGGGCAGTTCTTGATTTATGTCATTCTTCTGCTGCTGATTTGATGGTGTTGGTTGAACCCCGTGTGGCTAGCTCTCATTTGAGTAACATTAGTCGTCGTTCTAGATTAGATAAATCCTTCTGTGTGGAAGCTCAGGGTTTTAGTGGAGGTATATATTCCTTTGGGATAGTTCTACTGTTGATGTAGGTGTGATCTCTTGTACTAGCCAGGCTATCACTGGTATCATTAAGAGAAAGGATCAACATGAGTGGTTGTTTTCAGAGATCTATGCTAGCCCAATTCCTTTGGCTAGGGAGGATCTCTGGGCTTAATTAGCCAATCTCAGTCAACTTCATTCTCTACCCTGGTTACTTATTGGTGACTTTAACCAGGCTGGTGCTAGTTCTGAGAAAGTGGGAGGTAGGCCTCTTAATAAGAGGCATTACGAAATGTGGGACTGTTTTAATGAGTGTCAACTCCAAGACCCGGGTTTCTCTGTTCTCTATACACTTGGACTAACTCCCACCATGGTGGAAGTGTGATAAGACAAAGACTAGACAGAGCCATGTGCAATGTCAGTTGGAGACTTCTGCTTCTGTCAAACATGTCACTAGAGTGTGCTCTGATCATCACCCTCTTGATCAATTCTGATGGCATCCCTCTTCCTGTTCACAAACCTTTTAGATTGGAGAATAGTTGGTTTTGGGAGCAAAGTTTTGGTACTCTTGTTGATCAACATTGGGCATTGCATAAGCCTATTGACAGTATTGGTAGTGATTTTGCTTCTGATGTAAGGGTTTGCAATACCACAGTCTTTGGTAACATCTTTGCTAGAAAGAGGCAGCTCAAGGCCAGACTTGATGGTATACAAAGAGCTCTCTCAATAAAGGAGAACCCTTATCTCAGCAACCTAGAAGTTGAGTTACAACACCTTCTTGGCATTGTACTGCAACAGGAGGAGATGTATTGGTTTCAGAAAGCCAAGGTTAGTAAACTTCTTTTAGGTGACAAGAACACTAAGTTCTTTCACCTTTCTGCTATCACTAGAAGAAGGAATAAAATTGAAGTTATCAAAATTAATAATGAGGAGTGGTGTGATGATATTCCCACTCTCAAGTCTGAAGTTACTGCTCATTTCAAGGAATTGTACTCTGATTTTGATGCTGCTCCTAGTGTGGTTCTGAAGTGGTGTGGTAGTACTTTTTCTGCTGCAAACAAGGGTATTTTGACTGCTGATATTTCTTGTAAAGAAGTCGAGGATGTGATTTTTGATATGGGGGCTTTTAAGAGCCCTGGGCATGATGGGATTAATCCTGGGTTCTACCAACATTATTGGTCATCTGTTAGTACTATTGTGGTCCAAATGGTGAAGGATGCCTTTCAAACTGGTAAGCTGCCAGAAAATATCAACAAAACTATGCTAGTGCTGATCCCTAAAGTAGATAATCCCATCTCTTTTTCTCAACTGAGGCCTATAAGCTTGTGAAATGTCTCTCTCAAGATCATTACCAAGCTTATTTCACATAGATTGAAAGCAATTCTCCAAAGAATTGTTCACCCCTTACAATTTAGCTTCTTATCTGGGAGACTTGCTAGTGAGAACATTCTTATTGCTCAAGAAGCTTTTCACTATCTCAACTCCAAGAAAAGGAGGAAAGTTGGTCTTGCAATCAAGATTGATTTGGCAAAAGCATATGACAAGGTAAAATGGTCTTGTCTTGATTCCGTACTAGCTTCTATTGGTATGCCTGCTAATATCCATAGTTTGATTATGGATTCTGTGACTACTGCTTCATTTAGTGTTCTCTGGAATGGGGAACAACTTAATGAATTTTCTCCTCACAGAGGTTTGAGACAAGGTGATCCCATATCTCCTTACTTATTTCTCGTAGTAATGGAGTTATTAGCTCAAAAAATTCACATAGCTGTGCAGGCTGGTAAATGGAAAGGCATTAAACTGTCTAGGAGTGGCATTCCAGTTACTCATTTGTTCTTTGCTGATGATCTAATACTGTTTGGGCTTGCTACTAAGAAGCAAGTTAAAGTTATGAAGCAAGTTCTTAAAGAGTTCTGTGAGGAAGCTGGGCAGACCATCAAATTTGAGAAATCAAGACTGTTTGTAGTTCCTTGTGTTGCCAAAGTTGTTGCTAGAGAGTTGAGTTCTTTGTTGAACATTCAAATTACTGATGATCTGGGTTCGCACTTGGGAATGCCACTTATCCACAAGAGATTTAATGCTTGTAATTACAAGTTTTTGGTGGATAAGATCTTGGCTAGATTGTCTTCTTGGAAGGCATCTCAGTTGTCTTTAGCAGGAAGAGTCACTCTTATTCAATCTGTTTTGCAAGCAATTCCTACTTATGCTATTCAAACAGTTCTTCTTTCAAGATGTATTTTGAAAGAAATTGATTTGATCTGCAGAAGATTTCTCTAGGGAGGTTCTATTATCAAAGCTAAACTTCCTTTATTGAGTTGGGATACTGTTCTTTTGCCAAAAGAATATGGTGTTTTGGGTCTTAAAAGGATTAGTGACTTCAATTCAGCCTTTTTGGCTAAGGCTGGGTGGAAATTAATCACTAGTAACACTTCTTATTGGTCTAAAGAACTTCTTGTGAAGTATGGTCAGCCTTCTTTTGACCCTAGTAAGAGACAAGTGAAGCCATATCAGTCTAGGGTTTGGAGGCACATTTACAGAAGCCTTGCTGCTGTTTCTTCTGGGATTGGGAAGAATGTTGGGTCTGGTAAGGATACACAGTTTTGGGTTGATCAATGGCTAGGGAAATTCAGATCGGTTGATGTGATTTCAGACCCTCTCTCTAATGAAGAAATTGCTCCTCAGTGTTAGTGATTATTGGGAGAGTGATATTGGGTGGAAGATGCTGCTGAAAGGTGACAGATTGCCTCCTGCAGTTATTGATTTACTTTCTACTGTCACATTGAGTGGCGCAACTGAGGACAAAGATCAGGTTGTTTGGTTGCAAAATAAAGGTCAGTTTTCTGTTGCTTCAGCTTATTTGGAGAGTTCTAGCTCTGTTATTAAGCCTCCTTGTGATAAAAGTTGGAGAAAATTTGGAAGTTGAAAGGCTTTCAGAGATGGAAAACATTTCTGTGGTTGATTAGACATGACAGACTTCTCACTCAGAATTTGAAGTTCAAAAGAGGGATTGTTAGTAATCCTCTTTGCCTTCTATGTGGGCATGATATTGAAACCACAATTCATGCTTTAAGGGATTGTGCTTCAGTTGCTTGGATTTGGAAGTTAATTGTGCATAAGAAATGTTGGGGTATTTTTTTCAGTTCTGACTTGATACAATGGGTTGATCGAGTAATAACTGGAGTCCCTTCACTGATACTGAGTGGCCAATTCTGTTTATGGTGGCTACTTCTCAATTCTGGTTATGGCATAATCTAGAGCTGCACAATGAGGAAGTGGTGAAACCTCCTACTGTTGCTGGATTTTTGTGTGCCCAAGCTAAGAGAGTAATGTCAGGTTTATCTCTTTCTCCTGTTCAAATCCCCTGCCTCCTAAAATTGTTAAGTGGATCTGTCCTTCTGAAAAAGTCAAAATTAATGTTGACTTTGCCCAAAGTGATAATGGTTAAGCTGCAGTAGGTGTGATCTGCAGGGATATGAATGGTCTCTGGTTATGGAGTCTACATAAAAAGATTGTTGCTACTTATGTGTTACATGGTGAATTTTGGGCCATTTGTGAAGGTTTGATTGCTCTTAAGGAGATGGATCTACTAGCTGCTATGGTGGAGTCTGACTCCATGGATGCAGTGGATTTGGTGCTGCATATTGGTCAAGCCTCTACTTTTAGATTTATGCTCATTGCTGTTCATGACTTGCTGCAGAATTCTGGTAGTTCTCTGACCCATATTCACAGGGAGTGTAATGGAGTGGCTGATTCACTGGCAAAGCAAGGCCTCCTCATGGATGAACATAAGCTATTTCTTTTTTATTGTCCTGCGTTTTGTAATTCTCAGTTTAGTTTAGATATGGCTGGGTTAGGTCACATTTGTTCTTTGTTTTAGAGTTTTTCTCTCCTTTTGTACCAAAAAAAAGTTACATCATGTCATTAATAGATACTTTGAGTTGTCTGACATTCAAACTTAATGAAGTCATCCCTACAGAAGAGGCAAGTTCAAGATGTTAATGATGAACTGTTGGGGGTGCGCTCTGTTTTGCGATCAAGCTAACGCCTCAGGGGAAAAAACACATCTACCTACATATTTGAAAGTAGGCAGATTAGGCATATGTTGCAGAACATGTAATAACTTGCCTAAAAACTTTCATCTATTACCATGAACAATGCAGTGCAGGAGAACAGTGGCATGAAACAAAGAAAACATCGAATTCACTAATAACAACCCGAACAAAACCCACAGAAAAGTTAGAATTAACCATGACCAGGTCGGAATTCTAACTTCCAAGTATTTGAGAAAATTAAGCAAAATTCTTTCACAGGTTCCTCGTGAAACATCAAGTAAGATTGTTATCTAAGGCCATCTTGCTGAACTTGACTTTGAAACCCCATCTAAAACCCAACAGCCCATCAAGTCTATTTTTGAAAGGCCAACCTGAGGAAAGAAAATTGAGTTGAATCCGCCACCAGAGCGCAAAGTTGGAAGGTCGAATGTCCGTGCCCTCGAACCTACGTGCCGGACCAAGGGCCCCGGCCTTTCTACCGTCAAATCCATCACCCCAAATGGGTCGAACACGAGGATGCCGCCATGACGCAATCCAGATTTCTGTTTTTGGAGATTTTTCATCTACAAATTTCCTCTAGGGTGACCAAAGCTACCCGCGCTCCCACATCAACCTTACGCACCGGCTTTTGTCAAATCAGTGTAGAAGAAGCTCATTTTTTCACCTAGCCCGGAGGCTCATCCTCTAGGCGTACTGTTTCTTGTGAGATACTATATAATTTTTATATTTCTTTTAAGCTTGTTAGAGTATATACTGAACCGTATACTGGTTTATATAACAGTGGAAGCCTAGAGTAGCTGCAGCTACAATGTCCTCTACTTATAAGCATTTCTTAGCTCAAAGTTGTGCTTTAGTGGAACCACACACATACCATGAAGCAATAAAAGACCCTAGGTGGATTGAGGCTATGAATACTGAGTTGCTTGCTTTGAAACATAATCAAACTTGGGTTGTTAAACTTCTGCCTTCTGGTTTTGATACAGTTGGATGCAGATGGGTATACAAATTAAACTGAAGTATGATGGTTCAATTGAGAGGTATAAGACTAGATTGGTGGCAAATGGGTATACACAAACAGAGGGGATTGACTACAGTGATATTTTTCCCCAGTAGCTAAGTTACCTACATTCAAATGTCTTTTGACTCTTGCTGCAGTTGAAGGCTGGTATCTCATGTAATTAGATGCGAATAATGCATTCTTGCATGGAGATTTGAAAGAAGAAGTTTACATGGATCTTCCTCCAGGTATGTTGATACAGTTTCTTCGCCATAAAGGCCTTGCAAGCCTCTAGGTAATGGTATAGCAAATTTTTTTCAGCTGTGCAATCACTAGGTTTTGTGCAATGCAAAATAGATTATACTCTTTTCACAAAAGGGAGGGTATTGGTGTTATACTTCTTCTTGTGTGTGTAGATGATATTGTTCTAGCTGGGAGATGCTCTTGGTGATTTGAAGAAGATTTTGAACACTATTTTTCAACTAAAAGATCTTGGTGATCTGAACTATTTTATGGGTTTTGAAATAGCAAGAAGTGATGTTGGAATTGCTATGTGTCAAAGAAAGTTTGCAATGGATATTCTGCTAGAAAATGGGTATTCAGAATGCAAAGCTGCTTCCATTCCAATGGAGCCAACAAATAAGCTCATAAATGCTCGTGATAATGTGTTGACAGCACCAGAAATAATTGTGTATAGAAGGCTGGTTGGGATATTGTTATATTTGTGGCATACCAGACCTGATCTTCAGCTTCTCAATGCACAAATTGAGTCAATTTGTGTCAGCTCCTGCAGAAACTCATTTGAAGGCTAATCACCACATTTTGAGGTATTTGAGATCTTGTCCAGACCGGACAAGCTCTCCCTCAAACTCGTGTTCTTATTGTGACAGTGCTTCAGCAATTCACATTGCTAATAACCCTATCTTCCATGAAAGAACAAAGCATATTGAAGTAGACTGCCACATTGTTCGAGATATGGTGCAGAAGGAGCTCTTCCAACTCAGATATGTTCCTACATCTCATCAATTGACAGACATTCTTACCAAATCCCTTCTAATATTTTTCATTTTCTACTTTCCAAGTTAGGAGTGTTTAACACCCACCCCACAACTTGAGGGAGGGTATTGCAATTTATAGGAGTTTTGTTGCTATAACATAATTCTCTCATAGTTAAACGTTGTCGTTTCTTTCCTAGTCTTTTAATTGTGTCGTCCAAGTCAGGTGGCATGGTTTGATTGGTGACTTCTTTTCAGTTAGTTATTTTATTTTTCCTTTAAAAATGCTTCATAGAAAAGGGGATAGGGTTGAGAAAGATCTGTAATTGTGTTTTCTCTCTGATGAATGAAATGATCTTCAGCTTCTTCTCCGATTCATCTTTTCCTTCTTTTGTTTCTTCTGTTAATTTGAATCTTTGATTCGTCATTTCTAATATACAGCATAATAGTTGTATATTAGAAATGTACTGTTGCCTTTGGTGACTGTTCTAACTTGCTCGATAAACGGGTGGAGGTTATTTGAAAAAAAAAATGCCACTGGTGCTGCAATTTTGCTTTGGCCTGTCTTAGTTCACCTCCCAACAGCTCCCTTTCCATCCTCTAAACCTCCAAACCTAACTCACATTACCCTCCATAACCCTCCAAACCTAATTCACATTACATCCCTATACACACGTGTCCCCACCACCTCTGGAGCAACCTTTCCAGATCCAAAAGCTAGGATAGCAAGAACAACATTACAGACAGGAATTATCGTTCTGACTTTGTTCATGTATCTTCTGCACCAAAGGCTACCATCACTCTAAATGGCACTTTTGTGATCAAATTACTCAGAAAAGAGAATCATCTCAAGCCGCTGCTTGGCAATCTTAGCATTAGAGTTCCTTTTAATGGTTGATAATATGCATAATGAAATCTGTATGTGCTCCACTACTACTATCAGGATTTTGATGATATGAAATATGTTGTGCTCCAAACTGATATGCAACCCATTACTAATATGAAATCTGTTGTGCTGATGTGCTGCTGTAACTTCAACATCAATTAATATTTTTGATAACTTTTTTTGGAAGGTTAACGTTGAAACAAGCAACGATGAAGTAAACATGTGGGCAAGCACCAAGTCACCGATAATTTTAGCACGTGGTACTGTGATTTCCAAGTACCCTCTAAGCTGGTACATGGAGTTCCTTTGGGTCCAGATTACTGGGAAGTGCATATGAAAAATATTCTCAGACCATTATTTAAACTCGTTCGGCTTTTTGGAGACCAAACTAATTTCAGCGGCATGGAAAACAAAACAGCTGCTTGGCTTTCTACCCATGTCCGTAAAATAATTAACATTGATTTTTAGTACATCTTTATTTTTTTCAGCGGCATGGAAAACAAAACGCAGGATGCAGGAAAATGATATAAAAATAATTCCTACTGGTGGAAGAGATGGCTGCTGCTACTGTTGGAGTTCGATATTTCTTTAGAGTATTTTAGGATTTCAAAGGTAAAAACGTTGTTGGCGGCTGTTAGAATCTTGTGAAGCTTGAAATCTCCTGAAGTTTGAGATTTAAACTTTTTGTGAATTTTCGGGATCTAAATTATATATGTAAATTTTTGGGATCTAAATTGTGTATTTTGGGATTTAAATATTCTTTAAGTTTTTGTACATTAGGAACCACAGTAAGTATAACCGTAGTATTTACTAAAAACTACGGTTTTTGCCTTATATACTACGTTTTTCACCCGTAGTTTATTTCAATAATTCCATTAGTGATCGAAGCCTTCCTTGGGTTGTAGCAGGAGGGTTTATCAAGTGGCAGTTGCTAGTGAGAAGAATGGCGGTAGGCTTGTGAACCCTAAGAGGGGTCTTAAGATGTTCCAATCCTTGTGATTTAGTAGTCATGGGGTTATGGACCCAAGTACACTTGGTTAAATTCTCAGGAAAGGAGGATACAACAGAGAATTGATAAAGCTCTTTGTCATAGGAAATGGAGAGAACCCATTCCAGAAGCTTTAGTCAAGCATTTGATAAGGGTGAATTCTGGCCACCACCCTTTATTGATTGACACGGAAGGTCTTGGTTCTCCTCCTCCCTCTCTTAAGCCTTTTAGGATGGAGGCTGCTGTTCTCCTCCTCCCTCTCTTAAGCCTTTTAGGATGGAGGCTGCTTGGTTCACTGTTGAGAGCTTTGAACACCTGGTGATGGATATTGGAGAGAGGATTTGGGTATTGCTGAAGCTGTGCATGACCTTACTAAGAAGATTAGAGATTGGAACTTCTCAGTGTTTGGTAACATCTTTAGAAGGAAGAAGTTGCTAGCAAGATTGAAGGCTTTGTCTGTGAGCTTCAACCCTTATTTGATTCAGCTTGAAATGGAAATGTTGGATCAATGGAACTTAGTTCTTGCTCAAGAAGAAGTGTTTGGGTTCCAAAAAGCCAAGGCCAATAAACTACTCTTGGGCGATAGAAATACAAAGTTCTTTCATCTTACTACTCTTGTGAGAAGAAGAAAGAGCAAGATAGCTATGATGAAGTTGTGACGGCCAGTGGTGTGAAGATGCGGGCAGATTAAAAGTGGAGATTGCTCAATTCTTTGAAAATCTCTATGCTGATACTCTTGCTGATAATGTGGCTGTTAGTTGGTGTGGGGGCACTCTCACTGATGGGGAAATAACTGCATTACATGCCCCAGTTACTATGGAGGAAGTTAGAAAAGTGTTGTTCTCAATGGATGGGTTTCCCCCAATTTTCCATCATAAGCGTTGGCATATTGTGGGACCCTCTCAAGTCAAGTTGGTGTGCCAGGCTTTGGAATTGGGTAAGCTTCTTTCAAATGTCAATACTATCCTTATTGCTCTCATTCCTAAGGTGGAAAATCCATAAACTTTTATGCAACTAAGACCAATTAGCATTTGCAATGTCACTTTCGAAGTGATAACAAAATTGTTGACTCAGAGATTGAGGACTATCTTACAAAGGCTGATACACCCCCAATCAGTTAATTTTTTTGCCTGGTAGGCATGCTAGTGATAATTTGTTACTTGCTCAGGAAGTTATTCACAGTCTTAGGCACAAGACCAGCAGGAAGGGTGACTTGGCTATGAAGATTGTCCTGGCTAAGGCTTATGATATGGTGGTATGGTGAAATGGTCACTTGTTCACCAGGTTTGCAACAGATTGGTTTGCCTACAAAGTGGATTTCTTTAATTATGAATTTTGTGACTTTAAATACTTTCATGGTCATTCAGAATGGGAAGCAACTTAGTATATTCAAGCCTGAGAGGGGCTTGAGGCAAGGGGACCCCATTTTCCCTTACCTATTTGTTTTAACCGCAGTTGATAATGGTCAATGGAAAGGAGTTAAGTGTGCTAGAGGATGGCCTTGTTTTGACTCACCTATTTTTTGCAGATGACCTGTTGTTATTTGGTGAAGCCACTACCAAACAGGTTCAAGTAATGCAAGATGTGATAGCTGATTTTTGTACAGAGACTGGTCAAAGTGTGAAATTTGATAACTAAAGATGCTTGTCTCTCCAAATATTCCTCTCTAAAGCCAAGGGACTCAGTTTAATCACTGGAATTGGCTTGACAAAAGATTTTTGTATTCACTTAGGTATGCCCCTTCTTCATCAAAAAATTAATTCTGGTACTTCTCAATTCTTAGTTGATAAAGAACCATATTGGCTAGTTTGAAGGCTAGTCATTTATCTCAAGTTGGAAGGTCAACTCTCTTTCAGAAAGTGATTCAAGGTTTACCTTGTTATGCCATGCAAACTACCCTATTGCCTATATCCATTTTGTCTGATATTGTAAGTGTTGCAAGAAGTTTCTGTGGGGTGGTATTATTGAGAAAGCTAAGTTGCGTTTAATTGGGTGAAATAAGGTTAGTTCTTTCAAAGAAGAAGGTGGCTTAGGCTATAAACATTTGCCTTCTTTCAATATTTCTCTATTTGGGAAAGCAGCTTGGAGACTGATCTCTGAGGAGAATTCTTTGTGGACCAAGGTTATGAATCAAAATATGGTTTTGTCACTCCTATACCTCACCCTTCTAGGGTTGGGAAACAACTGAACAAGGTGATCGGTACGTGACTAGGAAATTTTAGATTGGTCGATCTAGCTGTTAAACACATCAGTGATGATTGGTTACTTCACACTTTGTTGGAGTTGATCTCTCTTACTAACATTCAGATAAGGAAGTTTGGTTATTCTCTATAAGTAGTTTGGTTAATCTCTACAAGTGGTAGCTTCACAATGGCTTCTGCTTGTAAGGACATTTTCAGGCCTATGGTGGATCACTCTCAAATTAGGGTGTGGAAGGAGATTTGGAAAGTAAAAGGGTTCCAAAGATGGAGAACTCTACTCTGGCTACATGATAAGTTGTGTACTCAGTAGTTTAAAGCTCACAGAGGCATCACTGATTCAGTACACTGTCTATTTTGTCACCATGTGTGTGAGAATGAATCATCCCTTCTTCATGCAGTAAGGGATTGTCCCTGGGTTTCTGAATTTTGGGAAAAGTTATTAAAAGCTCCAGTTTGGTCTAGATTCTTCCTGCTTACAGTTCAAGATTGGGTTGATATGAATATTACAATGGCTAACTGGGTTTTGCCTGATGGGGTGCCTTTGCCGACTCTGTTCACTACTGGAATTGCAAATTTGTGGATGTGGCATAACATGAAGTTCATGATGCTGGTTTTGTGATGCCTGCTAACCCTGCCCAGGTAATTCCTTGGCAAGCTCATAGAACTCTTGCAATGATGAAAGTTGATTGTTTTTCAATGCTGTAAAAGCCAATTCAGGTTTGATGGGAGAAACCTCCAAGTGGCTGCTATAAAATTAATGTTGATTGTGCTAGTATAGCTAATCAGGACTTTACTCTTGGGATAGTATGCATAAATTATTTGGGTGAGTGGTGTTGGGGTAGCCAAAAAACTAATTGCTGCAACCTCTGTTCTTCATGAGGTTTAGGCCATTCTTGCAGGATTGAATATGACTCTTGATCGAGGCATTCTTTTACCTTGGCAGTTTGAAATCTAATTACTAGATGACCTGTATTGAAATAGGAAATTTGAATATTTTTCTACTTAGTTATGTCACTGAACTTGTTCTTAGCAAATTACATCTAGGCTTGCTAAGCCAAGCCCTAGGACCTATTGTAGGATCAAGGTAAGAAATACGCTGCTATGAGTGATCACGATATATATCGGGGTTGTATGTTGTGCAGATTAACGCGTCACTAATTGTAAGGCGTAGAAAAGGTCAGTCCTCTCCTTGTTAATAACTTATGTAAGGACTATGTTTGATTCTTTTTGAGGAGTTTTGTTTCTCTGTGTTTCAAATATCTTTTACTCATATATATCATGATTACTACCTCCCACCGAACGCAAGTCTTATTAATTTTGAAATAGTATGAACTGCTTCTGACTTGCTATGCCTCCCACCAAACGCAAGTCTTATAAATTTTGAAATAGTATGAACTACTTCTGACTTGCTATGTCTTGGTCTTGGCTTGTACTATCATGTTTGGAAATATCTGGCTTTGCGATCGTCCTATAGAACAGGTTCAAGGTCTCATTAATTTTCTCTGGTTCTCTGTCTGTTTCGTTGGCAGACACTAAAACACGAGATCAGCAAAGCACGTATTAGAATTGCGGAACCCCTTCTGTTCAACTCATTCAGTTATTATTTCCTGGTTTGGATGTGTTCTTTATTCTACCTGTCGTTGAGTATATGCCATTTTGTTGTTTCTGTCATTTCAGAATGCAGCTAACTAGGATTGGCTTGTTGAAGCTGGTAAGGGGGAATATCTGGCTGGTCTAACAGAAGAACGAAGCTTTGCCTGAGACAATGAAGCTAACTCGATCATGAGGACGCTAAGCTCTGTACTTAAGTTTATCTCCAACTTGCTTTTCTCACTAACTTGCTTTTCTGCTAGTCTTCTAGGTGAAGTGTTTCTTATGGTTTTCAAATGTTGTTGTGCAGTATAATACTTCTAGTTCTGTGGCAAACTCATCTTGTCAGTGAGAAGTGGGTAAGCAGCAGCCCAGCAGCAGAAATAAAAAGCATGACTTCCTTCAAGCTGTGTCCAACAACTCTTCCAGCTTCTGGACACGGATGATGAGTATGAAGGACATTGTAAGAGAGAGCACCTGACACAGAAGAACGAAGCTTTGCCTGAGACAATGAAGCTAACTCGATCATGAGGACGCTAAGCTCTGTACTTAAGTTTATCTCCAACTTGCTTTTCTCACTAACTTGCTTTTCTGCTAGTCTTCTAGGTGAAGTGTTTCTTATGGTTTTCAAATGTTGTTGTGCAGTATAATACTTCTAGTTCTGTGGCAAACTCATCTTGTCAGTGAGAAGTGGGTAAGCAGCAGCCCAGCAGCAGAAATAAAAAGCATGACTTCCTTCAAGCTGTGTCCAACAACTCTTCCAGCTTCTGGACACGGATGATGAGTATGAAGGACATTGTAAGAGAGAGCACCTGGATGATCATTTGCAGAAAGTGACAAATCCGGTGATACAGAAAAGATATGGAGTCCAAGAAGGTAGTGATGGCTAGATTCATTCTTAAGCAAAGCCGGGGACCCTGTTTTTGTCCGAGTGTCCCATGATCTGTCTCTATTTAGCCTATAGAGCAGTTGACTGGGCGGCAGAAGCGGGCAGGTCCGAAAGAGAGGTGGAAGAAGCTGCTGCCCTCCCTCTGCCAGGTTGGTGATGTGTCCCTCGTTGACAAGGTGGTTGTGTAGTCTGCCGCCGTGTTGGTGGTGGCGGCCACTGTCCTGCAGTGTTCATGGCCCATGGTATGCCCGGTTGGTTGATGGATGGAGAATCTTATCAATGGACTCCTGATGTATACGAAGGAGTGGGGTAGTTTGTAGTCCACTACTACTTCAGAAAACCGCCTGTAAATATACTACTAGTGTTGGTAGGATATGCATGTGTGAAATGGATAGGAGGTTTGTGTGAAGTAGTGGTGCTGGTAAATAAATGTCTCTACTATTAGTGCTTGAACAACAGATTATTAAGAACATGTATAAAGATGCTGACTGGTAAATGTCAAGAAAGGTTGTGAAGTTGTGTGGCGGCAGTGACAAATGGACTTGGATTGTTGTTAATTCCGGTGTTAATGTTGTTATCGTGATCATATTGGGTCAATGCGGGATAAGGGTCATCAATATGGATCTGGATTCTCCAACAATTGCAGACTTTTAAAGGTTCTATATGATCTACCTTTTTCTTCAGGCGAGTATGGGATGAACCACTACTGCTACTACCTCACCAAAATGCATCTTCAGACAGATCCAAGAAGCTAGAAGGGGGGAACTGGTGCACGGCATTTTGAAAAAGCAAGCAACAAGCCTTTTTCTCTGTTTAACCGGGGTCAGCTACATGGATCAAACTAAAACTGTTCTAATGTGTTAGGATTTTGGGGCAATATATGCCATGTTGAATGATTTTGTTTTCTACGCACACTCTTTGTAGCGTCTTTGGGCAAGTTCAATGCTTAACGTCTTACCTTTCTATTTTGACTTCTCAGTTAACCATTTGGAGTTTGTAACAGCAATGGTCCGAAATGACTCAGAATTGCAGATAGGGAAGTCTAGGTAAGGAGGTGGGATGTAACTTGGAACAAATACACTCATAAATTTAGCTCTAAAGTCCAAATATTTGAAGTGGAAGTGGAACAGAGGTAGTCAGGCCCTAACTAGAGCACCATTGGGGGACCAAAATTTAGGCTTGAGAGCTCAAAAGTATGATTCAAAGATATGAGCTTTTAGAAAATGTGGATTCAGATATGAAATCATATTTCAATTTCAGTAAACTGGGTACAGTTAGTAATAATATAATCAATTCACGAAAACCACAAACCGCAACTGCAATCAGAAAATCAACCCACAAAATTCATTGATCTGCAATCAAACAACAAAGATTCGCAACAGCAGCAGAATAAAAGAGGAAGAAGCATAACAAGATCAAACAACTAAGTCACAAAGAGAATTCCTCAAGCTGACTGTTGGGTTATTCAATTAAAAACTAATACAGTTGGAAAATATGGGAGGAAGGAAGATGTCTTCTTCAAAATATGCACAGAATTGATGGAAAGCTAACGGAATGGACCCCGCCGAACGAATTTTAAAAATTCGGGACATGTGATGCATGATTTCAAAGTTTGGGTACCCACTTGCTGGAAACAGCAAATTTTTGCCTTCTTGTTTTTATTATAATATAATTGAAATGGGTTTTTGTTTTGCGAAATCCGGAGCACCAGTGAGTCCTACCCCGGGCACCGGAGACTATTTTTTGTTCTTCCACAACATCGGTGCATTGGTAAAAGCACCCAAACACCGGATGTCGTGTGCACATCAGTATTAGCACCATCCTGTGCCCAAGTGTGCATCCGATGTCCTGACAGAGATTCTAAAATATCTTCATCAAGCATATAATAATCTAACCCTTCTTTAACTTTCCTTGCATGTAATAATCCAACTTCTCTATTCGAGTCCTCCTGAAGTCGGATAATAAGCCAACATTCCTACTCACCAATTCCCTGAACATATGGATTTCCTCGTGAAATTGCCTTTCGACTGGACGTCGCTGAACCAATTCGAAAACTCAACCCGCAGAGACGCATGTCAGCCAAACTAGTAACCTCACACCAGACCAACACAAGAGCAATCAAAGAGCAACACGTGACTTTCCCATAGCTAGTCCAATGTATTAGGGGCGGATCTATTTGGGACTTGTAGAGGCTATAGACACCCCCCCCCCCCCCAACTCAATTTTCAAAATTTGCACATTTTACCCTAATTTTCACATAAATTATTATTTAGCCCTGGCGAAGATTTTAGATTACTTTTTATAATTCATAGTTTAACCCCTACTCATTTATCTATATTTGCCTAATTTCGACTTTTAATCCACACTCCACAAATTCCTGAATCCGCCAGTTTCCTGTTGTCATTGATGGTGTTCATGAACCTTTTGTCTTGTGGGAAAGGTAGTGCGAAAGTGAGGGTGGGGATTGAACCCTCACCAATGCATGGGGCTTACTAGGCCTTTACCACTAAGCTAGCAGCCATTTGCGGATGACGGATATATTTTTTTTTTTTTTTTTTTTTTTCCGATTCGACGGTGTTGGCCACTTCATTGGCATCTCTTCCCACATGCTTGATTCTTCCCACAATCCAACCGAGGAGGACCTTCCCATCATTAATCTGAGCAGTCATCGAGGTTGGCCCTTTGGAGTTTCCTTGAAAGATGTTGACCGCCTCCATACAATCGCTCTCAATCTCAATGTTGATCCAATTTTTGTTGTAAGCCATTGTAGGCCCCCTATAGATACTCCAAATTTTACCTTCGAGGCTAGTGCATCCTCCTTTGATTCTACCAATAAACCCGAGTTTCCAATCGCCTTGATTGTTCCTGAAAATGCCTCTAATTCCTGCTCTGTTGTTGTTCATTCTGACATACCCATCCACATTGAGTTTGAACTGTCCTGCAGTAGGTAGGAAGGTTCCAATGAGAGTTGCATTTATCGAAAATAACATTAAAATTGACAAGATTGTGTTTAGAATTGAAAGCTCCCTGTATGAGTTGGGACTGCTTTCTGATAGTTTGCATATAAATCATGTCAGTATCAATGGAATCATTAAAAACTTTGATATTTCTTCTAAGCCAAATGTTCCATGAAGTAACAACAAACAAGGTATTGTGCTCCACCTCACCGACCTTGTTCTTATCCTTAATATTTTTCAAGATCCAATCAGTGACATTGGTATTACTATCTGTAGTGATCCAATTTGAGTACCAAATTTTACCCCAAATACCAATCACTTTGCTACACTTACGGAAAAGATGATTAATATCCTCGTCCAAATTGCAAATATTACAAGTCTCAACATTTGTCATGCCTCTTTTTTTCTTTTTAATTGATTGTTAAAAAGAATGCTAAATCAAAGAAGACGGAAAATTGCTTCCATTGAGCTAGTCTCGAAGTTGACCTCTCTTCTTCAGTTTTGGTGGATGATGACAAGTCCACATTGGAGGCCCGCTTGTCTGCTTCAAGCACCGTATGAAGGCCAGTATAACCAATATACTTTTGAGGCTTTGATCCATTCCCCATTCTCATCACATAAGATCCCCCATAGCAAGCAAGGCAAAAATCTCTATGTTTTACCACTCCTCGTATTGAGTTTTTGTTAACCTGGCAATAAAACACACCGTTCCAGAGTAAAAAGACAGGGAGGGAGAAGGGTTGAAACTTGAAAGAGAAAAGATTCTGATTCCTTTCGTACTCACAATGCAGGGTCGGTGTGTCTTGGTTCGACTTGCAGATCTTTTGCAGGAAGGAGATACCAGTGAGACTAGTTGTACCTGGCAAAGTCAAGGATAAGAAAAACAAACTAAACCAAACCAGATAAGTAATAATGTAGTTATTCATTCTGACCCATGTCTATTCCTTGTACATTTTTTTGCTGTCAACCAAACAGAGCATGCCTACACGTTATCATTCTAAGTGAACCATATTCATTCCTTCTTCACTTTTTTTTTGCTAGATAAAGCAAATAGGGCAAAGGATATATGTCCCTGTTGGTGGTACACTAATCTGATGAAGCACGCTTATTCAGCTTTTTAAGGAGCTGAATGAAGCAGTAAAAAGAAGCTGTCACTGGAGTAAATGGTTTCAAGTTACCGAAGGGATCAGTGAAGCAATAACCGCAGTAAACACCTTTGTTGTGGCCGCCAACCAAGCATCACCTTCTTAGACCAAAGGATTCCAATATCGAAAGTTCACATCAAAGAGGTATTCTCCTCACAACAAACAGCCAAAAATGATTTACCACCCCTCTGTAACAATTAGCTGCCGTTTTAAACAACAATGGCTGTTTCTTGACCAACCTTTCTACTCTAGTCTTTTTCTCTCAATAGTTGGATTCAACACGTCACTTCAACAACCCTACTGTGGCCCAACCGATGAATCCAGATTGTTCACTTCCCGTAACATCTCCATCTGCTCATTTTAGCAAAAAAGACACATACAATCAATTACCACTCACATAAAAGATTACACGACTTCATGATCATAAAGTGTTGTCATGTATGGATAAATCAGATATGCTGTCAAGGCATGTGGTTGATTACATTTATCGTTAGCATATACTACTATATCTTAAGGAGTTGAATGCTCAACCAGTACAAAATTTTAGCATAGAACAAAAAATAGCAGCAACGGACTAAGAACATCCTCGCTCTTTCTATATTTGGTCATTGGCCAATCCCTCATTTTACGCACCCATATCCATGCGATTTTTCAGTCTCGCCACACACGTAGTTTACCCACCCTAACAACTGACTTGAAGTTCTGTTTAATTTTCCTTGTGAGTTCACCTCAATAAAAGTACTTACCAATTTTGTTGGGTTATAAAATTTCAGAATCATTATAACAATGGCTGCTTCCAGTGTATAGGCAACTTCAATCAGCTAAGAACTCTCGCGTGCCTTCGGAACAGCCAAATAATGAGGGATTAAGGGATTCATATTTTTTATGATTCCAACTCATTACAGAATGTGTTTGATAAATATACCCTTCATCCTTTTTTATTGTGGTGCAGTAGAACAAATTGGGGTGACACTGTCAGTTCAACTTTTGTCTTATTAAGATGCTCATTCACCTTTAAAGAAACACAGTTATATGTTTAAAGATGCTAAAAAGGACAGTAATAGGAAGCCAGCTTTGAGATCCATGGATTTTTTCCAGTTGCCTTTATACGGAAGGTATTGGGGAAACAATAATGCAGTAAACAGCTTTGTGAAGCAGCTCACTCCGAGACAAATTTCATGCTTTGTTAATGTTGGATATCTGAGGGAAACATACAGGCATAGGAGACCAATCTAGCATACCTAAAGATCAGGTTACTATAAAGACAATGCTACTTTGAATTGTTTATGTCGAACTTTGTGCAAACAATCAAGGGTCAATCCACATGAGTAATTTTTGCAAACTACCAATCATTCAATGAATAGAGAAGAACAAGTTATAAATGACACTTGCTATTGTAACGGTAAGGTTCCTGCAATCCTCATGAGCTTTCCTCTTAGGCAAAGATCAGCAGAAGGGAAGATCTACATCGATTAATATGTGGAGTCTGTCTCACTGTATTTGTTTGGACAATCGAAGTCCAACACCTCCTTCACATAGGCAGGAGGGAAAAAACAGACACTGAATTCTAGCAAAACATTGTCTAACTCATTACAAGAATAGCCAAAAGCAACAGAAACAGGAGTAGCAGCAGAACCAACAGGAGCAATGCGACCTTCCAGAGCAAGACAGTGAGCTACCCTGTTCGCTTCTCTCAAAAAGTGGGAGGGCTTGAACTCATGAATCAAAGTTCCTAGGTGCCTGCAAGCAAACATGATAGGTCCTGCTAGGTGAGAATCTGAAAAGTGGTGGAAGAGATTAACAATCTCGATATTGTCAGAATTAGACTTGAGCACCAGGCTGTGCTAGAGAAGCCAGCAATCCAATGCCCAAATTCATGCCTAATAACTCTTCCAACACCAGCTTTTTTTCTTGTTTCCAAGCGGCATCAGTGTTCAGTTTCAAGAAATTTGCAGGAAGCCTATCCCAAGAAACCAGGAAATAGGTCTTTGGAGGCTTGATGGACTTAGTGTAGAATAGCCACGACTTGAATGCCTCAAAGGATATGTTGACAAAAGAGGAGATAGTGCAGATAGAAACCAAATAATCCAACATCCAAACAGGAAAGAGGTTTGCCAGTGGCTCTCCAAGCCAAGGCACTGAATGGCTTGGATAAAGAGGGGATGATGGAGGGGGAAGGCCAATGAGGTATCAAAAGGAAGAGAGTGAAGGGAAATCCCTGAACTGATGCACAATGATTTCAGGGTGGATAGCACAAATAGGGAAGAGGGGGAATGGTTTGGAATAATCTGAGAAAGGAGAGAATTGCAGTGGAACTTTTGGTGGCCTAAAATCCAAGAGAAAAGGGCAATCTTGGGGGGACCACGGGCAGACCGGATCCAATACCAATGAGGGCAGCGATAGGGACATGGACCAATAAGACATGTTTCTGGTAAAATCTTTCAGGGAGAAGGCACCACTAGCAGAATGCAGTCATCTAGGGGAATCACGAACATAAACAATAGGGGAGAAGGGGCGGCAAAGATCATACACAACACCTTGTGGGGGGAGGCTCAAATAGGGGGAGATACCATTTTTTTGATTTAGCCAAAATTGCTCGACAGTGAGGTTCATAACCTCAAGAGACAGAGCGCATGTCCAGTTTCTAATGGGGGAGGAACCACACCAAACATCAAACCAGAACTTTGAGTTGCCCACAGTTACTTTCTTCCCAACATGGTTCTTGGGGGCTTCCCAACCTTTCTTGATGCTTTTCCAGGTGAAAGATGCTGAAGGAGGGCAGTTGTCTTTATATTTGGAGGAAAGGACCATGCTCCAAATTGTGATTGATAAGCAGTCTCCAAGCTTGCCTAGCCAGCAGGGAGAGGTTAAGAAGAAGCTTGGCTTTATGAAGACCAAGGCCACCCATGTGCTTAGTCTTCGTCACTGTGCTCCAGCCAATAATATTTTTTGGTACCGGAAGCCCCTTACCATAAGAGATCCCTGCAAACTCTGTCAATTTCATTAATGATTGGAGCAGCGAGAAAGAAGGATTGCATGTTATGGATGCGGATAGTGGCCAGAGAACTCTTGACAAGTATAGGCTCTGTGTGCCATGGAGAGCTTGGAGGCTTTCCAGCCCCAAGTTTGGCACTTAGCTTGTCAATTATAAACTGCAAATCAACTTTCACAAGCCTAGAATCCAGAATATGGCACCCAAGGTAGGTCCCAAAACTATCTCCCTTTCTAACTCCAAGGATACTAGTGCATTAGTCAATGATGTTGACATTGGTTTTGTTTAGGAAGAAGGCTTGACCAGGTTCACTATTTGGCCAGAGAGCTCACGAAATTCAAGGATGGTCTCTTTAATAATGCAGCACTTAGAGGTGGTGGCTCTCCCAAACAAGATCAGATCATCAGCAAAGAATAAGTGGGAGAGGTTTCAACCTCGTTTGGAGCAGCTAATAGGAATCCAGACTTTGTTGTTGACATTGTCTTGGATTATGGAGGCTGAGATACTCCATGCACATTATGAATGAATATGGAGAAAGATGATCTCATTGTCTCACCAATTTCGAAGGCTGGAAGAAGTCAGATTGCTCCCCGTTCAGCAGCACAGCAAGGCTAGCATAGCTGATGCAGCTCATAACGAGCATGATGAGGGAAGGGGGAATTCTGAGATGATTTAGCACACATAATGAATGAAGTTCCACTTCAGGTTATTATGAGCTTTATCTAAATCCAGCATCATGATAAAGTCAACACTTTCACTATGCTGAACTTTGTGCAATCAATCAAAGGTCAATCTGCACGAGTACTTTTTTACTAATCATGGGACGTACTAATCTGTAAAGCAGCGAGACATGGTGTGAAGCAGGTCACTTCGAGATAAATTATGTGTTCTGCTTATGGCTGGACGTCGTAGGGAAACAGACGTGCATAGGAGACCGATCTAGCATAGGTAAAGATCAGGTTAACGACAATCCTACTTTGAATTGTTTATGCTGAACTTTGTGCAATCAATCAAAGGTCAATCTGCACGAGTAATTTTTAACTAATCATGGAATGCATAGAGCTATATAAGAAGTTACACTAGGTGTGCGTGGTTACTACAGAACTAGTTTTTAGCATAAACGTGATGGTCGAGACTACGATGACGATGATAAGTTGATGGGGGATGATCTCTTAAAGCAAATCCCTCTACAACAGCTCATCCAAGTCACGGCCTCTGTTTTGGTGCTTCGGGAGAGTGGCTTGAGCACAAAAAATAGCCCCTGTGCTGCAAGCAACCCACAAAGAAATTGTGATAGATATTTGTTCATAACCAACTCATTTGTCGAATAAAATTGCTGCAGCAGCCAAGCATTGCTATAAATGCCACTTAGAAACACAACATAGAGCATTCTTTGGTCATAGCATTGGACTTGCCTCATCCAAAGGGGTACTGTGCCGCCATATGAGACAGCCAAGAAAGCGAAAACGATCAAAAAGACCGCTAACAGAGCGTAGATCAATAGATAACGGTAGCCAGTTCTGGGGACTATTGTCAAATCAAGTACATTCACCAGCCTCTCAATCCTTAGCCTTTGCTACATCAGATACCTGGACACCTCCTCCATACAACAAATAACCATTGAATCTCCTGGCGAAATCGCCCTTCTGTCTCTGTCGCCAAACCAATGCGCCACCCCCATTAAAAGCAATCACCTAACAGCTACAAGGGAACAAGGAAGGTGATACTAATATGTGTGACGACGGAATAATTTCCCGGCGAATTCGTTAGATCAGGGCAAAGAGGTAGAGAGAACTGTTGCATCCAGCATCAATTTAACAGCCATTTGAGCGATAGAATTCGCCTCTTTTTGAACAAATTGGGCCTCTTGTTCACGTTGGGGGAAAAGGGTGAGAATAGATCGATACTCCAAATTGAACCACAGATCGGATGATCAATTGAACTTACTTACACGCTGCCATGTTAGGTCGGTCGCAGAGAAGATCATCTTCGCCGGGAAACTAATTCGCCTTCTCCACTGTCCTTCTGCCGAAACCCTAGTAAAGGGGGTTCATCTTCCCGCGAAAACGTCATTCATTATAATAATCTCCTTTTTACCCCGAAACTCAATTAATTTTAAATTAAAGCCCCTAAATTTTTTATTTAGTTACATGTACCACCTTACAAGAAAATTACAAAGGAGATCCGGGAATCATGTAAAAAAAGACATTATGACAAGATAACTGTTTACATACTTCTTTCGGATATTCATTTACACAATTGGACATGTCATTTTCACGCGCTAAGGTTAGGACTATGTCATTTACGAATGGCATGTTAACTCAAACTTGCCCTATGATGATTTTTTATTTTGTCGAGATTACTGAGGTGTTAGGTTGCGCGCACCTCAACTAAGTCGATGGGAGCCTCAAAAATTATTAGTCATTGTTAGGTATGAATATGAGACTGCAAGAGTAGCAAACTCTCAAGTCCAAAGTCTCGACTATGATGACTTAAGGACATGGCTAGTCTCCTAGTGGATGTGCTTTTATGGTATTATTATGCTTCCTAAAAAAAAATTATGTACTAAATATTAATTGACAATAAGAAAAGTAGTCAAAGTATCTTAGATTTAGATTGAAAGTATCTTGTTATACTTAACAAAACTTACAAAGTTTTTTCTTTTTTCTTTTGAGAAGAAAAACAAACAAAGTTTTAGTGTGGCCGTGTGGGACAAACAATAACCCGCAACAGTCTTGCTTTGTGCAAGTGTGTGCGTCTCTGTTGACTGTTGAGTGTCTCTGTGCTTTCCGATTGGGCTCGCTGTTGCTCTTCCTAGCGGCGGCGGGCCCTGTTACTTTCAGGTAGGAGTTTTAAGATCTGCTCAGAAGGGAGGATAATGATTTCGCGCTTGCCAGGTCAGGAGAGGGGGCCGGCCTTCTGGTCCGTTGGTAGCTGCTGCGGCGAGCATTTTCTTCAAGGTCTACAAGGTGTTGCTCTCCGCTGCCCACCAGATGTTGTGTCCTCTTTGCTCTCCATTTTCCCCGGCTAGTTGTTTTCCTCGCGGATGTGCAGTCTAAAATTCAGATCTGAGTTTTTTTGTCTCTCTTTACTTTATTTCTACATTAGTCCAGTGCTATTTGTTTGCCAGTATTATGCTTAGTAAGGTCATGCAAGATGGAGCTTGGATGATAGGGTTGGGGTTTCAATGTCGTATTTCCTCCCGTTTTATGATGTTCCATCCATGATGGTCATTGTCGAATTACATTTGTTTGAAGGATGAGCACTTTGATCGGGAAAAATCGAGTTCGTGTATGGTATCTTTTTCTACTGCTGCACTTCAAATTTTCAAAATGTTCATGAAGCTCATCTCTCCATCTCTGAAGAATCTGAAGAGGTTGGTGGTTTCCCTATGTTCGTGAGCTGTTTTGATTTTTAATATATGTGTATTGGGAACATATGTTGTTGAGGGTTGGGAATTTCTTTTTTCTTTTTATTTGACTCTTTTATGGAGCACATTTTTCAGTAAGGGTGGCTTGTACCCTTTTCTGTTCTCTTAGACTGTTATAGTCCTTTTGTTTGAATTAATGAAGCTACAGTTCGGTTAAAAAAAAGAATAACCCGCAACAAACTCAACAAATTTTGTAAAAAATTAAAAAGATTATTTCATTAACTTTGGACTACTAGTGCCGTGTTCTTGTTCCTAGTTGATTAATTGGGATTGTTACTGAGTTAGAACTTCTTCAGAGAAAGAAGCTAACCAACCTAAAAGTTTGCTAACTTGGAGCCCATAACTTTCGTGAAAGAAACAGAACAGCCCTGCCTCTGTCCTTCTCCCGGGTCGTGACGTGGGCACGTGGCAATGTGAGATGAGGCGAACAAACAGTTACAATTGGATTGTTCATGTCCAATTGTTGCCTCACCGGTATGAATTGTTGAGTTCCATACCATTCATACACAATTGGAACGTTCATCTGCCTTCTTACTTACCGACTCATATATAATTCGTCGTATTTGACGATCATGCTTCGTTCATCGACCATCATCTCTCAAGCTATAAATTGTTGACTTCATTCTCATTTGGTACACAACTGGAATATTCATCTACCTTCTTACATACCAGCTCAAAAAATTCTTAACACATAATTCTACTTCGTCGTGTGCAGGGGCCTCGTGCTTTCAACCACCGTGAAAGAAAAAGCTTCTCTCGAGAAGTGGAAGCCCCGTTGTCCATAAACAAGCACTAAGTGTGGAAGACATCATATATGTGTACACAATTGTCTTCCAATTATTATATGTTTTGGAAAAATTTCAATCAGGAAGTTTTTCATTACAGTTTCAGACACCCAATATTTATAATAAATTCATGGAAGTTTACCTCAAAATTAATTGGTAAAATTGGGAGTAGTACACACGATATTTAATAAGTTAAGTTATTTTTCTTAAATGCACGACTTCTCAACATTTTTTTACTAGTAAAATTTGACGGGAGTAGAAAAGAGTAATTCTAGCTAGTAATGGCATGTAGCTAGCTAGGCATTTGATGGTGGTAGTTGGGTGGTGGTTGACGGTATAATTTTTGACACCCAATATTTACTACTCCGAAGCAGGAGGGCATTGATGGTGGTGGATAATGATATGTAGAGTGTTGGTAGACTATTCGTGTACTAGGTTTGAATCTACCCTTTCTGCATAGTCTACTGACTCACTGTTGAACCTGATTACTGGTAGTTAGTAAATGCACTCGTACTAGTAACGGTGGAAGGTAGGGAGGAAATGAAATGAAACATCACCCCAGGGTGTTTCCCGTGAAAAACTAATTCATTGGGCAATAGTGAGATATAACAAACATTGAATAAATAATATTCTCCTCTCCAGCAGCTGGACTACACACTCTATCATTTTGTGTTATCTATCAGTCTTTCACTCAAAGCCACTCTGGTACGGATTAGGGTTTTGAAGACGAAGCTCGAGAGAAAATGCCGAAATCGCCGATCTCCGGAGGTAACTTACGAACCATTGCACTATCATCTCTGTAATCTATTGCTAAAATCACCAGATCCCCCATTTTATTCTGCAGATACCGATGAAGAATTCCTCGCTCATATGACGAAGAGGCACGACAAGCTGATGATCTACATCGCCAACCTGGAGTCGCCGTTAATATCCGCCTGGAACCGTCTCGGAGTACTTTTCGGTTTGATGAAAGGTATCAGTATAATCAACAACGCAGTTACTAAGCTGTTTCCCAAGCTCAGCATTGTGTGGAATCTCCTCCTGGCTCTCGCTGCCTTCTCGATGGCAGGGTTCATGATCTTCACCGCTCTCAAGACTATGCGCAAACTCCAAGGGGCTGTCCGAGATGGAGTCATCATGGTTAATGAATTTCTTCACGACTTGCGTCGTTTCAGAGATTCCGAGGCTCCGGTGAAAGATCTTGAGACACTTGCCATTTTCACTACCCTGATCTATTTTACAGTATGCTTTTCTGTTGTAGCAGCTGTTGCCCTACTTTACTCAGCACTACGTCCGCTCCACTTCGCACTATGGTCAGTCTCTATTTGATTAATCGTATGTTGCATTTGCTTCCCTTTGGCGTCTCCCTTTTTGTTTGGTTTTGGTGATTGTCTCACGGGTTGTACTAAACAGACTTTGACGGTTAGGAAGTGTCTAAGTGAAGGAAGGACAATGGAAGCGGGTTGTCGTCTTGAACCAAAATTACCCTAAAAAAGGCCATTTAATTTGAAATCTCTTTTCGACATGTTTGTTGATCTTGAGAGTGTATCTCTTTTCCTTTCAAAGCCATGCTGATGGCAGGTTTGAAGCTGATGGCCATTCCTTTCTTAGTTTGCGGGCACGGGTCAGTCTGCTGTTGCTGTTTCTTCGTCTGTAAATATGAGGGAGGGTCTGTGAAGTACTTGCTTACTCAATGCCATATATTGCTTCTTTTGTGTGGAATTTGATATTGGATTTGTGTAGTCTGAAATGGGTTATCAACTTATCATGGTTCAATTAATCAACTTGTGTGATTATAGATGCTCCTTTGAGAATCACTAACTTTCAAGGATTTGCTTTTGATGAGGTAGAATAAGACGAGTTTTTCCTGAGTTGACCCTTCTTAAAATGGTTTCTATTACTTATCTTCTGATCCTGTTTTGGAAGAAAGAGATACTTATAAATTCTCTTACAGCCAACAGTTTCATGGGATAGTAATATGTTTGTATTCTACTTTTTCCTAAAATTCACTACGATTTCCGTTGTTGTTTGATCTTATTATTTACATGGCCTGTCATTTCCCCACCTTTATAAAATTTTATCTACGGGTAATACCGTAGAATCGTAGATAATGTTTGATTATCCAATGGGTATAGAAAATTGTTGGGTTTACCGTTGCTAACATAGTAGTATAGTATTCCTCAACCCCTTTAGGGGCTCTACCTCATATCTCCAAGTTTCCTCATACAACGTCCTTAACTTTACCTGGCAGTGGCAGCGTAAGAGCTGCAGTGAGCAGTGAGTGTTGTATGTGATAACCTAAATGTATGTTCACACCTCCTCAAAGAACATCATAGTCAAAGCTTTTCGATAAATTATTGTAAAAGATAATTCTCCGAGCTCTAGAATGAAGACTTGGGAACTTGGATTGTGATTTCTCTGTTTGTATATATTTGGATGGAAGATCCAATACATTGTTGTTTTTCTCCCTTTCTCTGCATTCTAATGAGTACGATATCATAGCAGATTGTACTATTTGTCGCCCACTTAAACTTTACTCTTTTTAGCCTCCGGTGGAATTTTATTATCACCAAAATAAGCATTGAAGACCTCAGTTTTGGTGTCACATTGTGCATTGTTTGAACGTGCTATTTGTTAGTCATGTCTGATTGTCTTTGCTAAAATGTGCAGATGGTGTTGCTCCACTTGGATGGGAATTGTTGATGTATCAGATGCTACTTTTGGATGAACGCTCGTGTATGTAGGCTAACCACTATCTCTAAATTCTAATACTACTATGTAATTAAGGCACGCCGGGGGGGGGGGGGGGGGGGGGGGGGCTGATGAAGATGCGAAACTTCTGTGTTCAACTGATTTGGTGTGTAATGACTAGCTAATTAGTAACCTGGTCGTAGGTTTAAGTATTCCGAACATGGCTTGTTAGTTAATATTCTTGTTAATGTTTGTCTGTTGGTGATATGCGCGAACTTTTCATGCCTCTCGGGCATTTGGTTGATTTGCTTACACTTTCTTGAGTTGCATTTTATAAACTATTAATTCTCCAGAGAATTCAGATATTCTGAATCTTCTTGATCTCTGTAGATCTTTATCATCACATTGAGCTTCAATCTGATTGACACAGACCCAATACTTCGGTGGAAATGGAAATTATGCCTTTGGGTGGTGGAGTTTGGTATTTTAGTGATGACCCTTTGTAGGACTAATGCGTTGGAGGGTTTAGGCAGCTATTGAATGGGTACGGGTGAATGCACTGCGGGCTAAGGTTTAAAGGTTAGCATAGAAATTGTTCTTCTATAATGTATCCCCAAAAAGTAGTTTTTTTCCGTAAGCCAGAACTTTTCTTAAGTAGGCATTTGCTAAAAAAATTGCAGTTTCAATAAATCTAGTCTTTCCATAATCTTTCAATGAATCAAGTATTTCGATAAATAATGTACGTTCCTTTCGGCAAGACCGCCATAATTTCTTTTTTGGAGAAATAGCATGGATAAATGAAATTAATTATTACAGTCATGAAATACTCTTTTAGCAAGGGCATGGGCCGAAGAAATATTATTTCTGCCAACAAAAGAAAAGGAAAGTTATGAAACCTAGCTGCGGTTGTCCGGGAAGTGTCAGTCGATTCACCATTGAATACATGTACCTGTATTCTTCTTTCTTGAGGAAGATAACCAAAAGAGATCAGTCAGGAGATAGCTTTGATAATTCCTGTAGCTTCAGCTTGGTCTGCACTTCCTGGCAGGTAGCAAGAGTAACCCGGTCAGAGGGGACAATTATTGGTGCTCCAGGCTGCAATGCTAAAATGGGTCTATGCTGCATCCGTTTGAACCCTTGGATGGTTAGACTGTGAAACCTACGAATAAAATGGATGGTAAGACTGTGACCTACGAATAAAGAAATCAACGGTTGAGAGGATCTCTGAGCAATAATATAGAGCTGGAAGTCATTCTGCAAGCGTTGGGCAACCGCTAAAATGGAATCCAAACTCCACACTTTATTGTCAAAAATCACCAAGTTCCTTTCCTTTCAAATTGCTCATAGCAGGCAAACCAATCTCCCCCCTTCTGACTTTTACTACTTTTCACTGGGTCATTGTCACCCGGTGATTTGGATAGCAAAACGAAACTATTTTTTGACAATCCTTTCATGGTGTTGTAGAATAAGAGTTACTCTATAATACTATGGAAAAATTATCTCAAAATTGCATCGTTTTGTCATCTAAATTGCCCGGTCAAAGTAATCCAACTACGAGTGAAAAAGTCAACAGGGAGAGAGAGAGGGAATAGAGTGGTAACTCTTAACACTATTGTGGTCGATATTATCAAAAAGAGATTTTTTAGTTATTCTCAGTACTCCATTGCACGTACTTCCGATTTATGGACAAGTAGAAATAACCATGCATATATATTTGTCACATCACAGTATGCTGATGAGTATTAAATTCATGAATTTTGTCGTTTCGATAGATTGAGTATCCTTTTTATTAAAATGGAAAGGTGAGCGACAAAGCCTATAAAATTTGGTGTAGATATTCCAACTCGGAGCAGGATTTAGTAAAAACAAAGGCTACCGAAGGATACGAGGAAATTATTACATGATTTATTAGAGAAAACACTATTGTATCTCAATTAAAACAAGTGATTTGACTATCACAAAAGGTTTAATGAAATTGTTAGTGTCGTCTATGAAGCAATTAATATTGCTTCTGGTGTTTATTATCCTACAATCAATTGCGCTCTAATTCCGCAACAAGATGCTCAACTCTTCCCCTCCCGAACATATCAGACCAGCTATCTGTAACTAAACATCTGTCCAACCTTTCTCTAATATTCTTGTCGTCTCCCTGATTATTGGACCAAGTAAAACGTACTCCATAGAAGCCAAGATCCCGGAGCATAAGACGATTCATGACACCAATAAAACTCTCTATCTGAGCGAAGGATACTACTCTTCCTCCTTCCTTATCCAGAATAGACGAGAAGGTGTTAAAATCACCAATCACACACCAAGGTTGCCCTATAGGGCAGAGACGCTCTAACAGAATTAGAGAGTTATGCCTTTGCCTCCGGTCTGGATCGCCATAAAAACCGGTCAAATATCCATGTTTATTCTCACTAATGATCGTGAAATATCCATGGATATAGTTTTTTGACATAGTTCCAAGCGAAAAATCAACTTCCTCATCCCACATCAATGCCAGGCCACCTCTTCGATCTTCACAATCTTGGAAGATCCCGTTTCGAAAGCCTAACCTGTCTCTGATTCGGACCATCTCGGTTGCATACAGTTTGGTCTCCATTAAGAAGACAATATTGGGCTTCTGCCTCCTCACTAGATCGTGAAGAGAAATAACGCTACGGGGGTTCCCAAGCCCCCGTACGTTCCAGCTGAGGAGACTCATTGTTCCTGGCTGGGCTGCGTCGCAGCCTCAGCCAATATAGTGGGTGGGTTCTTTAAGGCTCCCTTGTCCTGTGTTGGAATCTGCGCTGCAGAAACCTTAGATGGAATAACATGTTGTTGTGATACTGCCGACGGATTCTTATGAGCAAGATGAGTAGCAGAAACGTTTTGCTTGTTACCTTGGGAGTTGGGACGTCCCCATGGTGGATTTGCTGCTTCTCTGTTTCCATTATCGTTTCCACGGCCTGGACCTCTACCCCCTGTCCATTCCGGCCAGCACCCCTTCCGCGAAGATTGACTCTAGTACCTCTTCCACGACCTTGTGTGCGATGCACTGATTTCGAAGCCTGGTTTGGACTGAGATTCGCGTCGCTAACCTTGCGTTTCCCCCCTATGGCTACACTGCCTGACCTCTTGTCTGTACCTTTTGCTTTCTCTTCGGTGGTGAACCCGCTGACCTTCGGTGCTTCTGCCATTGGGTTGTCAATAATTGTAACAGTATCATCATCGATCTTTTTGTCATCGTGTTCTCCATCTGTTTCCATTGAGCTCTCAGAAGCCTTTCCGTCTGAGCTAAAACCCCAGTCTTCATCTTCCTGATTCTCAGCATTATTGTTTGGCGGTTGTTCTTTCTCAGCTTTCTCTGGTTCACGGCCACCTCCAGTCTCTTTGTCATTGAAAACATCTACCAGCTTCTTCCTTGGAGCCGACCTATAGATTAACCAATCGCCATAACCCGGCAGCCTCTTCTCCTTCTCAACATCAGTTCTCATCATGCAATCCTCACCATGGTGAGTTATTCTACCACACCATTGACAAACGCACGGGATACGTTCGTATTTGTAATCAAGCCATATCTTCTTTTCCAACACTTGAATATACCTTCCCCTCCGAAGAGGTTCAGCTACTTTAAAGCTAACCCTAGCACGCATATAATCACCTTTATCTGACGAAGTTCTTCAATGCTTTCCGGAGATCTGCTTGTGTTTGAATAATCATGGGTAAGTTTCGAACTTGAACCCAAGTTTCGATGAAGTCAAAGGAGACATTCTCCGTATCAACTGAGATCTCCCAAGGCTGCAAGAGTAGTACGTTTTCATCAAAAATCCACGGACCTCCCCGAAGAACAATCTCCATGGATTCTTTGTTTGGGAACTGAAATACGAAATTGTTGAGCCCTGTTTCATGAATACTTATCTCGTCACCTTGTGGCCAGATTTTCTTGAAGAGCAACTTCATAGCCCAGACATTAAATCTTATAGGTGAGAGAAACTTTCCAATCAGGCATGGCCCTCTGCTTCGGATCGCAGCCAAACAGTACTCTGTGTCATACACTTCTACCTCCTCCTCTTCAATAGTTAAACTACCAAAATCCATCACAGAACCAGCCCAGGAAGACATGGTTGAGATCCTGTTGCTAGCGTCCAAGATCCCTGTGAGAAAGACCAAACCCTAGCTTGTGTTACGAGCTTCCCGATCGCCTCTGTTTCGCCGCTTGGTTCTCCGAAGACTTCGGAGCTCTTAACCTAACGAAAGTGTTTAACTTTCGGGGGAGGCCACCGGAGGAAATTGCAAACAGTAGCAAGGAGTTGCTTTGCTGGTTCAAGGAAGCTAGAATAGAAGGCAAAATGGAAGAAGTCGCCAAAGCTTTAGAATCTTCAAAGAACAGATGGATGTCGCCGGAGCCGGGGAAGATGAAGATTAACACCGATTCGAGCTGGAAAGAATATAGCACTGCTACTGGAACAGGGGCGGTAATCAGGGACCATTGTGGTGGTTTCATTGCGGCGAGGCAGAGAAGATTGAGAAGAGAGAGATCCCCACTGATGGCAGAGTTATTAGCGATTCGAGAGGGTCTATCTTTCGCGGCGGAATTGGGGTACTTCTCGGTGGTGTTAGAAACAGACAGCCTCATATCGGTACAACTCTTGCGTGATGGTTTCTCCGGCAACATTAAAGAACTAGAAGCATTTCTGATCTGAAGAACCGGCTGTTTGAATGCAAAGCTGCTATTGTCAAATTTAGTGATTTTGAAATTGTACATGTTAGAAGAGAAGGCAATTCTTTTGCCCATTTAGTAGCCTCCAAAGCTATAGAGGAAGATGATATTAGTTTTTACACTCAAGTGCCTATTTGGGCTACGGAAGTGTACAATTTTGATTTGGCGGGGTTGACGTCCCCTTAATAAGATGAAACCTTTCCCTCAAAAAAAAAAATTGCGCTCTAATTCAACTGCAAATTAGTATGGCAACAAATTCACATAGGACACATTATATTTTGAAGTGCCATAGAAGAGACACATTAAGTTTATGAAGTATTAATGGATGGTTTCTCTAAGTTTTTTGTTTTTTTTGGCCATCTCCAAAGCTCGCCAAAACATCATAACGACACAATGGTGAAATAGCTAGTACTTAAGCACATACATGAACCCGACTACAGATGACATAAGAAAACAATTGAGAACGATTTTCACAAATATGCCACAATTACTAAGAGTAAAATACACTTTCACTCCATGCAAAGTCACTTGAGAGTAGGGCTAGCTGTCGGCCGCCCAACCCAGCCCGGATTTACGGGCTTAGATTTAACAAATGTCGGCATGTCATGGGATTGGGCTTGAAATTTGAGCCAAACCAACATATGAGTTGGGCTTGGATTATGTAACTTCGGCCCAAACACAACAAAGCCCGGCCCAAATTTTCTATTACGTTTATTACTTATTTGTAAGTATGCTCAAATACAAAAAAAAAAAAAAAAAAATCATTGGGGTGTGTGTCTCTCTTTGTATTTTAAATTAGGATAAAAGACAAAATCCACCCTCGTTGTATGAGTTATATAAAAAACACCCATTGTGTAGGGGAATATACCATTACCACCCTGTCAGAGTTAGTTGCTAACAGCACACTAACGGAGGGTTAAAAGACATATTTACCCTCATTTTGGATAAAAATGTCACACTATAAATACTTCTTATTCTTCTTCCTCACTATCTAAGCCCAGCTGCCTCTTCCCCTTCCCTGTCCATTTCTTCACTGACCCTAGTTCTTGTTGTGTCGAGGAAGAGGGCTCTGACACCACCACCAGCGAAACGAGATCTCGCCTGGTCGAGGAAGAAGGCTTCGTCCCTCTTTCTCGCCTACAAATTGAGATCTATGTGATCCTTTATTGTCTTCATCTCCTCTTCTTCGACGATTTCCCCAACTGGGTCTACTACTAAGTCGTCGTCTTCAGCGACAACCTTAATTTCATCATTGCTACTGTCGATTTCGAGTCTCAACTTCAACATAGAAATAGGATTTCCGTTTGCTACTGTCCATGTCGATGCCAATATTTCTTGACCAAGTGAGGCTCCAGCCGAGAGCGAGAGATAACGGGATGTTACAGGAGGGTGGTTGCCCCTCTTTGCTACTCGCCGGAATCGATGATATCACTTCAATCTTCAACCGCCCCGCCTCTTAATCTCTCTGTCTATATCTCTATATCTCTATCTATCTATGTATGTATGTACATAAAGTTGGGGAAGAAACTGGCTGGCGAATTCGTCTTTGCAAGTTTTGTATGCATCCATATGGATCAATTGCACTTTGCCCCACCCCCTGGGTTGGATTTAACATACTATGTGAAACAAGCTGTGTTGATGCAATTTTCTCGAGTAGATGATTCAGGCATGGAGATCAGATCCGCTTGTTGGCGGGGCAACTAGGAGGTTTACGACCATTGTAGTTGTAGCCACGGTCGATTCGTTAGCCGCTGGTCACTGTAAACAGACCTGAGCCTTTCCCTAACCTTCGAAGGACTTAGATTCTTGTTCTTGTTCAGCGAAGGACTCAGATCCTTCTTGTTCCTTGATTTCACAGAGATACCGGATAGAGGATAATTGGTCTGTTATCGAGGTGGGTAGTGTGAATGGAGAGGATACCAAGGAAGCCATAACCCAAAATTTGGACTCCCCTATTTCTTGATTTCACAGAGATACCGGGTAGAGTTGAGATTGTTTGTTTGTTTGTTGTTGTTGTGGCGGTGGTGTGGTGGTGGTGGTCAAGAACATCAACATTGGTGGTCAAGAACATGAACACAATAAACACAAAAATACAAGTAGGGGCAAAATATTACACCCATCCAATCTTATTGTAACCGAAGGGTGCTATTTATCTAACGTTCATCTACTGACAGAGTTTTTTTTGTCTCTGCCAGAGAGGGTTTTGGTATATCCCCGAACACGAGGGGTGTTTTTGTATATAACTTATATAACAATGGTGAATCACAGCTACAATATTAAATCACATTTGTTTTCACCACACAGATTTAAATAAATAGGACCCACATCCCACTCATTACTAATTCATGTAAAATAACACAACACTACCCTAACTTTGGATTATTCTCATGGGTTCCCTAATTTATGTCAACCATCTACTTCTAATATAAATATGGGATTTAGGGTTTGTCGCGCGAGTGAGTTCATCTGTAAAATTAGACTTTATCGTCAATGGCTCCACCAGGGAGGAAGACGACGAATCACGAAGTTCGCGGTTATGGTTGTTGCTCCCCCCCGAAAAACTTTTCTGCTACAAATGACGCTTTGAAATCGTATCCGGAGTGGATGAGGATGACGATGCCGATCTTGAAGGAGAAGAAGAAGACTCGAATGTGGGATGTGGATTGATTCCCCTTCCCCTTCTGAACTTGGCGGAAGAATCAATTCACTCGTCTTTCCACAAAGTTTCAGGCTGTCTTACTAGCTCGTTTTTTTGGTAAATCCATTCAACTTAAAGTGCACTATGTTTGTAACATATTATTCGGGTGTCAATATGATGACATTGATAAATATTACTATCACGCCTTTTTTATTGATTGTTTTTCATAGTTTGTTTATCTCTATAACAATGTGAAATCGCCAGTTAAGATATGGTTGTGCAAGAAAAAGTGGTCACTCCATGATTCTTGGGTATGATATCTGTCAAAGTGCATTATATATTTAAACACAGTTGAAATTATCAGAGAGCATTACACGGAACAACTAGTCCACCCTGTTTGTATGCAGAGCAGAGATACATTTCTTCTCAAGTGAATTCAAGATTGATGTCTTGTGGGTTTCTTCAATATTTCTGTGTGATTCTCTTGTGAGACATTATGAAGGCAGCTTCAGTCTTACAATCCAATATATATTAGTATTAATTCATCGTTATTGACAACCTTGTGTATGCTTCTGTGAAGGTTTTACCAGGACCATGGGCCTCTCTGTACTATTCTACGTTCCTTCTATCTTAGGCTAGCTGGACATCATAAAGTGGAATGTTTCTGCTGCTCCTGGGTTTAACAGCTGGTTAGTAAGTTGAACTGTCAGGTAGTTGGGACTTGATTCCCTGGTGCAGTAGCGACCCCGGTTTAAAGTGGCAGGTCCATGAATCTCAGTTGTAAGTTCCCTGTTACGTTTGAATCATTTATTTAAACATAGTTAAAAAAACTATCAAAGGAAATTGTCAATCCATTTAGAACAAGAGTTGATCCTTCCATGCAAATTTCAGATGAGGTTCTTTCTACCTTTGAATTCGACAAGTGATGGGAGGGAAAAAAAATTGTATCACCAAGTTTAGCGATTAGCATCACTAGTATAGTAGTATTACATGTTTAGGAACAAGTAATCCAATTTGCAATTCACTGGGGTATGAATTGTGGTATTACTCTTCTGACAGCGAGATTCGATATGACCAAATGTAATACCCAAATGTCTCCAACATGTTCCTGTCAATGCGAATATCGTCTTAATAACACTTGGTTAGCTCTAATGAAGCAATCTGAATAGTTTGAGGGGATTCCTTTGTAAATTTCAATGGAAATGTAGTAGCTCTACAACATATATGTATGATTTCAACATATGTATATCTATTCAACCATCATATTTTCTGTGTCTTGAGGTATCTTCCTGCCAGTTTTTCTCATATTTCTTTGTGTGATGTTCTTGATAAATATTATTACGGTAAAATCAACCGTTGCATGTTTGTATGATATCTTTCAAAAGTTGAATTATACATTTAAGCATTACATGGAACAGCCAGTGCTCCTACTCAGCAGAAGGAACAACTATAGTAGACTTATATATTTTACAACTTAAAAGTCCGGTCATGTTTGTATGCAGTGATAAATTTTCCTCTTAAAATTTAGATATCAAGTGAATTCAAGATTTTACAACTTAAAAGTCAGACTAGTGCACTTATGCTATGAGCAAGTTTCTTTTGAACCCCAAAAATATCAATTGCGGGAATATGTAAGGATTCCTTCTTTATATTGACACCATAAATCATATACTTGTTGTTAATGTCCACTGTCCAGAGCGCATAATTCGCTACGACAAAGTGGGTTAACAGACTGAATATCCACCCTATACAAATTGATGGGGATTCTGAGTTCTCACTGAATATCCATGATGTTTCATATAGTTCCTTAGGCATGTATTCCTCAGCGGTGGTGTTTCCATTGTTGACGGGTACGACTACAATGTTTGGAAATAATAAACAAGTAAATGTGAGACAGATAAAGCTGGAGTACAATCTCTGGTAATTATTCTCTTAAATAAGAAAACAATGTCCCTTAGATCTTGTTTCCTTTCTCTTCGATTGAGGGTCTCCGACTTGCTCTCGAATTAGATAGATTTCTTCTCTTTAGGCGGATAAGATGTTCTCCGGTTCGGGTGGAGTTGAGATCTCTGATTTAGGCAGACGTGTGCTCTCCGATTTGGAGGAGCTGAGGTTTCTTATTTTGGGAAGAGGTGTTCTCCAATTTGGGCGGAGTTGGAATCTCCGACTTAGGCAGATGTGTGTTCTCCAATTTGCCGGAGTTGGGATCTCTTATTTTGGCAGAGGCGTTTCCTTTTTCTTTCATAGAGGGTCTCACGACATGCTCTCGAATTGAGGGGTGAGATCTTCTATTTAGGTGGATAAGATGTTCTTTGGTTCGAGTGGAGTTACGATCTCCGATTTAGGGAGATGTATGTTATCTGATTTGTGGGAGCTGAGATCTCTTATTTTGGCAGAAGAGGTGTTCTTCGATTTGGGTGGAGTTGGAACCTCCGACATGGGCAGGTGAATTCTTTGATATGGACGGAGTTGGTATCTCTGATTTTGGCGGAGGAGTTGATTCCAGGAAGCAACGATGTCCTTCAGGCCATTGATGGCTTGTTCGGCATCGCTCTGCTATTTCTAAATCTCCACGCTTGTTTTTCTCTCAGTGTGATACTCTATTTATAGAGAAAAATGAAGGAGAGCAAGAAGCACGGATGTGGGTGCGAGTTCAGGGTGCGGGTGCTGCAAATTCCAAAACGCGGCAGGTGTGCGGCTAATTTATTTATATTTTTTATATTATTCATATACATAATTCATATATATAAATATTTGTATTTTCTATAAGTGCTCTTCCACTGAGCTAGCATCCATTTGCAGATGTTTGTATATTTAAATAGGGTAAAAGACACTTCCACCCCTTCCAGTTTCAAGAAAAAGACACTTGCACCTCTTCTAACTAACGGCTTCTCTGGTATCGAAGTCGTTTCACCATTTCTGTTAGTTTGAAGGGTGCAAGTGTCTTTTTCTTGAAACTGCAAGGGGTGAGTGTCTTTTACAATATACAAACATCTGCAAATGGGTGCTAGCTCAGTGGCAGAACACTTATAGCCTCCGCATGAGGTCACGGGTTCAAACCCGATTTGTTTTGGGGTCGATTATGATTTCTTATAATTTTTTATTTAGAATAATAGGTTTTCCTCGGGTTCGGACCCGGGACCTCATGCAGGGGCTTTTTAAACGCTCTACCATTAAGCTAGCATCCATTCGCACAAATATGATTTCTTATAATTGGTCTATGACTATATATGAATAATATAAATAAATTAGCTGCATACCTGCCGGCAGTCCTAATTTGAAATTTGCAGCACCCTGAACTCGCACCCACACCCGTGCTTCTTGCCCTCCTACATTTTTCTCTATAAATAGAGGGTCACTCGCAAAGAGAAAAACAAGCGTGGAGATTTAGACGCAGCAGAGCGGTCCCGAACAAGCCATCAAAGGCCCAAAGGAAATCGTCGCTGCCCGGAACCACCTCTTCCGCCAAAGTCAGAGATCTCAACTCTGCTCATACCAGAGAATGCACATCTGTCCATGTCGGAGATTCCAACTCCGCTCAAATCGACTGACACCTCCTCTGCCAAAGTGAGAGATCCCAGCTCCGCCAAATCAGATAACATATGTCCTAAATCGGATTTCCTAATTCCACCGGAACCGGCGAATATCTTATCCGCCTAAATAGTAGAGATCTAGCTCCTCAATTCGAGAGCAAGTCGTGAGACCATCAATCGAAGAAAAAGGAAACACCTCCTTTGCTGAAATAAGTGATCCCAGCTCCGCCTAATCGGAGATTTTACCTCCGCCCAAACAGAGAAAAGATCCTCTTTCTCCAAATCGGAGAACACATGTCTGCCTGAATTGGAGATCCTAACTCCACCCGAACAGGTGAACATCTTATCCGCCTAAATTAAAGAAGATCTAAATAGAGAGCAAGTCGTGAGACCCTCAATTTATGAAAAAAGAAACAAGATTTAAAGGATGCTGTATTCTTATTTTAAAATAAGAATACAGCATGGCGCGAGGTCTTACTGTGGCATGGTCTTCTTTACCTCCTTTTCACTGCTTCCTGAAAGGTTAGTGTCTGAAGTTTTTCCTGTTATTAACTAATTTTCCTACACAAAGAACTAATGGGCTCTTAGATTCTGAGTACAATTATAGGGCTTTATACATTTCATTATATACTTACCGGATGCTTCCCCTAGGTCGTCCTATTTTTTAGCCATCTGAAGTGTGCCAGTGGTAAAGCCTCGTGCTCTTGATTTGTGAACTATAGTAAATCGACCAAGCCATCTCTAGGACCTCCCCTGCTACTATGTAATGATACTCATAGTATAAGGGAGTTTTCCTTCCCCTATACTATGGTTGGAGATGAACATTTCTTCCATCGCTGTTAAGTACTACAGAAGTTCAACCAATAGCTCCGGATTCTCTGTAAGAGTAAAATTAGTCTGCTCGCCCTTTGGCCTTAGTAGAGCCAAGCTCTCAGATTCCTTGCTTACTTGCTGGGATCCTTTTCCTGTCTCTTGATTTCGATATGCCATTAGGGATTAGAAAGAGTATATTCGTGCATCGTGTGGGTTATAAACAAACACCATATGTGGATTCCTGAGAAGATTGTTGGGTTCAATGTGAAACGAATACCAGTTTTACATCGTACAGCTTCATATTTTGATAAAAGTGTTCTCCCAGTCCCATTATCTCTCGAGTCATATTATTTTTATGCCTATCTTCGTTATGTTGGTTTCTGTAGCCAGAGGATGGAGGATCAACTGGGTAGTGCAGAGCGGAGGGTTGGATCAACTCAAGTATCATTTAGGGAAGTGGTTGAGGGAGTATGGTTCGGAGTAGGAAAGTCTATCGAGGAGAGTTATTGATCTTGGTGAGTGGGCGTTGGCAAATCTAACAGTGCTGTAGGTCCTTTTGGATGTGGTTTGTGGAAGGATATTAGGGCTGGTTGTGATCGTTTTGCCAAACGAGGGTTCGGGTTAAGGTTGGCCTAGGGATTGCGCTCATTTTTTAGAGGATTTTCTGGCTTTCTGGCCCCTTATCACCTGGCTCAAGGGTGCGAGTGAGGGAGAAGAGGGTGGCGACGTGTTGTGGGATGTTTGGTTTAAGCGGGATTTGAATTATTAGGAGGTTCCAGATATACTGATTTTTTTTCCAAAGCCTTCACCGTCTTTTTTGAGTGGTGCTTCTCCTCGACAGGGTCATTTTACGCACCTTCCTATTATTCTAATCTGCGTGAGACTAATTTTTCCATGGTTCCGGATGCTTTTGATCTGAAATGTAGGAACCCCTCTGCGGCTCTCATTTTTTGTCCGGTGTGCATCTCATTATAGGATCTTTGACTATTGACAACTTAGATCGCCGCCGTCAACTGTTAGTTAATTGGTGCTGTTTGTGAAACCTTGCACTGTACTTTGGTGTGCATAACCTTGCCGACCTCCAGCAACCGTGAGCTTAGCTCGCTCGGCTGATCCTTGAAGGATAGTCAGTTTCACCTGTTCAAGGATAGTGGCTACTGGTTTAATGACCTAAAAAAGATGAATATGTTCTGAAGCTTCTCCATGTCTCACCCTTTCACTTTCTTTTTGTCTGTGCTGAAGAATCAGTTTATTAGTCAACAAACTCTTCAGGCTATTTTACTAGCTTGTTTTGGGTAGTTTTATCTAACTCTAAAACATTATGCATCAGGTCTCGGCATCACTAATAATAATGATACAAGCTATTATGTCCTCTTTTCTTGATAATATTCATAGTTGTTTATATCATTATAAGTACGTTAAACAGATTGCTCGATTTGACTGTTTGTCATTATTTCAGATGAGATATTTACTTTATATTGTTCATTGTTCTGTTGGTTTCTAAATATCTCTTTGTGTGGTGTTCGTCATAGGCGTTATGAAGTTGAACGTAGGCAGCAAAGATCCAATATTGCAGTTCGTTTATAGCTTAAATACACTATCGCTCACTCCTTGTGTTTGCTTCTGTGATGTTTTAACAGGAGTTAGGCCTGTTTAGCCAGTGGAAGCTGATGTGTGGCCTCGCATTATCCTTTGTAGGGCTATATCAGCAGGTCCCTAGCTGGGAGATACTTCTATGGATTGGTCTTCTCCTGGAAGTTTTACTGTGTGTTCACTGCTTATAGGGTGCCAAACGGATGGTTATTAAGCTGAGCTGTTGGGAGCTGAGATCTGATTTGGTGGTGCAGTTGTAACCCAGGTATCAATAGTGGCAGGACGTCCATGATTGTTTATCTAATATATTTACGTTTTACTAGGCCACCCCTGTTTGCGCGGAGTTCATTATTCAACTAATTTATGTCTTCTTGGGACGCAGTAAATTTTTCTGTGTTAATTTCTGGAGGAGATATGCATGTTTCGTAAGAACCCTTAAAATATTCCCCACCTGCATAAATGACTGGGATCTCTAGATTCTTTTATTTCACGGTATTTTGCTTATCGTAAAATAGGGTTGTTAAATCGTGGCGAAGATATGCATGTGAAGGCTGGTGAGGGGAATTGTAATGATAACAGTTCCTTTGAAATTCTGAATTCTTATTACTATTCTGCAAGAGGATTTGCATGATAGGGTTTTGTGGATCCCTTTATAAACTCGTTGCAACTAGCAAGTAGAGGATGAGTTATATGGAAGTTCTTCACCAGCTTTATATGCAGTATTCTTGATTTACTTTTGAATGCCAATAGTGATGCTTACTACGCCAGTATTGTGCAATTGTTTTATGCAAATTTTCTGCTTGTAACTGTACGACTACAAGTATGAATCAATGTCTTTTGCGCACTAATGCATAGTTATGCAGCATGTCCGAAGATGTGATTAGTTCATTATAGATAAAATCTCCATGTTTGGTTTAGGATTAGAGTTTGCATGCAACATGGGGGAAGAATTGTTGCACTTTTAATGGGTGTCAAACTTCGTATTTGATAGAAATCATGAGACAGCAGACAAGAAGATTGAGCTGTGTCAACTCTATTATAATAATGTGACTGTGCTATCTGAATGTATATCCCTGCAGGAAATAATACACTGAAGATCAAGACAAACTGAAGAAGTCTGTCACACATATAAGGACGCTTCAAATGCTTCTGAAAAGGTTAGTGCTTGTACTTTCTCCCATTGTTAACCAGTTTTTCAGCACACTAAGAAGTGTACTAGAGGTACACACCGGTTGTCTGGTTTGTGGATCCACAAATCTGGAGATTATAGGAATAAATACTAGATGTTCCATCACAAAAGTCCCTCGTGCTGCGGTTTCAAAAGCCCACAATGCTGCCAAAAGCGTCTTGCTTGACAACCACCCTGTGTAGCTTTCTTAGTTGTTTCTTTTACTTTGTGTCTTGTTGTAGTCCTGTTGTTGTTTCAGTTCTCTCTACTTCTTGTTGTTGTCATACGGTCTTCGCCGGGTTGTATTTGATCTTTTCTTGCAATGAAGATTGTTTTTCATATAAAAAAAACCCATTAGGAAATCAACCTGGGTAAAAGACACTTTCACCCCCTTGGGTTTGACACAAATACACTTTCATACCTTCTTATTTGGGGAAGGACATTTCCACCCTTCAGTGTGCCAAACTCCAGGACGCTTACACCCCGTGATTGTGTCATTCTATACTCTTAAAAGGGAAAATTTGTCCCAGAAACTACTATCGGTGGCAGGTGCTCTGAGATTTGGCACACTGAAGTGGTGACAGTTTCATTCCCCAAACTGGAAGCGGTGAATGGATTAGGTTAGCTTCTATTTGAATCACTAGTTCCTTGCAACTACAAATTTTTGAGGGAGTTAGTTTGACTTGTAAAAGGAGTTGAATCTTGTTGGCTTTTTAGCTTTATTGGGATTCGGGAAGATGATATTCACCATTAGTTTGTTTTCCCAGAAGGATAATAATTTCAACAGTTATCAAATTTGCAACCTTGTTCTGAAGAGTGAAGACAACTCATGGTTGCTTATATGTTACCTGTCGCGTTCTCCTGCTGTATTCTTATTTTTGCTGGGTCAGATTCCTGAGAACACTTACCACTAGATCAAGATGTGAACCTCAGATACCCTTTCATTGTATTTTTGCCTGTCCATGACAATGACAATCTTTATACAATGGACATTATCACCATCCTCAAATTTGAACGCTATCACTCCTGAACTACGGTGTTCAAAGTCAATTTCAATTTCTTTTGCTAAACTGGAGAAATGTGAAAACGGACGTGGAAGCAGTGTAGAATACTTGTTGTTTGTGGAATGCTCCAACAAGTTGGCGAGACGATTAGTCATTTCATTTTATCCGTTTATGCGGTCTTCAGTGCGGACCAAATGGGCTATTTGTCTTTGCAATGAGGTTTGGCAAACAACTTTTACTGCCAAATCTATTTTCATGTGATATGCAGACAATTGAGAAAATGCTGATTTTTAAGTTCGCCTTCAATCAAGAAAAATATAGGTAAAAACTAGTTGTACTTGGTTAAAAATATTGACTGGGTAGAATTGACTATGACAAGGTGAGGAAACTGACTTTATCCAATTGATCTCCATCTTTACTTTCCAGCATGTGAAGCCTGAAGGTGCTTTATGGGGGATGGGTTGCTGAAAAAAGTAACTTAGAAGTTGCATACTTATTATAACTCTTCTATACTGGGACTTGCACAATTTGTCCATTAATGCCTTTTACATACTATTGCATAACTGTGCAGGCTATCAGAAGCTGTGATTAGCTTTTTATAGATAAATATCCCGCATCTCCTATACGTTGGGAGTTCTGAAAGTGTAATGGTGGAAGAACTTATGTACTTTTAATGGGCGTCAATTTTGCATTTGATGGAAATTCTGAGACAGCTCCGACAAAAGTTACTATGTTTTGCGCTGTGTAAAATGCTCTTTGAAGCTTAGTTCTCCCTAGATTTTGTATAAAAATGTAGTACCTGTTTTCTTATTCCTTTTTTTTTTTTTTTTTTTTTTTTTTTTTTTTTTTTTTGCGTATTCTCTTTAACGACAGGGTAATCATTGAAGATCAAGACAAAAAAAGAGGAATGTTGTCCAGATAAAAGGTCTTTGCGGAGAGTCAGAGACTTCCACAGAGGTTAGTCTGAATTCTCTCCCGTTATTAACTCATTTTCCAACATAAAGAGCAAATAGTCTCTTCGTACTATTTAGGACTTCATATATTTCATATTATACTTACCCGATGCTTCGCACAAGTACTTCTATGCTTTAGACATCTGAAGTGTACCAGCAGGGGTAAACCCATGTGCTCTTGATTCGTGAATTATAGTAATTTGACCAAGCCTTACTTGCCGGGCTCCTTTTCCCGCCTCTTGATTTTGATATGCTTGCCATTGGGGATGAGAATATATTCGTGCACTGACTGCGTGTATTAGGGATTAGGCTAGAAAAATGAAACAAAATAAGAGAAAAAATTTAATTTTGAAAGTTGAGTGGGGGCTGTAGTGCAAATTTGTGGGACTAAACAGAGAAATCTACACAAAATAGGGTAAAACAAGAATTTTAAGAAATTGAGCTGTGGATCCGCCCTTTACTGTGTGGGCTATGAACAAACACCACATGATGTAGATTCCTGAGAAGATTATTGGGTTTTATGTGAAACGAATACCGGCCTTGCATTCGTAAACTTCATATTTTGATAAAAAAATACTCTCCCAGATCTCCCTGAACATTTCGCACACTTTAAGGAAGCTAGGGTGACTTGTAAAAGATTTAAGGATTATCTTTTCTTAGCTTTGTGGGGAAGATAATCTGTGTCTAAAATCTATGTTTGAACTTTGCAAAGGACAATATCTATAAAAGGGGGTTGTATTACTGTTTTAAAGACTACTCGTTGAGTCCAGAGTTACCATAATTCGCTCCTATGGTCATGATCTCCGAACTGGATTGCGCGTTCCCAATCGCAGGTCGCCAGCGATCCGGAAGTAAACTAGATATCAAGAAGGGTGAACCTCGATTCAGGACTCAATCGCTGATGGATTAAGGCTAATCACGTTGTGAATCATGGAAGCCTTGATTCAGGACTCAATCTCTGATTGGTTAACCTTAATCGCGTCGTCAAACACGAAGTTCCCAATCGTCGGAAAATATCAAGGAGAGAGAGAGGATATAAGGGCTTATGAGAGAATGAATCGTGGACAGATTGACGGGATTTTCCTGGTCAACCACTCTTGTCACTTTCCTGTGTTTTAGTCACATAAAAACTATAAGTGGTGGACCCCCCATTTATATTTCTGTGAGATTTATTTTTTATTTTTTGAGAAATATTTCTGTTCAGATTTCTGTTCAGATTTCAGTTCATATTATATTTTTATCTCTCTCTCTCTCTCTCTCTCTCTCTCTCTCTCTTTTTTTCAGTTCATATTTGATCTCTATTTATTATTGAATCTGTTTTTACCATGTATGAAAGTTTAAGACAATACATTTAATTAATTACGTAAATCATGAAAATTACATCCTAGTACATTTCAAAAACTAAATAACCCTATTCTTAAAAAACAAACACTATTTGCAAAAAAAGAAAAGAATGACACTGATTTTCAAGGGCTGTTATAGAGAAAAAAGAATGGATTTCGTGGTCAGTACATATAATAATATGACTATAATTTCATTTATAAAATCGAACCAATCGAACCAATATTATATCACGTTTGGCGATTTGAGCAAACAAATTTCCTTCCGCTTAAGCGATCCGAAGAAGCCTACCCCTAGCGAACCGAATTCACTAGGGTTGTGCGAACCGCGATCCCGTTCCAGAGCGATCCGCGATCCAGGTAACCTTGGTTGAGTCTTCCTACTTATTTTGTGTCTCGATTCGTTATGTTTGTTTTTGTAGCCAGGTGTTTGGAGAAGATTCAGGTTTTCCTTTGGGGTGGGAAGGCGGATCAGTTCAAGTATCATTTATTGACTTGGGTATGGTGTGTCTCCCAGTAGAGAGCAAAGGGTTGGGTATTCACCAGTTGATCCCTTTTAACCAATCCTTGTTAAGGAAGTGGTTGTGGAGGTATGGTTTGGAGCACGGAAGTTTTCGAAGGAGGTTGGCTGTCTCCTTTTGGGAGTGGTTTGTGGAAGAATATTAAGGCTGGTTGGGATCGTTTTGCGACGAGGGTTCGGGTTAAGTTAGGCATAGGGAATCGATTTTGGGGAGGATTGTTGGGTAGGGGAGTTCCTTTGTCGCATCAGTTTCTGGCCCTTTATCGCTGCTCAAGACCGCTTTAGCTCTTGTGAGTGATTGTTGGAGTCAAGGTGCGAGCGAGGGGGTGAGGGTGGCGACGTGTTGTGGGATGTTGTTTGGGCAGGATTTGGATGATTGGGAGGTTCCAGATTTGCTGATTTTGTTATCCAAATTCTTCATTGTTTCTGAACTTCTCCTAGGGGTAATGTCTCTTTTGAGTGGCGCTTTTCCTTGACAGGGTCATTTACTGTCCGTTCCTATTATTCTGATACATGGGAGGCTCGTGTTTTCTTGGTTCCGGTTCCTTTGATGACATGGAAAGTAGGAGCCCCTCTGTTGGTCTTTTTGTCCGGTGTGCTGGCCATGATGGGGTTTTGAATATTGACAACTTTGTTCTCCACCATCAAGTGTTAGTTAATTTGGTGCCAATCCAGTTCTGTTGCATTGTTTTTGCTGTGCGGTCTTTCTGGGGTCTGATTCTAGGGACTTCAGGTATTTTCTGGGAAGCCCTTGTACGACTCGTCGCATGGGATTCATGGTGGCAGCGGGCCGGGTTTAGAGCGTGCCGAGGCTAGGCGGGCTGGGGGCGGGCAGTGCCAAATTGGCACGCGGGTCGGCCCATCTTGCCACCTTGACACGGGATGGGGTTAAGGTGGATAGAGGGAGGAAGAAAACTCGGTGGTTAGCTCATGTGGATCATCTGGCGTGTATGTAACAGACAGATCTTCGACGGATCTTTATGTCGGACACTTTTGTATGGATTCATTATGTCAGACACTTTTATTAGAGGCTTCATCATTCATGTGCTCTTTTTGCCGGACACTTTTAGGATGCAACGACATGTTCAGTGTGATGACAATCTCTTAGTTGACAGTTTGTCTTGGACAGTGGGCATGATCCTTGGCATTTTTCATACAGAGTGTTCAATTACAAGATTGCGTATAATGGCATATTCTTAAATCCACAGAAGAGGTATAACTGGATTTTGGAAAAACCAATTTTCTGGCAACCTTTAATAGGACAAACAGATGCTCATCAATGGAACAACTGTATATATCCTTTTGTACTGCACACTGTCACTTGTCTAGGCTCCAAGTATTTATCTCGTCTGTGTTTGCTGCAATATGATGTTAATACATGCATTGTGACAACTTATAATAGTTTGTGAGGTAGAATAAAAGTGTGAAACTTAACTCATAACAGGACAAACACTCAGATTCGTATTTCTTCTTTTTTTCTCCTATCAAATATAAAACTTTAGTATCGGTGTTCCAACTTCCATATACCTGAGCGAGATTGCAGCTATATCTCCCAGTGATCAAACTCATTGATCCCTGTTCACAAGAAAATGGAGAACTTGTAAATTCAGGGTGTAGTCTTTTTTTCCAAAGCTTAAAACTCATCTGGTTTCTTGTTTATGACCGACCCTTATGGCTTCATCTTCGGTTTCCGTGCACCCTTGATAGACATCATTTAGTAAGATCAAGCATCATACGAAGATTCAGTTGCTAGATCCTGTGATATTTTGTCCTGACTGAAAATGTTATTTCCGGAAAAGTTAGCAAAAGAAAACAGGAACTGAGAAATAGAAATAGCAGTCTAGTACTTGATGAACTGAAGATGTGGTCTACCATGACGGATCTTTATACTGTTTATATAGGAAAAAGGGTAAACTTGCCAGCCTATGATGTCGGTCAAGAGAACTGGGCCATTAATTATCATCACTTGATCTCCTTCTGTAGACAGAACTTCAGAGATGACTTGAGCAAATAATGTTAAGTGTTGGGCACAAGGGTCATAGATAAGCACAAGGGCCAAGGTTTGTGATAAAATGGGAGCCAAGAAAGGATGAGAAGCCTGTGAGGCCATGAAGGCCAAAGGGCCTGATAAGGAAAATGAACATTTCTATCAAAGACAGTTTGTGAGATCATGTGAAATTTCTTGTTTTTACCACGTTTACAGTTTCCACTTTCCAGCCTTCTCCTCATTTACTGTTGACATTTGACATTTCTATTGCCTAACGCATGCTCTAACCCAATTTATATAACCCTTCAAGAAAGCTGAACCCTACCCCTGCACAGACCGACCTGCTATAGGTCCACTGCTACCCATAATGGAATCTGGATTTCCAATCCTGAGCCTGCTTATGGCGGCTATAGTTCTGGGTGTTTTGTCCAACTGATGGTGGTTATGATAATTGCAGTTTTTGTGTGTGTGCCCATTTTGCTCTCTTTGTTGCTTTCATGGTTTTTCCGATCTGTTACCTGAAAGAGCGCGCTGGATTCTAGTGTTCATCACCCCTGTAGGCGAGATGGGATTGACAAATTGAGAAGAAAATAAAGACCAAAAAGTTTCTTCATTCTACACGTCTTTTTTTTTTCTTTTTTTTTTTTTTTTTTTATGTTCTTAGGCATTTCATTTTTCAATGGCAAAGTTATTACCTTTCATGGCTGTATCAATTTTACTTCCAAATGCCCCATACCCAAAAAAAAAAAAATAATAATAATAATAATCTAACTTTTTAACATTATTAAAAAAAGCCTCCCCATGTAATTAACATCAGCATACTATATAAGAGTAGTAGAAAAATGGAAGAGCCTGGTATCTGATAAGGCGATGAAACTTATTGAATTTCCGGTTTACTTCGAGGGATATTTCTATCGTCTATCTGTAGTAAGCCGGCTACTTATGCCGCTATTCAGCAGAACTGGACAGTCATTATCAGTTCATCTCCTTTATCCAACTGGGATTCGAGCATCTGTTCCGAGATGTGCCGCAAGAATACAATGTAAAGATGAATCATTCTTTCCGAAGTATCTAAAAAAAAGTTAAGATGAATCACCACTGCAGCTTATTTGAGTTTTGTAGCTCTACAAGGTTATCTGTCACGGAAACAAGGTTGAGACTGGGTATTTATCATCAAGATAGAAATTGTAATGCACTTTTTACATTCTGACTTGCATTGTTGACTGTTTTCATAGTGGATTTATCATCAAAATAGTGCACAAATGTCTTTCCTCTTGTTGTTGTTGTTGTTGTTTTTTTTTTTTTTTTTTTTTTTTTTTTTTTTTTTTTTTTTTTTACATGTAAGAAATCCTACTCTAACCTACTGCTGGGGGGAAGCTCGAACCTGAGACCTCAATGAACTGCCTCAGGGCCGCCCTAACGACTGTGTTAAAGGGCTAGTTCCTTGGTTATTTTATCCAACAGGTTTCTTCAATATTTCTGTGCGTGATGCTCTTGAGAGACATTATGATGAAAGAAATTTCACTCTTAGAATCCAAAGTAGTCTGAGTGCACTGTTGCTGATATCTTATGTATGACACCTCAATCCCTTTTTGTATAAGGAGATCATCCAAATTTTATATCTTAAGAGACTTCTAGATTCTTTCTACCTTTGAATTCGACAAGTGATGGAGATAAAGAAAGCTCCTTTTTTAGTCCTCGTCGTTTTGAATGATGATAAATGCAATGATGATTTTGTGTGATGAGACTACCAAAGGCTCACATGAACTGACCTGATAATGGTTTTGGGGGAAGAACCCGAAGCAAGCATTTTGTAGGCGGTTTTAGGAATTGTGTTAATGCTAGAAGCAAGAGCCGACGTCAAAAGATTGTGGTTCCTTTTCTTATTTCTTTAAACTTAGGCGTGTTCGGTTCTAGATGTCTAATACGGAAACATCTGAAGAAGGCATTTGAAAATATCGTTGGATAAATCAATCGGAAAGCTTGATTTCAATTTGTCAAATTAGTCTCTTTCCAAGCAAATATTTTAACATGATCATAGAATCTCCCGGTTGTGATGACTTAATTCTAACCATTTTGCAGGCTCTGAAAATGTTGGATGCACTCTAGAGGAATAGCAGAAGCAATGACAACTGTTGAGGCAACACTTTCATAATGTTCTCATCATAGTTGTAATTAAAGCCTTAGCACAGAAACCTTAAATCGTGAGGTTTCAAGTGCTGAGAAATATAAGAAGATATGATGATGTTTAGGAGAGGATAGAAAGCGGAGACACTGGATGCTGCTGCGTATGGTAATTAATGCTGCTGTGGATAGAAGTTCTGTGTTGTTGTTCCTGTTAGAGAAGTTTTCCTAATAAGGATTTTACTAGACGGAAAGCACATGAGATTTGGTCTGTGGAGAGGAACAACTTATTCACCCACAAAATAATCCATGAAATATGAGCAGCAACGTAACGGATTTAACAACCATAACACAAGCTCACATTAACATATGTCTAAGTCAACTGGCGCATTATAAATCTTAATTATAACGCTAACACTGGTCTCCTCTTTCTTCTAATTTTATACTACCTCCGTTCTCTTGAATCTTCACCTTTTTCACTTTTTTTTTTCTCCCGTAATCGGGACACTTTGACCTGGTGATTTGGATAACCAAATGATGCATTTTTTTAAATTTTTTTGGATAGTGTTGTAGAGTGAAGTTTATTCTACAACATTGTGCAAAGATTATCAGATTCTTGCATCGTTTTACTAATCAAATCATCAAATTAAAGTGATTCAGAGAATAGTGGTAAAATGAAAAAGGGTGAAGAATGACTTAACACACTAATGCATCTACCTAAGATATATCCATCACAAGGGGACAATTCGCTCGCTTTCACCTGGGAGCAGTTACCACAACTGCATTATGGCTTTCATAAGGTGATAAGGGAGTGGTCAGTGGCGGAGCCAGAAAATTGAAACAGTCGGGGCCAAAAAAGAAAAAAAACTAACGTATCTTTTAAATGTAGCAGTGAAATTCCGACAGTTGTGTATTTGTTAAAGGGGTTTTTTTGGTCAAAAACCATAATAATATAGGTAAAAGTGTTTCTGAAAAAGTAAGGGGTGGCAATTGCAACCCCTTTCCCCTTAGTAGATCCGCCCCCGGGAGCAGTCTAGCCTACAGGCCTCTATGGGTTGTTGCTTCAGCATGTTGATCTGTCCTTTGCTAAAATCTTACGTTTGAAGTACTGTCTAGTGGGCCGGAGGACTGCTGAACCGACCTAGAATGACCTGTTTGAAGGGAGAACCGGCCAGGCCTGGGGCCTTGAACCGTCCCTACCTCGTATAAGGAGTGGTCCAAGGTTCAAGATTTTGGGGACCGCCGGAAGGGCCCAACAGCAGCCGTGGAACCGGCTAACGACCGTACTAGGACTGCGACTGTCCCACCCATCTACATAATAAGCTGCTATGGGAATTAAGCTATCCTTCAAAATGTGACATGTGGAATAACTTATTCTCACTATTTCCTAGGAAGTAGGAACCGAACACATGATAATACAACAATCTCAATCATTCAAATTCAGTGTGTTTTTTTTTTTGTCGTGGAATCGGGCACGGGAAATAATAACGGAGTTGGATGGAAGTTGACGATGAGTTATTGGTTGGAAAAATACAAATAAATCAAAGCTTGGGGTGCTAATGTGTTGAAATTAGAAAAGCTAGGTGTAGTTCCGAAAAGTAAAATCACCCCATATTTCCATCTTTCTTTTCTCGTGTGAATATATATAAGGGAGTCGTATCGTCGTTCCGGATGCCATTAGGGTTTTGCGATTTCCTCTGTAGAATTAGACGACGACATCCTTAATCACTACTCAATTTGATCTCTCTGATCAATGAATCTGGCATGCCTGAAGAAGAAGAAGAAGTTGAAGGCGAATTACAAGTTGGTGGTCACGGTTCGTGCTCCAAAAGCTTCTTCTACCACAAGACACCATCAGATGAAGTTGCAGATGAACATGAAGAAGAAGAAGAAAAAGTTGTTGGTCAAAGTTCATTCTCCAAAAGCTTCTTCTACCAGAAGACACCATCAGATTAAGCTGCACAACAAGAAGAAGAAGAAGAAGGAGGAGTTTTAAAGGGGCCAGCAGCTGAAATTGTGCGATATTCCGGCTGATTTGGTGGTAAACATAGTGGAAGGGCTTTCTTCAGCCAATCGAATCCGATTTGGTGCGACCTGCAAGAAAAATCTCTCTTTGGTCACCACCAAACACCGTCCTCATCAGTATCAATCCGGGCAATTGATCGACTTCCATGGCTGGCTTCCTTCCACTGCCACGCCCCTGGTATGACGAATCTAACCTTGGAATTCAGTTTGTTCGAACCACTGCACATTCAAGGACATCCAAACTATGCTGCAATTAAACTCAAGGACTTTAAAGGAGAGGGTTTCGGCCGTCGGGGAATATTTACCAAACTGAGAGCTTCAAACAAAGGTTGGTTGCTCTATCTATGGCCTAAACAAGCACAAGGTAAAGAAACTGGTTTGACATCTTTCTTATTGTTTTCTCCTTTCAATAAAAGGATCATCAAGCTTCCTAATTTGGACCATAGCTTTGTAGAAAATTGGACTGACCTAGAATATTGTCAGGCCACTTTTTCTAAAGACCCGTCTTGTCCGCGCTGCGTTTACTTCTTCTTGTCTCCTAGGAATCATGGAAAATTTAGAATCAGCACACTACGTCCAAGAAGTAAAGAATGGACGACAACGGTGTTTGATGAGCTCATAAATAATGTTTCATCTGTGGTCTACAATCAAGGATGTTTCTATTGTCTATCTATCATAGGTGAGCTGGCCGCATATGATGTTGGTCACCGGAGCTGGAAAGTCGTTGTCCCTCCTTCTCGGTTTGCCGACATGGTGCTGTCCTCGGACGCATACCTTGTCGTGTGTGAAGGGAAGGTAATTCTTGTAGTTTTGGACAGAGAACCTCTTGAATACAAGGTAGAGATGAATAGCTGTGGCCTCTTTGAATTTAGTAGCTCTACCAGGGCATGGGTTAAGAAAACAAGCTTGGGAGATAATGCATTGTTTGTCGGTCCGGCATCCTTTTCGGTTCCTGTCATGCCTTCATCAAGTTCAGATAACATTGCGGACAGGGTGTACTTGTATAGCGGAAGCAACAACCCATTCTACTATTCCTTGAAGGATGGTCGGTGTCACCAATGCAAGGATAGCGCCTACTGGTCAAGTGATTTAGATGGTGGGATATGGATTGAACCTCCATGTCTCAACTCTATTCCTTACTCATCACACTGACACTGTCCTAGCAGTATGATTCCGTAGTTTTTATCAATCTTAATGTACATTATGCGGACATTTATTGGTAGTGATGATGATATAAGTTTTCATATCCTTGTAAACCTTCTCTGCGTGCTTTCTTGATAGTTCCCGAGCATGCCTAGTTCCTGATAGTTATTTTTATTCCTATTATATATGTACAATTACTTGCTGGATAGAGACTGGGTTTGGCAAAGATGTCCGTGACTCTCTTTCAAACCATGAAACATCTTTTCTCTCCATTATTTATCGTCCTGCTGGTTTTCGTGAATACATCCATGTGATGCTGATGCCCTTGCGAGACAGAATGCAGGCTGAGAATATTCAATTGGTGAACTCATAGATCCATGTCGCAGTACGACTTTGCAGCAGGCACCTGCTGAGACAACACATGGGTAGCATATCAGAACAGACTCAATTGGACCAAGTGACCCCAGATCCTGGTAAAGAATCAAAAGAACATACACAATATTATACGTTGGTATACTGAATTTTATCACCACCTCGTGCAACTAAATCTTTGAAAGATGCATTGGGATCAATCAAGGAGTGTGAGCGTACAGAAACAAATAGTAATGCAGATGCCGGATGAGTCATAAACGAGAAACCTAAAGGAATTCAATCTTTAAGACAACTATTCCTAGTTTTCAAGTTCTCCATGTCCTCTCTCCCCAACATGAAAGGATTAGTTCATCACCAGAAGCAAGAACTTGAATTCGTGTTGAGTACACAGATGCTTAAAAAAGTTTTCTCAGATAATTTAGAGAGCTACTGGAAGTTTGGATTTTAGGAGATAAATTTTTATATCACCAAATCGACTCCTGGAGTTTAGGAGACATTTGCAGGAGCTAGGGTCTGATTTCCAGAGACGTTTCCGAGTTTACCAGACGCAAACGGCACCCCTGATGGAGTGTTCACGCAATGTCAGAGCCTGTAGACATCAAACTGTTCAATTAAATATGGACTTTCATTCTATTGTTAACAAAGTTTAACAATTGGTGGTAGTAACTCTATAGTGCTTATGTTTCTTACCTCCTTTAGTGCCTAAAACGATTTATCTTTTCAACAAAAATATCATATTTTCGTTGCTTTACACTATTGTCTTTCTTACGCCATCAACAACACCACCAAGCCTTTCCTCAGTTTAACATCGGTTGGCTACTTGGATCCAACTTCTCAAGTTGCCACTGTCCAAGACAAAATATGCATAATATTTCCCCCCACAAAGTTATTGTGAAAAGGTGAACAAATTGTGGTCGGAGAACTTCAAAAAAGACTACTATGCAACTCTTTGTCCCACACCGAGCAACCAAAAGAAAATTCAGCTCCAACTATAATCTAAGGGAAGGGAAATTCCTGTTCTCAGGAATCAGGACTGTGATAGTTATGAAGTGGTGGGCCAGGCCATACAAATTGCTTGCTCGATTTACTAGTAGTTCAGAAATACGTAACACCAGCGTGTAGTCGTGTACCCCTGGCACACTCCTGGTGACTAAGAGTAGGAGTAACTAGGCGACGCATCCAGGTGAATATATTGGGGTGGTTTAGTTACCTAGGCTTTTAGCTTTTTAGTTTTTGTGAACTAAAAATCAAGATGTTTGGATAGTTTTAGTTTTTGTTATTTTCTGGTTGATGTGAGGACTTGTTTTCTGCGTTCAGTTTTTAGTTTTTACAAAAAACACTAAATCCAAACAGCCCCATTATGTAAAAATGACATCTATCAAGGATCTATACTAGGTTAATTGTAATATGACCCTTGTGGTTCTTGGTGTGTAGGGAAATGATATTACGACGGGAGAACGTTCATACATTAACCTTTTGGAGATCCCTAGTGCACACTTTAATGTTGAAAACATTCTCAGTTTGTCCGATCTTCAATGGTTACCCTATTGTCAAAGTCTCAAAGACAATAGGTAAGGCATCCAGGTTAGTACATTACAGCTTAGGGACTGCGCTTTAATGGTTCCAAAATGGCTTGCTTGATTCAGAAAGCCAAAGCACCAGTGTGTAACCAGGCACATTCCTTGGGACTAAGATCAGGAGTGCCTAGGTGACGCATCCAGGATAGTACACTACGTAAATATGATGTTCGTGAAGGAAATATGATAGTTAGAGCCTGGTAACTACCATATTTGGTGTTTGTTTATACCTCATTTGGTGTTTTTTTATATCCCCCCACAGCCCAGGAATATATCAATGGTAATAGTAGAAGATTTCAAAAAAGATACACTGCAAAAAAATTGTCTTACACCGATAAACTAAAAGAAAATTTCAGCTCAAACCATAATCTAAAGGAAGGGAAATTCCTGTTATCGGGACTGTGATCGCTTCGAAGTAGTGGGCCAGCCCGTGAAAATGGCTTGGTTGATCTACTACAGTCAGAAAGCCAAAGCACCAGTGTACACCCTTGGCACACTCCTTTTTATTGATAGGTAATCAACATTTATTGATAAGATTAACTTCGCAAACGAGGTAAAAAAGAGAAAAATACCCATGAAACAATGAGATTAAGGGCTAGTTTGGGAATGCTGTGGCGGTGGTAGAAAGCTGCTGTGTGAAAACACTGTAGAAAGTTGCTGTGAATTATTGATAAAATGTTGTTTGGTAAATATTACGTAGAAGCTGCTGTGAAATATTGATATAGTAATTTTGTGATTGGTAAAATCAACTGTGAAGTTGCTGTGAGAGGGTAAAATGACAAAATTATATGACACGTGTCATTTTTGGAAAGATAACTATTGATATTTTAAAAAATTGTAAGGTCAAAATCTGTTGTAGATAAATTAATCAAAACTACTTTCTGGAAAAGCATCTCTCCCCTTGCTTTCTGAAAACTGCTGTGGGACAGCAGAAACTGTGCGGAAAAGCAGAAATTTTATTTTTACCAAACACACCAAAACTGCTTCTGCTGTCGGAGAGCAGCTGTGCTGGCAGCAGAAGCATTCTCAAACTCACCCTAACTGCCTATTCCGACTAACTACTGGTGACTAAGACAGTAAGACAACGAGGTGAAGCACACAAGTGAGTATCTATATCTATATCTATATCTAATATAAAAGCAGGAAAATGCTCATCTTGAACGTGGAGTTGCCATTTGACGTTTCATAAATGTTATAGTTAAGACACGTGTCTAGCCATGTCACAATGGGTTAAAAATACACCAATAGAGTTGTGACATGTAATGTATGACTCATCCATCTATAAGCATTTAGTTTTTAGTTATAAATATGACATGTTACAAAAATTACTACCATCTAATGACTATACATAAATGGGACATTCAATGCATTTAATTTGTATTCCTAATATCTATTTGTATAAATAAAATACACAATTCTACAATATATTATTATAAGACTCACATATTATGCAGGTAGATTCCAACACACCATTTTTCGTTTACACCATTTCACCATATTGAGAACTCAACCAGTGTTAGCCTTAAAAATGTCATTTATATAATGATTATTTTTATGATATTCGAGTTCTAGACACTTCATACTCATATATAAATTATATTATACAACTAATATCAAATAAAAGTATTTTTTTACAAGTGATGAAGTTTAAATAACATATCATTTTCTCAACAACTTTACATGTAGCTTTGAATCTATATATATATGTACTAAACTTACTTATTTCTTTATTTAATACATTTCAGTAATTTATAAATAAACTTATATAAGATTAATTTTCGTACAATAGAATTAGATGGGAATTCATTTGTCACATAACACTACAACTCATTGATTTTAAAAAAAGGATCATTAATCTTACACTATGTAAACTGTTTTAATCTATAAAAACTTTGTCACATTTTTTTTGTAAGACTCTCGTATTATGTTATCTTCATCTATACAAAAAGTAATAGAAAAGTATCCAGGTCAAATTTGAGCACACCATTTATTATTTAAGATATTTTACAGTATTTTTACACTCAACCAACCTATAAATGTTAAATATACAATGATTTATTTTGTGAAGTATGAATTTTAGACATTTCATACCCATAGATAAATTCTAATGTATGAGTAATATGAAATAAATTAAATAACATATTATTTCCTCAACAATTTTACATCTAGGTTAAAATCAAGATTTACTAAATGTTCTTATTTCTCTATTCAATATTTTTTAGTAGTGTACTGTAATAAACTTTTATTAAATGGTAACAATTTTTTTACTATATAATTGGGTGAAATTTTATTTTTTCAAATAGCATTACAAGTCATTTACTTTAGAAAAAACATTTTAGTCATTTTTTAGTGAATTAATATTACACTTTCATGATAGTATACAACCTTCAAAAGTATATAAAATATCTGATAATTTTATTAATGTGGTATCTTTTTAATAATTGGTTGTATTGTCATAAACAACGACAATTTAAATAGCATCTATTAATACTTTATACACATACATGTGAACATTTCTATTAAATCAAACAAGTAGTCCACGCCGCGAAAATAATAGACTGTTGTTGACCACGACATAAGATTGTATGTTCGGATATAGTAGAGGGAGAATCTTTAATCAAATTTTATTCTACCATGACGAAGAATTAGAAGGGGCAGAAAATAGTATATGTATGTATACATAACAAGATTAAATGAGATTATGAATAATCTTATTAAAACGCAGTTCGTATGAAAAAAATTAATTGCATCATCTTTATACAAATCTTATTATTCTGCTATGTTAATAAAAACAAGTTGTCGATCGTGAAATGAATCGTGCATAGGACAAACAGTTTCATGTATGACTTTTCGTGATAATATACACGGGCAAATCACTTATTAAAAACTTGGATCGGCCATAAATCAGCCTTCTACCCCCAGCTTAGGGCTCCACACGGCTGGTTGTGCGGGATATTGAAGAAGAGAAATTAGCCAGCGATTCTCGACGGCGACATATAAAGAGCGAGAGATTGGCGGTTGGGGAAGACGAAGAAAAACAAGGGAGTGTCTCTCTCATACACATCGTACCACCTCTCTCTTTTCCTTCTCTCGAGGCACTCGTCCTCCTCTTTCACCCATCCCCAAATTCGAAACACAAAAAACAACAAACATCTAAAAAGAGAGATCTTCAATAATTCTTGCATGCACTCAATGAATAAATACCTATTGAAACCCTAGATGTCAAATCTCAATTTGAAAATATGAAGGGAAAAAGCAGATCTAACACGTATAGATCTAAACGCATAATTAATTTGAAAGTTTCTCGCGTTTACCTCTTTTCCTGAAAGATTGCAGCGGATGAAGATCGTAGGTGTTGCCTGTCCTCACGTCCTCTTGCTCCCAACAGTCTAGTGCGTATCTCTAGGACGAACACTATGGTTCACATCACATTCCACCTTTGGATGTGTAACACTCCGCTGATCCGACTCGGGAGAGACCGGGAGAGTGCTACTCGAATAGCGGAAATCGAGAACATTACATCCCATAAAAGTTAAATAACAAGTTATTACATTATCGTATTTAGGCTACACTACATGCTACAACACTAGTATATTGATTTCAACTGTTCTCATCGTAAAGTGATGATGTGTGACAATCTACGTGTGTCTCGAATCCCGCTACTCCAAAATTCCAGCTCCTAGACCTGCGGGGGAATGAAACAAAGACCGCAGTTTTTCGAAAGTCAGCAAGAAAGGCTGAGTGAGTTACACCTTAGCATGTAAATACAGGAAGGTTACGAAAGGTTGTAGGGTCACGTGTTAAATAAACAAGAGTAACGGAGTATAAGTAAAACGTTATCATAGGGCACAACAGTAAAAACAACAATGTTAAATAATGAGGCAAAACCAAAATAGAATCCAATAATCCATCCGTTATGCACAGTAGTCGTATATAATAATGCCGACAAAGGCCTGCCAACTAATAATGCCAACAAAGACGTCGAGTTATCAATTAACAAGTATTGATTGGTTTCCACGTACAAATCTGTTTACCACGATGTCTCAATAACATTTTTGATAACTCAAAAGTTTCCCGATTAATTCTTTCAGATATGGTATGACAGTTCGTAAAACGACTTACAAATTACTGTTTCCAAATATAGTAATCATATTATTATTGATCTCACAGTACCAAATTATCAATTATTCGTTTCACAGTACCCGGGTAGACCAGTGACCACAATCAGACATTCTAGACCTTAAGTGTTGCAACACCCTCCTAAGAGCGTCAATCAAAGGAGTGGTATCTAGAAGCAGTACTCCAGCCTACGGCGAAAGGAGTCGGGGTGCACGTAGTGCCATATCTTTAGGGACCGAATCCCAGGGAATCATCACCCGTATTAAGTAATATAACTGGTTCCGGTACAGGCTAATCATTTTATTTCGGGGATCGAACCCGAATATCTCTTTAGGGACTAAGCCCAGGGAATCATCACCCAAATACAAGTAACTACGGGGATCGAACCCGATTATCTCTTTAGGGACTAAGCACAGGGAATCATCACCCAATATAAGTAACTACGGGGATCGAACCCGATTATCTCTTTAGGGACTAAGCCCAGGGAATCATCACCCAATATATGTAACATCACTGGTTCGTGTAGATTATGTTATTACTGATTTCTGATAAAGTGTGACAAGTATTCCCAACGCAAATAATATTTCAAAGATTTGAAAACGAACAAAACACATTATCTAGTAGGGGATGAAACACGACAACCATTTTCAATTAAATTAGTAGTGGACACGAGATAAGCTGTCACGCAAGGCTAAGCTCGTAAAACTCACAAGTATATTTTCAGACAGAAAATATAAACCACGTTTGACACGAATGGAGCTAGGCAATCAAGGCTAAGCATATAACTCACCTTATTCAGTAGCAATTATCACACACAGCTTTTACGGATGCTCTTAGTCCTTGTTTGTTAACCTGTTGTCCACAATTACCAATTCTATAGTCACAACAAAGATATTTCTAAATAAAAGAAGGCTCGTCTAGATTGGTTGCTAAGTTCAGCTCTCAAAATCCTCAATTATTCCCATAAAACTCGTTTTATGTCGTATACCCAATAATAAAATAATTATTTTCAAAATTAATTTGATATTAAATAATCGAAGTAATGCTTATTAAAAGTAAACAATAATATTACTAGTTCTAATAAGAGACAACAACTGTTAGATTTAAAAAGAATTATTTTGGCTAGAAAGACTATTTTCGAATATGAAAGTATTAATTTCAAATAAATACTCTTGTTGGTAAAAAGCTCAATCATTATTTGAAAGTGTCTATTTATTTTAGATAAACAAAGACAACATTTTAGTATTAAATCAACATTATTTTCTAAGAATATACATTTTATTCTAATTATTAAAACATTCTTTATATTTTTGAAATATAATTTAGTAAACTTTTGCTAATAGTTTATATAAGAAAACATACAATAAATCTAGTTTTATAAGTTATGACCAGCCCCCTAAATGTTTAGACAAACTACAAAAGGAACCCCCATACTTTTGAAAACAACTTACTTAAAAGACACTTAGCTCCCCCCACGATGAACACTAACTTCTCATCGATCAAAACACGAATCTAAGCCACAGAAACAGGATTTTGACAATCACAAACAACTTATACGAAGGTTTAGAGCATACTTAGCCAAATAAACGTGAGAAATGGTCAAGAAATGAGGCGGGTCGGGTCGCCGAAGTGGTCGCCGGTGATGGTGGCCGACGGGGCTTTCTCCAGCCACTTCTGAGTTCGGGCAGGAGCTCCTGGAGCTTTGTCGAGCCTCCTAGAGTTAGGTGTGACAAGTATTAAGGCATGGGCATCACTGGTTTTGTCGGGCCAAGCTTTCGCCGGAAAACATGGAGTTCGGCGATGGCGGCGGCGTCCTCTGCAACTCCGGTTGCTGCTGGTTTCTTTTTTGTTCTTTCTTTTTCTGGGTTCCGATCAGAGAGGGGAACGAGGGAGTAACATAGGTGGAGAGGGAAGAGACCACAGTGGTGGTGGAGCTTCGGGTGGCTGTTTCCCGTCGGGAATGGTGGCGGCAGTGGGTGGCTTCGCCACTGCTTGCTGCTGCTGCTGCTTCCTTCGGCTGGGAGGAACAAGACAGAGAGAGAGAGGGACAGATGGGTGGGAGTGATGTTGGTTTCGATGGTTGTGGTGGTGGGTGTTTTGCCGTCGGGTTTAGCGGTGGCGGTGGTGGCCTCTAGCCGCTGCCACCAGCTGTTGGTGCTGCTGCTGCTTGCTGCTCTGTTCTGTGGCAGAGGCGAAACAGAGAGATGAACGGAGAGGGAGAGATGATGGCAGTGATGGGTGGAGATGGTGGTGCCGGTGGTTGTGGTGGTGGTTGTTTTTTGAGAGAGAGAGATGGAAGCTGTGGTGGCTGGTGGTTGTGTTGAGGGAGGAGGCAGACTTGCTCGGTTTTAAATAGAGAAGAGGAGGGCGGTGATGGTGAGGGCGGTGATAGAGTTGAGGGCGGTGGAGGGTTCCTTTGCCGTGAAGGACAAGGAAGAAGAACAAGATGAAACAAAAAGTGGGTTTTTCTCATTTAAATATAGGAAGTGAAATAATGATTGGGTGTGGCACATGTATAGGCTATCGCGGTGGTTGCTATCGCGTAAAAGTCTAGGAAAATAAAAAGAATCGCGCAAAAATTAAAATTCTCGCCCTATTTTCTCGTCTACTAAAATTCGCGAAAATTACCCGAATCACCACTCCAACCCAAATTTTAATTACCACGTCACAAATTACCAAATTGCCCCTATTTAAAATACCGGGTATTACAGGATGAGTGTGAGAGGCTAGCGTTCCTAGATCTGAAAATAATCTGATTACCTGCTGCTACCTATTATTTAGTAGGGGTTTGTGTCTTTGTAAAAAGACACAAACCCCTAGGGGGTATGCTGCAAAGTGCAAACAAGCTAGAAGTTTGCCTATTATGACCTTGAGTCATTTCGTCAATTCCACTTTCTACGCAGCCCCCCCCCCCCTCTCTCTCTATGATTTTAATAGTAACAACAACACAACAGGGAGCATGAGTCCTCCCCATTTGAAAGCTTCGTTCTTGGCGTTTGGATCTACCGCCGCCCAAATATGGTGCTCTGCGAAGTGTGGCCAGGTCAGATGCATCGGAATACCCTTGCCAGGCGGCTACGTATGCCTTGACCAACAGAGCCTTCGACATACGATTCGACGAATTGAACGACTATGTTCTTGTTCAGAGGTGGTTTGCAAAAACTGTGTTGCTGGGTATAAGGATGGCCATCGGGCCGGGCCAAAATTAACTAAATCCAACCCGGCGCGTAAAAGTGCCCATAAGTATGCCAGCCAGCACAGAAACCCGCTGTGCATGTTACTACACACTGACCCGCACCCAAACGAATCAGGCCAATTTGGCCCACACACATACGGCGACCCCTTAGACCCGCTTTCAGCCTAAGCATTGCAAAACAAACTATTAGCATCCAATTTCACATTACAAGTATCACAAAAGCAGCTAAATGACATATATTTTTTTTATCCTTACTCCATAAGGCCATCAACCACCAAGTAACAAATAAACAGGCCCTAATAAGAGTATGGACGGTGTGTTGGATGAGTTCTTCAACTGTCCGAGATGTGTTATCTGCCGGACAAATGTTACCATTTATTGTTGGGTTTTGATCGTGTGGAACTGGTATAGACAAGAAGAGAGAGCAACGTGCTAGCCCATACCTTTACACATTTGGCTACCGAACAATTTATACCATTTCACATTTCTCAAACGCCCGTATGGGCCACCAATGTATTGGAGAATAATTTTATTAGTCATATGGCCCAATTTTAACAATTAATCCAATATTGTTCCTAAAAAAAATTCACGAGGCGGGGTAAAACACACTTTCACCTCTTATAGTTTGATGCAAAGAAACTTTCACCTCTTTCAGATTGGGAAACAACACTTTCACCACTTAGGTGCGCCGAGATTCACGACATCTACCTTCACTGACATTAATTTTGGGACAAATCGACTCTCTTAGAGTACATAAATTAATGGCACAACCAAATGTATAAATGTTATGAAGTTTAGTATTCTTAAAGAGTACGCGTTATGTCACAAATTGAAAAAATGTGGAAGTGTCTCCATGTCAAACATGAGGGTGAAAGTATGATTTAATATGAGTTGGTGTATTTTTTTTGGTTGTGTCGGTGGTAAGTAAAAGTTAAAAAAAAAAAAGTTCAAGAAAATTATCCTCGTCTGAAGGAAAAAAATGAGATTTCTCAAAAAACAAAAAAGGTAAAAGAAACATAATTTTATGAGTCCTATGGCTATTTCACATTTTCTCAAACGCCGTATGGGCCACCAATGTACTGGAAATAATTTTATGAGTCCTATGACCCAAATTTAATAATTAATTCAATATTTGTCCCTAAAAAGTGCAAAAGACGAGGTAAAACACACTCTCACCTATTATAGTTTGTTGCAAAAGAAATATTTTCCTTTTCCAGATTGGAGAAACAACAGTTTCACCACTCAAGTGCGCCGAGATGCACGACATCTAAACTCTCTGATTGTGATGCCGCTAGTTTGAGAGCGTAAGACTGTCACTGACGTTCTTTCAAAAATTGAAAAAGGTGGAAGTGTCTCTATGTGAAACATGAGGGGTGAAAGTGTGATCTAATATTAGTCGGTGTATTTTTTTTGGCTGAGTAGGTGGCAAGTAAAAATTCAAAAAAAAAAAAGGAAAAGAAAATTACCGTCGTCTGAAAAAAAAGAAAAATAAAATGACTCGTGTCGGTGATTTTAGTCTTGCGGGAACCCTACGCTGACCGTTGCCCGCTATAAAGATCCATCTGCTATTGTTGGAGAACCAAAACCAGATCTCGCTCTCTTTCCCTCTCTCTTTCTGATGTTGCGAAACCTAATTCTATGGGTTCAGAGGACGAACGAATCGGTTCTTCCTTCTCTTCACGCTTCTCATAAGCGTTGGAGGCATCTGAGCCCTAGTGCGGTGGCGTGGGGGAGCCTCTATTAAAACCGCGTTGGGTTGATTCGCGCTGCTTGTCTGAAGATTTGCCGTGCGCTGAGTTGCTTTGGGGATCCAAATCGATGCTGCTGGGCTTCACTGGAGAGAAGACGATTCTTTTGTGTGCGTTGATTCGATTCTGGATCCAAATCAAGGTACCGGTTTTGTTAATTTTCCAACTCTAGTATTACTTCTATTTTTGTGTGTTATATTTTGCTTAGTTCTGTTCTTTAGTTCTGTTTTGGAGTTGTGGTCAGGCTAAAGCATGATTATATGCCATGTTTTCAGAATACTGGAAAGATATGCAATGATGGATAAGGAAAAGTTCTGGGTTCTAGAAAAATATAGAGAGTATATTTAAAATCATCTGTAACTCCTGATTTATACTCTTTGTTGTTGAGTCTTTCATCCATATATGTAGTGTCTACAGTGAAATTGTGGGTTTCTTCCATATGATTTTTTAGACTAGATAGCATTCAAGGTTGGGTTCTGATTTCGTGGGTAATTGGGTGTAGGTTAAGTAGCAGACATGGTGTAAGAGCCAAGGCTGAAAGTAAGAGATGACGAGATTTGATTGGTACGTTTTTGCAACCCCATTACCTGTCTTTCAAAGATGAGATTCTTGGAATTACTGTAGTGTGTGTTAATAATAGCCATCCTAAGAGTTTATCAGGGTGTAGGCTAAAGACGTTTTGATGACCTTAACTGTTGTGGACCCTTCTAAGGTAAATTTTTAGATCTGCGTATAATGTTGTCAATTCTTTTTTATACTACTGTTGGTTTGGTGAGTAATGAACCAATTTGGTCTTCTAGTGGAACTGAAGCTTGCAAGTATGTTTCACTTAACTCTTTTAGAGTTAGAAGAACTAGAGGATAGGCAAAGAAAGGGTTCTTTGAGGAAGCAACAGAAATTATGCTTCATGGGCAGTAGGTAGTTCTAGGAGCTTTAGAGTTGTTGTTGTTGTTGTTCTTTTTTTTTTTTTTTTTTTTTTTTTTTTTGAAGATTTATAAGAAGGTGCTGCAAAAGGTGCTAGAAAATTTGAGGAGGAGGTTTTACGTCATGATTTAGAATTTTATTAGATCTTTCAGAGGGACTAATTCTGGTACAAAATGGAAGTTTTTTCCTTTCATTAGTTTGTCAATATGGAGTAGAGATGATGATATGTTGAGGTTTCTTTGTATCTATGGAAAAATAATATGCTTGAAAATGTTAGTATGAAAGAAAATCGTGGAATATTGGAAATGATGGTAATCCTAGTTAAGTTAAGCTATCACTGGCAGTTGAAATTTGACAAATGTGGTTTTTGGAACTGGGAGTTATGTGAACCTAGTTGAGTTAATCTATCATTGGCAGCTGAAATTTTCGAGTGGGTGAACCTAGATTTATTTTCTTTTTAGAAATAGAGAGAAGGAAATGGTTTTAAGAATAATAAGAACATGTAATAAGCAATAACTGAAGTTACAGAGAAGCCAATAAGGTGGAGTTGCGATTGAAGTAGAAAAAGATAAATTTATTTCTTGATACTTGGGAGATTTTGGAGTAGAGATGGTGGTACATTGTACTTTGGTAATTGGTAGTGTAAAGCAGTAGAGGTAATGCAATGTTGGGATTTGTTAGTTTGAATAAGTAATTTGCCTCTAAGTGCTGTTCTGGATACTAATATGATTTCTTTGATAACTATATGTGCAAGCACGGTAGGTTGGAACAGGAAGAAGATGTGTTTTTCTGGAAGATAAAGGTAACTGCGAGAGTGTATTAAGTTAAGGTTGTTTTACATGTTTTGGGGGACTCATTTTTTCCCTAATCTACGTGGCAACATATAGCTATTGTAACCTTCTTTTGATTTGTGACATTTTGGAAAGCTGTATTTAGATGCTTTCTTTCTACCTACTCTGCTTTTGAACCTTTTTATTTTCCGGACAGAACAGTCATTCTAACAAAAAAGATTTAATTCTTTTATAGCTTCTAGGGTCTACCTCTTAGCATTTCAAGAGATAAATAAGGGAAACATTGAGAAAGCTTAAAAAGGGAAGTAATGGATTTTACTAGTGGGAGTCACCTTCTTTAGTTCTCCTTTAATGTAGAAGAGGGTAGTTTGACTTGGAGTAGAAAGTTGGAATGATGTTGGCCAAGAGGTCAACTGGAGAAAAGTCTTAAAAGTTAGTAGTAGAGGATAAGATGAAGCAAAGATGGAGAACGGAGTGGTATTGCTTGCATTAGGCTTTGGGAGTTCAATGAGCTTTGAAGAATGTTATTTATAGATTTGTTGGAAGGTTCTGACACGTGTTAGGAAAAGTTGAGGTTGCTTATATTGGTAGATTTTGCATCAGAGGAACTAATTTGGGTGCAGTACGGAAGGTTTAATTCGTTTTATGAGAATCTGGAGTAAATTTGATGCTTTTTTTGGGATATGTTTGTATGATGAAGAATGAATGTGCTTGTTTTCAGGATACTAGAATTAGATGAAAACGTGGCATATGGAAAAGAAGAGTAAACTGAAATGGGAAGAGGAGTTTTGCTAGGTTGCAATTATTTTTTAAAATAAAGAGGTCTTCTTAATTGGAAGTGATAAGGGGAACTGTACTTTAGGCCCAAGTGATCAGGGGGAACTGTACTATCAATAGCTGGTGCTGTTCTTTTTCTTCTAGTGTTTGTTGGACAATTGATAACGCCAATCTGGTGTATCCGTGGTGTTGGAAACTTGTACGCGTGTAACCTGCTTTCAGTTAGTTGTAATCTTTGGTTTTTACTGAATGTAGGGTGTTGGAAACATATGCACCCGGCATTCAGGTAACCGATATACCTTGCCCAATTAGAATAATCCAATTTGACTTATGTTATTTACAATTCCATATTCCCTGAATTTGTGTGACTGAAACAACCATCACCAACATATTTACGAAACCTTCATTTGCCTAAGCTTCATTTGTTCTATTATTTTATAAGAATCATTATATAAACTGATGATGACAAATATCATCTTCATTCCCGAAACTGGAATTTTTCGAACCTCAGTGATCACCAGTATGCATATGCATCCAGCATTCACGAAAGCAATATTCCCTCCTGAATTAAAGTAATCTCATGCGAATGATGACCTATATCATTTCAATTTCAGAAGCTCAATATTTTCCAAACTCCAATAACCATGTACACATTTTTTAACTGTACTCTATGAAGTCAATTTTCGTTATCCAATCAGAACAATCCTATGGAATGCTAACCTATATCATCTCCAATTTCCGAGGACTCAAAATTTTCAGACTTATTACAGTCGTATGCACCCAACATTCACTTAGCAACCTCACCATACTAAATCCCGAAGCTCTAAACTTTCAGACTCATTTCCAATCCCAAATCTCGAAGTTTTTGATCCTGAATAAACTCCACCAACATTTACCTACGATTCACATTTTCAATTTTTCTTACCCAATTAGAATTATCGCAAGGATTGATCTTAAAAGCTTCAATTAACTAGTAGGCCAAAAAGTCTCAAACCAAAGCGGCCACTCCATACAGGTGCACCACACATTCATAGAAAAATTTTACCTTCTCAATTCAAGCAATCTTGTGGAAATGATGGCCTATTTCATTATAGATTCCTGGAGGCCTAAGCTTTTTGAACCCTAATAAACAGGCAAGATATTAACCTGAATGTACGAATTCAATTTTTCTTAGCCAATTGGAACAATCCCGTGGAATGAGACCTATATCATTTCCATTTTTACGAGGCTCATCTTTTTGTTCCCAACTAATCACCACAAACTTATGCACCTAACATTTCTCTAAACCAAGTTACTTTCTAATCAAAATAAGCCCATGAAAGTATGACCTATATCATTTCCAATTCAAGAAGCCCAACATTTTTGAACCTGAATAACGACCACCAACATATTTTCCTAAGCTTCATTTATTCAAATTTCTTACTTAATTAGAATCATCACATAAAATGATGGTATCTTTGTATAATCTCCATTCCAGATACTGGAATCTGCTGAACCATAATGATCACCACAAACATGTGCATCCAACATTCATGAAACCGACGTACCTTCCCCAATTAAAGTAATCTCATGAGAATGATGACCTATATTGTTTTCAGTTCCTGTAGCTCCAAATTTTTCGAAATCCAAGAACCATCTCCAAATCATTTAACTGAATTCTATGAAGTCGATTTTCCTTAGCCAATTAGCACAATTCCATGGAATGATGACACATATCATTTCCAATTTCTGAAGGCTAAAAAAATTCGGACTGATTACAAACATGCACATGACATTCACTTGACAACCTCACCCTACGATTTAAAATAATAACCTATGGAAATGATGGCTTATATCATTTTTAATCTAATAAAAAGCTCTGTTTTTTTTTTGTCATAAATATTTACCACCAACATTTACCTATGTTTCATGTATTCAAATTTTTTTACTCAATTAGAATCATCACAAGGATCGATCTCATCATCTGCAATGAACTATAGCAGGTCAAAACATCTCAAACCCAAAAGGTCACCTCAAACATATGCACCCAACATTTACGAAAGAATCTACCTTCTAAATTAATGTAATATCGTTGAAATGAAGACCTCTTTCGTTACCCGTTCCGGAAAACCAAATCTTTTTTAACCCAAGTACACCAACAAGATATTTACCAGCAAGATCATCTCCTGTTTTACAAGGCTTAATTTTTGTGGGTTCAAATGACTACCAAAAACATATGCACCAAACATTTTGCTAAACCTATTTACCTTCTATTCAAAATAATCCCATGGAAATGATGACCTATGTCATTTCCAATTCAAGAAGAACAAATTTTTGAACCTAATATCGACCACCAACACATGTGGCTGAGCTTCATTTATTCTATTTTCTTACCAAATTAGAATCATAACATAAAATGTTGGTGTCCTGTATCATCGCCATTCCTGAGTGGAATCCATTCCGAACCCTAATGATCACCACATACATATGCATGCAGCATTCATGAAACTGACGCACCTTCCCCAACTAAAGTTATCTCATGAGAATGATGACCAATATCATTTTCAATTCCAGAAGCTCCAATTTTTTTCGAAGCGTCTTTAAATTTGAACGGATTTTATGAAGTCAATTTTCCTTAGCCAATTAAAACAATCCTATGAAATGGTGACCTATATCATTTCCAATTTTTGGAGGCCCAAAATTTTCGGACTTTTACACACATACCCACCCGACATTCACTTCTCAACCTCACCCTGCTAATTAAAATCATCCTATGGAAATGATGACTGATATCATTTTCAATCCCAAGTGCTCTAAATTTGGATCCTAAATAATCACCATCATCATTTACCTAAGTTTCGCGTATTCAATTTTTTTACCGAATTAGAATCATCACAAAGATTGATATTACTATTTGCAATCGACTGTAGCTGGCCTAAAAGTTTCAAACCCAAACGGCCACCCCAAACATATGCACCCAACATTCACAAAAGAAGTGTACCTTTTCAATTAAAGTAATCTCGGGGAAAGGACGGCCTATTTCATTACTGATTCCTGAAAGCCAACACTTTTGAACCCAAATAAACACGAGCCATATATTTACCTGGTTTTTTCTTAGACAATTAGAACAATCGCATGGAATGAAACCTATATCCATTTCCGTTTTTACAATGCTCAAATTCAGGCCAAATTGACCACCACAAACGTATGCCCTTAACATTCTCGTGGAATTGATGACCTATATCATTTCCTATTCCAGAAGCCCTTAAATTTCAAACTCAATTATTGACCTGGTGCCAAGACTAGGTGAAGGATAGGGTTGCTTTAGGTTTTCAACCAATGTAAAACTTTGTTACTAACTAAAAAAGAATTTCGAATTCGAATAATGCCGTTGATGGTGACTTATGTATTTCCAAATTCCTTTATGCGCCAAATGACCTCAACAAACACATGCACCCATGATATTCCCCAAACTTCATGAATTCAATTTTCCTTACTAATTAGAACAATGCGCTGGAATGATGCCCATTATCATTGCCAATTCTAGAAGGCTCAAAATTTTCAGACCTAAATGACCACCACAAAAATACGCACCAAACATTTACGGAGTCAATATGTCTTACCCTCTCGAAATAATTCCATGAAAATGATGACCAGTATCGTTTTCAATTCCAAAAAGCCTAAATTTTTGAACCCAAATAACTACCAGAAAATACTTACCCTACATTCATGAAGTCTAGTTTCCTTGACCAATTACACAATTCCTTGGAATGAAGATCTACACCGTTCCCAATGGGCTAATACTGTTGTACAGAAGAAAACACCACGAACATATTCCAATATGCATTACCCAGTTATAAATTGTTCATGGAGTGATGACCAATCTCATTCTAATTCTGAAATCACCAAAATTTTGTCCCCACATATCAACTGAACACATATTTACCCAAATGTCATGCATTCATTTTCCCCGGCTCAATAAGAATGATCCAATGGAATGATGTACCTTGTTTACTACTGTTTATTGGTTGGGTAATAAGACGAATTTGAATTCTGGATAATGTGACAAAAAGAAAGGCGGAGAAAGGAAGAGGGGTTCCGATTTGTGGATAACACCAGGTCATTGTTATTTTGAAGATGTATTTTTGGGTACAGGAGGTTATAGAGAAATGGACAAGGGAAGTTGAGGAAGATGGTACTTGCAATGCATACACTTAAAAGTCTCCGTATCTAGTGTGATTTTACTTGTTATTGTTAAGTTTGCACCTGCAGTTCTAGTTATGAACATGAAGTCAAGGTATTTTTCCTTCGGCTGAGATTTCGGATAAGATGACATTCTTTGTTGGGATTTGGTAGGAGAGACTTAGTACTATGCTTGAAGATGTTGTGCTATATATGGAGCAGGAAAGAAATGAGAAAGGAAGAGTATGGTTCGTTAGTGCATGTTTGAAAATGCGGTAGTCACTGTATAAGAAAGGCCTTGAGTTGGATCAGGAAAAGATAGACTGAATGCTGATGGCGGTAATCATACGGAATCACCAGGTGGAATGGCTAGACATCATTGATGGCCACACTTTTGTAGTAATATTAAGGAAGGGAAACTCTTGGGTCCATGTATAGTGTTGTTGATACTTAAATTTATAGTACGGGTTGGGTGAGTAATAAGAACATACTTTTTTTGCACAGGAGTTGTATTAGGAGTTATGTGAAGCTACCTTAGTTTAGTTATTCGAAAATTTCGAGTGCCTGTTCCTAGATGTTCTTGTCTTTAAGAAATAGAGAGATGAGAAAGGGGTTTTAAGAAGGGAGGGAGAGTGTATTTTGCGTATACAAGGTTTCAGCCATCCTTTTGAAAGAATAATGACTCTTGTAGTAATTTGGGATTGGGCAGATAAGCAAGGCAAAGTTGTGAATGTAGTAGAAAAAATGTATGTTTATTTCTTCATATTTTGGAGATTCTGGAGTAGTGATGATGGTACATTGGACTTTGGTATTTGGCAATGTGGGTATTCTATGTCTCCTATCGTTTGTTGGATGATTAATGCGACAAGTCTGGTATAACTGTGGTGTTGGAAATTTGTAGCTGTGTGAACCTGTTTCCAGTTGTTGGCTTTGAGTAATTGTAGAACTTTGTGAATCTAGATGTTTTGGTTTTCTGATGACCGCCACAAACATTTGCTCCCGACATTCAAGTAACCAATTTACCTTACCCATTTAAAATAACTAAATTGGCTTATATTATTTCAATTCCGTATGCACTGAATATGTGTAAATGAAACAACCACACTGACTTCTTTAAGATAATTTTTTGGCCCTTTGATTTATGTTGATGATTCTTACTCATACTGTTGATCTATTGGGTAATAAGATTAACTTGGTACACTGTGGCTCTAGGAAATTTACGATTATGAGATCCTTGTTTGGCTGGGTTTTTTAGAGTTTTTGATAAGGTGACAAAAAAGAAAGGTGGAAAAAGGAACGGGGGATTGAAAGTTGAGAAGGAGGGGGTACTCATATAACAAACATTTAAATGAAGGCATGATTTTTCTTCTGTTGAGACTTTGGATAAGACAGCATTCTCTGTTGGGATTTGATAACACAGACTGAGTAGTAGTTTGAAGATGCTGTTTATGGGGTCCTAGAGTGGAAAAGGGATAATAATTGGAGTAGGAGAGAAAGATGAGAAAGGAAGAGGACGCTTCGTTCGCACATGTTTCAAGATCCCATAGTCACTGTATAAGAACTGGACAAGGAAGGTAGTTTGAATGCTGATAGGGGTAATCCTGCGAAATCACCATGTGGAATGGCAGACATATTAAGGAAGGAAAAATCTTGGGGCAATGTATTGTGTTGTCGATACTATTCTCATAGTATTGGTTGGGTTAGTAATAAGAACATTTTTTCATAGTAGTTGTATTTGGAATTTGGAGTTATGTGAACCTAGTTTAGCTAGCAATAACGTTCTTGTCTTTAAGAAATAGAGAGAGAAGGAAGTCGTTTCAAGAAGAAATAGATGACCAGGTTATATGTGATAGCTGGAAAAGGAAGGGAGACGTGTTTTGTGTGTAATAAGGTTTGGGCCATGCTTTTGAAAGAATTGTTATTGTTATTGCTTTCTGGTAAGGTACAGATAAGCCAGAAAAATGTATATTTATTTCTTCGTACTTTGGAGTTTCTGGAGTGGTGACGATGGTACATTGGACTTGGGTAATTGGTAGTGTCAAGGAGTAGAGAAAATGCTACAGTATGTAATTTGCTTCTACGTGCTGTTCTGGATACGAAAATGACTTCCTTGGAAAGAATATGCACAATGATAGTAGGCTGAAACAGGAAGAGGAAAAGCAAGGGAAAGTTATCTTCTCCCTTGCTATTGGTCCGAGGAGTGGGTCCGTCCGAGGAGTGGGTCCAACAAATTTGAGAGAGAATGAATGTAATGGTTTAAGCGTGAAATATTTGTCTGCCAAATACTGTCAATGTCGGTTCTGTAACATTTTAGGCAAGTTATTGTGTCCATGTATCTTGTTTTTGATTTTGTTTGTTTTGGAGTGTGTTACATGAAGAATAACACTAGTATGGTTACATTCTGCGCTGGGAACTTGAACTTGTGGTGAAATAAGTTTTCAGAAGTTACATTCTGGAGTTCAAATATAGAGATACGTGTACCTAAATGTCATGGTTTCGAAGAACTAAGAGAAAGGATAAGGATTGCAGCAGGGGATAGCCACAAAATATGATGGAAGAGGGAGTGTATTTTGTGTATGATAGGATGTTTAACATATTTTGGGGACTTGACTTTGAATGTATTTGGGTACGTATATGGATTTAACTTTTTTTTGTTTGGTGAAAGTGTCTGAAAGTATATTATTTAAATGCTCTCTTTTACCTACACTGGTTTTGAACTTTTTCATTCCCTGAACAGAATCTCCCTCTAATGAAAAAGACTGTTTATTTTAGCTTCTTGGGTCTATTTCTTAGCACTTCAAGAGATATTTAGTGAAATGTTGAGAAAGCTTAAAACAGAAGACACATATTTTACTAGTAGGAGTCACCTTCTTTAGTTATCTTTTAATGTAGAAGAGGAGGTACTTTGAATTGGAGTAGAAAGGGTGAATGATGTTGGCAAAGAGGTCACCAGAAGAAAAGGCTTAAAAGTTTTAAGTTGAGGATAAGGTGAAGAAAAGAAACGTGGTGAAAGGAAGAGGTATTGGTTTCATTAGCCTTTGAGATTTCGATGAACTTTGACAATTGTTCTTCATTTGAAGATTCATGGGAAGGTTCTGTTATGTGTTAGAAACGTTAAGGACGCGGATTCTGATTTTTATTGGTTGATCTTGCATCATCCGTGGAACTGATTTGGGTACAAAATTGAAGGTGTCTTATTCTTTTGAGAATCTTGAGTAAATTTGATGCTGTTTTGGGATTTGTTTCTATTGATGGGGTGCTAATGTGCTTGGTACTGGTTTCTGAATACTAGAATTAGATGAAAACATGGCATAAGGAAAAGGTAAGTAAACTGAAATAGGAAGAGGAGTTTTACCAGTCTGACATCTTTCAAAGAGTAGTCTTCTGAATTTCCTTAACTAATTAGAACAATCGTACCGAGTGATGACCAAAATCATTTCCAGTTTAGAAGGCCTAAAATTTGCAGGCCTAAATGACCACCACAGTCATATGCATCAAACATTTACAGTATCAATTTATCTTACCCACCTCAAATAATCCCTCAAAAATGATCATCTATATATCATCTTTATTTCCCGAAAGGCCGAATTTTTGAACCCCAATAACAAGCAGAAGAATTCTTAACCTACCTTGATAAAGTTCAATTTTCCTTAAGCCAATTAGAAAAGTTCCATGGAATGATGATCTACATGATTTCTCATTCTAGATTGGTCCAATTTTTTTGAACAAAAAAAAAAACAAGCACAAAGATATTCCAATTTATCCGACCCAAATTGTAGACCCCATGAATCAACTACCAACATATTTACTCAAATGTCTTGTATTCATTTTTCCTTACCCAATTAGAATGGTCATGGAACGATGATTCCTACTTCTGCTATTGGTTTGTTGGTTGGGTAAACAGACCAATTTGGTATTGTGTGGCTGTAGGAAATTTGCGTTTGTGGGAACCTGGTTTGGCTAGTTTTCTCTTAGAGTTCTGGATAAGGTGACAAAAAGAATGGTGGAGAAAGGAAGAGGATTGCTATTTGTGGAAAATACTGGGTTGTTGGTATTTTAAAGATGCATCATTGGGATATGGGAAGGTTAAGAGAAATTCGTAAGTGAAATTGAGGAGTTGGGTACTTGTCAAACTTATTTTTAAAACCATCTTTACCTATTGTGGGTTTACTTTTAATTGTTAAGTTTTGCACCCACAGTGCTAGTTTTGAAAATAAAGTCGTGGTTTTTTTTCTTTAGGTTGAGATTTCTGTTAAGGTTACATTCTTTGTTGGGTAGCACAGACCGAGTGCTATGCTTAAAGATGTTGTTTATGGGTCCTAGAATGGAAAAGAAATAATGTATGGAGTAGGAGAGAAAGATGAGAAAGGAACAGGATGGTTTGTTGGCGCATGTTTGAAAATCCGGTTGTCACTGCATAAGAAAGCCCCTTTGAATTGGATAAGGTAGATGGAATGCTGATAGCGGTAGACCTACGAAACCACCAAGTGGAATGGGTAAACATCATTGTTGGCTGTGCTATTGTAGGTGTTTTAAGGAAAACTCTCGGGTTACGGTACCATGTTGTCTTTACTCAATGTCACAGTGTTGGTTGGGTGATTGATAAGAAGTTAGAGTGAGTTTTCAGAATGGTTGAGGAGGCAGATTCTGATACTTTTTGGTAGATCTCATCAGAGGGACTAATTTGGGTACTGAACTGGAGGTTTCTGATTTCCTTCTTTTGAGAAGCTGGAGTACTTATTCTGTTTTGGGATGAAGAATTAATGTGCTTGGTACTGTTTTATGGATACTGGAATTAAATGAAAACATGGCATTTGGAAAAGGAGAGTAAACTGAAATAGGACGAGGATGAGTTTACTAGGCATTCATCTTTCTTGGTCTTCTGAACTGGAGTGCCAGGGGGAACTGTGCATAAACTATTCTGGACTAAAGGAACAAGACGAATCTGGCATAACCATACTGTTGGAAACTTGTACCTGTGTGAACCTATTTTCAGTTAGTAGTTGTTGGAGTGATTGTAGAACTGTGTATCTTAGCTGCTTTGGTTTTCAAGGACTAGAGGGAACAAAAAAGTTTGCTGAACTACAGAAGCTTTTGAGAAAAACCGTAGATGAAGAAAGAAAAGTGCATACTTCCCCCAAAAATTAGGTTGTGGACACGTTATGGACACGTGTTTGGGAACCCGGTAGGTAAAAGAATTGGATGGGCAATGTGATGGACTGAGCATCATAAATTTAGATGTCTTTTCAACCCAAAAAAAGTACATAACTGCTGTACCTTATATACGTTGAGATTCGAGAGTAGAAATGATGTACGTTTTGTCCGTTACAATTTGTTTGTATGGATGCTAAAATAAAAAAGGAAAAGCTGACTATGCCCTGTAATATTGTTTTGGATGCTAAAAAAAAAAGGAAAAGTCGAATATCCAATAGGTGAGGAAGCTGACAAGGAACATAGAAAGTTTTACTAGTTGGTGTTTTCTAGTTCGGTTATCATTTCAAAACAGGAGGGTCCTTTTAATCGGATCAGTACGAAGAATGCACTTTGGATTGGAAAAGCCTAAAATCTTTCATGTAGGCAATGCTGAATTAATAATCAGTGATTGTACATTTTGCTGGACAAGTTAAGGTGAATAGGGTAAAAGATACTTTCACCCCTTCAGAAGGGGTAAAGTGTCATTTTCAAGACATGAAGGGGTGAAAGTGTCTTTGCATCTTTTACCCGGGTGTTTATCTTTGATTACTTGTACTTTTGTATTTGTTATTTTCTCCTAGTGGTTGTTTGGTGAGATATAAGACGGTTCTGTTTAGTGTGTTTAGAATTCGAATGATTAGATTGTGAGAATCAGGAAGTCCTGGATATATTAAGAAAAAGATACAGTTTCATTTAGTTTGGATGAGCTAGTTAAATGGATTAAGCAAGTTTGCATAATAAGATCATTTTGCTTCTATTGTGATGGAAAAATGAAGTCTTTGAACCTAGTTTCATATAGTTATGTTTTGGATTTTAGAATACTGAGTTGTGTGAATCTGCAAGTCCCGGGTTTTTACAAATGGTTAGATGGAAGAAGGATAGAGGGGCTACATTTTGTGGACATTTGGGTTTCTGACTTGTTTGAAGACTTTTTTTTTTTTTTTTTTTGAAGATCAGGGGAAATGGCTTAAGCACGTTTAAGGAAGATGGTGGTTGATAGACATATATTTTAATACGTTTTCTACCTATAGTAGGTTTTGAACTTACTTCAAAAAAATTAATCCATTAACCTTTTTCCCAAAGGTAAACTTATGTAACATTCAGATTCTGATGTAAAATTGATGACATATTGGATTTGGAAGTGTGGAGAAAGTAATATTTTTGGAACAATTAGTAATTAAGTTTTGAACGTTATAAAATAAGTGTGGAGGGAGTTTGAAATGAAGTTGAAATTGGGAATGATTTGGATAAGAGGTCACCTGGAGAAAAGGCTAAAAAGTTATTCGTAGAGGTTAAGGTAAAGAAAATAAGTGTGGGGACAGGTTTTTTTGTTTCAGTAGCATTTGAGAGTTCAACGAGCTTGAAGACTGTTATTCCTTCAAAGATTCATGGGAAAGTTTTGACATGTGTTAGGAAAAGCTGGGGATGTGGATTCTGATTTTTTTATTTGTAGATCTTGCTTCAGAAGAAATTATTTGGGTAATGATGTTTTCTGATTTCCTTCTTTTGAGATTGTGTTGCACATATGATGCTATTTTCGGATTTATTTTCATGGTTGGGGACTTAATGTGCTTGGTAGTTGATATTGTTTCCTGGATAGTAGACTTGGTTGAAAACATGGCATGTGGAATTGGAGTAGGAAGAAGAATGCATTTTGGATTGGAAAACCCTATAATATTTCATGGAGGAAATGCTAAAGAAATTCTCAGTTGTACATTTTAGTGGACAAGTTAAAGTGATTATCTTAGAGTACTTGTATTTTTGTACTACACATTTTCTTCTAGTGTTCGTTTTGGTGAGATATAAGACGGTTTCATTTATAGTCATGTTTTTAGAATCCAACTGATTACCGGAAGTCCTAGAGGATTTGTATTGTCGCAAAGATGGAAAAAGGAGTTTATATCTTGTGTGGTTTTAACGTTTCGAACATGTTATGAAAATACATGGCAAGGGAAGAAGCATTATATAGATTAAGCAAAGTTTTAGGAGGATGGTAGTATGCAAAGATATGTTTTAATAATTAGTTTCGTTTGGTTGGCTAAGCTAGTTTAATTGATTAAGCAAGTTTGCATAATAAGATTCGTTTGCTTCTACTTTACTGTGGGAAAAATGATGTCATTTGGACCTAGTTTAATTTAGTTGTGTTTTGGATTTCAGAATCCTGGGTTGTGAGAATCTCCAAATCCTGGCTGTTTAGAAATAGTTAAATGGAAGAAGGATAGAGGGAGGTAGAGGATAATGTAATAAAACCAACATTGAAGAAAAAAGGGACTTATTTTGTGGACATTTGAGTATCTAACATGTCGGGATTTGGAAGTGTGGATTAAGTAATATGCTTGGAACAATTAGTTCTGAAAGCTATAATGGAAATAAAATCATATAAAATATTGGTTAGGAGAGGATCCTCAAAAAGGAACACTGTGTTCTGATAGGGTGAATTTACAGCTTCCTTTCTCATTTTGGTTAGATAAGGGCATTTGAGCTGGGTAGAATGACATACTCAGCTTTTGTCTCCGTAAGGTTTAACTTCCGTTGGACATTCTAGTAAATTCCTGAGTCCCTTGTGGTATCTTTGAGTCTTTATCTCTTATTGTTGTTTGGATTTGTAATAATACCAATTGGTAGTGGTATTGGAGCGTGCACTTCCGTGAAGGTAACTTAGTTTAGTTGTGTTTTGGAGTAAGGACGATGGAGATCTTGAAACTTAGATGTTTCATGCTTTAAGAAATGGAGAAGATTTTCCGAGAGATAAATGGATAACGTGATAAAAGAAAAGGTCGTATTTGGAAACGAGATAGTATTTCGTGGACACTGGAATGGATGGCAGTCATGTTTTGGAAATGCATGGGAAGGTAATGGACAACTAGATTTAGAAAAGTTGAGAACTACGTCAGTAGAAAATTACAATTTAAAAGTATGGTTGCGTTAAAATTTCGTAGTTGTGTGAATCCGACTGTTATCATATGTCGGAAGTGGTAAAAAGATTAGAAGAAGTCGAGGAAATTTTTGATAAAGAGAGGTGAAACGAAGAGGGGCTTTTTTTTCATGGACACTGAGCAATTCAAGATAATGTGAATCAGCTGTTAGGGACGTCAGTAGAAAATCATACATCTAAAATGACTGGCGGGTTTCAAATATTATAGTTGTGTGTACCCAGGTGTTATGGTTTGTAGGTAGAGGTAAAAAGGTTAGAAGAAGTAGAATAAAACGTCGAGAAACAAAACTTGAAATGAAGAGGGATTCTATTTTTGTGGATGCCGAGCAGTCCTTCATATTCGAAAGGAACTGGTAAGATCGGGTAAGAAATAAGATAGGGGCAAGTTGAGTGCAAGGCAGTAGTAGTGATTATGGATTTGAATGCCTTTTTTCCAAGTTATTCTGAGTTAGGTATATGCTTCATAACGGTGTGGGATTGGCCTTGAGTTTGCTTCCTAGGGCACTGTCTTGATATCGCCTGTGGAATTGGCTCTAGGAGTTGAGTTTGCCTCCCGGGGAACTGTCTTGTTACTGCCAAATTGCTCCCGTGGGAGAGCTTTTGGGATAATGAGAGTAAGCGCACTATGAATCCTCTGTTATCTGCTGCTCTTTCTCCAGTGCTTGGTATACTATGCTCTTGCTCCAGGGTTCCAGTGTATACCAAAAAAATCCATATACAAATAAGAGAGTTCTTAGGGGAAAGTAATGCAAATAAAAAGTAATACCACTCAGGAACACCAGTAAAACCAAATTAAAAAGTATACCAACTCTGGAGCACTAGTTAAAGAAATCAGAGTTAGGTATATATTTCAGAACGGTGTGGGATTGACTCTAGGAGCTGAGTTTGGCTCCTAGGGCACTGTTTTGATATGGTCTGTGCCCTGTGGGATTGGCTCTAGGAGTTTAGTTTGCCTACTAGGCCACTCTCTTGATATTGCCTGATTCTATCTTCTTCAAGAGCTTATCTGATAGTTAGGCATCCTTAGACGAAAAAGTGGTCTTTCAGAATTGGTCTACAAAGTTCAACTCAATCTATCGATCGACTAAGGTGGCATGAAGGGGCCTTGTGCCTTGGACCGATAGGGAGAGAGTTAGGTCCAAGGATTGGGCTTGAACTATCTTAGTTACTCAAAGGTAAACATACCTCCCTTTGGTCGAAGTATGGTGTCGAATGGCTTCACCTCTTGTTCTTTAGGTGAAGGCTAAAGCTCCTATCAGTAACGTTTGAGAGCTTTACCCTCTCACCTGTCCTATACATTCAGTTAAGGTGCACGTGGTCGTACAGTCTAGCCGTTAGTACTCCGCATCTGTAAGGAGAATTCAGTAATTGATAGACATGTTGGTAACACCTTCAACACTGGGTTGAAGCATTTGAGCTTTCAAGAGAAAGTACAATTGGCAATGGCGTATGGTGCCTAATTCATGGAGTTGATTTGTAGATTAAATGAATTTAGTAGGTGATAATGTAATGAGGTTCTGAAAGGTGGGGCAAAGAAGTTGGAATGAGTTTAGATGAGATAAGGATGTTCAACATGCATTGACTTGGAAATGATTTCATTGTAAAGATTTTAATGAAGATGGTAATCATGGAAAAGGGTGAAAGCATCATGTGAATGAGAGGATACTTGGTTCTTTTTTACAGCGAATTTCTTGTCCATCTTATTGGATATTTGGATGTGCATATGTTGTGTTTGGAGTTCACTAGATATTGATTTATCAATTAGTTTCTTACGCCAATTGTGGTAGATTCCCCAGGATGCTGGGATTTTAGGGCTGGCGAATGGTGTCAAAGTTTATCTTAGTATTTTCATTCACCTAGAAATGAATATTATAATTATATTTTTTTTAGAAAATAAAAAGATGTAGGTTGTACTTGATTGACCTTGGGGATATTCTGGGCTGACTTACGATAGTTTTTAGGTTCAGTATATGTGGTATAAGGAAATGGCAAGAGAAAAAGAATATATGTAGATTGCCCAGGTTCAATCTTTTGCTCGTAATCTATATTGATTCTGGGCTGACTTGTGATAGTTTTGAGGTTCAGTATAAATTGCCAAGGTTATTGAACATTGCTGGAGATATATGCACAGAGTGTTCTTCTAGACAAGGCTCGTTTATGTTTCTAGCAACTTTGATTGATGCATCTTAAAATCCAAGAAAGGATGTACGTTTTTGGGAGGTTGACGTAATCACCAGGTGGAATGGGTAAACATCATTGATGGCTTTACTATTGAAAGCGCTTTAAGAAATACTCTTGGGTCAATGTATCGTGTTGTTCACATTTAATTTCATATTGTTGGTTTGGCGAGTAAATTTTGCCACAGTAGTGGCATTAGGAACTTGGAGTTGCGTTAACCTAGTTTAGTTTAGCTATCACTGGCAATTGGTTTTCGAGTGGGGTGAACCCTGATGTTCCTGTCTTTATGTAATAGAGAGAAGGAAATCATTTTATGAAGAAGTGACCAGGTAATAAGCAATAGCTGAAAAAGGGAGGTATAGTGTATTTGTGTTTAATAAGGTGTCGGCCATGCTTTTAAAAGAAATATTACTGTTAAGGTTACTTGGTACGATACAGAGAAGCCAGTAAGGCATTGTTATCGTAGTAGAAAAAGGTATATTTATTTCTTCGTACTTTTAAGATTGTGGAGTAGAGATGTTGGTACATTGGGCTTTTGTAATTGGTCGTGTGAATGAGTATAGATGATGCTTCGCTGGGATTTGGTAGTGTGGATAAAGAAAATTGCTTCTATGTGCTGCTCTGGATATTTGAGTGACTTCTTTGAAAAGAACATGCACAGAGGACATTAGGCTGGAACATGATGAGGAAACGCTTTTACTATGGAGATTTATCTTTTTCCTTGCTATTTGTCTGAGAAGTGGGTCAATGAAATTCGAGAGAGAATGAATGTTACGGCGTCTTAAGTGTGAAATATCATCTAGAGGAAAGGGTACAATTATTGTCAATGTCCGAGCTGTAACATTTTTTTGTAAATTATTGTGCTCATATATCGTGTTGTCGCTTCTTTTTGTTTTAGCGTATTATGCATGGCGATTAACACCTGTATGGTTCAATTAAGTATTGGGAACTTGATGTTGAGGTGAACCTAGTTTTCACAAATTATTTTTGGAGTTCAAATATAGAGATATGTGAACGTAGATATCATGGTATCGAAGAATTATAGAGCTAATAAGGATAAAAAGAAGTGGAGGGATTGCTATTTGTGGAAATTGCTGGATTGTTGGTATTTTGAAGATGTATTTTTGGGATATGGAGAGGTGCAACTCTGATTTTACTATTTTTTGTTATTTTTTGCCCCCACAGTGCTAGTTTTGTAAATGAAGTCATGGTGTTTTCGGTTGAGATCTCTGATAAGATAACATTTTTTGTTGGGTTTGGGTAACACAGACTGAGTGCTATACTTAAAGACGTTGTTTTTCGGTCCTAGAATAGAAAAGAATGAATAGAAGGAGTAGGAGAGAAAGATGAGAAAGGAAGAGGACGCGCATGTTTGAAAATCCGGTTGTCACTGCATAAGAAAGCCCCTTTGAATTGGATAAGGAAGGTAGATGGAATGCCGATAGCGGTAGTCCTACGAAATCACCAGGTGGAATGGGTAAACATCACTGATGGCTTATACTATTGTAGGTGTTTTAAGAAAAACTCTCGGGTTAAGGTACCGTGTTGTCTGTACTCAGTGTCACAGTGTTGGTTGGTCGAATGATAAGAAGGTAGTGTGAGTTTTCAGAATGGTTGAGGATGCAGATTCTTGATACTTTTTGGTTCATCAGAGGAACTAATTTGGGTACAGAACTGGAGGTTTCTGATTTCCTTCTTTTGAGAAGCTGGAGTACTTATGATTCTGTTTTGGGATGAAGAAATAATGTGCTTGGTAAAGTTTTATGGATACTGGAATAAAATGAAAACATGGCATTTGGAAAAGGAGAGTAAACTGAAATAGGACGAGGATGAGTTTACTAGGCATTCATCTTTCAAAGAAAGATGGTCTTCTGAATTGGAGTGCCAGGGGGAACTGTGCATAAACTATTCTGGACTAAAGGAACAAGACGAATCTGGTATAACCATAGTGTTGGAAACTTGTACCTGTGTGAACCTATTTTCAGTTAGTAGTTGTTGGAGTGATTGTAGAACTGTGTGTATCTAGCTGCTTTGGTTTTCAATGACTATAGGGAAAAAAAAGTTTGCTGAACTACAGAAGCTTTCGACAAAAACCGTAGATGAAGAAAGAAAAAGTGCATATTTCCCCCAGAAATTAAGTAGTGGACATGTTCTGGACACTTGTTTGGAAATCGGGAAGGTAGAAGAATTGGATGGGCAATGTAATGGACTAAGCATTATAAATTTAAACGCCCTCTGAACCCACAAGTACATAACTGCTGTACCTTACACCCACCCACCCACCCACACACACACACACATATCTGTGTGGGTGGTCTGTTACAATTTGGTTGATTATGCAATATGCTCTGTAATATTGTTTTGGATGCTAAAATAAAAAAGAAGTCGAATAAGCAGTAGGTGAAGAAGCTGACAAGGAACGTGGAAAGTTGTACTAGTTGGTGTTTGCTATTTCGGTTATTATTTTCAAACAGGAGGGTCCTTTTAATCGGTGCATGAAGAAGAATGCACTTTGGATTGGAAAAGCCTAAATTCTTTCATGTTAGAAATGCTAAAGAAATAATTTGCATTTGGTTGGTTAAGTTAAGGTGATTAGGTTAAAAGACACTTTCACCCCTTCAGAAGGGGTGGAAGTGTCATTTTCCAAACCGGAAGGGGTAAAGGTGTATTTGCATCAAACTTGAGGGGGTGAATGTGTCTTTTACCCCGGTGATTATCTTATATTACTTGTACTATTGTATTATTTGTTTTCTTTTAGTGGTTGTTTGGTGAGATATAAGACAGTTCTGTTTGTCTGTTTTAGAATTGAAATGATTAGATTGTGAGAATCCAGAAATCCTGGATATACTAAGAAAAAGATACAATGAAAAGTAGAGGATCTGTGATGACACAAAAGGAGAAATGAGTTTATATCTTTTGTGCTTTTAGCATTTCAAACATGTTTTAAAGATGTATGGCTACGGAAGAAGAATTATATAGAATTAAGCAAGGTTTTAGGACGATGGTAGTGTACAAAGATATATTTTATTACCTAGTTTCATTTGTTTTGGCTGAGCTAGTTTAATGGATTAAGCCAGTTTGCATAATAAGATCATTTTGCTTTTACTGGGATGTTGGAAAATGAAGTCATTTGAACTTATTTTCATTTAGTTGTGTTTCGGATTTCAGAATATGGAGTCGTGTGAATCTGCAACTCCCGGGTTTTTAGAAATAGTTAGATGGAAGAAAGATAGAGGAATACATTTTGTGGACATTTGGGTTTCTGACATGTTTGAAGACTTTTTTTGTTGTTTGGAAGATGGAGAAATGGATAAAGCATGTTTAAGGAGGCGGGTAGTTGATAGACATATTTTAATACGCTTTCTACCCATCGTGGTTTTGAATTTATGTCAAAATTTTGCATCCATTAACCTTTTTCCAAAAGGTAAACTTATGGAACAATCATATTCTGACGTAAAGTTGATGATATGTTGGGATTTGGAAGTGTGGAATAGTAATATTCTTGGAACTGGAAGTGTTTTAGTTCTGAATGTTATAATGGAAATAAAAATATTTAAAATATTGGTTAGGAGAGGAAATCGAAGAGTATGTATCATGGTGTCAGGGGACAGGCCAGGTTTAGCAGTGGCTGGTTGAGAAGGGGCCGGGCCTGGTTAGGGGCTCGATGGTAAAGGTGGCCGGGCCGGGTCTTGAACACCCGGGCCAGAAACCCATGGGGGCTGGGGATTTAGGTGGCCGGGCCGGGTTGGAGGGGGGCTAAGTGGAATTGCTCCGGGTTGGGGCCCGGGCCTGTTCAAGTGTTGGAGGGGGCCAGGCCGGGGTTGTGCCTAGCTCATTCAGTGCGGGCCGGGCCGGTTGCAAGCGCGGGCCAGCCCCCTTGACACCATGAAGTATGTGTTCTAATAAGGGGAGTTTACAATTTCCTTTCTCATTTTTGGTAGACAAGGGCATTTAAGCCGGGGTAGAATGACATAATCAGCTTTTGTCTCCGTAAGGTGTAACTTTGTTGGACATTCTGGTTAATTCCTGACTCTTTATCTCCTATTGTTGTATGGATTGGTAATGATACCAATTGGTAGTGGTATTGGAACGTGTACTTCCATGAAGGTAACTTAGTTAGTTGTGTTTTGGAGTAAGGACGATGGAGATCTTAAAAATTGGATGTTTCATGTTTTAAGAAATGGAGAGAAGATGTTCCGAGATATAAATGTATAACGTGATAATAGCAAAGGTTGTGTTTGGAAACGAGATAGTATTTCATGGACACTGGAATGGATGACAGTCATGCTTTGGAAATGCACGAAATAGTATTTCGTGGACACTGGAATGGATGGCAGTCATGTTTTGGAAATGCATGGGAAGGTAAGGACAATTGGATTTAGAAAAGTTGAGAAGTACGCAGTAGAAAATTACAATCTAAATGTCTGGTTGGATGAACATTTTATAGTTGTGTGAATCCAAATGTTATCATTTGTCGGAAGATGTAAAAAGGTTAGAAGAAATCCAGGAAAATTTTGATAACGAAAGGTGAAACAAAGAGGGGCTGTGTTTTATATGGACACTGAGCAATTCAACATACTGTTAATATGCTGTTAAGGACGTCAGTAGAAAATTATATATTTAAAATGACTGGTGAATTTCAAATATTATAGTTGGGTGATCCCGGGTATCAAATATCATATTTGTTTGAAATCAGTGTTATGTTTTGTAGGTAGAGGTAAAAAGGTTAGAAGAAGTAGAGGACAACGTTGAGAAACGAAAACTGGTTAGATTGGACAACGTTGTGAAATAAAGAGGGATTCTATTTTTGTTGACAACGAGCAGGCCTACATATTCAGAAGGAACGGGTAAGATTGGGTAAGAAAACTGGCAAGATTGGGGAATGAACTACCCCAAGTTGAGTATGAGGCAGTAGTAGTGATTATGGATTTGAATGCTTTTTTTCCAGTTATTTTTGAATTGTTGCATCTATGTGAGATGATCTGGAGGGCTTTTGAAATACATAGTTCTGTTAGTTGTAATTTAGAGTTTTGAAATACCTTGTTGCATGAATCTAGGAGCTCTGTCTTCCTGCAATGTGTGGGCGACATAAACTATGTAGTATTATTGTATGTCTTTTTAAAGCAAAATATACACTGTATCACATGATTGTCTTCTAAGTCGGGGGAATAATCAACTGAACAAATAGCTCAGGGTGGTAATCGCAATATTAGAAAAAGACCAAAGGGTAATGTTACAATTATGCCTATAAAAGTAAAAATGATGGGTTTTTGCGAGAAATTCAACCCGTTGTAGTGTGTAAGCAATACGTATCTCGACAACAGAGGGTAGAGAGAGGTTTTCTCTCCACACTTCTTGATTTCGAGTTCACTCAGTGAGTGAGAGTGAGTCCAGGGCCTATACAGATTTTTCTTTCTTATTTCTTTTCGCAAAAACTCTAAGATGCAGAACTGATGACGGTAAAGAGAGATCTGGCGGTCTTATTCTTGGAAGACGCGCAGTCTGGAAACAATCAACAAACTCAAGAATCGATGTATTCATGGGAAAGTCTTGGCAAAAAGAGAGATCTGGCAAAAGTGGAGTCGGTCTTCAAGTCTATTGGAAAACTCAGAGCAGGTTTTACAATCACAACAAGAGGAGAAAACCTGTTCATACTCGATTTCCAGGATGATGAAGATTGCACGAGGGTATGGGCAGGGACGCCATGGACTGTTCAGAATAACTGAATGGTGATGCGGAGATACAAATAAGAAATCAAACTGGAGGACCTTTGCTACAAAGAGTGCGACTTCTCTGTTCAAATACACCAGTTACCACTCAAAAATTGGTTGTCAAAAATGCAAAAAAGATCGGTGAGCTAGTCGGAAAAGCTGTCGGGGTTGATGCAGTTGATGAGGACAATGAAGAAGAAACCCTAATGTCACGGATTAGGGTCCGAGTCAAAATAGACGCCACTAAGCCGCTGGAACAAAGCTTAGAAGTGGTGTCCCAATTTGGATTCCATTTCAGTATGAGAAGCTGATCAACTTTTTTACTTCAGATGCGGAAGAATTAGTCATGAGAAAGAATAATGCAAGTATCTCAGCCAGGAAGAAGGATTAAACTTCGGTTACGGGAATCACCTCCGAGTAAAAGACTAGAAGAAGATGAGGGTTTGGTAGCATGAAAGTCAGGGAAAAGGCCGGAAAAATAGCGGGAGAGAAGCAAAACGGAGAAACAGAGCTGCTGGAAATGGAGAACATAGCGGCGCATTGGTCTGGAGAAGGGATAGGACACCGCGTGAGGTACAAGGACAGAAGGACACAGCTGGTTACGGATCGTCCAGAGGATCGGACGAGGGGAACAAAACCTGCAGAGCAACTCTAAGCCGTTGATGAGAGGTGTGCTTGTGATGGTACTGTCTATGTACGGAGTGATGAGGTGGAAGATGAAGACTGTAACAACAATCACGATTGGAATGTACGTGGGCTTGGAACCCCATGCGGTCCCATTCCTTCGCAAAAAAAGTGGCTTTTATCCTAATCCTAATGACACAAACTCAAAACAATCTTACTATTTGTGACTATGAGTTGTCTTAGGGGCCAATATGCTATTATTGAGAAACTGGGGGGGGCTCGAATGTAATTACTTGAAACTTGAATTTCTTGCTAAACCCCCATACACCTTCTGTTTTTCTGAAGACATCTCCTTCTTCATCAATTTCCTCTTCTAGTTGGTGTTGTGTTAAATTCTCCTTCCCTGTTGAATATTACTGAAATTGGGCTTTGTTTCCTTCTTCCTGAGGTCAATGCGATCTCAGGGACCTCTTGTTTGACATCTGAATCACCGGAATCTGGGTTAGAACACTGGGATTCATTCTTTCTTTTTGATTATGATTGGTTTTGAGTGATCTTAGGACTCCAAAGAACTCATTAGGAGCCTGATAATTTGCAGAAAGACGCGAAATCACCAAGAGCTGAGCTTGTTCTTCGCCGGGTTCTGCCATTTCCGCCGGAAATGCGCAGTTCACCGGAGTTGACGGTATCTCTCTCAATTCTTGCTATTTTCCGATGTAAATTGCATATTTTCACGATGCTTAGAACATGTATAATACTACAGAACCCTGAAATCATGCCTAGATTCAAGTTTTGAACGACTTTGATTTCGGACATTCATCGTTTTCCAGCACAATTTTGTGCCCTGTTTCTGATGTATCTTCCCCGTTACTTACTCCAATCATGTAAGGGTTGGTGTTATGGAAACCTGGTGTCACCCTCTCCATGTTTCATGGAGATTATCTGCCATGATTCTGTCTCTAAATGCCTTGAAAGTGTGATCAAAGATTGAAGTATTCGCTTGTTCATAAGTTTTAAATTCATGACCTGCATTTCTTGTCTACTTCCCTCTATACCTTATGCTAGTTTGAATTCCGGATATTGGCTCTAAGTATCCTGAAAATTAGCTTGAAGATTATGCAAAAATGAGCCAAGAAACTTACAAAACTGAATTTTGGCTAAGTCTCGAATTTGGCTTGAAATTGCAAGACTTGACTTAATGTATTTTCTTGACTGTTTCGAGTCTCTAGGATCTTGAATATATACCATGCTCAGTCATCTTTGAAACCCTATTTTTGGTTCTTCTAAACTCTTCCTCAGTTGATCGTAAAATTGGCTTCGAAGTACTGGTTGTGTTTATTCTCTCAAGTTTTAGTTCAAGTTTTGTCACTCAAAATGACTGTTGAAGGAGATACAAGTATCTCAAGTTACTTATGTTGACATTCTGAATTCACCTGTCATACGACTTGGTTGATCTATTAGGAAACTATGTTTGGACTAAACTGAATAAGATGGGCAAATTAGTAATTTTATAAAAGTTGTTCTGAGATCAAGTTAATGTAGTGAGGCTATCTACATGTCTTATGTACATAGAAAGAACCCTTAATAGGGTATGCTGGGTTATAGTAGACCAAGGTAACTACTGGGGGTCTTTCTGTAATTTTGCTAAACTTCAGGGCCTAAATGTAAATAACTAAAAGTTGTAGTTTTCAGTCCTTTGATTACCTGAGGGTGTTAAACTGATGATGCCATACTGTTAGGCATTATTTGACTTATTTGAGAAGTTCATGCTTAATCAGGGGCTAAAATGCAATTTAGACAAACTTCAGAGACTTTAGTGCAAATAGTCATAACTTGGGAGACAATCCTAAGTAGAAATCGGAGACACGGGAACTCTTGAGACTAGACAGTCAGACATAACTAAGGGGTTCAAGGAACAGTCAGGGGCTGTACTGATATCACTGAGACTTCAGGGGCAAAATAGTCATTATGGGTTAGACAATTAGGAACTTAGGATGCTACTGCATATGCGTAGTACCTCACTGATGAGGAAAAGTACTAATAAATGGATGCACATTTGTATGTGGAGAGATTGACGGGAGTATTAGCAGCGCTGATCAGGATTACTAGAAAGCTACCAGGTAAGCATGTGAATGCTTATTTACTATTGAAGAATGCTAAATTGTATGTAAGCATGTCTCTATGATTAGGAGATACAAAAATCATGGTATAACATAAAGGCTGATCATGGACATTTATATATATGTACATGAATTGGGAAAGTATATTGTTCATAGTTATTTGGGAATACTTATTTAATAACTGATTCATGTACCCCTGACCTCTATAGTTAAATATATATGGGACACGGACTACGGCTATATTTGGAATTACAGTTATAATGTTTCCTTTACTATCTAACGTGAGTCAGGATTACTGTGGCATAAGCATCACAATTACAGGTTATACGTTTCAAATTTGTTTATGTATGTTTCTTAATGAAGCCTATCTTGGTTGTTATAAATTGATGTCATAACATCACTGCATTCTTCTTGGCAGGTGAGTGCGCTGGAGTTCGTGAGATAGGTCATCACTTAGACGATCATCACACCAGTATTTATAAGTTATAATAGTAAGTTCATTTTAAATCCATTTTCTTTAATTCTGTCTTGTTAGAGAACCGTTAGGATTGGACTCCTTGCTGAGCATTTATGTGCTTAGCGGCGGACATCTCCGGAGGGTCTGGGAGATAGTTCTCCAGCACTCTAGGATGGGGGTGTTACACGCCTCCGGATGAGTTAAGCTGAATATGATCAAAGAATGCTCTGTGTTATGATTTAAGTAGCTAGAAATTAATTTTTATAGCAATGCTTTACTGCTGGTAGCAATTTCTATGACAAACGACTCTCGAATATGAATGAAGATCTCTGCAGAATTTCTTGAGCTGATTTTAGTGTATCACAATTCTTTTGTGGGGGTTGTTGGACAGAGGTTCTTGTTGTGCTGAGGCCAAGTTAGTTTGATGAGAAAGATGAGTTGTTATAGAGGGAATCACTTTAATTAGATAAGAAATCATCTCCCATCAACTTATCTTCATTGTATTCTCGGCTGTCATATTTAAGCTAAGCTAGCTCTGTATTGATCATGCACACCTAGTACAGAATGGTTAGACAACAATATCTGTTTTCCTTCAGTCTCTAACAACTCAGCAGACTTGCAGAGCTCGGATTGAGCTTCCCTGGGTATGTTGGAGGGCCATCTGAAATAATCGACAGTTGTGGTGCTAGCACTGTCGTAAGTAAAGTCATGCACTGGGACATCTTTTTTAGATTAACTATTTAAGAGGATTTGGGTAACACTGTTACACTGGCAAATCACTAGTATCTATTGGAGTTTTTCAAGTAAGATATGATGATCAAGAGTCATTCCATGACTTAGTGTCAGTGAGGTCACTAAGTTGTCATCGATTACTTGTATATATATTCTGTCAAGAGTAATAAATAATGATGATCATATATTGGCCAGTTAGTGTTTGATATTATATGACTTAGCATACGTGGTTTTCAGTGACAATAAAAAGGATTGTCTTGTACATTTTACCTATGCCACATATATTGACACTAGTGATTTAAGCATTATACTAAGAGAAGAACAGTATATGTATATATTGCTTGTTTGTTGTGAGATTGCCTTTGCTTGTGAACTTTGATACTAGAACCATTTGGTATAAACGGGTTCCATGCTTGGTCAGTTTGTTGGCTGTTGGGGCTTGATAAAACGAGGAACAAATTCTGCTCCTCATGTGATGTGGGCACTTCGGAGGGGAAGAATGAGAAAATCATTTTGAAGTTCTTATCTCTCTTTCCGAATTTTAAAATGCTCATTTCAGGGACCTTTATTCTTGGGGAGTTCTGTCATTTCAAAGTGAAGGGTTCTTTTGTTTCTTCTATTGGTTTGCAGTAGCTACTACCTAGTGGGGTTGTTTAAACAGCATAATTTCTTCAATTATAAGGTTTAGATTGGCAAGCAAGTATTTTAGAGTCTTCTATTGTTGTTAATGTGGATTATGTTAAGTTGATCTTCCTTCACAAAACGCAAAGCCTCGCAAGAAACATAACTTGAGAGGAAAATGTTTGGTTTAATTTACCTTACCTGCTTCTATTTAGTAACTCATTCAAGAGCCGAACCCTTTCGGCTGTTTGGTATATTTTTACCAATTTACGCCCTATGTTGCGCCTTCCTGTAACAAGCTACCTTGGGAGAAGAGCTTCTCCTGAAAGAGAAGCTTAGTGACCTCTGACGGTTCTGGCTTTGAAACAGAAATCTCCTCTAAGGATATTCACATAATCACATATAAGTTAGTAACAGTCAGACACATTCCACAAAGTACTCCCTGTAGAGCTTTCCCCTCTGCCTAAGGGAAAAGCTCATGCGGATTTCGGGAACCTTACCTTTACAATCACAAGTGTCATTGATGACTTTTTGTTCTTCTTTATGCATTGAATAATTAGTTTGAAAAAATTTACTCATTTGGATTGACCCTTGATTTTACTTTTTTATTTATTTTTTTTGAGAATCGATTGACCCTTGATTTTGAGAATCGAATGACCCTTGATTGATTGCACAAAGTTCGGCATTAAAAATTCAAATTAGCATTGTCTTTAAAGTAACCTGATCTTCAGGTATGCTTATTTGGTCTCCTGTGCCTGTATGTTTCCCTTGGATGTCCAACATTAACAATGCATATAATTTGTCTAGATGTAAGCTGCTTCACACCATGTATCGCTGTTTTATGGATCCTATCACTGGATATTAGGTCTAAAAATCCTACCTTAAAAGTTATGCAGCAAATGTTGAAGTTGCCTATAGGCTGGAAGCTGCGTTTGTTATAATGATTCTCAAATTTGATTACCCAATAAAATGACAAGTGCTTGTATTGAGGTGAACTGACGAGGAAAATAAACAGAGAACTTCAATTGAGTTATTAGGGTGGGTAAGCCGTGTGTGGTGAGACTGAAGATCGTGTGGATATGGGTGCTTAAAATAAGGGAACTGACGAGAATTTGCTGCTGCTAGCTTTGCTCTTAGCTAAATTTCGTCCGGGTTCAACATTCAACTCCTTAAAGTGTTTTATTTTTTTTGATAATTTCTTAAAGTGTTTTATATGCTTACCATAAATGTAGTCAACCACATGCCTTAACAACATATGTAATTTATCCGTACATGACGACACTTCATGTGATGTGCTAATCGATTTTATCCGTGTTTTTGCGAAAACGATTAGCAGATAGAGTTGTTACGCGAAGTGAACAATCTGGATTCGTTGGTATAGCCGCAGTAGGGGTGTTGAAGTGACGTGTAGAATCCAACTACTGAGAGAAGAAGACTAAAGTAGAATGGTGGTTGATCAAGAAACAGCCATGGCTGTCTGTAAGGGCAGCTGATTGCTGTGAGAGAGCATCATTTTCTTTTTCGTTTGTTATATTGTAAACTTTCTGTCTTACTCGCCCACTCACCAAATCATTCTCTGTAGTGAATTAGAAATTGAAGGGCGTATTCTGCCCAATATGATCCTTTGATCATAGACTGATCAATGAGTTTGTATGTTATGATGCATGGCCGTGACCAGTTTGTATTTTGGTGAGTCCAAACAAGTGCTGGATACATATTGTACCTGCGTTATCACCTCCTCGCACTGGCGATGACCGAATTGGTTGTGGCGATGACACAAGCAGCCAGCTATGGTGGTGATGTGAGTTGACTGCAGAGTTTGGAATTTTGAAACGGCACCTACTTTATCATCCAAACACTAACATCGGGATGATGAGTGGAGCAAAGATTTCTGCACGAGTGAATGGTGAGCTTTTGCCCACTTCCTCGACAATTCCAACCAAATATATTTATGATGAGGGTGGAAACTGATGACCAATCTCCTCCCCCTTGTGTTGCTGTGATCTGATCAGCTTCTTCAGTTTCAACTCTTTCATATTTTTTCGTAATCACAAGTTTTTTTTCGAAAAGAAGCCACTGGACCTCAACTCTTTATAAGCTGCATTCAGTTGACGCAAGAATCTCAACCATGGTGTATTTTTTTTTTTTTTTTTCTGAAAAGCTAATGCAGGAGAAACAGAGACTGATTGTGCTTTACCTGTGCTTGGGCCGAAGAACTATTCTCCTTTTTAAAAGTGGCTGGATTTCGATTTGTAACGGGCATTGTCGGTGAGTTAGGAGCTGGAAAGTATTTGGGTTTTGGGCATGGGTTAAATATTTCCATTGAGCCTCTAGATGATTTGTATCTGGGCTTGAGGATTCTGGGCTGTCAAATAGGACTGGGAGGAGGTTTACTATTAAATTGGGACAGATAAGCGGCGCAAACCTCGTAGTAATTACTTATCTGTGGAGGAAAATTCTTTAATGGCTTTTTGTTAAATAATAATAATAATAATAATAATAATAATAATAATAATAATAATAATAATAATAATAATAATAATAATAATCATCATCATTATCATCATCATCATCATCATGGAAGGTTATGGTTTGGGACCAAGAGATTCAAATTTGGGGCATGGTAAATGAGGCCAATAAAATTTAGGATACCAGAATGTTAAATTCTGTTAGTTCGGGAGTATTTGATTATTTATTTCAGATTGTTAAATGAACTAGTCATGGAACAAATTAGATCGTTGACTCGTATTTCTTTGTTTTCAGAGTTGTTGAAGTAGCTGAAGTTAGAGCTGCGATTTCGGTTAGAACCGAACCGGAACCGAGCCGGTTGAAGCAAAACCGGTCGGCTTCGGTTCGGTTGGGCGGTTATTGTGAAGTGTTTGGTTCGGTTAAACCGGAACCGGTACTAGGGTAAATTCGGAACCGTGGACCGAAACCGGTACTAGGGTAAATTCGGTTCCGGACATTTTGTATTTTTTTTTTCTTCATTTTTTTTATTGTGACAAATAATAAATGTAAAACATAAAATCAGACAAATAATAATAAAAAAAAAAACAAACTTGTATTATTAATTAAAATATAAAATGTTAGAAAAAATTGCGTCACTATAATGAGGAAAGATGAAGAAGTTGGAGAGTGTGATGAATTTTGAGTCAAGAAGTGTGAGAAATATGAGGAGTGTTTGATGAGGAAGTGTGAAAAAAAATGGTGGAAGTGGTTGGGTATTTATAGGAGTTGAAGGGATGGAATGGGGGGGGGGGGGTGATTGTAATAAAAAAACTCAAAAAAACACAAAAACCCGGCCAAACCGTTCGGTCACTGACCGTGATGGTGACAACACATAATGTTCACTTGTTTTAAAAATTCGCCCGTTAGACTCGGTTCTCGGTTCGGTTCCGGGTCCAGTTCGAATCGGTTCCGGCCCCGGTTCCGGCTCCGAGAAAATAACAAACCGAACCGCAACCGAGTATTACCGGGTACGGTTTCGGTCTCCTGGTTCTCGGTTCGGTCCACGGTTCTCTTTGGCCGGTTCATTCGGTTCGGTTTTAACCGGAACCGCCGGTTAAACCGAACTGATTCGCAGCTCTAGCTGAAGTAATGACGGCATGGTGGCAAGAAATCAACGACAGCATCCACATCAACGTGCTAAAATAGCTTATGAAGTTTATCTCATTTTCAAACTAGCCAAAAGAGGTTACGGGTGGCCTAAATTGTAATAGGGAACCACTAAACAAGAAATAAAATTATTTTGTCTCGCCTGGAAAGTGTAAAACCACTTTCCGCGCTAAGTAGGTGGAGAAAAACATAAGAAGTATGGAGAAAAGAGAGGGTTCAAAGTGAGAGCACATTCGTGCACGCGTGGTTGGGAATTTGGCTTGGTGAATTCTAGACTAATGATGGGAATGAAAAAGAGGTCAAAATGAACTTATGAGAAGTTAAAGGTTCGCGCTTGAAAAGAGACGAAGTAATTGAGTGCAGACCCAAGAAAATACTAGTATCAATATGTTTTCTTTCTTTTCTCCCATTATGACGTCAGAAGCTGCAACCGTGCAATACCAGATGTGTACTGGATAAACTCCCTTTCTCCTTAATATAAGCAACAATTAACAAGCTGACTTGGGGCTGAGAATACGAACAGACAGCACCAGTCTCCTCAAATTTCAAACTCAATACCTCCATAGAAACGTCAAAAGACACTCTGCATACTGGATCAACTCAGTTGCGCCTTCAAATTAACTGATTAAAATAGTGTTTAACTTGTTTTAGAAGTTAAATCAAACTTTTTATATACCAAGTGGAAGTACTTGACAAATGGGTACAATCTCTTGAATCCAATACAACTCGGAGAAAGTTGGTTCCAACAGGTCAACAAAGCAGTTTGGCAACAATTTGTCTTTCTTCTAAGTTCTGGTAAATTACCACTAAATGAACACCATAAAATGGCATTGCAGTAACATTGAAAGTATCACAGAACCACAGCGAGTAGTGATCAGACCTGGCATTTAACTAACAATGTCTCTGCGTCTCGTTTCTCTAGTATCCACTTCTCTAATTCTTCTATGTGGTCCTCGTGGTTGAAGCAGCTGAAACCAATGGAGGAGACTCCTTTTTCAATTTCAAGGCATCGGCGTGAAAGAAACTTGTTGCGTTTTCAATTGAAGTTACTGATCTCGTTTTTTATTAACTAGTATTTACGAAATAAGACCAACTTCCAATTTCTCAAACACATAAATCCAGGATTACATAAACACCATCGGCGAACTATCTTTTTTTAGTACAGTCTAGCACTCCTATCATGATCCTTTACTTCGTGCAACGTTTTTCAATACTCTTAATACATTGAATTCTTGATGTGAGTTGTAAATAGGTGCTATCTCAAGTGGTAGAGCGTTTAAAAGTCCATGAATGAAGTCCAAACTTAGTAGCCAACAAACAAGTCTAAAAAAAAATATTGATGTGAGTTGTGGAACCATAATCTATTCACCAAGTATTTGAAGGAACTTAGCAATATTTGATTAAAGTCCTATATTTGCTGAACCAATGTGCTTTGAATATACTGAATGCTTGGCAAGGAGTTAGAGATGAAGCAAGACGAAGCGATGGATCATCGGACGCAAGGAAAAAGGCTGCAATAAGTTCGGGGGGAAAGTAGGTCCCACAGGACCTGTGTCAGGACCGGAAGTTTGTGGGTTGTTTTCTTATCTTTCTAGGGTCGTTTAGTCATTTTGGGATGTCTTGGGCATGTCGGTCCTATATATCTATATAAGGGACATAGGTCGTGTCTAAGATATGTGTGAGATGTATTCGTGTGTGTTCTCTCAATGAACAAGGGTTTCGGGCCGTAGACACAGCTAACATCGTGCTAGTGAACCACGTTACATCGGGTTTGTTCTTGTTCATCGATTATCATCGTTCTCTTGCTCGTTCCGGGTCATAACACTTGTCACAATTGTTCTTTACATGTCTTACAAAAGTAAAACTTTATATAGCGAACACTTTCATGGTCTTAACTGCTTTCTACAAGCTCTTTTCATTTGGTGTGGATCAAAACGGCGGCATGGGAGTCAGTAATCAAAGATTCTGATGATCAATTTCTATCGGAGCAGCAAAGCCAGTTACACTCCCCAGAACGGTGCTAAAGTGGAACTCCAAGCCTTCGAAGAAGGCCTAAAGAAGGAACACAATATGTGTCTCCGATCAGTCTTTATGTAAAGTTAGTCATTTGCAGAGAACAATGAACAGAGACAGAAAAGTTGAAGATGAAAGAGCATAAGCTCGGGGAATGAGCTTGTTTTGGGAAAATGCAACGGTCTCAACAAGAGCATTGAGAATGTGTGAATAGAACACACAATATGAGAAGAAAATGGATGGGCTTACCTGGTTGTACATTCTATTTAATTCATTGAAATTCCAATTACCTTCCAAGCAATATAAGTGATCTTGGATGGGCCAAGCTTTGCAAATAGTCAGTAAACAACAAGGAAGAACTCATCAATTTTCATGCACTGTGTTGCCAATTCTGCCACTTAATCAACATTATTCAGAATGTGATCTTGAATTTCCTTATCGTGAACATAATTTTCTCGAAAGTCGCTGGAATCAAAGTGGTGATGAAATTTCATAATTTCTCACCTCTAGGAGGCCGAGTAGAGCCCCAATATCTGACATATTCTTCTCGAAAGGCAATAGCATCAAAACAAGAGGTAATTTAGTAGAATAATGTGTTTGCACACCCAGTGTTTTGACCAAATATCTCAGAAGAATTGCTTCCTTTTTGTATTTGTTTAGTTTGTGATCCCTCTGGCACAGCCAGTATTTCACTAATTGTGTTCTTTGTTGTAACTCTCTTTTATTCTCCATATAACTTGAGTTGATTATTTCATTGTGCTTATTAGGGTCTAGATAAGGTAGTGCGACGATGGCTCCCCAACTCATACGGTGGGAGATGTACATGGCATCTCTTTATTATGTGTAAGCATTAATGCCAAACTTGTAATGGTCATTTATTTTGGAGTAATGCTATATGGACAGAATTTTAGACATAAACATAGACATAATTTTCAATCATAAATCTGACAGATATTATGAGTTGGTGTACTCAAGGAATTGTTTTAAAATATAAAAAAATTGACCTTAAACCTAAATGCATTATTAAACTTGTGACGATCTCTAACATTCTCCTTGCACTATGAGGAGTTGGATTCCCGCCAATCATTTATATGACTAATTGCAACTTTGCCCTTAAGTCTTACGAATGTCGTGATTTCCTACTTGAACTTTTGGCTCCGTTTGTGTATTGCCCCTGGTTTAGAAAACAATTGTAGAAAAAATATTTTCACGATTCGTACTGATTTTTAAATAACTATGCATGACCACAGGCTATACTTTATATATTTATGCGTCGAATTTAATTTAAGATCGCTCTATACCTTTTAAAAGAACTGAAATTTTTACTCAACTACATCATTTTTCATCCAATTTATTCTCCTTATCATTTCTATTTATGATTTCTCGCACCGATAGTTAACTTAAAGATATAACCAAGATAGGAACAATATATGATTTCTCGCACCGATAGTTAACTTAAAAATATAACCAAGATAGGAACAATATTGAGATATGTCTGACAATGAAACAATTAATTGTTTTCCTTAGGCATTAGTATTATTGCAATACTACAAGAACAATTATAATCTCTATTTCTTTAGAAGAGTTATAATCTATATTCTTATTTTTTAACGATAATGCGTACCCATAACTATTCTAGTCCCTTTTCATTCTCCTTCTTGGTTGAACAAAATAAAATCTTATTTAACAATCTTCCTTCTCCCTCTACCAGATTCGGATATGAGGCTTCGGGTTGTAGCCAACAGGGCCGGCTCATCCCCTAGACAACTTAGGCGGTTGTCTAAGGCCTCAAATTTAGGAAGGCCTCAAATTTAGGGGAGCTAGTATTCAAATTGGATTGTAGAAAAAAACGTGAATACCAACCACGTTTTCATTCTACAGAGAAATAATGGAGAGGAGAAGCATGAGATTAGAGAGTAATTAGGATAAGATTAGGGATGGCAATGCGGTCCGCTCCGATCCGAGATGCGGGGTGATCCTACCCTAATGGAGCGGTCCGAATCCGATCCATTTTCCTTTGGATCGGATTTGGATCACAAGTATGTGATCCGTTCGGATTTCGAATCGGATTCGGATCATATCTGTAAATATCTGATGATCCGATCCGATCCGACCCGATCTGATATATACATAAAATATCCGATAATCCGACCCGATCGGATCCGAACAACATATAATATATGTATAATTATATAATATAATCATATATTATATATATAATTATATAATAATATATAATTCGACCCGATCCGATTCGTGATCCGTTCTTCTGATCCGTGATCCGTTTTCCTTATGGATCGAATTCGGACTTTTTGGGTGATCCGTCATATGATCCGATCCGAATCCGATCCGGATCCGAACAGATTCGGATCGGATTCGGATCAGGAGGTATCATTTTCGGATCGGATCGGATTATTGACAGATCCGATCCAAATCCGATCCGTCGCCATCCCTAGATAAGATAAAGGAGTTAGAGATAGATAATGGAGCGAGAAAGTAGGAGATAAAGTTAGTATTTGAGCATAATTAGGAGATGGGGAGGAGAAAGTAATTGAAAATACTAACAAACGTCTAGGAGTCTAAGAAGTTAAAAAAAAAAAAAAAAAAAAAAAAAAAACTCATAGTGAAATTCTTCATACCACTCATGTGTGTGTTCTATTATCATCAATTGTTCTCATTTTAATACATTACAAATTATTTGTTATATTCTAATTCTTATTAAGGAAAATAAGTTACGAATTTGTGTTATCTTTCTAAGAATAAACTATGTGATCACCTCTATTCCGAAAACATTTCGACATTGAGCTAGCTCTGTGACTATTATTAGACTTTTTTTAGAAGGAGACTCCTTATGTAATATACTTAAGAATGCTTCATAAAAAAGAAAGAAAATAATTGAACTAAATCGTTAACTATACATATACGTGTGAAAAATGTAACATAGGTCTTAAAAACAAAAACATGCATAATTTTAGGCCCATGAGAAGATTTCGCCTAAGGCCTCCGATAACCTTGAGACGGCCCTGGTAGCCAAAACCCATTTAGTACAGGAATCATCGAGAAGGTGAAGGGCAGTATTCACATATTTACTATACGAACAATGTAATGAGTGTGCTAATTTAAACTCTTCTATCTAACAGTATATGGCCATTAAACAAAAATAGAACACAGTTAGAAAATTCAATTTTATTCGTTTTCTAGAGAAAAAGTTCAAAATTTATTGTATACTACTAATAAAGGTAGATGTCAATGATTACTTTTTTAAGAAGCGGGGTGTGAAGCATTGGGGTGCTATTAGCTTTTAAATGGAATAAATGAATTTTATTGTCACTTGTTTGAGCCACTCCACTCTAGTGCGTTGCCACCACATTATCTCATCCATTGTTTGTAGTACATTATACTCTAAGGCGCTCTCTTTTCGGCATTTACCTATCATTCTGAAATAAACCATCTAGAAGACGCCCCATTTCTTGGATCATGTTGCATCTGTTTGAAACTTGCCCGAAGCTATCTCAATTCCTAACTGTACATCTTCTCGCTAGTCATTTCAATTTCCCCAAACTATTTTCCTCAATCAAAGTCCAATCATCGGATACAATTGAAGGGAACTCATTCTGACTTTCCCACATCATTTCGTATTGGAATTGTTTCTTGCGTCTCCAAATCCTATTCTGTTGCTTCCATTTCAATAGGATTGGGACAAGAATATAATTTGGCCACAACAGATGACTAATCCTGACACTCTGAAAAAATACCCGTCCACATAATGTTAGCTATTGTTCTATCCAAACGTTCACAAACATTTCCCTCGTTGCCCTGATTATTACTCCAGGTATATGGGTTCCCTTGGAACACTCGATCAAGTAAACCTACATTGTCAAGTGTTTCCTTAAACTGGTCAAATTGACTGAAACGAGTCCCTATTCTTCCATCCTTCTCGGTGTATGAGATAATTGCATTAAAATCACTTACGACGTACCACGGGGCTTCTGGTTGAGGTGACAGTCTACGGATCAACTCCCATGACAGGGGACGTGACTCTCTGTTAGGATCACCATAGAACCCTATGAGCTTCATCATCGTCTCTTTTCATCATAGCATCAAGAAAATAAGACTAAGAATTTAGAACATAGACTTGCATACTATCCTTCCACAATAAAGTCAACTCGCCACTTCTACATATGGAATCAACTGTGAATCCCTTGTAAAAAACTAGCTTGGCAATAATTCTCTCCATCTCAGATCGTGAGTATTAAGGGCGAGTTTGGGAATGCTTCTGCTGGCAGCAGAGCTGCTTTCCCACAGCAGAAGCAGTTTTAGTGTGTTTGGTAAAAATAAAATTTCTGCTTTTTCGGACAGTTTCTGCTGTCCCACAGCAGTTTTCAGGAAGCAAGGGGAGAGATGCTTTTCCAGAAAGTGCTTTTGATTAATTTATCTATAACCGATTTTGACCTTACAATTTTTTAAAATATCAATAGTTATCTTTCCAGAAATGACACATGTCATATATTTTTGTCATTTTACCCTCTCACAGCAGCTTCTACGTAATATTTACCAAACACATAATTACTATATCAATATTTCACAGCAGCTTCTACGTAATATTTACCAAACAGCATTTTATCAAGAATTCACAGCAGCTTTCTACAGTGTTTTCACACAGCAGCTTTCTACCACCGCCACAGCATTCCCAAACTAGCCCTAAGTCTCTGTCACGAAGATCAAATATGAGGATTTTTGCTTTATGAGATCGCGATGGAATAGGAACGTACATGGGTTTCCCATTCCCCATACGTTCCAGCTAAAAATCTCATTACTGTTGGCGGGCCTGCACAACAGTCGCCGCCAATAAATTATTGAGACATTTCGATGCACTCTTCCCCTTCTGCATACTTTCATGTCAGTAAAAAGTTCCAATAACTGTTGCTTAGAGCCGCCTCTGTCTTCCACGATTGTTCCGTTCGTGGTTGAAGGAGGTGGACTGAAATTCATTAAAGCTCTTTTCTTTTTCCGGATTCTGATTTTTGTCCCTTCGCGAATCCTTTAATGACGTTCAATTAAATTTGCTGATTTTATCGAGCATTGTACTGCCTTCACTTGGCGGCTACAGTGATTGCTGAACTGGAGCCGAGACTACTTCGGATGAAACCGCAGCTGACTTCGCTAGTTGAGAACCCACAATATCAGCCCCGTCATAAGAAGGAAGAATCATTGATGTAACTGTGGTTATTTTCTTCACTTACACCTCTTGCATAAACCCCATAGGTGGTCCACTATTACCCTAAAAAACATTAGCAGACCTATTTTGATCATCAATATTGGAAGTCCTCCCCTCCTCTGTTGCATAGTTTGTTTCTTTTAACACGTCTTTGCGACCCAATATCAGACTCAGTGGGTGGCAAAGCAAGAAGTCTTCGTATCTTGGTTCACAATGGCCTTGCATCTCATTTGGTATTATTTCTCAATGATGCTTCGCATGCGTAACCCGGCTACCAACGAAAAATGTTAGGAACTTGTTCATACTTAAAATCAAGCTAAAATTATTCCCCTTTAGCAACTAGGTTAACACCCCGCGGGAAAGGTTTCACAAGGGAAAAATGAATTCTGACTTGAATAAAGTTGATGTCATCGTCATTGTCCACTCAAGCACCCAGAGAAAGGGTTTCAGCTACACCATCCATAATCATCTTCTCAGTTTGTTTTTCATTAGGTGGATTGGTATATTACTCATTTGAACCCAAGCTTCTAACAATTCAAAATCTACCCCTTTCATGGGATCTCCAAACGTCAATGGCTTGAGAAGTAGGGTATGCCCATTGAAGGACCAAGGAACCCCCGAAGAAACTCGATCCATGCTCCCCTTGTTTGGGAAGATGAACATAGAAGTGTTAAAATCCGCTTCGATAATATTGATCCCCTTTTGAAGTAAAAATAGTTTTATGGTTTAGCGGTTTAAGACATTATACTCTCGCATTGGTAGAACTGGATTGGTGGTGTCATGGGGTTCGGTGGTATCTGATGAGCACAAGGAGTGGTCATCGGAGCCGGCGATTGTATCGCCATGTTCAGTTGGAGTACCTCTTGAATTTTGGAGGTCACTGATTCCTCGGATGAAGCCCAGTGGTGATGGATGAGCAATTTTTTAGTGCCCTACAACCAATGAGTGTCTGCCACTCACAGACAGTCTGCTTAAACGTTGTATTTTAATTGGTTGTTGAAGCACCACATGGTGGTCTAATGGAGCACTAAAGAATTACTCGTGATGGAGCGGCCATTGTTGTGGTTGGAAAGTTTTGGTTTGGAGTTTGTTTGGGTTTCGAGATTGGAAGAGAGAAGGGGCTGAGAGTGGGTATTGGGATTATAAGTAGTGAAATGATTGTGTGAGGAACCGTGTGAGGAGGAAAGGTGAAAGAGAGAATCATTAGTCGGTTGCTTATTGGGTGCATGTGGCGGTGGAGGGGTGTGGTGATGATTAATGTTATTAGGGTTTGGCTGAGGAGTGTTTTGGGAAGACGCAAAGGTGGATTTAATAATATTATTGAGAGGAGAATTGATACCACTCCGTGCCACATCTTTGGCACCATTTGAATTTTTATCACTATTTATTGGATTATTTTGACTTGGTGATTTGGATAGTAGAACTTTGTAATTTTTAGATAATTTTTTCGAAGTGTTGTAGAATAACTCAAGACAATAAAAAATTTATCGAAAAATTATATTATTTTGCAATCCAAATTACCGGGTCAAAGTAACCCAATTACGGCTGAAAAAATGCAAATGGTGCAATTCAGAGTGATACTTGATTTGTTTGGAAAAAGTGAATTTTTTGCTTTATCAAACGGTGCTGTTGACTTCAAACGCAGCCACAAGCTTGCGTGGCTTTCTAGATTTCTTTAACTTCCATCCACGGATCATATTCTGCCACATGTCCCATGATAGCATTTTCGGTGATGGTGTTGGATGTGTTCTCTGTATCGAATTTGTGGTGTTTGGAACTGTGTTGATTTGATTATTGTTTATTGGAGATTTGCATTTGAAACAAAACGAAGGCAAGTTCTCATAAATAATAGACTGTTCAAAGGTTGGCAATTTGATAATTTTTTGTAGAGGTTTTGATAGATCCATTTAGATACAGAGTCGAGCGTATTTACCTCGCGTGGCTTCTCTAGTAGCATTATCGAACTGGGCCTAAAAGTTTACAAACTTCAGTGAGAGTTCGATCATCAAAATATTCTATCGGTAAACTCTCAAGACGTAACCAAACGGGCATGAAGGTGATTTTGGCGGTTGCTGCCCTGAAATTTGGTTCTCATTTTTGATAATATAAACAAGATTCTTCTAGATACCAGAGTCCTTCATGAAGTATTTTGTGGTAGTAGTCATCATGGTTGAGAAATGAGGCAATGTAAAATCTATAGTCCATATCAATCAATGAAATGTTCTGTTTAGTCTTCCAAATACCATTTAACCTTGGGTAAAAGACACTTTGCTCCCTTCACTTTTGATGGAATACTAATTTGCTCCTTGACAAATTAGCAATTCATAAAACACCCTTACAAACTAACGGAGACTAACATACACTAACGGCAATGCAAAAATATAATTTTACCATTGACATTTAGAATAATTATACACCCACTATAGGCTTATAATATCTAACCCATTTACTAATTAGTAAAACTCGTGTTTGTACTAATCTAATACATTTACTAATTAATCTAGCCCACTAATTAATCTAAACACAACGAAAACCAAACTCTTCTCTCATATTTATTCCTCTCAGTTGATGTTCTTCTCCATTAAAGTTTTGACAATTCACTCCAAATATTAACCCCAAAACTTAAAACACACCAAATTTTAGCCAAAAGCTGAACTTTTTTACAGAGAAAGCAATAAATAAACATTTGTACCATAACATTACACCCAATACAATATTTAAAAAACAATACACGAACAGTGTATATTTAAAAAAAAATATACATCATCAAATTCTCCCCAGTGGCAGCATCAATTGAGCTCTAATTCACCTCCAATCTAACACACTTTACACACTACCTGCAAAATAAAATAAAAAGAAATAGGTCAAGAATATCAAAACAGAAGAAGCTCAACATGATGAATTGTTCAAAAAATTAATGCCAATTCTCAGAATTACCAGAACTGGGTGATTGAGTGAGGAGCTGCACTGTAGTGTAGGGGAGCTACAAGTTTTGTTAAACTCTAAAACTCAATTTATGAAAAATATGGAGCAACACAAGTGTTCTACTCTAAAATCCTTCATAACCCAATCGGGAACCCCAGGTGACTCTCTTCATCGTAGCCTTGTGAATCGGAAACATAGAGCCCTCCATATTCAAACGAATCGGCAACCATGCACTCCATAGGATTACGATTGGTAACCCAGAAAACCCCAATGAAGAAGAAGATCGAAAGACCAGAAGCCCTAACCAAGATCGGCCAAGAATAAACCCATAAATTGAAATCCACAACGAACAAGTTCGATTACAGCTTGGTGATAGACCAAAAGCACCAGATCCGTAGGTGCATGATGTGATTTCATAAGAAAATCTAAGTCAAAGGGCTACGGTTACTGATTTTCGACGGGGTTGTGGAAGAGATAGAGAAAGAGAGATAGAGAGAAAGAGAGATAGACAAATGAACGTGGATGAACAATCTGATGTATTTGTGGGTTATGATTGTATTGTACCAATATGAGTTTGTTATTGGTATGTTGAGTTAGATTAGGATTTTGGCCGACTAATTTGGGTTGATTAGTGGCCCACTAATTTGGGTTGATTTGTGGGTTATGAGGGTGTTTTTGTCATTTTATCCACAGAGGGCAAAACTGTCAAAACAAATAGTGATTATACACAATTGGACGAAAATGTCACAGAAGGGGCAAATTGTCTTTTTTTATTCCGTTATAGGGAAGTATGTGGAATTGCTAATTTGTCATAGTACATATTGATATTTTGTCGAAAGTGAAGGGAGCAAAGTGTCTTTTACTACTTAACCTTTTATAAATATTGAAAAAAACTGTGTCATGACCTATAACTCTAACAATGATAGAGAGCCTCCATTTCTTAATCAATTGTGTGTAGTACTACCTCTGTTTCTTCTCTTTCAGCCTATTTCACTTTTGTCACTATTCACTGGGTCGCTTTGATCCGGTGATTTGATTAGCAAAACGATAAAAGAATTTGACAATATTTGCGTTGTCTTGTAGAGTAAATTTTACTCTACAACATCATGAAAAAATTGTCAAAAAAATATATCATTTTTTATCCAAATTATCGAGTCAAAGTAACCCAATTATGAATTAAAAAATCAAAATAGATTAAAAAAATCAATATAAGACAATTCAAAAAAGATTGAGGTAGTAGGTCTCATTAAATTGAAGTGCAAGATCATCATGAATAGTGCAAATAGGAGTATCAGACGGTTGAGTACTGGTACTTCCCTAGTCTTGGAGAGTGTCTCACGTGAGGTTGGAGGACTTGGTTACTTTGGGAGCAGTCTTTGCCTTGAAGCACTTCCTTAAAGCTAGTATTCATGTTGTTCTCCACGCGCTCGGTGTGTTGTGGACTTGTGGTATATCTTCGTCCATTTGTGCATTTCTGGCCACCGCCCCTCTGATGTACTTTTTGGTGTAGTAACATCTCTTTTGTAGCAAAACATTGATGGGCGATTAGAAGATTACAAAATCTCCTTCATTGGCAGGTCTGGGAATAAGCTTGCACATGTTTTTGCACAAAAATGTTATTTAAAAGATGATTTGTCGTTTTATTCTATTACCTCTGTGTGGGCTGAGGATGTAAAGAACAATGATATTTTTGGTGTGACTACCCACGCTTAATGAAATTTTTAAATCTCAAAAAAAAAAGTAAAAAAAGAGAGATAGAAACTTTTTTCGAACCTTTTTTTGGACAATAAAATTCGATTTTGCCCCTTATTCTCGATAGAAACGACGTCTATGCACTTTAAAAAATTAAATTGTCATCCCACAACTTCCCAGAAAATACATTAAAAGACACTAGTATATGTTGGGTTTGTCTAATTTGTAAGAGAAATTTACACTATACACCCTTAGATTATAGTAAATAGACAAAATGTATCCTCACTGTTCATCAAATGACATGTAACACCTTTATTTTGTGTCAAAATAATAACACAAAACACCCTTCCGTCCAAAGACGTTAGTGGGTGTTGTGCTAGCAGTGGGGCATATATGTTGGATGATTTTTTCTTCCACTTTTGTCCTCCATTGTCCTTACTTGTCCCTTTGACCTTGAAGTGGTATTATATTGCGATTTTTGCCAACCAACTTTGGGACATTTTACCCCCTCTTCATGCCTACATGAACACAACCTCTGAGCGACATCCATAACATAGTAAAAACTAGGGATGGCAATTGGGCCGGGTCGGGCCAGAATTCAATAAACCCGACCTGGCCCGCTGTAGTGCCAATATGCGCTTTAGCCCGCAGCAAAACCCGCTTTGCAAGATACTACATATTGACCCGCACCCGAACAAAGCGGGCCTAATTCAGCCCACACACACACCGGCCCGCTTAGACCCGTTTTAGCTTACCCTAAATTTTAAATAATTCAGCCCATATGTGCATACCGGGTCGCATTCCGGGTTGCCCAGATGTGCCTTTCCTCCTCATTTTTGCTGCCCCCTTTTCTCCTCTTAATCCCCCTTCACTTCTTCCTCAACTCTCTGTTTTTTTCGAGTCAACACCCACAACCACCATCACTAAACACCACTGCCATCACCACCTCCTTCACCTCCAATCTCCTCCAACACCACCACCGTTTCACCTTGCAGCCACCACCATCACCTACTTACCCTCCATCTCTCAATTTCACCCCCCTGTTTCACCACAGAAAACACCCCCTTTTGTCCCCTGTTTTTACCGAGAACAACCAACGCCACCACCTCCGATCACCATCACCACCCTCACCACCATAATACGAAAAACTTCAAGCACTGAAGCAGTCTTCGTAGTCCGAATCTAACCACTCGAGCATCGTATTCCGAATCAAACTCCCTTCAATCTACAAACTCATCCAAGAAATTGTCAACAACGAAGACAATTTTTAACCAATTTGAGGCGAGCACGTTCTCTGCTTCATCGTCCTCATCCACACCACCCAACACAAAGGAGATGGGGGCTGATACGAGAGAGAACGAGAGAGCCGGAACTGGGGCTCAGACGCGCGCGAGAGAGAGAGAAAAGAAAGAATGATTAGGTGAAAGTAAACCCTATCAGTGCAACCCGCATCCAACCCACACTGGGCCTGAACCTCCCTCTTACTGTTAAGGCCCAATTTTTAATATCCTCCGAACCCGGCCCGCACCCATTATCAACAGTACCTAAGGAGTGTTTTGCACCGGGCGGGTCAGCGGGCTCACCCGTTTTTTAGACCCGTATTGCCATCCCTAGTAACAACACTACCTCTAACACACATCTGGCTTTTTAACATTTACAAGCCAAACGAGATTCCATAAAAATCAATTATGGTTTCATATTAGTACCCAAAAAAATGGTTTCATATCATGTACATGAACTGTTATGTGTACAAAATAGGCAGCCAGTGAACTTCCTGAGTCCACAATTTCGGTGCCAAATTCAGTTAACCAAATGTACAAAAGACGGCATTTTAGCTGCTGGACAGGGCCGGCCCTAGTTTTTTTGTTGCCCTAAGCAAACAATACATTTGAGGCCCAAAGTTTGTTCCTAAAGACGGGACGTTTCTGGTTTCTATATATAGTATAGTATAATATTGTATAGAAGAGACGCACATATCATCATCTACTTGACAAATCATAAAAGTGCATTCACTATAAAATCTTTTGTAACTTATACGAAATGTCATACAAGAAAAATACACGATTTGTGTTTTTTGTCCCTAAAAAAAATCCACCGCTCATTATACATATATTTTTTGATTGTTTACATACCTAGATATTGGATATTGGTCAAGAGTACTAGGTTGCAGAAGTTTAAACGGGACCCTAGAACTGTAAGCAACAATAACATACCTAGATATTGGATATTGGTCAAGAGTACTAGGTTGCAGAAGTTTAAATCGGACCCTAAAATTGTAAGCAACAATATAAAGTTATTAGTTCATCAAAATTGAGATGGAATAAGCTCTTTCAAAAAAATACTGGTTGTTTTACCTACGTAGAGATTGGGCAAAACTACTGTCCCAACCCAAGTTGTTCGATCGAAGCAGCTAGGGTGATAGCTCAAGAGATAGAGCGTTGGAAGCCCCTACATGAGGTTGAGGTCACGGGTTCAAGCCCCGTTGACGACAAAACAATTTCTCAAAAAAAAAAGTTGTTCGATCCAAATTCTCAAGTGACTTCAATATGAGTCACTGAATTGAGATCTTGATACTGTAGATGCTGATTATATTGATTTTAATTATTAATTTTAAAAATATAAAAATTATTAACTATATATTAAAATATCATTTTTAAAAATTTTGGTGCCCCTCCTACTGGCGGTGCCCTAAGCAAACAATGAGTGGCTTAAGGCAAGAGCCGGCCCTGCTGCTGGACATGCTAAGTCCACAAAAACACGAGCTTGACACAAACAGACTTGTTCTAGTTCTGCATAATTACTTACATAATACACATCAACTGATCTGACCAAATACTATGCACAAAAGAAAGACCAAATAAAGTGTACAAAATGGGCACATAGCCATGAGTAATAAACTTAACAAAATTTAAGCGCCATCGCATGAAACTCAAAAATGAACTTCCATCTCCAGGATCAGTTCCATGTGTTTCACCAACCTGCGATGAACCAAACAACACTCACATTCATACTCATTTCTAGAATTCAAATGAATTTGTTTACCAAATTCAGTCACATAGTCACATTCATCTCGAGCAAGTTAAAATCAGTAATACCAAGTTGTTGTACCAAACAGAAATGCAAATTGTGGGACTGTCGTACCAAATTCAGTAACAGAGTAACAACAATATTTCAGTAACAAAGAAACACACCAACTCACACGAGCACCAAATATGCATTTTCAACATGTAATCTAACAAAAGTAACAGAGTATTGTGCATACTCAACAAAAGTACCCAAGAAAATCTAACTATAACACCTATGAGTTGTGCGGCTATGCCATACCAAATTCAGACAATTCACACAAACATTACACCAAAAACAACATAAAAATACAAATTATGCTTTGTCTGAATTCTTCCCATTAGAGCACATAAACACCAAAAAATGCAAGAATTACTCTATTTGCATGTGAGTTTGACAGTGCAATGTCTGAACTATTGTTGGTACCCTATGGAAATTATAACATATTTGAAACGGCATAATATATAAGCACAAAAATCGGCTCATGTATTCTCCACATAACTAACAAACAATCTCGCAATATTCAGAAGCGCCTATCTTAGCATCTCCAATACTACCATGCAAAAATTATGTATTTTATGCCTATTTATGCAGTATGAATTTTGGTATTGAAATCCAACACTACTAGCTAAAAGTTATGGAATTTAAATTTAAAAAATAATATTTTAATATTATATTCACCATACATGAAAAAGAGTAGAGAAATTTTAGGAAAACGTAAGAAATGGTTGAGAAATATTAGGAAACATGTCCTAAAATTATTATTACATCTCACAAATTCAAATTCTATCTACACGATCCTAAAATGTAGAAAAAAAGGATGATGATAATTACAGCACACTAATTTATAGTTACAGCACAATATTTTATTATTTGACTATTTTATCATTATCATTCAATAATTCATGAAGGGATCTATGGATTTCAATTTCGACATCAATTCCCAATTATATATAAACCCTAAACAAGTCTCAACTTCACAAAATTAATAGGATATTGCATCTCACAAATTGTAAATCAAAGCGAAAAAAATAACCTCCCATGAAGAAAGAATATGCCAGTACGAGGAAATTAGAGCAAGAAGTTTTATTTCTGAGTTAGATCACCCAAGAAGATCCTTTCACATAGTTCCCACTTCCCACTCCTCCTAAAATACATACACCAACCCACTTAGAGAGAGAGAGAGAGTACTAAAATGAAGGGTATTTCGGTATTTCGGCATTTGTTACAAAATATCTGCAAGTTGGTATTAGAATAATGGTCTGCCTACGAAGGGTAAAAAGGAAATTTCAGATCTTCCGTTGATTGCCGTCACACTCCGTTGAAAATAAGGGTGCTCCATGTTATCCGGTGAACAGTGAGGGTATTGATTGCCTATTTACTATAACTCGATGGCAAAAAGTGTAAATTACCCAATTTTTAATTCACTCAAAACACTCTCACTCTCACTCTCACTCTCACTCTCACTCTCACTCTTCAGTCGAGTCGACGAACCGTTGACCCAGTTCCGCAGTAGCAGTACGCCGCCTAGAAGCCCTCTCCTGCGATCGTCCGACGAATTCTCCGCCGTGAAGCTCGGCTCCTGGTCCGATTTCGCCGCTTGATTCTCCAACCCTCCAACTTCTGCTGCTATGATGAAGAACCAACCAGGTATGAAATCTCAAACCCTAAATAGGCTAAATCGTAAATTGTTCATTATACTAACAGAAGTTAGTTCATTAACGAAGGACAATTCTATTTGAACATTATAGAACTAACAGGCGTTCATCATATATAAACAAAAAATCTCTTGATTTGGTATTAGGATTTCAGCAAACTCAAAGACTCTATCATTGTTAATTGTTCATTGTTAACAATGTATTGAACCAAATCAAGAGAACGAGGAGGAAGGAAATACTGAAATTGGGAATAACAATTGATTGCTTTTATGTTAATTGTGAATAATTTCTCGCCACTGGTTTTGAAGAAGAAGAAGCCCCAGAGAAAATGTTGAAACCGCTCATCCCCGGAGGTAACAAGCGAATCCGTACCCCATCTCTCTTGTAATTTAGGGATTCGGTCACTAAATCCACAGTTTTCCACCCTCTTTTTTTTTTTTTTCTTCTGCAGAATCCGGTGCTCTGGACGCGGGCGATTTCGTCGTCCGTATGCAGCGGAGGCGGGACAAGCTATTCGCCTGCTATGCTAACCTGAATTCGCAGATGGACTCAGCCTGGAAACCTCTCCTAGGAATTCTCTGCTTGATGCTGGCCATCAGTTTGATCATCGTTGGAGTTTATTTTCTCTTTCCCAAGTTTATCTTCCTGTCGAATCTCCTTTTGGCGCTCTCTTCAATCCCGGTGGCAGGGTTCATCATCTTTTCCACTCTCCCGACTATGCGCAACCTCCTCGGGCCTCTCCGAGACGGAGTCATCATGGCAGATGAATTTCGTCAGGACTTGCTTAGTTTCAGAGATTCCGACGCTCCGCTGAGGGAGCTTGAGATCCTTCCCAGATTCACCCGCCTGATCAGACTTGTCCATTTTGCATTGTGGTTTTTGCCTGCAGCAGCTGTTGCCCTAGTTCTGGGAGCATTCTGCCCGCTCCTTTTGAGGTAGTCTCAATTCCTTTCTTAATTTGCGGGCACGTGTCAGTATGCAGTTGCTATTTCTTCGTCTGTATATATGAGGGAGGGTCTGTGAAGTACTTGCTTACTCAATGCGATATTGCTTCTTTTTGTGGAACTTGATATTGGATTTGTGTGGTCTGAAATGGGTTATCAACTTATCATGGTTCAAATTCTATATCTTTCATATTCTTTGTGAGGGATTTTCAATTGATGAAAGGGAGAATGACCAGAGAGAATGTTCCTTGTGTGATTATAGATGCTCCTTTGAGAATCGCTAAACTTTCTAGGATTTGCTTTTGATGATGTAGAGTAAGTGGAGTTTTTCCTGAGTTGTCCCTTCTTAAAATGGTTTCTGTTACTTATCTTCTGATCATGTTTTGGAAGAATGAGATACTTATAAATTCTCATACAGCCAACAGTTTCATGGGATAGTAATATGTCTGTATTCTACTTCTTACTTTAATCACTACCATTTCTGAGGTTGTTTGATCGTATTATTTACATGGCCTGTTATTTGCCCACCTTTATAAATTTTATGGGTATCGAAAATTGTTGGATTTACCGTTGCTGACATAGTATTCCTCAACCCCTCAGGGTCTCTACCTCATCTTCCAAGTTTCCTCGTACAACCTCATTAATTTTACCTGACGGTGGCAGCATAAGAGCTGCAGTGAGCAGTGAGTATTGTATGTGATAACCTAAACATAAATGCTCACACCTCCTCAAAGAACATCATAGTCAAAGCTCTTCGGTAAATTATTATAAAAGATAATTATTCGAGCTCTAGAATGAACACTTAGGAACTTGGATTGTGATTTCTCTGTTTGCATATATTTGGATGGAAGATCGAACACATTGTCGCCTTTCTTCCTTTCTCTGCCTTCTAATGAGTATAATATCATAGCAAATTGTACTATTTGTCTCCCACCTCACCTTCACTCTTTTAGCCTCCCGTGGAATCTTTTTCTCTCCAAAATAAGCATTCAAGTACTCAGTTTTGATGTCACGTTATGCATTGTTTGAATGTGCTATTGGTTAGTCATTGTCTAATTATTGTATTTGCTAAAATATGCAGATGATGTTACTCCACTTGGATGGGAATTGTTGATGTATCAGCAGCTACTTTTGTATGAACGCTCGTGTATGTAGGCTAACCAACATCTCTACATTCTAATGCTACTATGTAATTAAGGCACACCTTTTGGGGCTGGTGGATGCAAAACTTCTATGTTCAACTGATTTGGTGTGTAATGACTAATTAGTAACCTGGTCGTATGTTAAAGTACTCCGAACATGCCTTGTTTGTCAGTTGACTGTTCTTGTTAATGTTGGACTGTTGGTATTATGCCCGAACTTTTCATGCATCTCGGGCATTTGGTTAATTTGCTTACAGTTTCTTGAGTTGCATTTTATTAACTATGAATTATCCTGGGAATTCAAATATTATAAATCTTCTTGATCTCTGTAGTACTTTATCATCACAATTGAGGTTCAATCTGATTGACATAGTCCCCAGTACTTTGGTGAAAGTGGAATTATGCCTCTGGGTGGTGGAGTTTGGTTCTTTAGTGATGGCCATTAATAGGACTGATGCGTTTGAGGGTTTGTGCAGCTATGGAAGGGGTATGGGTGAACACAGTGCGAAAGTAGATTTTTGAATTTTTCTGTAAGAATGAACTTTTCTTAAGTAGCCATTTGCCGGAAAATAGCACTTTCCATATATCTAGTCTTTCATAATGTTTCGAATAAATCGAGTATTTTGATAAATAAAGTTTTAATAAATAGTACGTTCCTTACGGCAAGACCACCATAATTTCTTTTTTTTAGAGAAATAGCATGGATAAATAAAGTTAACAATTACAGTCATGAGTATCCTTTTAGCAAGGGCATGAGCCGAAGAAACATTATTTCAGCCAACAAAAGAAATAGAAAAGTTAAGAAACCTAGCCACGACGGTTTTGGAAGTGTCAGTCGATTCACCGTGAATACCTATACTCTACATTTTTTGAGGAAGAGAAGAGGTTCCGAGAGTCAATAAGAACATTGACATATCTGTAACTTGAAGAGATCAGCCGGGAGATAGCTTTGATAATTCCTCGAGCTTCAGCTTGGTCTGCACTTTCTGGCAGGTAGCAAGAATAACCTGTCAGAGGGGATTAGGGGGACAAGTGTTGGTGCTCCATACTGCTGTGCTAAAATGGGCTTCCGCTTTCGACGCTGCATCCACTCGAACCCTTTGATTAATGACCAAATGATTAAGAAATCAACAGGTTGAGAGGATCTATTCTGAGCAACAATGTAAAACTGGAAGTCATCCTTCAAACGGGCGGGTAGCCGCTAAAACGGAATCCAAACTCCAGGCTTTATTGTCAACAATCACCAAGTTTCTTTCCTTCCAAATTTCCCATAAGGACACAAATTGCCCCCTGAAGACAAATCAGAGTGATGTTGTGGTGGGCTCGATGATGATGAAGGAAAAAATGCACTCTCATGTGGCTCCCGGTGTTAATGTTGATCAAAATGCACTCACCTCTATCACGCATGATGAAAATACGATCACAAACTCACACTTGAGAAAGTTCATAGACAAACCCCTAGATAATAGTTTTGTTTGTTAGTTACATGGATGGCTACAAAGGGAGAAGAGCAAACAAACAAATTAAAAAGGAGTTAAGGAATTAAGGCCTAACAAACTATGACTAGAATTGAAATTCTGACAAAGCCTTGTGTAATTACTCGCAAGCAAGTCTCCGTAGTATGAACCCACTCGGGATATTGTCATGAACTAAGAGCATCTCCAATGGAGATCTCATTTCTAATGCCAAATTTAGGACATGAGTAGTGAATCTGGAAATTTATACCATTTCATGTTCCAATGTATACGTGACATGCAATTCTATTTCAAGTGCTATTTCAAATTAAAAATTAATTTTTATTTTAAACTATCAATTATATACTCCATCAAATACCATAATAACCAAACATCTTTTACAATCTAATCACATTTTATGTCCACGTTAATAACTATCGCGGCATAAAGTTAATTTGAATTAAAACTAATTTTTTATTCTAAATTACCAATTATATACTCCATCAACTACCATAATAACCAAACATCTTTACAATGTAATCAAATTTTATACCTAGGTTAATAACTTTCGTGACATAAAGTTAATATGATGGTCTAATGTGGTCAAAATGGCAAATATGTAAATAAAAATCAAAAGATCAATGGATAGAATATTTGTTCTATCTTTAGCACAATCTTATACTTGGTCTCAAATTTGAAACCAAGTATAGCACAATGCTATATTTTTTAGAATTGCCACAACTTTTAACACCCCATTGGAGCACTTCAATGCTATTATTATAGAATTAGAACAACTTTTAGCACTCCATTGGAAATGCTCTAACAACACGAACTTATTTGTTAAGTTGTAGGCAGTCAAAAGTAAAGTACTGGACCACGTGCACCCATCAGCAGCTTTGAGATGTCTTCACAACTGTACTTATCATATTCTACCATATACGTAAGTTGAAGTTATCCAACCAGTCAACGCAAATATTGCCTTCCCGTCAGTGTGAGGCGAAAGAATATCGTCCTACTTAACTCATGATCCCCCAATATTGTTAGCTTAAAAATACAAGTAGTAAATTGTAGAAGTACGATAAAAGTATTCTAACACGGTAACACTCATTCATATTCTTACTTAATATTTTTATAAAAACTATAAAGTTATTAAGTTACAGTAAATTGTATAAGGAGAATAAAATTATGACAAATTACACTAAACTTATATGCAGATTGCCTCTTGTGACCCTAAACCTCCCGTAGTTTCAATAAATTAAGTCACTTATCCAATGGATAATGTAAACTTATACCCTCAGCTAAATAGTAGATAACTTGTAAAAAAATTCAAAAAAGTCTCGCTCCAGCGGACTCGTTAATCCACTCGCTAAAGTAACAGATAGTTATCAACCTCGCTACATGCAGCGAGCGAAAAATCTCTCTCACTAGATTTTTTTCTTTCTCAAATTCTCTTTCAACGGCTTTCTTCCCCACCACTCCTACCTTTTTGACCATTATTATGGGGCAATTCAACAATATATCCTTAAGTTATGGAATCATTTTATCCCAAAAAAAATATGACATGTTTGTCATATATAAATTATGATTATCATAGTGTATATTTGAAAGTAAGAGACAAAAATTAAATAGTAAAACAGTAGAAAATAGTTTTAGCTAACATTTACATTGCACTGTTGGAGCATATGAGAAAAAATCTCGATGATAAAAATACATAATCACATTTTTAAGTAAAATATAGCTATATCAAAAAAAAAAATTAAAATATAGCTAACTTTTAATATTTACTATTGGAGACTCTAATGTGTGTCCCCTAAGCTAAGGAAATAAGTCAACTTACGGGGGAAGCAAACCAGAGAGACGGACATAGTAAGGGAGAGAGAGAGAGAGTGCTAGGGCGGAGACCCAAACCAGATCGACGGAGTAAATCGGTTGAAGAGTCCGTTGGGATGGGTAAGTCGTTAGTTCTCTGTTCATTACTTGTTGCTCTCTCCATCTCTCTTCAATATTGGGGCTAGGGTTTGTGGGAAACACAGTGTAATTAAAAATTGAATTGTTTATTGTTGCTGACATTGCTAATTCATCTTTCCTCCATGATAAAACATGGAGTAGTTTACACTCTGTTACCAATGCAGGCTCTTTTTGGGATTGTTACTTCTCCTTTTCTAATTGACATTGTTAATTTGTATTAAGATATTGTGAACTGTTTATTGGCTCGTATAAACCAAATTAGGTTTGATGTTTCTCCTTGTTATTTGTTTCAACTCACTATCATTTTTATCTGACATTGTTAAGGTCATATCACCATAAAGATACACCATGGCGGTACGTTTGTTGAAGATAAGAGTTTGACTATCTCGATTGGGTTGATGCTGACACTATTAGGCTTGTAAACGTGAACCAATATGTGACGCAATTGAAGATAAGAGATAATGTACCACTGGAGAAGGAATTGGATCAATTTGATTCTTTGAGGATTTGATGGATATGCTTAGTTACAAAAAGGAAGGGTATGATTGCTTCTATGTGTACTTGGAAAGTTCTTCATTAGTAGACTCAATTCATATTCTTAAACGAATAATTCTAAACGGACATAATTTTGGACTGAAACTTAGACATAATGTATACTTTTAGTGATTTTGATTATCGGTCAATGTTTCTAAAGGGTTTAGTATTTCCATAGTAGGGATTGATTTTCTTAAACTCATTCTTTTTATAGAAACAATGAAGTAATTATTTGAAAAAAAAGAGTAAATACAACATACTTATTATAATATTCTATCGCACATTCATATCTCGTAAGCTCAAATCTTATTTATTTATTTTTTATTTTATTTTTTTGAGTAGAAGTGCAGAATTTATATAGATAGAAAAAGCATTGCATACAAAGGATAAGAGTAAAGTGGAATTAACCGATTCCTGATCTAGGCGGATATGTGGACTGTCTTAAAGCTAATATGGCCAGTCGATCAGGATCTTTATTTACACATTTGAATTTTGATATATATGTCTAACAAAGTCTTACTACTATGTTCTGAGAATAGTGCCTGAGGGAAAGTATAAAGAAACAGCATTGTTGGGTACAATTTGCGAAACCATCAGTTTATTGAGAAATCTGGTAGTGGAATTAAGCTTAACTCAAGATGACATTATTGTTGGTTTCAGAAGCGCGAAAACACGGGAATCACTATTTGACTACGGCCCAGAGAACCATCTCCAGAAAAAGAAGCTTCGTTCGATTAGGGTTTTGACGAAGAACTACCAGAGATTGATAGAAGCAACCAAACGTCAAAATGCGTACGGCCCAAAGGTATGAACCGCCGAATCTACACCGCTATTTTCACTCATTTAGGGCTTTCTGATTTACGCGACCTGACCAGTGAGGTAAAACTGTTCTAGATTGATTCAAAATCTGTGATAATGGTTGCGTATTTGATTTGAAATTGTAGTATGGGTGTTTGTGATTGAATTTGGGGGTTTTCTGGGATGGCTAATGATAGAGGTAAACAATTGGCAGAGGGATTAAAGTACTGACAAGAGGGATTTGCTAAAGTTGGATGGCTGTTTACAAATGGGTTATTCTTGCTTACGATACGCTCTAAACCTCAGAATCACTCTAATTAGTCTTGGAGAATTTGCGAATGCCAATGCTTAAAGTGATACATACTAAAACATCATCTTAAGAAGCCTAGACAAGGCACCAAATTTCACGTTGAGATAATCTTTGGTTGCCTATGAATAAGGGAAAGTGCAGCCAGCACTAGAGCTTTCAAGGGAAGGCGAACTGGCCCGGTACTGGGACCAGCTCCTAGTTGGTGGTTCTGGCTGGTTCAGGACTTTGGGAACCGCCGGACCGGCCCAGACCGGCCCAAGACCACCAAATATACACTAATATATATATGTATGTACTTTTATATATATATATATGTATACAAATATATATATATATATATATATATATATTACATTAATTATAAAAATATATATAAAAACCAACAGGTATGGGCCGGTCGGCCCGCCCTGAACTGGCCCACACATAGGGGTCTGGTTCTGTGGGCCGAGCCGGTCGTAGGATTCGAACTTACAGGTCCTTTTGCTTTCCATAAATACAAACCGATTTTGAAAAACTGGATGGATCCATCATCATCGAGACAGGGTTTCCCCAACCAAAGTCTATCCCATATATAGCATGATCCCAACCTATGAATGCTAGTGAAGTTGTAGATGCCAGCGGAGCAAATCAGGGTCAGGGTTGTCATGGTCTAGCCGGTCTCTGACCTATGCCTCCAGTAATTGGACTCCGTGGTTGTTACAATCGACCAAGAAGTCATCTTTGACATACCTACCCGCAAATGGGTAGTAACAGGTTAAGAAACGAGAGAGTGATTTCTCTAACTGGTCTCTTCTTCAACTTGGGGTTGTTTGGTGTTTGACCGGAAGAAGAAGATTATACTGCGGTAAATGGGAGGAGCGATCTGATCGAAAAATGACAGCTTGTGTGTTTTGAGGGTTAATGGTGTTGGGAATGACGGTTTTATGAACTTGCATGAGATGATATCTATTTTCATTCTTCTCTCGAGGTTTTGCATTTGTGAAGTTGTGTGGATGTGTGAATGAGTGTCTTTTAAATCGCGAAACTATGTTTAGAAGTTTGTATGTCCCCTTAAGTCACGAAACTAGTATGTGTCAATGAATAGTTGAATATCGACAAAAGTAGAAATCATATAGACACAGGAACTACCATAATAGACTAGTTCAGGATGCATCGGGTTGCTTGATTTGGACGTTTGGAGTCTTTGGACGAATACTTTCATACTATAGTTTTGCTAACTGCCATCACAATTTTGTAATTGTGGCACACTTTGAGCAGTTGAAGTGCGTGAAGCTTTCAACTACAAGTGATGTGGTAGGTAACTTGGGGGGCTATTGGGGTGCGTACTCGAGCATACACAGTTAAGGTTGTGAAAATGTGAACACATCTGTAAATAGAAAAGGGATGAAATGCTTGATATTGCAACTTGATTTAATTGGGTCTCATTCAATCGCGTATACATGAACACAGACTTAAATTGGCCTTGGAGAATCATGAATGACAATGCAGAAAGCAAGTGAGATGAATAACATTGAGAATCTTAGGTTGCCTTGGAGGACATCTATAATTGTTGCTTCACTTTAAGGGTTATTAGCAATGGTACTGCTCTTGTTGGTTTTGTCTTCGGTCAGTGCTTTTGAATTTCACTTGTTTAGCTGATCAGAAGTGTCTCCATGTGTGCAAGGGGGGATTAGTTGACATCTGAAAATGCAAGTACTTGTTAAGTGATAAATAATTATCTATCTTAAATTTGCTTTTAGAAATTATTTTCTTACATTTCGCGTCTCCCTTCCACAAAATGATACTGTCTCATGGGTTGATGTCCTAAACAGACTCTCACGATTAGGAAGTGAAGGAACATTCAACTTGACCTGATTATATTATGGGTTTATATGGGCTTCATGGACATTGGAAGCGGGATGCCGTAGAATCAAAATTACCCGGAAAAAGTCTATTTGATTTGAAATCTGTTTTCCTTTCCAAACTGCATGGATGACAGTTGCTCAATTTGTAGCTGATGGCTGTGTTCTTTTCTTGGTTTGCATTTGAAGAGTAAAAACTGACCTTGCGTAATTTTAGTGGAGATGTCATTATACTGTGTTTCTTTGTCTTTAAATATGATGGAGGGTTGGTGAATTATTTTCTTACTCAATGTGATATTGCTTGTTTTTGTGTAACTTGATATTGGATTCATGTGGTCTGAAATCGGTTATCATGGTTCAATTTCCCTATTTTCATTTTCTTTGTGGGGATCTGCACTTGTGTGATTATAGATGCTCATATGTGATTTGGCGACCTTAAAGATATGATCAAAAGTCAAAACAGTGAAGTATAATGAGACTACTGGTATGTTATAATCTAGAACTAAAGCGATGAAGGTGAATAATCGTGTATATTCAACTTGATAATAAACGAACAAGAGAGCCTATAAATAGGCCATCGTGACTTGGAGAGAAAGAAACCTAACGAATCTAGACAGTACCATAACAGTACTAACAAACTAGGAAACAAATAAATCATAATTAATATAATTACTAATTTTACTAATTAACTTTAACATGTTATATACAATATGAGTAATTGTACCTGGAAAGCAGGTATCTTGGTGATACAACGGTAAAGTGCTGCCAAGCATCACACCTGAGTTGGATTCTCCTTCTCCCAAGTAGTCTGTACGGAAACAATGTGACTTAACTAACCGAATTATTTAAGACAAATTTCATATAATATGATTATTTATGGCGTGTTCGGCTTGTCGGTATTAGTAGTAGTGGTAACCGTTAAATATTGGAGACTTGTTTGTTATTGGGATTAAGTGGATTAGGCTAATTCGTTTATGTTGCGGTAGTACGGATTTCGTGAACTTCAAGATTCTTTTATAAGTTGGGTACCCGAAAAAGAAAATTTAGGGGATATCTGTGAGAAGGAAAAGCAGTTAAAGGTATTAATCCCGAAAATGAAAAATTATTAGGAAATTTTGAAATTATATCAAAATCTAGATATATTTAATCGCTTCTAGCGGGAAATAGAAGCTACAGATAGATGGCTTTTGCAGAACCAACTCCTGAAGACGACGATGACGCTCTCTAGGGTTTCGAATGTTCGAAGACAAGCTCGTAAGCTATGGGGAAATCAATCGTGGATGAAGGTATGGAGTTGTTATGAAGGAATACTGGATTTAGGAAACTTGCTTCAATGGGATAAGTAACCATCTCATTCTTTTATTACCGAAAAATGTCTACAATAGGATCCGGACTTCTGAAGCTTGAATAAGGCAATCAAATTGACATTAAAATTCTTCGTTTGTCTATGTTTCATGTGGTTTAGTTGGTCAGAAGTGCCCTTTACTGTGCACGGATTCTAACTTTTAAGGGAGATGTGAAAAATGCAGGTATTTATTTTTGAGTTTTGTATGATAGATTTTATCTCTAATTTGATTCTTACCCATGGCATCCCTCTGTTTGGTTCAGAATAATGATTCTCTTGGTGAGCATAACCAACTGTTTTAATCTGATGATATCCTTAACAGACTTAGGTCATTCAGAATTGAAGCAACCTCTTCCTTTCATTTAGTTAACTTATGGGCCTTCATTTATATTGGGAGGAGGATGTTATTTTCCAATCAAAATTAACCTGGAAAAGGCTTCTCAGTGTGAACTATGTTCCCAACATTTTGGGATATATTGACAGTTTAACTTGGGGTTACCTGTGGTTGTGATGATGAGGTTTGAGCTCCAAGGTCAACTGTGAGATTTGTCTCACGTTTGATAAGTGTTAAAACCCTGTGAAGCAACATGAAGAGGGATTTTAGGTGACAGGATTGTAAGCTAACAAACAAAACTACTTTTTTTAAACCCTGTGAAAGAGAGATCTCGGCCGTTCAGTTGGGTGTTAATCTCATAAGACATTTTTCTTGTCTGATATGAATGTCCAAGCTCCATCATTCTAAATATTTCACATCTTCCACTAATAAATCAAGAAACCAATTCCATGTCTCTGTGGTCTCCTTCTCAACAACCGACCATGCTACAGGGTACTGGCAATTGTTGGCATCAACTCCAACATATCGGACACGAGTTCAAACTTCCATGTCTCATGTGGCAATTGTTGCATATTGTTCCATTTCAGACCCTTCAGCTATAAGATCTCTTCTTTCTTCTTTGCTCCGTAGACCTTGATTCCTCTGACATTTATTGAGTGGTTTTTCTTAACCCGAGCCTGAAGCTGATAAAGGCCACTCGAGGTCTCGTCTAACCTGGTCAATATATTCTTGTGCAAGCCACTATTGCATTAACCCAATTGCTGTTAAATGAAGTACTTCGTCACGTCGATTTACGTCATTGAATGTTCTCACTAGAAAGCTTCCTACGCCCTGCATCTTAGCAGCATATATCTCACAACTTCCCCCTTCTTTAGAGCTGTCAAACAGGGCGGTCCCGGCCTGGCCCGCTGAAGGGAGCACTGCCGGTTCAAATTGTCTGGGGGGGGGGGGGGGGTCCAAGATCAAGAACCCCAGCCTTTGCTTGGTTCACTGGACCGGACCTCTTATAGCCTGGCCGAGCCAGCCCATTGGCTTTTTGAAGTATATTATTTATATGTTTTCTTTAAAAAGAATACAATACAATAATTGCAAAAAACATTTTTGGTATAGAAATAGGCGGTTCATGTAGGCTTGGCTGTGTGGGCTGTGGCACTCCTGGTCCTTCTCGTGGTCCGGGCCAGCCCGATATTTCCCGAATCCAGAAACCAGCCAGGACCACTGCATGTGCGGGATAGAACCTGTTCAGGACTACCGTTGTCGGTGGACGGGCCGGTTCGCCAGTCCAAGCGCTTATTCTCTGTGCATTGTTTTTCTTGAAGCTGACTTCTCCTTTGGTTACTACCATATGCCCTTAAAGCTTTTCCAAACTCACCCTTGTAAAACTTTCTTCTGCAAATTGTTGTGCACCTCTAGATTTGGCTTAGTCCGACTCGTTTTCGTGTTAATCGCTGCCAAGTCGAGTTGATTTTGGTTTTATCTATCAACCTTCCCAGTTTCCCAAATTTTTGTTCTACGAAACATTGACTGAGGAGTGTAGCTCGTTTGTTGTGTATTATTGGTTTGTTATTACACAAGGTGGAGGGTAAATTACAAACATACCCTGCCCCATGGGGCATCTATTACAGTCATGAAATACCCTTTTAGCAAGGGCATGGGCCGAAAAAACATTATTCCGGCCAACAAAAGAAATAGAAAAGTTAAGAACCTAGCCGCGGCAGTCCGGGAAGTGTCAGTCGATTCACCATGAATACCTATACTCTTCTTGAGGAAGAGAAAGAACCAGGTTCCGGGAGTCAGGAGATAGCTTTGATAAATCCTCTAGCTTCAGCTTGGTCCTCATTTCCTGGCAGGTAGCAAGAGTAAGCTGTCACAAGGGGCAAGTGTTGGTGCTCCAGGCTGCTGTGCTAAGATGGGCTTCCGCTTTCCACGCTGTATCCACTTGAACCCCTGGTTGGTTGGACTATGACCAACTGACATAGAAATCAAAGGGTTGAGAGTATGAGCAATAATGTGGAGCTGAAAGTCATTCTGCAAACGTCGGGTAGCCGCTAAAACGAAATCCAAACTCCAGGCTTCATTGTCAAAAATCACCAAATTCCTTTCCCCCAACCGAAGTCTATCTTATATATAGGCAAAAACTTTGGTGCGTTCGGAAGTAACCGGCTCAGCCGGTACTTCCCGGTTATTACGAAAATACCCGCTAGCGGACAAAAAATGTGGTCCCTGGAGGGAATCTTTTTTGACCTAGATAACATTTATAAGGCATCCGAAAACAAAATTTCCAGAAAGATAACAATTAGACAATATTAATACGAACGCAGAAAACAAATGATATAACCCAGATAACCAGTAGAAATAAAAAGATAACAATCATTGATAAAAGATCAGTGAAACCAAATAATCAAAGTTTAACATCAACGATCAGCAGAAGTGAGCTTAATATGAAATTAATACGATACAAATGACTAAATGGCCTAAACAGAATAATTTCACATAGGTATAGTTAAGTTTTCGAAACCTGCTCGCCTTTTTCCAGTCTCTTACGGATTGTAGTTACTATCTCCTGCCGTTTTGGGAGTTCTTGAGGAAAACACGTGTTGAGAAACTCGTCTTCCCAGCATATATACTTGCATTGACGACCTATACCTTTTGTTCAAGTTGCGTCCATCGTTTTCGGCGTATGTGCGGTTCGAATAAGCGGGTTACGGCTACAATAACAAAGCTCAAGCCTACACCACCTACACCATAACTTGCTTGTTATGGTGTAGGCTTGAGCTTTAGTGGGAGTGTTGTGTTGTGTGGTTGTAGAGTTGAAACTATGTTGAGACATTGTTGAGGGAAGGAAGAATAGAAGAGGTAAGGGTGAGAGAAGAAAATAATCTCTGAATGGGAGTGAATGGGTAGGTGTATGTATTTGAAGTGGTTGGTGAGCTAGAAATAAAAGAAGAAACTTGGTGGTTGGGAGTTAGTTGGCAATAAATGTCCAGATAGCATTCTCAGCCAACAGGGATAACAATTGTAAAAGTAAAGAAAATATTTGTTAGCTACACAATGTGCATTTATGAATTTAATGTGGGTAGATGGGCTCCTTGGTCTTTCACTCAATGAGAACTGGTAGTTGAGAGTTAGAAGGCTATAAATGCCCAGATAAAAATTGTTACATAACCAAAAGTTCTAGAAGATAAAAATTTCTGATAAAAAGATCAACAAAACACAACAATCAAAATGATCATAACCTCCCCATCAAACCAGAATACTAAAAATGTTCAAACAAACATAACAAATCAAACATTGTTTCAGACATGACAACAAATAATTAGATTCATACTTTTGCCGTTTTCTTCTTCGCCTTTGCCGCCTTCCTCTTCAGGGAATTGGGTGATGACCAGGTCGCTGAAGGAATTTTCCTATACAAGAATGCCCATTCCCGGAGGTGTTCCTCCTTCTTCTTCAACTCCTTCACCCCGTCAAGGACCTCTTCATTAAGGGCGTTGTATATTGAATCCGCCATCTCATTTGCAATCCAGATTCTCACATAGTCCATGTTGACTCTGAGATCTTTGCGAGGATTCGGAACCAACTCCTTGAGGTGCGTCATGAAGAAGCACATGAAGGGACCACAATCACACCTGTGAAGTTTAGTCTGGATAACATGAGTAAAGAGAGAAATAAAAACGTCAAACTATGGGAAAACAATTGTAAAGCCTAAGAAACTTTACCCATTTGGCTGTTGATGCACATCATCATTCATATACCAAATTAACCATTTGGTAATGTCTTCTGTGTACTCAGGGTGACGAGAGAGGACAGTGTGCATGCTTCTGACCTTGGCCTTAATGTGTTCCTCTCTGTAGCCATGCCCGGACAGAGAGTCTAGAATGTAAATCTCCGAATCCACAAAACTGATGACCATCATCAGCCAGTGGGAGTTCTTTACATTCAAAGGCACAGCAATCTAATTTTATGATAAAACAAATTAGAGTGAAAAAAATCAGTGACCTCCTAGATAACAAAGTTATATTTCTGGAAAGAAATTGTAAAGACAGAGAACACCACTGTAATGAAATCACTTACATAGCCCATTTCCCTCCAGTCGCCACAAAAAACATCGTGCAACTTCAGCCCAGGTCTTTCTTTATCCACCAACTGAAAGAGAATAACAACTCATTATACCATATGGAAAAAAAAGTTTAAATATAATGAAATTATCAAAATGAAGAGGGGGGAAACTTACGGAATACTCGCAGCTCAGGTACCAGATCCTCTTTTTATCTTCGTATGGCCGGTTCTTCTCTTTTTCATGAAGATACATGAGGTACCCATCAATGACCTGAGTGATTAAAAAGTCAATTTTATGACTTCACAGTCACAAGAAAACTTTTTCATGGGTTTGATAACATTCTTCAATACCGAGAGCAAAATACTTACGTCGTTGTCGAACCATTCACCTTGGCGGAGTCGCCACGAGCTTCCCCTTGACAGAGTAGTAATCTTCCCTATTCTCACAACCTCCTCACTGCATAAAATGTAAATAAGTATCACTAATGTTTTAAAACATTTAAGTTTTACTTGAACGCTAATGTGTCTTAAATAAAACTTACGTATATAGTTCGCTAGGAATTTTAGCGTCCTGCAAGCTGTATTCTTTCTCGTACTTGTACGTGAGGTAGTAGTGAAGAAAACACTCGTCACCGGTGGGCATTTGGGGAAGGTAGGTAAATCCAGCTGACGGCCTCTTCTTCAAGGCCCTACCATGACCCCGAGGATACCGTCTGATAATGTGAAGAGCCTTTCCCCATTCATTTCCCACTAGATTCCCTCGTAGCTTCGGAGAACCAGACACGAGAAAGGGCTTTGGTGGTAAATTTGAAGCCACCTAAAATGATAACAGCAGAGACAACATTTGTAAGTGTTTACAGAACACCTTTAATGAAATAGTAAACAAATGTTTGTTTGCGTACCTGTGTGTCTTGGTTTGTTCGCACACTGGGACTGTTGACCTCCTCTTCCTCCAGTTTTCTCCTCTTTTGAATGGGAGTTTTAAACTTTTCTTCTTTCTCTTCCTCCTCGCTCTCTCCCTCCTCATCCTTACCCATCTCCTTCTCCTTCTCCTTCCCCTTCTCCTTCTCCTTCTCAACATTTCTTTTTTCCTCACCTTCCTTTTCTCCTTCAGACTTGATCAACCTGTGCAATTCCGCCGCCAGCTGCTTCATGGAAATTTTTTCGAAAAGTTTCTCAAAGATTTTTTCAACATCTTTGGTTTGAAGTTCTGGGTTTTGTTGCACAAACTTCTCGTAGATTTTTTCCTCCTTGACAGGCTCCTCGAGTCTCCTAAGCTTCAACTATATTACCAACAAAAGCAGAAACATTCAATTACTTCAAAGTTAACTATTTCAACAGATTGATAACAATTGTAAACTTTCAGTAGATACTTACATCTGGGTTTTGTTGCACAAACTTCCATCTATCTGCAACAAGTTCAGTGGTCCAAAATTGAAGCCTCGGACTAGCATCCTGGTTTTCACACCCATCAGGATTTTTCAGCAGCTTTGGGCAGAATTTCTCTAAATACAGAAGCTACATAAACAGTGAAAACAATTGTAAGGTGAAGGAAGGAAACAGTAAGCTTGTAAACAACATTAATAAGTATCTGAAAACAGTTTTAGTAATCTTTACCATTGGGATCAAAATACATCCCCCGCCGCGGATGCTTTTCCCTTTCTGCACCTTGGTTTGCTGTTCTTGGAAGTGATGAAGCCATGTTGCAGCCCAGTTCACCTTTTTGAGGTGCTCAAGATCCACCACATAGCGAGCTAGTGTGGACCTAACACCTTGCCGAGTTTGCGGCATTCCAAAACATCCAAGAACAAACGCAACCGCCCTGCGCTTCCAATCATCTGTCAGAATCTCCCTATTCTCCTCAGCAGCAAACCACCTCATGTACGATTCAACCGACGTAACTGGTTCCACAAGTCCGATACTTTGGCCGATTAGCTGAGCCTCTTTATCAGTTGGCTCAGGTTTGAAAATCTCACCTTCCCAACTTATACCGAGCAGCCAACCGACAATCTCATCGGTGATCTTGAGCGACCGGCCATGCGCCGTCAAGTATCCATCTACTTCAAAAGCATTGTAGATGAATTTGTTGAATTCCTCATGGGTCCCTGTGATTTGCAGATGCTCCAAACCACCAAGACCCACCTCATACATCCAGGCTCGCTGCTCTTTGGTCATTTTTTGATAAAAATCCTTGATTTTCGGAAGTGATAGGTAGCTCTGACACCGGCGGGGGTTTTTTAGTTTTTTCCTCTCATTCACCTTCTTTTTATCCTTAACTTGTTTCCTCTTCCTCTTCTTGTCCTTGACTTCCTCCATTTGTTCCATCATTTCCTTCTTCTTCTTTTCTACAGCAGCACCACGAAGAAAAGGCTGCTGTTGATCCAAGGTCATAGACTTCCACTCTCTCAAGATATCATCTTTGAAGTCCCTCGTCATCTTCAAATTAGGGTTCTGCTTCTTCAAACTATACATCCTCACATTTCTACAAAAACAAAAAGAAAACAGAGAAATAAATTTTATCCTGTTAGTACAAAATAATAGAGACCTTGAAAACATTGTCAAACACAATTCAAACTAAAAAAAAAATCATTGAAACAAAAAAAACAACTTACTGAAATCTGATAAAGGCACTTGTGGCATTTCCATGATGTGAAAGCTCATCATCTTCATCCTCTTCTTCCACCTCTTCATCCTCTTCTTCCACCTCTTCATCCTCTTCCACCTCATCTTCATCTTTTTCTTCAACTTTGTTTTTTGATCTCGGTTCACAAACAAACTGCTGAACATCCACATCTTCTCCATCTGAATCTTCATCACTTGCCACCATTGCTCTGTTTTCATACCACTCTCTTGCTTGTCCGGTTAAGTTGACAAAGTTTCCATACAAAAGCCTCTCTATTTTGTGTGGTACCTTCTCATTTTTCTTAATGTTGAAAAGGCTTTTGTTCTCTTTCCTGAAACAATTATTTAACATATATGAGGTCATTAACACGTGGTTTGGAAACCAATTTCAATATTCAAACCCAGGGGAAGAAAACAATCACAGCCTTGCAGTGAATTATTTTAATATTTGGATAACAATTTTAATATTCAAACTCAGGAGAAGAAAACAATAACAAACTTGCAGTTAATTGTTTAAATATTCGGATAACAATTTCAATATTCAAGCTCAGGGGAAGAAAACAATCACAACCTTGCAGTGCAATAATTTAAACATTTGGATAACAATTTCAATATTCAAACAGAGGGATAGACAACAATCACAACATTAAAGTAAATTTTTGTAAACTAAGTAAGCATTTGTTAACTTACTTGTACAGCGCAAATCCATCTGAATATACTATCTCTTTCTCAACATCCTTTGATGACTTCGCTTTAGAAGTATTCTTTTTCTTTCCCTTCTTGAGTGGTCTTGGTGGTGCTGGTTTGGTTCTTGGTGGTGCTGGTTTGGTTCTTGGTGAACGCCGTGTTTCTGACTCAGAAATCTTTTCCTTTGGAGAGAAAGAAAGCTTTTTCTTTGGTTTGGTCTTTTTGGCATCCTTCACCTATTCGTGTTCAAAATAAATCTAAGCAGTTGTCTTTCAAAAATAAATCCATAAAGGTAAAATTGTTTTCGAAGATACTGACCTTGTTTTCAACTTCGTGAGGATGTTGTACCTGTAAGGGAACCATAGATTGAACGACTTCTTGGATTTTGACAAGAGGAAGAATTTCTTCACGAATTTCTTCAGGAATTTCAGGAATTTCCGGAATTTCTTCGTGAGGATGTTCATCAATGTCTGCATGTTGGAAATCCAGAACTACCTCTAGGGTATTTTCCATCAGATTTGGAAAACCCTCTTCTTGGGTCTCTTCTACTGGGAAACCCTCTTCAAAAACAACTTCTTGTTCCTCTTGTTGGATTTCCTTTCCCCTTTCTTCTTTATCTTCAGTCACTTCTACTGGGATTTCCTTTCCCCTTTCTTCTTTCTCTTCAGTCTCTTCTACTGCAATTTCGTCTCCCCTTTCTTCTTTCTCTTCAGAAACTTGTACTGGAATTTCGTCTCCCCTTTCTTGTTTCTCTTCAGTCTCTTCTACTGTAATTTCAGCCCCAATTTCTTCTTTCTCTTCAGAAATTTGTTCATCGGTGTCTGCATGTTGGATTTCCTTTCCCCTGTGTTCTTTCTCTTCCGTCTCTTCTTGATTTTCTTGGGTAGAATTGAGATCTAATTCAGTATGGTTGAGAATAGAATCTATGGACATACGAATTTCTTCCGTGTCCTTACTGTTGCTTTCTCCGGCAGATTCGTGTTCTCCGGTCGGATTGGCTCCAATAAATGGCGGAAGAACACTCTGTGACTCAACCGTGGACTCCTCTGTAAGATCTGGAAGGCTATTTAAATCGGCGACCACTTGTTGGGTCATCTTTGTGGGTGAAATTGCTTCCGGATCCATGGAGAGAACAGAGAGAAAGGAGAAAACAGAGAGAGAAAGAACAAAACAGAGAGAAAACAGAGAGAAGGGGAGAAGACGGTAATGGCGAGAGAGAGAGAGAAGGGGAAGAGACGGTAATTGAAGAGAGAGAGAGAGAGAGAGAGTGAGTGAATGGAAAGAGAGTTTGAAATATTTAATCTACCGTCGGTTTCTATCTTGGAAACCGTGTGCAGTTGTTTTTTTTTGAAAACTTTGTCACGTGATTTGATGGTACAAAGAGGAACATTTTGAATTTCAAAATTTTTCAACCATAACCTACCCAAACTTTATAATTTTTATCAGTTATAAGGTACATTTATATATAAACCCTACAACAAATATTGTCTAGCATGTTTACAAAGTTATCTGTTTCATGTTTTTATAATTTTTCTTCATTTCAATCATCGTGTGGGTCAAGGAGGGGACATTTTATTTTCATTCCCGACTCGTGTGGGTTAATCCTGATTGACTTGAGTTTGGTCAACTCCCTCTTACTGACCCCGAAAACTCTGAAAATCGATTCTCCCCCACTAATTGCTCGAGATGTTTTGGTAAATGTGGCTCGTGCATGTTGAGTGACTTTATTTGTGATTAAATTAAGCTCCCGAGTCACACACTTGAAGGATACACGAACAATGGCGCTGTCCCCATCACACACTGTTCCATGGCGGAAGGCCTTGTGTTGTAGCACATCACGGTGTGCCTTGAGCTTTTTGGTGGTTGTGTTGAGGAGTCATATTGTGTAATTTTGCAATGAAGCGTAATGACGCGAGGGTTCTCCTTCCGTCCCGCCACGAGTGTTCAACAACACGATGGTATCGTGCCACGGGTGCGTTCATCATTTCATGTAACTGGGTTCTTCTTTACCCAAAAGATTAGTGGGCCGTGAAGAAACATCATAACATCCTAACTCTACATTGTGTGAGTCAAATTACACCGAGTAAGGCAACATTCGTTGTGAACTTGCTCAATTCAAATGATAATATCTGTGAACGTGATATTGCTGTCTAGAGGTCTGAAAATGTTTTCTGTCACTCTGATACTGTTTACGCTCTCTGAGATTCAATATAGGGCACCTTTCATATTACTTGGCTGGAATTTCTTCTTCAGTGTTGAACATAAATCAACAAAGAACATATGGGGCTCGAATTAATCCATAAAAACTAAATTTTTGTAACGTGAATGTCTACGTGCTTTTAATTTTTACTCAACCTATTTGAGTCTTAATAATCAAGTCATATATTTGGTTTTCCAAGTCCATTATAGTTTCAAATTACGGCACTGTGATGTTTTCATTCTACAAAACAGGCTCTCTCCCATGCAAAATGCATGTGATCCAACGTTTCTTTGACATTGTTTTCTGCTTTCTTGAAGTTGTTTTCCAATTTTCTAAACCCTAGAACCATTGTTATCTTCCTAGCTTAGAAATGTTGTCTGTGTTTGAGCCATGTTTTTATAATTTTTCTTCATTTCAATCATCGTGTGGGTCAAGGAGGGGACATTTTATTTTCATTCCCGACTCGTGTGGGTTAATCCTGATTGACTTGAGTTTGGTCAACTCCCTCTTACTGACCCCGAAAACTCTGAAAATCGATTCTCCCCCACTAATTGCTCGAGATGTTTTGGTAAATGTGGCTCGTGCATGTTGAGTGACTTTATTTGTGATTAAATTAAGCTCCCGAGTCACACACTTGAAGGATACACGAACAATGGCGCTGTCCCCATCACACACTGTTCCATGGCGGAAGGCCTTGTGTTGTAGCACATCACGGTGTGCCTTGAGCTTTTTGGTGGTTGTGTTGAGGAGTCATATTGTGTAATTTTGCAATGAAGCGTAATGACGCGAGGGTTCTCCTTCCGTCCCGCCACGAGTGTTCAACAACACGATGGTATCGTGCCATGGGTGCGTTCATCATTTCATGTAACTGGGTTCTTCTTTACCCAAAAGATTAGTGGGCCGTGAAGAAACATCATAACATCCTAACTCTACATTGTGTGAGTCAAATTACACCGAGTAAGGCAACATTCGTTGTGAACTTGCTCAATTCAAATGATAATATCTGTGAACGTGATATTGCTGTCTAGAGGTCTGAAAATGTTTTTTGTCACTCTGATACTGTTTACGCTCTCTGAGATTCAATATAGGGCACCTTTCATATTACTTGGCTGGAATTTCTTCTTCAGTGTTGAACATAAATCAACAAAGAACATATGGGGCTCGAATTAATCCATAAAAACTAAATTTTTGTAACGTGAATGTCTACGTGCTTTTAATTTTTACTCAACCTATTTGAGTCTTAATAATCAAGTCATATATTTGGTTTTCCAAGTCCATTATAGTTTCAAATTACGGCACTGTGATGTTTTCATTCTACAAAACAGGCTCTCTCCCATGCAAAATGCGTGTGATCCAACGTTTCTTTGACATTGTTTTCTGCTTTCTTGAAGTTGTTTTCCAATTTTCTAAACCCTAGAACCATTGTTATCTTCCTAGCTTAGAAATGTTGTCTGTGTTTGAGCCATGTTTTTATAATTTTTCTTCATTTCAATCATCGTGTGGGTCAAGGAGGGGACATTTTATTTTCATTCCCGACTCGTGTGGGTTAATCCTGATTGACTTGAGTTTGGTCAACTCCCTCTTACTGACCCCGAAAACTCTGAAAATCGATTCTCCCCCACTAATTGCTCGAGATGTTTTGGTAAATGTGGCTCGTGCATGTTGAGTGACTTTATTTGTGATTAAATTAAGCTCCCGAGTCACACACTTGAAGGATACACGAACAATGGCGCTGTCCCCATCACACACTGTTCCATGGCGGAAGGCCTTGTGTTGTAGCACATCACGGTGAGCCTTGAGCTTTTTGGTGGTTGTGTTGAGGAGTCATATTGTGTAATTTTGCAATGAAGCGTAATGACGCGAGGGTTCTCCTTCCGTCCCGCCACGAGTGTTCAACAACACGATGGTATCGTGCCACGGGTGCGTTCATCATTTCATGTAACTGGGTTCTTCTTTACCCAAAAGATTAGTGGGCCGTGAAGAAACATCATAACATCCTAACTCTACATTGTGTGAGTCAAATTACACCGAGTAAGGCAACATTCGTTGTGAACTTGCTCAATTCAAATGATAATATCTGTGAACGTGATATTGCTGTCTAGAGGTCTGAAAATGTTTTCTGTCACTCTGATACTGTTTACGCTCTCTGAGATTCAATATAGGGCACCTTTCATATTACTTGGCTGGAATTTCTTCTTCAGTGTTGAACATAAATCAACAAAGAACATATGGGGCTCGAATTAATCCATAAAAACTAAATTTTTGTAACGTGAATGTCTACGTGCTTTTAATTTTTACTCAACCTATTTGAGTCTTAATAATCAAGTCATATATTTGGTTTTCCAAGTCCATTATAGTAGCAAATTACGGCACTGTGATGTTTTCATTCTACAAAACAGGCTCTCTCCCATGCAAAATGCATGTGATCCAACGTTTCTTTGACATTGTTTTCTGCTTTCTTGAAGTTGTTTTCCAATTTTCTAAACCCTAGAACCATTGTTATCTTCCTAGCTTAGAAATGTTGTCTGTGTTTGAGCCATGTTTTTATAATTTTTCTTCATTTAAATCATCGTGTGGGTCAAGGAGGGGACATTTTATTTTCATTCCCGACTCGTGTGGGTTAATCCTGATTGACTTGAGTTTGGTCAACTCCCTCTTACTGACCCCGAAAACTCTGAAAATCGATTCTCCCCCACTAATTGCTCGAGATGTTTTGGTAAATGTGGCTCGTGCATGTTGAGTGACTTTATTTGTGATTAAATTAAGCTCCCGAGTCACACACTTGAAGGATACACGAACAATGGCGCTGTCCCCATCACACACTGTTCCATGGCGGAAGGCCTTGTGTTGTAGCACATCACGGTGAGCCTTGAGCTTTTTGGTGGTTGTGTTGAGGAGTCATATTGTGTAATTTTGCAATGAAGCGTAATGACGCGAGGGTTCTCCTTCCGTCCCGCCACGAGTGTTCAACAACACGATGGTATCGTGCCACGGGTGCGTTCATCATTTCATGTAACTGGGTTCTTCTTTACCCAAAAGATTAGTGGGCCGTGAAGAAACATCATAACATCCTAACTCTACATTGTGTGAGTCAAATTACACCGAGTAAGGCAACATTCGTTGTGAACTTGCTCAATTCAAATGATAATATCTGTGAACGTGATATTGCTGTCTAGAGGTCTGAAAATGTTTTCTGTCACTCTGATACTGTTTACGCTCTCTGAGATTCAATATAGGGCACCTTTCATATTACTTGGCTGGAATTTCTTCTTCAGTGTTGAACATAAATCAACAAAGAACATATGGGGCTCGAATTAATCCATAAAAACTAAATTTTTGTAACGTGAATGTCTACGTGCTTTTAATTTTTACTCAACCTATTTGAGTCTTAATAATCAAGTCATATATTTGGTTTTCCAAGTCCATTATAGTTTCAAATTACGGCACTGTGATGTTTTCATTCTACAAAACAGGCTCTCTCCCATGCAAAATGCGTGTGATCCAACGTTTCTTTGACATTGTTTTCTGCTTTCTTGAAGTTGTTTTCCAATTTTCTAAACCCTAGAACCATTGTTATCTTCCTAGCTTAGAAATGTTGTCTGTGTTTGAGCCATGTTTTTATAATTTTTCTTCATTTCAATCATCGTGTAGGTCAAGGAGGGGACATTTTATTTTCATTCCCGACTCGTGTGGGTTAATCCTGATTGACTTGAGTTTGGTCAACTCCCTCTTACTGACCCCGAAAACTCTGAAAATCGATTCTCCCCCACTAATTGCTCGAGATGTTTTGGTAAATGTGGCTCGTGCATGTTGAGTGACTTTATTTGTGATTAAATTAAGCTCCCGAGTCACACACTTGAAGGATACACGAACAATGGCGCTGTCCCCATCACACACTGTTCCATGGCGGAAGGCCTTGTGTTGTAGCACATCACGGTGAGCCTTGAGCTTTTTGGTGGTTGTGTTGAGGAGTCATATTGTGTAATTTTGCAATGAAGCGTAATGACGAGAGGGTTCTCCTTCCGTCCCGCCACGAGTGTTCAACAACACGATGGTATCGTGCCACGGGTGCGTTCATCATTTCATGTAACTGGGTTCTTCTTTACCCAAAAGATTAGTGGGCCGTGAAGAAACATCATAACATCCTAACTCTACATTGTGTGAGTCAAATTACACCGAGTAAGGCAACATTCGTTGTGAACTTGCTCAATTCAAATGATAATATCTGTGAACGTGATATTGCTGTCTAGAGGTCTGAAAATGTTTTCTGTCACTCTGATACTGTTTACGCTCTCTGAGATTCAATATAGGGCACCTTTCATATTACTTGGCTGGAATTTCTTCTTCAGTGTTGAACATAAATCAACAAAGAACATATGGGGCTCGAATTAATCCATAAAAAATAAATTTTTGTAACGTGAATGTCTACGTGCTTTTAATTTTTACTCAACCTATTTGAGTCTTAATAATCAAGTCATATATTTGGTTTTCCAAGTCCATTATAGTTTCAAATTACGGCACTGTGATGTTTTCATTCTACAAAACAGGCTCTCTCCCATGCAAAATGCATGTGATCCAACGTTTCTTTGACATTGTTTTCTGCTTTCTTGAAGTTGTTTTCCAATTTTCTAAACCCTAGAACCATTGTTATCTTCCTAGCTTAGAAATGTTGTCTGTGTTTGAGCCATGTTTTTATAATTTTTCTTCATTTCAATCATCGTGTGGGTCAAGGAGGGGACATTTTATTTTCATTCCCGACTCGTGTGGGTTAATCCTGATTGACTTGAGTTTGGTCAACTCCCTCTTACTGACCCCGAAAACTCTGAAAATCGATTCTCCCCCACTAATTGCTCGAGATGTTTTGGTAAATGTGGCTCGTGCATGTTGAGTGACTTTATTTGTGATTAAATTAAGCTCCCGAGTCACACACTTGAAGGATACACGAACAATGGCGCTGTCCCCATCACACACTGTTCCATGGCGGAAGGCCTTGTGTTGTAGCACATCACGGTGTGCCTTGAGCTTTTTGGTGGTTGTGTTGAGGAGTCATATTGTGTAATTTTGCAATGAAGCGTAATGACGCGAGGGTTCTCCTTACGTCGCGCCACGAGTGTTCAACAACACGATGGTATCGTGCCACGGGTGCGCTCATCATTTCATGTAACTGGGTTCTTCTTTACCCAAAAGATTAGTGGGCCGTGAAGAAACATCATAACATCCTAACTCTACATTGTGTGAGTCAAATTACACCGAGTAAGGCAACATTCGTTTTGTAGTACTATGTTTAGAAACTTCTTATTTTATTCACATTGTCCATTTGTTGCAAAGAGTAATAACAAATCTTTGGGAAGCTAGGAGAGTAAATAAAACTTTCATTATTAGGGAAAGATAAATTAATGATATGGTTGGGGTAGTTCAATTAATGTGTTCAGAATTTCATCAGGCCCTCTTGGACAACTACCACCTAACTCCAATAAAGTTTCGTATAATCTGAGGCTTTGAAATTGTTATCTGCATGTCTACAATTGTAATCTGCCCCTCAGACATTTCTCTCTAGTATAACTAATGGATTGGTAGTTGAAATATTTATTATTTTAGGTACAGTAAATGTAAAGGAAGTTGCCTTTACAGATGTTTAGTACTATGTTTAGAAACTTCTTATTTTATTCACATTGTCCATTTGTTGCAAAGAGTAATAACAAATCTTTGGGAAGCTAGGAGAGTTAATAAAACTTTCATTATTAGGGAAAGATAAATTAATGATATGGTTGGGGTAGTTCAATTAATGTGTTCAGAATGGCCCTCTTGGACAACTACCACCTAACTCCAATAAAGTTTCGTATAATCTGAGGCTTTGAAATTGTTATCTGCATGTCTACAATTGTAATCTGCCCCTCAGACATTTCTCTCTAGTATAACTAATGGATTGGTAGTTGAAATATTTATTATTTTAGGTACAATAAATGTAAAGGAAGTTGCCTTTACAGATGTTTAGTACTATGTTTAGTAACTTCTTATTTTATTCACATTGTCCATTTGTTGCAAAGAGTAATAACAAATCTTTGGGAAGCTAGGAGAGTTAATAAAACTTTCATTATTAGGGAAAGATAAATTAATGATATGGTTGGGGTAGTTCAATTAGTGTGTTCAGAATTTCATCAGGCCCTCTTGGACAACTACCACCTAACTCCAATAAAGTTTCGTATAATCTGAGGCTTTGAAATTGTTATCTGCATGTCTACAATTGTAATCTGCCCTCAGACATTTCTCTCTAGTATAACTAATGGATTGGTAGTTGAAATATTTATTATTTTAGGTACAATAAATGTAAAGGAAGTTGCCTTTACAGATGTTTAGTACTATGTTTAGTAACTTCTTATTTTATTCACATTGTCCATTTGTTGCAAAGAGTAATAACAAATCTTTGGGAAGCTAGGAGAGTTAATAAAACTTTCATTATTAGGGAAAGATAAATTAATGATATGGTTGGGGTAGTTCAATTAATGTGTTCAGAATTTCATCAGGCCCTCTTGGACAACTACCACCTAACTCCAATAAAGTTTCGTATAATCTGAGGCTTTGAAATTGTTATCTGCATGTCTACAATTGTAATCTGACCCTCAGACATTTCTCTCTAGTATAACTAATGGATTGGTAGTTGAAATATTTATTATTTTAGATACAATAAATGTAAAGGAAGTTGCCTTTACAGATGTTTAGTACTATGTTTAGTAACTTCTTATTTTATTCACATTGCCATCATTAAAAATATGTTCCAAATGAGGCAATTCTATTTTTTTGTTTGTTGAAGTCTTCTTATTTGAATTGTAATGGTGTGCAGGGAAGGATAGAAACAAACTTCCAGATGAATTCGAGAGAAGTTAGAGAAAGTGGCTATTATGGCAAAGGTAAAGCTTTGTGTTCTTTGCCTCATGATTATGAAGAAGACGAATACGATTTCGAAGCCATGGATGACGATGAAGGATACGATTTCTCTCTTACAGAGCCATATGAGGATGATGACGATGAAACAAGAGCCTCCTTTGTCATTGCTCCAAATGGTGATCTGAAACCCGGTACGTAATAGTAAGCTTGTTGTTAATCTTTTTAACTGCTTGGATAAAAATAACAACTTCCCTGCCTACAGGAGTAATATACACCAAGGAACAGGTGGAGGCAATGACTTTTGCCAGTGAGATTGAGGCTTTTGACTGGTACAACCTTTATGCCTTGATGCTGGGTTTCGGGATAAGAAGGTGTAATAGAAGGTATTTTGATCCGGAAACGAAGGAGCTCACAAAGTCTAGGATCTTTGTATGTGCGCGACAAGGTGTCCGATCTGATAAGTGGAAATACAAAGAAAATCGGAAGAGGGAGCATACTAGAAACACTCGGTGCCTCTGCAAAGCTCGAATAAGAATTAAAAGAACTTCACCTACGGAGCCGTTTACAGTGGATTATTTTCAACCAGAACATTCTCACACACTTTCTGATCCACAGTGCAGGAGCATGCACCGGTCTCACAGAAAGGTGACCGAGTCAGATATCGAACACATCAGATCATTGAAGGAGGTGGGCATAAAGTACTGTCAAGGCTTCCTTTTGATGGTAAAACAATCCGGAGGCTATGCCAACGTCCCTTACACACAGAAGGATATGTATAACAAAATGGCTTCTCTGGACAAATTATATTCCAATGAAGGAGATGGCCAACAGACTCTGAAGTTCATTGATAGTCTGAAAAAAAGCCATCATGGTGTTTTCAAAAGGTAAGAGTATTATCTATTACTCTAAAAATGTTTTCTACACTGTTGATATTATGTTCACACATTAGAATTGCTATCTTTTGCTTACAATTGTTATCTTTTGTAAGAATGTTTTCTTACATGCTATCAGATTGTTCTGTTCCTTTATAAAAATTTTCTATATCTTTAATAATGCTTTCTGTATATTATTTTTGTTTTTTAGGTTCATATTGGGGAGCAACCAAGAACTTCAAAGTTTATTTTGGTGTGACAGGAGATCACAGGAAGATTACAAAAGGTTTGGGGATGTACTTATTTTCGATGCAACATACAAAGCAAACATGTATCGAAAACCCTTAGTAATTTTATCTGGGGTGAACAATCACTTTCAAAATACAGTTTTTGCCTTTGCGGTTGTTCATGACGAGAAAAAAGAAACATATGAGTGGGTCTTGAGTTGTTTGATGGAGGCAATGGAGAATAAGAAGCCCGTGTCGGTTATTACGGATGGTGATTTAGCCATGAAAAGTGCCATTCAAAAAACTTTCCCACATGCAAAACATCGTTTGTGTTCTTGGCATCTTTGTCGGAATGCTGAAGGAAAGCTGAAGAAGGGTGCCGCATTCATTTCTGATTTTAAGAAATGTATGCATAGTAGGAAACCCGAGAATTTTTGGTTTGAAGATTGGCAGGCCATGGTAGAAAGATGGGACCTCTCTCATAACCATTGGATCCAAGTAACCTACTTGGCTAGGCACATGTGGGCAGAGACATACCTGAAATTCTTCTTCTTTGCCGGACAAACAACAACCTCGAGGTGCGAGAGCGTAAACAGTTTTTTCAAGGATTTTGTGTCCTATATGGATAAGTTGGTCGACCTTTGCAGGGGTTTAATGACTGGGTTAGGAAAGCTACGAAAAAATGAGAGGGAGGAACACTTTAAATCTGACCAATCGGACCCGATATGTACAACGAGGTTCAGGAAGCTAGAGGAGCATGCAGCTGAGGTATTCACAAATAATATCTTCCTCAAGTTCAAGCATCAAGGCTGAGATGGCAGAGGATTACAGAGTAACGAAGGTTATTCCCATTGAAGAATCAAAGGTTGATCAATTCTACGTGATGAGAGGTGAAATAAAGCACAGTGTGGTACGCATATTTCTCCCTTCATGTACTAATTGATATTAGTTTGTAGTGTAGTGTACACACGTAGTACTTTTGATGCCTAAATATCAAATAAATGTCTGCGTATTTACAAGGGTTTTCTAATCCTTTGAAATTGTTATCTATTCGTTTATGGTAATTCTCTATAGTTTCCTACATAAATTTTGAAATGAATGTTATCTTTCATGTGATTATTGTTCTCCCGCTTTTTAACATTATCTTCTCTACTGCTGCAGCAAATTGTTCAGTGTACACGATCTAATCGCGGTCTTTGCTGCACTTGCTTTAAGTTTGAGACATCGAAGATGATCTGCAAACATATGATTCTTGTTCTGAAAGAGAAGGGTGTTAATAGGATCCCTACAAATTTAATTGCTGATAGGTGGGTAAAAACGGATAAGAAATTCTACGCAACCGAGCCTTCGATGAAGGAGCCTATTCAGAAGTCGTGTGACGACCCAGCCGTCCAAGCTTCTCGTCGGGGTGCCATGAAGAGCCAGGTGACATTGTACACCTCTTTGGGTTGTAGATCTTTTGCAAATTATAAGTATTGGAAGGATCACATGGCCGATGGAATCAGAACTATGACGAGAATGTGTACTCAATTTGAAGAGGGTACCCACGGAGTTGTGAAGAAAGAAGATAATCCCTACAGCCACGTGAAGAATCCGAACCCACCGGACACGAAACACCCAAAAAGACCCAAGCAGGACAAGCGCAGACGGTGCGGTAATTGCAAGGAGCTTGGACACAACAGGACTACATGTCCCAATCCTCCCGTGGACTCCTATGAAGAAGAAATCGATGCGGAAGATGATTAACGAGAGATACCAGTTGAATTTGATGACAAAGGGGACTTCTATTGGTCTCAATCAACGAATATGTCATGGAAAGGCAATTAGGACTTATGTTTGCTGGTTTTAGGATGGAATTACTCGTGAAGATCCATCACTTAGAACGGATGTTATCTACTTTGTAGGCTTTTGTTATCTAGTTTATGCTTCTGGTTATCTTTAGATCTTGTGCTGTTATCTTTCTGGGCAGTTTCTGCAGCAGAAAGATTACAATTGTTTTCTAGTGCTATCTACTAATCTAACAATGTTATCTACAAACCCTAGTGACCTGCTATACCGGGTAAACTTTTTGTCTCGTAGTGACGGGGCCCGCGCTAGCGGACAAATTAGCTGACGTCCGCCCTATTGGCGGACGCACTGTAGACCAACCCTTATATATAGCATGAAGTCTATCTTCATGTGTGCAAGGGGGATTAGGTGAGATGTGAAAATGAAGGTACTTGTTTATGGGATAAATAGTTATCTTTCATTTTCTTTTAGAAATTATTTTCTTACCTTGGCGTCTGCCTTCCAATTGATGTTTGATTTGGACTTGTGTTTATCTTAGATTCTTAGTAAGCAAAAAATGATACTGTCTCATGGGTTGATGTCCCAAACAGACTCTTACGATTAGGAAGTGAAGGAATTTTCAACTTGACCTGATTATATTACATGCTTATGGGGTTCATACCTGATTATATTACATGCTTATGGGGTTCATGGACTTTGGGAGCGGGATGCCGTTGAATCAAAATTACCTGGAAAAGGCTATTTGATTTGAAATCTGTATTCCACATGTTTCTTGGCCTTGAAAGTATCTATTTTCCTTTAAAAGCCGCGTGGATGACAGATGCTCAATTTGTAGCTGATGGCTATTCTTTTCTTAGTTTGCATTTGATGAGTAAAAACTGACCTTGCGTAATTTTAGGGGCACATGTCAGTATATACTGTTTCTTTGTCTGTAAATATGAGGGAGGACCGGTGAATTATTTGCTTTCTCAATGTGATATTGCTTGTTTTGTGTAACTTGACACTGGATTCATGTTGCCTGAAATGGGTTTATCATGGTTCACTTTTGTGATTATAGATGCTCATTTGAGAATTACCAACTGTTCTAGGATTTGCTTTTGAGAGTGTAGAATCAGTGGAGTATTTTGTTCCCTTCTTAACATGGTTTGTATTAAATGTTCTCTGATAGTTTTATCAAAAAGTGAGATGCTTTTAAATTCCATACGGCTAACAGTTTCAACTTTCATGTGATAGCAATATGTTAAGTGGTACTTGTGTGACTTCATTACCATGCATTTCTGTGGTTGTGTGGTCATATTGGCATGCTTTGTCACTAGCTTTTATTTCTGGGTAACTGTTGGATTTTTAGTTGCTGAAATAGTAGTATTCCTCTACCCCTTTTTATTATTAGGGGCTCTAACCTCACCTCTCCAAGTCTCCTCATACAGCCTCATTCACTTTATCTTAAAGCGACAGTATAAACGCCCGCACTGAGTATTGCAATGATAACCCAAACACATGCTTACACTCGTATGACATCCTAGTTAAGGCTCTCTGATAGATGATTTTACAAATATTATTCTTTGTATCTCTGGAATGGACACTTAGGAACTTGGATTATACTCTTGTAGTATTTTTATTTGGGTGGAAGATTGAAACGCATTTTCCCCGTTCCTCCTTTCTCTGCCTTCTAACCCTTACACTTTTTAGCCTCTCGGGGAATGTTATACTCACCAAAATAAGCATTGAAGAACTCAACTTTAGCTGTGCATTGTTTGCATGTGCTATTGGTTAGTCATTTTCGAATTGTCTTTGCTAAAATATGCAGATGGTGTTGCTCCATTTGGATGGGAATCGTTGATGTATCAGCTGCTACTTTTGGATGAACGCTCGTGTATGCAGGCTATCCACCATTAGCCCATCACTAATATGTAATCAAGGCACACCTTTAGCGGTATAAAGAAGACGTAAAACTTTTGTGTCCAACATGGCTTTTAGTTGAATGATCTTGTTAATGTTGGTAATATGATGAATGTTTCATGCATCTCTCTGGGTATTTGGTTAATTTGCTTACAGTCTCTTGAGTTGCATCTTTCTTAGCTATGAATTGGTTCGGCTAATGTTCAGGGACTGAATTTGTCATCTGATGCCACTCCATCATCGCAATAAATTCCCGATTCGCCTGTCGCAGAAGTCCCGATTAGCTGCTATTTCAAGCGGAATTGCTTTATGAAGAATGGCTTATTAATATACATACTACCATTTTGAGATTCATCAATTTTCCTGTACTCCAAGATATGTCTCTATTCTCAACACTCAATCCAATAGATCTCCTGGCTCTTGAAGAACAAAGACACTTACATACGAGTATATGATTATCCAGGCGCACTTGAGGCCAAGTATGATTCTTGGGCACGCCCCACCAGATGTTAATGTAATTTACCCATGATCGACAAGCAGCCCAATCCACATTGAGTTCGATCTTTAGAGAGTGGAGGGGATAGTCATTGAGTGCAGAGTGGGAGATGTGCCAAGGCCGAGTCCAAATTCTTGATTTTTCCCTACTTGTCGTGATTCATCCTAAGAGAGTGTTCATTTTATCCTATTTGTCTATCCTTATTGATATGTAATTTCTCTTCTTATCATACACTTTTCCTGTTGAGGATAGTGGTTTTACTTGATGGATTTGGCGTCCTTAAAGATATGATCAAAATAGCAAAGTATAATTGTCACGATCCCGTTTTCCGGACCCCGATTAGTAACAAGATCAAGGGTCATAACTGGCCATTGTGGCCCTCTTTTCGTATCTAGTGGGATGAATAATAAAATTTGAACTTTTAAAATGAGAAAAGAAATAAAAACAACTAGTTGCGGAAGCGATTTGAAATACAGGGGTCTCATTGAGACATTGAGAGCTTTATGTAAAACAGTTTGAAGAGAAGAAAGAAGAACTTTTGATTCAATCCCACGAGACAGTACTTATCAGAGTATACATGGATCAGTTTAAATTAGAGACAACTTCGAATACCCAAACGGTACTCTTTTATACATGATCAGTCCAACTATTACACAGAGTAGGACTAGGCATACTGACTATACATTATCTATCTAGCACGTGAGAGCATGCTATATACAACAAAATTGGACTGTAGAAAAGTTTAGCTTGCAACATGATAGTACAAAACTATATTTCTATAGGTCTTCCAAAATTATCCCGGTCTCTATTGGTCTTCATCGTATCCATGTCCTGAAAACATTTACTTTGAAAGGGGTGAGCTGAAAAAGCTCAGTGAAGGGATTACTCCTCTTTTAAGTATAAAGTAACTAAAACGTCATGTTTGATCATCATTTGGAAATAATAAAACTTCAGTAAAAAACAATAAACATTTCATTTCAATCACTTTCATTTGGTTGAGATGCAGTGGGTAACCGTCCGTGATCTATAGGTTAATTTATCCCCTTACCTACCCGTGAGAGTAGTTGGTAGGCCAGTAATATATCCGTAATTTGACATGTCTTGGCGCCATCACGGTGGATCGTCGCTTATTATTGCCCAACGATAAGGTCTTGTGAATAGAACAACAAAAGTTTTCCAAAGCATCTCGTCAATTTATCATTTTTACAACTTTAACAAAATCAACGTTTAAATTAAATAATGTAAGACATACCATCATAACGACAATTAAAATATTAAATCATAAAGTAGTTTAGACACTAAATAATAGAGGAGCATGGAAATAGCATTTTGAATTATCATTTGAACAATTTAGACAGTAAAATTTGAAAGCGTAAAATACGAGTACTAAAAGTGATGGACAAAGTTTACTCACTTTCGTAGCGTGGGACGAAGTAGCTATGAGAGCAACAAATAGAATTTGGGATTCCTTGAAACAAAATACGAACGGTGGACGTTCTCTAAATTTGGAAGTGTGTCTTGAATTTTTGGAATGAGAAATAACTAAAGCACTAGCCTCTATTTATAGTAGTCAACGACCAATCAGATCGCGACGAGTCACATGACATGTGGCGTGCATGCAGCGAAAGGGCCTCCACACGCTGACATGTGTCCTCTGCGTGTCATTCATGCAAGGAATCAGCTCATATTCATGACACGTGTCCTTACTGCGTGTCAATCATGCACAACACTTCACCGAGTCGCGACACGTGCCCCCCTTGCGTGTCGCGCATGCAGGGATAGTCATAGATGTCGTGACACATGTCCCCCTGTGTGTCACACATTCATTCGGCTAAATCTAAAAGATTATCCTCAACCACCGCGACGAATAAACATGTAATGTAGTAACGTCAAGCATATAAAAAGACACATATCACGAGATGCATAAACAATACTTAATTAACACTTAAACTAGTGATTAGCACTAACTAACACTTAAACTAGTGATCAGCACTAATTAACACTTAAACTAGTGATTAACACTAATTACTCCCTAATTATTTTTTTCTTTAATTTAGAAATAGAATAAGAAATTCGACTTTCGGTGTCGTTCTAGACGAGCTTAACTATAATAGTTTAGCAATTAGGGATACATCTATCAAAATGTTAAATTCTTAAACATGAAATTTATTGAAGTAATATAAGCTTAAAAATATATGGTCATTACACTCTTCCCTCCTTATAGAATTTTGTCCCCAAACTTAAAATGTACCTTAGAGTAGATGCGGATAACGCTCACGTATCTTGTCTTCTCGTTCGCATGTAGCTTCTTCTACTAAGTGATTCCGCCACAAGACTTTCACTAAGGGAATGAATTTGCTTCTTAAGACTTGATCATGTCGGCTCGCGATTTCTGTAGGTACTTCAGTATAGGACATGTCTTCACGTATCTCTAGTGGTTGATGCTCAATCACGTGACTAGGATCATATACGTATTTCTTAATCATAGAAACATGAAAGACATTATGAACATTACTTAATTCGGGTGGTAGCACGATACGATAAGCTACTTGTCCAATGCGTTCCAAGATCTCATAGGGTCCGATATATCGTGGACTAAGTTTTCCTTTCTTCCCGAATCGAACAACCCCTTTAGTCGGCGAGACTTTAAGAAACACAAAGTCACCAACACTGAACTCCAAGTCTCTCTTCCTACTGTCACTATAACTCTTTTGTTTACTTTGAGCAAACTGAAGTTTATCTCGAATGGTCCTCACATTCTCTGTAGTGATCTGAACTATCTCTGGTCCAAGTATATGCCTTTCTCCTACTTCTGTCCAACATATAGGGGATCTACACCTTCGACCGTACAATGCCTCAAATGGAGCCATTCCAATACTAGACTAGAAACTGTTGTTGTACGTAAACTCTACTAGAGGTAGATGTTCTTCCCACCCTCCTTTGAATTCTAGGACACAAAATCGGAGTAGGTCTTCTAGGATTTGGATTACTCTCTCTGATTGTCCATCTGTCTGTGGGTGAAAGGCGGTACTAAAACGTAACTTGGTTCTCATAGCAGTTTGAAGACTATTCAAGAATCTTGAGACAAATCTAAGATCTCGATCGGAAATTATGGATACTGGAATTCCATGAAGTCGTATGATTTCACGGATATATAAGACCGCTAACTTCTCTAAGGATTCAGTTGGTTTCATGGCTAAGAAGTGAGTGGATTTGGTCAGTCTATTAACAATTACCCAAACAGATGAGTTACCTTTTGAAGACTTTGGTAATCCCATGACAAAGTCCATGGTGATATGTTCCCACTTCCATTCTGGTATAGGGAGAGGTTGTAACAAACCGGTTGGTCGTTGGTGTTCTGCTTTCACTTGCTGACACAAAAGACACTTGGATACAAAGTCAGCTATGTCCGTCTTCATTCCTTTCCACCAATATAGTTCCCGTAGATCTCTATACATCTTCGTACAACCAGGGTGAATTGCAAACTCAGAATCTTGTGTCTGTTCCATTATGAGCTTCTTAATTTTTGGTTCACTTGGAACACAATTACGTCCTTTAAATTTGACCAAGTTATCTTGAACAGAGAAGTCGGATACTTTACCACCAACCACATCATTTGAAATAGTAATCAACTCCAAATCATTCAATTGTGCCTTTTGAATTTCTTCTAAAAGAGGCTTTACTACAAGGGCATAAGAATGGCTAGAGGCTCTATGCGGGATTACTTCTAATTCCAATCTATCGAATTCCTTGTGTAGGGTGGCTTCACGTGTGATCAAATAGGCTAAGTTGGACTTTCGGCTCAAGGCATCAGCTAAAACATTAGCTTTACCTGGGTGATAACGAATGGTGATGTCATAATCTTTCATCGTCTCAAGCCATCTCCTTTGTCTATTATTCAAATCCTTCTGAGTAAAGATGTACTTAAGGCTCTTATGATCTGTGTAAATTTCACAAGGAACTCCATATAAGTAGTGACGCCATATCTTCAAGGAAAAGATCACTGCTGCCAATTCTAAGTAGTGTGTGGCATAATTAACTTCATAGGGTTTTAATTGCCTAGAGGCATAGGCAACTACTTTTCCCTCCTGCATAAGAACACAACCAAGACCTTTCTTTGATGCATCATTGTATATTGTATAGGATCCGATCTCAAATGGGAGAGATAAGATAGGCGCAGTAACTAATCTATTCTTCAACTCTTGAAAGCTCCTCTCACAATCACCATCCCATTTAAATGGTGACTCCTTTCTAGTCAAACGGGTGAGAGCAGAGGCTAATACTGAGAAGTCTTGCACAAATTTCCTATAGTAACTGGCCAATCCTAAGAAACTTCTAATCTCTTTGACATTGGTAGGTCTAGGCCAATTAACAATAGTCTCAATTTTTTTTGGGTCTACTCCAATACCATCCTTTGAAACAACATGTCCAAGAAATGAAATTGCGAGAGCCAAAATTCACACTTCTTCAATTTTGCATAAAGCTTCCTATCTATCAAGGTTTTGAGTACTGATTTCAAATGCTCAGCATGATCCTCATAGGTCTTGGAATAAATCAGGATATCATCAATAAAGACGACTACAAACTCATCAAGAAATGGTTTAAACACCCTATTCATCAAATCCATGAAAACAGCTGGGGTATTGGTCAAACCAAATGGCATAACTAAGAATTAATAATGACCATATCTGGTGCGGAATGCACTCTTTGAAACATCATCAGCTTTAATCTTCAACTGATGGTACCCTGACCTCAAATCAATATTAGAAAAGACACAAGCACCTTTTAATTGATTAAAGAGATCATCAATCTTAGGATACTTTTTCTTAACTGTGACCTTGTTAAGTTCTCGATAATCTATACACAGTCTCATGGTTCCGTCTTTCTTATTCACAAAAAGAACAGGTGCACTCCAAGGTGATATACTGGGTCGGATGAATCCCTTATCCGGTAATTCCTGCAGTTGTAACTTCAACTCTTTCAACTCTGCTGGGGCCATACGGTATGGTACTTTGGAAATAGGTGCAGTTTCAGGAGCGACATCTATGCTAAACTCAATCTCTCTATCTGGTGGCAACTCCTTAATATCATCAGGGAAGACATCAGGAAACTCTCGAACTATGGGTATGTTTTCTAGTTCCACTTCCTCTTGTGATTGGTCAACTATATAGGCAAGATATCCCTGATAACCCTTTCGGATTAACTTTTGAGCTTGAATATATGAAATTAGATGAGGTGGAGGTACAATTCCACTTCCGATAAAAGAGAAATCAGGTTTGCATGGAGTATGGAAGTTGACATTTTTCCTATGACAGTCTATAGTTGCATGGTTAGAAGACAACCAATCCATGCCGAGAATGACATCAAAGTCATGAATGTCCATGGGGATTAAGTATACAGTCATAGATATGTCTCCTATTTTGATATGACATTTCCTGTAGATAGAGGAACTAGCTAGCATAGGTCCAAGAGGTGTTGACACATTTAAAGCATAGCCAAATGGCTCTGGTTTTCTAAGAAGATGCCGAAAAAAAGCATATGATACAAATGAATGAGTGGAACCAGAATCAATAAGGACATTAGAAATAAAAGAATTGATAGGAAGTGTACCTGAAACAACTGAAGATGTGGAAGGAACATCTCCTGGAACAAGAAAAAAAGCTTTCCCCTGCCTAGTTGACTCATTTCGAGTGGTTTCTTTCTTCTGACATGATGAATTTGGTTGTGCTGGGGGAACAGAGTTACAATTTATGGTCCGATGCCCTGGTTTACCACAGCGGTAACAATTATTAGTGCCTAGGAAACAAACAGGGCTTCTATGATAATTGAGACACTTAGGGCACTGAGGAGGGTTGTTATGAATGGGGCCACGTGGATGAAGAGGATTCTGATGGTAGGGGTTTCCAGGACTTTTGAAAGAAACATTATGGTTTAGCCAATTGTTGTTATTCATGTTACCTCCATTCCTTGCCGCTTCATTCCTATTCCTCTGATCCCGATGTTGATGATACTCTTCATTTCCTTTCTCTTCCATCAAAGCCCTATCAACAACTTCATTATAGGTAGGAAACCTGAACAGTTCAACCCTACTTCTGATATTCCATCTAAGACCACCTTCAAACTTTCTTGCCTTCTGGTTTTCATTCATCCCAACATGGGAGGCATAGCGAGAAAGTTCAGCAAACTTAGCCTCATACACAACCACAGACATATTCCCCTGCGTTAGAGTGAAAAACTCAGCAATCTTTTGGTCTCTAAGATGCTGGGGGAAGTACTTTTCGTTGAACATCTCAACAAACCGAGCCCAATCCATATAGGGCTCTCTTCTAGACATTATTAACCACCATTGGTAAGCTTCTCCAATAAGGTTATAGGTAGCAAACACTACCTTATGCCTTTCAGTACATGGCATGGCTCTAAATATCTTCTCAGTTTCTAATAACCATGACTCGGCCTCAACTGGGTTTGGGATTCCAGAAAAGGTAGATGGTTTCAAACCTTGAAAACGATCTATTGTGGAGGTTCTACGGTTATAGTCGGCCAAGTGAACAGGACCTTCAAGAGCTCGTTCAATCCTATCAGCACTACTTGAACCATTACCTAAGGTTGACCCGACCATATGGCTATTATAATTTACTTCATGACTTGAGGACTGTCCATGTCCCGTAGTATCATCAGCATGGTTGTTCCCTGATCCATTTCCCCCAAGGGTGTTCATCCTAAGAGAAAAGAAAGCTATGTTAGTATCTTTTCAATGGTTGTCTAAGGCGGGTCATAAGCATTTCTTAATTTTATCGCATAAGACACTCAAATAATTCGTTTGGACTCAATCTCATAGTTTTAAAGGGTAATAGATATATTGGTTTTTAGTAAACATGGCTCTGATACCATGTTGTCACGACTCCGTTTCCCGGATCCCGATTAGTAACGGGATCAAGGGTCATAACTGGCCATTGTGGCCCTCTTTTCATATCAAGTGGGATGAATAATAAAATTTGAACTTTTAAGATGAGAAAATAAATAAAAACAAATCGTTGCGGAAGCGATTTGAAATACAGGGGTCTCATTGAGACATGAGAAATCAATTTGAAAGCTTTATGTAAAAACAGTTTGAAGAGAAGAAAGAATAACTTTTGATTCAATCCCACGAGACAGTACTTATCAGAGTACACATGGATAAATGAGCAATTTAAATTAGAGACAACTTCGAATACCCAAACGGTACTTCTTTTATACATGATCGGTCTAACTATTAAACAGAGTAGGACTAGGCATACTGACTATACATTATCTATCTAGCACGTGAGAGCATGCTATATACAACAAAATTGGACTGTAGAAAAGTCTAGCTCACAACATGATAGTACAAAACTATATTGCTATTGGTCTTCCAAAATTATCCCGGTCTCTACTGGTCTTCATCGTATCCATGTCCTGAAAACATTTAGTTTGAAAGGGGTGAGCTGAAAATCTCAGTGAGGGGATTACTCCTCTTTTAAGTAAGAAGTAACTAAAACGTCATGTTTGATCATCATTTGGAAATAATAAAACTTCAGTAAAAAACAGTAAACATTTCATTTCAATCACTTTCATTTGGTTTAGATGCAGTGGGTAACCGTCCGTGATCTATAGGTTGATATATCCCCTTACCTACCCGTGACAATAGTTGGTAGGCCAGTAATATATCCGTAATTTGACATGTCTTGGCGCGATCACAGTGGCTCGTCGCTTATTATTACCCAGCGATAAGGTCTCGTGAATAGAACAACAAAAGTTTTCCAAAGCATCTCGTCAATTTATCATTTTTGCAACTTTTACAAAATCAACATTTAAATTAAATACTGTAAGACATACCATCATAACGACAGTTAAAATATTAAATCATAAAGTAGTTTAGACACTAAATAATAGAGGAGCATGGAAACAACATTTTGAATTATCGTTTTAACAATTTAGACAGTAAAATTTGAAAGCGTAAAATACGAGTACGAAAAGTGATGGACAAAGTTTACTCACTTTCGTAGCGTGGGACGAAGTAGCTATGAGAGCAACAAATAGGATTTGGGATTACTTGAAACAAAATACGAACGGTTGGCCTTCTCTAAATTTGGAAGTGTGTCTTGAATTTTTGGAATGAGAAATAACTAAAGCACTAGCCTCTATTTATAGAAGTCAACGACCAATCAGATCGCGACGAGTCACATGACCTGTGGCGTGCAAGCAGCGAAAGGGCCTCCACACACTGACATGTGTCATCTGTGTGTAATTCATGCAAGGAATCAGCTCATATTTATGACACGTTCCTTACTGCGTGTCAATCATGCACAACACTTCACCGAGTCGCGACACGTGTCCCCCTGCGTGTCGCGCATGCAGGGACAATCATAGATGTCGTGACACATGTCCACCTGTGTGTCACACATTCATTCGGCTAAATATAAAAGCTTATCCTCAACCACCGCGACGAATAAACATATAATGTACTCACGTCAAGCATATAACAAAGCCACATATCACGAGATGCATAAACAATACTTAATTAACACTTAAACTAGTGATTAGCACTAACTAACACTTAAACTAATTATTATCACTAATTAACAATTAAACTAGAGATTAGCACTAATCATTCCCTAATTATTTTTATCTTCAATTTAGAAATAGAATAAGAAATTGCGACTTTCGGTGTCTTTCTAGACGAGCTTAACTATTATAGTTTAGCAATTATGGATACATCTATCAAAGTGTTAAATTTTTAAACATGAAATTTACTGAAGTAAAATAAGCTTAAAAATATGTGGTCATTACATTAATGACACTACTGTTGTATACATTATAAATAATTGTGAGACTGTTGTTATATGCAATATAAACAATCGTATCTGGAAAGCGGATATCTTAGTTGGAATCTCTTTTCAAGTACTACCTTTGTTTATTCTTTTTGAGCTTTTTTCACTTCTTGACACTATTCACTAGATCACTTTGACCGGTGATTTGGTTATCAAAACAATACACGATTTTGGTAATCTTTGCATGATGTTGTAGAGTTCACTTTACTCTACAATGAAAAAAGAGTCAAAAATTAAATCGTTTTGCTATCGAAATCACCGAGTCAAAGTGACCCAGGTACAGGTAAAACAGTCAACCGTAATTGAAAGAAGAAACAGATGTAGTAGTATGTACAAAAACTAACTAATCCAATTATACGGCTTGTCGGTATCAGTATTAGTAACCGGTAAATTTGAAAGACTTGTGTGTTAATGGGACTAAGTGCATTGGGCTAATTCGTTTATGTTGCTGTAGTACAGATTTCGTGAACATCATGATTCTTTTATAAGTTAAGGGTGTTAATCAGCGAAAATGATGATTTAGAGGATATCCGTGATAAGAAACAATAGTTGAGGGTGTTAATCGCGAAACATGATAAAATATTGGGTAAAAGACAAAAATCACCCCTCGAATATGAGTTATATACAAAAACACCTCTCATATTTGGGGATATACAAAAACCATCACTGTCACTAACAGATATACAAACACCCCTCCTGTTTGGGGTGCAATCTTACTTTTTTATGATTTTGGCCCTATTTATATTTTTTATTTATTTTGTTAATGTTCTTGATGTTTTTGAACACCACCACCACAACCACAACATCATCAGCGATAAATCACAGCTCAAACTACTACTACCCCTCACCAGACCCCATATCAAACTTTAATTCAACTAAAAAAACACTCAAATTAACAATACTTGAGAAGCTTTTTGGGTCTCTGTAGATAAACCCACAAACATATTCTGCAACACACAGAGGGAGAGAGAGACAGTGACAGAGAGTCAAACCCAGAACCGAAGAAGAGAAGATGAAGAAGAAGAAACACACGAGCAGCCACTCTCCTCCTTCTTCTCCAACTCCTTTCTCTCTCTCCCCTGTGTTCGTTGGGCCAAAGCAGCAGCAGTAGCTGCGTAGTCGGCCTCTTCGCCGACTTCTCCTCCTCCGTAACCAATTCGGACACCACTCTCACCTCTATTTAAACCCCCTTCGATCAAGCTCTCACCCTCACAACAAAAACCCCTGCAAATCCCCCTACTCGGTTTTTACCGAGACAAAAAATCACCCACCTACAACGCCAATCACCAGCCACAGTCACCACCACCACTCTCTCTCTCCAAACCGCCTGCAATCCCCGACGACCCAGAAGAAAAAAGCAGCAGCAACAGCCGCCAATTACCACCAGTTGCCGCCAATTACCACCAGTTGGCTTTTGCAGAACAACACTTTCGATTATGGCGAAATCGATCGTCCACGAAGGTATGAAGTTGCTTTATACACTATTTCTGCGAATTTAGGGCTTCCGAGACATCCTAATCTGTTTCCCCTTTCTTGTACCTGCAGAAATCGGATTTCCGACCGCCGGCGACTTCATCGCTCGGTACGATAACATGTCCGTCAACTACGATAGCTTGAAGGAGAAGGCAACGCCGGCCATGGAAAGTGTTTACGGAGCCGTAGTTCGGACGTCGTTGACCGGCTTGTTCGCCATCGGAGCTAGTCTTCTCTTAGACGGCGTCGTCGACACTTCTGGCTCTCATTCTCACCCTCCCTCTATTGTACGCGGCGTTGGGCATCTACTCTGCTCTGTCGAGATTGTGCCCCCTTCATGTGCCCATTAGAGACTGGGTCATCATCGAAGAAAAGTTTCTTCGTGACCTGCATGATTTTAGGGATTCAGAGTACCTTGGACTCGGCGAGAAGGAGTTGGTTGCGCTAGAGAGGCTTGAATTTACTCCTGGTTTCTCATACCTGAACAAGCGCGCTTATATGTTGATTGTTCTGAATGTTGTGATTGGTGTTTATGTGTTCATGGTAGCGTTTATTCCGGTCTTTTTCTAGTGAGGTAATCTCGACTCCATCCAAGTGAAGCTCTATATGGTCTTGTTTATATGTGTATTTTGTTGTTTGTGATTGATTTTGATTTGTTTGGTTGTTTGTGAACTTTGGGTAATTTTCGGCACAAATTTAGGGAGAAATTGATTTTAGGATGGAATATTGGATTTAGGAGACTTGCTTCAATCTCTGTTATTAACCATCTAATTTCTACAATAGGATCCGGACTTCTCAATTTCGGTTAAGCATTGATTGGATAAGTAACGATCTAATATATGTTATTACCAAAAAATGCCTACAATAGGATCCGGACTTCTCAAGCTTGAAAAAGGCACTTAAATTGACATTGAAATTCTTCGTTTTGTCTATGTGTCGTGTGGTTTAGTTGGTCAGAACTCAGAAGTGCCTTTACCATGCACGGATTCTAACTTATAAGGTAGATGTGAAGAAAGGCAGGTACTTGTTTTTGAGTTTTGTATGATGGATTTTATCTCTAATTTGTTTCTTACACCTGCCGTCCCTCTGTTTGGTTCAGAATAATGATTATCTTGTTAAGCATGACTACTGTTTATTGTGATAAATATCCTGACCTGATTTTGATTGTTCAATTGAAACAGCCTCTTCCTTTCATTTGGTTAACTTATGGGCCTTCATTTGTAGTGGGAGGAGAATGTTGTTTTCCAATCAAAATTAACCTGAAAAAGGCTTCTCAGAGTGAACTATGTTCCCCACATTTTGGAATATGTTGACAGTTAACTTGGGGTTACCTATGGTTGTGATGATGAGGTTTGAGCTCCAAGGTCCACTGTGAGTTTTGTCTCACTTTGATAAGTGTTCACAACCCGTGAAGCACTAAAAATGAAGAGGGATTTTAGGAGACATAAAAGTAACTTAACAAACAAAACTTCCCTTTAAAAAATTTATTAAGAGGATCATACTTTCTTTGCTTCCTTTTCCTCTTAGAAGCCTTTGCTAGAACACCGGGGTGAGGTAGAAACTTGCAACGCTTGATATTATGACCAAGGTGCAAGCAAATTCAGGGCACATTGGTCTTCTTTCCCGTCTTCTGCATCTTCTATATGTCAAGGTTCTATTGTTGTTCTTCTTCTTCGTCCTCATTGTGACCCTTTTGCCTAAGCTTACTTGATCTACCTGGCTGTTTTTGGAACTTTATTGGAGGCTTACCACTGATGGGCCACATATTAGATTTGGATCCATTAATTGGCATGATCACGGGATCACATGACTTCATAGAGGTTTCCCTTGTGTAATACTCACTCACAGAAATCCTCGGGATGCCAGCACTGTCATAAATAATGCTCCATCTAATTCATGTTTATTTTTTCCCAGCCTCTTTTGAATGTTCAGACATAACTTTGCAGGCTATTTTCTCATTGCCTCTCTCCTTACCTTAGCCACCCCATCATCATACACCTTAAAGACTCAAAGCAAGCAATGATTAGTTTGTCCCTTGCCGATAAGATGTTCCTATAGAAGTTTTCAAATAAGTTCTGGGACGTTATATAACACTCAAGAGTGTGTCTGAAAGTGAGACCTCAGCCATTCAATTGGATGTTTGCCCGCATGAACCCATGTAAATGCTCCATCATCCATCTTCTTCATCTTATCCATTTCCCTTGAAAAGTCTGGTGCTGTAGTTGCTTGAGCTGCATTCAGAGTCTTACCCTTGTAAGCTTTCCTTTTCTTGTTGCACAAGTGTTGAACACAAAACTAGTGTGCTGCGCCTAGAAGGCTGGAATCAGCCTTTCTCAGTGCATTTCTGAGATCCTGCAAAATGCAGACCAACTAGTATAGTCAGGGTCGCATCATGGCAGTCAGTTAATTCACTTAAGTATACACAAAGGACATAGTAATCTGATAAGACACTTTCTTGTCTGAGATGAATGTCCAAGCTCCATCGTTCTCGGTATTCACATCTTCCTCTAATAAATCAAGAAACCGATTCCATGCGTCTGTGGTCTCCAACTCAACAACAGCCCATGCTACAAAGTACTGGCAATTGTTGGCATCAACTCCAACATCAGACATGAGTTCCAACTTCCATGTGGCAAATGTTGCATATTGTTCCATTTCAGACCCTTCAGCTAAGATCTCTGCTTTCTGCTTTGCTCTGCAGACCTTGATTTCTCTGGATTTATTGAGTGGTCTTCTTAACCTGAGCCTGAAAAGCTGATAAAGGCCACTCGAGGTCTAGTCTAACCTGGTCAACATATTCTTGTGCAAACCACTTTGCATTCACCCACTTGATGTTAAATACTTCATTACGTTGATATACATCATTGAATGCTCTCACGAGAAAGCTTCCCGACTTCCTGCACTTAGCGGCATATATCTCCCAATTATACCCTTCTTTAGGGCTGTCAAACAGGGCGGTCCGGCCCCGCCTGGAGGGAGCACTGCCGGTCCTGGCCCTATGCTGGTCCTCAGCCGATTCAAGGAGTCGGGGGGGGGGGGGGGGGGGGATCCAAGATTCAAGAACCCAAGCCCTTGCTCAGCCCACGGAACCAGACCCCCTGTAGCCAGGGCCGGGTCAGCCCATCAACTTTTTGAAAATAGGTATATTATTTATATTTATATGTATTCTTTAAAAGGAATACAATATAATAATAGCAAAAATACAAGGCATTGAAATAGGCGGTTCAAGCGGGCGCGGTTTTGTGGGCTGTGTTCAGGGGCGGGCTCTGGCGCTCCTGGTCCTAACCGTGGTCCGGGCGGGTCCGACATTAGCAAATCCAGAAACCAGCCCGGACCACTACATGTGCGGGCTAGGACCTTTTTACGACTACCATGATCGCTGGCCGATCCGGTTCGGCCGCGCTTATTCTCTGTGTATTGTTTTACTTTAAACTGACATCTCCTCTTGTTACAACCATATGCCCTAAAAGCATTCCCAAACTCACCCCTGTAAAATTTTCTTCTAAAAATCGTTTTGCACCTCAAGAATTGGCTTAGTCAGACTCGTTTTCGTGTTAATAGCTGCCAGTGGTCGAGTTGATTTTGGTTTATCTCTCAACCTTTACTGTTTCCCAAAAATTTGTTCTACGAAACGCTGACTGAGGAGTGTTGCTCGTTTAGCGTGTGTTATCGGTTTGTAATTACACCAGGTGGAGGGTAATTTACAAACATACCCAGCACCATTTGGTATCTTTAACTGTTGTAGACTTGGAATTTCCCTTGTTTGTATAATATTCTTGTATGCTCCTTATGATTTAGGAGCTCTACATCCTCTCTTCAAGTCTCCTCATATAACAGCATTGGGACTTACTTTCAACGTGACACTCTAGGCACCTTAATTTGAAGATTGCAGGATCAGCTCCCTGTGGCATCCAAGCATGAAACACTAGGAACTTCAACTTTTAGCTCTATGTTAATGATTGACTCATGTGGAAAACCGAAACACAGTATAGGATTTTCATGCTTCTTCACTCCTAATTGGTACAGTTTCAAAAGACTTTGTGCTATTCGTCTCTTCCCTTTACCTACAAACCTTTTTACCTGTTCCAAAGGTTGATACTTAACAAAATAAACATTAAAGCTCTCAATTCCTCAACATTTTCTCAATATCGTGAATGCATTCCTTTGATCTGCTATTGATATGATAGTTGTCTAATGATTGTCCTGGGTAAATCATGCAGACGCTGCTGTTGTTGCACTTGGATGGAAATTTCTGCCCTCTGCTATCTGGATATATGAGCTGCTTCCTTTGGATATAGTATACTTGTTCGTAGTTTTTAACTGCTATCACCAATATGTAAACGTGGCAAACTTTTTAGAGCCTGATGAAGTACGTGATACTATTAGATATGTGATGAGTAACATGATCATGGACGTTTGCACTCTTGGATAGTTGCATTTTCTCGTCATCATTTCTCTTTGGCCTTTTAAGTATATACTTTGTTCTATTTGGTACAAAAGTGTTTGGCAATGAATCGCCAATTTTCTTACAGTGTCTTGTGTTGCACGTCTCCCAGGTCTGATTTCTCCCTAATTTTTCAAATATTATGAATCTTTGAATCATCATAATTTCTCCTCTTGAGCCCATCGTGGTCTCATTGAGCTTCTCTAACTGACATAGACTCCCCAAGTATTTTGGTGGAAAATGGGAAGTCATGCATTTGGGATGGAATACCATATCACTCTCTTCTTTTGGTTCACTTGAGACAAGTGTTCAGCCAATGAACCAAGAGGAATGTTATGATTTCCTGATGGCGTCGGAACAAGCCATTCGCTAGAATTTGAGACACCGCTTCTGACCGTGAGTCCGTGACTCCTCCGACCCCTGCTGTTACTCTCTTCCCATCGTCAATTGTGCATATGTTACCGTGTGGATGACTTGCTCACGTAAAAAAGAGCTAAGATCATAAGAACATTTAAATGCCAACTACATATAAAAATGAGACGATCATCCAAGATTATCAAACACAATTTTTCCCTGACAAAATATTTATCATCAATATCAAGTATTGTGTTGTTGCTCAATAAAGATATTATTTGTTGTGGACTAGTAAACTTAACCCCCATTTTTTTGGGTAAGAACCAAGCGGCTAAACTTTGTCCCTCAACCGAAAACAGCGTAGATACACCAGAATGAATTTTGCTTCTTCCAACAATTGAATGAAATAAACTTTTTTTTTTATATCCAAGCGTTAAAAAAATTAGAATAAATCTTCAAAAAAAAAGGAATATGATGTGGCAATTTCGGCTTCCCTCCAGATAGTCGGTTCGGCAAATCTAACTTTTCTCGTTCTATTTAAGTTAAAGAGCCTCATCTATCAGTAATGTCTAGGGGTGAAACTTCAACGGGTTGAACTCGACCAACCCAAGTCCAGTCCGAATTAAAATAGGGCCCGAACACATAGCTTTAGTAGTCAGGACAGGCTTGGTCAGAAATTATCAGCCTGAATTACAATTAGGGTTGGGCTTGGGCAAAAATATTAAATGACGGGCTAACCCGATCACTACCTCTCACATTATATTTTAATAAAATTATGTAGCATATCTACATGAATATGCTACTTTTCATTGATTATTACGGATATTTTAATCAGTATTTTGTTCTTGAATTAGTTTATTTGATTTTTTTAAAATATAATTTTCTTGTATTTTAAAAAATGCATTAAGTTTAATGTCCTAGCTCGAATCCCGCCCGAACCCGAATTGATCTAAATGAATTTAGGCTCGGAAGGGCTGCAAATTCTCTTAACTCGGGCTGGGCTGGGTTTGGGCAGCCTCGACAAAACTCGGGCTCGGGCTTAGACAAGGGTGCCAACCCGTCCAACCCGCCCGAGTTGCAGTCCTAGTAATGCCAAGTTTAATAAAGGGAAGTAAAAAAAGGTGCGTTCTTCTCGTCACGGGAAGATCGCTTTCTACATGGAAAGATATTCGCTTGCTCAGTCGTCACTCGCCGAGTTCTTCCGCGAACTCGCGGAGTACATATTAAATTATTAAGAACCAGTTTCGTAATATTTTTGTTTTCTAGAACTTTGTTTTTGTAATCTAAAAACACTATTATTGTGTTTTGTAAATTTATCTTTTCTGTTTTCTGGAAAACAACTGTTTTTTTCCTCAAAAAAAGAGGAAGAAACAATTGCTTTCCCACAACCACTTTTGAAAAACAGAGGAAGGATTGTTTTTCGGAACCTATTTTTCGATAAATGTATTATTTGACATGTCTGATATTGTCATTTCGACAACAACATCGACTCTAAAGCACTAATTACAAAATAAAAAAAGTGTATAAAGTGCTCGCCCACAACAGTTTAAATACGTAATTTACCAAACTCTCTTCACGTCGCGTAAATTTTCACAACAACTTTCTCACTGTACTTCTTAATTCTTATCTAAACAGCTTTCTAAAACGGCACAACATTAACAAGCTAGCTCGAAATATACTTTATTCGGAGGGTTAAAAGACACTTTTGCTACTCAGAGCATTCAGGGGCAACGTGAAAAGAAAAAGCATTCGAGGGCGTTTACCGGAAAAAGGCAAGTACTTGGGAAATAGTGAAATTATACAAACTTTAAAGATATTTTCATCATAGAGCGGGAAAATCGCTTGCTATTTCACACTGACCAGAGAACAAACTCCAGAGCTAGAGGGTCTCTGTACGGTTAGGGGTTCGAAGACGAAGCAGCTACAAATACAATGGAACGTCGGAATGATCATCGCCGGAGTTAGAAACTGATCTATTAACTATTTACGCTTAATTAGGCCCCGATCATCGCCGGAGCCCCGCTGTCAGAGACGGACTCGTCATGGAGGATGAATTCCGCCGCGAACTGCAGATCTTCAAAGACTAGGCGGGCGGCCACACAGTGGCGCTAGATCAGCTGGAAACGCTTGAGTTTCTTCTTCCTCTGTTTCTCTCGCCTGACCAGAGGGAGCTATGCCACGATCTGGTTTGGTGCCGCCATCGCTGTTATCGTGTTTGCGTCAGCGGCTAGTCCCCTCTGCTTCCACTTGATCATCGATTAACTCTGATTACGAAGCTGCTTCTGATTTTTGTATAATTATGTGTCTGGATGTTTGTATGATATGAATTTGCTTCAATTTGATATGTTCACTCATTTTGTTTGGGAAAAAGGTTTCTCTTACCCTTGAATCCCTTTCCCTTTGATGTTTGGTTTCACTTAGTGATTGTGGCCTCGTTTGGATAGCTTGGTTGAGGGGTTCGGTCAACCAAACCTCTCGTGTGTTTGGATGAGGGGGTTAGAAAACTCAGAAATTCGGTGGCCGGGTCAGCTTTAGCCGGTCACCGGCTAATTTTATATATCAAAAAAATAAACCCGGACACCCGAGAGGGGAATGGTGCCCGGATGATGGGATAACAACCAACCTTATGATAAATGTTACATCGAGTTACGGGGATTAATCACATGAAACAAGCCATAAAAGTTTGACCATCCAATAGAAAGTTGACATGTGTTCAATTAGCAACCAAAATTGCACAGCACAAATTGAGCAGCGCACCGCTCATTTCCAAGCCATCCACCGGCTAGTGAATCACCCAGGGACCGCACCATTTAATCCGGTCACCGGATTGACGAGAAAACCAAAAAAGTTAACTTTTACTTGAGGTTCACGCCAGTATCTAGTGAACTGGTTTAATGCGAGTCAAGGGATATAGATACACAGAGGAATGTCGTTTGTGGATAATAATTATTCATTAGAAATCTGCATGTTATATTGGTCTTCTAAGCACCTGTTTTCCTCGGATACATTCCATCTATTTTTGGTACTTGACATTGTATTTGTTTGGTGTGAGGCGTCTGACATGGGTTATCATGGTCCAGTGTCACCAATCTTCTATGCTTGGTGGGGATCTTGACTTGATGAAAGATGAATTAACCCTGTAGAATTCTTCCTCCTGTAGTTACAGAAGATAATTTGAGAATTACTTCTTCTAATGATTTGCTTTTAAGATTTAGGGTTGGCGGAGTTTTGTCTGAAATTTAACCTCTATTATTTGATTTATACAGGCTGCACACAGCCAAAAGTTCCCTGTGATAGAATTTGGTATAGTCTTTCTGTAACACCAGCTATTTCATGCGAGAATAAATGTTGATGTCTGTGCACTTGAGCAGCGTTGAAGAATAATGTTTGTGGCTGTGATGATGAGATTTGAGTTCCAAGGTCCACTGTGGGATTTGTCTCACTTTTGACAAGTGTTAAAACCCTGTGAGGCATTGAAACATGAAGAGGGGATTTTAGGAGATAGAAAAGTAACTTAACAAACAAAACTACTTTTTAAAAATCTACCAAGAGGATCTTATTTTCTTTGCCTTTCTTTTCTTCTTAGAAGCCTTTTTTTCCAGCCTCTTCTGAATGTTCAGACATAGTTTTCCAGGCCATTTTCTCATTGCCTTTCTCTTGACCCTTAGCCTCTTCATCATCATAGCATACACCTTAAAAGGATCAAAGCATGCATTGTGTGGTTTGTCCCTTGCTGGTAAGATGTTCCTATTGAAGTTTTCAAGTAAGTTTTTGGACACTATATAACACTTGAGAGTGCCTAAAAGTGAGATCTCGGCCATTCAGTTGGATGTTTGCCTGTACGGACACATGTAAATGCTCCATCATTTATTTCCTTCATCTTATCCATTCCCCTTGAAAAGTCCAGTACTGTAGTTGCTTGAGTTGCATATTTCAATTGGTCTTCCAGAGTTTTCCCCTGGGCGCTTTCTTAAAGTTGTCGTACAAGCATTGAACGCAAAACTGGTGTGCCGCCCTGGAACCAGCCTTCTCATTGCATTTCTGAGACCCTGAAAAATATGGACCAACTAATAAGTTAGGTGTCGCATTTTGATGATCAGTTAATTCACTTAAGAATACACAAAGGAGATGATAATCTGATAAGACATTTTTCTTGTCTGATATGAATGTCCAAGCTCCATCGTTCTCAATATTCACATCTTCCACTAATAATCAAGAAACCAATTCCATGTATCTGTGATCTCTGCCTTCTTCTTTGCTCTGTAGACCTTGATTCCACGGACATTTATTGAGTGATCTTTCTTAACCCGAGCCTGAAAGCTGATAAAGGCCACTCGAGGTCTAGTCTAGCCTGGTCAACATATTCTTGTGCAAGTCACTTTGCATTCACACACTTGCTGTTAAATTCTTCATCACGTTGATGTACATCATTGAATGTTCTCGCTAGAAAGCTTCTGACGCCCAGCATCTTAGCGGCATATATCTCCGAGCTACGCCCTTCTTTAGATTGGTCGAACAGAGCAATCCGGGACCGGATCGCTGGAGGGAGCACGGCTGGTCCCGGGCTAGTCCTCGGCCGGTTCAAAGAGTCTGAGGGGAGGGGGTCTGAGGTTCAAGAACCCTAGCCCTTGCTTGGCAAATGGACCGGACCCCCTATATCCGGGGCGGTTAGGGCAAGCCGGGGCAGCCCATCGGCTTTTTGAAATTATTATGTATACTATTTTTATTATATGTATTATTCAAAAAGAACACAACATAATAATAGCAAAACTACAATTTTGGCATAGAAATATGCGGGTCAAGCAGGCTCGATTGTGTGGGTTGTGTTCACCGGGTGGGCTTTGGCGTTCCTGGTCCTTCTCGTGGTCCGGGCCGGTCTGACATTTGGCGAATCAAGAAACCTGCCAGGACCACTACATGTGCGCGCTAGGACCTTTTCAGGACTACCTTGGTCGCTCGCCGGGCCGGTTCGGCGGTCCAAGCCCTTATTCTCTGTGCATTGTTTTTCTTGAAGCTGACATCTACTCTGCTTACTACCATATGCCCTAAAAGCATTTCCAGAATCACCCTTGTAAAACTTTCTTCTGAAAATCGTTTTGTACCTCAAGAATTGGCCTAGTCGGACTCGTTTTTGTGTTAATCGCTGCCAGGTCTACTTGATTTTGGTTTTGTCTCTCAACCTTGACAGTTTCCCAAATTTTTGTTCTTCGAAACTCTGACTGAGTGTTACTCGTTTGTCGTGTGTTATTATTGGTTTTTAATTACTCAAGGTCAAGGGTTAATTACAAACATTCCCTGCACCATTGGTTATCTTTAACTGTTGAAGACTTGGAATTTCCCTTGTTTGTATAATATTCTTGTATGCTCCTTATGATTTAGGAGCTCTACCTCCTCTCTCCAAGTCTCCTTATATAACCCACCGTGACACTGTAGGCCCCTTAATTTGAATATTGCATGATCAGCTCCCTGTGGCATTCAAGTCAAAGGTCACAACTCTGTGTTCACTTGACAAGGAAATTGTCCGGGAAAGTTGTTCCCGGAAAAATGAAAGAAATGAAAAGAAAGGAAAATGAATTTCACTTTCTCGTGTCTGTTCACTTTGCAAGAAAACAAAGTTAAAATCTAGAATTCCAGCGAAATCCTGTCAAATTTGTGGGATGTGTTTTACGGAAATTTGAGTACTATCAGGAAAGTTAAAATATGTGGGAAACTTTCCTTCAAAATGAACAACCAAAATATCAAAAGAAAAACTGTTTTCTATCAAAATCATTTCATTTCCTAGCAACTGAACGGAGCCTTAGATATTCTCGTTAATGGAAATCTACCTTGGATGAAATACTAGTAACTTTCAACTATTAGTTTTCTGTTAATGATCTGACTCATGTGGAAAACCGAAACGCAGTATAGGATTTTCATGCTTCCTCACTCCTAATGGGTACAGTTTTAAATAATATTGTGATATTCGTCCCTTGCCTTTACCTACAATTCTTTTGAACTGTAGCAGAGTTTGATAGTTGTCAAAAGTAAATATTGAAGCCCTCAAGGCCTCAGTATTTGGTCAAAGTTTTAATATGGTAGTGGTCTAATAATTGCCTTTGGCAAAAATGTGCAGATGATGTTGTTGTTGCACGTGGATGGAAATTTCCTGCCCTCGGATATTTGAGCTGCTTCCTTTGGATATAATACATGTACGTAGTTTTCTAACAGCTATCATCAATATGTAAACATGGAACACTTTATGGAGCCTGAAGAAGTACGCGGTACTATTATATATGTGACGAGTGAACTGATCATGGATGTTTACACTCTCGGATAGTTTCATTTTCTCGTCAGTCTTGGAAACATGAAACATTTTCATTTCTCTTTGGCCTTTTGACTATGCTTTGTTCTATTTGGCACACAAGTGTTTCGGGAATCAGTTTCCAATTTTCTTACAATGTCTTGTGTTGCATGTATGCTAGGTCTCATTGAGCTTATCTCTTACTGATGTAGACTTCCTCCAAATATTTGTTGGCGAATGGGAAAGTCATGCGTTTGGAGCTAAGAGTTCAGGTATCTGATGTTGCCGGAATGTTTCAGTGATTTCATAGCAATTTTGGAGTCTGTACGTTGATTACTGTTTGATGTGGACGAAAATGCACATGTAGATTAGAGTTCTTATGAAGAGATGTGGTTGGTTTTGCTATTCTCCATTAAAACTAAGATTCATCTGGAGTGGAATACCACAAAACTGTCTTCTTTTGATTCACTTGATGCAAGTGTTCAGCCAAATGAACCAAAAGGACTGGTATGATATCCTGATGCTGTCGGAATCAAGCCATGTCCATGATTCACTCTCCACTCTCCCCTTGTTAGAGCAATTAGGCGAGAACTTGGAACGAAAAAGCATTCAAGGGCCTTTCCCGAAACTAGTTGGGAAATAGTGAAATTAAACAAAAGTTTAAAAAATACACTTTTTAGGTTGTTTAATCATCGCTCGCCAGTTCCTGCATATATATGACGACGAGAGTACAAACCGGCATAAGTAGTCTCTGAACGCCAGAAAAAAAAACTTAGGCATGGTCATCGCCGGATGTAGAAACCAATCTACGATCTATTTCCTGTAATTTAGCCTTGGATAATTGCATGATCGATTGAAGAACGCATAATAGACCCTCACCGTATTCAATTGATCACTCTCATAGTGCCCACAGACTATATTTCAGGCTAAGGAGAGGGTTGGAATGAAGGGAACATATTTTTTTAGTATATTTAAACGTTGACATGAATAGTTTCTGAATCCTGATCGTCCTTCCTGGTTACTTTATCTCTCCATGTCTGTCTCATGAAGCGCAGATTCTCATGCACTCACTATTCCGAAATTATGGTGGTTAAAAGTAACCATGAATAGGGATGGCAATAAGGTTCGATCCGATCCGAAATTCGAGTGATTCGAACCGAATGGATCAAGTCCGAATCCGATCCATTTTAAAATGGATTGGATATGGATATTAGAAAACAATATTCGATCCGTATCTGAATTCGATCCGAATACATTAGGATATCCGATGGATATCCGACCCGAAAGGATCCGAACACACATAGTTTTACGAAAATATCCTTTAAGAGTTATAAAAAATATGTTTTTACTGACATTTATATAAACACATTACACAAATCACTATACATTAGGTTTTCAGGGCTGAAGAAAATGTTCCACTATGGTTATGGACAATTTTGGTGTTGTTTTGATTGAATTTGTAGACAATTTTAGACATTATTGGTGCCTTAAACCATTTAGTGGCTTACTTATATTTCTTGGTAGATTTACGTTTGTCATATTAGTAAAATATTTTTAATATATTTGTACTTTTTAGGTAGCTTTTTTTGTGTGGTGACTCTTTTTTGCGTATTTTTCTAAAATTGTCGTGTATTTTTTATGAAAAGTAAAAAAAAAATGCTCAAGATTCGAATCTCGATCCGAATCTGGATCCGTTTCCGGAGATTTGGATTGTCGGATCGAATACGGATATTGCAAATTATATCCGGTCCGTATTCGATCCGAATCCGTTTAAGATCCGGTCGGATTTGGATCGAATATGGATTCCACTTATTTTAATCGGATTCGAATATGGATATAGATGGATCCGATCCGAATCCGATCCGTTGCCATCCCTAACCATGAATGGTGATCGTATTGTCACATTGAAAATAATACAAATCAATTTCTTTTTCAGTTGCGAATTAGTACCGCTATTTCATTTGAATATGATAGTGGATAAGGAACGTGACAGAACCCTCCAATTAATATTGTTTTGTATTAAGCATAGGTTTGCTTCTAGATTTAAGTGACTGTAACAGAAAATATTTATACGAATTTTTTGTTAGTTGAAGACAAATGTCCCTTTATTTGTAAGAAGTAAGTTGCTCCAAAATATTCCTTTAAAATATATTCTTTAGAAAAATAGTAGCCAATTTCAAAGACTTTACTATTTTTGATTTCTAAATCGCCCATTTATAACATATAAAATGAATAATGCAATTAATTTAAATCATTAAAATTGAAAAACATATAAAAAAACTAATTTAGATATTCTGTGTATTAAAAAATAAGTAGTTATCTATTAAAATAGTTATTTATTCTTCATAGTTCATTTTGTTAAGAAATACATATTTAACGTAAGTAATTTCTTTGTAACATGATAACTGTTCTCAGTAAATATCAGGTTAGAATTTTATTTTAATATAGAATATATTTTGTATTTATTTGTTACTTCTTCATATGTGTAATAAGATAGCCAATTGGTACAACTATTTATTCGCTATTGCATTATTCAAATGTTTGAATTACTTTCAGAATTAGTTATTTTAAATATAGTAGTTAAGAAGATTTTATTTTTTATCCAGTGCGTATAAAATAACAATTTTCATATTCTCACTCTATATGTAGAACTATTTATTCCTTACATTAGTAAAAAAAATCAAATGCATACGTTTTTTTTAAAAGACCGAATACATTATAGAAAATATAATTTATTTTAAAATCATTTCCCCCACTTTCTTTTAATTTTTTAAGGGGTATTTTTTATAAATGATGCAATAAATGGCATAGCTATGTGTAAAAAAATAGTAACCAGTGTCAAACTCTTTACGAAGGGAAGAAACCGAGGTAAGTGTGTGTGCATTGAGTACAAAATAAAAGTCAACCGCATGGGGAAGAGAAGAAACCGAGGTAGTACAAAATAAATGTGTGTGCTTTGAGTAACCTATTTGCGAGAAGTAATGTCCTGGTTTCATCAAAACATATATTTTAGATTTCTAATATTATTAAACGAAATCGTATAAAAGGAAAATCAATATATGGTACTACATTAAACGAAATCGTATTAAACGAAATCGTAGTAACGTCTTAGTTGTTCCCGATGCATGTTTGGTAGAATTTATTCTAACTTTGCACACATTTTATATTTAATCAATTCATTTCTTGTCAAGTATAAAATTTAAATATTCAAATAAGATAGCGATTTATCTCCTCTCACATTTTAAAAGTATTTTGGATATATATACTATATATGCTAATTTAATGATTTATTTGTTATTGATTAATTTCAAAAGACTATTTTATTTCAATTAAACTATACTCATAAAAAAAATACTCATTTCTTCCTTATCATTCTAAAGGAATAAAATGAATATGTTTTGATTTATAAATAATGCATTCGTAAAACGTGTGTAAGTAAAAAAAAGGGCATTTTGTTTCTCAATAAATAGGAAAAATATGCATTTTAATATTACTCTCCTCCATTCTATTTAATTTTCTGTAAATACTTTTTTTCATAAGTAATATTATAAATAACATAACTATGTAATTTGGATAATTAGTGTAAATAAGTTACAATTTCATCTTTGAATGTTTCTTTTTGATGGAAAACATGACAAAACAACTCACGAGAAGACACCTAATACATTATTTTCTACTGCTCTAGAAAGCCAAAGCGGTAAAACTTGTTGCCACTGTTCCTCCTTAGTAAGCTGCTTTGATCTCGCAGCTAGTAAATGTGCTGGAAAGTTGAGTTGTCGTGGCACCCAAAACACATCCACTGCTTCGAAAGCAACAGGAAGACCCAAGACTTCTTTCAAATAATCAGCAGACCTGGACAAATCATCAATCTCACCGTGTGAACACAGCCTATTTAAGTCTTCAATCAACCCTTTGGCGTCTCCTTCAATTTGAATCTTCTTGATCTCCAGCGCTATGGCTAGCTGAATTCCTTCTTTAAGTGTCGCTGCCTCCGCTGACGTAATACTCTCTCCTCGATATCTAGACATTGCTTTAGCTGCTAGAACTCCTCCTTGACTGTTCCTGAAGATAGCTCCTCCACCCGCCATTTTACTTCCCCGATCAAAAGCTCCATCAAAGCTTAACTTCGCAAACCCAGCAGCGGGTATAATCCACTGGGTGTTCGTCACGAATTGCGTTTGAATACTCTGCGAAGATGTTGTGGAACCCTTCCATTCACTCCATGATTTTCGATCATTTTGCAAAATGTAGCATCATCTTTAATTGTTCCCTGGAAGATGCATGCATTCCTCTGTTTCGATAGTTCCCAAAAAAAGAAGCAGAATTTGCTTCTATACTCTTGAGTAGCTCTGGTAAAGAGATTGGCAAACTAGTATTGAAAGCTAACCCGAATTTTGAGGAGATTCGGGTCAAAACCCATATTAACCCAGAGCTTCCTTGTTTTCGAACAAAGAGAGAAGATATGGTTCTCAGTCTCCCTGAAGATGCCGCAAAAAGAGCAGCAGTTGGTAACATGAACATCCCGTCGTCTGAGATTGTCTCCAGTGGGCAAGGATTGATGAAAACAACGCTAGATAAAGAAATGAATCTTCCTTGGGCACTTCGATTTCCATAACACAGAGAAGAAATTTGACCACGGATTAGAAACAGAAGAATCACGCGGATCTTCTAGAGAGTTGGCTGCTAAGGAGTAGCCCGACTAGACAGTATAGTACCCTTTTTCTTCTAAATGCCACACAACTCTATCCGATCTTGGGAATTCCGGAAGATTAATTTCAGCTATTGCATTAGCATCAACATCCCACATAAAGTTTTTAAATAATTCAACATTCCAAGAGCGATCACCATTAATGAAGTACCCCAAAGCGGGTCCAGCATGAATGTTCGGAGTAATGGCTCTAAAGCCATAATGGTCCGGGAAAATTGGGTCCGTGAGGGAGGCCGAGGAGCCATCTCCAATACTCCATCTCAAACCCTTAGTTAAGAGCCTCTTACCATGAATAATACTGCGCCAAGCAAAGGACGGGTTTGCTCCTAAATCCGAATTCCAAAATGATCATCCATAAAGTATTTGGCCTTGAGAAGTCTGCTCAACAAAGACCATGGCCGCTGAAAAATCCTCCAAGATTGTTTTGCTAGTAAGGCTTGATTGAACTCTTTCAACTTCTTGAAACCAATACCCCCTTTACTCTTAGGACGTTGAAGCTTGTCCCAAGATATCCACGATATACCTCGATCTTTGTGCTGCTTGGACCACCAGAATTGTCTAATTGAACTCTCCATCTTCTCGCAAATACCGTCTGGCAACATGAAGCAGCTCATAGTGTAAGTGGGAACGGCTTGTGCAACTGCATTGACAAGAACTTCTTTACCAGCCGGCGTGAGAGACTTCACCTTCCAACCTTTGAATTTGTTGCTGAATTTGATCACTGTTGAGTGGAAAGTAATTGATTTGTTGCGACCCATTGTTGTTGGTAATCCCAAGTACTTATCATAACGATCCACCTCCAGAAATCTTGTGATAGCCAAAATTGTTGTTCTCATCTCAGTCGTGACTTCTGAGGATAAGACCATTGATGATTTAGCCAAATTTACTTGTTGTCCCGAAGCTTTCTCATAATCCTTCTTGATTTGAATAAGGATGTTGATGCTTTCCACGTTAGCACCTGTAAAAAATAACGAATCGTCAGCAAAAAACAAGTGGGAGACCACTGGTCCTCCCCTTGACGCCGTAACTCCTTCCAATCTATCCTCCATAACAGCCTTGGACACAGCTCTAGACAAGAATTCACTGCAAATAAGAAAGAAATAGGGTGAGAGAGGGCACCCTTGTCTCAAACCCCTTTCAGGGACAACATTCCCCACCACTGCACCATTCCTGACAAAGGAGTATTTGACAGTCGATATGCACCTGAAAATGAGACCAATGAAATTTGGCCCGAACCCCAAGTGTGTTAAAGCTTCAATAAGAAAATTTCACTCAACTCTGTCATATGCTTTGCTCATATCAATCTTGAGTGCAACACAACCCTTCTTACCTTTTTTCCTAGTTTTCATAGAATGGATAACCTCAAAAGCAGTTAAAATGTTATCCGTTATCAGTCTACCAGGAACAAAAGCACTCTGATGCTCATCAATCAGCTCAAGGATAATGTTTTTAAATCTATTCGCAATAACTTTTGCCACAATTTTGTAGATGACCGTGCACAGACTAATAAGGCGGTACTCACCGGGTTTTCTAGGTTGCTTCGTCTTCGGGATCAGAGCTATTACTGTCGCATTAAAATCACTTGGATCAGCCCCTAGGCTCAGGATAGCTAGCACTGTAGTAGTCACTTCATCCTTCACTATCTCCCAGTGTTTCTGAAAAAATCCTGCATTCAAACCATCTAGCCCCGGTGCTTTGCCAGGGGCCATTTCAAATAAAGCAGTTTTTATTTCGTCAGTAGTATAATTCTTCTCCATCATATTCGAATCATCTTCAGAAATATGGCTATCAAACACGTTAAGCATAGTTTCTATATCTTCACTATTAGGTCTAGAGGAAGTGAAAAGCAATGAAAAGTGAGCTTCGAGAACATTGGTTACCTCACTAGGGTCCGAAACCCAGTTCCCGTTTGCATCCTTAATCCCCTGAAAACTATTCCGTGCTCTCCGGATTGTTGCCTTTTGATGAAAGAACTTTGTGTTCTTATCACCAGCTTTGAGCCGATCAACACGAGATCTTTGAGCCCACATGATTTCCTCACTTTTTAAGAGCTCGTTGAACTCTTTTTTCAGAGACTCAAGTTCCTGAATGACTTCACTGGTTTTTTGCCGAGATTGTAGAACTTCTATGCGCTGTCAAAATTGTTTAATTCGTTTTTTCACATTACCTAAAGTTGTTCTGTCCCATTCTGTGCAGCCCTCGGCCAAAGTCTTCAGCATGTGTGTCATAGAGCTGCGCCGAAGTCCAGCCCAAGCATCCCGAAAAAGATTCACAAAATCACCATGAGTACCCCACATGCTCTCATAATGGAATCTCCTTCTAGTTCTCCTTTGCTCTTGTGAGCTCTGTAATAAAAGCGGTACGTGATCTGAATTAAGATCCCTAAGATGCTGAACAGTAGCACCTTGAAATCTGTCCATCCAAAGGAAATTTGCAACAACTCAGTCCAGTCTCTCCCTAATACTGTCATCGTCTTCTTGATTGTTACTCCAACTATAAGGATTTCCTAAAAACCCTAAATCAAGAAGATCCAAGTCACTGAGAACAAATCTGAATCGTAAAGCTGAGTGTAGTTTAGATCCGACCCTCATTCCTTCTCCGAAAAGGTTGTTACTGCGTTAAAATCACCGGCAACACACCATGGACAAGTTGGTTGTGGTGCTAAACGTCGCAAAAGCTCCCAAGAATTGCGTATGTCTTCTTTGTTAGGATCCCCGTAAAAACATGTGAATTTCCAAGTGAAATATCCAATGTCGTGTAATAGTTGCATCAATGAACCGTTGACTGCTTCTAATAACACGAACTTGCATACTATCCTTCCAAAGTAAAGCTAAGCCTCCACTTCTTCCTCTACTCAGAACAGTAACACAATTTGCATACCGAAAATCACAACGGACTTTCTCCATCTCACTCTTACTTGATTTTGTCTCGATAACAAAAACCAAGTCGGGACTGAATCGCCTCACAAGATCGCGAAGTGACAAGAACGCGCTCGGGTTCCCGAGACCCCGCACGTTCCAACGTAATAGATGCATTATGCTTGGCGGGGGTGCAGAGCACCCACCGCCATTATCGCATTTTGGGTCTTTTCGGCACCCTCAGTCTCCCCAGTATTGTTCTCCACACCTTTACATGTGCTGTCCCGTCCTCTTCCTCTCCCTCTCCCTCTTCCCGTTTCAACCTTCTCTTCATTAGATCTGCTGTCCCCAATCTTGAGCCTCGGGTTGGGGCTCAAAGCTATTTCGCTACCTTTCCTCTTGGTACTACTCGCCATGGTTTGAGTAATAGAGCTCGCAACAAATTGAGCAACTGCTTTGCCCCTATTAGTCCTTGGAATCATAGCCAAATTCTTTGGATCTGCTGATGGTTTAGGAGCGTGAGGTTCTGGGAAATCCTCTGTGTTACCGAGAGGGTTGTTGAATATGGCCATATCGCTATGTTCTTCGTTTCCCTCCAGGACCATACCTTCTTCGCCCCAATCACTTTCCCCATCGTGGTCACTGCGAACTGCTTCATGATCACCTTCGAGAGCTTCATCAGTACCTAAATCCATGCTGCTTTGATTGTTCTTCGGACTACCAACTTCTTTCGTCGAATCTTCTACATTGTTCGGTGTCTTCTCAATTCCCCGAGGTAGGTCTGCTTCATTATTGTTCGTAGCCTCTGGGTTAGTTTTCTTTCGGGGGGAGGCCGAAAGGTGAGCCATGGACCATAGCCTGGTAGTGTTGAGGTCTTAACTTCATCACTGACATTCTTGCAACTGTCACTATGATGGGTAAAGTGTCCACACCACTCACAAACGGTTGGTATTTTCTCGTAGCGATAGTCGAGCTAAAGCTTTTCTTCCAAAACCCTAAAGTATCCTCCACGAAGCAATGGGTCTTTGATCTTCAGCATCACCCGTGCTCTAACATAATCTCCTCCTTCGATGTTACGAACCCTAGAGTTGACTCCTATCACTTGCTCCACCCTCCTCGCTGCTCTTCGTATATCATCATCTGTTCATATGTAAGGTGGGTGATTCTTGATTTGCAACCACACCAGAAACTCCTCAAAGGTTTCTTTGTCAACGTTAGCTTTAGCGTCCCACTTTTTCAGTAACACCATGTTACCGTCGAAAGTCCTGGAACCCCCTTTCAGAACACCTTCCATAGCTTCTTGAGTTGGGAATTCGATAACAAACCGATTATTGTTCACCTCATTGATTATGATATCTCTTCCCCGTTTCCATAGTTTCTTGAACAATTCCTTCAATTCCTAAACATTGAAATTAATGGGGAAGAGAAAGGTACCCACTAGACAAGGACCCAGCTTCTTGATTGCCTCTCTAACGTGTTCATCATCGAAGTCTTCCACTGCTTCTTCCTCGGGCCTGAGAAGCGGAGAAGCCAGTCTTGAACGGGAAGCCATGTCGAAGAGGAATAAACAGCGCTACTATCGAACAGATCGCCGGACAAGCACGCCTGAGGATAGTCGAAACCCCAGAAGTTTTCCTGCTTCGTATCGCTCTGGATCGTCCCGACAAATTCAGAGCAAAATACGACCTAGTGAGAAAATGTCATATTGAGAGTCTCTTAAATTTTGATCTTTGAATGTTGACACTTCAATGCAATACGTTACAATTTTGATAACTAATGTAAATTAGTACTTTATTTTGCATTACCCATCCTACTTATTTATATAGAATTATGTGGAGCATTTTAATTGGCTACCACGTGACATGTATGCCATGATGTGGATGACAAATGGCATATTGAGAGTGTCTTAAATTTGTAAAAGTTAGTTTCGGATTGAATGCAAATTAAAGTTTTGTTCAAATCAATTAACAATGCTTAGTAATTTGTGAAATGAAGTTTTAACGTTGGGAATATTTTATATTTATTTATGGCACTTCCTGTGAAGTGTACTATTTGGACAATCTCATAGAACCATTATTTACCTCTTAGTATTTTCAAAAAAATAAGCAGTTTGTAAATTTTGATCTGTTATTCATAAAATTTAAACATAATAATATTTGGAGGCAATAGTCATTGTGAACTTTTGGATATTTTTTTCCTATTTTACAATTAAATAAAATGCATATGTTTTGTTGAAAGGAAACTGTATTCCGCCAGTAGAAAGAAGTTGTTGTTTCAACTTCGCTCTCACCCCCTTCTAATGTAACTCAAATTAAATATTTTTTCATTTATAAAAAATATAATAAATAACATATTTATGTTTAGAAAAAGTAGTAGTCAATGTCAAGCTACAGTTAATGGAGAAATTTTATTATTGTTAGAATTGAACAAATATATAACATATAAAATAAATGTGTGTGCTTTGAGTAACCATGAGAGGGAACAGGGGAGAAAAATCCAGCCTCGGTGGAGACTGCAGAGGGCACGGTCAAGACCTCGGAAAGACAATTGAACACAAAAATCTCACAAGGGCCACCCAACCCAAATATAATAATGAAGAGCTGCAAGAAGTGGGCCTTTACACAGTAGGACCAGTCACTGTCCAGGAGCGAATAAGGTCTCTGAATCACACCCAATTCAAACGAGGAGGAAATTGGAAGGACCAAGCACGCATGAAGGCTAGAGACAAAGCAGCAGCACAGGAAACCGAAATAACAAAGAGAAAAGGGTCGACGACCAATTTTAGCCCTCCTCCCAACAAGTCACCAATTGAAATACTCACCAAAAATAAGGGAAGATCATTACAGTTCGGAGAAGAATCGAAGTAATAGGAAGGAGGTAACATAACACAGTTTCAAACCCGTACTCGGCTCTAGCAATTCTACCGGCGGTGGCTGTTCAACAACACTGCCATCCCCAATGAATCTTTTAAGTTGGAATGTGCGAGGGCTTTGGAACCCTAACACATTCCTAACTCTTCGCGAAGAAGTGAGGAGTCAAGCGCCCGATATTGTATTTTTGATTGAGACTAAACTTGATGCTAGCAAGATGGAGAAACTACAACAAAAGCTCAACTTTCTGAACGGATTCCATGTCAGTAGTGTGGGACAGAGTGGGGGCTTGTCGCTTTTGTGGTCCCATCAAGTGAATTTAAGTTAGTTCGGATGCATACATACTTTATTACTGGTTGGGTGTGCAACGCCAACATAGATAGACAATGGATGTTGACGGGTTTCTATGGAGACCCGTCGGCAAGTGAAAGACACAACTCGTGGGAATTACTGAAAAGAATTATGCCATACCCACAAAAACCATGGTTCGTGGTTGAGGATTTTAATGCCTTCTCATCCTCGAGTGAAAAGAAGGAGGGCGTGAAGTCCTATTCAGCCAATTAGTCCCTTTTATTCAAGTCCTAAATACGTGTGATCTTCGTGATTTAGGATACTCCGGTGTGCCCTACACTTGGTCAAACAGACAGTATGATGGAACTTTTACTCGGAAGCGCCTAGACAGAGTTGTGGCCAATAGCGATTGGCAAGCACTGTTCTATAATACACAAGTGCAACATAGGATCCTACCCAACTCAGACCACGTTGCACTCCTTGTCAGCATACGAAAAAACCCACCCCCACAACAAAGACCAAAACAATTTCACTTTGAATCGTTTTGGACTAATCATCAGTCCTGCATGGAGAAGATAGTAGAACAGTGGGACAACTCAAACGATGTCACAGAGGGCCTGCATAGGTTGTCTACGCAGTTAGGGATCTGGGAAAGAAGAAACTTCGGAAACGTTAGAAGACGAGTTAGGGAGCTGAAAGATCAAATCCAAACTTTATGGAACCAAAATCAGAGTAGGCAATGTGTCCTGCTACAAAAACAGATCCAAGCGAAGCTGAACGAGCTATTGATTCACGAAGAAGAAATTTGGCAAAAACGAAGCAGAGCCCTTTGGCTCCAACATGGAGATAGTAATCCTACATATTTCCACAGAAAAGCGTCCCAACGTCGCCTCAGGAACAGAATTACGGGGCTCAAAGATAGTAATGAAAACTGGATCGAATATGAAGGAGAAATTACCAAGCTGCTCGAGAACCATTTCGGTGATGTGTTTACCTCCCAACAGCCAACAGTGGACCAGATTGAAAAAATCACAGTCCACGTCCCCCAAACGATCAGTTCGGAAGAACAACTACGGATGGACCAGCCATACACAGCCGAGGAGCTAAAAATAGCATTAAAAAGTATGCACCCATTGAAAGCCCCATGTACGAATGGATACCCCACTTTATTTTATCAAAAGTACTGGGATATAGTTGGTGAATCTGTTACAAACTTATGTCTACCAATTCTTAATGATGGAGTGGATATGAGTAGCATAAATGATACGCTAATCACTCTAATCCCGAAGATAAAGCAACCACAAAGCCCTGTGGAATTCAGACTGATAAGTTTGTGTCGGGTTATTTACAAATTAATAGCTAAGACGATTGCTAAACGTCTGAAGCCTGTTCTTAGTAACTCTATTGCGGATACCCAGAGTGCTTTCGTCCCAGGCAGACAGATATTAGACAACATTTTAGCGGCTTTCGAAATCATGCACACAATGAGAACTAGAGTTAAATGGAAGAGGGGGTATGTGGCAATCAAAGTCGACATGTCGAAGGCTTACGACAGATTCGAATGGGTCTTTCTTAAAGGAATGATGACAAAGCTTGGTTTCGGTCCGGGTATCATCTCTCTAGCCCTTAACTTTATCAATTCAGTGCGCTATTATTTCAATCAAAATGGTGGTGTAGTTGGCAGAGTAATACCTGAGTGAGGACTCAGACAGGGGTGCCCGTTATCCCCCCTATATGTTCCTCATTTGCAGCGAAGGCCTTTCACGACGGCTTACGGCAGAAGCGCAAACACGCCAAATCTCTGAAGTACGCGCCTCTCTGAGTGGACCGTAGGTATCTCATTTATTTTTTGCCGATGACAACATTTTCTTCACTAGGGAAAAAGCGGAAAATATAGCTACCCTATTACATATTACGAAGCGGCTTCGGGTCAAAAAATTAATCTAAATAAATATGCGGCTATGTACTCCTCTAATGTTCCTACTGAAATAATAGCTATCATAAGTGGAGCGTGCGGAGTACCAACGGTTGACCACCACGAGGAGTACCTGGGGCTGCCAGCAACAATAGGAAGGAATAAGAAGACTACTTTCAACAGTTTACAAGAAAAGGTTAACAACAAAGTCAAGGGTTGGAAGGAGAAATTTATGTCTATAGCAGGCAAGGAGATCATGCTAAAATCACTCGTCCAAGCAATACCGAACTACGCTATGTCCTGCTTCTTGCTACCTGTGGGCACATGTGACAAGATATAACAAAAAATGAGAAATTTCTGGTGGGGAAACTGTTGGAATAGATGCCCTAGAGGCAATCTAGTTTAGTATGAATTATTTGTGGCTAGAAATTCATTTATTATTTATTGGATATTTAATATAATGAAGTCCTTAGATTTACAATTGTGTTGTTTATCTTAAATATCCCTAGTCAAGTAAAATGATTAATGGGACAATCATCTATAGACTAGTATGGGGTTGGATTGATATGGAGATATCATGATCCAACACATAGGTGTGCATTAGGGAATGTTGCCCTGGATTGACCCATCTCCGAGAAGGCTACATACACGTTATGTTGAGTCACAAGCGCTTCTCGCGGTGCAATGGTATTGTCATCCTTAGACTTGAAGTCACTAGATATTCTAGTTGTGGATTATTGTGATTTTGGTAGCGTTAAACGCTACACCGTAACTGGGTAGTTATAAAGGCGTGTATTGGATACAATAAGAAGCAAGCTTAGAGATTGTAGTGGACGTAGAATGTCTGGCCAGACTCAAATAAATCAATATGGGATATTGATGTTATTTGCACGAATAAGGCTATTCCCATGGATCGAGAAACTATGGATTGGATATACGAGTGTGACTTGTATGTCTCGTGTCCAATCCGGATATAGAGACAAAGGGATGAGACAATTACTTGTACAAAGGTTGTCAAGATGACTATTCTATTAGTTGGCTAGAATGGATGTTTTGCTAGAGACCGCTCCATATTAGCAAATAGTTGCTACCAACTAGATAGAACCTATGGGGTCACACGCTATATAGAGTTGAACTAGATTTGGGAATTAATTAATTGGATTAATTAATTAGAATGATCACTTTGCAAAACCTTGCAAACTTAGTAGGGACTAATTTGCAAGGAAGGGACTAAATTGAATTCTAGTAGGACTAGAATAAGTCCTTTAGGTAGTTGGCAAGGAGTTGTTGGACTATATAAAGGACCTTCCTTCCTTCCTTCCCACATAACTTATGCTCATAATTGAACATAACAAGAGTGGGAGAGAAAAAGAAGGAGAGAGAGCAACAAGCAAGGAGCCGACCGCCCCTTTGCTCGCCGCCCGTCCCCGTCGGCCACAAAGAGGCCGAGACCCTCCTTTTGGGTCTAGTTTTGCGTGTTCTTCTTCCTCTTCTTCTTCCGGGCTAGCACCAAGGACTTGGGAGATTCTCGGATCAACTCTAGGCGTGGATCAACCATAGAGAACGTGACACAATTCGCGTTTGAAGTCATCAAAGGAGAACCCTAAGGTGTGTTATTGACTTCTTACCCTTACCATCGTTATGTCTCTTGACTTGTGATCCTTGGAGGGTTTTGCATGGTTTTATGATTGTTTGTGTTTCCGTTGCGCATCCATGAATCAAATCCCTACAGTGGTATCAGAGCCTGGTTGTAGAGCATAAACGTGGTTTATGTGTTACGTTTTAGTTGTTTTACACCTTAATTTGATTGTTTATCGCGTAAAACAAGACAAATCAAGCATGTGATGCTATTTTTCAATAATTAATCATAACAAGATCCAATTTTTGCATTGGATGCATGAGTTGGTGAGTTTGAGAAATTTTAGGATCTTAGATCTAGGATTTGGGCATCCTTGGGGAAGAAGGAGTTCTTCCAAAACAAGGAAACAACCAAAATTGGCACCAAGCAAGGGAGTTGTTTTGGAAACAACTCCCATAAGGAGGTTCGGCCCCCCTAGGGACCGCGGCCTAGGCTTGTGGGTTTTGGGCCGGGCCGGCTCTAGGGCCTTGTGGTTCACCTTATTGGGCCCGGGCAATTTGATTGTTGGGCCCATGGACCGTTTTTAACCCTAGAAATCCTAAAATCAATTAAAATTGACCAAGCGCGTTAAAATTGGATTTTATTTGTTTATGTGCAAATCGCATGGTGATTGGATATGGCCTTAGGATGTGGTTTGATGTGGATGTTTAATTTTGTGGTTTGGTTTTACGGCCTGCGAGCTGATCAATTAATTGTAATAATTAATTAGGGTTTTATGGCCTGCGTGCCATTTTTTTCTCAACTTGTGATATTTATTTTATTTATTATAGAAGTTAGCTAGTGCTAGATAAAGTAGATTGTTAGCAAAGATTGAAGAAAAGAAGCCCAAAGCCAAAGAAGCCACAAAAGATGGAGCATGGAGCATGGAGCATTCCACATGACTATGAAGGGTGGACCAAAAGATCAAGACGCATGGAGATGTGTTTGTTTTAGGGTTCATAGATAATTCCATTGGCTTGGAATTATCTTAGTCTAGAAAAGGCCATATCCACATCACGTTTAGTTTTTGTTTTTTGGTTGTTTATTTTATATTGTCTTATTATTGTGTGGTCGGTGTATGGATGATGCATGCAATTAGGATAATAAGATAATTAGACAACCCGGATCTATTATTTGGAGTTGTGCCCAAACTCAAATAGATAGATTAGTTGATGTTGATCAACAAAACAATTAAAATTGAATTCAAAATCCCTCAAAATTCAAATATTGTGTTCTTGCCTTCTCGTTATTTAAACACTCATTATCATCATTATTTATCAAGTTCGTGTGTGCCAAAGCATGGCGACTTGGTTCATAATGTTGGAATGCGATGGCACGTAACAATGTGCAATTGTTTAGATAAGAGGTTGAACACAACTAGGCTATTAATTTGATTAAGAAACCTAGAGGCAATCAATCGGGATTATCCATATGGATGGATAAATAAGGAGTTATTTGCCCAATTGAACCAAGAGTTGCATATGGGATGCAATTGGAATTGTTCCTACCTAAAGTAGTCAAATTATGGGTGACTTACCAAAGCAAGCTCATAAGGAGATGAAAGATGGATCTTGGCCCACTAGAAAATATAAGGATATTTTCCGCATTAATATCTTGAGGGTTATTAATCCGTAAAAAATAGTGGGAGCTATATTTGATAAACTAGCCATTATTGAATATAGTCAAAAATTCACAAATACTAAAACTTGCGTACGTATTTTCCTTTTTGTAGAATTTCAAATGGCAAACAACTCATCGAGTTCACAACATTCTCTACGATCTGTCCTTGAGAAGGACAAGCTCTCTGGAACCAACTTTCTTGATTGATACAGAAACTTGATAATTGTTCTCAAGCAAGAGAAGAAACTGTACGCAATAGAGGAGCATGTTCCAGAAGGTCCAGAGAACCAAACACCTGCTGCCCTAAAGGCGTATCAAAAGCGTGTTGATGACGCAAATGATGCGGTCTGCCTTATGCTTTGCACCATGACTTCTGAGCTTCAGAAGCAACACGAAAACATGAATGCTGTCGATATGATCGAACATCTAAAGCAGCTCTTCCAAGAGCAGGCGAGGGTAGAGAGGTATGAGGTCTCTAAGGCACTGTTCAAGTGTCATCTGGCAGAAGGGAACCCGGTGGGACCCCATGTACTCCGAATGATCGGGTACTTGGAGAATCTCGCCCGACTAGGGTTCCCGGTCGGCCAAGAGTTGGCAACCGATCTCGTGTTGCAATCGTTGCCCGAGAGTTATGGACATTTCATTATGAACTATAACATGAACGAGATCGTTAAACCACTGCCAGATTTACTCAATATGTTGAGGACGGCTGAACAGAGCATCAACAAGGGTAAGGGCAAGTCCATAATGATGGTACAGAAAGGAAAGGGTAAAAGGTTTGCCTCTTCCTCCAAGGGCAAAGGCAAGTCAGTTCCCAAGTCCAAGGAACCTGCCCTTAAGTCTGTTGGTGGAATTTCCAAAGGTGTGACTAAAGGTGAGTGTCACTACTCCAGTCAGCCTGGACACTGGAGGAGGAACTGCCCAAAATATCTGGAGGACAAGAGGCTTGGAATAGTGATTCCACCACCACCAAGTATTTTTGTTGTAGATGTCAATTTAACTTTCTCTACATCATGGGTATTGGATACTGGATGTGGATCTCATATTTGTCGAAATATGCAGGATCTAAAGAGAAGTAGAAGATTGGCTAAAGGGGAGGTAGATCTGCGCGTTGGGAATGGAGCAAAGGTTGCTGCGTTGGCCATAGGCGTGTGCGAGCTATCTCTGCCTTCAGGATTAGTTTTAGAATTAAATAATTGCTATTTTGTGCCTGCTATGAGTAGAAACATTATTTCTATTTCTTGTTTGGACAAGGATGGTTTTATTATTTCAATAAAGAACAATTGTTGTTCCTTTTATTTAAATAATATTCACTATTTTAGTGCGCAATTATTTAATGGACTTTATGTCCTTGATCTAAGCAATCCTGTCTACAACATTAATACCAAGCGGATTAAAATAAATGATTTAAATCCTGCTTATTTATGGCACTGTCGTTTAGGCCACATAAATGAGAAACGTGTATCTAAATTCCATAAGGATGGATTACTAGACTCATTTGATTTTGAATCATATGAGACATGTGAGGCTTGTTTATTGGGAAAAATGACAAAGTCCCCTTTCAATAAGAAAGGTGAGAGGACTAGTGAGAAATTGGCACTCATGCATACCGATGTGTGTGGGCCATTTGCCACGCCTGCCAGGGGTGGTTATGTCTACTTCATTACATTTACTGATGATTACAGTAGATATGGATTTGTGTACCTCATGAGGGCGAAATCCGAATCCTTTGAAGTGTTAAAAGAATTCAAGAATGAAGTAGAGAAGCAACTTGGCAAAAGTATCAAGGCTCTACGATCGGATCGTGGAGGAGAATACTTGAGCCAAGAGTTTAACGACTATCTTAGAGAGTGTGGGATCGTGTCCCAACTCACTCCACCCGGAACGCCACAATGGAATGGCGTGTACGAGAGGAGGAATCGAACCCTATTGGATATGGTTCGATCTATGATGTGTCAAACCGATCTTCCATTATCATTTTGGGGCTACGCTCTGTTAAGTGCAGCTTTCACCATTAACCGTGTTCCATCTAAATCAGTCATGAAGACACCATATGAGATGTGGAGTGGGAGGCGTCCCACACTGTCGTTCATGAAGATTTGGGGCTGCGATGTCTATGTAAAACGTTTACAATCAGACAAGCTGGGTCCGAAATCGGATAAGTGTAAATTTGTGGGGTACCCTAAGGAAACTAAGGGTTACTACTTCTACAATCCAATCGAGAACAAAGTGTTTGTTGCTCGGACCGGCGTGTTTCTAGAAAGAGAATTTGTCTCTAAAGAAGCAAGTGGGAGGAATGTAGAACTTGAAGAGGTTCAAGAACCACAAATCACTGAACCGATTATGGAACATGAACAGGAACCACAAGTAGTTGTGGAGCAACCTGTTCAGGTAACACAAGAGCTTCGTAGATCTAGTAGAGTGCGCCAGGAACCCGAGAGGTATGGACTTCTCGTAACCGATTCCGGTGACACGATGCTCATAGATGATGAGCCTACTACCTATGAGGAGGTCATGAGTGGGCCAGACTCTCAGAAGTGGCTGGAAGTCATGAGATCCGAGATGGAATCCATGTATACCAACAAAGTATGGACTTTGGTGGAACCACCAGATGGGGCGCGACCCATAGGGTGCAAGTGGGTCTTCAAGAAGAAGATCGACATGGATGGTAATGTGATTACCTATAAGGGCCGATTGGTGGCTAAAGGATTCAGACAGATTCATGGTATTGACTATGATGAAACCTTTTCACCAGTCGCAATGACCAAATCCATCCGAATCCTACTTGCGATTGCAGCATACCACGACTATGAGATTTGGCAGATGGATGTCAAAACAGCATTCCTTTATGGGAACCTCCTCGAGGACGTGTATATGATACAGCCGGAGGGTTTTGAGGATCCAAAGCAAGCCAACAAAGTCTGTGAGCTGCAACGATCCATTTATAGATTGAAGCAAGCTTCTAGGAGTTGGAATCGACGTTTTGATGAAGTGGTCAAAGAGTTTGGCTTCATCAGAAACGAAGATGAGTCTTGTGTCTGCAAGAAGATTTATTAGAAGCTAACCTGGGAAACCAACCCTCATACGCGTGGTGTTCAATCATCGAAGGGGTAAAGCTGTTGAAGAAAGGTCTCAGAAAGGAGTTGGGAACAGGCGAATCCATCAATCTGTTTAGGGATCCTTGGCTTCAACGGTCGGGTTATTTCCGAGTTATATCCCCTCAGCATGTAGGAGAAGACAATATGGTGAGTGACTATATAAACCATGATAGCAGAACGTGGAATATAGAAAAACTCAACCAAATTTGCTGGCTACGGACGTAGAAGAGATAAGAAGAATGAACATACCTCCGGAAGGAAGCCGGGATCAATGGAGCTAGGCATCTGAAGAAAGCGGGAATTACTCTTTTCGATCGTGGTACAAGTTAGTGCAGGCAGAAAAGATACAGAATGCAGGACTAGATGGAATGTCATCTACAAACACCCCCCCCCCCCCCCCCGGGCAGAGCAGCTGTGGAAAATTAAAATCCAAAAGAAAATTATATTTCTCTTTTGGAGAGCTCAACAGGAGATCATCCCAACCAGAGCCAATTTAATCAGAAGAGGGCTAAAAATTGACAACTTTTGCCCTTTTGTGGATAAGTGGAAACAGGAGTACATGCCATGTTCACCTGTAAGAAGGCGGCACTGTTCTCGGAATCGTTCAGGACTTCCAACATGAGGAAAAAAATTCAGATTCAAAACCTCAAATTACACTGGCTAGGGGATCTCATCACAATGCTGTCAACCCAAGAACAAAAAAAAGCTCTAGGTGGGGATTTGGGTCCTCTGGTGGAATAGGAACTCAAAAAAATTCAAGAACACAGATCTTACCGAACAACAGTTGATAGCTAAAGCAAACGAGCACCTGAGCTTTGCGGAGACGTCGACAAGGCGACAGATCTCCGATCGGACAGATGCAGACCAAATTTCGAGCTCGGAAAATGACACGATTTCTTACGTGTATATGCAAGTGCACGGTCGAAGTAAAAAAGTGTGAGTATTGAAACTCAGGTTGTCGATCCCATGAGGACAGATAGTAGGTTTATTGTTCATTAGAGATTAAATCTAAAGAGTGTAATTGAAATAACAGGAGGAAAGTTGTTGATTTGAGAAGTTGTCACCCCCAATCAAGTGACTATATTAAACTAACTAAAAGACAATATTTTTGGATTTTTATAATTAAACAACGTTTGATTAAATAAGAAGAAAGACTAGGTGATCTCCTAGGGCAGTAGACAATTCCGGATATTGTTTGAAACATGTAATATTGAATATGCTCTTGATCACGTTTAACTACTTACAATCTTCTATCGATCTCATGTAAGTCTATGCTAAGTTCAATAGTCGTCATATATCGATCCATAAACTACATCACCTAACAAGCATTAAGAATAATCCTACGTTTTTTATCCAAACCCCAACATTTCGCCTTTCGGTCCATCATGATACGGGTTGCTAGCAATCCTAGATTCACAAGCTAATTAATCTTCACTTGTCAGTCCATCGATCTTTCACCAAGTAGTTACCCTAGTTCATGACGCTAGGTTAACATAATATTAAGAACAAGATTACTAGAGATGCAATTTCGATGTTACTTTAAGCTAAGATAACACGATATGTATTGAAACATCTCATATGATCATTCATATCCTACCAAGCACGTATCAATAGTGCAAGTTCAACAATCCATCAAGCGAGATAAAATCAATCCATCACATGAATCCATAAGCACGAATCAATCCACATATCCGAAAAACTCGTCTAACAAAGCCCTAGGCTCTCCATAGAGCCTATAAATTAAAATTACTTAAATAATCTGAAAATAAAACCTAACAAGTTCATAGTATCGAGAAACGATATAAAATATAGGAGGGATAGTCAAACTCGTGACGAAATTCGCGTTCCGGCAACTCCGGCGTGGTTCTCCATGTCCCTCGTCTCTCCTAGCCTTCCTCGATCTTCCCTAGCAGCCTCCCGTATCTTCTTAGGTCTAAGAACCCGTTCCCAAGGGTTTGGGCACGTTTTTTTTTATGATATTTGGCTGAAATTGCACTTTAGCCCCTCTAGTTTGTAATTCTCGGACTGAATTGTAAGCTGATCTTGCGCGGGCCATTACTCTCTCATCCGGACTCATCTTCGGGCCTACCATATATCGTTGGAAATCTCTGGATGTCTACTTTCAAGTGGCGCAGGCCTTGATCCCAAATTATGTATAGGTTCTTCTGAGCATCGAAAATAGTACAGGCTGGTCAGGAGTGACTTTTTCAACTTTTCTTCATCTTAGCGTCTTCTTTCCTCCTCTTCATCTAGCTCCATTACAAGCATCTCCAAGCCTCTAATAAGCTCCATTGCACCTATTTTTACCTGAGATACACAACACTTAAAAGACCCGTGCAATTATCATCGCAAATATGAGACAAACATGCACAAATAAGCTAGAAACACAACTTTTCTCTCTTAGGCTTATAAATCGTCAAATTCACATATTTGTGCAAATATAACATATCAATCATGTGAAATAAGCGTAATACAAGTAATATGGAAGTATATTAATAGCTCCTAAAAGAGAGTTATCAGAAAAAGGAAGAGGACGTCATAGCTCTAATGGAATTTGACGGATCTTGGTCTTACACAACACGAACAGTCGACGTCGGAGCGTTGGTCCAAGATCATCAAGGATCTCTCCTAAAAGCACAAGCTAAGCAGATTCAGTGGGGGACATGGGCAAAAGAAGCAGAGGCGCACACACTTGAGATGGGAATTGACATGGCCGTAGAGCTTCAGATCCAAAAGATTCAAATAGAAGGAGACGCACAAATACTGATAAATCTCATCTCTAGAAACGAGATCAATAGAGAAGAAGAGAGAACCCAAGCAAGATTCATACATGCAAGAATTGAAGAGAAACTGAAGAGCTTTGTCAAGGTAAATTGGAAATGGAAGTCTCAAGAATCAAACAGGCGAGCGCATAAGTTAGCTGAACTGGGAAGAAGAGTCGGGGACAATAAATTAGGGCCGGCAAAATGGGTATTGACACGAAAACCCGACACGAACACGACACGAAGTTATAGGGTTTGGGTTTAGTCATATGGGTCTGGGTCATAAACGGGTCGACACGATTAGACACAACGGTTAACAGGTCGAGTGTGGGTTGACTCGCAAAACCCATTTACAACCCGTGTAACCCGCACTTTTTAAACAAGTCACCCGTTTAACATTTGAAACCCAACAAGACATGTTTTAACCCGTATGTAAAACCTAATTTTTTAATATTCAATGTTCAATTTTGTCATAAAGCTTATATTTTGAGTGTTTATATTAACTTTCACACGTTTTGATTTTTGTACTTGTACTTAGCTTGTATTTTTGTTTGTGCAGACATCTAGTTATTACCTTCATTTTCTAGCATAAAGGCTAGGTATGAGGTTAGATAAAGCCTAATAAGTTTAACCTTGTAGTTTATGCAATTTAATGACCTCCACCATGATAATTTCGTAGGCTTCATAGTTCTTACCGACACGACTTATTTGTATTGATTGTTTGTGTAAGTTCTTTATTACGTAGTAATTTTTTGTGACTATGAAATATACGGGTTACACGATGGGTAACCCGTTTATTATTTAGGTCGGGTCAGGGTCCATAGTACCGGACACGTTTAATATACGGGTCAGGTTCGGGTTTACCCTATATGGGTCTCGACACGGATATGACCCGACACGAACAGGACCCGTGACACGAATTGCCGCCCCTACAATAAATGGGAAAGCAACTTCCCATGTTGCTAGTTAATTGTACTGAAATTTCCAATATTCAGTAATAAATTTTTGGTTTCTCAAAAAAAAAAGATTGCACCATTGAAATCATTTTGACGGGAAACACCGTTCTATTTAATATATATAATAAAATAGAACGGTGTTTCCTGCCAAATCGATTTCAACGGAACAATCTTTATCGTTGATTTTCTCAACTTTCAGTCTCGGCCATCCTTTATCTCTTGCTATATTTATAATCAACCATCAATTTAAAGTCAATTTCAATACTGTCATTGAATATGAAATGGAATGTCTATAATTACATTCCCATATTTATTTCATCCATTAATACGTCATTAATTCTCTCCTTACAAGTTGAAAATAAAATTTTAGAAAGGAAGATGCATTATTATGTTGTAGTAATTTAAAATTCCCTATTTCTCAAAAAAAAAATCCCTCTATCAAAATTTAGTAGGAAATTAAAATTTATTAATTGAGTAAAGCGTTGATTAAAGTTTAAAATCAATAAAAGGCATACCAAACAGTAATTGATTGTTCCTTCCCAATAAATGCTAATTGCAAAATTTATTTTTAGTTACTGTTATGTACCATAGAGATTGCAATTATATTTATTTCAAAAGAAAAGCGATTGCAATTATATCTGACATAGGGGTGTCATGGGACAATGTCTATCAATTAATATCATACGTTGAATCTAGAAACAGTCAAAAATAAAATTTTATTTTCATATTGAAATTTAGATCAGAACAATAAAATTTATTAATTGAGTAAGTAATCGACTAAAGTTTTTTTTTTCTTTTTCTTTTTTTTTTTGAGAAAGAATCAACTAAAGTTTAAAATCAATAAAAGGTACTTCATCTGTTTCTTCTGTTTCTTCTTAATTGACTTTTTTTTATCCGTAATCTTGTTACTTTGACCCGATTATTTGGATAGCTAAACGATGCAACTTTCTGGTATTTTTTTCATGGTCTTGTAGAGCAAAGTTTACTCTAAAACACCATAAACTACAAGACCATGAAAAAATTACAAAATTCTTCCATCGTATTACTATTCAAATCACCGGGGGTTAAATTGACCCGGTGAATTGTGTTAAAAGTTAAACTAAGAACACACAGAAGAAACGGAGGAAGTATACTAAAAGGTAACTGATTGTTCCTTCCCATTTAATGCTAATTCCAAAATTTGTCATCATCAAAAATTATTTTTATAATATATATATATATATATATATATATATATATATATATATATAAATTCGTTTGTGATTTCCACCCCCAAATATAAAATAGCCTATAAATACTCTCGGTTCATTCTCTGTTTGATAGAGCAACTTTGTCCTTCTTTGCCACAACGATGATGACGAGGAGTACTCCTACCACCACCACCACCACCACCACCATGCGTTGCTTCTACCTACTCATCTTGGTCGTTGTATCGGCTGCTGCGAGGGAGAGTCCACATCCACCACCAAAAAAACCCATCAAACTCCAACTCTACCACCAGATTGACTTAGAAAACTCAAGCTACGAATCCTATTACCAATCCAGATTGAGGAGCGACCCTTCTCGTCTAGAATGGATCAGATCACAGAAGAGGAGGGCCAAGGAGGAGGAGCAGAAGAATAAGAACAACACCAGTAGCAGTATGTACGAACAGGAGTTGGGATACGTGATGCCCCTAGGGAACCCCTTCGAGACAGGGGAATACGTTTTCGATGCATCCATCGGGAACCCGCCAACCGAATACAAATTCCAGATCGATACAGGAAGCAATGTACCCTGGCTCCAATGCGAGCCTTGCACTAACTGCTACCCGCAAGCTGGTCCTATCTACAACCCCTTATTAAAAGAAGCTAAAGACTCTAAAGTTGTGGAGTACCGCGAGCCTTTGTGCAAGAGTACTCTGGCGCGTCTTGGGCAGGTGAAACGGGGTCCTAGTGGTGAGTGTAAGTACGTTTTAAGGTACGCCGATAAAAGTAATACATCGGGCTATCTCATAACAGACAGATTGACGTTTGGTAAACCTTCCGATGGCGACACTTTATCGGAAATCATACCAATTGGATGCTCAGTCGATACTCGTGGAATGTTCACTGGCCAGGCAGGATTAATGGGGTTTACAAGAGGTCCGCTCTCTATTGTCAACAGCTTGCTACTAGAAACTTTTTCTTATTGCCTGGTGACCCCCGGAAACAAGGAAGCGCAGTCGACTCTCGTTTTGAACGACGTACCGCCCACTGATGGATCCTACAGCATTTCCTTGCAGACCAAGCAACCCTTATCGAACAATTTCTTGTATGTCAACCTCCTCTCAATCGCCGTCAACAATATCCATGTGGACATACCGGAGGGCACATTTGAGCTAAAACCAGATAATCCGGACACTGGTGTCATCCTCGACTCAGGTTCTACGCTGACCTACTTTACTCGGGCAGCTTACGATCCTTTGAAGGAAGTCTTCGTGAGAGAGACACAAGTTCCAGTAAAGGAACCCCACGGAGACTACGATTTGTGTTTTGACTCAACTAATCGCGGTCTTCTAAACACGTACCCGACTCTGACTTACTACTTTGACCAAGGAACACCCATGGTTCTGCGCCGCTTAGGCGCTTATATCAATAGCTTTGATGATAGCACTGATTGCTTCGCCATCCTTCCTAATGACCCAGGCGATCTCGATTCAATCATCGGCGCATATCAAATGTATGGAAGTAGGTTTCACTTTGATCTCGTCAAAGATGTGATTACTGTGACAGAGGGTCAATGTTAGTTTAACTAGTTGCATGCCCGCACGATGCGCGGTAGCAATATAGATATGATGTATATAACTCTTGTTGGGTTGGAGTAACATAAAACTCAGAGGCGATCATGTTGATAACGTGATCGAATCCGAAAGATCAAGAGATGTAATAATGAAGAAAAATTATAAAATGATGACATGAGTATCTCATTCCCATTTTTGATTGACACATATCTTGGCCGGCCCAAGAAATTTGGGGGCCTAAAGTGAGTGATAAACTCGGGACCCTTAATCTTTACTATTTAAATGTTTGTAAGGGGTTTAGATGATGCCTAAATTTCTAATGTCTAATATCCGTTTTGCCTTCATACTTTAATTACTAAAAAAATCAAGTTACACAATAAATCCTACCTTTAGTAAAATAGGTATTCTTTTTTTTTTATTCTGCGGCAAAAAAGTCATTGTTCTTCAAATCTCCTCCACGGAGATGGTATCTACAACTCTCCTCCCTCGCACTCTACGACCAGAGGTAGCGGCGAACCGTAGCAGTAGCAGTAGTAAGCATAGTTAGTAAAATACGGGACGGAAATAAATCGTGGTATGGTACGTACGTGTATTATACGATTTTATGTTAAAAATACGTTAGTAAAAATTCGGCTTAAAAATACGGAATTTGATTAATTCGAGTATTTTATACGTACGTGTGTAATTCGTATACAAGTTATTCATTCGGAATTAAAAATACGGGTGTATTTCTTAGTATTTTAGCATATATAATGAGTTATTTGTGTCCCACATTGCCATATTTTCATATTTTTATCAAATATTTAAAAATAATTTATAAAGTATGTCCTCATGGGTTTATCATTTTGATAAATGCACTATTTACTCATAACTAACACACTACTTACTTATGTAAAGTAATATCAAAATATTTTCGATCAAAACTTCTATTAAAAATCTATTGCGCATTCCCTAATTGTAAGCCTTAATTATTACAAAAATTAATAGTATAACACATAGACTCAAGATGCATACGCATGCATATTTATAGCTATTTCAAAATATTTTTACAGTTTTATAATAAATACTTGTAAATATTTATACTAATAAATATTTATAATAAAGAAAATATTATTATTTACACTATTATTCTTTCAAATAATATATTTATAATTAGGAAATAGTATGAAAGTATTTAATAATAACTAATTAATATAACTGATAATATTTTTAATGACAATTTATTCGCTGCAGTTTTGTATGGAAGAAGTTTTATTCGGAAGTATTATACGTTAAAACGTTAAATACGAGTATTAAACTTTTTTGGTCAAAAGTTCGAGTATTTTTCATTAGGTCCGGCAATAGTACGAAATACGGAAGTATTTTCCATTTATACGTACGGACGGGTATTGAACGGAAAAATTCGGAGTATTTACTAACTAGGGTAGTAAGTAAACAATCTCCCCTTCTTGTGTATTCAGACTTCCGTCATCTGCTCAATCTCTCTTTAGAATACGGTCAATTAGTCTTCTTTTGTTTGATTTGGTGCCACTGATTTGACCTTCTGTTGTTTGATTTGAATTGATAAATTAGGGATCTTCATAGATTGGGGATTTGGTAATTTCATATAGAGTCCCACGATACTTGGGGAGTATCCTTGACTGTAGCCATTGAGTAAAACTATTAATCTCATTCAAACCATAACTGTATCCCCAAACGGGCTCCTGCTAGGACTCGGTGATAGTTCTTTAAGACTAACACGCTTCACCTCAACCATCTTACCATTCAGCTAATGGAAAGTTTTAAGCAAAACTTGATCCACCGAGTCTTTTGAATCATATCTAATAAATCCAAAGCCTCGTGGTCTTTGAGTGTTTTGATCTTGTATCACGACAACATCGGCGATAGCCCCAAATTCGCTCTGGGTAACTGTGGAGGGTAATCCTCCAACAATATCTTTCTTGTGCACCCTGGACCAAGAAAACCCTGAATGCTTCCACTGCTTCTACTAATTAAGTTCTGATCATTCCTTGTAACAACCCTTTTTGCCTCAATCTAAAGATTCAGTTCCAAAATGCACGTCAAGTATAGAGATTCACTTACGAGGTTTCGATGTTCTCTTGAAAAATGTGGAATTTTGTTGGTTGGTCTTAATTCAACCAATCTATAGGATATAGCTTCATAGATTCATCCAATTGTTCGTGGTCCTCAATCCTGAACTCTATTGTTTAGTACTGTCCTGTGATCTTGTAGTATAGACTTACACATGTACTTCTTGGGAGGAAGTGCAAGTAGCAAGTTGTATTTTCTTTGAAGAAATTGAGGTCAGTCTTTTTGATTAATTTATCTGGGATTGAGAAGGTATGAAACTTGGGATGACGGGTTGACTCATTTGCCTTAGCCCGAGTTATATCCAAGGCTCCAAGCTGCCCAAGCCCAAGTTAGGAACATAGTCAGCCCGTCCAAGCCCAAAGTCATATTGATCAACTCGGGCCAGTGCTGAATTCGGGCTAGCCTATTGAGCTCACTAAATCTAACTGAGTTGGCACTTTAAGCTAAATGAAAACACACCGGCCTCATAAAACTGTTTAGATGAACTGAAAGTGTACATACCAAACTCGGTTTTTTAAGCTTGCATTGGCAATCTACTAGAAAGTATGCTGATACAATTCTGTATGTTGTTTGATGTATGTAGTTAGAACTTATACAATTTGGACAAGCCCAACATCAAATGCTTATACCCGAGCCCGATTCTAATTACAAATCAGGCAGGAAATTTTTATCGGGGCCCATCCAATTTACTAATAACATGTGCGCAAGGCCTATCTGAGTTCGTGCTAGACTGGGGGCAAGCGGCCTTTTTTTAAGGAAATAAACAGCCTTTTTGGAATCACAATTGATTGGAGAAAGTGTTTCTTTACTTAAATCTAGGCAAACTTGGTTAGGCAACATCATGGAAACTAGTTCACTTAAGTGTACACAAGGGAGATGATAATCTGACAAGACATTTTTCTTGTCTGATATGAATGTCCAGCTCCAACGTTCTCAATATTCACATCTTCCTCTAATAAATCAAAAAACCAATTCCATGTCTCTGTGGTCTCATACTCAACAAAAGCCCATGCTACAAGGTACTGGCAATTGTTGGCATCAACTCAACATTGGACATGAGTTCCAACTTCCATGTCTCATTTGGCAATAGTTTGCATATTATTCCATTGCAGACCCTTCAGCTAAGATCTGTGCTTTCTTCTTTGCTCTGTAAACCTTGATTCCTGTGACAATTATTGGGTGGTGTTTCTTAACCAGAGCCTGAAATCTGATAAAGGCCACTCGAAGTCTAGTCTAACCTGGTCAACATATTCTTGTGCAAGCGACTTTGCATTCACCCACTTGATGTTAAATACTTCATCACATTGATATACATCATTGAAAGTTCTCTTTAGACAGATTCCGACTCCCTGCATCTTAGCGCCATATATCTCCCAACTACACCCTTCTTTAGGGCTGTTAAACAGGGCGGTCCAGGCCCAGCCCACTGGAGGGAGCACTGTCTGTCCCGGGCTGGTCCTTAGCCGGTTCAAAGAGTCAGGGGGGTTCCAAGATTCAAGAACCCCAGCCCTTGCTCGGCCCACTGGACCAGACCCCCTCTAGCCAGGTCCCGGCCGGGAGTAATTATTGCTTGCTCCAAGAGCAAATATGACATGGTGCTCTAATCAATACATCACATGACACGTCAGAAATATGTAGGAAAGCCACTTTCTTTTGTCTGCCACTCATTCTCTTTCTTCCTGACGTGTCCCGTGTTGTATGGTTAGAGCAAAGCCACATCATTTGCTCTAGAGCAAACACAAATTTCTACCCGGCCGGGCAAGCCCATCAACTCTTTGAAATCAGGTATATTATTTACATTTATATCTATTCTTTGAAAAAGAACACAATATAATAATAGCAAAAATACTATTTTAGCATAGAAATAGGCGGTTCAAGCGGGCTCGGCTGTGTGGGCTGTGTTCAGGGGCGGCTGTGGCACTCCTGGTCCTTCCCCTTGTCCGGGCCGGTCCGACATTTCCCAAATCCAGAAACCAGCCCGGACCACTATATGTGCGGGCTAGGACCTGTTCAGGATTACCATGGCCGCTGGCCGGGCCGGTTCAGGACTTGCTAAAAGGAAGAATATTAACCCTATAGAGTTCTTCCTCCGGAATACATTCAACTATCCTTCAATTAAATGCTCTCATGAAGCTCGCAGACTATATTTCAGGTTCATATATAAGTCGACATGAATTGTCTCTGAAACGCGGTTGTCCTTCCTTGTTTCTCTTTCCCTATGTGTCTGTCTTTGTTCCTCAATCTGCTTGGATCTTCTCTCCTCTTAAACACCCCCCCTCCTCTCTCTATAATATCAAACTGTCTTCCGTGCTAAAGCGATATGTCAAAAACATTCGAACACTTAAATCCCTCCTACAGCCGTTAGATGAAATCAGTAGTTTCGGATGGCTAAAGGAAGACCTCAAAGACAATTGGTTTGGATATGGCAAGAACCTTCTATCAGTCCCTCACAATGCACTCATAATTTTCTTGAACGGGTTGGTTGATGTCAACAAAGGATACCTAGACACGCCTTGGTTGGGGGGATCAATCAAGCCACTGTTGTCTAGGCATATTCTTTTTTGGTATCACTGAGGCTGAGGGTGTTGAGAGGGATGAGTAAAATGGTCATGATATATCCGAACCAATTGTCGTTGAGGTGTTGCTTTAGCCATTCAAAAATATTGTTTTCGGCCAATGTTGGGAGGAAACATTTAAACGTTAAAATAATTTTTCCGTGTTGCTTTAGTCAAGGAAACATTCTAATATTTTAGAGAGAAGAGGGAAATGAAATGTGAGATTTCAAGAGACTGAGGAAGAATGACAGAGATGGGGACAAACATGGAAGGAAAGACGTCCGACTCTGAAAAGAAGGATTCATGTTGAAAGAAAAAATACGAAGCTAAAATTATGGTTCATTCCAACTGTCTATTTAGCCAATAACAGTATGCGGATCATAAGCCGCCTGAATTTGCTTGGAAAGCCATGTGGCAAGCAGGATCCATCTAAAGTTGATTCAGATCCTTTCCCTCGTTCGCATTTTGTGAGAAAATACTAACCTGGCATCTTTCTGGGACACATCCATGGATTGATATTGTATTTTGTTGGGTACTTGATATTGTATTTCTTTGGTCAGTTTCAGCATTCTTCCATGCTTGGTGGGGGTTCTTGACTTCCTAAAAGGAAGCATATAAACCCCATTGAATTCTTCCTCATGTGACTACAGAAGATGATTTGGATTTGATAATTACTAACTTCTAAAGATTTAATATTAAGATGTCGAACCAATGGAGTTTATTCTAAAGATGATCGGGTATTTAAATGATGCTATAGCACATTCCTTGTGCTACTTTTTGGAGATATGAAACACGTTTAAGCAATATAAAACTAAAAGTTCCCTGTGATAGTACTGATATTCTTTCTGTGGCAACCGTAATTTCAACTATTCTCTTTTCTTTGGAAAGACCATGTGGAAGGTTTTTTAATGTCAAAGATGTATCCCTCACGCCTTTTGGTCTTACAAGAATTCTCCTTTCCTTGAAAAAACCATGTGGAAGGCAGGTTTTGCATCAGAAGTTAACATGTATTTCGTTTCTGGTTGACTACTTTTTGGGCATACATTCGTAAATTGTTTCTTTCTTTGTAAGAAATAAGGGAAAATCAGCTAGCATTTTTGCTTAGTTCTTTTGATTATACATCTCTTTTGGTTTGAAGGTCGACATTGGATTTGTTGGTGTGACATGGATTACCTTTTTAGATTTCTCACCATGTTCCCATCCTTTGTCAGGTTTTGACTTGTTAAAAGAAACAACAAACCATAGGGGAACTGTCCTGTGTTAACAGAACTCTTTTTTTTTGGGGGGGGGGGGGGGAGAGTAGAAGACATTTGAGAATTACCAACTTTGAAGAATTTGCTTATGAAATAAAATCAGATAACCTATATTGTTTGTAGTTGATCCTCCATGACATGAATTCTATTACATTCTTTCTGCTAGCTTCTTGGCAAATGAAACAGACATAAGCCATACACAGCCAACTCATGATCATTGCTCCTGTGGCATCCAAGTCATAGGTCATAACTCTTGGATATTCTTGTTAATGGAATTCTACCTTCAGCTCTTGGATGAAATACTAGGAACTTCAACTTTTACTTGTCTGTTACTGATTGACTCATGTGGAAAACCGAAACGAAGTATAGGATTTTCATCCTTCCTCGCTCCTAATGGGTACAGTTTCAAATAACATTGTAATATTCGTCTATTGCCTTTACCTACAAGTCTTTTGAACGGTAGCAAAGTTTGATAGTTGCAAAAAGTAAACATTGAAGCCCTCAAGGCCTCAGTATTTGCTCAAAGTTTTAATATGGTAGTGGTCTAATAATTGTCTTTGGCAAAAATGTGCAGATGCTGTTGTTGTTGCACGTGGATGGAAATTTCCTGCCCTCGGATATTTGAGCTGCTTCCTTTGGATATAATACATGTATGTAGTTTTCTAACAGCTATCACCAATGTGTAAGCGTGACACACTTTTTGGAGCCTGAAGAAGTACGCAATACTATTAAATATGTGACCTGATCAGGGATGTTTACATCCTCGGATAGTTGCATTTTCTCATCAGTCTTGGAAACATGAAACAATTTCATTTCTCTTTGGCCTTTTGACTATGCTTCGTTCTATTTGGTACACAAGTATTCTGGCAATGAGTTTCCAATTTTCTTACAATGTCTTGCGTTGCATGTCTCCTAGGTCTGATTTCTCTAGAATTTTTCAGATATCACGAATCTTCTTGAATCATCATAATTTTTCCTCTTGAGCTAGTCATGGACTCATTGAGATTTTATCTGACTGACGTAAACTTCCTCCAAGTATTTGGTGGCAACTGGTAAAATCATGCATTTGGAGCTGAGAGTTCGGGTATCTGATGTTGCCGGATTTTTCAAGGCATTGAAGTGATTTTATAGCAAATTTTCAGTATGTACGTTGAGTAGTGTTTGATGTGGCAGAAAATGCACACGTAGATTAGTGTTTTTATGAAGACATGTGGTTGCTTTTACGCTGTTCTCCATTAAAACTAAGATTCACCTGGAGTGGAATACCTTCCGTCTTCTTTTGATTCACTGGATGGAAGTGTCCAGCCAATGAACCTAGAAGAATGGTATGGTATGGTATCCTGATGCCGTTGGAATCAAGCCATGGCTATGATCCACTCTCCACTTGTTAGAGCACTTAGGGGAGAACGTGGAAAGAAAAGGCAAAGCATTCAAAGGTGTTTCCCGAAATAATTTGGGAAATAGTGAAATTAAATCAAACTGCCTAGTATTCTGGTCAATTGTGAAAAACACTAAGCATTTGGATCCAAGAGTTGGTATTGTTTAGGTAAAGTTGAATGAATTTTGCTGCTGTCCTTACCACTTTGTATTATGAGATACTACATTCGTTTCTTCTCTTTCAGCTTACTCCACTTGTTGACACTATTCACTGGGTCACATTGACCGGATGTTTTGGTTAGCAAAAAATTATACAAATTTAGTAATCTTTGCATGATCTTGTAGAGTAAACAATACTATGGAAAATTGCCAAAAATTATATCGTTTTGCTATCCAAATTACCGAGTCAAATTGACCCAATCACGGGTAAAAAAGTCAACATAAGTTGAAAGAGAAGAGACGGAGGTAGTACCTATTTAAAAGGCAATGTATGCTAATGACAGTCTTATTCACATAACTTTGGATCAACACTAGTCATATGAAGCAGTCCTATGAAGCCGAATTGAGCCCCAATTGAATTCTACTCCATTCTTGTGGAGTTGTAGATACATAATGTTATGGTGGGCTTCATGCTGCCAATCTTGGTCAAAAAGCACTCGCAAACTCGCAGCCGAGAAAGTTTATAGACAACCTCTGCATTGGTTACATGGATTGCTAAATGTGAGAACAGCAAATAGTTAAAACCTGACACGTCGTTGTCTAGTTGCTTCCAAGCCACCTCCTGAAGTAGTTCTATGGATCCACTTGGAATAATGTTGTGAACTAACACCACAAATTCACTCGTTAAGTTGAAGTTAGCCAACCAGTTAGTGCATACATTGCCTTCCCGTCATGTGTCAAACAAAAGAATATGGGCTTGTTTAGTTCAGAATCTCCCCGATGTATTACCTTGAAAACATATATAGTAAATTATATAAGGATAATTAAAGTCAATTTACCAAATGTCCATATCTTTAAACCCAGACTTTTTATAAGGACGATAAAGTTATTTTAACGTCTATCGGTATCCTTCTCAAATTCTTACACCCGATTTTAGATAAATACGCAGGGGAGGGGCATGATGCGACTTAATATTACGACTCTGTTTGGTTGGTGGTTAAAGTATTTTCATGTAAAATGTTTTTCCTTGTTTTGGTGTTTTGGTGCTGTTTAGTTGGAGGTAGAGTAGTGAGTACTGTAAAATGTTTTCCCTAAAATGATGTAAAATGATTTACACATTTCAAATTTGTAAGCCATTTTCTGGAGAGCGAAGGAGCAAAACAACTCCTCGTACTAACACCTACACCACCAATAACCACCACTAGTCCACTACCATCTACCTCCACCACGACCATCACCGCCACCAACCTTCACCACTACCCATCATTGTCACTGCCGTCACGGCCCACTGTTTTGGCAAGTGTCTACCAAACACGAAAAAATAATTGCAGAGAAATATTTTACGCCTAAAACATTTTACTACGAACCAAACAGAGCCTACATGTCTCATGCACCAACCAAAAATGCTGGATTTGAATCCACAAGTCTAATATACTTGCGAACCTGATTTCAACCAATAACTTATTATTACTTCCTTCGTTCTCTCCCTCTTTCTTTCCCTTTAACTTTAAATGTCAATTTGACTGACTAATTTAGTAAATGGTATGATAGAAAATCTTCTAATTTTTCACTATACTGTAGTGTTAAGAAATATTTAAAATATTATGAAAAGATTAACACATTTTCGTATCATATCGTTAGCTAAATTAATCGATGACTTTTAAAATCAAATGGGTAGAAAAAAGGGTACATAATGAGTATTTTCATTTCATCAAAAAAAATATAGTATTTTTTTTTTTGAGAAACCAGAGTAAATTTCATTAATACTCGTAGCCTAAGTATGGCTTGGGAAATACATCTTTGTCTAGAAACTTTAACAACCAAAGTGGGTATTCATCAGTCCAAATGCATTCATCTCCAGTGCTTGACGCGTGTCTCGCCAGATGGTGAGCTGTTGAATTAAACTCTCTTCCCCACACTTCAGTTTCGAGAGAAGTGTATTGACTGATGAGCATTAAACTTTCATCTAACAACTGCTTTATCTCCCCTTCCTCTCTCTTTCTTCTTCCAAATCTAGCTTCCTTCAGATCTCTAAGCACCTGAGATGAATCACCCACCAGAATTACACGTCTATCGGACCAGGGGAGTCCGGCTCTGAGGGCATAAACGCAGGCGTAACTCTCCGATTGTCTTGCGCTTTCACAACGCGGAGATGGGGAGGCTCCGGCCATCAGGCACACGCCGGACTTTGTTCGGAGGACAAAGCCTGCCGCAGCTTTTCCGGTTTGAGCATCCCAACTTCCGTCAAATTGTAGGATCAAAAGATCATCATCTGGCTTTCGAGTACTCGACTCTTGGATCTCCAAACTAAGTTGGATCCCTTTTCGAATTTCTTGATCTTGTAGCTTCCTTTGTATGAGGTTGATTACTGATTCTGTACTCACAATCGTGTTTCTGAATTTCCTCCAATTTCTGCTTTGCCATAGAGCCCAGAGAATGATACTGTACTTTGGAATTTCACTTTCTTTCAACCGTGTAATATCTGCTTGAATCCGTTCTGAAGCTTTTCCTTGTGTTTGTACTAGCAGAGACTTTCCTCCCACTACGTCCCACACTGATGTAGCCAGGGGACATGAAAAGAGGACATGCTCCGCTGTTTCGGATGTTTCTTCGCATTGACTGCAACAATCTTCAATTTTGATACCTCGCCTTCTCAAATTTTCAGTTGTAGGGAGAGTGTTCTGGGTTGCCCTCCATACAAGGTGAGCAATTTTTCTCTCTATCTTCTGCTTCCACAGTTTGGGAAATGGATTTATACCTTGACTGGAACTTTTCCCCTGTCATCTCAGCTCTCGATTTTTCCTTCATTCCCAGGGCGTACCCTGATTTCACAGTGTAGATACCACTATCTGTGAAGTGCCAGCGGATCTTATCTTCAATTTGTTGCTGGGGGATACGGATTTGTGCAATTTCTTGGCAATCCACATCGAAAAGGTACTCCTTTAGCTTGTTAAAATTCCAGTTCTTCTCTTCCTGGTTGATGAAATCTTCTACTTTCATAGAATTAATCATACTGTTTTCTGTTATAAGCTTAAAGGAGGGCTCTCGGTGTAACCACGACGAGGTCATCATTGCTTTTTTTCCATCACCAATTTGCCATCGGACACCTTTGGCTAGGAGCTTCCTCCCGAATATGACACTTCGCCAGGCGTAGCTGGGTAAGCTCCCTTCCTTTGCGTTCCAGAAGTCAGTGTTGGCAAAATACTTAGCTTTAATTACCTTGCTCATTAGCGAATTGGGGTTGTCGAAGATCCTCCATGCTTGCTTAGCTAACATCGCTTGGTTAAATACTTTGAAGTCCCTCATGGCCAGACCCCCTTGATCTCTATTTTCCTGCATCTTATTCCAGGATAGCCAATTGATTCCCTTTTCTTTCTTAGAGTTACTCCACCAAAATTGTCTGATTTTGCCTTCAATTTTGTTGCACACTCCATCGGGAAGTTTAAAGCATAGCATAGCTAGGGATTGCATTAGCCACCGCTTTAATAAGCACTTCTTTTCCACCAATTGAAAGGGACTTCTCCTTCCAACCTTTTAGTTTACTATCAATTCTGTCAAGTATATACGAGAAAGTAGTGGACTTTTGTTTACCGATTGTAGTTGGTAATCCGAGGTATTTGTCGTGCTTGTCTGTTTCAGGGATACCACAATGCAGCTTGATCTCATTCTTGACTTCTTCAGGGACATTTGGGGAGAAGACGATTGCTGATTTGTCAAAGTTAATCATCTGACCCGAGGCTTTGCAGTAGGCATTTAGAATTGTTTGTAAATTTGTAATTTCTTGTACCGTGGCCTGTAAAAAGAAAATCGAATCGTCAGCGAAAAAAAGGTGGGAGACCACTGGTCCTCCCCGAGATGCTGTCACTCCCGCTAGGCTTCGGCTTCTGACAGCGGTCGTAACAGCACTCGATAAAGCCTCCGAACAGAGCACAAATAAATAGGGGGAAAGAGGGCAGCCTTGCCTTAGCCCCCTCTCAGGGATAACTCTCCCTATAAGAACACCATCCCGAACAAATTCATATTGCGCAGTAGACACACAGCGCAAAATAATAGAAATTAACTTTGGGCCGAATCCAACTTTCTTGAGAGTTTCATGCAGAAACGCCCACTCAACCCGATCATAGGCTTTAGACATATCCACCTTTAAAGCGAGAGCGCCTTTTCTTCCTTTCTTTCTCGTCTTTAGAGTGTGAATAACTTCAAATGCAGTTAAAATATTATCAGTAATTAGTCTACCTGGAACGAAAGCAGACTGATTTTCAGAGATAAGCTGGTCGAGCACTGTTTTCATTCTGTTTGCGACAGCTTTTGCTACTATCTTGTAAACCACCGAACATAGGCTAATAGGTCGGTAGTCAATTGGCTTTCTAGGTTGCTTTGTCTTCGGGATCAAAGCTAGAATTGTGTGATTAAAGCTTCCAAAACTAGCTCCTTCATTCAAGATTGCCAAGCAGGTTCTGATTGTGTCCGTTCCAACAGTACTCCAGTGCTTTTGGTAAAAGCCTGCCGCGAAGCCGTCCTTTCCGGGCGCTTTGTCCGGCCCCATCTGGAATAGGGCGTGTGTGACTTCCTGGGCTGTGAAATCCTCGTCCAAAGTGAGAGAAACTGGGCCTGTGATCATTTGAGAACTCAACTGATTAGTAGCTGAAGTAATATCCTCAGTAGTGGGTTTACCGGATGTAAAAATAGCTTGGAAGTGACGCTCCAAGCAGGCAGTAACTTCACTATCTGATGTCACCCAATTCCCCGCTTCGTCCTCAATACCTTTGAAGCTATTTCTTGCTCTCCGGATTGTAGCTTTGTTGTGGAAAAATTTTGTGTTGCTGTCACCGTACCTTAGCCAGTCCGTACGGGCCCTCTGTGACAACATTACCTCCTCTTTCCTCAATAGTTCGTCGTACTTCTCAGAAAGGCTTGCGAGCTCCTCTCTGACTCGTCTGGTCTGTACACCAGCCTCCAGTAGGTCCTTGCGGGCCCGCAAATTTTTAATCTGCGTTTTGACATTTCCGAAAGTGGATTTGTTCCACCTCCTACAATGGCCTGCTAACTTATGCAGTTTGCTATGCAAGCTGCGGTGATCCCCTTTGTTCCAGCACTCTGCCACCGTGTCAGCAAAATTGTTGTGCAAGTTCCACATTCTCTCATAGTGGAACCTTCGTTTCTTGTTACGACTAGGTGCTGCCGTATCCCATTCAATCTTTAGTGGCCTATGATCTGATCGTAGTCCCGTTTCGTGGGACACTCTAGCGCCACGGAAGTGATTCATCCAGTCAATCGTAGCAACGACTCTGTCAAGACGAACCTTGATGTGTGTTTCCTCTTCTTGATTATTTGACCAAGTAAACTCCGGTCCTGAGAAACCAAGGTCGATGAGACTTAGGTCCTGCAAGACTGAGTTAAAAGCTTGCATTTGGTTGTATTGTCTCTCTCGCCCCCCTTCCTTTTCATTATTTGACCTAATCTCATTGAAGTCTCCGCAAATACACCACGGTAAATTGCTAGTAGGAGCTATTCGCCTTAGGAGATCCCAAGAGTTATGTCTCTGTTCCCTATCAGGATCGCCATAGAAACCCGTAAGTCTCCAGAAAAAACCCCCTTCCTCTTCGATTTGGGCATCAATATGGTGACTTGAGATTTTTGTTAGCTTAACTTTAACCTTGGCATCCCAAAGTAACGCTAACCCTCCTCTTCGGTCTTGAGCCTCTGCGAAGATTCCGTTTGCATACTTTACCTTGTCTTGAACTTGTTTCATCTCGTGATTGTTGAGTTTCGTCTCCATCAAGAAGACAATATTAGGGGAAAGAAGCCTCAACTGCTCCTTCAATGCTCGGACCGCGCGCGGTTTCCCCAACCCACGCACGTTCCAGCTTAGAAGACTCATTGCGCTCGAAACGTAATTTGCGTAAACAGCACTCTAGGATGTAATTTGCGAAAACGTCAATTTATTGAGAAATATGGTCGTGGACTTGTGCCAAACTTAAAGATGACTTTTGTTCGGGTAATTTACAACACCAGAGAACCATCTTCGTTCGATTAGGGTTTTGACGAAGAACCACCGGAGATTGAAAGAAGCGTCAAAATGCGTACGACGCCCAAAGGTATGAACCGCCAGATCCAAGCGCTATTTCAACTAATCTAGGGCTTCGATAATCAATTCCTATAAGATGCAGATGTAGTAGTGCTGTACTAATGTTTTCCTCGGTAGCAACGAGTTTATTTTCAGAAATTGGGTGTTCTGATCAGGGGGCGCAGAGGTATGATAGTTTGTTCCCCAGAGTTAAGAGTTGTGATTCGGGAGAAACTGAGAGAAGACACTGCTAGGATATCATGTTGGTGACAGAACTGGGTCATGTCATTTCATTCAAAATCAACCAAACTTCAATCCCACCCCTGCTTTTGCTTTCTATAATTCAACTTGGGGTTGTCCAGCCTTTGACCGGAAGAAGAAGATTATACTGGGGTAAATGGGAGGAGCGATCTGATCGAAAAATGACAGATTTTGTGTTTTGAGGGTTAAAGGTGTTGGGAATAACGGTTTTATGAACTTGCTGGAGATGATATCTATCTTCATTCTTCTCTCGAGGTTTTGCATTTGTGAAGTTGTGTGGATGTGTGTGAATGAATGTCTTTTAAATCGCGAAACTATGTTTAGAAGTGTTTATGGTCGATTAAATCACGAAACTAGTCTTTGTCAATGAATAGTTAAATAAGATAAAAGTAGAAGAAATCATATAGACACGGAAACTACCATAATAGACTAGTATAGCATGCATCAGGTCGCTTGATTTGGACGTTTGGACGAATACATGCATACTATAGTTTTGCTAATTGCCATCACAATTTTGTAGTTGTGGCACACTTCGAGCAGTTGAAGTGCGTGAAGCTTTCAACTACAAGTGATGTGGTAGGTAACTTGGGGGGCTATTGGGGTGAGTACTTGAGCATACACAGTTAAGGTTGTGATAATGTGAACACATCTGTAAATAGAAAAGGGATGAAATGCTTGATATTGCAACTTCATTTAATTGGGTCTGAACATCTCATTCAATCGCGTATACATGAACACAGACTTAAATTGACCTTGGAGAATCATGAATGACAATGCAGAAAGCAAGTGAGGTGAATAACATTGAGAATCTTAGGTTGCCTCTGAGGACATCTATGATGGTTGCTTCACTTTAAGGGTTATTAGCAATTGTACTGCTCTTGTTGGTTTTGCCTTCGGTCAGGGCTTTTGAATTTATCTTGTTTAGCTGGTCAGAAGTGTCTCCATGTGTGCAAGGGAGGATTAGGTGACATCTGAAAATGCAAGTACTTGTTAAGTGATGAATAATTATCTATCTTACATTTGCTTTTAGAAGTTATTTTCTCACCTTTGGCGTCTCCCTTCCATAAAATGATACTGTCTCATGGGTTGATGTCCTAAACAGACTCTGACGATTAGGAAGTGAAGGAACTTTCAACTTGACCTGATTATTATGGGCTAATATGGGGCTTCATGGACTTTGGAAGCGGGATGCTGTAGTATCAAAATTACCCGGAAAAAGTCTATTTGATTTGAAAATGATTCACCAACCCTCCTCATATGACATTCTAGTCTTTGATAAATGGGGGTAAAAAGATAATTCTAGTTAAGGCTCTTGGATTATTCTCTGCTGTATTTTTTGGATGGAAGATTGAAACGCATTTTCGCCTTTCCTCCTTTCTCTGGCTTCTAATTAATGGATACAGTATCGATCGTACTCATCTCCCATCTAACCCTTGCACTTTTTAGCCTCCCGTGGAATGCTATACTCACCATAATAAGCATTAGAGAACTCAGCTTTAGTTGTGCATTGTTTGAATGTGCAATTGGTTAGTCATTGTCTATTTGTCTTTGCAAAATATGCTGATGGTCTCCAAGGATGGGAATTGTTGATGTATCAGCTGCTACTTTTGGATGGATGTTCGTGTATGTAGGCTATCCGCCATCATTAAGATGTAATCAAAGTACACCTTTTGTGGGTATAAAGAAGACGTGAAACTTTTGTGTTTAACTGATTTGGTGTGTAACGACTAATGAGTAACTTGGTTGTATGTTTAAGTACTTGGAAACATGGCTTATTCAGTTGAATGATCTTGTTAACATTGGTAACACGACGGACTTTTCATGCATCTCCAAGATGTGTCTCTATTCTCAACACTCATCAAATAGATCCCCTACATACGAGTATATGATGGTCTAAGCGTACTAGAGGTGAAGTATGGTTCTTGGGCACGCCGCACTAGGATGTTAATGTAATTACCCATGATCTGCGACAAGCAGCCCAATCCACATTGAGTTCGATCTTTAGAGAGTGGAGGGGATAGTCATTGAGTGCAGATAGGGAGATGTTGTGCCAAGGCCGAGTCCATATTTTTTATGCTTCTTTACTTGACGCGATTCACCCTAAGAGAGTGTTCATGTTTTCCTATTTCTATCCTAATTGATATGTAATTTCTATTCTTATCAAACACTTTACCAGTTGCAGATAATGGTTTACTTGATGGGTTTGGCGACCTTAAAGATATGATCAAAACAGTAAAGTATAATGAGACTACTGTTATGTTATAATCTAGAACTAAAGCGATGAAGGTGAATAATCGTGTGTATTCAACTTGAATAAACAAACAATAGAGCCTATAAATAGGCCATAGTGACTTGGAGAGAAAGAACCTTAACGAATCTAGACGGTACCATAACAGTACTAACAAACTAGGAAACAAATAAATCATAATTAATATAATTATTAATTTTACTAAAAAACTCTAACATGTTATATGCAATATAAGTAATCGTACCTGGAAAGCGGGTATCTTATTGATATAAAGCTAAAGTGCTGCCAAGCATCCCACCTGAGTTGGATTCTCCTTCTCCCAAGTAGTCTGTGCGGAAACTAACCGAATTATTTAAGACAAATTTCATATAATATGATTATTTATGGCGTGTTCGGCTTGTCGGTATTAGTAGTAGTGGTAACCGTTAAATATTGGAAGACTTGTGTGTTAATGGGATTAAGTGGATTAGGCTAATTCGTTTATGTTGCGGTAGTACGGATTTCGTGAACTTCAAGATTCTTTCATAAATTGGGTACCCGGAAAAGAAAATTTAGGGGTATCCGTGAGAATAAAAAGCAGTTAAAGGTTTTAATCGCGAAAATGATAAATTATTAGGAAATTTCGAAATTAGATCAAAATCTAAGATATATATATATATAATCGCTTTTAGCGGGAAATAGAAGCCACGGATAGCAGTTGGATTTTGCAGAACCAACTCCTGAAGACGACGACGACGCTCTCTAGGGTTTCGAATGTTTGAAAACAAGCTCGGAAGCTATGGCGAAATCAATCGTATGAAGTTGTTATGAAGGATGGAATACTGGATTTAGGAAACTTGGTTCAATGGGATAAGCAACCATCTCATTTCTCTTATTACCGAAAAATGTCTACAATAGGTTCCGGACTTCTGAAGCTTGAATAAGGCACTGAAATTGACATTGAAACTCTTCAGTTGTCTATGTTTTATGTGTTTAGTTGGTCAGAACTCAGAAGTGCCCTTTACTGTGCACGGATTTTAACTTTTAAGGGAGATGTGAAAAAATGCAGGTCTTTGTTTTTGAGTTTTGTATGATAGATTTTATCTCTAATCTGATTCTTACCAATGGCATCCCTCTGTTTGGTTCAGAATAATGATTCTCTTGGTGAGCATAACCAGTTTAATGTGATGATATCCTGAACAGACTTAGATCATTCAGAATTAAAGCAACCTCTTCCTTTCGTTCAGTTAACTTATGGGCTTTCTTTTATATTTGGAGGAGGATGTTGTTTTCCTATCAAAATTAACCTGAAAAAGGCTTCTCAGTGTGAACTATGTTCCCAACATTTTGGGATATATTGACAGTTTAACTTGGGGTTACCTGTGGTTGTGATGATGAGGTTTGAGCTCCAAGGTCCACTGTGAGATTTGTCTCACGTTTGATAAGTGTTAAAACCCTGTGAAGCAACATGAAGAGGGATTTTAGGAGATAGGATAGTAACCTAACAAACAAAACCATATTTTTTTAAATCTACCAAGAGCATCTTACTTTCGGGTCGCCTTTCTTTTCCTCGTAGAAGCCTTCTTTTTTCCAGCCTCTTCTGAATGTTCAGACATAGTTCCAGGCTATTTTCTTATTGCCTCTCTCCTTACCCTTAGCCTCTTCATCATCATACACCTTAAAGGCTCAAAGCAAACACTGATTGGTTTGTCCCTTGCCGTAAGATGTTCCTATTGAAGTTTTCAAATAAGTTATTGGACCTTATATAACACTTAAGAGCGTGTGAAAGAGAGATCTCGGCCGTTCAGTTGGTCCCCAGCCTTCGCTCGGCCCACTGGACCGGACCTCTTATAGCCGGATCGGGCCGGGCCAGTCCATTGGCTTTTTGAAGTATACTATCTATATTTCTATGTTTTCTTCAAAAAGAATACAATGCAATAATAGAAAAAAAAAAAGCAATTTTGGTATAGAAATAGGCGGTTCATGCAGGCTTGGCTGTGTAGGCTGTGTTCAGGGGCGGGCTGTGGCACTCCTGGTCCTTATCGTGGTCCGGGCCAGTCCGATATTTCCCAAATCCAGAAACCAGCCCAGACCACTGCATGTGCGGCCTAGGACCTGTTCAAGACTACCGTTGTCGCTGGCCGGGCCGGTTCGCCGGTCCAAGCGCTTATTCTCTGTGCATTGTTTTTCTTGGGGTTATGGGCCCAAGTACACTTGGTCAAATTCAGGGTTTTTGGAAGCAGGATACAACAGAGAATTGACAAAGCTCTTAGTAATGGGAAATGGAGAGAACTCATTCCAGAAGCTTTAGTCAAGCATTTGACAAGGGTGAATTCTGACCACCACCCACTATTGATTGACGTGGAAGGTATTGGTTCTCTTCCTCCCTCTCTTGAGCCTTTCAGGATTGAGGCTGCTTGGTTCACTTTTGAGAGCTTTAAACAACTGGTGATGGATGTGGAGAGAGCATTTGGGTATTGCCGAAGCTGTGCAGGAACTCACTAAGAAGATTAGAGATTGGAACTTCTCAGTGTTTGGTAACATCTTTAGAAGAAAGAAGAAGTTTTTAGCAAGATTGAATGGGATTCAAAGGGCTCTTTATGTGGGCTTCAACCCTTATTTGATTCAATTTAAAATGGAAATGTTTGATCAATGGAACTTAGTTCTTGCTCAAGAAGAAGTGTTTTGGTTCCAAAAAGCCAAGGTCAATAATCTACTCTTGGGTGATAGAAATACAAAGTTCTTTCGTCTTACTATTTTTGTGAGAAGAAGAAAGAGCAAGATAGCTATGATGAAGTTGTGATGGCCAGTGGTGTGAAGATGCTGACAGATTAAAAAGTGGAGGTGACCCAATTCTTCGAAAATCTCTATGCTGATACTCGTGCTGATGATGTGGCTGTTAGTTGGTGTGGGGGCACTCTCACTGATAGGGACATAACTGCATTACATGACCTAGTTACTATGGAGGAAGTTAGAAAAGTGGTGTTCTCAATAGGGGCTATAAGAGACCTGGATGGGTTCCCCCCAATTTTCTATCAGAAGCATCGGCACATTGTGGGACCATCTCTTGTCAAGTTGGTGAGCCAGGCTTTGGAATTGGGTAAGTTTCGTTCAAATGTCAAAGCTACCCTTATTGCTCTCATTCCTAAGGTGGAAAATCCAGAAACTTATATGCAGCTAAGACCAATTAGCATTTGCAATGTCACTTTCAAAGTGATAACAAAATTGTTGACTCAGAGATTGAGGACTATCTTACAAAGGCTAATACACCCCACAATCAGTTTAGTTTTTTGCCTGGTAGGCATGCCAGTGATAATCTGTAACTTGCTCAGGAAGTTATTCACAGTCTTAAGCACAGGACTAGCAGGAAGGGTCGCTTGGCTATGAAAACTGATCTGGCTAAGGCTTATGATAGGGTGAAATGGTCACTTGTTCACTTTTTCACCAGGTTTTGCAACAGATTGGTTTGCCTACAAAGTGGATTTCTTTAAATATGGATTATGTGACTTCAATACTTTCATAGTCATTTGGAATGGGGAGCAACTTAGTATGTTTAAGCCTGAGAGGGGCTTGAGGCAAGGGGACCCACTTTCCCCATACCTATTTGTTTTAACCGTGGAGGTTTTAGCTCAGAAAATTCAGCAAACAGTTGATAATGGTCAATGGAAAGAAGTTAAGTGTGCTAGAGTGCTTGTTTTGACTCACATATTTTTTGCAGATGACCTGTTGTTATTTGGTGAAACCACTACCAAACAGGTTCAAGTAATGCAAGATGGGATAGCTGATTTTTGTGCAAAGACCTGGTCAAAGTGTGAATTTTCAGTTTAATCACTGGAATTGGCTTGACAAAAGATTTGGGTACTCACATAAGAATGCCCCTTATTCATCAAAAATTTAATTCTGGTACTTTTCAATTTTTAGCTGATAAAGTAAGAACAATATTGGCTGGTTTGAAGGCTAGTCATTTATATCAAGTTGAAAGGTCAGCTCTCTTTCAGTCTTTCAGACAGTGGTTCAAGCTTTACCTTGTTATGCTATGCAAACTACCCTATTGCCTAGATCTATTTTGTCTGATATTGAAAGTGTTGCAAGAAATTCATGTGGGGTAGTGTTATTGAGAAAGCTAAGTTGTGTTTATTTGGGTGAAATAAGGTTAGTTCTTTCAAAGGAGAAGGTTAGGCTATAAACATTTGCCTCTTTCAATATTGCTCTATTTGGGGAAGCTGCTTGGAGACTGATCTCTAAGGAGAATTTTTTGTGGACGAAGGTTATGAATCAAAAATATGGTTTTGTCACTCCTAAACCTCACCATTCTGGGGTTTGGAAACAACTGTATAAGGTGATTGGTACGTGGCTAAGAAAATTTAGATTGGTCGATCTAGCTGTTAAACACATCAGTGATGATTGGTTACTTCACTGAGTTCACTCTGTGAAGAGATACTGGGATGCTACCAATGGATGGGTATCTGCCAAACACTGTGTTGGAGTTGATCTCTACAAGTAGTAGCTTCACAGTGACTTCTACTTGTAAGGACATTCTCGGGCCCGTGAAGGATAACTATCAAATTAGGGTGTGGAAGGAGATTTGGAAAGTAAAAGGGTTCCAAAGGTGGAGAACTCTACTCTGGCTGCTTAGACATGATAAGTTGTGTACTCAGCAGCTTAAAGCTCAAAGAGGCATCACTGATTCAGTACACTGTCTATTTTGTCGCCATGTGTGTGAATCATCCCGTCATGCAGTAAGGGATTATCCCTGGGTTTATGAAATTTGGAAAAAGTTATTAAAAGCTCCAGTTTGGTACTCTTCCAGCTTACAGTTCAAGATTGGGTTGATATGAATATCACAATGGCTAACTGGCTTTTGACTGATGGGGTGCCTTCGCCTACTCTGTTCACTACTGGAGTTGCAAATTTGTGGACGTGGCATAACAGGAAGTTACATGATGCTGGTTTTGTGATGCCTGCTAACTCTGCCCAGGTAATTCATTGGCAAGCTCATAGAACTCTTGCAATGATGAAAGTTGATTACTCATATATATCATGATTACTACCTTCCACCGAACGCAGGTCTTATTAATTTTGAAATAGTATGAACTACTTCTGACTTGCTATGTCTTGGTCTTGGCTTGTACTATCGTGTTTGGAAATATCTGGCTTTGCGATTGTCCTACAGAAACAGGTTTTTATGTCTCATTAATTATTTTTATCTGGTTCTCTTTCTGTTCGTTTGCAGACACTAAAACACGAGATCAGCAATGCACGTATTAGAATTGTGGAACCCCTTCTGTTCAACTCATTCGGTTATTATTGCCTGGTTGGTTGTGTTCTTGTTTATTTGTGGTATAAGGTCAACTTGGACTTTGAGATTATGTATCGGAAAGCTGTATTTGTGTTGATATATTATTCTATCCGTCGTTGAGTATATGCCATTTTGTTGTTTGTGTCATTTCAGAATGCAGCTAACTAGGATTGGCTTGTTGAAGTTGGTAAGTGGAATATCTGGCTGGTCTAACAGAAGAAGGAAGCTTTGCTTGAGACAATGAAGCTAACTCAACTTATGAGGACGCTAAGCTCTGTACTTGAGGCCCAATTACAAAAGAAGATAATTGCGATTTGCACGAGGTAAGTGTGATCTCCTACTTGCTTTCTCACTAACCCTATTCTTCTAGTCTTCTCAGTGAAGTGTTTCTTATGGTTTTCAAATGTTGTACAGTATAAATACTAGTTCTGCGGCAAACTCCTCTTTTCAGTGAGAAGTTGGTAAGCAGCCCAGCAGAAATCTCGAAAGCATGACTTCTAGCTGTGTCCAACACTCTTCATGCTTCTGCACACGGATGATGAGACTGCCTGCAGGTATGAAGGAAATTGTACGAGTACTTGGATGATCATTTGCACAAGGTAACAATCGGGCGATACAGAAAAAGATGGAGTCCAGGAAGGTAGTGATGGCTAGATTCTTAAGCAAGTTAGCTCTATAGAGCAGTTGACTGGGTGGAACCGGGCAGGTCCGAAGGGAGTTTGCCGAAGCCGCCGCCCTCCACCCTCCGCCAGGGTTTGTGCTGTGTCCATCCTTGACAATGTTGTGGAGCCTGCCGCCGTGTTGGTGGTGGCGGCCACTGTGTCCTCCAGTGTTCATGGCCCATCGTATTTCCGGTTGATGGAGAACATGTGATTTAGCAGTTGTAATCTACTACTTTAGAACACCACCTCTTGTAAATATACTAGTGTTGGTTGGATTGGAGGTGTGTGAAGTGGCGTCCGGTAAATAAATGTGTCCACTTGAACAAACAAACTTTGAAGAAGAGAATGTATAGAGATGCTGAACTGGTAAATGTCAATAAAGTTTGTGAAGTTGATTGATTTTTTGGGCGACAATCTGGCTGTTCTGGTGTTAGTTTCTGTGGCCATATGGATTATTTTAATGTGGTCGTAGTCAGCATGTGGTGTTCGCTGGCAGCGGGTTTGGTGCTGTTGATCGGCGTAGCTGGTGGTGCAATGACGGTAAGAACTTTTTTCTGAAATTGCAAACAATGTTAGGGTGACATCTGTAATAATTGACAATATTGTGGTAATAGTTGTCATAATTCAACTCTGGGACTGGGTGTAAACTTTATATTCTTACAAATTTCATTGTGTTACCGAACAAGGGAAAGTAAAAGAATGTTGATCAAACAAGGATATGTTGGTTATTCCCAAATGTGACCGTAATGAACCATAACTACATTACACCAGACACCTCATTAGTAACTCTTGGCCAATTCTTAGAGACACACTCAAAAACATTCCCTCAACCAGCCAGCCACATGTTTGATACCTCGGAACCAAGTGAATCCAGTAACAAGATGAAGGAATGGTCGGCTCGTCGACTGGAAACAGTTTGAGCTCGCCGGCCACCTTTATGGTGGATGGCTCGGGTTGGATAAATAGCACAAATGACGCCTTATTCACCTCATCCTCCTTTTCATGCTCCAACATGGCTACATCTCTTCACGCGGAAAGCATAGGTATCTTGTTTGCTTTGGATGGGTTGGTAGTGCAAATTACTTCTGGAAAAAATAAGATGAAAAGGTAAAGTAAAAAAAGAACAAAACATTATTCCGCTGCGGGAATCGAAGCCGGAATTCCAAATTAACGAGGTAACTCAAGCTAAGATTGTTTTCTTGTGCTACAGAGGATTTTGTTAATGTTTCTACAGATTTAATTTTATATCCTTTACATACAACGTCAATAGATAAGTTGGAGAGAACACAGCAAAACATTGATGGATAGAGTGGAAGTATCAAATTTGCATATGTGCCCAACCAAGTAACTACATTGTTCTTAGTCGAATGTCATGGGGAGTCCAGCCTGCCTTTCATGGTTTTTCTTCAAATTTGGGTTGCATAATTTTGTTACGTGTGGCATCAAACTCAACGGCTACGTAGTGTGAAGTATAAGTTTGTTGAGTGAGCCTACGCCCACTGGGATTCTAGACCACAGAAACATCACTAGATAAAAGAGTAACGTTACGAATAAGCAAGAATATTAAGCAAGATTTTCAGAATACCTTAAAAGGTATTTAGGGTTTGTAAGTATATGAACGAATAAGATAAAGTGTAGAACGAGAACCAAAGAGACAAAATGTTAACCAAATCATTATGTAACCCTAACCAGTCTAGATACAGAGTATAAATAGGACAGATAATTAGCTTGCTACCCGTCTGGCGAATTGGTCTTTGAAAAATACCCTCCTCTGTCACTTATGTTTAGGTTTGACCCCTTGAGGTTAAAAAATGTAATTAACTAAAATATACACTTAATCGGGCCAATTAATAAAACAAATCTACACATCATCATACTTACACTTCACTTTTCACTTTCACTCTTACTTCGCACTCTTACTCTCTCTCTCTCCTCTGCAACTGCAACCATGGTGTCCTCCTATGCTGCTTCCTCTTCCTCCTCCGCTCCGGCCTCCGTTGCACCCCCTCCCCTCCCCGGGTACCACATCCCAACCCCGTCGCCACTGTCACGGGTAGAATAGGTTGGGTTTTTGAAATACCCTATATCTCAATTCTTGCATTCTATAAAATTTGATCATAAACTATTTGAATTTCACCAAACCAAGAACTCGGACGAGGATGAGATCCCGATGTAGAACTGGGACGATGACATGTTCTAGATCTGGAACTCGTACGAGCATTAATCGTCTCAGTATCACCAGATTAATACTGAGACGAGAACATATAAAACTGGTACGAGGAGAAAGTAAGACCTGCCGGACGAGCATTTTGGTCGTCTGGCATTGTATAGCAATGTACTGAGACGAGCATGTCACTCGTCTCAGTACAAGCCAATATATACTGAGACAGCCAGTATATACTTAGACAACCAGTTATACTGAGATGAGTGACATGCTCGTATCAGTACATTGCTCATCTCAGTATAATGTTGTCTATACTTAGACGAGTAAACTGCTCGTCTCTGCAGTTAGAAGAAGGAAATAAAAAGCAGTGATTCCAGACTTAAAAAAATTCCTGCAACTTGAACACTAAATTTTTTACCGGTGTGTAGACTTGAACACTTAAGGATCTCCCCATTTAAATGTACACTTAAAATAAAAACATTGTGAATGAAATGTAGCAAAATGTGACACTGAAAGTTGAACACTTGATTAAAATCCAGTAACACTGAACACTTATAATAATTTCATAAACTTTTAAACAATAACAGACAATTTAAAAGTACTTGAAGTATTTCATTATAAGTTTGATACTAATGAAATTTTCATTTAAGTTGTAGATGCAAGTAATTAAGGTTTCGGAGTTCGATCAGAAGCTGGGAGATGTTCCGCTTCCATTGTGCGAGGTTAAAGTTGAGAGAGGAAACATCACTACCAGGGTAGCTTTGAAAGGACACAAGCAAAGTTTGCAATATGTCCGCCCTGATGTGAGGGAATTGATCGAGGCAAGGCTCCCTCAACTGAAGTTTTTGTTGGACATCCATTGCGACAACTTTACCTTTCCCAGCATGCTTGTGAATCTTGTCATGCAGGCAAAAATGAACGCGGGGAATGAAGAGCCTGAGTTTTAGTTCTACATTAACAACATGCCAGTACGGTTTGGGTTGCAGGAGTTATGTTTGGTTTTGGGGCTAAGCTTGAACCAAACTGCTGGTTTAGCCGAGAAAGAGCGCTCATACAGTTGGGCTTCAATGTATTTCTCCAAACACAAGCTTGGTAACAACATCAACGTATCGAAAATTGACAATGTTTTGGCTAACATGGAGAAGAGAAAAGACTTGACCGAGGAGGAGATATTTGATTATGCGAGACTGCTCATGGTATGCCTAATCGGGCAAATGATGTTTGTGAAAACCAATGTGGACACAATATCCATGATACCGTTTGGCCTACTTTTGGAGTTTGATTGGGCAAATAATTTTGGATGGGGCAGGTAATTGTGGCCACTTTTTGTTGAGCAGGTGGGTGAGAAGACTTGGAAGAAAAATATGGATCACCTCGGTCGCCGGAAGTACAACATGTTGCACTTTCCGCACATATTTCTAGCATGTATTTGGGAGGCCATACCCCAGTTTGGGGCCGGGCTGCTGGGAAAACAGAGGGAAGTTGAGGAAAGGAAGTTCCCGCTCTTGACGAATTGGGCATGGAGAACATGCAACTTGGGCTTGGAAGAAGCAGCCCAACATTGGAGGGAGATAAATAATGTTCATCCCACCCTCGTCCCAATGGCGGAATAGAAAAAACAACACTACTGGAGTAGCTTCATGGAATACAGGAGAACTCACCCAGACCAACCACTTCACCCCAAGTGGACTGAACTGTATGAGAAGAGAACAATGCTTCTCGATGACGTGAGTTCTGATCGGAAATTCGAACCAAGCTACAACTTGGAGGGAGTGGCTACGGGTGAGGCAGTGGCTACGGATACGGCGAAGAAGAGGAAGAAGAAGAGTGTTGCAAGGGATGATGAGGCCGAGCCATAGAAGAAGAAGTAAAAATACTATTAACGACGACAAGGTTGGCCCACGGTCGAAGAAGAATAAGAAGATGGCGGAGAAGCGCCAGGAAGTTGCTCTTGTGGATGAAGAAGAAGAAGAGGAAGTGGAGGATGCCAGCCTTGCCCTGAGACGGAGAAAGAATGCAGTTGTGATTTCCTCGCCTCCACCTCCACTTCCATCTCCACCGAGAATCCAACCTTCAGTGTTTGCGACACCTCCAGCTACCGGTCAACCTGAAGGTGCAAGAACTGAGAGAGTTGACTTAGAAGATTTCAAACGGGAAATGTTGAAAGCTTTTGAAGAGGCGTTGGTTCCTATAAAAAATAACCAGTTCCATTTGTCTGAACAAATAGAAGACATGAGCAGGAGGGTGGATAAGATGGAGACAGACATGAGCAGGAGGGTGGATAATATGGAGACAGAACTACATGCGTTCAAAATGGAATATAAGGAAGGTAATGATGTGGTTCTTGATACGTTGAAGCATCACGACAGGAAACAGGTTAAACGACTGAACAAGCGCTGCGAATGGGGCGAGTCAACACCTCCAAGACTGAGAGTTATAAGTTCCAGACGAGGAAATCACTCGTCTCAGTCTTGGAGGTCATCCTCGTCTTAGTTTTTCACTTCATAGACTGGGACGGGAAAATGCATCGTCCCAGTCCTCTCTGACAATACAGAGACAAGCATTTAATCGTCCCAGTCTCCAAAAAATCCACAACACTCATCAAACCCAGAATGAAGAACACAAAATCAATATAATGAACCTAAATTTACTCAGAACACAAATGAAGAGTAACTTTAGCAAAAGCTATAGTAGCAAACATTTTAAACAGTCTGATTAGAATATAACAAGAATAATAACAAAAAGAATCACAGTTTAGGGTTTACCGTAGCTCAACAACAATGGAGAAAGAGAGAGACTTATATAGACAAACTGGGAGAACCAGAGCAAATGAGAGTGATAAATGAGCCAATTTTGTGGCTTTAAGGCAGCTCATTCATTAAGTTTACAGTTGGAGTTAATTCAACTGTACTTTGGTATGTTTGGGTGGTTGAAAATTTCAATGTTTTGAGAGAGAGATATACACATTTGTTAGGGTTTGTTTTTTAGGTTGAATGTCACTCTCACTGACAAGGGTAGTAGGGTAATTCAATGGTTTTTCTCACCCACTTTAGGGTACATGTCATCGCCATGTCACTGCCATTGCCCAACTTGGTTTGCTAACAACTTTTGTTAGAAAGTGTTTAAAAATGAGGGTATTTTTCAAATACCAATTCAGCAAAGTGCATTCTTCTAAGAGCAATTCACATACGGGTATTTTTCCAATTCCCCCATAATAGGACGGCTTAACTATGGTGAGAAGCAAAAGTCTTGGATAATTACAAGGAAGCCTATGACATTTCTGGATGTTACAATAAGACCTATGACAAACTACATAAATATAAAACTAACCCCAGAACTTTTGATAAATGATTTTTTAGTGCATAACTCCTATTATACCTGAGCTCAGTACTCGTGCCTCACGTGTACCCACAGTTCACGACGCTCTGGAGGACAAGCATAGAAAGACCGAGCACTATCTAGACAGATCTCAATGCTTGATATACTTTCATTTTCGGTATTTCACCTAGTGCACATAGATTTTCAATTGCATCATATAACTTTACATATGCAGTAACATCCCAGCCAGGTTTAATAGAACTGTGGGAATCAACTGCACAAATTTATCTTAGAGCTACATTATTTATTGTTACTTTTTTGGTGGCTAAACTTCGAAAACTCCAAATCTTATCTTCCTTTCTCCTAGAAAGTTCAATTTTTTCTGTTGATCCTTACAAATTTAAAATTTTAATAAGTCCATGTTTTATATCTTGACAGAAAACACATCACCTGAAATTACGTGCACAAATTTTATTATATTGCATTGTCTGATATATTTTTATTGCACGATTTATGCACGATTTATGCACGATTAATGTACGAGATGTACATTTAATTTTTTTTCTTTAAAAATATAAAAACCATCGTATCTATGTTGGCCCTAATCAATAAATGGTCACATATAAGCAATCAGTCCAGGAAAGTAGATTGGGTTATGTTAAGTTTACCAGTGGTATCTCTAGAGCCTTCATGTCATCGCCAGTCACGTGTGGAAGCACATCATATCAACCTAAAAAACAACATCGCATATACACATGAGAAGACAATTTAGGTTTTATAGGTAATCAACGCAAGGTAACAATGTAAAAATACATACTCTCTGAGCATGAAATCTGAGTGAATGCTCTTCAAGCCCCAATGAACGCAAAAAAGTTTCAACGAATTCAGCCTGAAGCAAAGAAGATGTTTATAATATAAACAGGCAAACTTTCAAATAAATGCAAATATTAGAATGTAATTTTGACGACCTCCAGAACATCAGCGGCAATACCTCTAAGAGTATCAGGTCCAATAAACCGATCCCTTAACGAATTCACCTGATCAACCTACAGGACACACACAAAAAAGAAAAAAAAAACTAAATGATAATAACACGTATTAGTGTTAAATTATATAGCATGTGCATACAAAACTGATACTTAATAATTATAGAATATTAACGTGTAGCTTTGAAATATGTAAAATTAAATAGTCCTGACGGGACGGGATTTTCTCTAGTATAATCAATGTGAAAAGACTTACCAGTTTGCGATGCGGGTGGCTTCTGCGACTGGGATTGCAATCTTCTGGATCACAAAGGTCACTATGGTGACGATGAAGACTTTGTAGGTGACCATGACGAGCAACTCTTAGGTGTCCATGGGGTCCATGTCTCTGTAGCCGAGCCTGGTCTGGGTGGTGACAGTCCAGTAGACGGCTGCGATGTACCGCACGCCGAGGCTAGCATCCCTGAAACTGCGGTCGAGGCGTTCGTCCATGTCTGCTAGTCGATAGTACACACATGCAGTAAAGTATAACGTAAACATTGTGACCTACAACCACTAGAAGAAAAAAAATCATCAAAGTAGCCTCATTTGCACTTATTCAGGGGAAACCCAAAAATTTTAGATTAAAGAAAACTTTTGATGATTAGTAAATTGTTGCAAATGATCAAGAAGCACTCAACACATCAACAAAATTACAATGTAAACACATGACATAAAAGCACCTCTAAATATCCAACCTTCCAAGATTCCAAGAAGGGATTCTTGTCCATGTCGCGTGGAGTCACTCTTTCTAAGAATGACTGTCCCTCCAATGAGATTGAGAAGGACCGCATGAGTAGGATACCCTATGCTTCGGCCATAGGATCCATCATGTACGACATGTTATGTACTAGACCAGACGTATCATACGCATTGAGTATGGTGAGCAGATACCAGTCCAATCTGGGTGAGAGTCACTGGATTGCTGTCAAGAACATCCTAAAGTACATGAGAAGAACTAAGGATGTGTTCTTAATATTTGGAGGTAAGGAAGAGCTGAGTGTAAAGGGTTACACTGATGCAAGCTTCCAAACCTACAAAGATGACTACAAATCGCAGTCTGGATACGTGTTTTGCCTGAATGAAGGAGCTGTGAGCTGGAAGAGTTCCAAGCAAGGGACAGTTGCTGATTCTACAACATAAGCTGAGTACATTGCTGCTGCGGAAGCAGCAAAAGAAGTAGTTTGGATAAAGAAGTTTATCAGTGAGCTCGGTGTGGTACCTAGCACAGTGGATCCCATAGAGTTGTACTGTGACAACTCTGGGGCAATCGCACAGGCCAGGGAACCAAGATCACACCAGAAATCAAAGCATGTACTTAGGAGATTCCATCTTATTCGTGATATGATCGATCGAGGAGATGTGAAGATGTGCAAGATTTCAACGGATGACAATGTTTCAGATCCGCTCACAAAACCTCTTGCGCAGCGAAAGCATGAAGGGCACGCCAGATCTATAGGCATACGAGATGCGCCAGATTGGCTCTAGTGCAAGTGGGAGACTGTTGGAATAGATTCCCTAGAGGCAATCGTAGATTTAGTATGAACATTGTTTTGTCTAGAATATTCATTTATTATATATTGTGATATTTAATATAATGAAGTCCTTAGATACAATGTGTTGTTTATCAAAAATATCCCTAGTCCACTATATTGATTAATGGGACGATCACATATAGACTAGTATGTGGGTAGATTGATATGGATATATCAAGTCTAACACATGGGTATGCATTAGGAGTAATAGCATACTGGATTGACCCACAAGGAAAATGATACATTAGATTATGTCAAGTCACAATCTCTTTTCGTAGTACTAATAATATTGCAATCCTTAGACTTGAAGTCACTAGATACTCTAGTCGTAGAATATTGCGCTTTGATGTTATCAAACGTTACACCGTAACTGGGTAATTATAAAGATAGCTATCGGGTGCGATAGGAAGCAAGCTTAGAGATCGTAGTAATGTAGATAGGATTTGTCCCTCCCACATAATGGGGGTTAATATCCAGGGCCACTCGAGGGATGAGGCTTATTGAATGTCTGGCCAGACTCAGATAAATTAATATGGAGATATTGATGTTGTTTGCAAGCATAAGCATATTCTCAGGATCGAGGAACTATGGATTGGATATACGAGTGTGACTGTTTATGTCTTGTGTCCAATCCGGATATGGAGACAAAGGGATAGTGCAATATGAGATATTGGGCACAAGAGGTTTGTCGGGATCACTGACTATTTATATTGGTTGGGTAGCATTGATGTGTTGCTAGACACCGCTCCATGTTAGTAAGAGTTACTACCAACTATATAGAAACCTATGGGGTCACACGTCAAATAGAGTAGAGCTAGTTTTGGGATTAATTAATATTGATTAATTAATAGAAGGATCATTGTGCAACACCTTGCAAACTTAGTAGGACTAATTTTCAAGGAAGGGAATAATTCTAGTTCATCTAGAATTAGGAAACTCTTTTATGAAAACAACAAAGAGTTGTTGGAGTATATAAAGAGGCTCTAGCTTCCTTCCCACTTAATGTTACTAGACATAACAAAGTGATTGGGAGAGAGCAAAAGAGAGAGAGCAAGACAAGCTAGGCCGAAGCCTAGCCCGTCCGCCCCCCTTCCCGTCGGCTCAAAGAGGAGGCCGAAACCTCCTCTTGTCCTTGTTGCTTTGATCTTCTTCCCTCTTCCTCCGGGTTCAAGCTAGCACTTGTTGGAAGGAAGAATCTAGATCTCACCTCTAGACGTGGATCAACCGTAGAGACGAGGACATCATTCTTCGTGTGATCTCACAAATCAAAAGGTACACAATACTATGCCTCTTATCATGTTATGATATCTCCTCCTGACGATCTGTGGTGGGCTTTAAAGTGGGAATTAAATTTTTGTTATTCCGATGCGTTACCTACGTCAAAACCCAACACAAACCTCTACTGGGAAGGATCTACGGAGGAGGGTAGATCCGGATTGCTTTGGCCGAGCTTCATCGTCAGCGTCAATGGCAGCGGCGGCGTGGGCTTCGGCTTCTGCACCTTGCTAGTGCTGCTGCTTTATTGGGTCGCCAGACAGAGAGGGGTAGAGCAGAGAGTCGAGGGGGGGACAGAGAAAGGAACAGGTGGTGGTGGCCTACAGCCTACGGCCACTGTTGCTGCCTCTGTTCTTGTTCGTCCCAGAAAGAAGGGAGGCAGAGATAAGGAGAGAGTCTAAGAGGGGGAGAGAGGTGGTGGTGGCTGTGATGGTGGTGGAGGTGATGCAGGTGGTGATTTTGGTCGGGTGTTGCACGAAGGAGGAGAACAAGAAGAAGACGTTTAAGAATAAAATGAGGAGAAGAAGAAGACAAATTGTCTTGTTTGTGGAGAAAAATTCAGCAGTTGGTGTCGTTTTGGGTGAAACTACTTCTCATTCTATTATTATTATTATTATTATTATTATTATTATTATTATTATTATTATTATTATTATTATTATTATTATTATTATTATTATTATTATTATTATTATTATTAAATTGCTTGTGAGGTATTAAAACTTCTACAAACTACAACTTCTACCCCCAACTTTACTAGCATGTGCTTTTTGAAACTACGACTACCTCCCATCTCGTCATATAATTAACAACTAAACTATGCGAAGTCAGAAAATACCCCTATAATGAAAACAGTGTATTACATTCTTCCCCCCTTAAACAGAGCTTCGTTCTCGAAGCGCAAACCAACTAATCAACGAAATGCTACTATAAGATTTTATATATATCCCAACATCCAATTCACGTAATATGATATGTACAAACAACCAACGTACATATTATATGAATTGTATTAATTTCTAGTTTGATGCAGCACAGGGATCAAGGTCAAGAAAACTAGAGGGTTACATTCCTCTCCCCCTTATATTTGATTGAAGGAAACTTTCACCCTTTTAGTTTGGAAAATGATACTTTCACCCCTTCAGTGTGTCGAACAATAAAAAATTTACAACTCCTTATTGTGATGCCGTCATTCAAGAGTTTGGCTATGTATTAAAAATAGGGTTTGTGACAAACATTTCCCCATGTTATGCAAAATATGTGGTTAATCAAGGGTGGGTATAATATATTTTTTTGCATGATATAAATGTCATATTTATTTCCGAGAATATTATCAGTGGCTGACTTCATATCCTGACTAACGAGAACACAATCAGGGGTAAAAGTTACTAGACTCAAACTGAAGGGGTGTAAGTGTCCATTTCAAAATTGGAAGGGATGACGGTGTCCTTCAGTCAGAGGGCTGAAAGTGTCCTGCAGTCAAACTAGAGGGGTGAAAGTGTCTTTTTCCCTAAAACATTCTATTGAATAGTAAATCTCAAACTTATGTGAAAGACAAAATTGTAACACATATACCCATAGTTTGCTTTTTCCGGCAGGTGGGTAAAATCGTGCAGCACATATCCCAAACTTACAAAATCCGTTAAGCGAGGAACCTTCCATTAACTTTCCATCCATATTGGATGGAATAATGTAAAAAAGACTATTGTACCCTTCATTTTCACTCCTAATTTTGTTTAAATTTACAAAAAAATCAAAAAATATATTAAGAATAACAAACTTTTAATTTGAAAATTCATATATATATATATATGTAAATGTAATACATATTTCTCTAAATTGTCAAATTAATTATTTAGTAACCCCGTTATTTTTTTAAATAAAAATTATAACGGAAATAATAATATTTTATTAACAAATCAGTTAACCCACTATTTAATTAAATATGTACCTCTTTCTAAAAGTATTATTTTGGGGATCGTCAGGGTTAGTTTTGGCCGTTCGACCTGACCGAGTATTCATACAGGGTTAGTGCAGTTATTTGTATAGAAGTAGCACCATCGTGCATGACTAGACGATTGATAATTTATAGGCGACGATTTCGTTGACGAGGGCTACGTCAACTACCCATAAGGACTACTTCGAGCTAATTTTTGTTTCGACTTGAGGTGAGTCACATGCTTAGCCTAACGTGCCTAGCTCTCTTCGCGTCACATTGTGATTTTTATATCCAGTCTCAAAAATGTATATGTGAGTGTACTCTCCAAACTGATTTCAATTGGTTACTTGATTTAAAGTCTTTAAATTGATTTTTTTTACGACGTGGGAACCCGCAGCCACTACCCTTAGGGTGCGCACTGGGTAAACCCCTGCTCTAGTGCAATAGCTTGCAAACCACACTAGGGAGGCAAACCAGCCTAAGAAAACCCGGGCTGACACACTCGCAATTGAGAAGGCCAATAGGCAGCCCTTGAGTTGCCCCAAAGTTTGAACCCAAGACCTAAAGGCAAATGCCCAAAGTCTTAAGAATGCTCACCCGACCAACTCAACTACACCCCGAAGGTTTATATGTTCTTATTTTACTTGGAAAGTTTTTCGTTCAAATGCTACACTTAATCAGAAATCATCAATACGTGAAGTGAAATATTTCATGTACCTGAACTAGTGGTTTGGCTTTGCCTTGTTGGCTTGGATTGCCCTTAGTTGGCTCGATTTGCCTTTGTTGGGTTGGTTTGGCCTTTAGTTGGCGCGACTTTTTGCCTTGTTGGCCAGATTCCCATCTAGTACTACTCTTCTGGACTTACGATCCTTAAGGGGGTGTCGACACTAAAGATCTAGTACGGTTTATAAGAGTGGGGCGGGAGAAGTTCTCCACAACGCCAGGCACGGAGGAAAGATTTTCTTTCTCGTTTTCTTCCTACGCCGGGAAAGGTTTTCCCAAATTGAGATATGGTATATTATTATAGTGGGGGCGGGAGAGGTTCTCCATGACGCAACACGGAGGAAAATTTGTCTCTCAAGTTGTCGTCCTACGCCGGGAAGGTTTCTCAGGGAAAGTTTTTCCCATTACTTAATCTGGATATCCGATATGAGGACTGTTACTATGTTTTACCCTGGTCTACCCTGATTAATGCAAAATAAAAATATGAACTCTTTGTTACGAAACTTGGAAGCAGTTAAGTGGGTATTGTGGAATATATAATTGATAATTTGACGGCCTTGTTGGCATTATTACTTGGGAGGCCCTTCGTTGGCATTTATATATTTGGTTACTCCTATATTCGGAAATTTCTGACACATTGGAAATTATTAGAACATCTCAGTAAACGGACTTGTTACATTGGAAACTATCATTATTAGATAACACTGTTGTTGATGACGCTGCAAACTCTAACGTTGTTTTACTTTTACTCATACTCTGTTACTCTTATTTATTTAACTCGTGACCCTGCAGCCTTTCTCGACCTTCCTGTTTTTACACGCTAATGTGTATCTCACTCATCATTTCTTGTTGACTTTCGAAAAGTTGCGGTCTTTTTGTTTCGTTCCCCCGCAGATCTAAGACCTGGGATTATGGAGTGGGATTTGAGATTCACCTAGATTATCAAGCAACATCACGCTATGTCAAAATCAGTAGCTTAATAATGTTATCGTAATATTGTAGCATGTGTTTGTGTCACAAAGAGAATTGTGTAATAACTTGTCAGTTTAAGTTTTATATGAAATATTTTGTTCTTGATTTCCGCTATTCGAGTAGCACTCTCCCCAGCCGGATTAGGGGAGTGTTAGAGTTTGGGTCTGCGGCGGAAGCCTCCTCAGGCGGTGTTACTGCTGCTGATGTGGTGGCGACGGAGAGGAGAGAGATAGGGAAGCAGAGAAGTGAAGGTGAGGGAGAGAGAGAGGGGTCTCCGTGGTGGTGGTGGTGGTGTCCGACGATGGTGAAGAGGAAGAAGATGCTTTAGAAGAAGAAGGGAGAAGAAGAAGACAAAGGTATTCTTATTTAAGGGGAGAACATCCGCATGTGTTGAAGAATGGGAAACAAATGGTTTTTGTTTTATTTTTATTTATTTCTTTTATATTATTTTCTTATAAGGCTTACAGGTTTTTATAAAACACAATTTCTACTCTCTAATTCAACTAGCTCATACTTTTTAAAGCTACAATTACCTCCTTCTTGCCATATAATTGTGATAACTATATTCTAAACTTACCAATAGCCACCAAATCACCCGTATAATAAAAACGGGGTATTACATAGACGCCGGTGGGTGCCGTAGAGACGGACGGTCAGAGACGGCTCGATTAGCTCCGATGGCGTGATCTCGGCGGGTGATTTCTGGAGGGTTTCGAAGCAATTCCCCATTGTTGATGCAGAGAGAAGGAAAAAAGATGGGGTATTGTGGAAATGGGTATGCGAGATCTATGGTGAAATTAGTTGATTTGAGACAAGGGGGTTTATGAGCATGGAGCGAGAAACTTTGGAGAGACGATACATAGTCTGGAGGAAAATCTTTGGTGAGCCTGTAAACTAAATGATAATGATGGTCATTGATGACAAATCAATAATCTGGTGAGAGAGAGAGAAGAGAGAGAAATCCATCAACAACAAGAACAAACAAACTTCTCTCAGAGACCCGTGAAGTAGCCTTCTCCGATCCACTTTCCGATCCCCTCGCCGGCTCAACCGGTCGTCGTTCCAGTGGAGAGAGAGAGAGGAGCAGAGAGAGGGACATAGATGGAGGCGGAGGAGGAGGGGGGTTGGTGGTCGTGGGTGCGGGTGGATGAGTTGGGAGGAGGAGGCGGTGGATAGGTGAAAGAAGAGGAGGAGAGAAGAGACGAAAGCTAGGGTTACAATTGGGAGGAGAATGGGAAGAAGTGGATTTTATAGTGGTGTAATTTATTTGAATCTCAAGGGTAATTTTGTCTTTCCAATCCATCCGTTAGCTCCATTAGTTAGCAAGGGTGGTTTTTGTATATCCCCGAACAATAGGGGATTGTATTGTATTATTCTAAACAAGGGTGCAAATTGTCTTTTACCTTATTATTTTAGATTTTTTTAGATTTTTTCATAAAACTTGCAATTTTGGAAAAACTTAGAGGTGAAAATGAGGGGTACGATAGTATGTTTTATATTATTCCGTCCAATATGAATGAAATGTGAACGGAAGGGTACCTAGCTGAAAGAAATTTAAAAGTTAAGGACCTGGGGTCATGATTTTAAAGTATAGGTACCAACTTTCCGGGAAAAGCAAACTTCGGGTACAAGTGGTGCAATTTTTCCTATGTGAAACTAAGGCTCCGTTGGGTTCAATAAATGTTTTACATGGTAAATAATTTTTTTTTGAGAGATAAGACAAATAAAAAATTGTTGTGTAATATTTTTCATCACTTTGTTTGTGTTTGGTTAACATCTTAAAAATATGTACTTGGTTATTCGCAATTAAATAAGTTGGTTATAATGGTGTCATACGTTGTAAATAATTTTTCTGATATTAGAGTTATGACGATCAAATGGTGGTGATAGCGGCATTTTGCAGCGGCGAGTAGTGGTGGGTGGCAACAAGTGCATGTTGGTGGTGGGGGTGGCGACAACGGAGGTGGAGACACGATGGCGGCAATACTCAGGAACAACCGGAACAATGTTCTATGTGAAGTCAATAATATAGACAGTGGTGCAAGGGTTTGAAATCAATTGGACATTTCCACAAGGTATCATTGTAAGAATTCTCAAAATTAAGGATCCTAAATAAATTCTAGACTAAAAAATAAGTAGTGGCATGGACATTGAGTACCTTCGCCCATGCAATAGTGGTGGTGGAGGCGCGCGGTGGCTACAGAAGTAGTGGCATGGACATTGAATACCTCCACCCTAGCAATAGTGGTGGTGGAGACTCACGGTGGCTACAGATGTAGTGGCATGGACATTGAATACCTCCACCCTGGCAATAGTGGTGGTGGAGGCGCACGGTGGAAACAAAAATAGTGTTGGTTAGTAGGGCGTAATAACGGATCATATCACTTGGGCCAAATCATCAGGCCCACACCAGAAGCCCAACGTTACTGCAGTACAAGCCCAAGCATTGCTTTGTAATTACCCAATTATTATAAGGGTAAAATAGTACTTTCCCCGTACTTTGCAAACCCTAATATTTCCTACCGTTAGATCTTGTCCGTACAAATATAACCGTTGGATCAAGGCTATATAAGCCTCTTATTACTGTATTTGCTATTCATTGAATACAACTCTTCATTCTCTCTTCATCTTCTCCGCCTTCATTCTCAGAAACCCTAACGGGTTCTTTCATGGTATCAGAGCCACCATGGCTCTTGCCTCCCATACTCCGGCTTCACAGCCGTTAATCTTCTCTCCAATATCCACAATTTGCTACCCTTCAAACTAGATTCTACTAATTTTATTTTATGGAAGCATCAAATCGCTTTATTTTTTCGTACACACACTTTATACGGTTACTTAGATGGTTCTATACCTTGTCCTCCATCGATTATTACCACCGATGGTGCACCGGTTACAAATCCGGCATATACAGCTTGGCATCTTCAAGATCAGGCAGTTTTGACCATACTCAATGCAACTCTCTCTCAAGAATCCCTCACACTTGTTATTGGATCTCTGACTTCTCGAGATGCCTGGCTTGCTCTTGAGCGTCGCTATGCCTCTCTCACCAGATCTAACATCTTATCTCTCAAATCGGAGTTCCACAACCTTCGAAAAGGCTCCGATTCGATATATCTATACATGCAACGCCTCAAATCCATCAGAGACAGGCTGGCGGTGGCCGGAGTTCAAACTGCCGATGAAGATCTACTCCTCTACGCCCTCAACGGGCTCCCGCCTGAGTACTACTCCTTCCGCTCCTCCCTGCGCATCCACTCGGAACCAATTCCCTTCGAGGAACTTCATGTCCTCCTCAAAGCTGAAGAACAGATGCATGCATCCCAGATTCCGGTCGCTGATCTTTCCTCCCCCACTGCTTTCTTCCACAAACGCGGTGGTGGCGGCAGAAACCCTAACCATCTGAGGGGCGGAGGTGGCGGAGGTCGTTTCGGTCATCGAGGTGGCGGCGGTGGTCGATCCGACTTCAGAGGAGGCCGTTCCTATTCCGGATCTGGATCTAACCCTCATTATGGATCCGGGTATGGCGGCGGTTTCGGATCCGGGTATGGAACTAATTCAAATCGCGATTCGGGTCGATCCGGTTACCGAGGCAGAGGAGGTTCGGGTCGCAGTTCAAATCCGATCAATTGCCAGATCTGTGGCTATGATTATCACTCTGCAATCGACTGCTATCACATAATGGATTATGCTTACCAAGGCAAGCACCCTCCTGAACAGCTCTCTGCAATGGCTGCTTCAACCTCCTCCTCACATCAAGATCAACCACCGACCTCTGATCTGTGGCTGACTGCTACGGGTGTTTCAAATCACTTAACTGCTGATTTTCGCAATCTCTCTCTTGCTGAACCATATACTGGAAATGATTCAGTCACTGTCGGTAACGTATCCTCTCTCCCTATTCAGAACTCCGGTACTGCCTATCTTTCTACATCCAGTAAATCTTATATGCTTTCAAATACTCTACATGTTCCTGGACTGTCTGTTAATTTGTTATCAGTTCATAAGTTTTGTTGTGATCACAATACACAGTTTGTTTTTGATAAAAAATCATTTTATGTTCAGGACATATCCACGAATCAAATCATTTTTCAAGGACCTAGTAAAAACGGGCTTTATCCTCTGTCTTCTCTGTCTGCACCATCAAAACCCCAAGCCTTTTTGGGTCAAAGAGTCAAATCACATTTGTGGCATTCAAGACTTGGCCATCCTTCCTCTTCTGTCTTATCCAAATGTGTTAAATGTTTATATCCTTCTGTTAAATTATCTGCAAATGTTGATGCAATATGTGAATCTTGTCTTGCTGGGAAAATGTCTAGACTCCCATATAAACTGTCTGAAACTGCTACTGCAACTCCTTTCAATCTGCTTCATAGTGATGTTTGGGGACCTGCTTCAACCATATCCTACAATGGCTTCAAATACTAAGTGTTATTTATTGATGATTTTTTAAGGTTTACATGGTTATTTCCTCTTAAGTTAAAGTCTGAAGTCTCTTCTGTTTTTGTCACTTTTAAACTGTTTATTGAAAAACTGTTAGGGTACTCAATTAAGATTCTCAGAACTGATGGTGGAGGTGAATACATTGCTTACACATTTCAAAAATTTCTTCAAGAAAATGGAATCACTCATCAGAAATCTTGTCCTTACACACCCCAACAAATTGGGATTGTTGAAAGGAAACACAGGCATATAATAGAAACTGCTGTCACTCTTTTACATAATGCATCTCTTCCTAAAATGTTTTGGTATCATGCTGTTGCAACTTCTGTTTATTTAATCAATAGAATGCCAAACTCAAATACGTATCATAAATCACCATATGAAATTTTGTTTAAAGTAAAACCTGATTACAAGTTTCTAAAAGTGTTTGGATGAAGTTGTTATCCTAGATTGACTCATTATAACTCATCTAAATTAGATCCAAAAACCAAAAGATGCACCTTTTTAGGTTATGCTTCTGGATATAAAGGCTATCTCTGCTATGATCAACAAACTAAACAGTTCTATGTCAGTAGGGATGTAATTTTTGATGAGTTTACTTTTCCTTTTCCTACTTCTGCTTCTTCTCCTTACTCACATTTTGATGTTTCTGTTTCAGGTCACAACAACACTGTCCCTTCATCTCCAACCCAGAATTCATCTGGGATATCTGCTGGTGTCATACCAGAAAACACCATTGCTGAGGGATATGATCCTCTGCAGCCACCTGAGGTGATGGTGTCTGGTGATTCAACACCATGTGGCAGTGTCAGGACACCTGCTACACTTGGAACAGACACTCCTAGAACAGATACAAGCAACACTGTCACTGCTGTTGAATCACAGCACTCATCCACCTCCAGGCATGGCTTGGCAGAACAAGGTGACCCAATGATGCCCTCTCACCCTCCTCCCTCCACTATTTCTACTCATCCAATGCAAACACGTAGCAAATCTGGAATTAGCAAGAAAAAGTTGGTTTATTATGTTGCTCCTACTACTTGTGTTGGCTTTTCTGCTTTGCATCATACACCACACACACACTTAGACCCTACTACTTTTACAGAGGCTGTTAAATCACTTCTTTGGCGCCAAGCCATGTCACATGAGGTTAACAGTCTTCTGTCACAAAACACTTGGACTTTGGTGATACCACCACCACAAGCTAACATAATAGGCAACAAATGGGTTTTTCGCACAAAATATAATCAAGATGGATCTGTTTCACGCTATAAAGCACGCCTAGTAGCTAAAGGTTTTCATCAAACTCCAGGTTTGGACTATGATGAAACCTTTAGCCCAGTTGTGAAGCATGCCACTGTCCGTACAATTTTGGCTCTTGCAGCCACCTTCTCTTGGCATCTTCAACAACTTGATGTTAAAAATGCATTTTTGCACGGCTACTTGCGTGAAACAGTATATATGAAGCAACCAACTGGCTTCATTGATCAAAAAAAACCCCAACATGTTTGCTTATTACATAAGTCCATATATGGGCTCAAACAAGCTCCACAAGCTTGGTTTGAGCGTTTCACTTCTTTTTTATGTTCTCTTGGATTTGTTGCTTCTTTTACTGACTGTTCTCTTTTCATTCGACACAACCACAACAAAATTACTTTACTTTTATTGTATGTTGATGACATAATTGTCACCGGCAATGATTCTAGCTATATTGATTTATTATTACACAAACTTAGTACTGAATTTCAGATGACCAATATTGGTCACTTGACTTATTTCTTAGGCCTAAAAATCACACGCACACCAGATGGCTTATCTATCACTCAAGAAAAATACACCACTGATTTGCTTGCCAAATTCAATATGACCAACTGCAAGCCCAGCTCAACTCCTTTGGCTGGAGGTGTTAAATTTCATCTTCATCAAGGCACACCCTTGCCTGACCCTTCTATTTATAGACAATTACTTGGCGGCTTACAATATTTGACTTTTACACGGCCTGATATCTCCTTTGCCGTGAATCATCTTTGTCAGTTTATGCACTCTCCAACGAATATACATCTCAGTGGTGCTAAGAGAGTTTTACGTTATTTACAAGGAACAAAAGCTCATGGGCATTTTTACACAAAAGGCCATCTCCCTTTACAAATTTTCACTGATGCCGATTGGGCTGGCGATCCAACAGATCGCCGAAGCACCACTGGGTTTGTTGTGTTCTTGGGCCCAAATCCAGTTCACTGGACTGCTAAGAAGCAGCCCACTGTCTCACGCTCTTCTACTGAGGAAGAATATCGGGCCTTAGCCACAGGGGCCGCAGATATTTCTTGGTTTCGTCAATTATTTTACGACTTAAAATTTTGTTTACCTAAACCTCCTTTACTTCATACTGATAATGTTTCTGCTATCTCTCTCACAAACAATCCAATTTTTCACGCTCGGACAAAACATATTGAAATAGATTATCACTATGTCCGTGAACAAGCTCTTCTAAAATACCTAACAATTTGTTTCATTCCCAGAGCAGATCAGATAGCGGACCTCTTCACCAAATCTTTAGCAGCAGCTCCATTTGAAGCTTTAAGAGATAAACTGATGGTCCGGCCTACTACCCATCAGTTTAAGGGGCCGTAATAACGGATCATATCACTTGGGCCAAATCATCAGGCCCACACCAGAAGCCCAACGTTACTGCAGTACAAGCCCAAGCATTGCTTTGTAATTACCCAATTATTATAAGGGTAAAATAGTACTTTCCCTCTATTTTGCAAACCCTAATATTTCCTACCGTTAGATCTTGTCCGTACAAATCTAACCGGATCAAGGCTATATAAGCCTCTTATTGCTGTATTTGCTATTCATTGAATACAACTCTTCATTCTCTCTTCATCTTCTCCGCCTTCATTCTCAGAAATCCTAACGGGTTCTTTCAGGGCGCTGGTACTTAGAAGTAAGCGATGAACAAAATCAGTCATAAACCCACCTCGCCAAACCGCCCACGCATCAAACTGGTCCAAATATAACATAAGTCGATGTTGCCTGATTGATTACGATTATATATTGGTCAACCTGAGCGATGTTCGATTGATCATGGATTTAGTGGTGGGAAAACCTATTAAAATCGAATCGGTCCGATTAATTAATGTTTCATATGTAAAAACTATCGATTTTAGATAATGATTTCTAAATTAACTTTTGCAAGTTAACACTTTCAATATTATTAGTTTTCCTCAAGTTATTCATCTTTAATAGAAATTGACTTAATTTTTCAACTCGAAACATTATACGAAAATATATATTTCCAGAAACCGGAATGGCCGTAAGCAGGGACTGCTACGAGTATTAGCATTTGTCTCTCAAAAACGTGTCACAGATCTAGCAGATACGCCAAACAAGTCACACAACACCTCCACACGTGGCAACGTACCAGGCCGTTTAGTGTCACCGTAGATTTCGCCAACAACCAGAATGGCGGTGGACCCCACTCTCTCCCAAAACAGAGATATAGAGAACCGTGTCTGTTCGTCACGTCACAATTCGCTGCTGCTGAAAACAGAGAACAGAGAAGTAGAAGAAAACAGAGAACAAAGAGGAATAGAAACTGAGAAGATGAAGGTTTTGAATTACTTCTTCAACTTGCTCTTGTTAAGAGCAAATCTAAACCCTAGCGAGAAGAATCGTTCCGAAAGCAAGAACAGAGACGGCGATGACGGCGACGGCGACGGCGAGGGCAGTTCGAGGCACCGGAGGACGGAGAGGCCTCCGGACGACGATTGCTGTCCGATTTGCCGCGGCGGTTTCTCCGTCCCTTGCCGGACTCCCTGCGGCCACTGGTTCTGCGGTGAGTACCATCTCCACTCCCCTCTCTTCTCCTACTTTTTCTCGCTCAGGTCAATTAGAAATCGAACTCGCGCTCAAATTTCAAATTTCTCAATTGAAAACATCTTGTTTGGCTCTCAGTATTGTAGTTTGATTGCAGGTTAGCAATCAGAAATGAGGACGAGTAAAGTAGATCTGGTGGTGAAAATGAGATTACCGTTTAATTGATTTTTTTTTTTGAGAAATACGTTTAATTGAATTCAATTTTCCATTTATGTGGATCAAAACTTGTTTAGTGGTGGCTTTGATTAGACGATGTTTGTAATCCCCATAGCAACGAATAGGCCTTGTTTGGGTAATGGTTTGTAGTGGTTTTTTGTTTTTTTTGGTCCAATGAGCGGTGATTGAGGAGAGGAGAAATATTTTATTATTTCCGTGAGGATGGTGTTTTTTTTGTGTTGCACTCTGTATTTTACCAAAAAAAAATATATATATTTTATTATTTTTCACCACAGCCATTCATTCTCAAAACAAACAAAAAACCATTACCCAACCCAGGAGCCAGGATTTTGGTTAAGGGGGCACAAAAAAAATTGAAATAAGAGAGTACAGATTTTTAATGAATAAAAAATTATGTTAGTGTAATAAATACCATGGCATTTTGTGTATTTATGAAAAGGTAAGAGAATAATTGTGTATATAAAATAGGTGGTGTTATGTTTCTCAAAAATAACATGCTTGTGCCAAGATTCGAATTCGGGAACCTTGATTTACAATCCACACAACTAACCACTGGAGCAATGTACGAATTGCGTTGGACTTGGGGTCATCTCATATTTAAAAAACGCGGTGCTTTCTTTTTTTCCAAAAATAACATGCTTGTGCCAACAATTGAACTCAAAAGACTCATGTTTTGCAAACAAAACTGCTAACCGCTGCACCAAGTTACCGAATGTGTTCTTCCTGGGGGCACACGCATATATTTATACTTACACAACTAAAAAATATTAAAAATGTAGGGGTATCCTAGTGTTTCCGGAAAATTTAGGGGGGCACGTGCCCCCGTGCCCCTACATGGCTCCGCCCCTGCCAACCAAGACCATAGAGAAGTAATAGAACAATTTGAGATTTGTTTTGTTTGGATTTGTTGTAGTAGTACACGTTAAAGTTAAAATTTGATTGTACTAATTAATGGACTATTACTAATCCTATATGAGGGTGGGAGTGATTTGCTGATGTTGTTTTTATTAACTTCGTGCAGGTGAGTGCATTTTACAGTACTGGAACCATAGTGCAGCCCTAAGGCCTTGCAAATGCCCTATGTGCTCTCAGTTGATAACAAGTTTGATACCCGCTTCGCAATCAGACCAATGTCAAGAAGATGCGATGATTTTACAAAATGTCTCAGAGTATAACCGTGTTTTCCTGGGAGGCACATATGGCACCTTTCAGGTGGGAATAATACATTTGTGTTTTGAGATATGTTAAGCCTACCCTCTGTTTTGTGTTTTGGTTTGGTCTTGCTTACTGAATTTTAGCCGAATCTGCTTTGTGTTGTGCAATACGTATACATTATGATGACAATAAGTAAGCAGACTGTATTATATGTCCGACAATATTTAACCACGTACAATAATAAACATGCCCTGGTAAACTCGGCATTGGAGTATCATTGGAGTATCTGGAGAATTCTAGGAAGCAGAGCCGGCCCAGCCATAAAGCAGCTGAGGCTGCTGCTTTAGGCCCACCAACCAAAATAGGCCCCAACCCATGATCAGTTATTACTAGGAGCAAAGTTGTGTTTACGTAATTAATTAAGACTAAAACTCAAAATAGCTACCTCCCTACAAGCCCCTCATTTCCTACCAGTCCCCCTCTTGGGCACGTGGCAAACTAGTATAATACTATAGACTCTATTAGTTAATACTCAACCTTCAATCACTTGCGGTAAGCCATTTAAATTAAAAAATCTAACTCCTAAATGAAATGAAAGATCAAATGAGTTACAAATCTCTCTATATAAAAGTAGTGGACAATTTAAAACAATATTTTTGGCTATATTTATGTGGTTATATTTTTACACCATAAAAAATGTTGTACAATTGTTAAATGGAAGCTCATTTGTGGCAATATTTTTACTGAGTTGGTTTTTTTAGGGATTTTTTTTTTACTAAAATGTATTTTTAAAAGCATGAGCTAACTCATTATGCACGTAATCTTAATTCATTAGCTCCAATACCATCCACTCAAACGAACACGCATTCATATTAATTTTTCTTCCTGTATTTTTTACCAGTTACTACCTCTGTTTCTTCTCTTTCACCTTACTTCACTTTTTGACACTATTCACTAGGTCACTTTGACCCGGTGATTTGGTTGGCAAAACGATACACGAATTTTGTAATTTTTGCATGATCTTGTAGAGTAAACTATGAAAATATTACAAAAAAATTACCTCGTTTTGTTATCCAAATCATCGAGTCAAAGTGACCCAATTACGGGTAAAAAAGTCAGCCGCACTTGAAAGAGAAGAAACAGAGGTAGTACCACACATTAGGCCCCGAAATTGAGGCCTATATTTTTCATCACTTTAGGCCCCGAAAGGTCTAGGGCCGGCCCTGCTAGGAAGTGGGAAGTAGTTGGACAATGCTGATGTTTCTAAAGCACTCTTGTTGGAGTCTTGATCCCTTTCTTGCGCCTATAGCGGGAGAGTCAGCAAAACCTTATCCCACTCGTCAGTTTCGGTGCATATAGAGTCGAATTGAAGGAAGAGAGGAGTGCTTTTTGTCGAAAGAAGTTCTTTGATTTGATTTTGTCTCCTGTAGGGAGACAGTTATATTCAGTCAGAAGCTGTGTTAATGCGGTTAGCGGATATGTTATTCAATAGTCTTCTCCTATTTGAAAAGAGAAGACAATCCTTGAAATCATCCGTTTCCGTTCTTGCTTCTGCTAATGTAATGTGATTATAGATCTGTTTTTGTTGTGATCTCAGTGTTGTAGTATTTTGCACTAAACTTGTGTGAGGCTTGTCAGAGTATAAAGGTTTCCTCATATGTGACTCAACTCTGTCGCTTCTTGTTGTTGACAGAAAATGCTTGCGATACCATTGTTCTTAAGGAGAATGTTGCATGGAATGATGGATCCTGATGCCAACTATCTCCTCAAAGTCCGGTTAGTTGCTGTAAGTTTATTCACCTTTACACAAGTACTCCTTTATTTAATATACGTTCAGACCATGTTCAGACCATCCTCCAGACAAGTTACATTTTGCTCTATATTTAACATACGTGAGTTCTCTTTATACAAGTCCAGTGAAATTAGAACTCCGAGGAGCCTCGGTAAAGAATTTTTAAGAGGAATAAAGAATCCAGTGATTTTTTTTGAAATGTTGAAGTTGGGTAGTTTCATATCAGATATACAGAGTATATAATTGGGGGATATGGAATTTTAGTTTTGGGGTTGCAGGGGGAATCTGATTGGTTGTTTCGTTTATTCTGTTTTGCAGATATCACTGGGTGCTCTGTACACTATCAGCCCGCTGGACTTTCTTCCAACAGGTGAACCCTCGTATCTTGTGTAGCTAATGGGTACATCTAATTTTGTAGCAGTGAATGAATAAGCAATGCCTGGCCTTGACATCTTGTAACGTCAAACTTAACGATGCCAAGTCAGTCAAAGTGTATGAGATGTCTATGTCTAGGTTGGGTGATGATTCGAATCTTTATTTTTGGAGTGGAAGGGTTACCTTTGAATGAAGTTTAGTTTTAAACCACCCGTGGAATCCAGTTCATACTTCATACATGCTATGCCAAGTCAGTCAAAGTGAGCCTAATGGCTCATGAGATACACGAAACGTGAATGAGTGTGTAGATTCATGAGGTCCGTCATTATGTTTTCAGGTCCTAGTATGCGTGATATGATCTTCCTTTTGATAGTGAAATATATTTGATGGCTTTTCTGTATGGTATGCAGATCGTGTTGCAGCTGTAGACCTGTTTGATTATTCTGCTATTACTCTAGTCTTCACAATGTACATGGTGGGGCTTTACCGCAGGAGTCAGCGGATGAAACAAGAGAGGCTATTGGCGTCTTCCTACGCTCCTCATCGTGTCTGAAACGGGTCTGGCCTTCCTTCCTTTTTGTCGTTAGTTCCTTCCCACTTATCAGCCAGGAAAGGGTAGAGGTATATATGGATGTATGTAACGGTTACGTGTATATATGGAAAATCCAGTTTCAGTGAGTGTGTAGTGTACCCAAGGTGTCTTGTCTTTCTAGGTAGAAGGTATCACCATGATGCCCCTCTTTTTCGGGCAGAGGCATCGAGAGGAAATCGAGTTTGTATATGTAGGGATAGAGTCGGAAGCATGAGTGGCTGGGGCTGTATTGAATTATGGATGTCCTTCCACACTATGCTTTCTTCTAGATGAAATAAAAACTTATGCTATCAGTGGTGTTCTTGTCACTGTGTTGGTTGAGATAGAGTTTGGTTTTCTTTTTTAGCCGATATCAGTTTGGAAGATTGATTTATTCAGAAGCAGGATGTGATCTGGTTCAGGCAACCCCAGGATTTACCAGCTTCTTTGGTGCATGGTGAACTCTTTTAGTCAAGGACACACTCAAAAGACTTTGCCATGCTGTGCCTGGGCTTCCAAGGGATCATCTGTTTCTAGGGCTTTTGGTTCATGTGCCCCAACCAGGCAACCCTGGCTAAGACGGCATTGTATTTGTAAATCCTCTAAATGCTCCATCCATAATAATTGAAGTTCTAGCAACTATTCAGGCCCTGTCATTTATTTTTCTTTTCTTAAGATGAGAAATAATTAATATAGAGACACTGTTTTCTTTTTTGTTATTTTCTTATTGTGATTTAACAAGAAGAGACATGACTAGGTGTATTCATAGGATCCCATGTGGCGTCAATATGTTCGGGAATATATTTGAAAAGGCAAATCAAATGATTCTAGTTATGCCACACTTAAAGTAGTAATTAACCTCTTTCGGTAGCTAGCAACCTAGGTCCTAACACGATACTGTGCCCCTCGGTCCACATATAGTTGTTCCCTTATAGTCCATTCATCGGCCCACTGGTAATGGGGTCCTCTCGAGCTGTCTCGGTAGCCAGCAACCTACGTCCTAACACGATACTGTGCCCCTCAGTCTACATATAGTCGCTCCGTTAGTCCATTCATCGCCCCACTGGCAATGGGGTCCCCTCGATCCAGCGCTCCCCTAACCGATCGCCTCAACGACCGATACCACATTTTTAGCTAAGTCCAACATGGCCCCACTCGGTTCTTCATAATACGGGATTACTTTCATCTCTTTTCCATAAACGAATATATGTCTCTCACTCACAAATTCTATGTCACTAGCACTCAAAATCAACCAAGTCGCTCGTACATGAAATAAAGCATAGATAAGAAGAGACAAACTAAATCATTCAGTTAATTAAGCTCACTCAGGAGAACTTTTTTTAGTGCTCCATTAGACCACCAGTGCTCTACTTCCAATCGAATTCCCCACTTGTACAAATTTGGAGTGTGAGTGGTTGACAAACACTCATTGGTTGTAGAGTACCACATGTTGCTTTTCCGGATTACCAACAAGTTTCTCCTTACTCAAACACTCTAATTGTATTTAAGATGATAGATTTCTACCCCAAACTAATACCACTCTGATTCTCCTCTTCCCCATCAATTTGACTTTTGCACTATTCACTGGGTTACTTTGACCCGGTAATTTGGATAGCAGCTAAATGATACAACTTTTCGATTATTTGTTCCTAGTATTTTAGAGTAAAAGTTGTTCTATAAAATATGAAAAAATTATCAAAAAATCGTATCATTTTGCGATCCAAATCACCTGGTCAAAGTGACCCGTATACGAGTCAAAAACTCAAATTGATGGGGAAGAGAAGAATCAGAGTGGTACTTGCGATGGAAGTATGGAACCCCCGCCCCAACTAATGACATCACTATTTTATGCATGTTTTTTGAAATTTAGCATACTGAAAGGATTGAAAAATGTCATTTCCCAAACTTCAAGGGGATGAAAGTGTCTTTACAAGAAACTGAAGGTGGTGAAGGAACAGATTTTCCCAAGAGTAGAAGGACCGATTTAAATTGTTCACCTGCCCATCGAGCAAATTGGACCGGTGAAACGGAAGGCCTGGAGACAGGGGCAACCCCTCGCGCGATCAAAGCTTAATCGTCGTCAGCAAGAATGAGGTTTCTCTTCTTTCACCTTTGATGATTACGTCATCAGTTCCCTTCTAGCTTAGGGTTTCGTGACTTTGGGCATGTTCGTCAGTTCTATATTCCGATTTTGTTTCACACATCAGTTTGTTTTTCTCCAATTTAATTTTTGTTTAGTGCGAGCTAAGAATTTATCATCTCTTTTGTAGCATATCACTGGCATTGTCATTGTCATCCTTGTACTAGAGATCCACATCAAGTAGAAGAAGAGGTATGGTTATTCAAGTATAAGTTTTCAATTGATTGTATCTGAAACTTATTTCCTAGAATTATTTTTCTCACTTTAGTAGTTGGTCACTTTCTTACTAATCTGTTTCTCACCATCTAGGTGGATGCACTCGACCGCCTTCCCGTGGGGAACATCATGCACATGAGACAGAGGTATGAGCTAAAATTAAACTAAAATGTTTATACCACAATGTATATGTATATGCCTCTTTGAAATCTTCAAAGCTCATAAGATAATTATGGCCTTCTGCAAGCCTGGAAGATCAATATACAAGGTACTAAGTCAAGATATGGGAGGATTTTGTACACCTAAAGAACCACTGTATACAAACACTAGTACCCGATTTCCAAAAATTTCAACCCCCGCAGTTCCAGTACCACTGAATCAGGGTATCTCAAGTAGGCCAGAAAAAGTTATAATATATGTGCGCTGAAGAATTCTTATTCTCCATTATAATAAGAGAGCACAAAAAGGACGTGGAATTGCAATTTCTACTCCCTGATCAAATATCACTTCGTAACCTTGTGGCATTTTTATCCATGGGGGTAGGATTCTCCAAACCCCTTGGTACAGACTACAGAGTGATGTCTGTATCTTAGTAATTGGTTTCCCCTTACAGTCTAAGCAATAAACTTAGTGGAACATAGCAGGGTCATCAAATTTACCTTTCTGGAGCACTAGTTCATCGGGTTCTGGAGCGAGAGATCCAAATCACAATTTCACAGGGTCTATGAATTGGGATAACTCCGAGCTTATGTATTTCAACCATGCTTTTTCTGCATACATTCATACCTCTTCCATAGTCACAATCCCCTCCAGTTGATAATTCTCATGTAACTCCATGCCCCTGGATGACCATCTGGTACTGGCAGAGAGCTCATGTCATCTTACGGTAGACCATGTTGCTCAATTTTATTCTAGCTATGTCAAAGAATTTCTTCATCTATGACATGATTCGGGGAAAATGACTTGGATAAGTTGGCAAAGAGGTAAGAATGTTTTTTCTGAACAATTGCAGGCTATACAACATGCCAAACCTCTCCTTGACCATTTCTGGAACAGTTGGTCCATCGTAAGGGCCCCTACTCATCAGGAAACCAGGACACTTTTTATAAAAGCTAGTATGTCGTAAAAATTTCTGCAGTGGATTATTTGTACGTACGTAACAACTCCAGGGAACAAAATTAATCTTTCTACTTTCACTTGCAAGATGGAGGTATCTTAACTACTCCGTCAGTCCAAATATTATTGTTCCTTCTGGGGATTCCAATTACTTAATAAATATTACTATTATATTTCATCTCACCACTCAAAACATTAAGTTTCTGATGTTGTCTGTCCTACTGAACACCAGTAGTTTTATTACTTTCTCTCCTCTCTCTGTCAGAGATCTCTGGAGTCTGGACCTTTGTCCACCCACCCACCACTACCACCACCTCACACCACACACCAAGAATATGAAGATCACAGCTTTTTTAATGGGTTTTCTACGGTTCCATTGTGCTCTAAATCTTGTTTCAATGAGAACTGTGAGACAATATGATGTGAGACATGGTTAGAGAGATGAAGAGATACGGTTGTTTCGGGATGGTGAGTTACAGAATTTGAATGGCATACGATGAAAGAGAAAATGCTCTAATTCACAAATGAGCTAAGTGTAAAATTTCCCAGAACAGTGTGATGCTTGCAGAGCTTCTCATGATTAAAGCAGATGCCACTACCCTGATCACTTTTGTGATTTTATCCTTTTATCACATGATTCACACTAAAAAAATTGCTGGTATAATTTGACTTCTTGTTGAAATATCTGCTGTTATTTTGCTGTCTCCGTTCGGATACTTCCTCACTAGCTAGTCATGTAATCATATCAGAACTTTTACTTCCAATTGCTATAGCATAGAACAGCCATGAAGTGATTGTTGCTTGTGTTTCCACGCGTACAGCACACCTTCTTGACATCCTTTCGCGATTTCTAAGTTCCTCTAGCCCCGGAAACAAAGGAATGAAAGCAGTTTCATACTAGAAAATTTACGGGTGTATTCTTTGCCGTGTGACCTTATTGATAACTAAGAGCTTAGTAGCTTACTTCGGCGGGTTGGCAGTCATTTGTTCTATTTTGCATGAAACCCTATTATTTTTGTGTGATTGCACTTATCTTCCAAGTTGTTTTAGAAATAGCTAAAGACCCGTGTCTAAATATTCAAAAGATTTCCTTTGAGTAAAAGAAAAAGATTTTCCTTTTGGTAAAACAGATGTTAAGATAAATCCTCAGTACTATTGTGTCTTCGCTAAACTCAAATTATCATAAAATCTCCTGAGTAACACTAACCAATAACTGAATATGTTCCTTTGAAAAGTGAAACAACTTCTATCTGTCATGCTTGGTATGCCAAAACTACTCGATAACATATTCAAATACTCCAACAGTCTCTCATATGGACAATCACTGCCGGTCACCTCTTTTCTTCTCTCACCTTCCTAGGCTGCACAGGCTCTGCAAACCCTTCAAATCCTCTGTCCGCTTCCAAAGCTTGTTTCTTTTTTTGATTGTGAGTTCCAGTTCTAATTTTGGTATGCAAAGAGTTCCCACTAACTCTTTTGAAAGCAAGTATCCAGAATAGGTGAGTTCTAATGGTGGAGGTTAAGAGAATACTAAGGCTGTAACGACATTTTAAAGTCAACCTCAATTCTAATTTGTCATATAGACGATTTACTCCTAGTCTGGTAGTTTTGTATTGACATGGTCAATTGTGAGACTATTCTACATATTCAAATATAGGTTTTTGTAATTTGTAGGTTTTTGTAATCATAGATTCTCTGTGGTTATCCCTGTTATAGTTGCTACCTCGTGAATGATGCAAGTACTGTATTTCTTTTATATGGCTTGTTGCTGTTTCATTTGGGATTTTAACAAAGCTTGTTGCGCTTCACTCCAGGATCAGCGCTGTTCAAAGAAAATACTGATCAAGGTATTACATTATTATTTGATCAATTTCCTGTGGATTTTACTGTCCCAGAGAATATCTAGTAGTTCTAGGTATGATTTAGTTAAATTTTAACCAAAATGGTCTGATTTGTTTAGTAAGTAATTATTTTCACCTTCTGCTCCAGCAGTGTTAACTAATTCAAATCTGGTTTCTTTTTTATTAGAGTCAAGAATGACAATTTAAATTAGAATGAATATAAATCAATTTAATTTCAAAATAACATGTTAACATGGGTAGACATTTTCGGGGGGAGGAGAATATTGTTTTTAAATAAATGAATAATCTACATCACAATTTTCAACTGTTGAGAGCTTGATAAAGATTTATCTAAAATAAATAATTAGCTTGAGACTTGTGACTTGAGACTATTCCGGGGATGTGTATTGGGTATAATTTTGTAACTTATAATTGTAACTGCTGTTTAAAATTAATCTCTTTTTCTTTTCTATTTTTCTTTTTCCAATCGCTCTATAATGGATGCTCTCTGTAGTTCTTTGAGTTATGGTAGTCAAGTCTCACGTGCTAATCCTCTACTGTTGGTAATTTTACTCTTATTTCCTTTTTGTTTTCATTGTCGTCTGGGCTTGCAGTGGTGAACACGGTCTGTAATGAATCTGGAGTAAAAGGATCTCTGCATGAGCCAAAAAGAAAGGTACCGGTAGAATGCATGTTATAGTTTCTCAGGATGTATGCTACAGACATGCAATTACTGTATATATGTTGAGCAAGTTTTGCTTCTGTTTATGTTGGAGGCATCATCGGTCTGCAGTATGGATACAAAATTCTAGGACACGCTATTACATAAGGGCCTACTTGTAATGTGCTGTACCAGACTTCGAGTGTAGTGTTAAATAGGGAAGGGCAAACCAGGGTGTCCCCTTAAGCCACACACTTACCCCGTTGTGATGAAAAGTAGACAAGGGCTACCGCATTATCAAGAACTGGTGCTAGAAGGTAGTCGAAGAAAATAAGTTGCATTTAGGATCGTGGAACATAGGAACTCTCACGGGTAAAGGGATGGAGCTAGTTGACACTTTGATTAGGACGAAAGTCAATATACTTTGCCTTTAGGAAACTAAGTGGGTAGGGGAGAAAGCTAGTGAGATAAAAAGAACCAGTTTTTTGCTCCGGTATTCAGGTAAATATTGACATAGGAATGGTTAGGTATTCTTGTAGACAAAGATCTCAAGGATGAAATGGTACAATTTAAAGAGTAGGTGATAAGTTAATCCTTTTGAATCTAGTTCTTGGAAGAAGGGATACTGAATGTTATTACTCCCTCCATCCTTGTTTATGTGTCCAGCTTTCCTAATTTGGCAATCCCGGACATGTCTTACCACTAAAAAGCAAAACACTTATTCACTTTGTCAAATTACATGTCTTACCTCTAAAAAAGCATAATTTTTTTTACTTCTTCACTTCCAATTAGGGATGGCAACGGGTCGGATGCGGATCGGATCAGGCTAGATCCGACTAGGATAAATGGGATCCAGATCCGATCCAGATCCGTTCGGATCATCACCGGATTCGGATCAGATCGGATCGGGTTTCATCCAGCTGATCCAAATCCGATCCGTAGATCCATATAATACGTGGTCAGATCGGATTCGGTTCGGATCCGACTTGATTTTGCAAGAAAATACAAAAAATAACATAAGAAATAAACACTATTTCATGCGCTAAGGCATGTTCGCAGGTTATGAAGCCTAAAACACAACTGAAATAGCTTTGAAGGTTGGAATTATTATTGTAATCTTCTTGGAAGTGAAACTGCAGAGGTAATATGAATATATTTGTAAAGCACACATATACGTCGGATCGGATCGGGTCGGAACCCGGTGGATCTGCCCTTAGATCCAAATCCAGATCCAAATCCGATCGGATCTGGCTTTCCAGATCCAAATCCGATCCATTTTCAATTGGATCGGATTTGGATCCGATCCATTCGGCCCGGATCACTCGGATCACAGATCGGATCGGACCATATTGTCATCCCTACTTCCAATAAAAAAGTATATATAACAAGGGACAATGTAAAACTTTCAAGTCACCATAAAAAGTCTGCCCCGACATATAAACTTGGACGGAGGGAGTAGTGCTTATGCACCACAAGTCGGGCTAGAAATATTTAGAGATATGTGTTGGAGAGATTTAGACGAGCTAGTTCACGGGTTACCAGAGGAGAGGAAATGTAGATATGGATGGGTATGTTGAGGCGGGAAGTGGGGGGGGGGGGGAATCTAGGAGGTAGTGTGGGAGAGCGGATTGGATAGGGGAGTAACATCTTGGAGTTCGCTTTTGGTACATGCTTAGTAGTAACAAACATGCTCTTCAGAAGTGGAACAAATGCTAGGGAAGTAGACTTCTCATGATGATAGGCGACAACATGTTGTGCAAGGGTTGTGAAGTTATAGTAGGCGATAGTTTGACATCCCAAACATACTTCTGATTTTGGAATTCGAATAGGAAGATGAAACACTAGAAGTCGGGAAACTAAGCACTCGCGTACTACGTGGTGAAATTTGAGAGACCAAAACTTGTAAGTTCTTAGACACCAGACGTTTGAGGGAACATAGAGTACATGTGAACAACCTGATGTTATGTAGAAGGAGATAGCTAGGTGTATTAGAAGCGTAGAAAATGCACTTTTAAGGAGTCTGAGGGAAGTGACTACCATTGTCTTTTCCGAGGTGTAGAGAATTGGTTTGTGGCCTTTTTACGGGGTTTATGGCCAACCTACATTTGCAAGGAAACATGACTTTTTAATGAGATAGCCTCTATTTCTTTCAGGTGGGAGGTTCCTTGGTGTGTGGGAGGGGATTTTAATGTGGTTCGTTATCCAACCGAGCGTTAGGGGAGTGAGAGGTTCACAGGATCCATGCAGGGGTTTCACCCTTATTGTTGAATTAAACGTAGTAGATATCGCCTGAAAGAAGCAAGTTTTACTTGGATTGGGGGGAATTTTCAGTCTCTTACTGACCGCTTCCTTGTGTTGGTAGAGTGGGAGGAGAAGTTTATGAGCGTGAGTCAGTCTGTCCTTCCCAGCCCGGTGTCTGACCGTTGTCCTTTGTTGGAGGATTCTGGGGGCCATCTCTGTTTTGGTTTGAGAATATGTGGTTACAAGTTGAGGGTTTCAAGGACCAAATTAGGACATGGTGGGAAGGTTATGGGATCCAAGGGTATGAGATCTTTATTTTGGCTAGAAACTCTGTCCTTTCGAAGGATGATGTTAAACTGTTGAATAAGGAAAAGTCCTCTGGCATTTGAAGGTTCAAAAGGCTAATGTCTTGGTTGAGTTAGCTTTGTTAGATCATGGTGATGGGGTGAGCGATGGTGGAGACGGTACTAGGAGGGATATGTTTAAGGGGGTGTTTTGCTCGTATCGATCGTTTGTAGTCAATCAGGTGGTGATAAAAGTTGTGGTTGAAGGAAAGGAGGGGGGGGGGGGGGGGGGGAGGGCATAGGTGCACTAAGGTCTTCCATAAGTTAGCTAACTCTAATCGTCGCTTGAACTTTATTACTCCCATAGAGGTGGGTGATTCTTCTTTCGAGGGTGAAGAGGAGGCGGGACAGGCGATTGTTGGCTTCTATCAGGGTCTGTTCCATCAGATTGAGGCACAAATACCTAAGTTGGAGGGTTTGGGCTTCCGGATTCTAGATGGAGAAGAAGCTTTAGAGCTTGATATTCTTTTTGAGGAAGACGAGGTGAGGGGAGACATGCTGTCTATGAGTGGAGATTAGGCGTCGAGGCTGGATGGGTTAACGACCGCATTCGTCTAAGCTAAATTGGGACGTGATGAAGCCAGAGGTTATGGCGATGATGCGGGAGTTTCGTCTTTCAGGAAAGTTTGAGAAAATCCTAAATGCTACGTTTGTGGCACTGTTGCCTAATTAACCTGGGACGGTGAATATTCGAGGTTTTTTTCCTACAAGCCTTTTGAATAATTCATACAAGATTTGGCTAAGTTTTGGCACTAAGGCTTAATCGTGTGCTTCCGTCTCTGATTTTTAGGTCTCAGAATGCTTTTGTGGAAGGGCTGAAGATTGTGGATGCAGTGTTGGTGGCGAATGAGCATATATATCGTACGATAAAAGGAGGCAAGTCAGGAGTGTTATGCAAGTTGGATATATAGAGCTTGTGACCATGTAAATTGGAGTTTTCTTCTCTATCTTCTTCGAAGAATGGGTTCTATTCAGCGTGGGTTGGATGGATTGAGTATTGTATCTCTGCGGTTTTTATACTCCATCCTTGTCAACGACACCCCTAGATGGTTTTTCCAACCTTCTCTGAGACAAAGGGATCCTCTTTCTCCCCTCTTGTTCATCATGGTTATGCAGTCTTTCAGTAGAATGATTATTGAGTAATGCATGGAGGGGTGATCAGGGGTTTTTAGGTGGGGGCGGGGAGGTGGTCCTCTTAACCATATCTCTCACTTGTTATTTGCGGATGATACATTAGTTTTCTCGGAGGCAAAGGCGCGCTGCATAGGCTACCTCTTGGGTGTTATCGACTGGTTTCAAATGGTGAGAGTTAAATTGAGCAAGTCGGAGATGATCCTGATTGGTAATGTTCCCAGAATTGTCGAGTTTGCAAGCATTTAGATTGTAAAGTCGCTATGCTTCCGGTCACTTATTTAGATTTACCCCTTGCGGCTTCTTATAAGGATACTAAGGTGTGGGACTGTATTGTAGAACAACATCATCGCAGGTTAGCCGGTTGGAAAAGGCAATACCTCTCGTAGGAAGGAGAGTTACCCTAATTAAGAGTACTTTGTCGAGTCTCCCACCCATTTTATGTCACTTCTTGTCATGCGGTGAGGAGGTTGGAGGAAATCCAGCATGATTTCCTTTGGGGCGATTTGGGGGACGGGTTTAAATATCATTTGGTTGACTAGGGTTTAGTGTGCCAGCTAGTGGAGAATGGGGGTTTGGGCGTTCGTCGCCTGACTTTCTTTAATCAGGCTTTACTAGGGAAGTGGTTGTGACATTTTGGGCTGGAGAGGGAGAGCCTCTGGAGGAAGGTAGTCGGTGCTAGGTTTGGATCTGGAATAGGGAGCTGGTGCTCCAACGTGATCTGGGCCCCTATGATTGTGGGCTGTGGAAGGGGATTACGGTAGAGTGGGATCGGTTCATGGCGAGCGTAAGGTGCAAGGTTGGTTTAGGGAATCACATTCGTTTTTTGGGACGATACGTGGGCGGGGGAAAATGCTCTTTCTCGTCAGTTTCCTTATCTCTATTGCATAGCTCAGGAGCCTAAAGTCCTAGTGAGTCAGAGTATTACTCTTGGAAGGAGCGGAGGAGAGGGGGAGAAAGTGTGGCGTGGGATGTAAGGGTTCGACGACTCTTGCATTATTGGGAAGTCCGAGACTTGTTAACTTTTCTTGATAAGTTTTATCACGTTGGATACCCTCCGGGGGACCTGATACTTTGGAGTGGCAGTTATATTCAACCGATTTGTGCATTGTTCGGTCTTATTAATATGTTTTGTGTGGGGCGCATGCTTCTTGGGTCCTGCTCCGATCTGTGATGTAGGTGCTCCCTCCAGGCTCTCTTTTTTTTCGTGATTTGCAGCTCATGACAGGATCTTGCCTATTGACAACTTGGTCCGGTGTCGTCAGGTGTTAGTCAATTGGTGTTGGTTGTGTAAGTCCAGTTCTGACTCAGTTAATCATCTTCTGCTTCCTGCTGTGAGATCCTCCTGGGTCAGGCCCTATCATCTTTTGGCATGTGTTGGGCAGCGCCCATAATAGTTTCTGTGTTTCTGATTGCTTGGGGAGGTGTTCAGGTTGGTAGAGAGAGACAAAAGGTGTGGAGGCTGGCTACTTGGTTGTTATATGGTTCATATGGATGGTGCGGAATGAGGAAACTTTTGATGGAGTTCGCTTGTCAGATGCCTATGTTAAAGGGTGTCCCAAGCTTCTTAGAAATGTGGAGAGATTTTCTAAGAAGCTAAATGAAAACTGTCCCAAGCTTATGGATCTTGGTGCGGCTCTAGCTTGTGCTGGGACGATATAAATTCACTCCTAAGATTGGCGAATTGAGGTCGACGAGGTTTTATAGACGATGAAAGTGGGTGCTGTAAGAACTAATGGGATTCCTATGAAAGGGTGGATACCATTAGGTGACAAAGAGGTAGTATGGTTGACTAGTCTGTTCAATATATTTAAAGGGCAAGAAATCATTGGAAGAGTAGAGGAAGAATACATTGGCTTCTATGCAAGAACGAAAGACATATTGAAAGTTGCTCTAGTTACTGAGGTATCAAACTTATGGGTCACACAATGAAGGTTTGGAGAACATGTTACCAAGGAGATTACGATGTGAAACAATAGTCACCCAAACTCAATTTGATCTTGTGCCAGAGAAATCGACTATGGATCATGTGAAACAATAGTCACCCAAACTCAATTTGATCTTGTGCCAGAGACATCGACTATGGATCATGGAGGCTAAATTGGGTAAATTTCCATCAAGGCGCTGTTACCACCCCTGCTACTGGAAATAGTTGTAAAGATCCCTGACACTATAAAAAGACTAAGTAGAACAAGAACAGTAAACAACTGAATGCAAAGTGCATAAACTGATTATGAGAAAAAGAAGAATACGCGTGCCGAGGCCCCCCCCCCCCCCCCCCCCCCCCCCACCTCCGTACGTTCTTCTCCTTTTATTTGTGCTGCACACAAATTCCAAACATCACTAGCTGACTCCATCAGATTTGTCATCCATTGCAATTTGACCCTTTTCTGGAATGAAGCATATGTTATCTGTTTGCCCCTTCTTCTTGCGCCTTGAATACATGTTCACCCCCTTGTAAGTTCTTATCAATACCGCCTCCTAAAAGAGCCACCTTGTCCTCAAGATGGAAGTCGGGGAAAGTGGCAGCTATTGCATCGAAGGACTCCCAAGTGCTCTCACAATCCGGTAGTGCTTTCCACTTGATCAGCACCTCAGCAGAACCATTAAGAAGTGTACGTTGCTGAAGTACAGCTTCTGGCTCAACTCTCAGAACCAAATCAGTGTTCATCGCTGAAGGTATAGTGGAAGATACCAAGGTAGCCGGAGGAGCAACTTCTAGTTGCGTAACATGGAAAACGGGGTGAATAGCAAATGTCGATGGTAGATCCAACTTGCAGAACCAATACGCGAAAGAATAGAGAAAGGACCAGAGAATCGCGGACTTAACTTTTCATTTGGGCGACGGGCCAATGAGTGCATTCTGTAGGGTTGGAGACAGAGGTAAACTTTATCTCCGGGCTGGAAAGTAACATCCCGTCGTTTCTTGTCCGCATTGGTTTTCATAATGGATTGGGCCTGTTCCAGAGAATGCTTAAGTTCATCCAAAATGGCATTACGATCGCTGAGGAGCTTGTTAACATCCGCTACCATTGATGGCTCATCAACTAAGCGTAAAACAACAGGTGAATTGCGACCATACCGTGCTTTAAAAAGGGACATACCAATGGAGCTATGGAAGGTGATGATGTACCAATACTCAGCCCAAGGCACCACACGTTCCAAATCAATGAAACGATCCTCCATCCTAGTGTTCACCATGCCAGGTTTGAGGGCTCTGATACAAGTGTCACAACCCTGCTACTGGACAGAGTTGTAAAGAGATAATCCGACTCCCTAACACAATAAAACGACTGAGTAGAACAAGAACAGTAAACAACTGAATGCAAGTGCACAAAGTGATTATGAGAGAAAGAAGAATACGCGTGCCGAGGCAACCCTCCCAAAACCTTAGATCAGGATTTTCCTCCCCGCTCTTCCGTACGTTCTTCTCCTTTTATTCGTGCTGCACACTAATTCCCAAACATCACAAACATATTCCATCAGATTTGTTATCCATTGCATTTTGACCCTTATCTGTAATGAAGCATATATTATCTGTTTGCCCCTTTTTCTTGCGCCTTGAATACATTTTCACCCCTTGTAGGTTCATATCAGGCGCTTAATGGAGAAGTACAGATAAAATAAGAAGACCTACATTTAGGCAAAGTTTGTTCACTGTTTTGGTAGGATAGGATGGGAATACTAGTCAAGCTCTTGTTTGTTATTGCAAAAAAGTGGTGGCTTATAATTGGAACCATTTTGAGCACTCACAATCCCATTAAAATAGGATTATTTACACTGGGGGTATCAGGTCACGTGGTGGCTTAACTAAAAGTCATAATCACTCTCATCTTTTACACTCATCCTCATGTCACGACTTTCCTCTCTTTCTAATGAAGGGTGAGTGGTAATGCCAGCTATTATTCCATCTCCAATCCTACATTCAATCAAAAGTCATCTTATATGATATATAACGCTCAGCACTATCAATCCCTTCACTGACTGTCCCAGCACTCTCAATCCCTCAATATAAGCCAAAAAAAAACAAGACTTCAGTGTTCATAGAGATTCATATGATAGAATGCCTGTAAAGCTAATGTGGAAAGTCTTGGAGAAACAGGGGTACCCATTCAATATATTAAGGTGGTTTGGGACGCATACAAGGGAGAATTACTAGTGTGAGTACTGTTGGAGGAGAAACAAGAGAGTTCCCTATAACGATAGGTTTACACCAACTGTTGGCTTTGAGTCTATACATGTTCACTGCGGTAATAAGTGAGGTTACAAGTAGTATCGAGGATGTTATCTCGTGGTGCATGTTATTCGCAGAATATAGTTTTGATTGATGAAACAAGGAGTGGTTAAACGGCAAGATAGATTTACTGTAAACGGGGGGGGGGGGGGGGGGGGGGGGGGGGGGGGGGTTATAATTTATAATCTAAAGTATTTAGGATTAGTCGGACCAAGATAGGCTTATATGGAGTGTAACTTTAATGGTCATTGGACAATGGGAAAAGGGAAATTGCCAATCAAGAATCGTTTTAGATATCTTGTGCGATTCTATGTAGTGCTGGAGAGATAGACAATGATGTTTGCGTAGGATAAAAGCAATTTGGATGAAGTGGAGTACATATGGAGTGCTGTGTACTATAGGATCTGGGCTAAGTTGAAGGGTAAGTTTCGTAGAAACTGCTGTAAAACCGCTTTGACATATGAAACGGAGAGTTGGGCTATTAAGAAAAAATATAGTAAAAAAATTTAGTAGCAGAAATGACATGTTAGGGTGAATGAGTAGAGGGGTTTATCGTACAAGCGAGGGTTACTTTGAAAATTTCTCTGTTCTTTTTTTTTTTTACGACTGATAAAGTTATCATACACCTAGTGGAGGGTGCTGGGCTGAAGTAAAATATGTGGCGAAGTATATGCCCACTACTTAATCCAGCAGCCATTCA